>CM031236.1:104960389-106291549 GCA_018340775.1 Taxus wallichiana var. yunnanensis
GAATCTTGAAAGGGTTCGGATTTTGGAAGTCAACGCAGGTTTCGTGGTCAATGCGATCAAAATTTTGGGTTTCAGAGTTTTGAAACTCTCAAGGCAATTTGAGTGATGAATAGTGAAAAGGTTCAAGTCAAAAGTTCGAAATTCCAAAAGTCTAAAATTTCATACTTTCGAGGGTTTGGGTTGTAGAACTCTTAAGCGATTTGGTGGATGAACAATGTTTCAATCTCTCAAAGTGAAAATGTCTAAAAGTATGAATTTTGGGACTTCGAGGTTACATGTAGGATGAAACCCCAACCTTCAGATGGCCATAACTTTTGACTAGGAGCTCGGATTTGCACAAGAAAGGAATTTTTGGATATCTTTAAATAAGTGGGACTAAGTTATTCAAAATGAAGAAATACAGTCTACCATTTTTGAGTGTGTCAAGGCTTCTTACCTACCAAAATAATGAAGGTATGGGATTCCTTTCTTTCCCAACAAGGAAGAGTATGTGGGGGTATGATTTTTTTCATGGAACCCATCATTTTGCGTGAATGCAATGCATTTTGGGGTGGTTGAATAGAATTTTGGATTATTCTCATCTCTTTCTCTCATTCTTCATATATATTGGAAGGAGGGGCATTTTTAAAAAAAGGTTGGACAATTTGGCTTTGCACCCTCCCTTCTTCTCTTGTCTGTAATTGGATTTGTGGAGCTAAAACCTCCCATCAAAACTGTAATACAAATCTTGCCTCTTGGCCATTGTAGTGTACTGTATCAAAATTTGTGGAGCAATAATACATGTTTGTGGATGATTTTCAACCCTCTCTTGTGTTCATTGCATCTCTCTGATCTCTCACTGCAATCTTGGTTATCTATGTATGGTGGTTGTATTACATTTCATGGTTTGTGTTTAAAGGCAAAGCAATTGTTCAGCATTCCTTTAGTGCATCACCTTTGTTAGTTTAGGTTTATTTTCTTGCATCTTCTTAACCTTGTCTCCTTGGCAAGTTAGAGTATATTTTAGAGTAGATCCTCTATAATTTGAATGTGTGCATCTGAACAGAGGAATAGGAACCAACCTTCATTCGGAGAGCTTTCCCAATTGCAAAGTCCCACACTTTGGGAAAAGCTCCATGTTATGCAATCACACTAAGAGTTTTAACCCATCGAGTTGTAGACATTCGGGGTCTTTGTGATACGCATCAACATGTACATTTCAAATTTGTTACAAATTCATACATATACATTTGCAAATCTTATATCATGAGATCTGAACTAAACATGAATACATGAAGACCTCTGTACATTTGCAGATTTTATATCATGAGTGGTAGCCTTTTGTGGCCAATTTTATTTGCACTAAACATGAATACATTTGATACCCCTTGAATGACACTGCCACTTTGGATACAAGAAGTGTTGAGTAAAGTAGTAGTGGAGGTGCTATCAAAGTAGAGGGTAGTATTTACGATGGGTTGTTTTGGTTGAGTGATAGTAGTCTTGAATTCTCCTTTCTTCTTGCTCCAAGTGTTGGTACGTGCACCTTTTTTGGTACCTTTCATGTGGTTTGAAATGACTAGGGACTGTGAGGATATCGAGAGGATCATGTAGATGTAAATCACTTAGACTGATCGTACATGACCATGCCTTGAATGTGTGTCCCAACTCCCAACAATCCCAAATCATTTTTTTCATTAAATGTTGGAAACAAAACTACCTACGCAATACTTACCCCTTTACTTAAATCTCTTGTATCATGACCACCTACTTCAAAAATTTTAGTGTTCATTGCACATCACAAGTATGTTGTGGTCTTCTTTCAATGTGCTTATTAAGATGGCAATTACTATTTTTAGGAACCTAGCAGAGTAGTCCTACCTATTATAGTTGAACAAAGTGTTCATTTTGCATTGAAAGAAATGCAATTAAGCAACCAATTGCTGATCAAGTTACCTAGAACAGAACAATCTTGATTCAAGTTAATATATATACCCACACCAGTATTAAGTCATGTAAGAGTTCAATCCTACAACTAAGAAGAAATTTTAACATCCATGATGCTAGTTGCACTTTTGTTCGAGTACTAACAAATTTAAAAAATTGGTTATAAATTTCACTTCAACCCCAACTACTTGTCATTCTTGACTTCACAAAATTAATACAATAATCAACTACTATACCTTTTTTCTTGTTATATCAGTTCAATCCTCCAACCAGGTGGAAGTTCATCACAAGATTAATAATGGACCTACATTTATGCTTTTCCATGTCAACATGACCTGGGATCATGCAAGCAAAGCATTTAAAGAGAACACAAACCCAATAATCATATTATTCTTGTCATTTATATGTAATTATATCTACAAATTTTATCTTGGTCTGAACTACACATGATACTCTTCGTCTAATGTAGCAAAAATTATATCAATGCGAGCTTGCTTGATGTCATTTGATCCAACTAGTTTTCTTATGGAACCTTATACAATTAGAGCATGAAACAACATAAGAGTATACTACTCCTACTATCGAAAGTGCATTGATTTATCTTTGATGAAAATATTCCTCTTAGGCAAGTGGAAAAGGAACAAAATGCCCAAAATCCAATTTTTCCCCTTCATAAAGAAATTCAGGCACATTTTATCTGTTTTAAGGGTTTCGAGTGGACTGAATTAATATGAAAAAATCGGCTATTAAAGGAAAATTTTGTCATTGTTTACTTGAAAATCAGATCATCTTCTAAAAGAAAATCCTGGGATATAGAGGAATCGTGGGGATGCATTTTTTTGGTTCGTTTGATACTAGGAACTTGTAAAAGCAATAACATAATATTGTTGGACTCATTAGACCACAGGGTGTAGTATCGGGGAAAAATTTCCCACTAATAAATTGTTGCGCAAACCCCTGAATTTACCCATTCAAAATGAAACCCTGACTTAGTTTGTACATAAGACACAAAAGTGGAAGAAATAGCAAACAAGGGAAAATAATAAGATACACAGAAAGGATCCAGAGTGTTACAAATATTGCAAAAATTCATTCCAATAGATAAGCCTAGGAATGTCTCCACTTAGTTGATTCTGGGCCAAATCCTAAAACAAAAATACATATCTTTGTCAGGATCATTTCAATCTTATCAAATAAATAGGATAAAAAGCCAACACAAAGGGACTTGTAATATCATGATATTATTTTCCAACTTACAAAATCTTTAAGTTTGGAATCTGTGACAACATTGAGGGTATAGGCCCCATTAACTGATTATTCTTTATAATTGTAAAAATGAATAAACAAACTGAGACTATATAATTGCATCCCTAATTTGAATAACAATGTATATTTTTGCATCTCTAGTTTAAATTGGTAGAGAATAGTTTGTTACCTTCTTTCTTTGAGGCCTCTATCATGACTTTCTCATACCATGCATCCCACCTCAGGTTTTGTCATGGAATTTTGCTTCCAGCTCAGTTTCAAATTCACGCAAGCTTTGTGGGTAGTGACTGTACAATCTCTTTATAACAATTGGCTTACAATTCTTTAGAACATATTTATAAACAATGCTTGTAGCACCGTAGCCAATTATATATTTCTCGTTTATATTTCTATGTTGCCCTGTTTTCCTACAAAATTTTCAAACATTAGATCCAATTCAACATAAAATTAGCTTGCATGTATAATTTTTAATATTATTCTAATATTCAAAAGAGCATGGCTCAGTTTCAAATCCCTTCCCTAATTGGGGCAGACATGGGGTAAGTTTGAAGCTTAAATTTTTAAGTTTCCATGTAACCATTATAAGGTGTATTTTAGCCCGAAGGCTGATACATGTCACCAAATATTAAGAATGAAGCTTTCCAACCCATTCTAAACAACAATATCATTATCTATTGGTCAGGATCCAAAAAATGAAAACCTCAAAATCATCCTCAATGTTAGATATGGGATCTTCCTCAAACTACAAAATTCTTTTCTTACTCCTGCCTCTGGATCTAATTTGTTTTCTTGGCTTCGGCACTCTCTTTCCATCATCTTGATCACCTGAATTATCCACACTACCCATTTCTACCCTTGTTTTGGGGAATATCCTTGTCTTTGGAAGAACCTACATGTTTTGTGGGCCTAGGTGTAGCTCTTTTTGGTCTTCTTTTCTGGACAGATTCCTTCATACAAAATATCATTTCAAATGCAATAAATTATTGTTATGGGATTAGTAAGAGTTAAAAACTATAAAAATAGTCATATGTTTGTGTCCGGTCCTCCTTGCAACACCTCTAGGAAGGAAGGATTTGCAAAACCCGCAAAACATGAAAAAGTACATCGAATCCCTCTCTAAAGCAAGATTTCCTTTAGCCTCGAAGAGCAGGGGAACCCACCATGCCAACTCCCTAATCAGTATGTACACCGTAAAAAATAGGAGTTTTAAATTGTCTTTAATGTTGGAAATCAAGTGTTAACATATCATAGATATTATCATCCACTACCACCCTCGACTACAAAATAAAGAAACATATATAAAAGTGTTATGAAAAAAAATCGCCTTTACCAAAAAGTAAATTTTAAATCAAAATTGAATACAAATACAATATTTTAAAGTCAATAGATGCGACGATAATTCCTAATTTTGACCAATGATAAAAATGTGCACAAACATCCTAAAATCATACAAATAGTGCATATAAGTTTAATATTAATTATATTACTTAATTATATTGAGATGTGTTTTACAAGGGAAACCAAGTGGTAATATTGCTATGAGATGTATATGATTTTGTTCTCTTTTAATTCAAACCTTAAATTAGCATGCACTTGATTGTTAATAAGAATTTCTTTCTTTCTTTTCTTGGAGAATTCCAACTAAAATATTGCTGCATCTTAGTCATACTCTTGAATCTGCAACCCTTTTTTCTCCTAAAATATATTTTTTTAGTCGTTACACATTTATGTCACTAAATTGACACCATTTTTCACCATTTAGTGGGATTTTTTTGAAGAAGGTAAAAATCTATATATAATTATTGTATGCTCAAAATCTGAGATAAGCATGTTGAGATTTTATCTCGGTGTTCTCGAGATAGATGTATTTAAGATATTTTTACTAGTGATAAATAATAAAAACTATTTTTATAACACATTAGTATAATAATGTAATAGTTTGTAATAAAAATAGACCGGTGTTATGAAAAAATAACTATTACAAATTATTTTTATAACTAAAACAATATATAAAGAGGATAATTGATATAGAATGTCTCTTGTGTAGGGAGAAAATTGACACCTATATATTTATTAGTTGTTGAATTTATAGGGATTTTTATTCATAAGTTTTTGAGTTCAAATTCGGTCTTTATTGACATGCAAGCCAACAAAAAATTGGTGTTATTTAAATATCAATGAAGGCCAAAAACTTTGAAGAAATGAAATTTAGGATCAAAAGTGCCCACTAAAGGTAAATGACTATGCGAGAGTCACATGTTTCTCCCCAAGTTACAATGCATATTCTTACACAACCCATGGCTTCAAATTCACTTTCTTGAGCTACATATTACTTTACAAATCCTCTTCCTTATATGTATGCTCAATAACTACAAGAAATGCAAGATCAAAAATACCTTCCGACACAAGGAAAATCATAAATCTCTACAAGCTCTATTAGATTACTTGATAATTCATTATGGGACCTAAGGTCTTTATTTTCCTTCACCACTGAGGTTTCCTCCACCAAAATTATCCCTTCCATGATCAAAAGAATGATTCAAAACAAGATATTCATGCCTTTTTTACATCATGTATGTATTATATTGATAAGGATGCCTTATTAGCTTCATTTTTTCCATGTAGTCTTAGAAAATATATGTTATATTGGTTATATACCATTATTTAAGGTTTTGTGTTCTCTATCACACCTTTAACTAATCCTCATGACTCGTCTCTATAGATCTAAAGGAACAATGGACCCATATAATATAATCTCCTCATAAGAGCTTGCAAAAGTTCCTATAATGTAATCTAATTTACTTACCTACACCTACTAGTACGAGTGACATGAATAGTCCTCGAATCTCAAATTTTGATTTAAAATTTTTGAAATTATAGTAGGTAGTTGGGTAAGTGCAAAGATATGGGGGGCCAAAAGGGGGTAAAAAGGGACACCTTTTTCCTAAAATCAATGAAACCTAAACTTCATTTGGCATGCCTATGCTAAAAATTTGACAAAGTGATAAGAATAAATACTGCAGAGCTTGAAATCTAGTTTCTAAACTACTTTTTTTTTGAAAATGGTTGAGATTAAGAGGCTCAAATGTTGTGCACACACAAAGTATGTCTATTTTTGTGTAAAAATATAAGAACCTATTGTGTGTGCGCCCCCCCCCCCTCCCCACGCCCCCCCATTTTTGAGTTGTATAATTTTTTTCTTCAAATCCATTTAGTAGAAAGTTAGCTAAGACCATATATAAGGTCCCACTAAATTTTCATAATTTTTGGATGAATAGATAATTTTTATTAATTTTCAAAGTGCACATATCCCGAAAATGAAATATTTGTGTGTACACCCAATAACTTTGAGAAAAAAATTCATTTTATCATTATTTTGAGTGCGTGTAGAATGGAGTTTAGAAAAAACCACCTTTTTTTAATTTTGATGAAAAAATCATAAATTGTGTACTAAAACATATGCATAGGTTTTTGCAAGAAAACAAAGGCATTAGTAAAAGAAATTATGGATGAAAGCCTTAAAATAATCAGATTTTAGAAAGAATTATATTGTCATCAAGGTAAAAATGAGCTTGACATCATAGTATAATTTATTTTTGAATATTATGTTTTAATACATGAGATATTGGGGTGCACATGTGAAATTTTGATGTTTTTCTATCAAACACGGTTTTAATCACGCAATAAATAGTCCAAACCTCTGGTTTGGAAATCCAAGCCTTTGGATTGGTTATTCCAAACCCCAACAAGATGAAACATGCTCACGTTATAACATGCTAACGCTCGTGTTCCTATTTCCAATGTGAAATATGTCCATTTGGGAGGGATAATGTGGAAAACACATAGAAAACCATAACGTGAGCATGTTTCGGCTTGGTAAACCTGATCCGTAATGTGATAACATTATAACGTGACCTATATTTTCCCTTTTCATGTTATAATGCGATCAAACCATAACACGAGCGCATTATGGCAAAAATGGCCAAAAAATAGATTTGTGTCCACTTTTTGGCCCCCCATCTTTGTGCATATGCCCAGTTATCCATGCCACAAATGAGTGCTACCAATTACATCGTAAGGTCCAAAAGATAACTCAAAATAAAATTATTACTATAAATGCCTTGTGGCACACTTATAAATATAATGATTTCCCAACCCAACTTATAATTAAAGGTGTTTATTGGTCCATTGATATAGGACATCTATATCTTTACCTCAACTCCAAGTTGATATGTAGGACATCTATATGATTATCCCTATGTTGACATGATCATAATTAGCCTTCTTATGGTACCCTTAATCACATTTATGGGTATAATAACTTATACATAACTTCTTCTATGCATACATACTTCTTCTATTCAGAAAATAATGAGTAACATCCTGCTCTTTAAGTACCAGAAATTTATTATCTTATAAGAGGTCAATTGAAAATTTTCATATTTGTATAAAGCCACTAATCGGGAGTCTTAGCTCTCTCTAAAAATTCTATTAATATATAATATCATCACTAGATAACAATCGTAAAAGTTGATTGATCACTTTTTAAAATCATTTGTTTATATTAAGTTCTTATAAAAATTGTATTACATATATATTTATACATATTATACATATTACTCTCTTGCCTTGATTTGTGAATAGTGGTTGGCCAAGTAACCATCTAACCCTATACATGACTTACACTTCAAGTTCAAGGTATGTAAACTTTGAAAATTTATGATTGTTTATGAATGGTAAATAAGGTAATGATATTGAGAAAGGCATAAGCTAATGTTATAGGGTGAAGGTATAAACATATAAATATATGTTTGGATGTTGTTTGATTAGTGGTATAAATTTCAAATGTTATTGATTTTGGATAGGGGAATATAACCCTAGACCTAAGTGGACACCATGCGAGCCATACTCGAACCATTCTAATTAGTTAAGTTTGGAAAACATGGAGTGTGACTTACATGACAATAATATGAAGTAACAAAAATGCATGGAAGGATTAATAAGGTGGTGGGGTTTTGGGTTTGTGACATTTATTGTGTTTGAACTCCTCAGGAGCAATTAGCTTCCCCAAGAAGCCAACTCCAAACCATTAGACTTCATTCTCTTTGTCCATTTTTTTTTTTTGGTTACTTTTCTATTTTTGTGGGAGATGGAGATAATGGAATCTCTCCTCCACTACACTTGTTTTTTTGTCATGGGCATGATTTCAAGCTTGAGGAGGGAGCTAATTCATGGCCAAAAGAAATATTTCACTTTCAACATTGTTTTTCTAATTTTGAAGGAAGTTACATGAGGAAGAAATTGAAGTTTGGTAGAAGCATGTATAAACAAGGCATGAGCTCCTTTCTTACCCTTTATAACATGTTTGTTATGATTTGATATTGGTGATTTGGTATTTTTTGGTCTATTTATTAGACAATGCAAGTATAGTGTTATAATGTTTATGTAGACATATAAAATCACACACATATTACTATTTTACTATGTCGTTAGTATGTTGTTATATGCATGAATCTTAAGTAATAAAAGTATTCACTAGTGACACTATCCCTTGTCCATCTATGTCTTTGATTGATTTTTATTGTAATCCTATTCTATATATGTCATTTTTGTATCCACTTTTGGTTAGATCACATGGATCCTTGTCTATCTGCTTTTTTTTACATTTCTTGTTATTTATCTCGAGGACACTAGCCCACTCTAGACACCAAACATCCATGCGCATATGTCCATTCTTGGCACTTCTATCATGATTATTCTTTTTACACATTTTGACATTTTTGTCCATCTTTTATCCCTTTTTATCTATATCACGTGCTCATAGTCATCTTTTCATGTCACTAGTGTTGAAATTCAAACAAGACATTCATATATATACACAACATACACACTATTATTCTCGATAGCAATTCAAAGGGGAAATCACAACTATATACTATCACTACTATCAAAAGGGACTACATTTTGGGCTGCATACACTGCATAGGAAGGGGAAGTGTTGAATTCCATAGCACACATTTACATATCATCTAGCTATAGCCCGCTATCCTGGCATCATCACCTTGAGGGAAACCTAAGGACACTATTTCACACATAAGCAAACAGAACTACATGAAGTCTAAAATGCAATGCATCACTAAGTAATAAGTTCACTCTTCGGGTGATTGATTAGGTCAATCTGTCTTCACATACTGTAAATTTTATTTATATTTAATGCGTTTATGAGATTTTACAGGTAGCTAGGGTTTGTTTTGTAGGTTACATGTGTGATAAAGACCCTAATGATGAAAGTAACATGAAAAAGTAGATATTGAAGGGAAAGCCCTCAGACCCATAAAAGAAACAAATCTCGAATCTTCACACAAACACTAACGCTCAAAATCATGCACCAACACCCAAGAAATCCTATCCCCCCTCGCAGGAACTCTTGTCTCCTACATAGAAGTATTCCATAACTCTCAAGAAACCATTGTTCTATCATTTCTAGTTATATCCAGTAGATACATAAAGTTCGACTATGTCGAGGTTATACAAAAACCATTTAAGTCATCTATCCTTCTTATTTACTTAGGTTTATACACTACTTAAGTATTTATTATCTATATATTGGTTGTATATTGTCATTTGTTACACCATTTACTATGCAATATATATTTAATTCAATTTAGATTAAATTAGTTCATTTGAATGTAGGATATTACCTTGCATGTCAAAATGTAAACTGGGTATGGTTATTTTTCTTGTTCAAGAATGAAATACAATTTTGGTTGAGTGAAAAATAGGTTTGTAAAATAAATATGAGTTAGCGTAATTTATTTCATGGATATTTGACTATTTATTAACTGTGTATTGTATAATTCCTTCTTAATTGTTAATTCATTTACGGAAAACAAATAGGGTGATAAAAGACAATTTTTTTGGGACAAAAAAGAATCACTATGTGTCACAATAGTTTCCATTCATGTGAAATCATGCAGAGTCAAAGAGGTAAATGAAAACAAACCCATAACCAATGACAAAAAACATTTACCTTCCCACAAGTTATGAAACGCTTAGTAGAAATTTAGAAGTCACGTCTAATTAGGTCGACCTGCCTGACTCACTTTTATCCACACTAAAATGCATCCATACTTCATCTTATTGCAAATACATAATTTCACATGGAATTACACAACATAAATAGTTAGAAAATAATGAAATGAAAAATGCTTTGCATTAATTCATGGGACACTATTTTATAACTAATCAAAGAAATTGGTTCCTATAAAGTTAATTGTAAGGACATAAAAAATATTTGGTCTATAACAAGGTTGAAAAAGTGTAATCATTTCTATAAATAAGTAAATCAAGTAAGCATGTAGGAGTAAATTTATTTGTATATATAAAATTGAAGAATGGTTTGTTGAATAATCATAGGAAAAGCATAAATTTTTCATCAAGCTTGTCAAAAGATTGACATATTTCATCTCGTTATCTCTCGAAAGTACACCCTATAGAGATGGCTGCAGGTTTTCTAAGCTTGAAAACTTGATCTCTCTTTTCGTAGATAAAATGGAAACACCTTAGGTATGTGGGTATACCTATTTTGATGCGAGTCTCTCGGTATCAAGGCTGGTTCCTTATTGATGTATCCTAAACTTATTCTGGGGTTTTAAGGGTAAAACATGACTGTAAGGTAATTAAATCTAAGGTGATACACCAAATTTGTATGAGGATTTGATTGAGTATATGCACAATTGATATGTGAAAGAATTATTGATGCACAAACCAACAATTTTTCTTGCAAGGTGTTAAGGGCAAAACACTTTGAGGTATTGAGGGAGATTATCACAACATTACTGCTAAGCTAAACATGCACATTGATATCATGTAGAGATTACTGAATTTTTGCAATAGGGTAAGATGATTAATTAGGGAATTTGCATTCACAAGACTCCAAATAGTTGGGAAGGTAGAAAATACTTCAAACTCAGAGGGGAAAAATTGGCAAAAATTGCTTCAATAATCCTATATCCAAAAAAGTCCTCCTCTTGTGCTTTGCAAAGGCACACAATATATAGCAAAATAAAAATCTACCCTCTTCCTAAAAATAGCCTAAGGCTTGTACTCACCCATGCATCTTATTTTTATCCTTTATTTAATAATAGATAAAGGAATAAAAATAGAGCATGCAATTACAAATAGGCATTATTAGCCTTAATTACAATATAGTCAAACTGAAGTTGACTGTTTTATTTTTAAGAAAGCAAGGGTAAATAATTTGCTAATAATAAGTTTGCTTGCCATGCAAGTCTTTCTCCTTTGAACATGCAACTCTGTCCTCTTCTCTGTTTTGTCTTCTTGTGAAGCATGCAACAAATCAATTCTCTTCCTGTGAGTAAATAATTCAAACATTTGTAATATTTGCAAAATAAACATCCAATGTGGGGACCATTGTCCATGTGCACATGCTCTGATATTGACATCTCTCTCTAAGTGGTCACATGAGTGACATTCTACAAATCAAAACTAGCTCCTTGAAGTGGGGACCACCTCCAAATTGCTTGGTTAGGCCACCTTGGTGGACTTAGCAAATATAAAAGGGTGACCATCTTATATAGAAAATGCCACTATAGCCTCCATTTGGTTTAGGGACCATCTTTGATAACATACATGGGTCTCTTAGACCATGGTTTGAATAATAATCACTATTTAATCATTCAGCCCCCTTTGATTAATATTACATTGTGATTTTCTTGTTGGCCTTTGCATATTTGAAGTGACTAAGGTTATACTTTTACCTTTTGAGTGATGATTATTTGGCATGTATGGTTGGTTCTGCATCATTTGATCTTGGACTATGGTTTAGAATTATAAAGTCAATGAAATGATTTTGTTTTAAAGCATGAGGTTGGCCCCCCATAGACGATGACTCACCCCTTAGCAATTTTGTTAGTGGCATGGTTAACTCAGTCGAGTTTGTTTTGAATTCGGTGATGGTCCTGGGCCATTGATTTCTGTCCTTGATCATTCGATGCAATTGATTTTTAACCCACAGCTTAGGTTTTGAAACCCGACAATAAAAGTTATTAGTGGTCTTTGAGCTTGAACTATGACCTTCGATTTACTGACTTTCAATGGAGCCATTGATTTTTGACCGTGGTTGAATTAGGTTAAACTCACCTCCCGAGTTTGCATGATAAAGGAGAACTTGATCCTAACGCACATTTCATTTGATTTTTCATTAGGTGGGTGAAGCCTTGGCAAATTTTTCCTTCAATGCCATTATTATATTCCCGACCTCGCACCCTCTTTACATTGGTTCTTTGAGTTTTTGAATCTTTGTGAGTGGAAGTATTTGATCTTTCTACCATTTTCAGTCTATGAAGTTTGAATTTTAATGCAGAGGAGGTCTCTGTCTTCTTTCTTAGCCGCCATTTTGGAGTTTGTGAGCTCGGTTCATTTGACTTTCTGTGTCACTTCGTTGGACGACCATCATGGTGGTGAGAGCTTAGAGCTCATTTTCTGTATTTGATGCCATGGATGTGATCCTTCAAACCTACACTTTCCTTTTCTCAGATTTGAGAGCCCATTAATGGGTTTTGCACTAAAATTTGGGCACAACTGGTGACAAGAGTTTGAAGCTTAAACTCCCAGGTAGCATATTTTCCTGTGACCCTCTGTTGGTTTTATGATCGTGAATTGATATTTTCATGTTATTTTCTAAACCTGGAAACTTCGTGTCCTTGTATTAATGAAATTTGATCATTTTCCTTGGTCTGTGATTTGCTTGAGGAACTCATGGAGAGTTCATTCCTTAGAGAGGAAAAACCTTCAACACCTGTTGGAAGGTGACCATGCATTCTTGACTGGTTCTGTGAGCTTGGCTTGTGTATGTGGAGTTGTCTTCCTTTAATTTCAGGTAAGTGATCGAATACCTAGATCTACTAATACCCATTGATGGGTCTGTCATTTTCGACTAGGGCATGTGTTTGTCTCCGATTCGTAGTTTAAACTTCTGTATTGTTTTATGAAATGGTAGTCGTTTTATAGTTTGCTAGCTTGAAACCCTGACATTGTTGCTTTACTGGAGGTCTTTATTCTGCATTTTGGATTCCATCACTGATATCTTGAGCTTGTTTGAGCTTTATTGCAAAACTGCTCAGCCATTTTAGTGGGTTCTCGAGCTCTCACTTCCTTGTCTGTAGCCTAACTATCATTTTCCTTTATGTGATAAGTGAATACTCTTGATATTTTGATATATCCATCTTTTGTTTGTAGCTTATATTCTGAATGTTGTGTATCTTTTCAACAACTGTAACCTTAGAGCTTGTAGGGGTCTACTACCTAGTTTGCATCCAGAGCTTAATATGACTATCTGAACTAAAATTTTCTTGACTTATATTCTGAATATAAAAATGGGTATTCCCATTTTGCTTGAAACTCACCAGATCTGAATGTTTCTCAATATGGATATTCGAACTTGTACTCACCGAGTTTGAAACTTGTGTTTTAATTCATTTTATGAGTTCATCGGTGCTCTATTTCCATGCTTATAGCTGAGCTCGCCACTGTTTGAAAGATGTTCACTGTGGCAATTTTATCCCAATACTAAAGCTCTTCATGACGTTGTTGAATGGTTTGACGTTTTCATTTCTGAATTTGAGTCTGATCTAAACATGAGTTTTCCCTTACTAGTTCATACTTGTTGACCCATTCTTGTCTTGGAATGCCACTAATGAGTTTTTCCTTACTCTGATCCACTGTGAAAGCCTTGAGCTCAGATTTCTTTTGCTTATTTTCCTCAATGCTCATAGCTGCACATGCATATCCTTTGCTCTAACTTTGATGTCCAGGGACCAATCTGTATTGTTGTTTCCATTGTGAGGTTGTTTTCCCTTTTCACAATCTGAAAATCTGACACTTAATTTCAAGGAATACGTGTTCTAGTTGTACTTGATATTTACTTGTTGATGCTTGACTCCTTCATAATACAACTTGTATTTGTACTATTGGTTCGTTTGTTTAATTTCTTTGCTTTAGAAAGAAGTTATGTTCATATGCTAATGTTGAAGATAATTCTATACACACTTGATTGCTCCATGTCTTCAGATAGCAAGAATTTAAAAATACTTAGGCAGTGTACAGTACAAGCTCTTGAAAGAATATTTTTGTGATTGTATACCTTGGATTTCTCATTGAACCTTGATGTGTTTTGTTGCTACTACTCCTGGAAGCATGGTTGTTTAAAAAAACTGCATTCTTTTGCATACCTCTCTCTTCAATTCACCTTTTGAATTGATCCCTTGTAACTTGTAGTTGCATTTGCACTCTTTGATTCTGAAGTTGATGATTACTGTGATTGAATATTGAACTGGAGATGTCAACTACAATAGAAATGTATTTATGATATTTTGTACTTAAGATGTCTTTGTACCCTGCAAGTGGTTTTCTGGAAATTACAAGCAGTTCATCTGTTTTTGATACTATTTTAGGCATAAGCCTTGATTCAGATGCTTGTTAAGATCTCTGGAACTTGTTTCTTTTACATAGATGCTTTATTTCCTTGATAGTAATATTTCTGGCATGTTGGAAAATCTGAAATGTTGATTTTTCATGGTGAAGCCCTGGCAAATTTTTTCCAATTCTCTTTTCCATCCATTTCTAGCTATAGTAATTGTATTTTCTGATTCAGAATATAGAACATAACACTTCATGTTTGAAGTTGGATTGGTAAAATAAAAATGAGACATCATAGTTGTTTATCTTGATCATGGCATGCTTTACTGCTTCTCTGTATCACTTACTTGATTTAAATAATTCTTTTAAAGCATGTAGTAGTTGAAAGTAGCATGATGAAAGTTGTAAATGTCCATTTTACATGGCGAAGCTCTGTCAAAATTTTCCCAGAATCTTCCTTTTCCATTTTTTTTTAGTTGTAACCCTTTCTTTCTAATCAACTTCAGCTTCTTGAAATATGATTCTTCTTCTTTAGTTTCCATCTAAAACATGTGCTTCTATTCCTAGTCTCTTTCCTGTACTGTAACCTAGTTCCATTTGAAGAAAATATTGAGTTTGAGTTACATTTATTCTTCTTTCCAGCCTATATTTATGAATTGTCTATCTCTTCCTGGTTACAACCTATACCTGCACACTTAAGAAAATAATTAGAAAATGCTTAGGCTTTTTGGCCTCTCTTGTGTCCATGTTTCTTCTTTTCTTTTGTCTTTCTTTTTTCCGAATAAGTAGAGCATGTAAGTAACTGCTTCTTCAAGTAAACTATATCTCCTAATTTGAAGAGATTCATATGCACAAACTAAGACAGTAAGGAATATGAATTGATCCTTGAGCTCATAACTGATAGTGCATTTTATTCTTTTCAGGTACAAATACTTCCACAAAGAAGATGAGAAAGGAAACAAAGTTGGAATGGAGCTACCTCGAACAACAAAGAAAACCCCAAGGAAATGATGGGTTCACTCATACTCTTTACTTTATTTTTCATGTATGTGTACCTCTTATTTCAGTAGTTGTATTTTACTTTCCAGTTACATCCCATGGCTTGTGTGGGAACATTTGAAATTTTCTTATGAATAAAACATTGAATTCTCAGTAAACAAATTGTATATTTCTTTTTGCATTTCAGCTTTCTGTATGGATTGTATGATGAACTAAACAACTCAGTAATATAATTGAATGTCTTAATCATAAAGGAAAGAAAATTAATGAGAACCTATAACATTTAGTAATGAACTCTGATTTATGCAATTTGCACCTATGTTTGTTGTCCCAAAACTCAACACTTCACCTATTCTGCAATCCGGTGTCTTCATCAAGACAACACAACTGTCCTTCGGGGCCCCTTGTGTTCTTTTGCTGAAGATATCATGAAATTGTAGACTTTGTGATCTATTATGTTTTGTAACAACACACATAGCTGTAGATTTTGCTTAGTTATTAACTAATTCAGTAGTTACCAATAATATCAAAACTTCCTTAGCTTAGGTATACTACACCAATGCCTTTCATCGTAATGACGAAGTTTCGAGCTGCCCATTTTTGCACAAGTGAAAAATTGTCAACACATACTTAACATCACAACATGTAACTTGAACATTCAATGATCTCAACATTTCCTTCTTGTGGTAGTGCATCAAGTCCTTTTAAAAAAAATGGTGTTGAAAGGATTTTTGAGGACAAAAAAGAATCATGTATCAAAAGAGTTTCCCATTCAGGGAAATTTACTTCAACATTGCAAATATTTAGAATCATTTGGCAATACAAAACCTATGTTGGTTAAAATATTGTTGACAAAAGATAAATCACAATGTGATGGCTCTTTACAAGGTTAGATTTTTGGGAAACAATCATTCATTCTACACCATTTACTCCATCAAACCCCATTTGTATTTAAAGGCACACACTGCAAACTAAAATCCAAAATCCTAAACAATTGAAGCTCAGATAAAAAGTCTCACTGATGACATGGAAACCACATGCCATTTAACACCTTCATGAAAGAAAAACTTAGCTGTAGATTTTGGTATAAGAAGATCCTAACCGTTGGATGCTCTAACATGCTTACGAAGAAAACGAGCCTTTAAAATACACAAATCATTAACAAGACATGTCATTCTACTAACAACAACACACATATACTATCATAATTCACCCATAATTTAGTCTTTTGACAATAATATTTTGTTTGTCCAGAGGAATAGTTTTGTATCCAAAATTGTATATATATCAAAATAAACTTCATCATTATTAAAACAAACTTGACTAAAAATTTACTAATATTTTAGATAAGAAATTACAATATTTCCATACCAAAATGTGCTACATTTTGAAAGGTTATAAATGTTATATAATTATCCCATAGTGCACCCCGCCATACCAAATTGGTAATAATATCATATACATTTATGTCATATATGAAAATTGATTCTTAGAGAAGAATGAAAGATTGAACAATGTGAAATGAACCATAAAATCTATCTAATCTTTGCAAATCCATGGGAAGCTTGTACATATTGACTTCTGTTGATACACATCCAAGGACCTTCAAGGTATGAAGGAAAAATACAAAATAAATACTTATTGTGAATCATCAAATATGGATGACTTATCATTCAATATTTGGTCTAAAGAAATAAAGAAAAAGCCTGAGGAAAGAAGTGATTCATTTGAACTTAATGTGATTGCAGGCTTGAACTCATACGAACCTTCCTTTATATCCCAAACATGCCCATAAAAATAGTTTGATTGGTATGATCATTCGCTTGAATCATCATAATTTCCAATTCATAATTAAGCAGAAATGGTCGAAATAGTTGGAAAATTGTATTTGAGTGGGAGTTATTCCATCAAGTACTTTACCTGATTACCTTGGTCATCATAGGCCCTGTCCCAACAATGTACTTATCCATTTCTGTAAATTGTTACATCTGATGTGCGATATGTGGCACCATTCTTTAACCAATCAAAAGAAGATGCACTAATTAAAGGTGCTCAGAAATAAATCAATACAACCCTAAAGCTACATATACTTTCCATCTTATTGTCTATATAAATGAATTATATATTTGACAAAACTTCCTTGACATTCTTTTCTTATCTGAGATATACATGTGTCCTTGCTTTAAACTTGTTATAAAATAAACAAGTATTTTAATGTATCAATATACCTCTTCGGCCTCAAGGCCACATCAATAACATCGAGAAATAACACATACATATCGATCAATAATCATCATCAAAATCAAGCAATTCTATCAACTGTCTACAATTTCTAATTAATTTGATTCTACCATTTTACTAACATCAATGAGATCACAAGACTAGTCCGAACATCCAAACATAGGAAATGTGTCATGAATATAATGTGTCAGTATAAAATTAGAACAATGCAAATCAACATGTATAAAACTATCCACCAATGTCAGCTAGCATATCATAATCCAAAATATGAATCACAACATATTGATAATCCAAATGTCTATATAGTCTATCCCCTGCTAATCAAAATGTAACAATAATGTCCATCTACCAATGTCTACTAATCAAAATATAACAATGGTGTCCATCTACCAATGTCTAACAATAATGTCCATGTCTCTAGTCCACAATAATAAAAATCATAGTAAGATAAGTGTCGAAGAGGAGTGGGCATTACAAGACACCCTTGACCTTGTGCTATTGAAGAAAAAAATTCCAACATTAGGGATGAACGTGAAAATAACAAGAGGAATGTTGCCACCATTACCCGAGATGCCGTAAATGAGCACGGTCAATAAAAACCAAAGCAATGATGTTAATAGGTTTAGTAGATCTTGAACCACCACCACCACCGGGAGATCCATAGAGGATGGGAGGAAAATACCCACCCCGTGTCGTGCTGGACGAGTGGAGGTGTTTTCATATTAGGGTTTGGAGACTACGCATTTTCTTTAGGATTAGGGGTGATCCAGAGGATCCTCACAGAGAAACACTGATCTAAGATCTTCTTAGAAATTGTTGCAGTCATTTTTAAAGCATGGGGAAAAATTATACGACTCCGACGACAGCTTGTTTGCAGGAAACGGAGCTCGTTTGCAAAAGTTATAGCCCGCTGAAATTTTTGGGCAACTGGCGAATTTTGGAGTTTTTGTGCAGGGTGGACGTGTGCACGCTCGCCAAGTGTTGCGATCGTATTGCGACACGTGGACGAATTGTGTGACGTATTAAAAATGGGTTTTGGAACGCCGGTCTTGGACACTCGATCTCGGACAAATGGACCCCGCTATTTACTGGCTGGGGGCCCTCAGCCAGGTTCGACACACTCGATTATGGAGGGGTGCCTTGGCCTCCTTCTCATTTAACCATTCAACCAACTTGTGTATATAAACCTCTATATTTCCTTTTGCACCATGCATGTGGGACATTGGGTTTGTATTATTTAAATTACCCACTTTGCAATTTTCCACGCCACATTTCTCAAACTAATCAACGCATTATATTTTCCACTTTCCACGCATATGTCTAAACTTTCATATGTCTAAAATTTCCATTCAATTGTTTAAACTGTCCACCGCATATGCTATGGGATAAGCACCCAAAACTAAACTATGCGCCGACCCAATGCAATGCACAACGCCCTCCACATAGGCTTAGGCGGCTTTTAAGCCATTCAACAACCGCCCCTTCCAAACATATAAAGTGTTGACCGATTTTTCATGCGACAAATGTGGGATTATAATCCCAAAAGGATAAACAAACAGCTAAGGAGGGGAATGGAACTCGGGTGGGCTGAGTAAAAGGATAGGTGCCCAGCCGTCATCATACCAGGAGGCACCTAAACAATATAAATAGGGTGATATTCTATTTGTAATGCATTCGGGACTGTGTAGAAATATTGTATTGCTCATATCTTGAGCTAACGGTGGAATTTGGAGGAGATGTAAAAGGCAACCCCTGTTATTTTCGACAGAGGAAGACTGTGAGAAGGTCTAAATTTTGTAGAATTCTTTGTAAAGGATTATTTTCAAGATTTTAATAGATCGGTCCCATTCAACCGGACCCGGAGACGTAGGCCTCAAGCGCCGAACTCCGTTATCAATTCTCGCGTCACGTTGCTGGTGAATTCTCTTCATTTATTTCAGTATTTGCACAGTACTTGCAGTTTTTATTCTTTTATTAAAAATACAAAAAGAAATAATGCACAAATTTAAATCGAAAATCAATACAAAGCAAGAAAAATGTGTGTGCACAATTGCTAGTTAAATTTGGTTTTCAGATCATTGGTATCAGAGCTGGTTTTGACTGATTTTTGGTTCAGTTTAACGTGTTTTGATGTTAACAAGGTCTCAATCTAAGAAGGGTGAAGGAGAATTAGTTGAAGGAGATCCCAAAATTGGTACCAGATGATCTCGAAGTCCTACAATGGCGGATCGAGAGGAAGTGGAACAAAACTTTCGTCAATCCTTCCAACAGATGAAGGAAATGGTGGAAGAAATGTACCAAGAAAGGAAAAGGGAAAAGGGGACTAGAGAAGGTAAGAAAGAAGAAAGCTCTAGTTCTGACATTCCAAAAAGAGACTCCTTAAAATCTGATTTTCTTTCATTAAAGTTAGATATCAAGTTTGAATTGCCTATGTATACTGGAGAGCTAAATGCAGAGAAGTTGGATAACTGGGTCAAGCAAATAGAAGTATATTGCAGGGTTCAGAAAATTGTTGATGATGAAGCAAAGATTCATCTGGCAACTCTTCGGATGGGTGGAACCGCACTCATTTGGTGGGAGAGTAAGCTTCAGGAAGTGGAAGAAAACAAAGGTATAGAAATCACTTCTTGGTCTGAATTTGTTTCAAATCTTAGGCAACAATTTTATCCTCTTGGTTATAAGCAACAAGCTATGATGGATTGGCAAACATTAAGACAAACTAAGGGACAAAGTGTTCAAGAATACACACAAGAATTTAGGAAAAGGGCTCTAACTCTGGGAATTTCCCTGAACACAGAAGAAACACTGCTCAAATATATTGGTGGATTGCATAGTTATCTAAGGCATATGATACTTGTTTTAGGTACTACTAATCTTGATGCAGTATGTGTTCAAGCAACCCATCTGTAAGCACGAGGGAAAGCGAAAAGGAGTCCTCTTTCTCTTCTTTTTAATCGGAAGAACAAGCAATCAAGGAAAAGGTTCGAAAGAGCAAGGAAAAGGAAAGGGTAAGCATAAAACAAACTCTACTTTTAAGAAGGAAGATGAAAAACCATTTTGTAATCATTGTAAAAAAAACCATGATGAGTCTAAATGTTGGAAATTACATCCTGAAAAGAAGCCTAAATGGATGGTTAAGAAAGGAAAAGAAAAGAAAACAAACACCGTAGTGCATGATCTTGGTTCTGATTCAGGTGATGAAACCAAAATCACAGCTATGGGTTTACAAGGTAAGTCAACTCTTTCAATTTCCAACAATAGCACTACAGATGTTGCATCTTCTTCTAGTAAACAAACTACACTGACGATAAGAAAAGAAATGAGCTTTTCCACATTAGAGTAATTTCAAAGCATACGAAAATTGATACTCTTTTTGATAGTGGATCTCAAGCTAATTTGATTTCAGAGGAGGTTGTTAAAAAACTAGGACTCAAAACTACACCACATCCTAAGCCTTATCCTTTGGGCTGGGTTTGTGATGATGCAAAACTGCAGGTAACTAAAACTTGTACTTTCAGATTTTCCATTACAGACAAGTTTATTGATGAGGTTGAATTGGATGTAGTTCCTTTGGATATTTGTGGGGTGGTTTTGGGAAGTCCTTATTTGTATGATCGTAAAGCAATCTTCTATAGGGAAGAAAATAAATATTTGCTTGTAAAGGATGGAATTGAGTTTATTATTAGAGCTCACCATGAAAAGAATAATCTATCCTTGGTAACTGCAGGTCAAATGAAAAGGCTTGTCAACTCAAGCAAAATTTTTGTGCTCATGGTGGTCAAAGCCAAGGAAAAAGAAAATGAGATGGCTTTTGAGACTTGCGATCTAAAACATAAGGATGAATTGGTAAGAATTGTTTCTCAATTTGATGATGTTTTTCAGGATCCACAAGGTCTACCTCCCAAAAGAGGGGTTCAACATGAGATACAGTTGCTTCAGGATGCACCTCTTCCCAATATCGAATGTACAGGTTGTCAGTAGTAGAGAATGAGGAAATCAAGAGACAGGTAATGGAACTTTTGGCTCAAGGTATAATTCGCCCAAGTACATCCCCATGTGGTTCACCAATTATATTGGTTCCTAAGAAGGATGGCACTTGGCGAATGTGTGTTGATTTCCGTGCTTTAAACAAGATTACTATAAAGAATCGTTACCCTCTTCCTAGAATAGATGATTTACTGGATCAATTAAGAAATGCAATTTATTTCACTAAGTTAGACTTAAGAAGTGGTTATCACCAAGTAAGAATTGCAGAAGGTGATGTTTGGAAAACTACTTTTAAAATGAAACAGGGATTGTTTGAATGGTTAGTGATGCCTTTTGGTTTGTGCAATGCACCGGCAACATTCATGAGAGTTATGAATGAAATTTTTAGACCATTCATTGATAATTTCGTCATTGTCTACTTAGATGATATTCTTATTTTCAGTAAATCATGGGATGAACATATTAAACACATCCAGAAAGTCTTAGATGCACTAAGGAGAGAGAAATTGTATTTGAAGATGTCAAAATGTGAATTTGGAAAAACATCTTTAATTTACTTGGGGTATATTGTAGGAAATGGAGAATTGAAAATTGATCCTGCAAAAATAGAGGTTATTGTGAAATGGCCTAGACCCACAAATGTGACGGAAGTTAGAAGTTTTCTAGGTGCAGTTCAGTACTGGAGGAAATTTATTGCTAACTTCTCATATATTGCATCTCCTTTGCATGCTTTGACAAGTATTAAACAGGTCTTTCAGTGGGGAGGAAAACAACAAAAAGCATTTGATACATTGAAAGAGAAGATAAGTACCGCTCTAATCTTGGCACTTCCGGATTTACAACATTCATTTGAGATTGAGACGGATGCTAGTGACTACGCAATGGGGGCAATTTTGATGCAGAACAAATGACCAGTGTGTTACCATTCAGAAACCTTTACAAGTGCGGTAAGAAACTATCCAACTTATGATAAAGAGTTGTATGCTTTGGTTCAAAGTGTTAAAAAATGGAAGCATTATTTAATGGGAAAAGAAACAATTATCCATACTGATCATCAACCACTTCAATATTTACAAACACAAACCAAATTGCAGCAGTCTAGACATTTCAGGTGGATGGGATTTTTGCAACAATTTCATCTTGTAATCAGGTATAAAAAAGGTATTCAAAACAAGGTTGCCGACATGTTGTCCAGACCACCAGTGGTAGTAGCATCTATCCTTTTACAGCATAGTTCTTTGGCTCATGTTAGTTACAAGGAACAATATGCAAATGATGTTGATTTTAGAGAAGTGTATGAGGATTTAGTAAGTGGGAAACAAGTAGGAGAAAAAGATTATCATTTGCATGAAGGATTGTTATATCATTCTGGAAAACTTTGTATTCCAGAAAATGAGCGTGTGCATATGATTAGGGAAGCACATACTTCTCTTATTTCAGGGCATTTTGGTGTAAGTAAAACAGTTGCACATTTACAAAAATATTGCTATTGGCCTAGAATGCATGAACATGTAAACCGATATATTAAGGGGTGTGTTCTTTGTGCCACAAGCAAGCCAAGTAACAGGAAATTAGGACTTTACACTCCTCTTCCCTGTTCCAACACGGCCTTGGGAAAGTGTTTCCATGGAATTTGTAGGAGGCTTGCCCATGACACGGAAAAACATGATTACTTATATGTGGTAGTGGACAGATTTAGCAAAATGTGTGTGTTGGTTCCATGTACTAAACAAATAACTGGTGAGGGAACTGCACATTTATTCTTTCAGTTTGTTTGGGTTCATTTTGGTTTACCTACTTCAATCATATCTGATCGGGATTCTAGATTTCTTGGGGAATTTTGGTCAACATTGTGGGGGTTAATGGACACAAAACTGAAAAAGAGCACTACTTTTCATCCACAGACTGATGGTCAAACAGAGGTTGTAAACCGCACAATGGTACAATTACTTAGGGGCTATAGTAATAAACATCCTAAATTATGGGATGAACATATTTATTATGTGCAACATGCTTATAATCGTGCCTTACATTCTTCTACTTTGAAGTCTCCATTTGAGACTTGTTATGGTTATCTGCCTAATTCTCCATTAGATATATATTATGGACATGAAACTGTTGTTAATGGTGCAAGTGATTCTGACAAGGCTAAAAGATTTGTGCAGAGAATACAACAGGTTCATCAGTATGTCCATGAACAATTGGAGAAGAGCTAGGCTAAGTACAAAGCTAGGCATGATAAACATAGAACTGATCACAAGTTCAAAGTTGGTGATTCAGTTTGGCTTCACATCAGCAAGGAAAGACTGACAGGTGAAGGTAAAAAATTGAAACCTATACAGTATGGTCCGTTCCAAATATTGGAAAAAATTGGTAACAACACTTTCCGGTTAGATTTACCTCCATATATGCAAATCTACTCAGTTGTAAATGTTGAGAATTTAAGATTGTATGAACCGCCTATGATTGTTGATCATGATGATTCTAACATTATGCCTTCCATTGATGATTTTGCTCCTGAGTATCTTGATGAGTTGCAGGAAGACATCATTTTGGATAGGAAAGTAAGAACTTCGCGAAGGGGTGATATTGAATATCTTCATGTTGGGTTCAGAGGCATGCATCCGAACAAGGCAAAATGGATGGAAACCGGAAAGGTGAGGGAGAAATACCCTCACCTATTCACCAATTAGGTTGACTTTTGGGGTCCAAAAGTTTCTCAGTGGGGAGGAATGATCCAGAGGATCCTCATAGAGAAACACCGATCTAAGATCTTCTCAGAAATTGTTGCAGTCATTTTTAAAGCATGGGGAAAAATTATATGACTCCGACGATAGCTTGTTTGCAGAAAACGGAGCTCGTTTGCAAAAGTTATAGCCCGCTGAAATTTTTGGGCAACTGGCGAATTTTGGAGTTTTTGTGCAGGTTGGACGTGTGCACGCTCGCCAAGTGTTGCGATCGTATTGCGACACGTGGACGAATTGTGTGACGTATTAAAAAAATGGGTTTTGGAACGCCGGTCTTGGACACTCGTTCTCGGACAAATGGACCCCGCTATTTACTGGCTGGGGGCCCTCAGCCAGGTTCGACACACTCGATTATGGAGGGGTGCCTTGGCCTCCTTCTCATTTAACCATTCAACCAACTTGTGTATATAAACCTCTATATTTCCTTTTGCGCCATGCATGTGGGACATTGGGTTTGTATTATTTAAATTACCCACTTTGCAATTTTCCACGCCACATTTCTCAAACTATTCAACGCATTATATATTCCACTTTCCACGCATATGTCTAAACTTTCCACGCAATTGTTTAAACTGTCCACCGCATATGCTATGGGATAAGCACCCAAAACTAAACCATGCACCGACCCCAATGCAATGCACAACGCCCTCCACATCGGCTTAGGCGGCTTTTAGCCATTCAACAACCGCCCCTTCCAAACATATAAAGTGTTGACCGATTTTGCATGTGACAAATGTGGGATTATAATCCCAAAAGGATAAACAAACAGCTAAGGGGAATGGAACTCGGGTGGGCCGAGTAAAAGGATAGGTGCCTATCCGTCATACTAGGAGGCGCCTAAACAATATAAATAGGGTGATATTCTATTTGTATTGCATTCGGACTGTAGAAAATATTGTATTGCTCATATCTTGAGCTAACGGTGGAATTTGAAGGAGATGTAAAAGGAAACCCCTGTTATTTTCGACAGAGGAAGACTGTGAGAAGGTCTAAATTTTGTAGAATTCTTTGTAAAGGATTATTTTCAAGATTTTAATAGATCGGTCCCATTCAATTGGATCTGGAGACGTAGGCCTCAAGCGCCGAACTCCGTTATCAATTCTCGCGTCACGTTGCTGGTGAATTCTCTTCATTTATTTCAAGTATTTGCACAGTACTTGCAGTTTTTATTCTTTTATTAAAAATACAAAAAAAGAATTAATGCACAAATTTAAATCGAAAATCAATACAAAGCAAGAAAGATGTGTGTGCACAATTGCTAGTTAAATTTGGTTTTCGATCAAGGGGACATAGAATCCACTTTAGGGTTCGAGCCATTGGAGAATCCATATAATTGATACCCTATGGTTTTACTTCTTTTCCCTTATTTGGTTAATGAAATATCATTTGATTCAATTTTGACCTATTTAATATCTACCACTTTATTGCCTTTTCTATGTTGCAAAATGCAATTTGAAATCCATATTTATCTTATGAAAATTGGAATGCTTGCAAGAGTTATGTACTTTGCACTGACTAAGCTCTAGATAGAGTCTACCTTGGTAAAAATGTAGGTGAGGATTTGGTTATAGAATTACACATGTTTCTTACATTTACACTTGAGCAAGACAAAAACATGTCCAAACCTTTATATGCATTTGCAAGAAAGTATAAAGATAACTGCTTGCATTCAAAATCCCTTCCTTCCCATTTCCAAAACATATAACTATATGTATATATCACTCTTACCTAATCTTAGTATTTTAAAATTTAGTTGAATCATTGCATTCTCATGTTTTATTTCTCTTGTTATTTTAATCGAATCAATTTCCAAAAAGGACATTGTGTTAATTGTAGAAAACATTGACGATGTTGGATTCCTAGCCATTATGCTAGCAAAATATGATGTCAGCAACATTTATAGAATTGTTTCCACTATGAGAATATGGAAATTGGATTTGGTGACAATTATAAGGCAGATATAATGGCAAGAAAGGTGTAGATATAGGTTTGGATTACACAAAGCAAAGCTATGATCAATTGCCAAAGAAATTGTTTTTGTTATCGATTGACACCATAGATTTTTTTTATTTCCCCTGGTTTCTATTGAAGTGGGTTTGGGACTGTGGCTTGAAATGTTTTATATATTTATGTATGTCACTCATTAAAGTCTCACGTGGTTGCAAAAAAGGGTGTAAAGTGATGCCACTAGGTTACATGTTTTGTATGACCTACAATATGATATAGTAAATCCATATAAACATTGCACTTTCTTCCCTTCCAATGTTCCTTGCACCAAAAGTGCAATTTATGGTTATATTCTATTCATATTTCGAGATATTACTATTTTTGTTTGACTTCTTGATATTACTAATTTTGATTGAATTATCAATATTTGTAATTAAAGAACCGTTGATTGATAGTAACATTTAGTATAGAAAATTAAAATTGAAATAGACACACCATTAGTTCCCACCCCTTGTATTATTGAATAAGATATTACTATTTTTATTGACTTCTCATATTTAATAAAAAATTTATTGTGATAATCAAATGGACATCAAATTTAATATACAAAATATAAATTGACACTCTCACACCATTAAATAACACCCTTTCCTATTATTGTAGAAATCGTATAAAAATTATTATTATTCCACCGTTCATGATGTGTTGAACCATTATAATATTGATAATGATGGAATAAGATGCATGGGAAGCAAATAGATCTGAAGAATGTGGAGTATATAACTCTCAACACATCTTATTTTACTATTGAGGAGCACGTAAAATTTATAGGAGAAATAGTCAACAACATTCCCCTAAACTCGAAGGAGGAGGATATGGAAGAAGATGAGAGAATAATGGAATACAACAAAGAAGAGAGAATAAAGGGATAATATAAAACAAACACACCTAAAAATATAAGCTATGTTTTTTTTTTTACTATAGGAAAATAGTTTTTATGAAAGGGACTATACCCTTGAACAATAGTGGCTCAGAAGCCGGATGTGTCAATCTGAGTAAAACAACATAAGATCCAAAACACCAGCATCAAAACCCGCAACACGCAGCGTTTAAACAACAACTAAGCAAAAACAACGTAGATGAAGACAGATACATCCCAATTAAGTTCATCGACGTGCACTCCCCACGGAAACCACGATATGATTTTCTACTTACAGTGCACCAATCCGCATTGTTTCCGTCATCCACATCTAAAACCACTTCAAGATTACCATTTAATTTGGGTGAATCAAAATTTGAATTCCGCTCCTCCACAGTTAAAGATGCATTCATTTCACCTGAACCGACCTTCGTCCTTTTGCCACTATTCACGTTAGCATTTAAAATCACGCGGTTATGATCTTTGCTAATATTCTGTCGGTTTCCATCCACCATTTTCGCACAAAAAATCTGTCACGTTTTCCTCTGCCTCGGAACTAGTTTCCCACTCGGAGGATTCGCCATCTTCCTTGTTTGGCGCATCAGCTTTTGTATTTTTGGCACAAAATATAAGCTATGTTACGTGTAATTGCCCATGGGCATTGGCCTCCACTGCCACCTTGGCCTCCTCCCAACCACCCGACCTGCAGGTTGTAAGGACCACCGCGTTTTTTCTGTCCTTGCGTGAGGGAGACAGGAATCAGTGGAGTCCCGATTTTTTGCACCATGATCTCTTTTTGGATCCTCTATTCAATGCGTATGGGCGTAGTATGGGTCTGACATGATGGTTAGATGAAGCTACAAGCTAGTGTAGAGAGTCGTCCCAACTACGTTGTTATCTCTGCTTCAATATCAATACATCCTCAGATTCGGGTTTCTCCTTCTCTGCGACTTGGGTGCAGCTTTGGCGATGACGACATGGATTTTCTAAATCCCTATGCCCCTTTCCCTAGTGTGCACAAATCGAAGCAGTGTTTCATTGAACATGGAGAGGTCAGTATCATGGTCGGCGGATAATGAGAATGGCATGTTTATCAATGGCCGTGTGTATGGAGGAGGCGGCGGCAGAAAAATGTCTCTGTCCCGAGCTGCGCGAGGAGACACCGTGGCATCTCTGGTGTTTTACCTGGCTTTAGATGACGTTTCCTCTGTTGCGATGCCCTGTGCTAGCTCCAGCAGTGGACTGACATATGAAGATCTGTTGGATTTACAGGGTTCTGTTCTGATTGGGAGGAGTTTACCCACTTCATTGCATGATGGGAAGAATGGTGGCAGGCTTCTCAGGGAGGGCAGCTCTGAGGGTCAGGGACGATTCAGAGGAGGAAATCTTTCTTGGAAGCGGCTAGAACTAAGAGACGCAGGGCTTCTAAACCCATGGCATATGCTAAGATGACCCCGTCAGTTTCCTTTGGGGGCAAAGTCACAGCATCTCACGAGTTTTTAAAGCACTGCGGATCGATTTGCAGGTTTACCAACTTCTCCTCGGCCTCCCTGCGTTGCACAAGTTGATCTCCAAACAATGGCGGCCTTTTTTTTAGGAGCCATGATTGCAAGTTATGGGATGCAGGGAAAAGGTGAGGATGCCGTTGCACTCTTCTCTCAAATGCAAGTGTCCGGCATGCAACCAGACGATGTTGCTTTTCTGGCCCTTCTATCTGCATGTAGCCATTCTAGCCTTGTGTCTGAAGGTAGTAGGATATTTTTCAGATCCAGAACATGTACTGAGTTTGTTTCTTCAAAATCGATTATGTGACAGTGAGGGTGTTACCAGCAGACCTGATGAAATTTATTTACAAAGATTCTCTATTGAGATCTTACTTGTTGTACGATGTAACTCATGGAAGAGAACCTCATAGAGGCCGATCTGTTTCATATCAGAATATTCATGAAACACAATTTTCTTTGCTATTATATGAGCTTCTTCAACGAGTCACCAAGTTGGCAGGCATAAAGTTTTCTAGTTGGAATTATCACACCTTACAAGCTACAACTGTAATGTTTGCACCGAGAGTTTGATGTTGTCCTCAAATCTGATGAAGGAAAAGGTTTATATATCACTACGGTAGATGCCTTTCAGAGCCAGGAGCGTGATGTAATCATTATGTCTTGTGTCCGAGCTTCAAATCATGGGACTTGCCTTGTATTGGATGCCTGCGTTAAGTATGGTGTGAGGAGACTTATATATACAAGCACATATAATGTTGTGTATGCGGGAAAGGAGATTGTTAATGGCAATGAAGCATTGCGATATTTTCTCTGGAGGATCATGTTGACCCCTATGGGCATAGTAAAGCTTTGGCTGAACAGTTAGTCCTCAAAAGTAATGGTAGATCGTTGAAGTATGTTTACCAGCAGCATCAATGCAATTGTTTGGTGATTCAGTTGTCTTTCGTTGTGGTTGACAATAATATGAAAATAATTATTAGTAAAGTCAATAGCGAAATATTTTGAGACATATATGCAGCCCAAGTGACATTATGTACAACATATCTCCTCTATTACAAGCTGAAGTATGTTCATCTATTCTACCAACCTAAGATTGGATGTCGGGGGTGCCAGATTATATTCCATCTTGTGAGTGCGTGCATGGCCAACAAGTTGTCACCATTGAGCTCCCTCATGGCTCTTCTTTATATGGCACTGGAGAAGGTAGTGGTTCCCTCGAGCGAACAGGCAAGCGTGTCTTTACGTGGAACACTGATGCTTGGGGTTATGGTGATAGTACGACATCTCTATATCAGTCCCACCCATGGGTGTTGGCTGTTTTTCCAAATGGGGAAGCTTATGGGATTCTAGCTGACACTACGAGGTGGTGTGAGGTGGATTTGCGAAAGGACTCAACTGTTAAATTTTCTGCCCCATCAGTCTATCCAGTTATCACATTTGGCCCATTGACATCGCCAGCAGCAGTACTCACATCCTTGTCTCATGCTATTGTTTTTATGCTAGCCCGTGTGGAGTCTGTACAACCTGTTGAAGCTGGAGAAACAGAAAGATATTTCTACACCTTTCTACTGCTATTATATTTACAATTATTGTGAAATCGAACCACTTTTCCTTGCATTGATTTGTCAGTTGGATGTCATGATGGGAGATTTCCCTTTCTGCTTGTTTCTTCTTGTTTTAGATTTTATCGTTGACAGTATGTGGGTCGAAAGGATGCGTGTGCCCTCTCCTCTGAATGTTATGTTTCTCTTACTCGAATGATAGACCTTCGTCTGTTTGTTTATGTATTAATTCTTCTCTATGATTGAGTTGCAAGTTATTATGTTGATCAACTAGTATTTTCGATATTATGGAAGTAAGTTATGATAACTATGAAACTCCCCTAGCACCCAAGTTGTCTTTTGACGTTTTTTGTTAGCCCCTTCGCAAGTCCCTTTGATAACCTTTTGGAATCGAAAAAGATAGGTTGTAGGATTGTGTGAGCAATGCGTGGGCTAGCCAGCTTAGAGTTTTGGTATTAAAACTGGTAGAATGAAAAGGTTTGTGTGCAATGTGTTTTGCTGTCTCGCGTGTTTAGACTCTTATACTATCTTTCATCTTGTTCTAGGCTTTTAAGGCCATCCTCGAGAAGTACCTTGACATCCCTATCAACTTGCACCGTAACTAGCTTTTCGGATCAACTAAGCTGGAGGTTTCATTGTGCAAATCCAGTACCTCGTTAACACTAGAATAGTTTGGTCTAATCCCCCTCTCAGAATTATTGCTGATGGCACCCTTCTATTTTTCCTAACTAGCATTATTTTCTCCCTTGTAATGTTAACGCTATTAATTAATATTGGTAGGTTTTTATGCACGTAATTACCGTAATAGTTTGTGATGGAAATTTCCTTAAATGTGATTAATCTCTGGGAAAAAAAAACTCAGCTTTCATTTGATAATCTTATGGATTCATAGCGGAAGGTTTTGTTTTGATAATGTCACTTAGAAATTATGTTTGTATCTATTTGTGCGACGGTTGATTGTGTTACCAAGGGTTGCCTTAAAATATGGTTGTTTTGGGATATGGGTAATTTATTTTAAATTAACCAAACATTAGTATTGTAGTGGAGGTTTGCAAATCTTTAGTGTTATAAAAAAATTGTTGATGACATTATTGTATACTCTTGTTGGGCGGAGCCCCTTCTTCTCTCACATGTTTCACTACTATTAGCCTATAAGACTTTGACCCTTCTTGGATGATTGGAAAATCTTTGTAGTTAATGGTCAAAACTAATATACTTTGCTTTCACCTCAAACTTATTTTGTGTGTATACTTTATTTGATTTCCAGTTTGAAACTCGATTATACATGGCCTTTTTGTGTTAATTTTTGAAACTCGTGGTTCCTCTTTCTTGGGCCGATCAACTCTTGTTATTTTAGAAATATATTAATTTAGTCTATTTGTTTGGTACCTTTGATAAATTTCTAGATGGTTGGTGTATATATCAAATCTTAATCTTGTAATTATGGTTTAATTACTTACTTGATGGAAATTCTGTTTTTGCTAGATTATTTGTTTTTCTCCTTATAGGGCCAAGGGCCATTCTCTTACGATTGCTACAATTTCGTTGTTTTTACTTCTAACCAAGTACTAGGTCTTCTCCTTCTTTGATTGGCATGATGGAGACTTTATTATAACTTGATGTGTTGATAGTGTTTAGAGGTTTGAACCAATTCTTGTAATAAAGTGCTTCCTTTTCGTGGTATTGTTAGATAATAGTTATGGTGGTTTTGTGTAGCCTTATCTTGCTCAGTTCTCGTGAACTGACTCTTGTAGAAAATTTGATGCAGATAGATTTTGTGTGTAGATGAGGGATAGATTTGTAGACTTTTGTCATCAACCTTAGTTGAGAAGTTCCTTTGCTTGAAACCTTTTTATGTTGTTCAACTATTGTTAACGTCCAGTGGAAAGTTTAAAAGAGGATTAATGTCTTAGTATAAAGTATTGTGGACTTTGTCATCTAAACTTTGGAAACCTTGTATTGTTTGACCATCATTGAAATTATAAGAAAATTTGGTTATTGTTGTTGAGTGACTTTGTTGGAGTATCAGTGTTTTAAAAATTGATGTAATCTTGTTTTGTTCTTGTAAATGAGTGTTGCTACAACCTTGCCTTGAGAATAAATTTTGAGTTAAACCTGGACATGACTTAGTAATAAAGTGTCATAAGTAAACGAACATGGGATTGTTTAATACTTCTGGAAGTTAAATTAAAAGTTGTATTCAAATAAAATAACGTAGGGGTCACCAACTTGAGAGCAAGAAATTCTTAAAGTAAACAAGGGCAAGACTATCATTGCAAGTAAACTTTATAACACGATAACCCTAGCTCCTCTAGTGAACATTATTCCTTTTATGGTAAAATTTGTAAAATGACCCTAAGGTGAAATGAACTGTTAATTGTTTGAAGATGATAAGATTTAATAAGTCAGAGAAAACAAATTGGAGACCTCACCATCTTTCTCACCGCCATTTGGAAAGTAAATTTTTACTCCTTGTTAATACTTTTAGCGAAGCCTAAGTAAAGTTGTTGATAATTCTGATTAAGAGCCCTAGCTTAAATTAAATACTGACAATAACTAATGAGGCCCTAAAGATGTTTCATCTCGACCTTCTCCCTCTAACCCTTTTCCAAGGCACCTTGTATCACTTCTCTTAAGTGTGTTGAACTTAAAACCATGTTGTCTTGTGGGCAAGAATGAATCTTAGTAGCGTTAGTGGTGAGCAGATGGCCTTGTGGAATTTAAATACTCCTTTTTCTTGATAAACGAATTAAGAAAATAAAGGTCATAATAGAGAAGATTTAAAGATAATTACTCGGTGTCAAAGGAATAAACTTGGCTTGGCAAGTTGAATTATACTGAATCATATCTTGAGCCTCCTTGAAAACGTAAGCTAAGAATTGCAAGATGTCCTTTTAAAATAAATAACCCTCAACAATATCTCATTGTGGTTGGCCCTAACTGTAAGTGTGTTCTATGATTGGACTTCTATGTTGTCTTGTCAAAAGAAAAGTAAATTGTCCTTGATAGGTGTGAACGTTTCCGTGCTACCTTTATGGCCATCCTTGTATCAAGTTGTTCATAGTGTTAGTTGTATCCTTGGTGACAACATGTTGCGTCATGTTATGTGTCAAGCAAGTCAAAAAAAAAAGTTATCCTCTATTTCACTGTGTTGTTCGTGTGTGGATTTTTGGGTCGTTACATTACGTATGCTAATATTCCCTTTCTTATTACATTATTCTTTCAATGTGACCCCGAAAAGTTCAAATTTCACTTTTCCAAGAGATTTTGTGAGAATGTTGGCAACTTGTGCTTCTGTAGGACAGTACTGGAGCTGAATGTGATGGTTTAAGACGTGCTCTCGAATGAAATGAAAATCAATCTCAATATGCTTTGTTCATTCATGAAAAATTGGATTCTAGCATGAGCTTCAACACACTTTGATTGTCGCAATAGAGAATAGGTGAATGTTTTTCAGGAATTCCCATATCATCTAAAATACGACATAACCATATCACTTCGCACACAACTCCTCATGTGGTGTGATATTTTACCTCTGTGGATGAGATAGAAATAACATTTTTCTTCTTGCTTATCCACGAGATAGGTCCAGATCCGAGATGAAATATGTATCCTGTAGTTGACTTCCTATCATCAACAGATCCGGCGTGGTTTGAGTCGACATATCCCTATAAGAAGAATTGATCATTCTTCTTATATTCCAGACCATAATCAAATGTTCCTCGGACATATCTCAATACATGCTTTGCTACTTTCCAGTAACATTGCTTTGGCTCTTGTATGAACCTGGAAAGATAGCTGACAACAAAGCATAGATCTGGTTTGGTATATGTCAAGTAGATGAGCCCTCCAATAAGTTGTCTGTAGAGTGTAGCATCTACTTGAGGTGAGTCCTGAATCTTGAAAGTTGCAAGCCTTTTTCCATGGGAGTGGATATAGGTTTAAAATCAGACATTCTATATTTTTCTAGGAGTGTTTTAGCATACATTATCTGGGAGACAAAAATGTGATGCTCCTTTTTCCATATTTCCAAGCTAGGACAGTAATGTAGTAGCCCCAAATCTATCATCTTTTGAGATTATTCTTCACAATATCAACCTGATCTTCTAAACTGCCAGTGATCACAAGATCATCTACATACACAACAAGAATGAAAATTTATTTTCCTACCTTATTTATATAAAAATTTGAATATGAGGGGCTATGAGTGAACCCATGCTGTAAAAGGTGATCATTGATCTTGATATACCATGCCCTTGGAGCTTGTTTCAGTCCATACAAGTGATTTGATGAGACGACATACCTTCTTAGGATGCTCTTCATCAACAAATCCTTTAGGTTGGGTCATGTACACTTCTTCTTTCAGATCACCATTTAGGAAAGCACTCTTGACGTCCATCTATTGAAGTCTCCATCCTTTTTGTGTTGTTAGTGCGCAAACAACTCTGATGGTCTTGATCTTCATAGTGGGTGCAAAGGTTTCTTCATAGTCGATGCCCTCTTTCTAAGAATATCATTTTTCTACAAGATGTGATTTATGTTTGTTGATGGATCTGTCTACCTTATATTTTGTCTTGAAAACCCATTTTCAGCCTATGGGTTTCTTTCCTGTAGGAAGATCAACAAGTTCCCATGTCTGATTTTTCATAAGTGAGTCATTCTGTATCCATGGCTTCCTTCCACTGAGGTTTATTGAGTGCTTCATGAACATTTTATAGCTTGAGCTATTAATTAGTGAACTCATGAGTGCAAAGTTTACCTCATTTCTTGTTTGACTCCTTGTTTTGACTCCGGATGATGTATCTAGGAGTTGTTACAAATGTGAGTCCTTGATGGTACTTCAGACAAGAACTTAGTTAGTTTTGAGAAGAACTGTGATGTTTCCATGTGGATTGATGTGGATTCACATTCTCCAGTTTCTCAAGGTCAACAAATAGCTCTCCTGATAGCATTTCTTTTCTTTGAGTAGTCTCCTCTGGCTCATCATTTGATTTGGAGACTAGTCGGTGAGAGGTGGTTGGAAGTGGATCTTCTGTTGATACTATTGAGTCAAAGGATGACTCATCACAAACCACATCCCAAATCTCATATATTTTCTTTGTCTCAAGATCCATGAGATGATACACCTTCGAGGTAGTGTTATAGCCAAGTAGGATGCATGGGAGTGTCTTTGGCTCAACCTTCTTTCTATTTTGAGTGGGACGCATATCCTGTGCAACCAAATACTCGCAAATGAGAAATTTATGGCTTTCTACCACTCCATACCTCTTCTGGCATTTTATTTTGTAGAATATTTTTGGTGCCCTGTTGAGAAGATATACAATTTTCTGTACTACTTCAGCCCAATAGAATTCTTCTAGCTTTGTAATTGTTAGCATGCAATGAGCCATCTCCATCACTGTGTGCGATTGCGATGCTCAACAATGCCATTCTACTGGGGTGTGTAGGGAGTATTCAGGTGCTGCTTAATGCCTTGTTGGTTTAGAAATGCCAAGAACTTATTTGATGTGAATTCCCCCCTCGATCTGAGTAAAGTAGAAGAAGAGGTTGTCTGGTTTCTTTCACAACATGATGATAGAAGTTATGGAAGTGTTGAAGAGCCTCACTTTTCTTCTTCAAGAAAAACACCCACATCCTGTGGGAGTGGTCATCCATGAACAATTGAAAGTACTTGTATCCTGAAAACGAAGCAGGCAGAGGGCCATTCAGATTGGTATGAACTACCTCTAGACGCTTCTTGGCATGGAAGGTGCTGGCCTAAAATGAATCCCTGTGTTGTTTTCCCGTGAGATAGCCATGGAAAATAGGAAAGGAACTGACAATTTTGGTAGTCCATGAACCATTTCTTTTGAACTCTAATGATGTAATGAATAGCCGACAAGTGTCCATATCTAAAATTCTAGAGTGCAATAGATTTTATTGTTGATGTAGATAAAGTTGTTACAGAAGATGAAATAATATATGAAGCAAATAACTTATCTTTTAGAAATTCTTGATAAATAATCTTACCTTGTCGCGAGATTAAACATGATTTGATGTCATTTTGGACAAGAAATTCTACCTTCAGGTGATGATTTAATAGCTGAGTTACTGACAGGAGGTTTCTAGTCAAACTAGGAACATATAGTACCTTTGTAAGTGTACATTTTCATGGTCCCAGAGGAATGGTGACTCTTCCTATTCCTTCTACAACATACTCTTTATCATCAGCTATTCAAACCTGATCTCCAGTGGGCTCTTCGTTGAGTGAATCAAACAACTCCTTGTCATCTGACATGTGCTTAATTACACCGAGTCTATTAACCATACTCTCTTTGTGGTCTGTGAAGTCTGAGAGACAAGTACGAGATTATTACTAGAATGTTCTCCTTCTGATGTCTCTTCATCATAATCATTATCTTCTTGGGCTATGAGATGCCCCTTTTACTTTCTCTAGTGGGGACGTCATTTGGAATTTTGTAAATCTTTGCACCCTGATGTTCTTGTTTGACTTAAAGACCCTTGTTTCAAGCTATTGTACTAACAATGATCAGTGTCATGAGTGTTGGTTCTGCAAATGTGACACCACCTCTTTGACTTTTGATCTTTCTACTATTGTTTTGGTTGTGCTTTATTTGTCTTCTCTGGGGACACTTCATTCTTCTAGCCATGGTATGGCTTTGAGAACAGGGCTTTATCCTGAGACTCCTCTTGGGATGAATTGATGGCCTCTTCCTGCTGCAACAAATTCACAAGTTCTTTAAATGCCACTATTTGTTTAGATACATTTAGTGTCATAAAAACACTCGAATTGAGAAGGGAGTGCTCTCAAGGTGATCGGTATGAGAATTTTGTCATCCACTATTTCATCGAGCACTAATAAATTTGATCACATCTCAGCCACGTGACGTAAGAACTCCTCAACTTTCTCATTTGAACCCATAGAGAGGGTGTGCAACTTTGACTAAAGATGGAGGATCTTAGTCTGATTTTTGGCTTGATAAATTGTTGCTAGCTTGTCCCAGGCCTCCTTTCATTTTTCTACATTTCAAACATGCAATTGCACATCATCACTGATACTGAGCATTATCAACATCAAGGATTTGGCACTAGCCATCTCATACTTTATTAATTTGTTAGAGCAGGTGGGAATGGGCACATATTTGGTCACGATGCCCCATAATCCTTCAAACTGAAGGATTGTCTGCATCTTTGTTTTCCAGGCCGCAAAATTAGGCCCTTTAAGCAACTGAGCATCGGAGAGGAGCAACTTTGGAGCAGACATTTTTTTAAAAATAATAATAATTTTTTTTTAAATTTATTTCAAGAGATATTACAATAATGACTCACTGCTGTAGTACTAGCTCATAGATGCTCTTGATACTCACGTGCTGAGAGACGATGACGCTTGGTGGGGTGATCTTCTTCATCTTCACAATCGGTGTCGTACCCAGCTTCTAATTCTTCCCATACTCACTTTTCTTGGTAGCTAACATCGGAAAGGAAATATTCAAGAAGTCCTTGTCAAACTACCTCGTTAAATACTAGATTGCCGGTGTTCCGAAGCTTGTTTAGCAAAGCAAAGTAGAACCCGGAGCTCTTAGGAGCTTCTTCACGATGTTCTCTAGCTTACGAGTTGATGTTTCAGCTTTCGGAAATGTCTATCATGTTATTCACATTATCAATCGAGTTATCTACACTTGATATTTGGCGTAGTGTTGTAGAATTTCCTTGTTTTCTTTGCAGCATCCACGTTTTTATTTATTTAACAAATTTTGCATACAACACTCCACACAAATTTGAATGGAGAATCCTTCATAGGCTCTTGGCAGTTCACTGGTTTCTGATAGACTTCCATGCAGAGAAAAATAGTCACCTCATGTTGATCAAAGAATCTTTCACGTTTTAATCTTAAACTCTCTGTCTGAATACTCCTCCACATATTTCTTCTATTCCCCATGCACATGATTCTAGCAAGAATAAACTCCAACAAGATTCCACGTAGCCTTTGTTTTTTTAATTATTATTTGCGTTGAAATGTACATGTGCTCTAACCTTCTCGCATTGAAATTTACAGGTGTTTTAACCTTCTACGTTGAAATTTACAGTGCTTTCTTTGGTCGCTAATGGATTCAATCTCCACGCAAGCATCACTAAAGACAAAATAACAATATATATTCCACACAGAAATTGTTTGAAGTTTTCTACAACGAAATAAGACATAAAAAAACCATGTGGATTCTTCGCCCAAACACCATGCACCAACTTTTTTGGTCTCTTATTTACCACTTTGCATGCAACTTTGAAAGCTTCACTACGCTTCTCCTCTCCACGCAGGTTGTAGAAGAATTCAGAAAAAAAAATCTCCACACTAATTACATGCAAGTATTTAACGTAGCCTCCTTCCAAGTTGGATGGAATAATTCTTCGACGCACGCACACATGTCGTAGAGATATTGATGCTCTAATACCAGAATGTGGGAAGAAAATAGATCAGAAGAATGTGGAGTATATAACTCTCAACATATCTTATTTTATTATGGAGGAGCATGTATAATTTATAGGAGAAATAGTAAACAACATTCCCTAAAATGAAGGAGGAGGATATGGAAGAAGATGAGAGAATAATGGAATACAACAAAGAAGAGAGAATAAAGGGATAATATAAAACAAACACACCTAAAAATATAAGCTATGCTACGTATGCTAACATAAGACACATAAATACTTCTCTTAACTATTGTAATTTACTATACATATCTCACCACTTGCTTCAATTATTATAACTTACAAAGTGAAAAATAGACTTGAAATTTAATGGTTGCTTACACATTTTTAGTAATTTTAACCATGAAATATTGCAAAATCCTCCAACATGTAAACTTTAAATATGACCATTGGTGGCAATGAAATTTAACACTATACAAAGCTTTCAATCTTGGCTTTCTTTTCTTTTTTTGAAAACTTTGCAAAGATAACAATGGCCACATAGATAAATTTGAAAAATATAAATAAATTTATTTGGATAATGCAAAACCTATAATAATGCTAACAATGCACTTATTGCTGTCATTGCTTGTCTACGTAATTTTTTTATTACTCGGTATAATTCTTAATGATTACTGATTTGTATTTTGATTTATTATTGAATTATTAATGGAAATCCCTTCATCACTCTCCCCATGTTCTTAGTGCTCTATAATAAACCCGTAACACCCACATTTTACACACACAAATATAACAAAAAAAATACCAAAATAATGTTTTTGACTTACATTGCTCACTACACAACACCACAAGGGCTCCAAGTAGAGAAACTCAACAACGCATACGACACTTACATAAGTCATCGACTCACATAGACACATGACAACACCATATACATGTTGATGTCACAATTTTCCCAATGAACAAATGCTAGAATGACCTAACCATAAGAAAGGGGCCCAAGGATTGGAAAAACCACAACACATGATTACCATGATTACATCTTTATTACAATTAACATTCCAAGAAAATTATAATGCAAGGATAGTTTTATTTTATTTTTTCACCTACACATCCTTAAATTCATTTCACATTCAACTTATAGTTTGAGCATTTAAGTTGGCTCTTCTTACGGTGATGTCCATGACTTACATAATTATTTTCCATATTTCAAATTACATACAATGATCCTAATTCTCTCATTCTTATGTTAAGGTCATGCTTCTCAAATGTTTATTCAATGTTTAAAATTTTACCCATGCTACACTAGTGAATCGACATGATGTCAAGTAAGAAATCTTACGATTAAGGGAGATTTAGATTCAAGAAATGTTAAGTAGGATTAAGGTAAGGAGACCATGCCTGGTAATACTAGTGTCCATAGAGTATGACATAGTCCGTAGTTTCACTCGCACTCCACAAGGCTTCAGCGCTCTTTTACCATTTCACAAATAGTTGGTGAGCATCCACAACTCCACTATTTTGCATTTATTCAAGGGTTCCAAGACCTTTTAACAAACCTATCGATTGAACTTACTTGCAATGATATGAGGTGTTTCCAAAGCTCCAACCTGAGTGTTTATCGCAACTATTTTAGCCTACTTAAGCACATCTCTTGGAGGAATCCAAATGGACAGTTCAATTTATTTGTGTACACTTCCCGATTAACTACCAGAGCCACAAAAATATTTTGGTTATCTTGTCAAACAAGTCATGTCCCAGTTGAAAGCTTCTACATTTTTGGCATACTAATGTTAGATCACGAGCAACAACAACATCTAAAAAATTTCCTCTCCAATGGTTCTCCCAATAATTTTCAAATGTTGTTGTAGTTTGACTTTGAATATTAAATATGTTAATGCTATGTCTGCAACTGAGAGTTTGTTATGAGATTATCTATTTTACAGTCAAATTCAACAATTCCTCCCACGACAAGAAAATGTATTGCATAACCTTGTATGCCCAGATGAATAGAATTTCTCGTTTTATGTTTTGCATGGTAGTTATACAACTATCCATGCTCAATTTAACCATAGAAAGAAAACAAGACCCAAAAATATCTATCCTTTAGAAGACACTTGAGACAATTACCTCAAGATGTATTTTCTTTAGCCTGATACGGATATCTCTAGTATATCACTATGCTACTGACCACCAAAGGTAAAGAAAACATAACATATGAAGATGGTGGCATGCCATCAAATACAAATCAAAGAAGCATAACCACCATTAAAGTAAATACAATAACAAAACCCTTTCAAACACCACCGGTCTATGTGGTAATGATTCCAACTAAGATTCCACCAACTGCATTGGTGAAAATTGGGATCGAGTTGATAAGGTCCACCCAAAGAAAAAACTCCATTGTCTGATGGCTTGCCCATCATGTGATTTCAATGTACTTGCCAGCAAACATAGGCTTCCAATAGCTGAAATTTCTATGGTCATTAAATATGATATTTTTTCACTTGCGATGCAAATTGGCATAGTGATGAGGCTATAACTGAGAGCACATATCCGACTATTAGATGTATAATACCCATTATAAGTGCCTGTTCACGATCTACCCTTGAACCATGACCAAACCGTTTTTCAATGCTAAGAAACAAGGCAAAAATATCAATAATACTAGGGCTCCAATTTGTTGAAGGATTTTCCCCAAAATCAAGTACATGAACAACAAAATGAAAAACAACCTTGTCTGGTTAAGCATTGTAAAAGTGAGAGAATCGAGATTTTAATAAGAAACTTGTAATAAAATGTTCTGTAAGGCATGTGTTGCTTCTGGGAGTCTTGAAGCTGTCAATGAACCTATAAAAGTTTATTCTGACAAAGTATGCCCCAACCTCCTTTAGACGTAATAAGTATCAAAGCACATAGATCATTTTCCCGCTCGCACACCAGTACAGAAGAAGTCACAATTACTTCTCTCCTAGTGAAGTGTTTAGAGAGTGATGAATTTGTGTTGTATGGCGTTGTGGATCTTCAACGTGAGATTTCTTCCTCTCTCTCTCAAAGAAAAATTAACCCAAAACGTTCTGCTTTATTCTATTTCTTTGTAGTCACTGCAACTCTCTCAAAAAAATTTAAACCTACAACGTGAATTTGGGTTCTAGTGTGGGTAAATTCTCTAAATTTCAATAAAGTTGTTTGTCTTATTATCCTTGAAGAATGACAGATTTGACCAAATTAATGAAACCCTTGTGCCTTCACGTGGGGGGGTGTCACCTACTCCATCACTGCCAACAAATATCCCAATTTTTTTAATGATTTTTATTTGACCGAGTTTGTTATTTTCATTGGGCACTACATTTTCCTCACCTTATAAGAGAATCGTCCTTGCGACACAACATAGAAGCTCAAGGCTAGCAAAAGGGATAAAAAATTAAATAAAGCTAATGATGACAAGTTCCATCTAGGGATAAAATCTCTATCGTTAAAACACAACCACAGGGAAGTCAAGAAATTTTAACAATTTCATTAACTCTTAATGTTCTGTGAAGATTGGTAGTTCTAGTTTACCTTATTACTTAGTTAATGTTTTCCTTTACATTACCTCTAAATCTCAATTTCTTAATATTCTCTATTTAAAATTTCAATTGTCTTATGTTCATGGGTGCCCAATAGTAATTGGCCTCAAGGTGTCACACAAAACTCAACACAACACAAATGACCCATGAGACATATTACTACATACTTTCATGACTATATCACATCACAAGACCTTTAATTCCACCATGAAAAGACAACAAGTAGTCCACATAACGAAGAATTTCCAAAAATTATGTCATAGGCATAAATCCAACACACACATGTGACTAACAAATAGTGAATCATGACGCTGATACAAATACAACTAGTATAACATGACCCAAATACCATGAATGTACCAACTTAGTGCCAAGACAATATCCAATAGTCCATACCAACCAAGGGGAGCGTCAATCCTCAATCATAGCAATGTGTAACAAGACTCACAAGAGTACACATAACTCATAACACCAACTCCACACATCACAAAACAATCTCCATATATCTCCCAAAGCATCACAAAACAACTCCACATACCTCCCAAAGCATCACAAGACAACTCCATACACATTCCAAAGCATCACAAAACAACTAAATATACCTCCCAAAGAATCCCAAATCAAACAAGCCTCCAAGAGCACTAATAGCACACACACAAGTCTCTTATGTCTCCCTCAAGTCTCTTATGCCTCCATCAAGTATCTTATGTCTCCCTCAAGGAGGTCACTCACCCTATGACCCTAGGCACATAGAGTCCAGGAACCCCTAACCAAAGTGACATAATAACTTGTGGTTCAACAACCCACTAGTTATTTGTAACTCCTCGGGACGTACTCCCCATACAATGAAGCAGTTCATAGGTTCAATCACTCAATGGTGAATCCTATGACACTATTGCACACATTACAACATTATAACCAACTTAACAATCAGTTTCAAATGCCAAGTGGCTAAATCCCAAGCCTTGGGCTAGGCTATAAAACTTTTAAACATGAAAATAAAATTTAAAACTAAGTAAAGAAAATGGCCAAATAGCCATAGTTAGTGCAAAAATTTACATGTTAGTGCAACAACAAAATAAAATGCCCAAAATATAAGAACACATCAATAAATAAAATTGTTAGTTCTAGCAAGAAAAAAAGTTCAATTTATGAATAAAATATGTATAGAGAAATAACACATCACAATAGCTATGTGGTTTTATACGACCACCAAAGGGGTACTCAATAAGTTGCATGATAGTCGTACATCGAGCCTCAACTCGTAAAATAACATATCAAACAATACAACTGTCATCATCTCTATCTAAATCATCCCTCCACCGCTTCCACAAGGCTCACCATAGTCATAATTACACTTAGGTTGAATCCATACAATAACCATATAGGGAGAGAGAAAGGAGTACATGTCACCATATATTGAGCCTAAGGTGTCCGTGAAACACAATATGCATGACATCCATCGACTAAGTGCCATACATACCAAACAAACAAAAGTGGGTTTTCAGCCTATGTAGGACTCTACTTCCTATCTCGTACTCACTTCGAGTGACCGGTCAATAGTACACATTTCTTCACTCCAAACATACACCTTTTACTGATTTCCCTTAGGGTCAGGTTAGTGTAGGGTTCACAACATAACATATCCACATCACGAACATAATGGTAAGTCACACAAATCAACCATAACATCTTACGTATGGTATATATATAGGGTATAACACAATCATTACTTTCACGGGTTACGATACATCACATTACCACATTCTGCACCCAAAGTGCAATCACTATACAATAGGGATCATATGCTCACCATATGACCCTAAATCATGACATGAACCATCACATATTACTTGAATTATACTTATGAGGAACACAAGGTCTAACATTACAATATATATTCAATTGCAATTACAACATGGTGACACACATGATTCATCACAACACGTGATGACATCATGATACAATCTAATTCACTTTACACCAATTTTTTCATGTAATACATCAATACAACTTCATATCACATAATGCCAAAATACTCCAATACATCACAATCCATAATCACATTCTTTTTCACAGAGAACAAGGTGGTACATCACACATGAAATCTTCATAGAATCCATGAAAAGAAGAGAAAATAATCTCATCACAAGCACAACAACATGATAACAAATATGCACTAAGTGACATGGACAACATGTTCGCTCATAATATCACAACTACGATGTTATTCACATTACAACATATATCACATTGCTCCACCACCAACATTCAAAACCATCACAACTCCAATCTATCTTAGAACTTCGAGAGCATGAACCTCACTCGATACCAAATGTAACGCCCAAATTTTACACACACAAATACACCAATAAAGAATACCAAAAATGTTTTTTTGACTTACTTAGCTCACTACACAACACCATAATGGCTCCAAGTAAAGAAACTCAACAATGCATACGACACTAACATAAGTTATCGACTCACGTAAATACATGACAACACCATATACATGTTGATGCCACAATTTCCCCAATGAACAAATGCTAAGCAATGACCCAACCACAAGAAAGGGACCCAAGGATTGAAAACCCACAACACATCATTACCATGATTACATCTTAGTTACGATTAACATTCCAAGGACATTATTATGCAAGGATAGTTTTATTTTATTTTTTTCACCTACAAATGCTTAATTTCATTTCGCATTCAACTTACAATACCATTTAATTTGGTTCTTTATCCTTTATGAAAATCTCCATAGCTTACATAATTATTTTCCATATTTCAAATTACATACTACAATCCTAATTCTCTCATTCTCATGTTAAGCTCATGCTTCTCAATTTTTAATTCAATTTTTAAACTTTTACCCATTTTACACAAGTGAATCTGATGTGATGTCAAGAAAGAAATCTTAGGATTAAGGGAGATTTAGATTCAATATACCTTTTCCCATAAGCATTCTTCGATCACGATATCTTTATTTCCCCGCCATAGTTGATATAGTTCAATAACTTGGTGAATCCATTCAAAATTTTCACATCAAGAAATTTTATTTATATTTATATATTTCTTTTATCTTTGGTCTCACCAAGGGCAATTCATAATCTTTCTAACACATGAAAATGTTTAATTAAGATATATGGACTCCAAGAGTGACATTATTCCTAACCTCAAATCTTGTTTTTCTCTTATATGCTTTACTCTTACATCGCACTATGGTCTCATTATTGACATCACTTTATAACAAAAAGAGTTATGAAAGTACTTGACTAACATCTTAGAGAAGTACATCTTGGAGAAGTACAAGGTCGGAAGTATTAGAACTACACACGAACCACAAGTGATTTGTTTTCAAAGTAAGATCCCATGTTTCCACATTTCACGATTACGCATGTGAAATTTATTTTATTCTTAATGTCATAAACAACAACAGGGATTACTTGAACCAAATTTTTAGTTTCTTGGTTTCTCTTAGGTCAACATATTTCAAATCAATTTCATTTGCAAAGAGTTAATTACAATTTTCTACCCACAAGTTAACCCCTTAATTAGCCAAGGGTTTCTTTAATTCCAATTGTAACTAAATATCTACGCCCTAACTATATATGAGTTTAAGGTGAGATGACATATTTATGCTAAAAAAACTTCATGAAAGACCAAGGTGTTATGTTGTTAGTAACCAAGGTAACACATTTATCTAGAGAGGAACTAAAGAGGTCATTAACAAGAGTTTAAGTCATAGACAACTATTTCACTAGATCCATTTGTATTGTCTGGATCCCACAAGGAATTAATTCGATCATGAAGTTAATTTCCATATCTAAATTCCTAAGACTTGGTAGTTTACTAGGATCCTAAGGAAGTATTGGTTCTGCTTACACCAGAAATAGTTTGACCATGTCATTCCTAACCATTAGGTTTACGACGATGTCGCTATAAATACCAACTCTGATGATAAACTCAAACTAGAGATCTTATTTACCTAAACTAGGAGGTGCCATTGAGTACAAAGTTTAAGTTCATTCTACGGTTACAGTTTCTTCTGTGCTAAGAAAGATCATGCGAGAAGGGGTAGATAAGCACTAGTTTTAGACTAAGGTTGCCTATTGTGGTTAGATTTCTTTATTACATTTTCAAGGTAAAGAATGCAACACACCAATTATTTAATCATCTATTACACACCGAAAATGTACCTAAAAGATATTAAATTCAACTTTATTTAACATATATATATATATATATATTTTATATATACCATACGCAAATATGAATTAAAATTGCACCTATGGTTAAATGCACATTTCCTAAGGTATCCCTAAAATTAACATCCGATACATATTACAAAATTTCAAATATAACTTTTCTCGTAATATGAAAATACATTATACATATATACATTTTACAATGACCTACATAAATTACAATCATAAACAATGGGTTACACCATGCTTTTTTTCCATCTTTCTTGCATCCTACAAAACCAAGTGAGCATAAAATAAACAATATCATTGGCATGACATCTACCTATATCTAGTATAATTAACATTTTTTTAGTTTCCATTTACATAATAATAATTATTTTCATTCGAAAGGAGAGGGTTAGAGACACATATTTTATTTCATTTCACTTCACTTCATTTTTAAAAACCAAGGAGAGAGAAGAGATAGGGAGAGAGAGAATCACTATTTGGTCAAAGTTCAATTTCACACAAGTCACATGATAGAGTTTCAAATAGTTAGTTGCAAGTGTCAACAAGTTTCCATGGGGATTTGGTAACTCGAAGCGGTTCCTACAACTTTATTTTTACGTTTTCCTACTAGCTACAAAAATGTTCAATTTAGGCTTGGAGGCTAAGAAACCACTTTTAAACGTTGTCTTTCGGTGAGAAAACATACCATGGGTAAGTTTCTACATGTCCTATACACTAATAATTCACAGGAATTGGTAGAATTCTGAATTGATTTAACGATTTACAATTGGTAGCCAATTTTCTCGAGGCCATTGGTCAGAATTGACCTAGTTGAAAATTATCGGGTTAGTTCGAGGGCTTAAAACCCACATCCAAAACTGATGTTCGTTAGATGAACACACAACGAGAAACTTCCTACAAGGTCCCCTATATGTGAAGAATTCACCAAAGTCAATGGAACTGAGAACTAGCAAACGGTTTTCAAACGGCGACAGGTTTTCTGGAGCCACCGGTCGTAATGGGTCCAATTTTGACCTAGTCACACTGTGACGGGAGACCTACAAAATGCCTATTCCAAACTATCAAGAAGAGTGTTTTTCCTCAAACTAAAGGTTCTTGGTAATTGTCTAAAGTAAACATACCAAAGGGTTTGCAAAGGCGGCAAGCATTTTTTGTTCAGGTCCAAACGACGGGATGAGATAAAACCCAACTTTTCGCTTTTAGTAGCTTATTGAGAGTGCAAATGGGGTAGCCAAACTCCAAGAGGTGTGGCGAAGAGAGTACAAATAGTTGACTAGGGTCAATCTAAAGCTTGATGTGACTCTCCTCATATCAAGGAACACATATGACGCTTGACCTCTCTTTTACGGGGTTCAAAAGGCTATTTTGCAAGTCTCTAAAAGTGGTGTTTTTCAAACTTTGCAAGTAATGAAAAAGGTTGACTTTAATTGACGAATCATCTTCCTCTCAACAATATCAACAGACGTGAGAACCTGATTCAGATACTTGAGTTGCATCGTATGAGGTTATGGTGGCAACCACAATTGATGTTCAAAAGGTAAAATAGTTTCAAAAATCACAAGGTGGGGAATTATTGCTTTACACTATTTAAGTTTGGTTACATATCTAATTGTAAAATTATTCAGTGGTTTAATATTTCTAATATAATGCAAATGAAGAACCAAATTACGAAAATTATAGAAGATGAAGGTAAGGAGTGTAATGCCCACATTTTACGCACGAAATATAACAATAAAATACTAGGATATATATATATATATATTTGACTTACATTGCTCACTACACAACACCACAAGGGCTCCAAATACGAAATGTGAAGTAGAGCCCACTTCCCTGGATACCTTTTGATACTTGATCATGATACTACCGATAATATTATGGACATGATTATGGACTTTATTATAGTATGGTGTTAGATGTTAGATCATGGATTATTGTTGACTTTGATTCTTATATGATGCATGATGATTCTTATATGATGCATGATGATTCTTAGAGACATTTTATATGTTGATGATGATATCTTGGTTGACAAGGTTATATTATGGATGTTGTTCGGACTTGTGACATTTGGATATTATGAGTAGGCCTATAAATGGAAATTATTTGATGATAATATAGTTGTTGAGTAAAAATTGTAAATGATCTTGTTGGTTGCTTGGATGTTGTTGTGATCCATATGTCTAGATGATTTTGGAATTATATTTATATTATTTTGGATGTTATGATATGACCACGAGGCCAAAGGAGGTATTTGTATTTTGCAAGTTTAAAATATCACAACAAACATCGGGGATTGGAGACCAACCACATTGGAATTCTAGATGAATTCAACAAGGTCACCATGACAACTTGTATTTGTTTGTGCGTGTTTGTTTGTGTTAGGGATTCCCATGGGGGGATCACCTTTAAATGTGACCAAGGGGGTTATGTGTATTTATTTATTTGGACCCTTTGTTATGTATGCATGTGTTTATTTTGTGATGCATTTGACCCTTTCCTTATTTATTAATTGGTGTGTAATATTATGAGTAATCATGTTGTTAAGTTAATTAATTATAATATGTCATAAGAAAGTAATTAATATGGTTGTTGGCTATGATTTAAAGTGTTGTAAGAATGAGTTAATAATGTGTAAGTAATATGTAAGTGATGTGTAAGTTAAATTTTGAGTGTGAAACAATCAACCTTGGAAATTCGAATTTGTCCTTGGAGGCTGATTTTGGAGACTTGTGGGACAAGTTAAATTTGTCCCATACCTCTTAAATTTAATTAAAAACCATACCTATGGTTGGAGGGTTGATTTGCGACTTTTATAATGAAATTGTGTAAGGCATATTGTAAGTTTTAATTGCACTTTTCTTACATGATTTAATTTCAGTCCTTTGGGGTGTGGGTTGGATTTGAATGTGTAAGTAAACTATTATTTTATTCACCCACCTATTTATTATGCATTGGAGAATGAAGTTGAATTTTGAGGTTTGGGTTGAGGATGTGTGATGTGACATCCTACATGGATCCACCTCATCCTCTTCCCTCCCCTCTTCTATTAAATTTTAATTCCTTGCCTTGTTTTGGGGTTGCTTCACTTTTATCACTTCATTTTTGGGAGACTTCTTTTGCTTTTTTGAGAGCTCTTTCTTTTGGAGAAGATTGGATATTGTTGCATGCTTGTGGATTGTTGATCTTGGACTCTTTTGCATTGGAAAGATTTCTGTTTGAACTTGGAACAAACTCCATTATGGAGAGGTAGGATCTTGGCTCTTGAAATACTCTTCTTTTATTCTATGCATATGTAAATGGTTGAATGTTTGAATGTGTTGTTTTATTTGTTGGCTAGTTGGGTAGATGGCTTAGGGATGGTGTAGGAGAAGACTATGGGGTACTCTTGAGGGAGGCATACGTGTGTTTTGGGAGGTATAAGTGTGGAGGGAGTTGGGATTTGGGTTCCACTTACAAAGAAATAGCTTACATTTCTTTACTCGTTATGGGGTGCCATAAGAGGTTGGGGAGGCATAAGGAAATGTGAGGAATAAGGGGTACTTGGGGAGGCATAAGGGTATGTCAGGGATTTGAAATGATATGTATTTTGGCGGTTTGTTCTCAGGTGGTGATACCCATTTCCCCTTTGGGAGGCATAAGTAGAATCCCCCATAGTTTGCTTCTCCTTTGACTTGCAATGAAGAAGCTTGAGTTTTCTTTGTTGTCTTTCATGTGGTTGTAAAACTATTATTTTGTTTTGACTGTGTTTTTAATATGGAAAGTGCATGTTGAAAGATTGCCTTTGTGATGTGGAAGCTTGTTTTTGTCATGAGTTGAAACACATCTTCTATTGCATTGTGGTTGGGGCTCGGGGCCAATGAAGAAGGATGGCTTCTCCCTTCATTGGATGTCTTGGTTGGGTGGAGAGCGTTGCCTTTCCCCTGCCTTTGTTATGATCAAAATTGAAAATAGAAGATTTTCATGTTGTTGTTCTAGAGCAACGGAAAATACAAACTTTGATAGTCCTTCTTGAGATTATTATTTATTATAACCTTTTCCCACTTTGAAGTGGATGAAATTGTATATTAATTGTGATGGAAAGGCTACTCTGTTTTAGCTATGGAAGTTGTATTTGATTATGGAAGAATATACCTTGTATTCAGTTCTGTTAATAGAAAAGAAAGACATGTATTATGTATGTTGTATTTTGAAAATATATGGGAAAGGAGTTGTAAAAGATTCATTGAATTAATGGAAGTTGTCTTACCTTGTTCAAAATGGCATTGTTATATTTAAATTTCTGTATTTGAAATCCTGGTTGGAAAAACTGGAAGAAAGAAATATGTATGAAGAAAATGTATTGACTGTCTTGTTGAAATGCATGATTGGAAAAGAATAGAATCTGCATTTTTGTTTCTACATTTTGATTGAAGGAAAGATAACTACTTTAAACTAGCATGGAATGAATTCAATGTTGTTATAGTATAGCAAAAGAAATAGATTAATCCTTGTTTTGAATTGTATAAACTCCATCTTTTATTTCACTGTATACTCATAAAAGTTTATCAAATCTTAATCAGAATGACTATGAAATATTAAATTGAACTTAAGGTGATCAAAATGATCCCAAGTAAAGTAAAACACCTAAGGCATTTTCTTAAACATTTACAAAATCATGCTCTAGCCTTTTCACAGTCATTTTTGGTATCATATTGTGAAATTGTGATTTGATCTTCAATCATATAGATTGACCCTTGCAATCCATCCTAAATTCCTCTAAGAATAACCCTCCATGCCTATTTGGCATGTCGAGAAAGGAAGGAGGTCGAATTGAACAAAATTTTAGAAGTCAAATGTTACCAATCTTAATTTTAAAAGCATGCAGAACGTTTTTGTGAAACTGACCCCTCAAACTCTATCAAAATTTAAAATTAATGAATCATGTGCAAAGAGAACGTTGAGAGCTATCCAGAAAGTCCTCATTTTCCCAAAACCAAGCCCTCTATCAAAAGTTATGGCCTTTTGAAGTTTTTCCTTCACTTGGCGTAAAAAAAAAAATTGGGAAAAAATTTACTTGGCGGGCCCGAATTTTCCCTTAGAACATCAAAAAAATTTGGGAAAATTTTCCTAATTTTCCCCGCCGACATGCAACCAATCAGAGGTTGCCACGTGGCACCACGAGGTGTCGGCGGAGGGGCAGATCCTTTTTAAGCTTAGCGCTCTTGGAAAATTTTCCAAATTTTCCTCGTCGGGCCGTAACCAATCAGGGGATGCCATGTGGCATCACGAGGCATCGGCGGCGGAGCGGGTCTCTCTTTTCCTTTGTATGTTGTCAGAAATTTTTGGGAAAATTTTCCAATTTTTTTCCCACCGCTCGCTTGCCCGTAGCCAATCAGGAGCCATCACATGGCATCGCGAGATGCCGGAGGTGTGGGTGAATGCTACCCTCTTAGCCCTTTAGGGCATTAAACTAATTTTCTCCCCATCACTCTGCCTTCCCCGGATTTGCTTAGGAGACACCATGTGTCCCTTACGAACTTGCGGGAGCGTGGGCGCAAAGTTGGCTTTCGCCCCACATGGGAAGATTTTTCAAAATGTCTTCTCGCCGCCCGCTCTCCCCGCGCTGACTTAGGAGGTGCCACATGTCCCTAGTGGACTTGTAGACTTGCGGGTGCGCGGGTGCAGAGTTGTTTTTCTTGCCTCGCATGAGAAAATTTCCAAAGGTCTCCTCGCGGCCCGCCGACCTGCTCTTGGGGTAAATTTTCACCCCTGGGCCCGCAAGCCTGCTCTTGGGAAAATTTTTCACCCCAAGGCCTGCCACCCATAACTCAAAAAATATGAGTTAGGAGGACTTCTTTATATCACTGGAAAGGTGAGGAAATTTCCTATCCAATGGGAGTGATTTAGGGAAATTTTTAATGCGTTAAGTTTGAGAAAAATCAAGTTGAACCTTTAAGCCGGTTAGAGAGTGGGTATGGTGAGGAATTACCCTCTGAACCTTATTGAACCTTCTAACCCTAAAATTTGGACCTTATGACCTCTAATAATTGTTAATAAAATAAAAGCATGTTCTAGTGAATTATAATTGTCTGGAACTTGTTAGTGACAATTGTTGCCTTGTAATCCGGTTGTAGACTCTTTTAAACAAAAAAATTTATTCCATAATTTTTCCTAATTAATCCTACGTTATTCTTTAGTCTCAAGTGGGTTGTTTTAGTGGGCATTACATGCGACAACACATACGACACACTTACATAAGTCATCAACTCACATAGACACATGACAACACCATATACATGTCGATGCCACACTTTCCCAATGAATGAATTCTACCAATGCCCCAACAACAAGAAAAGAACTCAAGGATTGGCGATCCCACAACACATCATTACCATGATTACATCTTAGTTATGATTAACATTCCAAGAACATTATTATGCAAGGATAATTTTATTATTTTTCCTCCTACAGATTCTTAAATTCATTTCACATTCAACTTACAATTCAACCATTTAAGTTGGATCTTTATCTCTTACGACAATCTCCATAACTTACATAATTATTTGGCATATTTCAAATTGCATACAAAGTTCTTAATTCTCTCATTCTTATGTTAAGAATATGCTTCTCTAACGTTTATTCAAAGTTTAAAATTCACCCTTGCTACACAAGGAATTTGGCGTGATGTCATAAAGAAAACTTAGGATTTAAGGGATATTTAGATTCAAGATACCTTTCTCCCATAAGCATTCTTTGATCACGGTATCTTTATTTCCCTACCATAGTTAAAATAGTTCGATAACTTGTTGAAGCCATTCAACATTTCCACATCAAGAAATTTTATTTAGATTATAAATATCTTTTGTTTTCTCGAAGTTTGATCTCACCAAGACTATTCATATTCTTTGTAACACCTAAAATTGTTTAATTGAGTTATAAGGATTCCAAGAGTGACATTATTCCTAACCTCAAATCTCATTTTACTCTAATATGCTTTCCTCTTACATCGCACTATGGTCTCATTATTAGCATCGTTTAAAAACAATTGAGTCAAGAAAGTACTTGTGTAACTTCTTGAAGAAGTACATGATTGGAAGCATTATAAACTACACACGAGGCCCAAGATAACCTCCTAATCAACTGAGGTTTAGTTTAATTACAATTGCACCTAAGGATCTATGCCTCAACTATATACGAAGTTTAAGGTGAGAGGAAAAATTTATGCTAAACAACCTTTATGAAAGACGAAGGTGTTATGTTGTTAGAAACCAAGGTAACACATCTAGATGAGAGGAACTAAAGAGTTTAAGTCATAGATTTTTTTTTTTCACTCTCCCCACTTGTGTCATCAGGGGGTCTCACAAGGAATTCATTCGATGATGAAGAAAATTCCTAGATCAACTTTGTAAGACTTATTAGTCCACTAGGATACTAAGGGATTAATAGTTCTACTTATTCCATAAATGGTAAGGTTACACCGCATAGTCGTTGCTTGAACAAGGACTCTTAAGGTGACTTCCAAGGTGGTCTTCACCACTCAACATGGTGTCGACACTGAAGAGAAGACATTCTCCTCGCGGTTACCAAAACTAGAAGGAAACCACATACTCGGATAAAGTTGGACCATGTCGTTCCTAAAAGATGGGTTCACGACAATGTCACTAAACATAATGACTATGATGGTAAACTCAATCTAGGGGTTTTATTTACCTAAACTAGGAGGTTCCATCGAGTGCAAATTTTAAGTTCATTCTACGGTTTCAATCTCTTCTATGGTAAGAAGGATCACACATGAAGACATGTTATGCACAAATCTTATACTAGGGTTGAGTGTTTCGATTAAATCTCTTTATTACATTTACAAGGTAAGAATACAACACACTAATTAATTAATCATTTATTGAACATTGAAAATGCACTACAAGATATTAACTTCAAATTCATTTACCATATATATCAAACCTTTTTACCATACGTAACTATGTATCAAATTGAACCTATGATTAGATGCACATTTCCTAAGATATCCCTTAAACTAACATCTCATACGTATTAGCAAATTTCAAATATAAATTTTCTGTAACATGAGACTACATTATACATATATTCATTTTACAATGACCCATATAAATTTACAATAATAAATAATGAATTACACATCGCCTTTTCGCCATCATTCTTGCATCTTGCAAAACCATGTGAGCATGAAATCAACGATAAATCGTTGGCATGGAATCCACCCTAATCTAACATAATTAATGTCTTTAGTTTCTTGATTACATGTAATAATAATTATAATTTGCATTCAAAAGAAAAGGTTTGGAAACATATATTCATTTCATTTCATAACCAAGTAGAGAGAAAGAGAAAGGAAGAGAGAGAAACACCATTTAGTCAAAAGTTCTATTTCACACAACAAGTTACACTATAGAGTTTTGAACAATTATTTACATGTGTCAAAAGTTTCCACGGTGGTTTGGCAACCCGACAGGGTCCTACAACTTTTTTTACATTTTCCTGCTAACTACAAAAATGTCCAAAACAAGCTCGAAGGCTAAGAAACCACTTTCAAACGTTGTCTTCCATGAGGAAAACACACCACGGTTAAATTTCTATGTGTCCACTTATATACCAAGATTTCATAGAATCGAAAAATTTGGAACTGCGAATAATTTACGATTGATAGCTAGTTTTTCGGGCCATCGGTCGTAATTGACCTAGTTGCAAATGAATAAAAGTTAGCTCGAGGGCTCAAAAAACCACGTCCAAAACTGATGTTCACTAGATGAACATGAAATGAGAAAATTCCTACAAGTTCCTCTATATATGGAGAATTCACCAGTTGACAGGACTAAGAATTAGCAAATGGTTATCAAACGACAACCTGTTTTCTAGAGCCACTAGTCATAATTGGTCTAGTTTGACCTAGTCAAACTACGACCAGAGGCCTACAAAATGCCATTGCCAAACTATCAAGAAAAGTGTTTTTCCTCAAACTAAAGGTTCCAGGGAATTGTCTAGTAAAAATACTAGAGGTTTGTGAAGGTGGATAGGCATTTTGTTGTTCAGGGATCAAAATGACGAGCCAAAACGAAACCCAACTTTTCAAATTTAATAGCTTCCTACAACTGTAAGACGATGTAACAAGGCTCCTAGAAGGGCATCAAAAAAAATATTGCATATGATCATTCGAGGTCGATTCAAGGATTAAAGTGAAGCCTCACATAACTAGGTACACATATGAAAGTTTAACATCTTCTTTCTAGAGTTACGAGGGTTATTTTACACGTCTTCGAAAATCACAATTTTCTCTATTTAAACAAAGAAATGATCAACATATTTACCAGGAAGTCAACTTCAACTTGTCAGTATAAGGGGTAATGTAGCAACTAGTTTATTTGGGATGCTTTGCTAGATCATCATGAAGTGAGGGTTTAAGTCCATTATTTACCAAGGAATTTTGGATCCTGTAAGTTACATTATAACGTCTTATTGTTTTGAAAACGCAAATAGATCTATGATAATTTCTACGGTTTAAAATTTTATCTTATTGCAAATGAAAAACTAAATGATAAGAATTATGAAAGATAAGGATAGAAGAACCATGCATGGGAGATATTTTTGTTTGCAAGCAAGAGGTGCTCCATGTGGTTTCATGTCAAGAGCATGGTTCTACATTTTGCATACATATCCTCCTGATAGTTGTAGCTACAAATATTTGCTAGAATGCTGCTCATCCTCTAATACACTTTGGCGGATGTCCATATTCTGACTAAAATCTCCCATTATAGCACATGTTGAGGTGTTCTTTGGGAAGTTAATTTTGAATTGGATTTACTCCAACCACTACCAATGTTTGGAAATAACAAACTACATAGTTGATACAACAAGAGTTGTCTAGAAACAGGAGCAACCTCAGTGTGTTGAGCATAATTTTCATAGAGTTCCATACTACAAAACCCATAACAACAGATTCATAAAAAGGCCGATCCAACATAGCAACACTATGTGAGAAAAAAACAAGAATGGCGAGTTGTTAACAATGTAACCCACAAAACCCACATCCAACTCGAACTCCAAGCGAGTTGATACCAAACACAATAGTGAGATATGTGAGAACATTAACAAATGTAGAGCTCGTCTCTATACCAAAATGGTGACCCAGATGTGCAAACATGCCTAGATGAATCCAGTTGGTGCCTACGAACTCCAAGTATAGCTCACCCAATACCAGGAAACTCAAAGTCTCCAAACAGGGTTGAGCTGAAAACAAATCCTCTACTTTATGCTCTATTGGATGTCCACAACCCTGATCCATGGCTCGCATTTTGCACAGCAGGGGGCGTTCTTTGGAAGTGATTGCAAATCATTGTTTTGTGCCTGTCACAAACTCCTTTGCTTGAAAGTCTCTTAGCCTTTTCAACAAACCCATTTTGTACAAATCCTGCTATCACTGTTCAACATTTCACCTATCTCATGAATGCTCCCACATATGCATACATGTCTACAAAGCATTTGCAACCAAAATCTGGTAAAATTCCTCATATGCTTGTTAGATGTCTATACCATGTTCCCGAGCTCAAGTTTTTGGCGTAGTCTGGGAGGAATATGGCCAAATAAAAACAAATCAGACTTCCATTATGATTTGATGGACGTCCTTACCCTGTCCTAATGCTTCCCCCTTGTTGATGAAGGCTAGGAGTATGTGACAAAGTGGCAGGAGGCTCTACACCTGCGAATGCATTTGCTTGAAAGTTTCAAACCCTTTTGATCCAAACCCGATTTGTGAAAAACATGTTATCATTGCAGTCCATGTTTTCTTTGCATCCAGATTTACTAGGGCACCTGCAACTATGAAATCTAAAAAAACCTCTATTTTGGCGCAGGCGGGGAGAGAATCACATTTCTTTGAGGCACTCTTTCAACCAGTTCACCTGCCATGAATAAGTCCCATTTCCAGTTTCAGTGGTCACATTTGGCACAAGATGGGAGGTGGTTGACAACTGTAGAGCATAATTAAAGTGCTTGAATTGTTGTGCAAGGAATATGACATGTCTATGGGCTGGGAGCAAGCCCATGTGCTTGCCAACAGACTTCTACACGCCTCCACCAAACCTACGCCTTCACCTAACCATCACTACCAACCCCACGAATCCACATCCTTTTTTTTTTGTCTTATTGCTAGCACTATGAGGAGACCATGCCTAGTAATACCAGTGTCCGTAGAGTATGACGTAGTCCAGGCGGTTTCACTCGCACTCCACAAGGCTTCAACTCTCTTTTAGCATTTTGTCAAACAATTCGTGAGCATCCACAACTCCACTATTTTGCATTTTCTTGAAAGGTTCCAAGGCCTTTTTAACAAACCTATCAATTGCACTTGCTTGCAGCGATATGAGGTATATCCAAAGCTCCAACCTGAGTGTGCCTTGCAACTATTGTAGCCCATGAAGCACATCTCTTGGAGGCATCCAAATGGACGGTTCAATTTATTTGTTTACACTTCCCGAGTAACTACCGGAGCCACAAAAATCTTTTGGTTATCTTGTCAAACAAATCATGTCCCAGTTGAAAACTTTTACATTTTTGGCGCACTAGTCTTCGATATCACGAGCAACAACAACATCTTACAAATTTCTTCTCCATGCTCAATTTAACAACAGAAAGTAAACAAAACCCAAAAATATCTATCCTCTAGAAGACACTTGAGACAATTACCTCAAGCTGTCTTTGCTTCTGCTCTAAAATCACTTGCATTGCAGCGTGAATTTGGGTTCCAGCGTGGGTAAATTCTCTGAATTTTAATAAAGTTGTTTGTCTTATTGTCCCTGGAGAATGACAGATCTAACTGGGCATTGATGAAGCCCATGTGCCTTCACGTGGGGGGGTGTCACCTACTCTATCACTGCCAGCACCCATCCCATTTTTTTCTTTTTTTGATAATGATTTTTATTTACATGAGTTTGTTATTTTCGTTTAGTCACTACAAAACCAGGCCTGCAAATTAACAGGTTGCTTATGTTGGCTTTTGTTTTATGCTTTGTCATTATTTTCAAAGTTTTAACCCAGCTCTAGATAGTTATAAGCTAAACAATACAGCTGTAGCCGTCAACAAACTTTAATATGGTAGACTGTAAATTCAGGGGTTAAATGTGACGGGCATTTAGGTGTTATTTGTTTGTAAAATAGGCAAATCTGATAGCCTGCAGTAAGTTGAAATACTAGGCGTTCAACTAGAAAAATGTCAATGGATATAAAGTATGTCTTTATTTTCAAAATCTCATTGATGTGGGTTTGAATTTGGTTACCTTCATAATTTACAGGGCGAACGAAATACAGCCGGAGTATTACTGCTCATCTTCAGCTTCAAGATTTCGGCTTCGATCACTTGCATAGCTGAGGCTGGCAAACAAAGACCCGCTGCTATTTCCACTTTCCCACTATTTCTGTCAAGCACAGATATAAAGGGGCTCATCGTCCTGGGCAAGGTGTGCATTGAATCCCCTCCGTACACTGCCTTTCCCCACCCAAAATCTATTTCATTATACCCGATTCTGCTTATGTTCGAAATTACAAGCAATCCAATCCCTCTTTTGACACCAGGAGGTGGTGGGACTGGTCGTAATTCGATCAAATCAATGACAGAGCGGACGTACTCCTCATTCACCTTTGCTTTGGCGTCGTGAACCAGTTTTGTAGCGAATGACAGGCCGTTGTTTATCAAATCTGCAGCTGTTGTGTCTGTATATGCCAAAATGATTGCATTTCCACAGTAACCCTGTGGAAGAGGAGGTTGCAGTCGAGAACGAAAATCCACGGGAATGATGAGCCTCACCACTTCATTATCAGGGATATTGAGAGCCCTTGTTCTCACACGCCACAAATAAGCCGACAAAACGTCAAATGTGCTGCACTCAGTCAAGCCCGCCTCTCTCTTCAGCAGTGCTATTTCTTTGCTACTGAAAACGATAGATTTGCGCACGGTTTCGTCCTCTTCATCCCAATCGATAACAGCCATGGCAGGACCAGGACAATCCTGATTGTAATCATACTCGAGAAATTGAACAAGTGGTTTCTTTCGTGGAAGCAGTCTCTCTCTTTCCCAAACGGGAGGAATGGAGGGGACATGAGCACCTTTCGCCATTTCAGAAAGGGCTCTCACAAATAAATACATTCCATAACCGTCACTTACGCAATGATTGAAGCGCATCGCGAATGCGAAACTACCGCAAGATAGCCGCGTAACCTGCTCGCAACAAACCTAAGTTTTACATTTCTAAATTAAAATGGTACATAATCGACATGAAATAGCTACGATTAAAGGGGCCTGTACCGTTACCTGAATGGATATAAGCGGAGAGTCGATAATGCTGGTTGATACAAATGTGTCATCAAATAATTTCTCTACACAGTGAAAGGGGGAATAAGCATATTATTATCCTTAAAGAAGTGGCGGAGGAGACATCGGCGTCCGCTTCTACGAAGGAAACACCATCGCCCGTGCAGTGGAGGAGGAGCTTACTGGGTGAGCGAGGTGAGGGCCTCAATCTTCCGGCTAATGGATAAAAGTGGACCAGAACCTTGCCCAAAGCTTCTTTTATGACTTTGGCAGGATCCTCTTGTCTGGTCTTATTGCATTCATAAAACTGAATTTGAGAAGCGTGGAGTCTCACTCCGGTTCGATCGTCAAGATTAGAGACAAAGAGAACACCCTGTGGAGTTTCACTGTTTGGACGCACAAGTTCCCCGGCACGCCTGTGGACTGTAAACTGCTCATGGGAAGCAGCCATGGTCACTTGATTGCGAGCGTTTTTGTGCAGTGATTACCAAAGTCCGTCTCCAAATACCAATTATGCTCAGATGTTTGTCATTTTCGACGGTTTTCTGTACAGTAACACACAGATGCTTATCAAAAGTTGTTTCTGTAGTATCCAAATTATAACTATGTTCCGATCTTTGTCGTATTCGAGTTTGATTTTTGGCGTGGAACATATAATTAAATAAGGGAATCTCTGCCAATATCATAGTTATCCGGAGCGGAAGAATTTCTAAATAGAGTCAATATATAATATTATTAACACGCTGTATATTGTATTTGTAAGGTAGTGAAGCTACAACCGCATATCTTAATTCATAGCTGTTGGCAAGTGTCAATTAAATACCATATGCACTAAAATAAATACAAGTTGAGACTGTACATAAAGCATATGAGGAGAAATAAAGGGAAAGTAAGAGGGGGTATAGAAATTGGCGCATGAGGGTGGAGAAGTAGGTGGGAAAGGTAAGAAGAATGGAGGAGACTATGTGAAAATATACGAGATACAAAGAGTACAATATGTTTGCTAATTGTAAAAAGGATAAAACCTATCTTGCGGTAGACGTTGATGGAGATATGTCAAAATGGAAGAAGCGGATGGAAAATGTTGTCTAAGCAAATACTTCATTAGTTAAAGATAAACCAATAAATAAATATTCTCCAAATTGCACCTATATCATTAATAAATTGGTAAGTGTTAAAAAGTTGACGAAAAGAAGGAGACGAAATATTTTGTTTTTTTAGATAATATGTTGTAGAAAGGGATGAATATTGTGCCCCCTCCGATTTGGTCAGGTTGGATCCACACACGTCGAGGCCAGGGTATGAAGAGATTCGAGAGAATTATTGCAAAGTCATATCCATATTTTTGTGAGCAATTATAGACGAAATGCAAAGCCTCTTGTAGAAATTCTCTCTCCCTCCCTCTCCCTCTCTCTAAGGCAAGCGAGAATCAAGGGTTAAACTTGAATAAAGCTTACAATCAAATAACTAGTTGTGCACCAAAATCAAGGTAAACTATCTATATGGTGGAGCAAGCCATCAAATAGATGCAATGATGTTTCTACTACCTTGAAAACCATGCCTCTTAAACCTAGATACCAATACAAACTTTTCAACGCTCTTAAAAAAAATAAACGAGTTGGATTTAGGGGCTCTCTGTTTATATGGAGAGGAAAAAGTTATCTATTTATGTTGCGTGCAGGTATTACATCTCTCTAGTAACAGGAAAACGAAAAATTATGCAAAGGTGTAGATTAGTAGCGGGGATAAGTGATGTGCAACGAAGAAGTGTTTGGGGATGCGTACTAGAACTTGAGAGTATGCGAGAAAGGTAAACCAATTAGATATATCAATGCGAGACATATGGACAGGGTTCACAAAATCAAGCATTAACACATGCACGATATAAGTCATATTAGCCAACCATGTAATGATTATTAGAAGCGCCAACCACCCATCGAAAAAACAAATGAATGTTGAAGATCTAACCATAATCAAGGCACGTCTTGAGGTTTATTGCGTGGTTGTCAATTTCACTTGTAGGCTTTGTCGAATCTGCAAACCTATCGGCATAATTCTAGAAAATATTGAGGAAGTTGAATTTACTTACCATTCTGTTGAAAGTTATCTTTCAAAGGAGAACATTATAGTAATAGATGTATTTTCTATTTGACTATATAACTGGTAGGTAAACGTATGCTTCACTACGTACAAATATTAATATAACATAATTACATATTAATGTTTTATGAACAATATACGTAACTATATTTGTTAAATGCTTTTGGGAAAATTGTTGAAAAGATTTTTTTGTCATGATTGGACAAGAAAATTCAAAATTTTGTATTCACAAAGATTATATTTGGAAGTTTATAAATGTCTAAGAAAAAAGAGGTAAACTCCATCTATTTGATTATTTGACGTGAATTAAGGGTTTGAACCAATTACAAATTCTTACTAATCTTTCATTAGTATTGACGAATGTGACTTTGGATGGATAGATTTAAGTTGAAGAGAAAATCTTATCTGTCAAACGCGTTCCACAATATATGGTTATCAACTGCGTTCCAGATGTTGTGGATACAAAGGCAGATAAATTACTCACTTGAACACCACATGCGCCTATGAAGCTAGATGGCCGGTCTAAATGCCATGTGGTCAGATGTCAGTTATAAGGCAGGGAAAAGCTTTATATGCATCCGAACTACAGATTTAAGAATTTTTAGCTATGATGAACTAGAATCAGGAATAGGAAGAGAAATAGAGAAATTTTATTGGGGAAGATAAAGGGAAAGCCAGGAGAATCTATTACAATCGGCTAGGTCTTTGTTTAATTTATTTTAAATAAATATGTGAAAAAGAAAGTATTAGATAAATTGGATGCTGATGCTGATTGAAGAGCATAGTATATTGTTGTTGCAGGTTCTGCAAGCGTCTGCAATAAACACAAGGGATGAGTCGATTGATGAAAACTATAATCGAGCTGTAGTATCTGCTGGAAATAGATGGGATGGCTGGATATAAGCTGTAATTGGGGACTGCTAATTTGGTCGATCATGATTTTCAGAATGTCTTAACAAACGACATTGAACTATTTCTTGATTATACTGGTCTGTACAGAAATCACAGGGAGTTGAGAATTTAAAGCTCTCTGTACCCATATGATTTCTTTGCCCATGTTACTTCCTGCTTCAGTTCCAAATCTAACTCGCTGTGACCAACACGTTTCTCGCTGAAATTAGACTTCAGAGGCTTTTATTCATGGTGGGAAAGGGGGATCGTAAAGTGAAGAGGAGGGCACCAGGGAAATAGCGGGCTATTTTTGGGCGGCACGACTCTTTGGCCTATATATTTATGGATCTCGAGCTTATTTCATCTTAACTATTTATTATATAAGTATAATCATCAAATCACTACTACTGATTATCTTAAATGCATTTGTGTGAATAATATAAAAATATATCAATCTTAAAGATCTTCTCTTGGATTTTATGCATACTATATTAAATAATAATTTTATGACCTTCTTCACCAATTTTTCACTCATTGGCAAAAATGATATCCATCTCGCTACATTACAATTTTGGACTTGGAAAAATATTTTTGGAAAATATAAGGCTCAAAATGCCAAACATTACAATATTTTAATTTTTCAATTGACATCTCCAAACAAGCAAAAAAATTCAATATAATGATCAAATACACGCCAAATTTAAGATGAAAATTACTCCTATAATAATTAAAGAAATACCAAATTTCAAACTAAACATTCTCACACCATTAAACTCCACCCTCCTCCCCTCATAGTACACCTTTATATTGGTGGAATTGAAACACAATTGTAAGGCTAATCATTCTTCCACCATATTGCAACTTCATACTAATTATTCATTAGTATTGACGAACGTGACTTCGGATTGATAGATTTTAGTTGAAGACAAAATCTTATCTGACGTGGCTTAAGGGTTTGAACCAATTATGACTTCTTACTAATCCATCATTAATATTGAAGAATGCGACTTTAGATGGATAGATTTAAGTTGAAGACAATATATTAGTATTGACATGAAATTTTCATTGAATGTTAATCATAATACTAATTTCAAATTAAAATTTTAGACTTGAAACCTAGAAACATATGGCGCATGACTTTACAATATTTGGTTATCAAACACGTTCCAGATGTTTTGGATCAAAGGAAGCTAATTTATTCACTTGAACACTACATGTGTCTATGCAGCTAGATTCCCGGTCTGAATGCGATGTGAGTTCCAGGGAAGGGAAAAGCTTTATATACATTCGAACTGCATATTTAAGAGACAATTTAGCTATGATGAACCATAATAAGGAATAGGAAGAGCAATAGAGAAATTATAATGGGGAGGATAAGGGCAAGCTAGGAGAATCCATTACGATCGGCTAGGTCTCTGTTCAATTTATTTTAAATGTATATGTGAAAAAGGAAGTATTAGATAAATTGGATGTTGATGCTGATTGAAGAGCATGGTATATTGGTGTTCCAGGTTTTGTAAGCGTCTGTCATGAACACATGGGATGATTCGATTGATGATAACTATTATCTGTAGTGCCCTCTAGATTTCATTATTTGAGTCGTTCTATGTTAGAGTGAATAAAAATATAAGATCCCTCAACTTTAGCAAACGTACCTAGAATGCATACAAGTGGGAGGGGAACGAGTTTCAATGCCTAAATTTTCTTCGTGGATGTTCTGGCAGCCGCTTTTGTCAGAGCACTTGTCATTTAATGGAAAATGTGAAGATACGCATCCTGAACATCCTTTCAGACTTGTATTTTAACTTGAACAATAATTCAAGCACTTTAATTTGACATCCTGAGGTGTTAACCATGTCGATGAACCCAAGTTAACGTTGAATTTTAGCAGTAATTGTTTAGCTGCAACAAAGGAGAACGTGGCAAGGGAGGTTCTGGTTACTCGTTCTGAGAAGACAAGTGTAATCAAATATTTGAGATTTTGCAGAGAGGAGCAGATATCAAAGAAGAAAGTCTCTGCAAACGTCTTGTTATTTAATATGTGTAGGATGAGTTCGAAGAGTCTACTCCAGAAGTATTTTTAGATGTACGTTGCTTCTTTACGCGGTGGAACATGGAACATGTAGAGCATATTGTGGGAGCAGAGCACATTCCAATCCTTGAAGAGGCTTCTCTTGTGAAGACATAAAAATAATACAGATAAGCTGATTGTTCATGGTGTGATCTGAGAAAAAGGGTGAAGCATGTCGAAATTTAATAGAATCGCCACTGTGCAGTCATTGCGAGAAGCTACTGAAGATATTTATCTATCAGGTTTCTTCCTAATAATAGGAAAGTTTTGGTTTTATTATTTTTGCAGTGACCCGTCATTTCTTAGTATCCATCACACTTTTTCATTGTGAGTTTTCTCTGTTCAAATCTGCTCTAGCTCACTATGATATCGTTATTTCCTAGCACGACATACAATATGAAGGCTTGTTGCTAACTCTGGGTAGCTCACATATGGTTGGGTTTATGCATGGGAAGTGTTATTTCTTGTTGTTCCGCATATGTCTTTGCCCATTCAGCCTCTTTCACTCCTCCATGCGACACCCCCTATTTATCCATTTAATAACACTATGTTGAGGGAGTCGATGCTTGGTGGCATAGTTGGCCAACGTGGTCTCAGGGAATGTATAGATTGAAGGAACCAATACAAAATGGTTGGGTGAATAGCCTTGGGTCCTAGGCTAAGGCGGAGAAAACCATCAAAGCACATTGGAAAACGTTTTTTATAGTTTCCCCCAACCTGCGGAAAAATGGGAGATTTAGGCCAAGCACGTAAAGTGTTTGTCTAATGTGAAAAAAAGGTTTCACGGAATTCCATGCTGGCTGGATATGCACAAAATGGATTTTCAGAAAAAGGCATTGGTAACTCGCAAGCAAACACAAATCACTGATCTGAAAGCGAGGATGGAAAGCCCCATGTTGTTATACTCCAACAAATGTTGAATACATATATGGTTTTCCTCTTTTCGCTTGCACTAAATTCCGCTTTCATCATTTCTTGCATTTGGAAATTATTTATTAATTATTAGGAAATGTAACTCCAACAAACAATAAAAAACCTTACTTCATTTGGAACTGTCAAAAGAAAAAAAATTATGACCCCAAAATTTATGCGCATGGAGCGCCACACCAAAATATACCGCAAACTTGAAACTCCTTGCATGACCCCTAGTAACATGAGACACTATGTGGAAACTTAACCAAGTTGTTTGAACTTAATTAACGCCCTTGCATGTCAAATTTCTAAGCCCACTTAGCTTATCAGTCACTTGTAGTGACATGCTCTTTTTAGTAAAACACGATTGGTTTTAGCCTACGGTTACTGCTTAGTTCGAGCGAAAATGAAAACCATTTCCACCTATCCCTAGACCGTTAGCAAGAGAATTGTAATCCATCTCGCATTTCAATGAAAATGACTTCAGAGACTAGTGTTGCGAGTGGGTTTTGGGGCCCACTAGTCACTGAGTGACAAGAGTTGTCACAATTACGATAATTGACCTTGAAGTTTCCCTTATAACTTGAGCTCTGGTCTTTATAATAAACTTCTATCAAACACGATGAATTATGTCTATATAGGAGAGTGCACAAGAATCATCAACCTTTGTGTTCTAACTTAAAACGAGTGTTTTCAAGCCACAATTTGAGAGCACTTTTTGGCCCATTTGCACCAAAATTGCAACTTTAGCTAAGCACATCTTCTAAGGGTTCTATCGACTCCTAACTATATTTGGAACCTTGTACATATCATTTCCACACTTTATAAAGTATGAATTGATCAAATTATTGTACGAATGGTTTTTTGGTAAATTATGATGTTTTCCTCTCTTCCCTTTTCTTTTTCTAATAGTAATCTTGTGCTATTTTGATTGGTTCTAAACATTTTAATGGGTTATAAATATCATGGGTTGGAAATGAAATAAAATTTGATAGTGTATGTGATTATGATATGATGAATAGAAAAGAAAATGAAATCCATAATTTCTCTCTCTCCCCCTTTCTCTCTAGAGATAATTATGAAAATATTGATTAGGTTTTGAAAATGTAAATGGGTCAAAATGTATATGATTTGAAATGAAATGAAAATTAGATACGAGGATGTTATGGTGATTTGAAAATAAAATGAATCCTATATTTTCTTCCTCCTTCCCTTACTCTTCTCTCTCTCTCTCCTATCTTTATCTCTCTCTATTGTCTGTTCCGATTGTTTGAAATGATGGATGCATGGAATTTATGCTTGAGTGTAGGGGATTTCCATACTCATTCCTAGGATTGACACAATGTTGGTTACAAGTACTCCAAACAAGAGGAATTTTTTGGATGTGATATGTTGTAATTAATGAGTTGTCATTGTAATGTTATATTCACCTTGCAATACATGTATTACCATAGAATAATGATATGTATTACTGTCGAAGAAATGTTCTTGGTATATTGTGAAAAGGGAATACCAATGTGGCTATATTTTAACTAGATGTGAAGTTATAATCAATGTTGTATCTATGCTATAAATATTTTAAACTAATGATTTTCTATGTTAATTATGGGTTTATTTCCTTAACACTCACACTGCTAGGTAGAATCTCCTCTCATCAAAATTAATGATAGTAAAAAAGTGATTTATAATGCCTATTGTACTTCCTCCCCCCATTTGATTCTTTTTATGGGTAGAAAACACTGATCTTGTTAATAAAATACTTTGACCTCATTAATCATCTCCTTGTTTCGCACCTAAGACATCTTATTAAGGACCTTTTTACATGAATATTTGATGGCGTGGTGATTTTTTTGAAAATGAATACTTGAAAACAATATTTGAAATAGGAGCTTTGTACAAAAACAAGACGGTGCTTGTGTATTTTATTAATATCAAAATCAAGCATTACAGACAAATGAGAGAGCTGCAATATTTATAGATATTGGACAACTTCTATCTCATCCACAATATATGGAAACAAATCATCTAATTTGAGAAAATATGTAGAAATAGCATATTGCCCCTAACTGCCCCTATTTCCCCTCATGGAAATCATCCAAACAAAATATGCAAGATAGAACATGATCCCACAAACATTGGGATGAGAACACTATCACTTAGTTAACTAACAAATAAGGATAAGTAATACCTATTTACATAAGTTTAAAGTATTTAATTAAATACTTTAACTTATTACATTTATTCAAATATCAACTAATGATGAATTAACATAAGTTTTATTCCTAACATTCCCCCTTAATTCAACATGGTCTCAAGTGAACAGGAGATAAATTCTCTAAAACCCTCAAATTTACCTCGAGTAAGTGACTTTGTGAAGACATTTGCACGTTGCATATCTGTTGGGAAATATTGGAGCTGGATGTTGTTGTTCTGAACATGTTCGCGAATGAAATGTACCTACACCTCAATGTGTTTGGTGCACTCATGAAAAACTGGATTCCAAACAAGTTTTACTACTCCTTCGTTATCAACATGTAGGATAGTTGGATCTTTCTGTGGTATTCCCAATCCTTCAAGTATACGTTGAGCCATATCACTTCACAGACAGCTCCACCTACTACACGATATTTTGACTATGTGGAGGATCTTAAAACAAAAGTTTGCTTCTTACTCCCCCATGATATCGGTCCAGATCCCAAAAAGAATACAAATCCTGAAGTGAATTTTATATCATCTATGTTTCTGCATGATCTCGAATCAATATCCCACAAAAGAAGTTATTATTCTTCTTGTATTCTAGGCCATAGTCCATAGTTCCTCTGATGTACCTCAGTATCCGCTTTGCTACTTTCCAATGAGAAACCCTTGGTTCTTGCATGAACCGTGAAAGATAGCTGACTGCATAGCTGATATCCGGCCTAGTGTAAGTCAAGTAGATGAGACTCTTGATCAATTGCCGATAGAGAGTTGCATTTACTTGTGGTGATGGATTTGTTCGAGACAGTTGAATTCTTGTCTCCATAGGTGTGGAAAATGGCTTACAATCCATCATATTGAATTTCTCGAGTGTTGTCTTGGCGTATTTCAATTGTGACACAAAGATATGATTTTCTCTTTGCCAAACTTCAAGTCCAAGACAATAATGCAAAACCCGAGATCGGTCATGTCAAATGATCATGTTAGATCTTTCTTTGTTGACTCAATCATCCTCACTGATCCTCCAGTGATGACTAGATCATCGACATATACTACAATGATCACTATCTCCCCCTTTATTTTTGAGATAGATATTAGGATCGTATGGACTCATGTTGAATCCATGTTGAATGAGATGCTTGTCAATTTTTATGTACCATGCCCTGGGAGACTACTTTAGACCATATAGTGATTTTATGAGTTTACATACCTTTTCATCTTTACTTGGTATGGAAAAACCTTCTGGTTGAGTCATGTAAACTTATTCCTTTAAATCACCATTAAGAAAGGCACTTTTCACCTCCATTTGGTGTATTTTCTAACAAATTGTGTAAGCTAGAGCAAATATTAACTTTGAAAGTTTTTATCTTAGCCGTGGGAGCAAAAGTCTCCTCATAATCAATACCTTGTTTTTTATCATATCCATTAGCAACTAGTCTAGCCTTATGTTTATCAATTTTGTCGTCTTCTTTGTACTTCATTTTGAAGATCCATCTACATCCAATTGGATTTTTCCTTGGTGGAAGATCTGTAAGTTGCCATGTATTATTTTTCATAAGTGATTTATATTCTGCATCAATAACATCTTTCCAAGGTTTAGACTGTGGGGATTTTAAAACTGTGGAAAGCTCAATAGTTTAAAAACTTTACCCATTAAGGCCAAATGGACCTCATTTCGAGCCATATTGAGAGTCCTCATTCCAGTAGTAGATGTGTCGAGGACACTATCCAATTTTGCATCTCTAATCATACTTGTATACCATTTAGGCATGCTTTTTGTGGTTCCTGTGGGAGGTTAAATTTCATTATCTTCCACATCATCACCATCATTATCAAAGTGATTACCATCCTCTATTTTCACTATAGGGGTGTTTTTTCATCATGTGAGTATATGGAAGGAGAATTTGCTTCTTTCTTCTCAAAGAACTCAACATCTCCGACTAGTGTATACCCTCCTTGTTCTTGGATCCATAAGTTTGTAGCTAAGTCCTTCACCACTCTATCCCAAGAAGATAAGTTATTCTGATTTCATATCAAGCTTAGTTCTTTGTTTCTTAGGAATGTGCATACTTGGTTTACATCCAAAAACTCTAAGGTGTGAAATAGATGGCTTATACCCTGACTATGCTTCCTAAGGTGTTATTGTTGTCCCAATTTCCCCCCCGGTAAAATTAATCAAACATGACCCTGCACATAAGAAAATCGGAAGGGTAGTTTTAGTCATGGAAGCCCACATTTTAAATCCAACAATGAAGAATGCAGTGTTCACTTGAGGCCCTGAATTGGCTAAGTATAAGAGAATCAATAGAAGACTCCACGTGTCTCAACGACGCACCTTCAAGGGTCGAAGCCAAAGGTTGTCCCCCAAATGAGCGTCAACCCCCCACGTGTCCCAGGTCCATAAAGGAGATAGAACCGGCCATTGAAAAGTCCAAGTGTCAGTGAGAGCCTCTATGTGTCTCATCGGCGCAACTTTAAAGGTGCGACCCAAAGCGAAGACTCAAACAAGCATTGGCCCTCCATGTGGTTAGAGCCCAAAAAGGTGGAACTAGTCGTTGAAAAGTCGAGGCAAAGCAATGAACTTAAAGAAGGTACTACGTGTCACCTCGGCACAATTCCAAGAGTGAGAGGGAACAATGAAACTCAAAACCCCACGGAACTTCCATGTGGAGTCAATAATGAGGGGCTTGCCAAGGAAGCACATATAATTTGTTCACTCGAGGCCTGAATTGAATAAGTACAAAAGGGTTAGTGGAAGCCTCCATATACCTCATCGGTGTAATTTCAAAGGTGCGGCCCAAATAGAGACCCTGAACTAGCACCAACTCCCCATGTGTCCTAGGTCCGAAAAGGGGACACCGCCATTGAAAATTCCAAAATCCTGTGGAGGCCTCCACGTGCCTCATCCACGTAACTTCAAAGGTAGAATCAAAAGGGTAGGTCCCAAATGAGTGCGAGGCCTCCACGTGGTTTGAGCCCCAAAGTTGAACCGACCATTGAAAAGTCTCGAATAGGGAAGATCCAAATGGAAGGTGCCACGTGTCGACTCGGCCATAACTTCAAAGATCAACTCAAAGGCAGGTCCCAAAAAAGTGCAAGCCCTCCACGTGTATAAGTTCAGACATAGTTGTTCCACCAGTCAAGGGGGGGACTTAGCCAAAACACAAAGAAACAGAGAAAGCCTGTGGGCAAAACCAAGTGTTTAGTCGTCGACCTTTAAGAGTGAAAAAGGGGCATCAAAATCTTGAGAACGTGCGGGCTCCATGAAGATCTCGCATGGGTAAAATCCAAACCCAAAGCAGTTTGGAAAAGATTTGGTGAATCATGTAGCCTGCCAAGATTTTTAAATTCTGGATCTTGAAAAGATTGTGAGAGCCCGCGTTGAGCGCCCAACCCTAACCTTCAGATGACCTTGACTATGACTAGAGTAAATACAAGCCACCATTCTTGAGGCTATCACGCTTCTCACCCACCACCATAATGAGGTATTTCTTTCCCAACAAGAAACGACAATGGAGGCGTGGGTTGTGTCATGAGACCCATTAATTTTGTAGGTGGATTTAATGCATCTCTGGGGTGGTTGAACAGGAGTCTATATTTCTTCTACCTCCTCTCATTCTTCCTATATATTGTAAGGAGGTGCATTTTTCAAAAGGTTGGACATTTTTTCTTTGCACCCTCCCTTCTTCCCTTGTCTACAAGTGAATTTGTGGAGTTTTCAAACCTCCCATTCAAGTTGTAATGTAATCTTTCCTCTTGGCCATTGTAGTGTACTGTATCAATTCTGGAGTAATAATACATGTCTGTGGATGATTTTCAACCCTCTCAGTGTTCATTGCATTCATCTTATCTCTCATTGTAGTTTGGTTATCTGTGCATGGTGGTTGTATTGTAGTTTTAATGGTTTGTGTTTAATTGTAAACAAGGTGTTTCAGCATTCCTTTAGTGCATCACCCTTGTTAGTTTTGGTTTTGTTTCTTTCATCTCCTTAACCATGTCTCCTTGGAAAGTTAGAGTAGGTTGTAAAATAGGTCCCCTACAATATAAATGTGTGCACTTTGAATAGAGGAATAGGAGCCACCCTTCATCCGGAGAGCTCTCTCGATTCACAAAGTCCCACACCTTGAGAGATAGTCCATGTTATGTAATCACACTTTGAGTCTCAACCCATCGAGTTGAAAACTCTAGGGGTGTTGTGCTTTGCGAATATTGAGCATTTTGCACGCCCGATGGGAGAAGAAGTCTTCATTTTTACTATAGCAAGATTGATGTGCACTTGTTGTGAGTCCCCACTTGTAAAGAACTCAAAATTACACATCCGTGACTCCAAAAAGGGTAGAATCCACTAATTTCAACAGTCCAAGCCTGGCAGATTCATGAGAAGAATCCAGACAAGGTCAAGAACCAGAGAAGAGGGGCTATTTGTCTATCTACATTTATCCCCAGATAGAGCAAGGAGGGGAAGAAGAGCTCAAATGTCTCCATCTCCACAAAATAGACAAAGGTGTCAACACCTCTCGCCTAATAGGCCTTTCGTTCAATCGACTAGAATCCTTTGACCAATCAGGATGGCGTAACCCAATTCTTATGTCAACATCACTGGCGGCAGTAGTCTGCTTAGCCCTCAATGCACAAAATCCAGTTCCATTTTCAACATTGAAGAATGTTCCATATTTCACTGGAGAGAACCAGACAAATCTGATTGACCACATCCAAGACATTGCAAATGTCTGTGCAATCCATGAAATAACTGAAATGGACATCATTGTTAAGTTATTGGAATCCTCCTTTAAGGGAAAATCCTTGCAATGGTTTAGGAGTCTAACAACATGATCTTTCTAGAATTGGGATCATCTCGTACATATCTCTTTATAACCAATTTGGAGAAAAGGGGGATAATATATCCTTGTTAGAACAATTAACAACCATCAAGAGAGATCCTAATGAACAACCCATGACTTCAATTTTAGATTTAAGAGGACGTGGGATAGGATTCCGGTGGCCATGAGACCAACAAATTGAATGTGCTTTTCTATACTTCCTCCAAGCTTTAAATTATGATATTGCCATGATAATTCAATCAATGGGAGATATAACTATACCCGCAACCTATAATATTTCTATCGAGAGATGAAATCTACTTGATTCAAGTTGGTAAGCTAGCACCTGAGCCACCTATGCCTCTATATCCATAACTAGGAGCTCCTATAACTAGCCAAATTCCAGAGTTGAATCCCATTCCAGCCCCTAGAAATCAAAGCAATAATGAGGCTTCTACTTCTTCAAGCACCTCAAAACAACTATAAGATGTTATGAAGCAATTACAGAACCTAGGAAATGTGCTAGTGACTATCAAAATACAACAAGCTCAAAGTTCTATGTCGTATCAACCTCCAAATAAGTATCAAGATAGACCCTATACCAGCAAAAATGACCACCACTCGGGTTGGAAATCAAAATCGAGCGAAGACAACCTCAAGTTGTCGAGCCATTCTGACCATATGATCCAAACACGGCTTCAACATTGAGGGCCTCGGTTCTAACACAAAACAACATGGCACATGAGTACGATTGGTGTTACCCTTGCAATCTACCTCGAAATCAATCAATGTGTTTCAATGGTGCATTGAATCGGGATTTGATGGTACAAACCATCAGTGTAGAACAAGAACCAAGCCAAGAAGGAAATAAGTAGTGGGAATCAACTAAGCAAGAAGTACCTCCGAATGAGACCACACTTGTCAATTAGCATGCTGAAGATTGTTTTGGTATAAACCAAGCCCCTTCTCAAAGTGTAGCGGCCAACATCATTGAGCAGATGAAGAAAATAAATGTAAACATCTTGATGTGGGAGTCATTGGCTATCCTAGGATAGAGAGACCTATTGTAGGCTGCTATGGCCAATTGGTCAACCTCAAATCAGCCACCTAGTCAACAAGAAAAGGTGCTTACCAATACAACTCAACAAGAAGGAAATCATAGAGATCACAAAGGTAATAATTTGAAGCCCCCTCCATTCTATGTTTCATTAATCATTGGGGACAAATTGGTACATAATTACATGATTGATTCGAGGCGAGTAGCTCGATCATGCAAAGTAAATAGCTGATCTCTGGGTCTTCAATATGAATTAATCTCTAAAGGTGTAGTGCAATTGGATGGGACAACGGTAACAATGGTCAGAGTCATCAAGGATTTGAGCCTCACCTTGCACGCATGCCCTAACATGACTGTGTTGCAAGACATATCACTCATAGACTTTCCACCACTCTTTGCATTATGCTTGTCAAGAGACTTCACTACTAAAATTAGGGGCTATTTGTCTATTGATTGGTCACATGCTTTTCAGAACGAGGTATGGGGCTAAGGCCACTATTAGATCTGAGCCCATTGCAAACTTTCACATAAAGCCTCATGTATCGAGTCCAATTAATGAAAATTGTTCAACATTTTATCAATAGGATTGCCCAAGAACCTATGAGGTAGATACCAAGGTCAGAAGTATTCTAGACTTGACTCTTGACAAATGGGAAAACAAAAGGCATGCTTTTGACCCTTACAAAGAAATGGAAGAATCTGAAATAGGATTTTATTGCTTGCATGAAGAGAATCATCCTCTCCTAGCATCATCAAGTCGACCACAAGGATGATAATGAGGTATGGAAGTTGTTCTTTGATGGCTCAAGAAGTAGAAAAGGTGCAGCAAGAGGAGCTATGCTTGTTTCACCTCAAGGTGTAAGATATTACTTATCTTTTCGCTTCCAGTTTTCTTGCTCAATCAACACAACCGAGTATGAGGCTTTGGTTCATGGACTTCATTGGGCCAGGAGGAGAGGCATTAAGAATCTAAAAATATTTGGTGATAGTGAGCTGATTGTGAACCAAGGCAGAGGACATCATGATGCAAAGAATGACCTACTCAGAGCTATAAAAACCGTGTATGGGACCTCATTGAGGAATTTGAAGATTTCAACATTTTTTCCATATCTAGGAAAAAGAATGATGCAACATGACAGATGTGACGAAGAATTGGGACAAGGTTTGATGTTATAGAAAGTATAAAAAGTGATAAGTCTCAGCCCCATATCAAGGTGGTTATAAGGCCAGCTGTCCCAGATAATAACACAAGTTGGCAGGTCTTTGAGAATGATCAACAAATTGTCAATTTTCTACAAGAAGAAGCTGAGTTCTCCTCTAGAACCCAATACAAATTGGAACAACATGATGGCGACCAAGTGGTGCATCGAGAAGTAACAAATTACCAAAAGGTCTTGTAATCTTGGAGTCAATCGTCAACCCAAATGATTAGTCTCCGAAGGAGCAAGCAAACATTCGTAAAGGGTGAAGACTCAAGCTCTTTTCGGTAGATGAAGGCAAGACATTGCAAATTGGCAAAGTACTCCATAAGAGAAAGCTGAATTTGTTCAACTTTGTTAAGAATTTCCAGATGTTTTTGCATGGAATTATAAGGATTTAAGAGGTTTCAACCCAAGATTGGCTAGGCATACAATTGAATTAAAACCTGAATCCAAGCCTTTCAGATAGAAGCAAAGGCCAGTAAACCCTTACATTGAACCTCTAATGAGAAAAGAGTTGAACAAGCTAATTGAGGCCAGCATCATCTTCCCTATTAAGCATTCAAGTTTGGTTGAAAACTTGGTGCCTGTGAGGAAAAGAAATGGAGAAATCAGATTGTGTGTAGACTTCCATGATCTAAACAGAGCATCACTCAAATATCACTACCCACTTCCATCAATGGAGCAAATCTTGTAGGTTGTAGCTAGCTCTGAGAGGTTTTCATTGCTAGATGGCTATATTAGTGTGAAATCACAACACTAGCAAATGAGTTATGGATCTGCTTTTTAAGGTAGGGTCATGTGGTGTGATTGCATAACATTGAAATTTTCCTAAGGTGTGGGACCTTGCGAAAATGGAAAATCTCTCAGATTAAAGGTTGGTTCCTTATTCCTCTGTTTAGGTGGATATGTAAGGATTTGCAGAGAGGATCTATTTCTATACCTAATCTAAAATTTGCCAAGGAGACATGGATAAACGAGTATAAGAAATAAAAATAACTAAACTACCGGTAATGTACCAAAGGAATGATGAACACTTATTTTTCCAATAGACACAAACCAACAAAATGCATACAATAAACAAGCACAAGATAACCAGATCTGTAATGGAAGACCAAATGGAAGAAAAAGAGACAAGAAAGAATCTAAGATCGATCACAATGTGTTTTATTGCTCTGTGGATTGATATAGTTCATTACAAAGTAGCCAAAAGGCATAAATGTATTACAATTTTAATGGAAGGCCTGAACCCCAAAAATCCCTTTCTAGAAGGAGAAAGGAGCCTACAAAACAAAGAATGTCCAACCCTTTACAATTAATCCTGCCCCCGACTTTATAGATTCAACATTAGAGAAGAATGAGAGAGAGAAGTGGGAAAAATAGGTTACATCTCAACCACCGATGTTAATGCCTCTAATGAAATCTTCCCCCAAATCTGTCTTTACTGCATGAATCCTTGATTCGGTGCCTTGGAAGAAGAGGAAATGACGGAAACAGATCGAATTCGATCTGGTTGTTGAGACAGATGGATCCTACATTAAAGGCCCGAAGACATTTCCTCCATTTTCCTTTACCTAACCTCCTCAAAATTAAAGTTTCAAACCTCCATGGTGTAGGTGAGGCCGAGATCTTTCTAATGGTGTTAGATTCATGATATTTCAAGCCCTGAGTTGAAAGATATGCCCCTTCGAAGTTTGTATTGAATCCACACAAATGGGCAGGAAAATAATTTGAAAAATGGGCCCCCTTTTTGTTTGGGACACATGGCAGCTAGATTAGAACAAAAATTGGGCTTGCGGGTCCACAATTTATCTTTTTCCCTTTGAACGAAAGGAAAATTTTCACCTTTCCTTCCGACTCCCGCCTTGACTTTGACTCGGTTTTTAATGCTGAATTTTTCCCCGACGGAGTTGCGGGCCATTTTGAAATTTTTACCCTTTTTGTGATAACAAGGGGCAAAGAATCAACTCTTCCCTTGATGCCCCTATTGTCCTCTAGGACACGCGCGTCGATCTTGCGCTTGTTTGGGCTTCCGTTTTTTGGATTCACCTTTGGATAAGTGTCGTTAGGACACGTGACCTCTTCCGCTGTCTCCTCCATACTTAATCATTTATGGACCCTTTTCTGAATAGTTTCAAGTCCGAAGACCTTGAAACTTCATCGTTCTTCCCCTTCTTGTTTTTGGTTCCCCCGTGGCATTGCCTCTTCTTCTCTTACCCTGTTATCTCATAGTTGAGTCTACTTGTAACTTGGAGAACAAATTTAAGACGTGGAAATGGCCCGACAGAGTCATTTCCTTTACACAGGTCCTTTAGTCTCCCTTGGCCTATTTACAAATCGAACAAGTTTTCTCATGTTATTTCTATGCGGGGTCGTAGCTGATCGATATTTAGCTTTGGGGGTGAAATATGGATAACAATTTGGTGACTCACGGGGTATGTACCTACTAGATGAAAAGACAAATTACCTTGTCATATCCATTGGGCATGGAGTCATGAGTGATGGTTTGCTACGATCCGAACTTTGATAAATGACCCTGGGCTGCTTGGAAACCCATTAGAACTGAAATTGATCTTGACCAAATGCCAAGTCCAAACACTGCATGAGAGCAACAACACTCCATAACAACACTATGTACAAAACTAGAAATCATACATGATCCAAGTAGAACATGCAAAGTGTGCAAATCACTTCTTCTGCTAAAAGCAAACATACCTAATTTATGCTAGCTAGGAGAAAAGATGAGCTAAACAAACCACATAATCGGTTGTGCAAAATAACTTCCTTTCCTCAAAATTGGTATCCATGTAAATGATTTGGAGCTAAACATGGCTGTTATTAGGAGTGGAAGGCTAACTACAAATTGTTTCTCCACTCCCTCCATCAAGGTATCAACTTGAAACAAAATAAATACCTTTTCAATCAGTTGCTCACTTGGTTCCCAGAGGTATTGTAGTTGATCCTTGGTACTTTGATGCTCATCCTCATGCCCTGGAGTGGGCATGATTGGTTTTGGCTTCTCCCTTGGCTCCAATGAAGCCAAGTACTTGATTGGGCATGGTTTGATCCGATGGATGTGCTTATTACTCTGAATTTCAACTCCAAGAATGGAGTCTTCCTGTGGACCTTCTTGAGTGGATGGTGTGGGAGAGATGGGGTCTTCACTATTTCCTTCCTCCTCCTAAGAAGAACATGGAAGATTAAGATCCTCCAACCTTGGTTCCTGAGGGCCATTGTGAGATGCAGGTTGTTTTCCTTAGATGTTCTCCTCCGTGGAAGCAGACTCATGTTCTTGGAAGGTGGATGATGGAGGAGAAAATGATGTGATCTCCTCGGGCTCCTCTCCATCAAGACAATCCTCCAAGTCAGACAAATAATCTGCCTCCTCATTGTCTTGCTGCGTGTGTTCAACCTCCTCCATGGTGTCCTTCAAATCTGTAATTTTTTCACCATGGTTCCCCTCATCTTCAAACATGAAGTTTGAAAGCTCAAAATCTTCTTCAACATTAGAGTTTGAAGGGGATGAAGTGGGAGGAAGAACAAAGGTTCTTCTATGGCTTGCTCTGCACTTGTTGCCTTTGAAACCATATGGTTCTCCTCCAGAACCACGCCCTCTGAGCTAACTGATTTTTGTCTAGAACAGCACTTGTATGATTTCCTCTTCCCAATCGGAGTCGTATGAGTCACGCCATTCTTCAACTATCCTACAATCATCAAACATGATGATGTTGGCTGGGGAAGGCACGTTGGTGGGGGCTATTCATTTATGGTACAACTAGGTAGAGGGGACTTGGAAGAAAATGGAAGGATGGATGCAGAAGGGATGGAAGGTGCGCTAGATTTTTGAGCCTCCATTCCTTCCGCCCACTCTATAATCTGGGGAAACATCTCAGTGATGAGGTGCAACTTGTGTTGGGTGCTAAACTAGCTTGGTATAGGGCCGACCCATGGACAAGGGGCCTTGTAGCCAACTTCAGCTGCCATTATGGAGCACTTGACTCTGAGCTGCATCATGTCCATCTCAATCTTTTGCATCTACCTCTCAAAATCAGCTTTGGCCAAGGATTTTCCACCATCATCTGCATAAACCTATTCTTCATAAACATTTTGGTTAGAAAAAGGGGGTTGTATGCATTTTCGGGATAATGGGGCTTATAAAACTGATTTGGAGGAGGATTTTGAAATTGTGGGGATGGAGGGAAATAGTTATATTGCTGCAAATGAGAATTCCATGGTGGGAAAGAAGTCATGATTGCACAACTTCATGGGATTGAAGAAGATGAAGGATATGGAAGAAATAATGGGTGGAAATGGATGGGAAGAAGGTTTGCAACTCAGAGGATGGGTTGTTGACCAGATGGAGTTGCCAGATGTGCTTGAAAGTGCCTCCAAAGGATGGAATCTTCACCAAGAGCACATCAAACCTGATGAAGTGAAGTGTTAAGGTGCTTCCGATCTATCCCACCAGGTGTACCAAAACTATTAGTGTGAAATCACAGCAGCCCCAAATGAGTTATACAGGTCTACTTTTCTAAGGCAGGGTCATTTGGTGTGATTACATAACATTGAACTTTTCCCAAGGTGTGGGACCTTGCAAAACTAGGAAAGCTCTCCAGAGAAGGTTGGTTCCTCTTCCTAAACTACCTGCCACGAGCTACTCTAGTGCAGGAAAACTAAATCTAACCTAATCTAACCATTCCAAGGAACCAAGGAGAGAGAAAGAGGGAAAAAATAGAGCCTACACTAAAGCAATGATACACCAAAGCAAAGGAAGTGAGATATTCATTGAGGAGAAAGAAATAGAGAAAATGGAGATGAGGGAGGTCAGACAGAAGTAACATGGCCCAGATCTTCAAATTTGCCATTAAACTCCATGAAACACAACATCCTGCACCTACAAATGTGAAATACATGCACAGAAAAACAAATCTGGAAGGGAGAGGCACGGAGAAACAACAAAACGATGCAAAGGGTTGAAGAACACCACAAAAACACATTTTATTACTCTAGAAGGTGCACATACCATTACATTTCTAGAATAGAGGCACAAATATATTTTTCAAGTGTATAGGAGAAGGTTCACACTAAAAATGGCATTGAGAAACAAATTTGATAGACTTTCTCTATGCTCGAATGTCTCTCCTTTAAAAAATGAGAAGTGTTACAATATATAGAAGAATAAGAGAGGGGGAGGAGGGAATTTGAATATTTCTCCAACCACCATGAGATACACATTGAATCCCGCTTTAAAATCTCAACCACTAAATATCAATGCCTTCTATAAATTTGCCCACAATATGTCGCTTTTGGTTTCCCAACGGATTGAATCGAATCAGATCTAGTAGTTGAAGAGATTGGATTATGCGTTAATGGCCTAGAAGACTCTTCTTCATTTTTTACCTACCAAGGCCCAAAAATTATTTTTAATCCTTTCATGGCATAGAAGACATCGAGACACTTCCAACGGTGTCAAATTTGCAATATTTCGAGCCATGAGCTGAAATATAGGCCCTTTCAAAGTTTGTATTGAGTCTGTACGAATGGGTAGGAAAACAATTTGAAAAATGGGTCCCCCTTTTGGTATGGGACACAAGGTAGACAGATTGGAACAAAAATCAGGCCTACGGGTCCGTAATTTATCTTTTGCCTTTTTGCACAAAAAACACAAATCTCAAACAAACTCCCGCATGACCCCAAAGCTCCGCCTGAACACATGGCTCCTTTTGGTTGGCTAAGGAATGTGCTTCCATATTTATCTTTGTGCCTTTTGGACAAAAGGTAAATTTTCACTTTTTCCCCTGACTCCCACTTTGGCTTTGACTCGGGTTCACACGTTGACTTTTTCCTTGGGCAGAGTAGCGGGGCATTTTGTAACTTTCACAACTTTTGAGATAACAAGGGCAAAGAACCAAGTTTTTACTCGATGGTCCACTTTCCCACTGGACATGTGGAAGTCTGCTGCTCATTTAGAAACATTTTCTCTATTCAACCCTTGAATCAGCACCATTTAGACACTTTGTATCCTCCACCGATTTGTAGACTTTTGAATGGTCCCTTTTACTTTTTAGACTTTTGGGCTACGTGGTGAGTTCGTGCTCATTTAGATCTCTGCCTTGGGACCAACTCTTAGAGATGCGCCACACTAACACTAGGCATTCTCCGCTTGCACTTTTATACTTAGCCACTTTTGAGGCCTGCTATGTCCACCTTTGACTCTATTTGACCATTTGACCATGTCCCCATTTCAGCCTGGGACACGTGGAGGTGCACGCTCGTTTTGAGTCTCTGCCCTGGGCTCCCATTTCATATTTGCATCGAGTCGACACCTGGCCTCTTCCGCCGAGTCGGAGACTTTTCAATGGCCACACAACTTTTGGGACTCTAGATGCGCATGGAAGCATGACGCTCATTCGAGCCTCTCTTTTATGAATTCATCTTTATAGAAGCACCATGTGGACATGTGGCTTCTTCCGCTGGCTCTTCCATACTTAGTCAAATTTGGAATCTTTCCTGAACTATTTTGAGCCCGAAGACTTCGAATCTTCACCGCTTCTTCTCCTTTGGGTCTCTGGTTCTTGACTACTCGAATTCTTTCCCAACCCTAATATTTCATTTTAGAGCCTTCCCGAGTTTGTTAAAATAGATTTAAGACATAGATTCATTCGACAGAGCCGTTTCTTCTCTTTCATTTCACACAGGGTCATTTAAACTTTTGTTGGCCCCGCCACACTATGTTGAGTCCCTCTGCAACCTTGTTTGTCATCCTGAAATGTGAGCTCACAGGTATCAGTTGTTTCCTTCATAATTTCCTTATGTGCAGGACTTTTCCTGGCCAATTTTTTTCGAGGGTGAATTTGGGATAACTTAGTGTGAAATCACAGCGCCCCCAAATGAGTTATATAGGTCTACTTTTCTAAGGCAAGGTCATTTGGTGTGATTGTTAACATTGAACTTTCCCCAAGGTGTGGGACCTTGCAAAAGTGGGAAAACTCTCCGAAGAAAGGCTGGTTCCTCTTCCTAAACTACCTACCACGAGCTACTCTAGTGCGGAAAACTAAATCTAACCTAATCTAACCATTCCAAGGAACCAAGGAGAGAGAAAGAGGAAAAAATAGAGCCTACACTAAAGCGGTGATACATCTAGTAAAGGAAGCAAGATATTATGTTGAGGGAGAAATAAAAGAAAAAATGGAGATGAGGGAGGTCAGATAGAAGTAACATAACCCAGATCTTCAAATTCACCATTAAAATCTATGAAACACAACATCCTGCACCTGTAAATGTGAAATACATGCATAGAAAAACAAATCTAGAAGGGAGAGGCACATAGAAACAACAAAATGATGCAAAGGGTTGAAGAACACCACAAAAACACATTTTTATTGCTCTAGAAGGTGCAGACCATTACATTTCTGGAATAGAGGCACAAATACATTTTCCAGTGTAGGAGAAGGTTCGTTGCTCAAAAATGGCATTGAGAAACAAATTTGACAGAGTTTCTCTATGCCTAGAATGTCTCTCCTTTAAAAAAGGAGAAGTGTTACAATATATAGAAGAATAAGAGAGGGGGAGGAGGGAAAAGTTAAATCTTGCTCCAACCACCATGAGATACACATTGAATCCCACTTTAAAAGCTCAACCACTAAATATCAATGCCTTCTACAAATTCACCCACAATATGTTGCTTCTGGTTCCCCAGTGGATTGAATCGAATTAGATCTGGTAGTTGAAGAGATTGGATTATGCGTTAATGGCCTGAAATACTCTTCTTCATTTTTTTACCTACTGGGCCTTAAAATGATTTTTAATCCTTTCATGTCATAGAAGACATCGAGACGCTTCCAATGGTGTCATATTTGTAATATTTTGAGCCCTGAGTCGAAAGATATGCCCCTTCAAAGTATGTATCGAGTCTGTACGAATGGGTGGGAAAATAATTTGAAATTTTTTTCCCCCTTTTGGTATGGGATATGTGGTAGCCAGATCGGAACAAAAATTTGGCCTACGGGTCTGTAATTTATCTTTTGCCTTTTTACACAAAAAACACAAAACTCAAAAAACTCCCGTAACCCAAGCTCGCTTATAAACATGGCTCCTTTTGGTTGGCTAGGGAATGCGCTTCCATCTTTATCTTTGTGCCTTTTGAACGAAAGGAAAATTTTCACTTTTTTCCTTGACTCCCCACTTTGGCTTTGACTCGGGTTCACATGTTGATTTTTTCCTTGGGCAGAGTTGTGGGCCATTTTGTAACTTTTACCCCTTTCGAGATAACAAAGGGAAAAAAACCAACTTTTTCCCCGACACTCCACTTTCTCTAGGACATGCGGCGATCTGGAACTCATTAAGAAACCTTTTCTCTATTCAACCCTTAAATCAGTGCCATTAAGACACTTGGCAGCCTCCGCCGATCTGTAAACTTTTCAACTATCCCTCTTAATTTTAGACTTTGGGCTATGTGGCGAGTTCACACTCATTTGGGTCTCTGCCTTGGGACTAACTCTTGGAGATGCGCCACACTGACACTTGGCATTCTCCGCTTACACTTTTATACTTAGCCACTTTTGAGGCCCGCTCTTTCCACCTTTGACTCTGTTTGACTATTTGACCATGTCCCCGTTTTGGCCTCAGGACACATGCATGAGGCACGCGCTTGTTTTGAGTCTCCGCCCTGGGCTCCCATTTCAGATTTATGCCGAGTCGACACCTGGCCTCTTCGCCAAGTCGGAGACTTTTCAAAAGGTGAAGAACTATCAGGGCTCTAGACGCGTGGAAGCATGGTGCTCATTCAAGCCTCTCTTTTATGGATTCATCTTTGGAGAAGTGTCGTGTGGACACATGGCTCCTTCTATTGGCTCTTCCATACTTAGTCGATTTTGGAATCTTTCCTAAATTGTTTTGAGTCCGAAGACTTTGAATATTCACCTCTTCTTATCCTTTGAGTCTCTAGTTCTTCCGACACTTTGCTCACCCTTCTTCCCCGACCACGATATTTCATTTTAGAGCTGCACTGAGTCTATTAAAATAGAGTTAAGACATGGATTTTCTCGACAGAGCCGTTTCTTCTCTTTATTTTCACACAGGTCGTTTAAAATTTTGTTGACCCCGCCACTCTATGTTGAGTCCCTCTGCAACCTTTTTTTGTCATCATGGAATGTGAGCTCACGAGATCTGAGTCATTTCCTTCATAATTTACTTATGTGCGGGACTTGTGCTAGCCAAATTTTTCAGAGTGAATTTGGGATAACAATTAGTGTGAAATCACAATACCCCCAAATGAGTTATATAAGTCTAATTTTCTAAGGTAGGATCATTTCATGTGATTGCATAACATTGAACTTTCCCCAAGGTGCGGGACCTTGCAAAAGTGGGAAAGCTCTCGAGAGAAGGCTGGTTCCTCTTCTTGAACTACCTGCCACGAGCTACTCTAGTGCAGACAAACTAAATCTAACCTAATCTAACCATTCCAAGGAACCAAGGAGAGAGAAAGAGGGAAAAATAGAGCCTACACTAAAGTGGTGATACACCAGCAAAGGAAGCGAGATATTCTGTTGAGGGAGAAAGAAATAGAGAAAATGGAGATGAGGGAGGTCAGACAGAAGTAACACAACATAGATCTTCAAATATGCCATTAAACTCCATGAAAAAAACATCCTCCACCTGCAAATGTGAAATACATGCATAAAAAAAATCTAGAAGGGAGAGGCATGGAGAAACAACAAAATGATGCAAAGGGTTGAAGAACACCACAAAAACATGTTTTTATTGCTCTAGAAGGTGCACAGACCATTACATTTCTGGAATAGAGGCACAAATACATTTGTCATGGAGGAGAAGGTTCACTGCTCAAAAATGGCATCAAGAAACAAATTTGACAGAGTTTCTCTATGCCTAGAATGTCTCTCCTTTAAAAATGAGAAGTGTTACAATATATAGAAGAATAAGAGAGGGGGAGGAGGGAAAATTTGAATCTTGCTCCAACCACCATGAGATACGCATTGAATCCCACTTTAAAAGCTCAACCACTAAATATCAATGCCTTCTAAAAATTCTCCCATAATGTGTTGCTTTTGGTTCCCCAACGGATTGAATCGAATCAGATCTGGTAGTTGAAGAGACTGGATTATGTGTTAATGGCCTCGAAGACTCTTCTTCATTTTTTACCTACCAAGGCCTAAAAAATGATTTTAATCCTTTCATGGTGTAGAAGACGTCGAGATGCTTCCAACGGTGTTAGATTTGTAATATTTTGAGCCTTGAGTTGGACGATATGCCCCTTTAAAGTTTGTATCGAGTCATGACAAATGGGTAGGAAACCAATTTGAAAAATGGGTCCCCCTTTTGGTATAGGAGACATGGCGAGATAGATTGGAACAAAAATCAGGCCTCACGGGTCCACAATTTATCTTTTGCCTTTTTGCACAAAAAATGCAAAAATAAAAAAACTCCCGTAGCCCCAAAGATATGCCTAGATACGTGTCTCCTTTTGGTTGGCTAGGAATGTCCTTCCATCTTTATCTCTCGTGCCTTTTGGAGGAAAGGTAAATTTTCACTTTTCCCCGACTCCACACTTTGGCTTTGACTCTGGTTCACATGCTTGACTTTTTCCTTGGGCGGAGTAGCGAGGCCATTTTCCAACTTTTACCCCTTTTGAGATAACAAGGGGAAAAGAACCAACTTTTTCCTAATAGTCCACTTTCCCCAGGGACACGTGGCAATCCGCACTCATTTAGAAACCTTTTCTCTATTCAACCTTGAATCAATACCATTAAGAATCTTGGCAGCCTTTGCTGATCTCGTAGACTTTTCAACAGTCCCTCTTACTTTTTAGACTTTGGGATACGTGACGAGTTCGCAATCATTTGGGTCTCGCCTTGGAACCAAATCTTGAGATGTGCCACACCGACACTTGGCATTCTCCGCTTGCACTTTTATACTTAGCCACTTTTGAGGCCCACTTTGTCCACTCGACTCATTTTGACCATTTGACCATGTCCCCTGTTTCCTGGGACATGTGGAGGCATGCACTTGTTTTGAGTCTCCACCTTGGGCTCCCATTTTAGATTTTCGTCAGTCGACACTGGCCTCTTCAACCTAGTCGAGAATTTTCAACGGTCGCACAACTTTCGAGGCTCTGATGCATGGAACCATGGCGCTCATTCGATCCTCTCTTTTATGGATTCATCTTTGAGAAGCTGCCGTGTGGACATGTGGCTCCTTCGCTAGCTCTTCCATACTTATTTGATTTTGGAATCTTTTCTAAATTTTTTTGAGCCCAAAGACTTCGAATCTTCACCGCTTCTTCTCCTTTGAGTCTCTAGTTCTTCCGACACTACTCAACCTTCTTCCCGACCTGCTATTTCATTTTAGAGCCTACCTAAGTCTCATTAAAATAGAGGCTACACTAAAGTGGTGATACACCTGCAAAGGAAGTGAGATATTTTGTTGAGGAGAAAGAAATAGAGAAAATGGAGATGAGGGAGGTCGAGATGAAGTAACACGGCGTAGATCTTCAAATATGCCATTAAACTCCATGAAAAAAACATCCTCCACGTGCAAATGTGAAATACATCCATAGAAAAACAAATCAAGAAGGGAGAGGCATGGAGAAACAACAAAATGGTGCAATATATAGGAGAAGGTTCGCTGCTCAAAAATGGCGTCAAGAACAAATTTGACAGAGTTTCTCTATGCCCGAATGTATCTCCTTTAAAAAATGAGAAGTGGTACAATATATAAAAGAATAAGAGAGGGGGATGGGGAAAATTTGAATCTTGCTCCAACCACCATGAGATACACATTGAATCCCACTTTAAAAGCTCAACCACCGAATATCAATGCCTTCTACAAATTCTCCCATAATATGGTGCTTCGGTTCCCCAACGGATTGAATCGAATCAGATCTCGGTAGTTGAAGAGATTGGATTATGTGTTAATGGCCTCGAAGAATCTTCTTCATTTTTACCTACCAAGGCCTAAAAATGATTTTTAATCCTTTCATGGCGTAGAAGACGTCGAGATGCTTCCAACGGTGTAAGATTTGTAATATTTCGAGTCCCGAGTTGGACGATATGCCCCTTCAAAGTTTGTATCAAGTCTGCATGTAAATGGGTAGGAAACCAATTTGAAAAATGGGTCCCCCTTTTGGTATAGGACACATGGCGGCACAAATTGGAACAAAAATCAGGCCTACGGGTCCACAATTTATCTTTTTCCTTTTTGCGCAAAAATGCAAAAATGCAAAAACTCCCGTAGCCCCGAAGATTTGCCTGGATACGTGTCTCCTTTTGGTTGGCTAGGAAATGTGCTTCCATCTTTATCTTTGTGCCTTTTGGACGAAAGGTAAATTTTCACTTTTCCCCGACTCCCCACTTTGGCTTTGACTCGGGTTCACACGCTAACTTTTTCCTTAGGCGGAGTCGCGGGCCATTTTGCAACTTTTACCCCTTTTGAGATAACAAGGGGAAAAGAACCAAGTTTTTCCCTGACGGTCCACTTTCCCTGGGACACGTGGCAATCTGGCACTCATTTAGAAACCTTTTCTCTATTCAACCCTTGAATCAACACCATTAAGAATCTTGGCAACCTCTGCCGATCTCTAGACTTTTCAATGGTCCCTCTTACTTTTTAGACTTTGGGATACGTGACGAGTTCTTAATCATTTGGGTCTCTGCCTTGAACCAACTCTTCGGATGTGCCACACGACACTTGGCATTCTCCGCTTGCACTTTTATACTTAGCCACTTTTGAGGCCCACTTTGTCCAACTTTGACTCATTTTGACCATTTAACCATGTCCCTGTTTTAGCCTGGGACACATGGAGGCATGCGCTTGTTTAGAGTCTCCACCTTGGGCTCCCATTTTAGATTTACATCGAGTTGACACCTGGCCTCTTCAACCTAGTCAGAGAATTTTCAACGGTCGCACAACTTTCGAGGCTTTGGATGCGTGGAAGCATGGCACATTCGATCCTCTCTTTTATGGATTCATCTTTGGAGAACCACCGTGTGGACATATGGCTCCTTCCGCTAGCTCTTCCATACTTATTTGATTTTGGAATCTTTTCTAAATTTTTTTGAGCCCAAAGACTTGAATCTTCACCGCTTCTTCTCCTTTGAGTCTCTGGTTCTTCCGACACTACTCAACCTTCTTCCCTGACCCTGCTATTTCATTTTAGAACCTACCTAAGTCTGTTAAAATAGATTTAAGACACGGATTCACTTGACAATCTGTTTCTTCTCTTTCTTTTTGCACAGGGTCATTAAAACTTTTACCTGACACCAAAGACTCTATGTTAAGTGCCTTTCAACCTTGTTTTTCATCTTGGAATGTGAGCTCGCAGTTCTAACTCGTTTCCTTCATAATTTCCTTATGTTTAAGACTTGTCCTAGCCAAATTTTCCAGGGGCAAATTTGGGATAACAATCTTCGTGAAATCACAAAGATCCCCAAATGAGTTATACAAGTATGCTTTTCTAAGGCATGGTTATTTGGTGTGATTTCATAACATTAAACTTTCCCAAGGTGTGGGACCTTGCAAAAGTGGGAAATATCTCTAGAGAAGGCTAGTTCCTCTTCCTAAACTACCTTCCATGAGTTACTCTAGTGCAAAAAACTAAATCTAACCTAATCTAACCATTCCAAGGAACCAAGGAGAGAGGAAGAGGGAAAAACAAAGCCTACACTAAAGCGGTGATACACCAACAAAGGAAGCAAGATATTCTATTGAGGGAGAAAGAAAAAGAGAAGATTGAGATGAGGGAGATCGAGACGAAGTAACATGGCCCAGATCTTAAAATTCTCGATTAAACTCCATGAAACACAACATCCTGCACATCCAAATGTGAAATACATGCACATAAAAAAAAATCTGGAAGGGAGAGGCACAGAGAAACCATAAAATGATGCAAAGGGTTGAAGAACACCACAAAAACATGTTTTTATTACTCTAGAAGGTGTAGAGACCATTACATTTCTGGAATAGAGGCACAAATACATTTTCCAGTGTAGGAGAAGGTTTGCTACTCAAAAATGGCATCGAGAAAAAAATTGACAGAGTTTCTCTATGCCTAGAATGTCTCTCCTTTAAAAAATGAGAAGTGTTACAATATATAAAAGAATAAGAGAGGGGGAGGAGGGAAAATTCGAATGTTGCTCCAACCACCATGAGATGCGCATTGAATCCCACTTTAAAATCTCAACCACTGAATATCAATGCCTTCGCAAATTTGCCTAGAATATGTCACTTCGATTCCCAATGGATTGAATCGAATCAGATCTGGTAGTTGAAGAGATTGGATTATGCGTTAATGGCCTGGAAGACTCTTCTTCATTTTTTACCTACCAGTGCCTGAAAAATGATTTTTAATCCTTTCATGGCATAGAAGATGTCGAGATGCTTCCAACGGTGTCAGATTTGCAATATTTGGAGCCTTGAGTCGAAAGATATTCCCTTCAAAATTTGTATCAAGTGTCATGCGAATGGGCGGGAAAACAATTTGAAAAATGGGTCCCCCTTTTAGTATGGGACACGTGGCAGCTAGATCGGAACAAAAATTGGGCCTATGGGTTCGTAATTTATCTTTTGCCTTTTTGCACAAAAATGCAAAACTCAAAAACTCCCGCAGCCCCGAAGCTCCACCTGGACACGTGGCTCCTTTTGGTTGGTTGGGGAATGCGCTTCCATCTTTATCTTTGTGCCTTTTAGATGAAAGGTAAATTTTCACTTTTTCCCCCAACTCCCCACTTTGGCTTTGACTCGGGTTCACACGCTGACTTTTTCCTTGGGCGGAGTCGCGAGCCATTTTGCAAATTTTACCCCTTTTGAGATAACAAGGGGCAAAGAACTGAATTTTTCCCCAATGATCCGCTTTCCCGTATGACACGTGGCAGTTTGGCGCTTGTTTAGAAACATTTTCTCTATTCAACCCTTAAATATATGTCATTAAGACACTTGGCAACCTCCACGTATCCGTAGAACTTTCAACGGTCCCTCTTATTTTTTAGACTTTGGGCTACGTGGCGAGTTCACGCTCATTTTGATATCTTCCTTGGGACAAACTCTTGGAGATGCACCACACTAACACTTGGCATTCTCTACTTGTACTTTATACTTAGCCACTTTTGAGGCCCACTCTATCCACCTTTGACTCTATTTGACCATTTGACCATGTCCCCGCTTTGGCCTGGGACACGTGGAGGCACACACTTATTTTGAGTCTCTACCCCGAGCTCCCATTTCAGATTTGCGCCGACTCGACACTCCGGCCTCTTCCGCCGAGTCGAAGAATTTTCAACGGCCACAAAATATTTGGGGCTCTAGACACATGGAAACATAACACTCATTCGAGCCTCTCTTTTATGGATTCATCTTTAGAGAAGTGCCATGTGGACACGTGGCTCCTTCCGCTAGCTCTTCCATACTTAGTCAATTTTGGACTCTTTCTGAATGTTTTGAGCCCGAAGACTTTAAATCTTCACCGCTTCTTTTCTTTGAGTCTCTGGTTCTTCTAACACTCCTCAACCTTCTTCCCCAACCCTCGCTATTTCATTTGAGAGCCTCACAAAGTATGTTAAACTAGATTTAAGACACATATTCGTTCGATAGAGTTGTTTCTTCTCTTTCTTTTCACATAGGGTTGTTTAAACATTTTTGGCCGCACCATTCTATGTTGAGTCCCTCTGCAACCTTGTTTGTCATCCTAGAATGTGAGCTCGTAGGTCTGAGTCATTTCCTTCATAATTTCCTTATGTGTATGACTTTTTCTAGCCAAATTTTCCATGGGAGAATTTGGGATAGCAAATTGCGACTCATGGGGACATCTACCTGCTAGATGAAGAGAGCAGTGGCCTTGAAGCATCTATTGGGCATGGAGTCTCACTTTGATAAACATGAAACTAATTTAAACTTCAAAGACTTGATCCTGAGCCACTGCAGCATGACTGCAAGCCTTTTCTATGTTTTGTTTGACCACGAGCACATCTGTCTTGTTGCTGCACTCTCAATTTTCATAAGAATATCTCAAATGAAGGTTTCGAGAGTAGAATTTAATTGTTTTAACTCTAGGGATTTCATCTGTCCCTAAAATGGACTGTTTTTGAAATGACTTTAGTTACTTTGCATTTTTTTCTTTGAAGATAACAACTATTATAGGTAACTATGAGTTTCCCTGCTATGAATACTGAAGATCCTGGCTTTATGCACCTTTGGAGAAATGCGAAGAAAAACTTATATATATAGACTAAATCATACATGCCTCAAATGAGACATGCAGAGTGTGCATAAGCACTTATTTTACTGAAAACAAAGTCTACTCCTACTCCTACACTAACCAGAGAGAAATAATGCTAAACAAATCCTATTATAGGCAGGGAGAAGTAGCTTCCCTTTCTCAAGAGGGGCAGCCATGCAAATGATTTGACACTAAATATAGCTACCTGTATGAGTGAAAAACTGACAATAAGCTGGTCCTCCACCCAAATCATCAAGGTATCAACATTAATGGAAAATACCTCCTCAAGTTGACTTGCATTCGACTCTTGGAGGTATTGATGATGACCCTTGGTGCTTTGGTATTCATCCTCATGCCCTGAAGTAGGCATGACTAGTTCGATTTCTCCTTTGGCTCCAATGAAGCCAAGTACATGATTGGGCATGGTCTGATCCTTTGAATGTGCCCCTTGTTCTGAGTTTCAACTCCAAGAATGGAGTTTTCTTGTGGACCTTCTTGAATGGATGGTGTGGGAGAAATGGTGATATCCTCCTACCTTTTCTCTTCCTCCTTTGAAGAACATGGAAGATCAAGATCTTCCAACCTTGGTTCCAGAGGGCCATTATGGAATGCAGGTTGTTGCACTTGGATGTTCTCCTTCATGGTAGCAGGTTCGTGTGCTTGGAAGGTTGAAGATGGAGGAAAAAATGATGTTATCTCCTCAGGCTCCTCTTCATTAAAGAAATCTTCCAAGTCTGACAGGTAGTCTGCCTCCTTGTTATCCTATTGCATGTGCTCTACCTCCTCCATGGTGCCTTCCTGATCTGCAACTTGATCACCATGGCTCCCTTCACTCTCAAACATGAAGTTTGAAAGATCAAACTCTTCTTCAACATCAGAGCTTAAAGGGGATGAATTGGGAGGAAGAATTAAAGGTTCTTCTCAGTAGCTGCTCCACACTTGGGCCTCTAAAACTGTATGGTCCTCCTCTACCGCAAATTCAAGAATTTGACCTCCTCCATTGGCTTGACCATCAAGGGAATATTTTTAGACCTAAATCTAGTAGCCCAACTCATCATATTATTGTTATTTCTTTTCACATTGGACTCCTCTCCCCACTTTGTCCTTGACTATATTCCTGAGTATCTTCCCAACATGGACTTGGGAAAGCAAGAGGAGTGGCGAGGTTGGGGTTTAACCATCTTTACAATTGTTTGTAGTGGGAAGGGAGGTGCAACTTCTTGTTTCTTTGGAGGAGATGACTATTTGGAAGGGAAAAGGGTAGAAGAACTAAAATGGGATGGAATATTAGGGGATGGAGAAATGGATTCAACAATTGGGGTAGAAAGTGAGGGGCTTGACTCTTGCCTCTACTGAAATGATAAAGATTGAGGGAGAGAAAATGAAAGGCAAGGAGCTAGTGATTGACTTACCCATTGAAAATGTTATCTCGCACCTTTCTCATAAGTTCCAATGTCCTTAATCCATTGTGTAAGCTGAGGTAGCACTTCTACCATGAAGTCAATCTTCTCTTGAGGGCTGTAATGTCTTGGAAAAGGGCCTTCCCATGGATAAGGTGCCCTATAACCAATCTTGAATGCCTTCATTTGTGCTATGCCCCTTGACTGAACCATGCTAGCCTCCATTTTTTGAATCTTCTCCAGTAGACCAACATCCTCTACATAACTATCACCATTATATGCGTCCCCTTGTCCTTGATAAGCTTCATAGTCAAACTAGTTTTGACATTGCTCATATGGGTAAGCATAATGGTTCTGGATCTGATCATAATGTTGATCTGGAGGAGTTGGAAAATACATTGGAGGTGGATTGTATTGTTGTTGGTGTGAGTTCCATGAAGGGAATGAAGTCATGATTGCACAACCTCATGGAATGGGAGAAAATGAAAGAGATGGAAGAAGAAAATGGATGAAATGAGTGGAAATGGATGGAAAAGTTTTGTAACTCGATAATGGGTTTTTCACCAGGTGGAGTCACCAGATGTGCTTTGAATGTGCGTCTAAAGACCGAATCTCACCAAGAACACATCAACTTGATGAAATGAAATGAAGACCTCTTGGTCCCACCGGGTGTGCCAAAACCGTTAGTGTAAAATCACACCCCCAAATGAGTTATACGGGTATGCTTTTCTAAGGTATGGTCTTTTGGTGTGATTGTATAACATTGAACTTTCCCAAGGTGTGGGACCTTGTAAAAGTGAGAAATCTCTCTAGAGAAGGTTGATTCCTCTTCCTAAACTACCTACCACGAGCTACTCTAGTGCAGAAATCTAAATTTAACCTAATCTAACCATTCCAAGGAACAAAGGAGAGAGAAAGAGGGAAAAATAGAGCCTACACTAAAGTGGTGATACGTGAAGCAAAGGAAGCGAGATATTATGGGCATAGAGAAACTCACAAATTTGTTTTTGATGCCATTTTTGAGCATTGAACCTTCTCCTACGCATGGAAAATGTATTTGTGCCTCTATTTTAGAAATGTAATGGTCTCATGCACCTTCTAGAGTAATAAAAATGTGTTTTTTTGGTGTTCTTCAACCTTTGCATTGTTTTGTTGTTTCTCCATGCCTCTCCCTTCCAGTTTGTTTTTACGTGTATGTATTTCACATTTGAAGGTGCGAGGATGTTGTGTTTCATGGAGTTTAATGGCGAATATGAAGATCCGGGCCATGTTACTTCGTTGATCTCCCTCATCTCCATTTTATCTATTTCTTTCTCCCTCAATATAATATCTTGCTTCCTTTGCCGGTGTATCACCGCTTTAGTGTAGGCTCTATTTTCCCCTCTTTCTCTCTCCTTGGTTCCTTGGAATTGTTAGATTAGGTTAGATTTAGTTTACCCGCACTAGAGTAGCTTGTGACAGTAATTTAGGAAGAGGAACCAACCTTCTCTAGAGATTTCCCACTTTTGCAAGGTCCCAAACCTTGGGGAAATTTCAATGTTATGCAATCACATTAAATGACCCCTGCCTTATAAAATCGAGACCTATATAACTCATTTGGGGTGCTATGATTTTGCACTAACAAGCTACTCGGGATATAATCGAGATAATGGTAAAAGAAGAAGATCAGTTCAAGAAATCCTTCACCACCAAATGGGGTACATATGCTTATAGGAGGATGCCATTTGGACTATCAAATGTCGAGCAACATTTCAAATGAGCTATGGACATGGCATTCAAAGGATTAATCAACAAGATATTTCTGGTGTATCTAGATGACATCACCATCTTCTCAAAGAATGTTGCATACCATCTCTTCCATCTCAGGCATGTATTTCAGAGGTGTAGAAGGTTCGAGTGTCATTAAATCCAAAGAAGTGTGTATTCTTGGCACACGAGGGAAAATTTTTGGGCCACATTGTCTCATTAGAAGGGTTAATAATTGATCCTGAAAGAGTTGAACCCATTCGAACACTTCCATTGCCACACCAAAAGAAGTCTCTCCAAATCTTCTTGGGAAGAATAAACTTTGTTCATAGATTTGTGCCTGATTTTTCCACTCTTGTGAAGCCTTTGACAATGATGTTGAAGAAGAGTCTTGCATTCAAATGGATGACATAAGGAAAAGAGAGTTTTGAAGCCATCAAACAGGCAATATCACAAGATCCAACTCTTATCAACCCAAAATTTTCAAAGAACTTCGTGTTGTATGCTTTTAGGGGATCAAACAAAAAATTAGCTATCTTAGTACAACTGAATAGAGAAGGATCATAACAGCCCATAACTTTCTTCATTAGAGCTTGGAAGATTATGAAGTAAGGTATTCTTTTATTGAAAATCATGTCCTTGCTGTCATTAGGAGTTTGAAGAAGGTCATACACTTGGCCTCGATCAACAAGATTCAACTACTAGTGTCTTGTGCTAGTGTCAAGGACTTTCTCCTGAACAAGGACTTGAATGAGAAGAGAGCAGGTTGGATCACCCATGTAATGGAATATGATATTGAAATCAAGGTGACCAAGCTGGTTTGTGGAAAAGGGTTGTGTGAGCAGCTCACTTCCAGACAACATGATGAGTCAAAAGGAGAAGAAGAGGTTGTCCTGCTACTGCAAAATGATCAAGAATGGCCAGCTAATGGTACACCCATTCCATGTTGGACCCAAGACTTGGTGCATTATCTCCAAATAGGTTTATGCCCTCAAGAAATGAGCAAAGCAAAGAGGAGATACTTCAGATTACAAGCCATTCCATATGTGCTTGTTGATGGTGTTTTGTTCAAGAAAGACATCAATAGTGTTCTATTGAGGTGCATTGGGATAGGCCAAATTGAGAGGGTGTTGCATGAGTTCCATGATGGAGAATCGGAGGCCACTTTTCTCCTCGAGTAATAGCTCTCAAAATCATGAAGGCTGGTTACTATTGGCCTACAATGTTTAGTGATTGCTACTCATGGATCAAGAAATGTAAGAAGTGTGTATTCTTCACAGGGAAAGAAAGGTTAGCAGCCCTACCCCTTTGTCCAATTTCAGTAGATCAGCCATTCATGCAATGGGGATTAGACTTCATAGGAGTGATTAACCCACATTCAAGTCAAGGCCATAAGTGGATACTTATAGCAACAAACTATTTCACCAAGTGGACTGAAGCAGTGGCACTTAAGGAGGAAAATGAATCCAATATCTTGGATTTCTATGAAGGGATAGTCACTAGGTTTGGATTCCCTACCACTATCATATCAGATAATGCATTGGAATTTCTTGGTACAAGAATCATTGAATGGGTTGTCAAGAATGGTATATACCTTAGCACTTCATCAAACTATTACCCTCAGGGTAATGGCCAAGCAGAGTCCACAAACAAAAACTTACTAAGAATCATCAGAAGGACCCTTGATGAGAATCAAAATACTTGGCACACAAAGCTCAAATCAGCTCTATGGGCTGATAGGATCACATCCAAAAGGTCTATAGGTAGCTCTCCATACAAGCTTGTATACGAAAAGAGGTAGTGTTGCCCATATCATTGGAGCTGCCCACTTTGGAGCTCATGAAACAGTTGGAACTAGCCAAGTTTGAGCCTATGGAAATAAGGTATGTAGAGCTAATGGGAGTAGAAGAAACAAGAGAACATGCAATGCAGATCATGGAGAAAGATCAAGCATTGATCAAGAAGAGCTTTGACAAGAAAGATAAATCCAGGACATTCCAAGTTGGAGGCTTGGTACTGAAGTGGGATGTTGACCGTGCAAAGCTAGGAAAGCATTCCAAGTTTGATGCCATATGGAGTGGTCCATACATGATCACTGAATGCAAAGGTAGCAATGCCTTCCGGCTGGCTAAGTTGGATGGTGAAGAATTATAGATTCTAGTCAATGGGATCTACCTCAAACACTTTGCTACTAAAAGGATAATTTCTCACCCTTGTAAATATTAGCCTAGGTTTTCAATTTCTCCAAGTGCGTATGCACATTTTCTTATTATATTTTAGGTTTCAATTTACCTAAGTGCCTTTGGCACATGTTCTATTGCTCCCATGTTTAATCATTGTGTAGATCATTGTGCCCCCAATAGTGAATGTTGTAGCAATCCATTTCCGGGGATAGGTGAAGGCCACGAGTTAAAACAATTTTCTACTCTCAGAATCTCATCTCCAGGATTTTCTTGAAAAAATTGAGAGTGTGATCGGTGGGGTGAGTTCGGGGTCACCAAGTGTAAGCAATTGGGGACAAGTTTCATGCAAAAGATCAAGTACAGGCTATCATTAGTGACTCCATGCCCAATCGATGTAACAAGGCAACCGGTCTCTTCATCTAGTAGGTAGATGTCCATGTGAGTCGCCAAATCAATGTTGTCCCAAATTTTCCTCCCGGAAAAATTAATCAAACATGACCCCACACAAAAGAAAATTAGAAGGGTCATTTCAGCCACACAAGCCCACATTTTAAATCCAATAATGAAGAAGGTAGTGTTCACTCGAGGTCTTAAATCGGCTAAGTATAAGAGAGTCAACGGAAGCCTCTACATGTCTCAACAACGCACCTTCAAGGGTCGAAGCCAAAGGTGGTCCCCTAAATGAGTGCCAGCCCCCCACATGTCCTAGGTCCAAAAAGAAGACATAACCGGCCATTGAAAAGTCCAAGCATTAGTGGGAGCCACCACGTGTCTCATCGATGAAACTTTAAAGGTGCGACCCAAAGCGGAGAATCAAACAAGTGCTGGCCCTCCACGTGGTTAGAGCCCAAAAAGGTGGAACCGAGCCATTGAAAAGTTGAGGCAAAGCAATGGACTCGTGGAAGGCACTACGTGTCAACTCGACGCAATTCCAAGAGTGAGAGGGAACAGTGAAACTCAAAACCCCATGGGACTTCCATGTGGAGTCAATAATGAGGGACCCGCCAAGGAAGCACATATAATTTGTTCACTCAAGGCCTGAATCAACTAAGTAAAAAGGGTCAGTGGAAGCCTCCACATGCCTCATCGATGTAATTTCAAAGGAGCGGCCCAAAGAGAGACCCTGAACTAGCATCACCTCCCACATGTCTCAAGTCCGAAAAGGGGACACCGGCCGTGGAAATTTCCAAAAGCTTACGAGGCCTCCACGTGAATTTTCCATGCAACTTCAAAGGTAGAATCAAAAGGGTAGGTCCCAAATGAGCATGAAGCCTCCACGTGGTTTCAGCCGCAAAAGTTGAATTAACCATTGAAAAGTCTGAACAGGGGTAGAGCCGGTGGAAGGTGCCACTTGTCAACTTGGCACAACTTCAAAGATCAAATCCAGAGGTAGGTCTACAAAAATTGCAAGCCCTCCATGTGTCTAAGGTCAGAAATAGTTGCTCTGCCAGTCAAGGGGGAGGGACTTAGCCAAAACAAAAAGAAACAGAGCAGGCCTGCGAGCATTTTCCAAGTGTCCAATTTTCGTAACTTCAGGAGTGAAAAAAGGGGCAACGAAATCTTGAGAATGTATGGGGCTCCACGAAGGTCTCACACGGGTAACATCCAAACCCAAATCAGTTTGGAAAATATTTGGCAAATCATGTAGCCCAAAAATATTTTTAAATTCTTGGATCTTGAAAAGATTGTGAGATCTTGCGTTGAGCGCCCAACCCTAACCTTCAAATGACTTCGACTACAACTGGAGTAAATACATGCCACCACTCTTAAGGCTATCATGCTTCTCACCCACTGACGTAATGATTTATTTATTTCCCAACAAGAAATGAAAATAGTGGCATGGATTGTGTCATGAGACTCGTTAATTTCACAATTAGATTCAATGCATCTCTAGGGTGGTTGAACAGGAGTCTAGATTTCTTCTACCTCCTTCTCTCATTCTTCCTATATATTGTAAGGAGGTGCATTTTTCAAAGGGTTGGATATTTTTTCTTTGCACCCTCCCTTCTCCCCTTGTCTGCAAATGAATTTGTAGAGTTTTCAAACCTCCCATTCAAGTTGTAATGTAATTTTACCTCTTGGCCATTGTAGTATACTGTATCAATTCTAGAGCAATAATACATGTCTATGGATGATTTTCAACCCTCTTAGTGTTCATTACATTCATCTAATATCTCATTATAGTTTGGTTATCTATGCATGGTGGTTGTATTGCAGTTTTAATGGTTAGTATTTAATTGTAAAGCAAGTGTTTTAGCATTCCTTTGGTGCATCACCCTTGTTAGAATAGGTTTTGTTTCTTGTATCTCCTTAACCATGTCTCCTTGGAAAGTTAGAGTAGGTTATAGAATAGGTCGTATGTAATATGAATGTGTGCACTGAACAGAGGAATAGGATCCAGCCTTCATCTGGAGAGCTCTCTCGATTCACAAAGTCCCACACTTTTAGAGATACTCCATGTTATGCAATCACACTTTGAGTCTCAACCCATCGACTTACAAACTCCAAGGGTGCTATGATTTTCCACTAACAATTACTCCATCAAGAGCTGTAATGGGAACTCTATTTAGTGAATAGAATGTTGTTTTAGCTACTTCGACCCAAAATGTTAAAGATAAACCTTCATCACCAATCATACATTCACCATATCCATGATAGTATGATTTTACCTTTTAACAACACCATTTTTTTTTGTGTGTGAGGAGGAGCCATTTGACGAAGAATGCCATGTGTTTCCAAAAAATCATTGAACTCACTGTTGGTGTATTCTCCCCTTCGATCTGAGTGGAGTTTTTTAATTTTCCTACCAAACTCTATTTCAACAAGGGCTTTAAACTTCTTGAAAGATTCAAAATCTTGGTATTTTGTAGTAAGAAAATATATCCACATTTTTCTTGAAAAATCACCAATAAAGAGCATGAAATAATGAAACCTAGAGTGGCTAGGTTTCGAGTAGTCACAGAATCGATAAGCACCAAGTCATGTTTTTCATTAGCTCGAAATGTACTATCTTTGAATGGTACTCTATGTTATTTTCCTGCCAAACAATGTTGACATTTATCTGTACCTTTTTTTAGTGGTGGTAAACCCCTAACCATGTCATATCGACGAAGTGTGTCAAGATAGCCAAAACTCACATGTCCAAGTCTTCGATGCCATAGTTGAGCTGATGATGTATCCTTGGCTACAAGTGCTTGATCATTTCATTGAACAAAATCCAACTGAAACATTCTTCCCACATTCGAAGATTTTACAACAATTTTGGAGCTTTGTGACTTATCTCGAATTAGGCACATATTTTTATTACCTTTACAATCAAAGTCAATTTTGAGATTGTGATATAATAATTGACTCATGGATAACATATTTTTGTTAAACCAGGGACATAAAGAACATCTATAATTTTACAATTATGATGCCCAAGTGGTAGTGAAATGGAACCAATTCCTTCAACATTGTATGATGTATCATCACCCAAAGAGACATGATTTTTTGTGGGTGTTTTACTCATTGTGAAGAACTAATCTTTCTTTCATGTCATGTGTCGAGCTGCACCTGAGTCGACATACCAAATTTTATTTGTAGAATTGTATACTTCATTTGACTATGTAAAATAAAGGAATTCATCATCATCAAATTGATAATCTGTTTAACAACATTTCCTTGTTGAGTTGGTTTCTTCTTCCACTTGTTATTATTTTGTCCCTGTTTACTCTATTGTTGACCATATTTTGTTTATTGGTAATTAATATTTTTACCACTTGATGATCCTTATTGGAATGTGTTGTACCAACAATTTTTAACTCATGTCCTTTTCAACCACAAATAAGACATTTTTGTTGGTCCTTTTGGCCTTGTTGAGTATTACCTTGCTTCTGAGGTTGTTTATTAGACTTAGCTGTTTTTGCCTTTTTGATTAGAAGCAAGTTCCTACTCTTCAATTTCAGTAGTTGAGTGAATAGATTCCTCTTGTTGTAGCATATTCACTAACTCTTCAAAAGTTGTTGTTTGACCAGTTATGTTTAACATGGTCACAAAAATCCTATATGAAGGAGGAAGAGCTCTCAATACTATAGGCACGAGTGATGTGTCAGTTACTTCTTCTTCCAAATATTGAAGTGATGCACATAAATTTTCTACTCTTCTCAAAAAAATTTCAAATTTCTCATTTGGTTACATTTTCAAGTTCAATAGTTGACTCTGGAGATGAAGTATTGTGTTCTTATTTTTGGACTCATATATTGTTTTCAACTTGTCCTAAGATTCTTTTGTTGTTGTTGTCTCATGAATATGAGGTTGTACCTCATCTAAAACACTAAACAAGATTATTAACTTTGATTTTTGATTTGTACAATAAAATATAGCTTGTTGTGTAACATTTGTTGTAGATCTTGTTAATGTACGAGAAACAACAAACGATAGATTTTCAAAATCAAGTTGTGTGTGAATTTTGTTTTTCCATGCTAGATAATTATCGTAACATAAAATTTGAGAATCTGGCAAAAAGAATTTTGGTTCCATAATTGCGGCCATTGTGAAAAGTGATAAACAGTAGAAGACTTTGCTTTGCGGAATGTTACCATGAATTCTTTCCTTTTAGATTAGTGCACAGTCTTGGTTCAGGTGTATGGATGTACATGAGTGCTCTGGTGTGTGCTTGCATGCATGTCTCTCTTCTCCAAAACTTGAAAAAATATTTCAACCTCTCAAAAAAGGTTACCAAAGTGAATATATGGTAACCAAAGATGGTTTAGGGTGATCAACGTCGGTTTCGGGTTGACCGGTGTTGGTTAAGGTGCGAAATCCTAGGTTTGCTAAAATTAACGAGATCTTGGCAATCTTTTTGGCCAACTCGTACATTGTCCTAATCAATATGGAATTTTGTGCTTAGATAAGTGAGAATGTGATTAGAGGAAGAATAGGTATGTGATTCTAGGGTTGAACAAAGTCTTAGTTAATTAAGGTAGGTAGGAATAAGTCTTAGTTAGTTATGGTAAGTGGATATTGAGTCCTAGTAAAAAGGAAACATGCTAAGAATAGGTTTATGATGAGGTGTCTAGGTGATGTGGTGGGGTGAGGTGGAAATTAGTTTAATTAAGGTAATTAAATAATGAATATTGTGAGAGGGACATTAATTTAATTGTGCGTAATTAAATTAATATATATGTCGGGTAAAGGAGGAGTGTGACCCAAATTTGGTGTCTATATTTTGCCACTTTTTGTCATGTATCTTGTATTGGTAAGCGATGTTGACTAAAATATAAAGTGGTTACCCCATGTGTGGGTGAAGGTAATCCCCCTCAAACCAGGGATGGATGAGGTGTAAGGCGGAATCAGTGAGTGGGTGGATAAATCTGTAGTTGGTGGAAGTGAAGGTAGGTGGAGAAGAGTAGTGGGAAACTCAGGTAATAGGTAGTAGTTCATGGTCCAAATCGGGTAAGGGGTAATGAAAATCAAACACATGCACACATATAGATTACAACACGGTACCAGGTTGAAGATCTTGTAAACTCTACATCATCCAAGGTTGATAGGTTTATCCAAACAAGGGTGAAGTGATTCAAGTATCCAAGGTATAGGATATGGTCCAAAAACATAATGTAGGTCAGGTGCATGAATGTTTAGGTATGTTTCAAGGTATAGCAAGGTTTGGGTCGGGATAAACGACATGACAATAGGAAAGGTATGGTTGTTAGGCTAAAATAACGTAGGTAACAACATCACAAGGTATAGCGAGTATATAAGGTCAATGGTCACACCAAGTAGGTTAGGTTCATGAAAATAGGTCATGGCATGGGTAAGGCCAAGGTATAGGTAAAATAACAAATCCTAAGATGCAACTAAGGAAATGTAGGGGTAGTTTGGGCCTATAGGTATGGTTCAATAGGTTTTCGTAATGATAAAAGGTGTGTGAGCACTAATGGGTGCATGTAAAAGGAATCTTAGCAAGCATAAATAGCTATAAGGTTGGACCAATTCTGGTTATAGGGTAACCGACGTTGGTTTTCTAGGGCACAAATATGACCCACATTGGTCAGGTCGAGTTGGTTTTATATAATAAAAATTTCATATTTTACAAAATCATTGTTGTGTTGTGACTTTTGAGAAAACAACAGAACCGTTTGACCTTGTAGAACTTTTCCTAGAGAGAAGGACAAGGCATTGTACCAGAGCTACAGTGGATATTACGAGTTGGTGAGAGGAGCTAGTAGACGGATCCACAAGAGCGGTGTGATCGATTTGATTGGTTGGAGGTGAGGAGTGGATTTTGGCATGGGGATTCTAAGTTATAGGCATGGTTGAGTCATGTCGGTTTAGGCATGATGGAGTCATGTCATTTAGGCATGATGAATTCATGTCATTTAGGCATGATGGAGTGAGGTCGATTTAGGCATGATGGTTTCGGTTGGTTTATGCATGATGGAGTTATGTTTTTAATTTTGATTTAATTTCCAAGTTATTGTAACGAGGGAAATAAATGATGAGTTGTATGTATGTTATGGTTTAAACTTCCAAAATTTTTGATATTATAGAAATTTGGAATGATTGAGTATATGTTTTGATGGTGTGATAAAAATGCTAGATATGTATGTGTGGTAAATTTCCAAGATTTATAGAGAATGGAAACTAATTTAGGTAAAATGTCAATGAAGCAGGACATGTGGGAGGAAATAGGTTAGGGTAAAGAGTGGTTGAGCTAACCTCTAAGGGCCCCATGCCATAGGAGTCTTTGCCTATATAGCCTCGATGAAAAGGGGCCTCAGGCCGATGTAGTTCTCCCATAAACTAGGGAAGAATATGATGAATTAGAGGAATGGGTTGGTAGGTTTTAGGCATGATTGAGTCTAGGTCATAGGCATGGTGGAGTCTTAGGTGATAGGCATGGTTGAGTCTAGGTCATAGGCATGGTGGAGTCTTAGGTGATAGTGGAAATATTTTAAAATGTAGGTGTCGATGGTCTGGTCCTGTATAGGGTAATCAATAAGCAATGAGTAAGGTGAATGGTAAGAGGTGGTAAAGAGACACCTTATTAATAAGAACCTTAATGAGTCTATCATACCAAAGATTGGCTTATGAATGTGAGACCCTAAAGGCATTGCATAATGGACTATTAGATAAGGGTGAAAAAGTCACATGATCATGAAATGTTGCGATTCTGACAAGTCCCTTGAGAAGATAGGAAATTAAGGTGAAAATGGGTGGTTTAGCATAACTTAATGTACGACATCATGTTTACCCGACGAGAAACCCATGATCAAAATAGGCATGTCCATGACAAAAAGTTATCATTTACTTCATTTATTTCTTTTTATAGATTGATTGATGTAGAAAGTCTATATGGGATGATTATATTATCTCCTTGAGTTCTTCGTGAAGATGATCGATGCGGGAAGATTCTAAACATTTTATTGTATTTTTGCAATGGTGTATATAGCTAACCTTGAGGAGCAATCTATTTATAGTAGCGAGGTGAAGAGAAGAGATGTCATTTTTGAGGGAGTCATCTTTTTCTAGAAATGTGACTCAAGGAGTTGAATCCCATTTTACTTTTGGACGTTTAAGTGATGGAAAAGATTATAGAGGAAGATAAGGTTCTTGTTTATAAGAAAAAACTATATCACACATAGGCTAACTATGAAAGAGATGGTTTCAAGTGATGAACTAACATGGGATTACATCTTTGAAAAAGATGAAAAGTATCCATGAGAATAATGCCATGAGTAGAGCCACGATACTCATATTGAAGATAAGGTTTGAAAGGTGACGGGTAATCACATGATTCTTGTTTAGTTGTTGATCCTCAAAACATGTAATATGGAAGGTGAATGGCTCTCAAGGACGAACGGTCAATAGAAAGAAGGTGATATAGGACTTGATTTCAACAATAAAATGGTCTAAGATGTAAGAAATTGAGAGGCTCGGGCTTGGGTTTACCTTCAAGTGAATAAAAATGATAAACACCTAATCCATAGGTATGAGTAACGATATAGGGTCCCAACCAATTAGGAGAAAATTTTCCCCATTTACTTTTCTATTCTTTGTTTATTGTTGATGTAAAATCACAGCACCCCTGGACGTTGATCAGATTTCTAGGTTGATCACTCTAGCATCCAGTGTGATTGCACAACATTGAATCCTTTCTTTGAGTGTGGGACTCGTGAAAATGAGAAAGGAATCTCCAGAGAAGGCTGGTTCCTCTTCCTAAACTACCTACCACAAGCTATTCTAGTGCAGGAAAGCTAATCTAATCCTAATCTAACCATGCCAAGGAGACAGAGAGAGAGAGAGAAAAGGGAAAAACAGAGCCTACACTAAAACGGTGATACACCAGAGAAGGAAAATGTTGAACATCTATCAAAACTACCATGGAACAAGGAGAGGTGAGCAATGGGAAGGATGGACAGATGCATCACAGGCCCAAGGATAGATTTCACACAGAAAATGTCCCAAAACTCCATGAACACGGCTCAAACCTGTAATGAACATTCAAACGTGCACAAATACCTGCAATGAAGAGAGGTAAGAAGAAAACAAGCGAAAAATGAGCAAGGATGGACAAATGCATCATGAAACACGTTTTTGTTGCTTCAGAAGTTTGCACAGAACATCATTTTAATAGTAAAAGGCAAAACACCATTACAGAGTAGGGGAGGAGGTTCAAACTCCATTTTCAACCCTGGAGAAGAAAAGAAGGGAGGGCAGAGCAGAAAAGATGAACCACCCTTTAGAAAGAAGCCCCTCCTTACAATTTATAGGAAGAATGAGAGAGGGAAGAGAGAGGAAATCTAGATCTACCCCAACCACTTCTAGGTTGTGTTTAATTTATCTCATTATGGCGGTGGGTGAGAACCACGCAAAAGCGGCGAGTCAGTATTTGCATTAAAGCTGGTTGTTGAAATGTCGATTACGGCCATTATCATGTGCCAAGATGTTTCTTGATTTTCTCTCTCCAAAATGACCAAAATGCAATATTGACCATGGAATCGTGTAGATAATTTCACCAGCTTTCCATTGATATAAAGAACGTGAAAATCTGAGCTCTAGATCGAAAGTTATGGCGATCTGAAGATTTAGGGCAAAAATAGGCCAAAACGGATATTTGAATTTTTCCGCGCTCTACCACTTGGATGACACGTGTCGCTCGATTCATCCACGGACTCATCCTTTGAAAACTCCTTTCGAGCCCTTCCTTAATTTCTTGCCACTTGGACATGTGGCACTAATTTATTGGCTCGGGCCTGAGGGGCGCACTTTGTCCTTTTAAAATTTGGTATTTTTACTCTTTGGGAAAAATTTCCCATTTCTCCCCCGCGCTCTACCACTCAAGTGCCACATGGCATGATTTCATTAGACGTGGGCCCTTCCGACCATTTCCCTTTTATTTTCCTTTGTAAAAATTTTCAAAAATTTTCCTTAGGGCCGATGAGGTGAAGACACGTGGCGAGATTTGATTCGTTGGCGGTTCTTTCGGCTTTTCGCGTCCCACGCATCCCTTTGGCCCGGATGTCTTGAACTACCTGGGACAAATATCTCCAACCACCCAATTCGGGCTTCCTTGTCCCTCTTTGCGGTGAAGACACGTGGCGAGATTCCATTGGCTCTCGGCTCTTTCGGCTTTTCGCGTCCTCCGCGTACCTTTGGCCCAAATGTCCCAGACAAAGTCTCTTGTTTTGGCCGAATCGGCGGTTTGCATCCTCCGCGTACCTTTGGCCCAACTATCCCAGGACTTCACAGGGACATCTATCTCCGAACCGCTCGAAATGGACTGACTTTCTCCAAACCGGCCGATCCGCGTACTTTTGTCCCAACCGTCTGAATCCGCTGGACTAGGACTTAGGTAATTTTTTCCCTCTTTCGGCCGATTCGCCTTTTCACGTCCCTCGCGTCCCGACGTCCCAACTACTCCAAGTGTTGCGTAAACCACTGGTGGCTTTTTGGCCGATTCGTGCCCCGACATCCCAACTGTCCCACAGACTTGCTGGACTAGGACTTAGCCAATTTTTTTCATTTTTTCGGCCCCAAGCTTGTTTCTTTACAATTTTTCACCTTTTCTAACTCGTTGGGTTTTCTTCTTGGATGGGAGAGTTAGAAGGAAGCCGAGGGACCCCAAAAAACATGATTTTGGGCCTTGAATCAATCTATTTGCTCGGGATTGAATAATCTGATGCATGTTATCAAAATTACCCTGGGGGTGAATTTTGGATAACATTACATGTTTATTTTCCTTTAGGACGAGGTCACCGACACGAAAGGTTCGTTTGTGGACACATTTATCGTAGGCATGTTTAATACATTTTTGGTAGATTTGGAGATGGTAAAGAGCATTGAGATGACGTTCATCTAACAACTCAAGTTGTGCTAAATGGTCCTGGTGAAATTCATCATTGTTGAGCATGTCTTGTAGTGAGATGTAGAGAGATGGAATTTGGACTTCGAGAGGAAAGAAAACCTTAATCTGTAGACCGAGAGAAAAGGTGTGGCAACAATCGAAGTGTGAATACTAGTGCGATAAGCCCACAAGGTGAAAGGAATGTGCATATGCCAATCCTTCCCAGTATCGTCAACTACTTTCATAAGAATTTTGTTCAAGGTTTTATTGGTTGATTCTACTTGGCCATTGGTTTGTGGGTAATAAGGTGATGAGAAATTGAGTTAAATGCCAAAAGCATCGCACAAATTACGTAGGGTTTTGTTTTTGAATTACTTTCCATTATCAGTGATGAGGCGGTGAGGAACACTAAAGTGAAAAATGATGTGATGGTTGATGAATTAACATATCTTCTCAAATTTTGTAGAAATGAAGGGAATGGCTTCTACCCATTTAGTGTAATATTCAGTAGAAGTTATAATCCATTTATGGCACTGTGAAGAATGAGGATTGATCTCTCCCACAAGATCCAAACCCCATTGAGAGAAAGGCCAAAGGTCTCGTATGACCTATAAGGCATGACTATGTGTGTGATGAAGATTATCATGTTGCTTTTGCCATTTCACACAACATTTGACATAGTCGCATGATAGTCATGGTTCAAGGTTGTCCAATAATAGCCAAGGTGAAGAATGCATTTAGCGACATTTAAACCTCTAAAGTGGCCTCCACAAATTCAGTCGTGAACTTCCTTGATGGTGTAAGAAATTTCAGAACTTATAAGGCATCATAAGAGAATACCGTCAAGCCGCGCTTATAAAGAAGACCATCCATGATGACATAGTCGAAACACTTTTAAGAAAGGCACATTGTCCATTATGAGTGAGATCGGGAATTATAATGTAAAGGGAAAGGTAGTCGTAAATTTCTTATACTAAAGGTCAAGTGGGCGGGTGCAACGGTTTGATGGAATGGACCTCATGAGGTAATTAAGAGGGTGATTGTAACCTTTGTATTGTGATAAAGATTTTGGAGTCGTGCCAGACGGGGGTATTTGAGAAGCCGAGATAGGCCATGGTGTCTACAAATTTATTGGTAGAACATGGGGTGGTTTGAAGTTTGTAATGGTTAAAAGTAGTTAAAAGTGTGCTTGTATGATAGAAAAGTGACATGCGAGCATGAGAATATACAAGTAGCCTTTCTTCCTACTTGACCTCCCAAGGTCGTGCTTAAGAGACAAATTAGTGGAAATGAAGTATATGGGGATATGGTCAAACTAATTGGGCAATCTGATATCCTCAACACAATAATGAGATCTATGAGTCTAAGGAAAACAAAGCTCTCCTAACTTGAATTAGTGTAATGGATCGTTCAAATATAATAGTTTCTCGGAGGCTCCAATCAATGCTGAGCTCTGACGAGACCCTATTTATTGGGTCATTTGGATGCGTGGAAAGTAACCTATAAGTTCTTCGTGTATATTTATAGACAAGGTCATGAAAATGGTAGTGAGAGGTGTAGTGGATTAATAGAAAACTATGGTCGGTTTTACGATCTAACCCGAAAAATATTAGCTTGGTAATTTGCTTCTATATTTAATGCGAGAAAATTATGTTATGATATCTCGGTGGAAGTGATGAGGATATAAATACTAGCATACGTGGCCGGTGTCAATGTTTAACTGATTAGCAAGCCCGTTGGGTTGTGGGACTGGATCACAACCATGAGTTCGTGGTTGTTGTGGACTTGTTATGGTCATGTGAAGAATCAATCTCTTCTTCCAACTATCCAATAGTCATAAGCTTTTTTAGCTTCTATGTTTAATACTAGGAGTTGTGCAATCTTCTCAGAATACCTTACGGGTGTTCTGGCAACTTGTATACGTAAACCTGTGTCTATGTCAATGAGAAGGTCTCTTGCATTTGGCTCATGGAACTAATGGATCACAACCAAATATTTTCTCTCTTTCGGGTTCTTGTATGGTCATGTAGATATCCTATCAAGGAAATCTATAGTTGGGTTGACTTGACCAGAATGCATATGCTTTGTCATCTTCAATATTCAATTCTCTCAATTGTTCACTAATTGCTTGTGGGTTTATTGTCATTTGAAAGATGTGAATTCTAATACCTTGATCTATATCCATTAATGTTGTGAAGAGATTTGGCTGAGGTATTACCGGTTTGAATATGTAATCCCTAGGCTCTCTGGGTCCCGTAATTTTCATGCAAGAGATAATCAAACTTTAATTGAAATAAGTAAACTAATTATGAAAATAAATCTACACTATGCTTATATTCTTTTTTTGTATTTTCAAGGATGTGAATTTGAACGAAATTTAAAGAGTAGCTATTCTAATATATTTAGATAACGAACAATTAATCTAATAATGGAATTAAAACAAGCAAGGTAGCTAGATGTAGCTATTTTCCTGTGCATTTGTGAATTTATCCTAGATATTAAATAACTAACTAATTTAATTGAAAGACTTTCAATCTTACCTTAGAAGTGAGGAACGAATCATAGCTTCTCAGAAACTATCATTCCCCATAGCTTCCCTGGCAATATTGAAAGTGAGCTTTAACTGAAATAAAATGATTTACTACTCTATTTGATATATTGTAACTACAACTTTGACAATTCAAACCAGGGAGTTTACTGAGAATAGGAGAAAATCCAGTTGTATCGTGACTTGTCCCCTCAGTGTGATCTCTTCATTCCTTCATGTTCTCATGAATCTAGAAAAGTGGGAATGTGATAGCGGTAGTAGAAGGAGATATTTGAACAGTGGCAACTTGGATGTAAACCAAATAGAATGCAAGTAAGAGAGGGATAGTGCAAGTGAACAGAGCTTGACTATGCGATTCCTATCAAGATCATTGCAGGGATACAACACAAAAATACCGAGAATTATAGGATCTACTTCTTGTGACAAAACAACAACCTACAATTCTAATATTATCGGATGAACTTTAATCTAGAACTGAAAATATCTAATGCTAAGCTGACTATGTTGAGAATAACAGTGGAACAAAATGAAAGTATGAAGATCAAGTGATTTCTAAATCAGAAAGGAAGAAAGGAGCCTTAAACTAAGAGGATGGGAATTCATGCAAAGTATAAACCTATTAAAACTTATGGAATAACTTTAAAACACACTGAATAATAAACCATAGAAGGAGAGGGGCCATTTTCTTGTAAACAAGCTTGGTATTTATAGCATTTAGATTTACCAAAGGTTAAGTTTGAATTGAACTCTTCTATTATAAACAAAGAGAAATTACTATTTACTAAGTGGCTAAAACTTAAATACTAGCAGGAGTGGTTGAGAAATGCGAGCACCACTTGATTTTTTACATTGGTGAAAGTGTCAGAAAGTTTTGGAAAACACGCACAGACCACCGCCTGCACAGGCGGCGATTCTGAGGACCGCCACCCCGCTGTCTCTAGTGGTGGTCACGGGATCGCTGCCTAGGTAGGGTGGTGGTCCTGAAACTAAAGACCAAAATGCAAGAAAAGAGTGGAACGGGGTCAAAACAAAGCATGTGGAGGTTGGATAAGGCATTTTGGGATGTAAATGTATACTCAGCGTAATTTCTGGATTCCGAACACCTTGCGAAGAGATCTGAATCATCATTGGGGTTTCTGTAACCTCTTTCTGGTAGTACAATACATATAATTTTGGGTACATACATATTGCCCCCTCGAAGAAGCGTTTTAGCCATGAAGGGGCATAAAATAGTGGGTCCAAGTATGGTGGTCCTGAAATGGGGAGTTAGAAGCTATACCTAACATACCCATGTGTCATAACGTCACCATCCAGATTCCCGCTATCTGCAAAATGAAAAGAGGACTCAAGTGTCAATAGATAAAGATATCGAAAAATAAATACTAAACTAAAATGAAACGAGGACTCACCATTTGTGTGGGGATAAGAACTTACCTCCATCGGTGCTCCAACTCTATGAAAGAATATTCAAAACAAGGTTAGAATAGTATATATATAATGAGTGCATTTTCCTATTCATTTTCGCATGTTGATTTGGCAATTTTGAGCTCGGGACCCATGGTAATGTTTTCAACAAGAGTACAATCAAAACATTCATTGCAAGATTGTGATCATGCCTCTGAGAGTAGGACATTGACCTGCAAAGTCTCAAGTTAGTTTTTCTCAATTCATTGTTTTTAAACCTAAAATATAAAAATGTTGAAATATTTGTCTTGGGGGGGTTATTTTCAAAAATATTAGTGTTAAATGAGTCTCTAGGGGGGCCTAGGGTAGGCTTTTATTTTAGTCAAAATGGTGTATTTTACCATTTTTAGGCATTTTAGGGCTTCACGGGTGCATACCGAATCGGCACAGGACCGTCGCCCTACACAGAGCGGCGGTCATGAGACCGCCTCCTGTGATGGCGGCGGTTGTAGGACCACCACCCTTAGATGGCGGTGGTCACGAACCGCCGCTCTACATAGGGTGGTGGTTCTAGATAGAAAGTGAAAACAGATGCCTTAGTTAAATATTTTTGCATTTTTGACATTTTTCCATGTTTTTGATGAGCTTATCTATTGGACTATGTTGCTAACTTGCTATTTTTTTGTGTTTTGGGTGGATGCAAAAGAAGGAGTATATTAGATGGAGCAGAGAGAGGGAGTGTGATTGGCTCCCGGTAGTGTTGGACATGCTTGACCCAGGCAGAGAGAGACACTTTGTAGAGGGCCGGTATTTTGAGGATTTCATAGGTTCCTCATGTTGCTCCTACTAGTCACATATTATGTGACTTATTCTCATACTAGGAATGCATACCGAAAAACTTTCTAGTTACTGAATTAATAGGGGTGAGTGGAATATCACCCTAGAGGACATCTATCACATACTGGGGGTTCGATTCTTGGGAGGCGGTTGTCTCTTAAGACAATAGGATCTAGGTCTCAGATGATTCAGTGGGCTACCTATATGGGAGATGTTGTTGTCTCCTTTGGCTTGAAGAAGGGGGTGAAGGTCTGATCTATTACTACTGCTCCTATCCCTACCATCCGTAAGGCCATTATGGGTATCCTAGCCTTGCGGTTGATTGGGGACAAGGGACGAGATACTCTATTATACTTCTGGGCTCCCATGATTGCGCAGATTGAGGCCCATGGCCATACTTATGCTTGGGGAGTAGACATTCTTGGGACCACATATCATGACTTATATAGGGTGGTCAGGTTACGGGGATCCTTGAGTCATCCCACTCTAGTTATGAGTTGGGTGTATGAGCGCATTGTTCCCTATGGGAGGGGTGTACTAGTAGAGGATCCGGGGTTGTTAGAGTAGCAAGGTGGATGGGGATGTTAGCACTCAGGATGCCACATTAGCTAGTGGCTTCACTGACTATTACAGATATGGAGGCCACTCCTTATCAGGACATGATAGGAGTATGGGGAGAGGAGACACTTACATTGATTGCCTACTCTACTACATGTCAGTTGGTAGATAGGATAGAGAGGGTGGAGGTCCATCCATTTAACCGAGTCCCTCAGCAGTTTGGTCTCCCTGCGTTGATATGCTTGCTCCTCGGCGAGGCTAGTATACAAGACTATTCATGAGGCTCGAGGAGGCCCTAGAGGAGATCGGGGTTGGACCACGGTTACTCCTGGAGTTCCTATCATGGTTAGGCGGGTGGTTCGGGCCCGAGGGGGTAGCCAGTGCTCCTCGAGCACCTTTACTTCAGATTGGAGCCACTCCTACTTTCAGTGGGGGGAGGATGAGCTTGTTGATGTGGACTAAGACTCTAAGGAGTTCACAGAGGGGAGATAGAGGAGGATATGATGGGAGGTGAGTCTGGTGGGATGGTTGAGGAGGATGATAATGATCCCGAGTGGCATCACACTCAAGATATCTTGAGGGCCGAGAGGGCGGAGGCGAGTGCAAAGAAGGTGTCCCCGATCTCATAAGAGTTTCCTTTTTAGGACTTTGGGGAGATGATGAGTCCATGGTAGGAAGCCATTTCTTTCCAGATTTGGGGGAGGATCTATAGTCGACAGCAGTGTCGGTAGTAGGTGCAGATCCTAGAGACCCTACCTAGATGCCTGGAGATCCGAGTGAGTTACTACTCTTTTCTTGACCTTGTTAGCTAGAAATGTCTAGTTGATATTTCCTTTTTGTTGTTTCGTTTGTTTTTGACTTTGTTTTTGGTGATTTTATAACTTGTTATTTCTCTTTTTATTTGTAGCAACTTCTGAGGGAGGGTGGGATTTGATTCATCGATTGTGTATGGACACCTTGTTGCTCCCCTCGGAGAGTACTCAGTCGAGCTTACTAAGGACGTTGGAGAGCCTTCAACAGCTGGCAGACATACTTGATGTGTTTTCCCCTATCTAGAAGGCGGAAAAGTTAGTGACCTCCCTTCATACTGAGCTGGTGGATATAGGACTACGCCTGATGAGGCGGAGCCATTCTCGTAGTGAGACCATAGCCAGTGGCCGTGATCATGAGCACTCAGTTCATTCAAAGTGTCGTCATAGCAGGAGCCCTAGATGCGGTCGTGCACCCTCCGAGGGATCCCATAGGGATTGAGAGGCCATTTGGTCTTTTTGTAGTGATTTTGTTGGATGTTTATATGAGTTGTTTTTGTATTTTTTAGGCTCATTGAGTGTTTTGACCATGCCTAGTGCATGATGGCATTGTATGTAAAACACGATTCTTATATATATATATATATATCTTTTTGGATCTATATATTCTTGTATCTAGAGTTTTTGTGGTTTTTTTCTCACATGTACACTAGATGCTTTTAGAATCTCTGTTTTTATATGCTTTTTAGAATGTATGTAATGGATGACAACAAATGTTGAACATAATGTTTTTTTTTTTTTTTTTGTAATGCTGATATGCGATGATGCAAACATACTTGTAGTACTAAACTTTTGGCTTCTTTGGGCAATGTTCGTTGCTTCTTCTTGTTTTGGAAAAATGTGATGAATGTGTAGTGATAATGAGATGAACTTGCCCCATTCCTAACTCCACGCAACTAGTAAGATGTGAGGGCTTAACACCAAGATCTAGGAAGAGCACAAATTGTATGAGTTTGACTGAATGGAAATGATGAGAGAAAGACAAGGTATTGATAGAAACCAAATTTAGACCTATGTACTTATTCTTACTCAAAACTACTACATAGTTCAGAAAGCAACTTACTTTCCAGTTTATCTAGACTTAGATCCATGGAAGGAAATTTGGTTGAAAAAATCTAAAAAAATGGGCTTGTCACCAAAGGTAGGATATAGGTGAGTAAGGGCACTTCTTTCCTTTTGTAACCTTGCACCACTAGTAAGAGATGTGGGCTTATCATCGAAGGTTGGTGGGAAAATAAGTGTGTAAAATAAAATATTCTATTTGTTTAGCGAGTTTGATTCTATTTGGTTTTGACATTTTTGATCCGTGATTTTAGAGTATCCTAGTGTCAAAGAGATGTAAAAGGAATAGATGTGATACCAAGAAGCTTCTAGAACATACCATAGGTAAGAACAATGAAATGATTATGACCAAGTATACAGGCCTTGGTATGGTTTTTGTCAAGATTTTGTCTGTCAGATTGATGAGATGATTTCAAAACCATTTGATGATATTATGAAAATTGAAGAGATATGATTTGAATGCTTTTGCCAATATTTTCAAAAGCTTGTAATAAATTGCTTAAGAATAAGTTCCTTGACCAAAAAATTTACGAAATGAGTGAACAAAATGAAACAACTGAGTGACTAATGCAATGTAGGTATATATAATATACAAATGGTGGTAATGATGATTTATGCGTAAAACCATTTAAGATGTAAGGAATTGATAGTTTCATTAAATTCTTTGCCTTCTAGTGTACACAAGAGATATGCACCATTTCCATAGTCTTTCATGACTCGGTATGGGCCCAACCACTTGGTCCAGAATTTCCTTCCTTCACCGGTTTTCTTATCAATCTAGCTTCCTAGTTTCGAACTAGATCTCCCTTGTATATTTCTTGTTCGTAGACCTTTTTGTTATATTTTTGGAACATCCAGTCAACATAGGCTCTGTGCCGTTGTTTGGCATTTAACCTGGCCTCAACAAGGCTTTCTAGTTGAGAGAGGTGTGCCTCTCTATAGGCTTCTTCTCCCAAAATCCCTTATAATGAGATGCAAAGACTGGGTATTTTGATCTCAAGCGGGAGAACCGTCTTACGCCTTGAATACTAATGAGAAAGGGGTTACCCCTGTTGGTGTTCTTATTGACATTTGATGGGCCAACAAGGTTGGGTATAATTTTAAATGCCAATCCCATTTATTCTCCTTAATTGTTTTGAGGAGAATGGATTTTAATGTTTTGTTTGTTGCCTCACTGTCCATTGGCTTGGGGGTAATAAAGAGAGGTCAGTGTGATAGTTTATCTTGAATTTACTGCATAACTCATAGACCTCATCCTTTTTGAAGGATGTGCCATTTTTTAGATGATGACTTGTGGGACACCATACCTGCAAATGATTTGATTCGAATGAGCTTAGCGATTACGAACTTGGTATAGTGGTGAGAGGCATGGCTTCTACCCATTTAGTAAAATATCCTGTGGCCGTGATTATAAAGTTATGGCCATCTATTGATGAGGGAGAGAATTTCCCTATCAAATATAGGCCCCACATGGAAAAGGGCCATGGGGTTGCGATTGGTTACAGAGCCTATGTTGGTATGTGAATCTCATGGGAAAATTATTGACATTTATGACACTTGCGCACAAACTCTATTGCATCATGTTCCAGTGGGCCAAAAATAGCCCATCCAATGTATTTTGTGAGTAGTGGCGTGGCCACCAAAGTGGCCTCCACATATCCCACTATGGGATTCATAAAGAATATTTTTGGATTCTTCTATGTCAACACATCTTAAAAGCATTCCGTTGAAGGCTTTACGATAGAGCACCTATTCTAAAATAAAGTATTTAGCAGCAATAATGTGTAACCGCCTTCTTTGTTCGATGTGGCACCTTCTGGGTATGTATGGTCCATGATGAAATTGACGATGTCAGTGTACCAAGGACATATAGAGATGGGGGCCTGGTTTTGAAAAAATATATGCACTCATTGGGAAAGTCTAGATCTACCAGATCACCTCCATCTAATGGATTGTCAACTAACCAATCTACAATGATTTGTCCCTTAATAGAATTTTGGTTTAAAAATGTTAGTTCAAACTCACCCATCAAGGTTATGAAACATCCAACCTTTTTAGATAAAGATCCTTGCGTGAGGAATGTCCTGTAAGTGATCTGTCTTTATAATGACCCTTGTTTCTTGATTCAACATGTAATGTCTTAAATGTTTTGTTGCGAAGACTATGGAAAGGAATTCTCATTCTACCTGTGTGTAATGTGTTTCATAATTGAGCAATGTATGGCTAATGAAATAGACTGCATGTTCCCGTTTATCATTATCTTCCTGAGCAAACATGCGAGGCTAGTGAGACATTAGTAGTCTATGAATACGGGATCAAAGGATGATCTGGTCTAGGAGGCATTAGTGTGGGGGGAGACAAAAAGGTGTTTGATTACTTTGAAGGCTTCATTGCATTCTTCTGTCTAATCAATGCTATAGTCCTTCTTTAATAAATTGTTGATTAGATGAATAGTGAAACTTAAGTCGGATGAGCCTTTGAATTGCACTAAGTTTCCCAAGAAAGGATCTAATACCGGATTCGTCTAATGGTGGAATCATTTCAAGAACAACCCAAATTTTGGCTAGATTGACATCAATCCCTCGTGACGATATAATGTAGCCTAGAAGCTTGCCTCCTATCACACCAAATACACATTTCTTTGGATTCAATGTGATGCCATATTCGATCAATCATGAGAGAATGATATAGAGTACTTCTGGGTGATCACAATGCTTCTTGGCCTTGGCTAGCAAGTCATCTATGTAGGATTCCACAATCTTATGAATAAGGTCATGGAATATGTATGTCATTTCCCATTGGTATGTAGCACCAGCGTTCTTAAGACCAAATGGCATGACAACGTAACAATAAGTTCCCCAAGGAGTTATAAATGTGGTCTTGGCTTGATCCTCTTCAGATATTTTGATTTGATTATATCCCGAGAACCCATCCATGAGAGAAAAAGCTCAAATCTAGTTGTTGCATAAAAATGATGTCGATGGATGGTAATGGGAAGTCATCTTTGGGACAAGCTTTGTTAATGTCCTGGAAGTCTATGCAAATGCATATCTTCCCATTCTTTTTTAGAACAGGGATGATATTAGATACCCATTGTGAATAGTCGACTGGTTTGATGAATCCCACCTAGAGAAGTTTCATTACTTCTTCTTTCACCATGAGAGCCACTTTTGGTTTCATTGGTCTTGAATTTTTCTTGATTGGCTTTGCATCTGGTTTGGTGACAAGATTGTGTACTACAATATGTGGTGCCCATCATTTATTTGTAATTAAATGTGAAATCCTTTTGATGTTCCTTGAGGATATGAGTATGTATTTCTATCTCCTCTAGAGTTAACAAGGATCCCAACTTCAAAATATTTGGTTCTTCCTCCGTTCTAATATTTATGTCAATTGTTCCTTCGATTAAGGAAGTGTTGCCTTCTTCAAATTCAGGTGGGGCCGGAGGTAGTTCCAAACCTTCTCCATTCTCTACCTCGTAGATATCAAGATTCTTTTACGGGGGATTCTATCATGGGATTTCCAAAATAGGAAGAGGAAGATGGGATTAGGGAGAAATCCACTATGTGATGAGTGAGATGCAATTCTGCATAGGCATTTAGATATTCAAGAGTTGCTCTATCACTTGTCAAAATGATCTAGGATGGTAGAATCATTCTCAGTTTATATATGTATCAAGACCGGGGTTATTGGTATTTTTCGCACCAATGGTTCAGTATGAAGTGATACCATGAAACTTGTATTTTCCAACTCACTGCTTGGAGTGAAATGGGAAGTTGAGGTTGCTATTGAATTAGTGAGAAGGTTTTGTTCTTGTGGGATTGCTTTGATTGATATGAAGTCGAATCCCTTGGTTAGATCTAACACCGCCATTTTATAGAGTTGTAAGTGTTCAAATCTAGTTTCATATACCTCAGATACTTGGTTTGCAACTAATTGCGAGTCTCCTAGCACTCTAATGTTATCAATGCCCATCCTTTTAGCTATGATAAGGCCAAGGAGAAGGGCTTCGTATTCAGCCCCGTTGTTTATACATTTGAAGTTTAACTTAAAGGAAAAAGGTAGGATCTTTCCCTTGGGAGAAGTAAATATCACACCTGCCCCAGCTTCGAAATGACATCTAGCTCCATCGAAGTGGAGAGTCCAATATTTTCTTAGAAAAATGGATGTTGGGACATTCTTTGTGTCTACTTCTTTTGCCTCGGTTACTTCTACCATACAAACTTCGTCTGCTAGAAGGGAGCCAATTCCTAGGGTGTATCCCATACCCATGGAATTAAATGGTAGGAGGATAGGTAGATCTTTCTCTAGTAACTCGAAAATTTTCATGGTAGTTCCTAATGACACCGTCTCTATGACGTTAGTCTTAATTTTGAGTCCCATAATGCCTTCGACTAGATTCGTGATTTCTAATTCTGTTGTAGGTATCAAATTTACTTATGGTTTTGAATTGACTGTTTGTTAAGTTGATTTGTTGGGAGTTCAAACTCATAGTGAACACCTAGTCTCTTCTTCAAATCTGCTAGGTGTATATCGAATGGTTTTGGGTCACCTTGTGCCATAAATATTTTTCCTAGGAGTAAAAATATTATTTCCTGGAATAACGTGGAAGGGATTGCCTTCATGCAATGTATCCATGGTCGATTGAGAATAATATTATAGTTGGTTTCCTGATCTATAATATAAAATTCGGTGAGGACTGTCTTGGGTCCTAAGGTGACTGGTAACACTATAGTCCTAATTGAAGTGGCCTTGAGGCTATCATAACCCCTTAGCGTATTTTGCATTGTGGAACAGTTTGTTTCTCCATATCCTAGATTTTGAAGAAAAGTGAAGGGGACTATGTTAACTGCTACCCCATCATCAATCATTGCATGCTTAACATAATTATTATAAACCCATACCTATAAATGCAAGGTTGGGTCGCCTCTACGTGTAATTTCAGCATTTGTTGGCATTTTGCTTATATCAAATATAAACTCAGTATCCCTATCTAGTTACCCTAGAGGGTAGACATCAAAGTCTACATGGTTTACTTGTGTTTCAGGAGGAGGAGTGATGTTAATTAGATGACCAAGACCTAATGCTTCTAAGAGAGAAGCCCTGTGGGTGGGAGATTTTTTCAACAAATCCAAGAAGGAAATGAGAGAGAAGGTATTTGTTAGGTCATTAATTAGATCGTAAGTGCCTATGGGTTTTACCAATGTTTGTTGAATGTTGTCTTGTTCTAATGGGTAGGTTGGAATTGGTTGAGAATAATAATCTTGTGTTCTTGTTATGGTTTCTACGTGTAGCTTGGTATCTAACTCTATCAGAACAACTATCTTGGTTTATGGTCGAGTTCCTAATTGGGGTGCGACCGGTGGATTTAATGAAGTTGAGGATTCATGATCATTATTTCCTATCATAACACCCTTGTTCATCCCATTTGGATCTAACTTGTTATTTTTAGAGTGATTTGGGAGAGGATCGTTAAAAATCTTGAGGGGTGCATTTTGAGGGGAAACTACTCCCGTATAAGTGTTTGGCATGGGTAATGCAGAATTTGCTAAAAACATATCTATAAAGAGTTGTCTTTGGTCTTCTAGAAAATGTTGCATGAATTTATTGTAGTCATGGAAAGTCCTAGTATCATGGCCTTGAATCTTGTGGAAACCACAATACAAGTTGGGATTATAGTTTCGAGGTTGTTGGTTTGAAACTTGTTGTGGTCCAAAACTCTAATTAGGTTGTTGGTTGTTAGAGTTAAAATTTTGAGGTTGTTGCCTTTGGTTTTGATTCTGATATCCAGTTGGGTTTTGGATTGGACCTTGTGTCTAGATTTTTCGTTGTTTTTGTTGTCATGATGGATGATTAAAATCCACCACGTTGATTGTTGGAGCAAATTTATTATTTCGTTGATTGTTAACGGTGGTGAAATGTTCATGATGTTTTCCCTTTTAACCTGTTCTGTGACTCCATCTGTTTTAACCTCGTGGTTTTTGTTGAGGATCTTGGGTCCTTGATTGGTATTCCTGACATTAGAATAAGCCGTAGTGTTTTAATTGAGAGTGATTAATTTCCCATTTGTTCCATATGTCTTATGACCCCTATCTATTTTTGCTTGATCAATTCGAAGGGCACTCTCAAGTACTTCATCATAAGTCCTTAGTGGGAACTTCTAGAATTCTTCCTTTATCTCTCTATTGAGAGAATGAAGGAATAAGTCACATAGTTCCATTTGATCCATGTTTGGAGCACTTGTTGATGAGTAGAGGACTGTACACCATCTTTGAATAAAATGAGCAACAGATTCATTGTGCTCTTGTTTAATATGTAAGAATTCCCTGATCCCTGTTCTTAAAAATTTGTTCATGTCAAAAGATTTGATAAATTCGACACAAGTTGTTTGAATGAGTGTATTGAGGCTTCAGGTATTCTATAATACCAATAAAGGGAAATACCCTCTAAGGTCTTAGGGAATATCTTAGTAAAAACCGCATCCCAAGGGAGAAATTCTCAAATGGCCGTGGCATAGGCCTTGATATGTGCATTTGGATCTCCCTCCCCTTTGTATTTAGGTAAATCGGGAAGAGGTCTTGGAAGCATGATGCTTCGTACGGTGAAATCTAGAGGTTCTTTTAAATATTCTAAGTAAGTCCCTACTGCATAGGTTTCAACCATTGATGGTGCCTATTGAGGGGGTGGAGGTGGAACAGGTTGTTGATATGGCATAGCATATGTATTTGTAGGGACATAAGGAAATCCATGTGGTTGAGCGAACATCCCGAGAGAGGAGAACATGTCTCCCTGTGGTGATTTTGAATAAATTTTTAAGTAGGGAGGAGCATTTCTCTGATATGGGTTGTTTGGTACTAAATCGAGAGGTATCATACTTTCAACTGGAGCGGTGTTTGAAAACATGTTTCTAGTTGGTGTTTGTTGTGGGTAGTTATATGAATGTTGAGGAGGCATGCCTAATGTTCCTGTTCCTGTGAGGAGGTCAACTTGGCTGGGATGATGCGGAGGGTTAGAAGTTCCTACTTTCTGAAATGTGAAGTTTGATTTGCTTGAGCAAGTTCTAGTCCTCTAACCTTCTCAACCAAAGTCGAGATGACCTCGATTGGTGATGACACAATGTTTTTCCTTAATGGTTGTTGTTGTATACCTTGAGGTTGTAGAGGCATGTGGTACCCTACTATGAATTGATCACTACCCCACCAAGCTTCACCAAGAGTATTTTCCATAGGTGGAGGAATGGGGATGTTTTCTTGGAGCAGGGTGTCGGGTTGTGTTTGCAAACTTCCTATAGGTGGGTACATGTTTTGGAAATGTTGTTCACTTCTAGCGTAGCGTGCTAAGTAATCCTCATCCAAAAATGGGAGTGGATCTGATTGCCTACTGATTTGTGGTCTAGATAAAACCCGAGGAGATGAAATGGATTCTCCAGTAAACGTCATATTATTAGAGCCTGAGGGATCCGGTTGTTGTGTTTGTGTAAGTTGGTCCAACTCCTCAATTCGGAATGAAGAACTAGAGCTAGTTCTTTGAGGAGGAGTCTGTGATGACAAGTAGTTACTTGAGTATTTATTAGCCCATGCAGAAAGCGATGGTGATTGTTTTCTACTCGTCTAACCACAATATGTTTTGAGACTTGAGAGAGGTCTTCGTATGTGTCATATCCTGACATATTTGGGGGGTATATAAATACCTACAGAATAATGGGAAGGAGTGAAGATGGATGGGATAAATGGAAATAAAAAAGGAGTAGTTAGTTTCACGTCGGGTTCACCAATTTTGTATGATAGAAAAGTGACATGCGAGCATGAGAATCTACAAGTAGCCTTTCTTCGTACCCGACCTCCCAAGGTCATGCCGAGACAACTGGGGTGGAAATGAAGTATATGGGGATATGGTCAAACTAATTGGGCAATCTGATATCCTCAACACGTAATAATGGGATCTACGAGTCTAAGGCAAAGAAAGCTCTCCTAACTTGAATTGGTGTAATGGATCGTTCAGATATAATAGCTTCTCGGAGGCTCCAATCAATGTCGAGCTCTTTCGAGACACTATCTATTGGCTTTTGGATGTGTGGAAAGTAACCTGTAGGTGCTTCATGTATATTTCTATACAAGGTCATGAAAATGGTAGTGAGAGGTGTAGTGGATTAATAGGAAACTATGGTTAGTTTTCTAGTCTAACCCATAAAATATTATCTTGACTAACTTCTATATTTAATGCAAAAAATTATGTTATGATATCTGGTGGAAGTGGTGAGGATCTAAATACTAGCATACATAAATTGGTGTCAATGTTTAACTGATTAGCAGGCCCGTTGGGTTGTGGGACCTGGGGATCACAACCATGAGTTCATGGTTGTTGTGGACCTATTATGGTCATGTGAAGAATCAATCTCTTCTTCCGACTATCCAATAGTCATAAGCTTTTTCAGCTTCTATGTTTAATACTAGGAGTTGTGTAATCTTCTCAGAATACCTTATGGGTGTTATGGCAACTTGTATACGTAAACCTGTGTCTATGTCAATGAGAAGGTCTCCTGCATTTGGCTGCGGAACTAATGGATCAAAACCAAATGTTTTCTCTCTTTCGAGTTCTTGTATGGTCATGCGGATATCCTATCAAGGCAATCTATAGTTGGGTTGACTTGACTAGAATGTGTATGCTTTGTCATCTTCAATATTCAATTCTCTCAATTGTTCACTAACTGCTTGTGGGTTTATTTTCATTTGAAAGACGTGAATTCTAAGACCTTGATCTATATCCATTAATGTTGTGAAGATATTTGGCTGAGGTATTACTGGTTCGAATACGTAATCCCTAGGCTCTCTGGGTCCCGTAATTGTCATGCAAGAGATAATCAAACTTTAACTGAAATAAGTAAACTAATTATGAAAATAAATCTACACTATGCTTATATTCTTTTTTGTATTTTCAAGGATGTGAATTTGAATGAAATTTAAAGAGCAGCTATTCTAATATATTTAGATAACAAACAATTAATCTAATAACAAAATTAAAACAAGCAAGGTAGCCTAGATGTAGCTATTTGCCTATGCATTTGTGAATTTATCCTAGATATTAAATAACTAACTAATTTAATTGAAAGACTTTCAATCTTACCTTAGAAGTGAGGAATGAATCATAGCTTCTCAAAACTATCATTCCCCATAGCTTCCCCAACAATATTGAAAGTGAGCTTTAATTGAAATAAAATGATTTACTACTCTATTTGATATATTGTAACAACTTTGACAATTCAAACCTGGAGTTTACGAGAATAGTGGCAAATCCAACATGTATCATGATTTTTCCCATCGAGTGTGATATCTTCATTTCTTCATGTTCTCGTGAATCCGGAAAGAGTGGGAATGTGACAGCAATAGCAGAAGGAGATATTCCAATAGTGGCAGCTTGGATGTAAACCCAATAGAATGCAAGTAAGAGAGGGATAGTGCAAGTGAACGAGCTTGACTATGCGATTCCTAACGAGATCATTGCAGGGGATACAACACAAAAATTCTAATAATTCTAGGATCTACTTCTTGTGACAAAACAACCTATAATTCTAATATTATCAAATGAACTTTAATCTAGAACTGAAACTATCTTATGCTAAGCTGACTATGTTGAGAATAACAATGGAACAAAATGAAAGTATGAAGATCAAGTGATCTCTAAATCAGAAAGGAAGAAAGGAGCCTTAAACTGAGAGGATGAGAATTCATGCAAAATCTAAACCTATTAAAACTTATGGAAGAACTTTAAAACACACTGAATAATAAACCATAGAAGGAGAGGGGCCATTTGCTTGTAAACAAGCTTGGTATTTATAGCATTTGGATTTACCATAGGGTAAGTTTGAATTGAACTCTTCTATTATAAACAAAGAGAAATTACTATTTACCAGGAGTGGCTAAAACTTAAATGCAAGCAAGAGTGGTTGAGAAATGTGAGCGCCACTTGATTTTTTATGTTGATGAAAGCATTAGAAAGTTCTAGAAAACACGCATAGGACCACCTCCTTATGCAGGGAAGTGGTTACTGAGAATGCCACCTTGTCTGGCGGTGGTCATGGGATGGCTACCTAGGCGGGCGGTGGTCCCAAACTAAAGACCAAAATGTAAGAAAAGAGAAGAACAGGGTCAGAACAAAGCATGTGGAGGCTAGATAAGGAATTTTGGGATGCAAATGTATACTCAGTGTGATTTCTAGATTCCGAACACCTTACGAAGAGATTGGAATCATCATTGGGGTTTCTGTAACCTCTTTCTCGATGGTACAATACGCATGCTTTTTGGATACGTATAGTGTCGACATGACATTTGTACTTTTATAGTATTTCATTATGACATTGGTATATACCATTGAGTTTGTTTATAACTAGTTGGGAATCACAAAAGATATTAATTGATTTAACATCTAGGGAGATGATGGTTTGAAGGCCTAATATGAGTGCTTCATATTCAAAGTGATGTTGTTAGTGCACTCAAAATCATGTTTTAAAGATAATGACATAGGTTGACAATCAAGAGGAATGAGGATAACATCTGCACCACCCCCACGCTGAAATTTAGAACCATCAAAGAATAAGGTCATCGGTAAGTGGTATCATCCAAAGAGAGGGTGATGGATTCATTAGGGAAATCAATGTTAGAGGGTTAATTTCTTGAAAGAGGTGCATCTGCCAGTTGGTCAGCAATGGCTTGGCCTTTGATAGAATTTTTATGGATGAATTCGAGGTCAAGGTCTGCCAGAAGCATGAGCCAACGTGTAACACGTTGATGTTGGTAGGGTTTAGCATACATATAATGTAGAGGGTTAGTGTTAGTGATGACAAAGGTTTTGTGGTTGAGTAGGTAATGACATAGTTTAGTGGTGACAAAAACTAAGGATAAACAAAGTTTTTTGGCATGGGTGTACCTAGTTTCATAGTCCAAAAGGGTATGACTCATGTGATAAACTGCTTGTTCCCTATGCTTCTCATCATGGTGAGTGATCATGGCACCTAAGGAATGGTCAGTAGCAAAAATTTATAGGTAAAAGGGTTGGTCAACCTTAGGAGGAATGAGCACCGGTGGTTGAAGAAGGTATTGTTTTAAGGTGTTAAAGGCTTTATGGAATTCATAATCCCATTTGAATGAGATGATCTTCTTAAGGAGATGATGAAATGGTTGATAGTGGTTGGAAAGTTGTGAAATGAACCGATAGATAGATTGCAACTTACCTTGCAAACTTCAAAGTTGATGGATATTGGTAGGCGAGGCATTTCGATAACAACCTTTACTTTAGAAGGATCGACTTCTATGCCATGCAAAGAAATGATGAAACCAATGAGTTTCTTGAAATCACCACGAAGACACACTTCTTAGGTTGAAGGTGAACATAATACTTGATGAAGTGGTCAAATATGATATTAAAGACTGTTAGGTGTTTGACGATGTTTGGATTTGGCAAGAAGATAATCTACATAATATTCCTATATGTAATGTATGATGTCATGTAAGATATAAATCATGGCTCAACGATATGTGGCACTAGCATTTTTAAGGCCAAAAGGCATGACTCAATAGCATAAGGTCCCCAAAGAGTGATGAAGGTTGTTTTGTGTTAACCTCGAGAGCGTGTAATATTTGATTATAACCTAAGAAACCATCCATAAGTGATAACATCTCATGGCTCATGGTGAGATCAACCATTTTGTCAATTCTGGTAGAGGAAAATCATCTTTGGGGAAAGCAAGGTCGAGTCACGAAAATCCATGCAAATGCGGAGTACCCCTATTGCCTTCGTGATGGGGACGATGTTAGAAATCCATTGGGTATAGTCAATGGGTAGGATATAGGAAACCGAGAGAAGGTGCTGAATTTCTTCTTTGACAACAAATTTTGTTTTATGGGTTTTGTATCGGAATGGTTACGATATTATGGACCACAATGTTTGGGTCAATACCGGGCATATCGGTATAGGACCATGAAAAAGCGTTGCTATGGTCCCAGATGAAAGAGATAAAAGCTTCTTGTTGAACAACATCTAAAGACTAGCCTATCTTTAGAATGTGTGGGTCGTCTTGAGTGTTAATGTTGATTTCGATAGTCGATTCATTCAACATGGTTTGCATCTCAAAAGGTAACAAATGATGAATATAAGAATCTTCCGCACTAAGGTAGGTGAGGATAGACTCATCATCCTGACATTGAACAATGTTAATAGAAGGTGTATCTTCATCGATCATGTCAAGATACAGTAAGGGAAGAAAAGGGGCATCCTCGCCATCACATTGATAGGTCAAAGGTCCCAAGGAAATTGTGTTTATGAAAAAAAAGTCGGGAAGAATAGATTTGGGATCTATGGACTCGTAGAGTGAAGGTGGTGACATTGTTGAATGGGGTGGAGAAGGTTTGTCTTCCTCAATGAGGTCGATACGGGCCTTCTTGGAAGGTAGTGCGGAAAATCCAATACCACTGTGATCATTGTGTTTACAGGTGGTACATGAAATGAAAGTATGGTGACCTTGTTCATAAAAACCAAAGCCAAATCCTTTCCATGTGGAATGGTGAAGGAAATTGTAGGCGAAGCGGCGGTGGTTACTTATGAGATTGGAGGTTAGATGAAAGTGGTCATGTTTGGGATGGAGGTTCGGGTGAATAAGTGGCATTATGAAGTCCTGTTAAATATTGAACAATCACATTAAAAGAAAACTCTAATATAATATTGAAATAATCCGCGATATCAAATACATAAGGAAGATTACATATATAGAGTTTGATCTCCTTGATTCTAGGAGTCAACACTCATCCCACATATCTCTCCTAATCCCCACAATATCTCACTTAAAACAAACCTTATCTAATTACAACTATTTACATGAGTTAACAACTCATAAATAGTTGTATTACATTACACTATATTATTTATTTCCACACTCATAATAATGTTCACAATATCTAATATTATTCCTAACATTCACTCCCCTATTGTTTACATTATTAATCCCTATTACACACTCCCCTAATGTGAACAAGGTAGAGAAAAACATTCACACGTCTTCTACAGACTTGCTGCCTCTGCATGCTCATGATCTTGGTACGTTGAACCTCTGTTCACCAAATACGAACCCCTGTTCAACAAAAATAGACCTCTGTCCTAGGTACGAGCCCCTGCTCATGAACCTCTATTCATCCTCTTCAAGAAAAACATGATGCTACTTTTTCTTGTGCTTTTATCTTTCTACTACAACATATTTACATCAGGAGGTTATAAAAGGAAATACAATTCTGAACAGGAATGTGACATCTATTCTTATTACAAACAATGAAACACACAACTGAAAAAAATGCCACAAACTCATTATGCAGCCCCATCACTTGTGGCTGGCGAGAGGACGTTGGTTGTCCTCCTTCCTCCATTACCTCCAACCTCCATGTGCTGCTGCTTATTTAGTATAGAAAATCGTCAGAATTATAACCATCATCCAAAGGTTCTTCTTTATCACTTTGTCTTCTTCTTCATCAGAAGCCATGACACTTTCTTCTATTTTTCCATTAAGTAAATCTCATGCTATTTTCTTACAGTTTATAGATAGATGTGTATCTTGTTTACAATAAGTAACAAGTGATATGTTTCTTTATATCTTTGAAAGTTGATCTTTTTTTTAACAGAATATTTAAATCTCCTTTTATCATATGACTTGTTTTTACCATACATTGCAGTTTCTTCTGGTGTAACAGTCTTATTTTCTTCATCTATCAATGAAGAAATTATATCTTCTAGGCTGGGATTGATCTTGCTCAAAGTAAAAACAATGTTTGAATAACAAGATGACATACTATTCAACAAAACAACTTTTGCATCATCATACTCTACTTTAATTTTTATCCCTGACAATTGATTCAAAATAGACCAAAACTTACTTATATGTTGTACCATGTTTTCTCCTTCATCCATCTTGAGTCCGAGCAGTTTTACTTTCAAGGCCCTTTTTACAAACAATTTAAAATTTTGACACTATTAAAACTCTTTTTCAATGCTAATTTTGACCGCTAAAATACCACCAAATGAAAAAGGAATTAAAACAGGACTCTTTTAATAATATCCTAGACATTTGTAAAACCTTAACAATGACATTGACCTTGAACAACTTACAAATATTTTTTTAAAAAAAATGTTTTCAGACCCTTTCCAAAAATGGCAAAAATTTTTTTATGCTTGCGATTTTTATTAGTATGTCAAAAATGGAAAAAAAATAAAAAAATGGTTTTAACTCATGATTTCGAGAAGATCACGATGGATGAAACACGCAGACATAACACATAGAACCATGCTGGAATAGAACACACATGCAAACCACGGTGGAACAGATCACGCAGGAAGACCACGCAGGAACAGATCACACAGGTCTTAATGGAAGAATGTTGATGCATATTCTTCCCAAGTGACAGAGATCAACGCAGTGTAAACTGAATCTCGTCCAATGCAACAGGCCGATACAAGTGTTTAATTTGAAACATGGTTTGGGACAATCAACAATGATGTAGTTTCCCAATCACTCCTTAAAACCTCATACAAACATCCATGAATTTCCTGCTCTGATGCCACTGTTAAATATTGAACAATCACATTAAAAAGAAAACTCAATATAATATTGAAATCATCCAGGATATCAAATACATAGAGGAAGATTACATATATAGAGTTTGATCTCCTTGATTCTAGGAGTCAACACTCATCCCACATATCTCTCCTAATCCCCACAATATCTCACTCAAAACAAACCTTATCTAATTACAACTATTTACATGAGTTAACAACTCATAAATAGTTGTATTACATTACACTATATTATTTATTTCCACACTCATAATAATGTTCACAATATCTAATATTATTCCTAACAAGTCCCCCATATGTTAAGTTGGTTTGAAGGAGGGGAGGAACATAAGGGAAAAACTCTCCTACATGGTAGTCATAACTAGGGTGTTGGCACAGTTCCCATACTCTTGTGGAGTGAGAAATGTGTTGATATTGTATAGGCGGTACTCCCCTAGAGTGAGGCATTGAAAAACACCTTCTAAGGGATTAGTAGTTGATATGTGGGTGGCGGGGATAGATGACTCACTAGATGATTGGGTAGGAGGGGTAGTGGTTGGTTGGGAAGTAGAGGGTTCAACTACAGAGGCTGAGGTGGCAGTAGGAATAGAAGAGTTAGATGTGGGAGAGGTGGTGGCAACATTGGTGGATGGGGTCATGGGTGAAGGAGAAGTGGGGGTAGTGGCAGATGCCTTGACCGGTACAAGTACATCGTTGGGCTAGTACAACATGTTACAAGTTTTGAATGGCGACAAGTTGATGGGGATGGTATAGTTATGTCCTTCATGTTCAAATTTTACACAACGGTGTAAAGTTGAAGGGACACAACCCATGACGTGAATCCAAGGTCTGCCAAGTAATAGGTTATACTAGAACTCCCCCTCTAAGAAAAGTGCAAGGGCCTACGTGAACATGAAGGATAATGGTGCCAAGGCTGGAGGTAATGGTGTCCTTGAAGGAGTGCAACATAGTGGGGTTATTATGCATATAATTAGAAGGTATATGCATTTGATTGTATATGAGATGATGTTAATGCTAGCACCACCATCAATCATGATGTGTCATACACATATGTTATCGATATAGACAAAAATGAAAAGGGCGGGATCAAGGTCATTTGACTGGAGAGGTACAATCTCCTCATCAAAGAAGTTAAGGGCAGATATTTGAGGAGTGGGTATGGGGGTAGAAGAAGGAGAAAATGAGGCCACGTGGTGAGGGGTAATAATGGAGGCCACTGGGTAAAAATTCAATGGATTATAAAACCTTGATAAGGGTTTGTCTATGAGATTCATATGTTTGGAGGAGATCATACAAAGACATATTTATAGGGGACTGATGTAATTTTTATCATTGCATGATGGGTGACCCCAAAAGATAGGGTATGTAGGTCGGCGGTGGTGATTTTGGGTGCGGGTGTAAATGGTATATTGGGCATGGGGTTAGTTGATGGGATAGTTTCATTTTTTTCCTTTGTCTTTACGGCGCGGGTGGAAAAGTAAACTATGTTAATCTAAGGGGAGGTGGATGGAGAGGGTGTGTCATGAAAGGTGTAAGAACATGAGGGACAAAACCCTAATGGTGGATAAGAGCCTTGTGAAATGAGTAGGGTGCATTGACATTTGGGTGGTATTTGAGGGACGACCGGTATGATATCAAAAACTGCCTGGAATTCACAGAAATTGTTGTCGTTGGATGAAGGTTCACTATTTTGATTAGACGAGGGTTTATGATTAAGGAACAAATTTTTAAAGATGTGCAAATTTTGATTTTCCGGTGCATTCGGGTTGTCCATGACGAGGTCTCTATTATCTATCATCTCTTGGAAAATGTTCTTAAAATTTATGCAGTTACCATCACTATGGCCTTTGATGCATTGGTAATCATAGTAGTCACGTTCTTTATACCATGTAGGCATAGGATGGGCAAGATCAAAACATGTATGAGGTTTTATGGGAGGAAGTGTAATGGCTCCAGATTTAAGAAGCTTTTCCAAGACTGAAGAATAGGGTTCTCCAATTGAAGTGTACTTCCGTTGTTCTTGCCGGAGTTGAAAGTCCTAGATAGGGGAAAGATTGGAAGAATGTTGAGCTTGATTAAAAGGATGAGATGGTCCTTCCTTAAGGACAATCACGTTGGCATATCTTTTGGGCTTTGAATAATTATTTTGAGGTTTTGAAGATGAAGAATAATCATTTGATTTGAATGGGGAATTCTTGTTTCGTAATTGGATTTTCTTTTTCTAAATGGCACAAATTTCTAGCTTTCCTACCATGGTGAATGATTTATCGAAGGCTTGAAAGGTTTGGACTTAAAGAGTTAGTGATATGTGTCTGGAAAGAGCTCTAATGAAAAACTCAATAAGTTCAATCTGAGGTAGTTGGAACATTACTTGATTGATAAGACTCCACCAAATGTGGAAATGAAATATGTGATAGATTTGTCTTCATACTATCATGTTGAATACAGGTCAGTCATGGTGACCTTCTTAACTAGATTGATTGAGAAGTGGTCTAAGAATGCCTGAGCCACTTGGTTTAAGGAGTAGATAGAATGTCTAGGTAAACTACTATACCAATCTAAGGCAAGTCTTGTTAGGGACATGGGAAATGTTTGTAAGAGCAAAGCATCGTCATGGGAAATTATATAGTACCCATGCTTGAATGACCGAAAGTGTTGTTGTGGGTCCTCTTTACTGTTAAAATGATTGAATTTAGGCATTTCCCAATACATAGGATACAGTGAATAGGAATGGATGGATGAATAGGCTCATTATAGATTTCATCATAGGTCAGGGAGTTACAAGAGCCAAAAACTGATGCTTCTAATGTCTGCATCTTTTCCATCATCATCCTAATGAGGTCGTTGGTGGGTTGTGAGGAATGGGTGCCTCCCGCCGTAAAGGGAGGTTGATAATGAGTGTATGATGTAGATGGCATCCCAAAGACACGAGGGTGTTGAATATGAAAATGCGTAGGGTGGATAGATACGGGTGGAATGTACCCTGAATAGATGACAAAAAAATCGAGGGTCTGTGATGATGCATGTAAATAGGTGAGGTGGTCATAACAACTCTCGTGGTAATGGGTGGTAGAGACTGAGGGATAGAAAGAACCAAATTTTGGAATGGGGTGTGGGTTGCCAACATTAGAGGTGGTTGTGATGCAACCGGTACATATGAGGAAAAGGGGGTGGATGGGGCTATGCTCAACAAAGTAGGTGACAACATGGTTGAAGTTATGGGTGTAATAGACATTGTTGGGGTAGTAAGTATGGCAGAGAGGTTTGGTGCTCAAAATAATCTCGCCCCATTTTTCCTTTGAAAATATATTGATTTATGGCTTCTACCATATTTTATTTCCCGTGTTATGCCCGGAAGTATTTTCTTTCTTTTTTGCCATAATTAATCTTCTCTGGGTCAAATATCACGTATGGGTCCATTTCTATCTCCTTGTTTCTCTATTCATTCAAAACTTGAGTTCTCCTGTTCTTTCCATTTTTTACAGTCAGGATTTTCTGCCCTTGTCATTTTTTCCTAAATACTTGAAGAAAATGAATGGATGTAGCTCTGAAGAACGTATTTGAGCCTTGTAACATCTCTGAATTCTCTGTCCTTAGAGAAAATTTCATCTCCGGCTCGAATGATTGTTTTTCTGTGTTTTACGGTTTGACGGGCATTTCTCTTGGTCAAATTTGCATCCTTGCATCATCAAGAAATGTGGCCTCTTTTGGTTGGATGTGGCTCAGCTGGGTACTTCAGAAATTTTATGAATTTCCTCAACTTAGAAATTTTTCCACGTGGAGGAACGACGCTCATTTGAAGATTTAATTTTTGGTTTGGCCTTGGAGTAGCGCTGGGAGGACACGTGGAGGTTTCCTGCTTTTCCCAGACTTAGAATTTTTTTATGTAGCTAATACAATTTGGTAGGACAGGGACACGTGGCGAGCTCATGCTCATTCAGGGTCTCAAACTTGGGCACCATTTTGAAATTGCGCCAGGGAGACACATGGAGGCTTCCTCCGGGTCTTCCCATACTTAGTCTTTTTTCAAAAAAAATTGGGAGATCTGGGACACGTGGAGGAACCGCGCATGTTTGGGGATTGGCTCTTAAGTTTCATTTTAATGAAGAACCAGGAGGACACTTGGATGCCTTTGCTCACTTTACATTTTTCTTGGACTTTTCAATGGCCAAAAGAGATTACTGTGGACTCTAACACATGGCATTTTCCGCTGAGCTTAAAGCCTTCAAAAAAACTTTGTCGGGATAGGACACATGGTGAGCCCATGCTCTTTCAAGGTCTCAAATTTTGGGAACCATCTCAAGGTGCGCCATTGTGACGCGTGGCATTTTGAAAAGTCAAAAGGGACGGGAAGTAGACCATCGGGGTGACTTATAATTTTTGCCTTTTTCTCAAAAGGGTTAAAATACCAAAAGTGGCCCATAAGCCCGATAGAGAGAAAGGTCAAATCTTGCTCCAAAGAAATGAAGGAGGTATAGAATCTGGGGGAAATTTAGAAAAATTTCCTTTTGGGAGAAAAGAGTTAAAAGTGAAAAAGGAAGTGTGGTTCTACTGGGACCCACATTGGGACACATGTCAGGCCCATTTTTCAAGGGCGGAGCTATGGGGAAAACTTGGAAAATTTTCCCTTTTCCAAAATGAGGTGAAATAGCAGAATTTGGCTGCAGTTCTGTTGGGACCCACCTTAGGACACGTGTCGGCTCTTTTTAAGGGCAGAGGCACGAAGCAAAATGTGAAAATTTTAGATTTTTCCAAAGGTTGTAAAAAGTAAAAAAAAACCCGGGCATGTCTTAAATTGAATCTTCCACGTGGATGACCTGAATTTAAAGTAAAGATCAACGATGACTTAGAGTCTGAATATGTTTTTCCTACCATTTTATTGAGACACACCTAGAAGTGCGAGTCTTCATGATTTCTTGGTATTTCCTACACACTAAACAGAGAGGAGAGTTAATGTTGATATTTGAGTTTGGTCAGAAAATCTAGAGATTTCTTTCGCCATTAAAATGGTCCGACTATCGAGCTCGATTGGATTTTCTATTTTCTTCTCCCGAGGATGCAAGGAACAAGATTTGACAGATTGGGGGCAAAAGTGGTTGGTGAATTGAAGGAAGAGTGATTTTCTAGAGGAAGGAGTTGAATGTAGGAGATATTCAAAGAGATATGCCCCCTGAGCACATGGAAACCTTTTTACAGATCTAATTCTAGGAATCATGATCGTGATCATGGTAAGAATTGGTGGAACTCAATGTCTAGATTTTTGGGGGAAGGGGATTTGTTGTAAATTTTATAAATGGCACAAATTTATCGTGTAAATGTTTGGAGTGTTAGAGTTTGAAGAAAATTCCCAAGAGGAAAAATTAACAAAGTTTGTCTTTTGAGAAGCCATTTGAGAAGCTTGTATATCTCTTTTGTATTAAGTTTGATCATGTTAAGGTGGTTGCAAGTGTACAACCATTGACAAGCTATGAGATTGTTCTAGAATTTTTCCCCTACTGATAAATTTAATAAAACTCAAGTTATTATGTGTTGATCCTGAGAAAAATATGTTTGTTTCATTTCTAATGTCTACAAATAGTTTTTCTTGTTCCTATTGCAACCTTGTATCACAATTTTTCTTAATCACACAAATCTCAATCCTTGTGACAGTTTAATGGCATTTGCAATCTCATTTCTCATAAGAGCTTTCATCTGGGAGTGAAATAAATGATTTAAAATCACTTTTCTTTCATTTGTTGATAGAGATTGTTTGTAAGCCTCTGGGTGTACCTTAGGCATGATTGATCTTATATTTTGATGTTTTATTGGGTTTTCTAACTCGAGCCTTCGTGTTAAAATCTCATAGATTGTGTGAAAAAGTGCTAATCTGGGCCTCCATTGAAGTACATATTCTGGTTAAAGGAACATTTTAGCTATTCAAGTATTATGTTGTCTAGACTTTCCATTTTGTAAGAGTTCTCAGAGATTTGGAAAATCAAGTTTATTCTACCTCAACTCCCACCAAAATTTATTTAAAAACAACTAATCCTACCCATATTACCCTTATTTTTCATGTGTGTATACAAATGCATAATTTTTAATACCAAAACATGCAAAAACAATCAAGATTCCAAATGTCTTTAGTAGCATGAACATTGCCTAGAGAATATCTCTACTACCTAGAGTGACAACTCGTGAGAGTTAGATTTTGTTTCATTGATCATATTTTATTAAAGGTATCCTTAACAACTTCATTAGGAAGGACATCTCCATCTCCTCCATAAACAACAGGCTACAAAAGGGTTCTCTTACCTTGGTTGAAAGGCACAACCTAAAATAGTGAGGATAGATCAAATCCTCTTGAGGGTGCTATCCATTTCTCCACATCTGAGTGACAAAGGGCTAGTTAGATCCCATCCCCAGCTACAAAATGACTCACCATGATCTATTTGTCTCTAAGCTTCCTGCCAAAACTTGTGATGTTACTCAGACTTTGAGGGAGAATCAATTTGGGTACCAACACCTAAGTGACACCATTACCAGGAAGAAGAATGCATTATCAAGACTGATTTTTTATTTGCTTCTAGTTCATATCCATTTATCCTATCAACAACACCTAAGTGGCACCGTTTCTAGGGAGATAGTGATTGTAGTTCATATTCATATCCTGGTAAACACTTCTTGCAAGCTCAAAGTGCTAATACATCTTTTTAGGTATCATCTTGTGTTTAGGCCTTTGATAATTTTCAAGGCTATAAGTGTTATGTGCAATATTTCCATTTCTATAGTTATTTCAAGTAGTTTCATTCACAAATCAGGTAAAGAAAATTCAGATCTTTCCATTTCAAGTGCTAGTATTGACGAGACATTTAGCAGATCATATTTTAATGCATTTTCACAACTAAGGTGGAAATCCTTAGTGGTGACTCCCTGTTGATCAGTTTCCTAATGAATACTAGTGTCTTAACCTCTGTCAAGTTATTTTTGTTACTAAACTTTGCAAAGATGGAAGGAAGAAGATTTTTTTTTCTCAGATCTTGCTAGGGACACTATTTCTAGAGCTAGGAAAAGCAAAATCAGAAGGAAGAAAATCTTGGAGAGTTGTGGGAGATCAGCAGACAAGAAGAGGGATCTCCATTGATGAAAGTGATTAGCCTATTATTGAAGATTGTAATTCAAGTGCTTTTGAATTAGGTAGCCTCTTTGTGGAATTGAATTCTCCAACTGGAGAGGGGCCTTCATTTGATTTTGAAAAGTTTGCTTCTCATTCTGCACCTATCTTTTTAGAAGTTGATAGGGATTTCCAAGAAACAAGGCCTTTAGGGGATATCCATTTTGAAATTTATACTCCTGTGTTCCAAATATCACATGTCCCTTATTAATTTGTTACCCCTCTGGGGTCACATCCTCAAAACAATATGGCCCATCCCCCACCTAGACCTCCATTTGTTGTAAACACTTTTGGTCCCAAAAATTTTGTGGGAATGATCTGGTTATCCAAATGCGCCCTTAGGATGTAAGGAATAGACTGCGCAAAGTTCCAAGGAAATAACGCTATAACTCGTGATCAACATTTAAAGCTTTTTATCAATATGATGGAAGATTTTGAGATTGAACATGAAGATGTATATATCAAACTGTTTATCCATACCTTGGAAGAAGATGTTAGGGATCTCGTATAAAGCATTGCCGATAACTCTATTGATTCTTGACCGAGATGAACAATGCATTTAGATTGTAATATGGCGATAGAATTGACCCTAGGTTTCATTTAATAGAATTTGAAAACATCAAAAAGAATCCTAATGAGTTAGTACATGATTTCAACACAAGGTTTAATAATACCTTGAGGAGATTTCTTGTTAGAATAAGACTATGTGATGAGTCATGCTTGATCAAATATTCTAATGCATTTGATAAAAAGGCTACTTACTACTTAAGGGACAAAAACCCTACTAATTTGAGGCAGGAATTCACCATGGCCCTGCAAATTGAGAACAAAATCAAGGCAATTGGAAAACCTCCTAAGAGGGATGGTGTGAAGTCAAGTTAACCCGTAAAAATCCTCAAACAAGTAAGGCATGTTGATTTGGAGGAAGTTGTGAAAACTTTGGCAGGGGGCTATCAAAGAAATTTCCTACAAACGAGCCCGGATGAGAAAGGAATTGGGAAGAGCTGACAAGGTCAAAACAAGAAACAAATCTAAGATAGGTTTACAAATCACCAAAGATCTGATGATAGAGGCAAGGGACCTATTGGATTTGGAAATAGGCAGCCCCAAGGTAGGGAAAATAGAATGGTGCTTGATCCTTTGGTTGCTAAAGTTGTTGTTGTGGAGGAGATAGATGTCATTGATTGGTGTGACAGATGTTTCATGCCCCATGCTCCTTATGAAGAAGATCAACAAGAAGAAGAAGCTGATGATGATAATGATAATGATGTCTACATGATGGGTTGTTCCATGAGCTCACAACAAGGGGCAACTTCAACTGAGGTGATAAGTGCCCAGACTACTGCCACTTTTTGGGACTGCATTCATAGGGTACCTATTCTTCCTCCCTCTCATACTTTAGAAGTAGATGTTGTACAAGATTTTGAATTTCCCAATAATGACTTTGAATATTTAAGGGCTTTAATGATAAAGAAGTATGATGGGGAATCCCATTTGAGGAAGATAGATAGTTACTGATGAATACTTGTTGTTGCTCAAGAGAAGGAATATAACAAAAGAAGTAAGGTTGTTAAAGGGACATGGCCTCAAGCCAAGCCAAAAGCTCCCTTACTTTCAAACATTCCTAAAGAGGCTCCTAAGAAAGATGCATCTGCTAAAATCCCTACAGTTCCAAAAAAAATCATACCCCTCCTCATTGTCAAGTCATTGTCAAAAATCCTGCAACACCTAATGAGTGTGTTAGCTTTCCTTCCAATACTACCTTACTAAAGAATGTCCCGTATGACATTGCCCAAGTTTTAAGTCAAATAAAAGTCTCTATTCTAATTTTTGAGTTGCTTAGGATTGAAGAAGAGAAGTTTTCCTAGGCAGAAATGTAAACATTGTGGAGACTCCTCCAATCATTGAAGAACTAGAAGCACCACCAGCATCGAAGAGTTAGATGAACCACTTGAGGTTTATTTAGGGACATCCTTGGTAGACTCTAAGCTGAATGTGGATCCATTCTTCACCACTCTAATCATTGAGGACAAATTACTCCACAAATGCAAGTTTGACTCAAGGGCATCATGCAATGTCATGCCTCTGGAAGTCATGAACATGTTGAATATAAAAGTAAAATCAACATATGGGAAGTGCACTACCATGGACTCTAGAGAGGTGCCAATAGTGGGATGTGTGAAGGGTTTGGTGGTGCAGCTTGTAGCCTACCCAGGTAAAGATGTAAAAATTGATGTTGTCATTGTTGACTACCCAGTCAAGTGGGGCATGCTATTGTTAAGGAAATGGGCTTAAAGTGTTAGTGGGAGTGTCCAAATGGATATGTCCTATGCCACTACTCCAATTGAAGGCATCCTTGTTAGGTTATATGGGGAAAATAAGATGTTGCACCTTATTGAGGATCCCAACAATGCATCCTATGAAGTATTGTACACAAATGTTGATGCTAATAACTTTGTAGGATTTGATGATGGAAAGGATCATAAGATTGAAGAATGCATGTGTCTTGAACAAGCGGGCTCTCCTTGGAATTTATTATTTGATGGATCTTGCTCCAAGTTTGGGAATGATGTTGGTGTTGTTCTTCTTTCTCCAGTTAGGAATTTTTTTTTTTTCCTTAAAACTCAACTTCGTGTGCACTAACAACATTGTTGAGTATGAGGCACTATTGTTAGGTTTAAGAATTGCTAGGAAATATGGTGTCAAGGACATTATTGTCAAGGGAGATTCAGAATTAGTTGTCAAACAAGTTAGGAGACTGTATGCCATAAAAAATCAGTGAATGAAGCAATACAAACATGTAGTTTGGGATCTCATTGAGATTTTTGATACATTCAACATTATGCATCATGATAAGAAGTTCAATGATTTTCTAGACAAGCTTATAGTGTTGGGATATCAGTTTGACAATTACGTAATGTCCCCATATTGTGAATATGATGTTGAGGTATTGACAAGACCCTCTATCCCTAACAACATTAAACACTAGTAGATTTTTGATGATGATGCTCAGATAAGAAGATATTATTTAGAAAAAGGGAGAGTTTGTTGATCAAAGTATTGATTGGGAGCTAATGGTGTGTGTAGCAGAAGGGAAAGAAACCTTGTTTGGCAAGGGCATCATCCAGCTAAAGACTAATACCATTCCTAGAGGGTTGGTTTCTCTTGAGTCCAATTTTGATAATGTTGATCACATTGTTAACAGATGCATAATAGCCTCGAGGGATATTGAGGAGCATGACCTTGGCACAAAGGAGAAGCCAAGGAAAATTTGGTTAGGCAATAATCTCAGCAAGGAGAAGAAGCAATCATACATCCAATTTTTGAAAAAGTATCAGGATTGCATGGCTTGGACCTATTCTGAATTAAAAGCATACAAGAGAGGACTTGTTTCAACATGAGATTCCCTTGAGTCTAATGAAAATCCATTTAGGTAGAAATAAAGGCCAATCAATCCACTCTTATCTCTTAAAATGCAAGAGGAACTGAAGAAGCTAAGAGATGGAGGGATTATTCATCCCACAAGGTATTCTTCTTGGGTTGCAAACCTAGTACTAGTGAGAAAGAAGAATGGTGGAATCAGGTTATGTGTAGATTTCAGGGATCTAAATAGAGCATCGATGAAGGATAATTATCCTTTACAATATGAAAAACATGCTGCAATTAGTGATTGGTCCTGAATTGCTCTCCACCCTAGATGGTTTCTCTGGTTATAACAAAGTTGTGGTGAAGGAATCAGAAAGGATTAGGATAACCTTTACTACTCCTTGGGAAGCTATGTATATGTCGGATGCCCTTTGGTTTGATGAATGTTGGAGCTACCTTTCAAAGGGAAATAGATGTTGCTTTTGCTAGTTACATCAATGAGTTTATTGTTGTTTATCAAGATGATGTGACCGTATTTTCCAAGAAGAGAAGTGATCACCGCTGCACTTGGAGAAGATGTTGATAAGATGTAGATAATATGGCATCTCACTCAATCAATAAATGCCATTTTGGAGTGTGTTGTCCTCTCAATTTTCCCCACCCTTTTGAATCTAAGTTTTGAAAATTAGAGCCTTATCATGGAAGAAATTCATGTTTTAAACTTCTCATATGATTGTTTTCATTTCCCATGGCATTATTAATCAAATTCCCTTAGTCTACTTCCTTAAACATTTAACCTATTTTTAATGGATGGGAAATGATTTTGGTTCTTCTTTTATGTGTTTGGAATGTGTGGGACCTTGCATCTTTTGTTTTAACCGTTTGTAGAGAAAAGAAATTCTTCATCGGGAGTTTTAATGGCATTTTCCCGCTTCTCGCAACTTCCTACGTTCCTTTTCCCATCAAATTATTGCTCGGAAGGTGAAGATACACATTTATTTCCCATTGTATGTGGTCTGGGTAGATTTCTTTTTGAACTTATCACTATTGGTGATTTTGGAAAAATGCCATATTTTCCCGCATCCCCACCGGTCCCCTCGATTGAATGGAGCAGCTTTTGTGAAGTTTGGGATGGCGGATCCATTTTATTCTCTAAGGCATTACGATGAAAGGGTGAAAAAGTTCTAAAATAACCTGCAGCCCCACCCAAGCGAAAGGATAAATTTGTAAGTTGAAATCCACAAGAAATCGAGAATGGGACACGTGTTCACATTGAAATTTAATTGCGAAGGCATGGACTTCGGGGGAAAAAATGGATTTTTCCCTTTCCAAAAAGGATAAAAAGCGAAGCCCATCCCTATAACCAATCAGGGAGGCTCCATGTGTTGAAGAATGAAATAGGGACATGTGGTTATTTTTTAGTTCATGGGCACTTTGGTGGATTAGTGGAGGACATTGGGAATTTTAGCCTTGTTTCCACAAAAGGTGAAAAGTTCTAAAATGGCCAACACCCCGCTCATGCGAAGGAAAAATTTCTAAGTTAGGTCCCATTGTAGATTGGAAAGAGACACGTGGCATACATTGGAAATTCAATGGTGGAGGCATGGACTTTCGGGAAAAAGTTGGAATTCTTCCCTTTCTCAAAATAGATAAAATTTAAAGTCAAGCACATCCCGTAACTAGTCACATGTTGCCATGTATTGAAGGATGGAATCAAAGAAGTAGGCCTACTGGGGGAAATTGAGAATTTGAGAATTTTTCACCAAAGGGTTGAAATGTTGCAAATTGGACCACAGTCTCTTTTTCCAATCATGGTGTACCACGTGTTCACATTGAAAATTCAAAGTGGGTCAGTGGAGATTTTTTAGAATTTGAGATTTTGTTAAAAAGAGTTTAAATGGTGGATTTGGACCATATTTCCTCAGCCACTAAGATAGCACCACGTGTCCATCTTTTGGCAAAATCGTGGAGGGCGGAGCAAAATGAGAAATCACGCTTTTTCTCCCAAATGTCGAAAATGTAGTTTTCTTCCCCAGGGCCATTATTGCTAGATCTTGCCATGTGTAGGGTCCAAATTTGAAGGTAAAAGGGGGAAAAGATAGCCAAATGCACTCATCTAGTTTTTAACGCCATTAATGAACCAGAGCTCTACAAAATGCAAAAATGGATCGTTCTTCTTTCTTTTTCTCTGTATTCTTGTCATTTCCCCATGAGATGCATTTTTGGTTTATTATGGGGCCAAATTGATAAGTTTGAAGGGATGTAAAGTTTAATCATCAGAAAATGGAGGTTATCGGGAATACTCGATAAAAAGGGATAAAACTTACCAGTAAGCACTTGAGTGCTATGAAAGTGGTTTAAAGATAGAAATGACAAGACCACGTGAAGAATAAAATTATGGGATGTCCCCTGCTAAAGTAATCATGCTTGAACTGATGAAATATTCACCTTTTTGAACCTCCAATTTTCATGAGTGTGTTTGTTTCATGTAACTTTCTTAAAGTGGATCTGCAACAAAAATTATTCCTTTTGGATATCTTTTCTCTTGGGGAAAAGTATGGATGTATATGGGTTGTTATAAATATATGGTTTTGGCCATGGAAAAAGGGGATTATGGTTTTTTGGGAAAGTTGTAAATTTTGAAGTAATTCAATCCAGATGTTCTTTTCTTTATTTTTTGATTTTCCTATGTTATATCTTTCTCTCTCCTTGCTCGATTAAAGGGATCATTTGTTTTGCATTCAATAGAAACTTTGTGTTATGGTCTTTGTGAATCTTTAGAACTTTGTGCTTGCAGATTTCTACTAGTGGTGAAGTAATTGATCCTTTTCCTTATTTTCTTGGTTCAATGTAAGTAGGGAGATACTCATTATCTATATTTCACAAAAGCATTATTGTTTTCTTCCTTCTCCCACCTCTCCATTATTATATTCCTTCCAGCTTCATAATCTTTTAGATGAAAACATTCCAAGATATCAAGATCCAAACATTGAGAGTTGTATATCTGTACATTTGTTTTTCCCGCTTTCAATAAGGGAACCTCTCCCATTAAAGAGGAGGGACTTGTTATCCCTTTGTTTCACACAGAATGGTTCAGTTCCTAGAATAGAGTTGCTTCTATCCTTTCATTCTCTTGAGAAATAGATAAGGGTTAGGGCTAGGAGGAATACCTGTTGAATGTTTGGAGGGTGTGCGCGTACCGTAGAGAGAGATCAGATCGATTGCGAAGAACTCCTTTTTGTCTAGGAAGGACTACCTGCAAGTAAGAATACAAGACCACCAGATTCTAATTAGACAATAAATGAGGGAACTACCTTAGGCCCAGGAAATATTGGACTTCCTTTCGAAGGTGGTCAGTTCCCCTGCTAATACGAATTAACACAAATTCTAATGAAGAAGTTATTGCCAAATTACAATTTAATTGCCTCGTTAAAACAATAGAGGAAAGGCTGGTTTTGGTTTTGAGTCACAGTGACCGATGTCGGTCACTATCACCGGTACTGGTTTCTGATAACCGATATCGGTAGGGGCAGTGATTTAGGGGCTTTTAGTGAAGGTTGGCTATAAGGTGGCTATGGTGTTTATTAGGCTGGTAAATGATTGGGGATAGGTAATGGGGTGATGGAGAAGACTCAGAGAATATGGGGGCTGTTCTTGGGGCAATGTAAGGGTAGAGGAGGTACAGTTAGATGTAGGGTGTTACCGGGTAGTGGATCTAGGAGTAGACTTATAATTACTGTGATTCAGAAGTCCAAGAAATGTTATTAAAAGAACGTACAAGACACTACTTACTAGTTCCTGATGAAGATACAGGTCCAAGGACTGTGATGACAAAGGCAGGGTTCAGGTAGGATGATCTGACAATCCAAGATGAGCTATCTTCTCTCCCAATGCTTGGATGAGTGTCACTAGGCTCTGGTTACTCAGTTGCAGTCTTGGGCTTGATGTCCTTCTCTGCAAAACTCTTCTCTTTCCTTCACTTGTCTCTGCTCTGTCAAGTGAATTTCGGATCCTTCCAATGACTTCGATCTTTCCAATGAATTCCAGCCCCTTTGTTTTTGGTTGGGAGGTCATTTACAGGGAACCGATGGCGGTTACGTAACCGACGGCGGTTGAGTAGGAACCGATGTCGGTTAAGTCAAAGTGGGCTATTTTTAGTAAAATAGCCAACCTTCCCTCCTTTTCTCCCGAGAGATTAGTTGTGGGCTTGGTCAAGTCATTATTAGGTTGGTTTTGGTGTGGGTGAGGGGTAATTAGTCATGGGTGTGGATGTAGACCAAGTTATAGGTCTTAATTAGGTTAGTTTAGGATTAGGGCTAGGTCATGATGAGGTGGCAAAATGAGGTGGCAGGTTTGAAAATGTGGATTTATTAATTATAAGGTAATTAATAAATAATTGTGCAAGGTTTAGGTGGTGAGGTTAGGTTACTTAAATGAGATGCGGGGCACGGGTGTCATGAGACACAAATTTAGTGTCTACATTAGCCCTTGTTGTCGTGTAGCTTGTATTGTAAAGCTGCATGCACTGACAATAATAAGAAGTGGTTACTCCCATTAAGGGTATAGGTAATCCCCCTCAAATCTATCACAGATTGAGGTGACGTGAAATCAGGGATAGGGTTGATAAAGGGTGAATGGTGTTGAGATGATGGTAAGATGGTGGGGTAAGTTCAAGGAAGCAGACGCACGTTGAAATGCAGTAGTGTGACCAGGGTACATGATTTGAAGAGCAAACAAGCAATTCATAGGCAAAGGTCAATAGTTTATCCAAACAAGGGTGATATAATCCTGGTATCCAAGGCATAGGAAGTAGCTCCAGGGGATATAATGGGTAAGGTACAGGAACGTTTAGGCATGTTCGGCAAAAGTCAAATGGTTGGTTGGTTGATATAAATGTCACGGTGTTGGTCTAGGCAAAGTTGGTCAACCGATCAAGTCAAGTACCCTAATCTTGATAAAACATGAACAGGTGAGCTTGATTGAACAAAAAGCTACATGATGGGTGGATAAAATTGTAATTTACGGGTTTTGGGTGAGGTACTTAATTGGTGCGGCCTTGGGTCGGGCCTGATTAAGTGGTTGCGGCCTTGGGTCGGGCCTGATTAAGTGGTCGCGCCTTGGGTTGGGCCTAATTACATGGTTACGGAATTGGGTCGTTCCTGATTAGGTGGGTGCGGCCTTGGGTCGGGCCTAATGGTTGGTTGCGGCCTTGGGTCGGGCTTGATTGGTTGGGTGCGGCCTTGGGTTAGGCCAAATGGTTGGTTGTGGCCTTGGTCGGGCCTGATTGGTTGGTTGCGGCCTTGGGTCGGGCCTGATTGGTTGGGTGCGGCCTTGGGTCGGGCCGAATGGTTGGGTGCGGCCTTGGGTCGGGCCAAATGGTTGGTTGTGGCCTTGGGTCAGGCCAAATGGTTGGTTGCGGTTGTGGGGCGAAAGCTAATTGAAATCAAAATAAGGCTAGTCAAGAAAGCCGGGGTAGGTGATGGGGAAAAAAATGAGAGTGGTGGATAAGGGCGGAAGTTATTACACATAACGATATCGGTTAGAGAGACCGATCTGGGTATATCTAGGCGCAAAATAACCGGTATCGGTTATAGGTCAAAACCTATAAAAAGAAAAATATGGCCTGTCATTGTCATTTTGTGAATTTGAGCACCCAAATTGAGTTGTCTGAGGTGTGAAGTGGTTTTGTTGAGTTGGTGGGCTGAGGTGGCATTATTTGAGTGGAGGAGTGAGTGATTGGTAGACCCCAGCTGATCAGGAGGCAGAATTTGATTGGTGGATAACCCAGCTGAGGAGATTTGGAGCCATGGCACAGCCAGGAGGAGCAGGAGGTGCTGGACCAGCTGGACCACCGCCACCTATCCCACCACGATGACGTGTAGTCGTACCGGTAGGCTCTGAGCTCTTGCTTATGTGAATTGAATGAGTTTAACTTAGATTTGGGTTTTGGGTAGGAATCCAAAATTGAATAAAATAATTAATGAATGGATGTAATTTGCAAAATGGAGTGGGTAGGTAGGCTAGTTAGGTCAAGGCGGCAGGGTGGGTAGGTTTTTAGGGTTTTTTGGTGGGTAAATAGGGAGATATAGGGGAAAAAAGATTTCGCGGGCCGTTTTGGGTTTGGCCCCGGATTCGGACAATGACCGATGTTGGTCACTAAGCGACCGACATCGGTCACAAATTGTTTGGAATTTTTTTGTTGCCGGGCGACCGGCGTCGGTCATATGTCGACCGGCGTCGGTACCCCTTTTCTTTTCTTTTCTTTTCTTTTTGGTGAGAATTGTATTGTTGGTTGGTTATTGTGTTTGAGGTGAAGGGGAGGGTAGAGTTGATAGGAAAGGTGATCGGGGTGGGGGGAAATAGTGTGGTTGTGTAGTTGGTTTGAGTAGGATAGATTAGGTGTTGGGTATGAAGTAGGAGGTGTTAAATTGGCGGGGGTATAGGTAGATGGCTAGAGTATATCGAGGTGGTTGGTTGGGTTGTTGGTGGTAAAGGGGATGTGTAAGGTAAGTGTAGATGTGTGTTATAGAGTCAAGTTGTGGTTGGGTGGGTAAGTGGGTTAGGTAGAAAGGGCGATCGTCTTGAGGTGGGATAAGCACGTGGGCCTGCAAGAGAGATAGGTTTTAAGAGCCTCAAAGGCTTGGTGGCACTCTTTGCTCCATTGAAAGGTAATGTCCTTTTTAAGGAGATGACGGAAAGGTTGACATTGATCCAAGAGTTGAGAGATGAAACACCGGATAGATTGGAGTTTACCTTGCAAACTACGTAATTGTTTGAGGTTAGTAGGTGGGGGCATTTCTAGGATAGCTTTGACTTTAGCTGGATCGACCTCGATGCCATGCAAAGAGACGATAAAACCAAGGAGTTTTCCCGAAAGGACACCAAAGACACATTTCTTTGGTTGAAGACGAACACAATATTGTAACAGGTGATCGAAAATAATGGTTAAAACATCGAGATGTTCATTGCGATGTTTAGATTTGCCAAGAAGATCATCGACATAATCCTCAAGGATAGTGTGCATAATGTCATGAAAAATGTAAGTCATAGCCCACTGATAGGTCATACCAACATTCTTAAGGCCAAATGGCATGACACGATAATAGAAGGTTCCCCAAGGAGTTATGAAGGTAGTTTTATGTTGATTGGTCGGGGCTACCAAAATTTGATTGTATCCCGAGAAGCCATCCATGAGAGAAAGCATCTCATGGCCCTGCAAGTGAGATCAACAAGTCGATCAATACTTGGGAGGGGGAAGTCATCCTTCGGGCAAGCAAGGTTAAGGTCCCGTAAACTGCACATATCTCAAGTCCCCCGCTACTTTAGTAACAGGTACGATGTTAGAGATCCATTGAGGATAGTCAATAGGTAAGATGAAGGAAACAGAAAGGAGTCGTTGAAGCTCTTCTTTGACCAAGAGGGCAATGCGTGGATGCATTTTTCTCAGTTTCTGTTTAACTAGTTTGGCATCGGGTTTTAAGGTAATGTTATGGACAACAATGTTAGGATCAATTCCTGGCATGTCAGCGTAGGACCAAGCGAAAGATTGGTTGTGGGCACGGAGGAAGGTAGTGAAGGTAGTTTTTTCTGATGCGGTAAGAGATTGTCCGATCTTCACAATGTGAGGATCATCCTCGGTGTGGATGTTGATTTCTATAGTTGACTCATTCAACATGGTTTGAGTGTCAGATGGCAAGGCGCGTTGAATATAAAGTCGTCCGCACCAAGGTAAGTGAGGATGGAGTCGTCATCCCGCACTCAACAACATTAATCAAGGTAAGTCCTCTTCGATCATGTCCTGGATACGTATGAAGGGAAGAGAAGATGGGTCTTCATTATCACGTTGATAAGTGAGAGGACCTAGGAAGATAGCGTTTATGAAAAAAAAAGTTAGGAGGGATAGATTCAGGGTCTATCGACTCTGTGGGTGACGATGGCAAAATGGGTGATGATGGTTTGGAAGGGGTGACTTCGTCGTCTTCCTGGATACAACGGATATGCAGTGTTTTTGGTGTAGGTGGTTCAGAGAATCCAAGACCACGATGATCTTTGTGTTTGCGTGTAGTTACAGGAATGATCATATGTCGGCCTTGTTCATAAAGACCGAAACCAAAGCCCTTCCAAGCACAGTGCGTCAAGAAGGTGAGGGTGAAACGACGATTAGTTAGATATTGAAAATTAGATTGGAAGGGAACCACACTAAGGGGAGGTTCATGGGTGACAGAGGATGTATCAACACCCCCATATGTTAGGTTAGTGCGGCAACGATGCACATGTAAATTATCCATACTTCGTGGGGGGTATGGAACGTGCTAACGTTATACAGGTGATACTCCCCCAGCGTAAGGTGTTGAAAGACATCTACTAAGGGATCTGAGGTTGGGATATTGTTCGTGGGAAAGGAAGTGGTATTTGCGACGGCGGTTTCATTGGTTGAAGGTGTAGGTGTGGTTGAGGTGGATGGTTGAGGTGTGGTTGAAGTGGATGGTTGAGGTGTGGTTGAAGTGGATGGTTGGGTTGGATGAATGGGTGTCTTGACTGGTACAAGCACATCATTAGGGTGATATAACATATTGCAGGTTTTGAAGGGGGGAGGGTCAGCTTTTATGGTGTAGGACTTCCCTTCGTACTCAAATTTTATGCATCTATGTAAGGTAGAGGGAACGCATCCCATAGCCTGATCCAAGGGCGGCCTAACAACATGTTGTATTGGAATTCGCCCTCAAGGACATAGAAGAGTTCGGGTAAGGTACGTGGCCCTACATGAATGTTAAGGATCACAGTGCCTAAGGTAGAAGTAATAGCATCGTTGAATGAACGCAACATGGTGGGGTTGGCACACATGCAACTAGAGGGGATATTCATTTGTTGAAAGGATTTGGAAGAGATGATGTTTAGGCTAGCACCCCCGTCAATCATAACACGACGCACCGGATGTCCCAGACGTAAGCTGAGATGAAAAGAGCGGGGTCAGGATCTTCTGCACCAAAGTCAACAATTTCATCTTCGGAGAAACTGACAGCAGCGGTTTGTTGTACAGGGACGGAAGTGATAGATTGTTTGGTGAGAGAAGAAATGTGGTTGGGTGTTAAGATGGAGGTAACGGGCAAGGTTTCATTAGGTAAGACCTCTATCCCTTGAAGGATTTCAATGAGAGCTTGTCGATGAGATTCAAAGGTTTGAATGAGATCATACAATGTCATTTTTATAGGTGATTGGTGAAGCTGTTTGATCATGGTTCGGTGGGCAACTCCATCAGAGATAGGGTAGGTAGGTCCACGAATAACCACTTTAGGTGGTGGTGCAATCGGGATGGTGGACGGAGAAAGAGAGGCCGCAGGTGTGCTTTCTTTAGCTTTCCCATTGTTTTTATGCCCTCAAGTAGCAACACTAATCATGTTGATCTCATGAACACGAGAGGAGGAAGACGGTAGGGATAAGTCATGGTCTTTGAGAGGTGGGGTTGTAATAATGATAGATCTTGGTGAGACGGGGACAGGTGGTATAGGAGAGGGGATTGAAGCTAAAGGTTTCTCCCTTCGTAAGTTGTCTTTCTTAACCTTTCTATCCGAGAGAGGTGACTGACGAAGTATGGCTTTCAACGCTTTGCATCCCTCTACATCATGTCCTGGTGTGCGGTGGTAAGCGTAGATTTTAGACTCATCATAACCTATAGGTTGAGGTTTAGATGGATCATAGGGTCTAAGTGGGGGTAGGGAAATGGTCGCATTCTCCACCAACATAGCAAGGATTTTGGCGTAAGACCCTTTGAGTGGGTCAAAGTCAGAGGAAGATGAGGCTATTGACTGGGTGGGTTTCGGTAATGACTGGGTATGGTTGATTTGTATGGGTGGTGGCTTAGCCAAGGGGTTTTGATAATTGGATTTAACTAAACGTGGCCTCTTCGCACGTGGTTATGTTTAGTCATGTCGATGAGGCGATGTGGTAGCAGAAAACAACCACGGAGAAAGAGGAGTGACAGTAAACAAATCCTTTGATGATGGAGTTTGTTTAGGGTTGATAGGTGGACAGGATACTTGGGGTGACGGTGTTGATACACCCGTGGATCTCTGTATGGGTGTAAAAGATGCAGGTCGTTTTAAAGAAAATGCAAGAGGTATGATGTATTGAGGCAAGGTGGAGGGGTGAGGTCCTAATATAGAAGGTAGGTGTGATGGCGAGGGTTTTAGTTGTGACAGAGGCATAGATTGGACTTGGGCTTTAGGGGATCGAGTTTGTCTCTTAGGTGGATGGACGGCTTTATTTTTGGATAAATCTAACCATTTAGGTGGGTGTGTTAGGCTGGGTATTGGTAGAGTCCCAAGCGTAGGGAAAGGTTTGGTTAGGTTAGTAAAGGTGGATGAGGTATTTGGTAGAGATGAGGGGGGTGAAGATGAGGACATAGGCATTTTGAGCTTTTGTAAACACTTCGGGTATATGGTAGAGGCGTCTGGATCGGTCATCTGCATTTGAGTAGAATATGGTGTACTCAAACGTTCCCATAGGACTCGTCTATCTTCTGAGGGGTGACAATCCTCATGTGTGAATAGGAACTTTTGTATGGAAGAAAGGTGGGTTGTGATTCCGGTCCACTGTGGGTGTGATACAGGGGTAAATGAGGCACTGTATCAATGGGCGTTAAGAGGTCAACCGGTCACTGAAAAGATTTAGGTGATGAAGAACTAATAGGTAGGAGGGCATGTTTGAGAGGATCCGTCATGATTAAAGAATTTGGTGATGTCGGTTCAAGGGGTTTCTCATCTAAGGATGACGAAAAAGTGGTGAGCCTTCCTCTTGTACAACAAGAGTGGTAGAAGGAGATGTTTGGGAAATAGATAAGTTAGATAACATCCGCTCACAGTCTTGCAAGGATGTGGTGTAAGAAGGCTCATCTGTGAGAAGAGAACTCTGGGCGGTTAATTCCTTTATGGGTAAAGGAACGGCAAGGATTTCATCTTGTCTTGATGGTGGTGAAGGGGGTTCGGGTTCCTGCGTTAGTGAAGAGGCTTGATTCAGAATTTTCTCGATAGAAGATTTTGGTTGGGAGTTGAAGATCACATGGATTTCATGAACACTCTCCTCGGCTAAGATATCCTGGTTTATGTTACTGTTAGATGAGTGGTTCGGGAATGGTTTGTTGAAGATTTTCAAATTTTGGTTAGCAGGGGCATTAGGATTATCGAGGGTTATATCCCCTGCATCAACCATTTCCTGCACTATATTTTTCAACATCTTACAGTTTTCGTGACTATGTCCCTTCACGCGGTGAAAGTTACATAAGTCATTTTCTTTGTACCAAGAAGGTATAGCGTGGGTGGAATCAAACCCGAGTGAGGTTTAACAGGAGGCAAGGTAATAGCTCCTGCTTTGAGCAATTTTTCTAAGATGACACCATAAGTTTCTCCCAAGGGAGTGTAATTGATGGGCTCGACTTTATACTTATAGGCAGTTTTTGGCGGAGTATTAGACGGTGCTTGGGATTTGACCATCACCGCGTGGACAGCTCCTTTTGATTTTGAAGTAGTCGATGCGTGAGAATTGGTGGTGTTGAGTTTTTGGTGGAGTCTTGGGTTCAGAAATTAGGGTTTTTGTTGCGCAACCACAATTTCTCTTCCTCTAAGGCTCGAATTTCTAGTTTCCGAGCCATAGTAAAGGCCTCATCAAAGGTGCAGAAAGTTTGAATTTGGAGGGTAGGAGAAATTTGCTTAGCACAGGCCCACGTAAAGAGTTCAATGAGTTCGGCCTAAGGAAAGGCATAAGTAAGTTGGTTGATGAGGCCCCGCCATTGTCCAATGAAATCTGTGATAGATTCGTCTTCAAATTGTCAGATGGCATAGAGGTTGGTGATAGATACTTTCTTAGCAATATTAATGGAGAAATGATCCAAGAAAGATTGGGCTAATTGGTTAAAAGAGAAGATTGAGTGCTGGGTTAAAGCACTGTACCACTCCAAGGCAGGTCCTGATAAGGACATGGGAAAGGTGCGGAGTAGTAAAGCATCGTCATGAGCAATCAGATAGCAGGCATGTCTAAATGATCGCAAGTGTTGTTGAGGATCCTCCTTACTATTAAAATGAGTGAATTTTGGTAATTCCCATTGAGGAGGATATGAATGAAGGGGGACAGAAGGATGAATAGGCTCCCGACAAACTTGCTCGTATGTCAGGGTGCTACGGCTTCCTGAAACAGAAGCCTCCAAATTTTGCATCTTTTCCATCATTTGTTTGATTAAATCAGTGGTTGGATGAGATGATGGTGCGGTTGCCATAAACGGAGGAGGATTGGGCCAAGGGCCACCACTAGACAATGGTGGGGTTAAATGTTGATAAGGTATTGAGGATGAATATGTTGAGGTGACCAAATAGGGATGTCCTATATAAGATGTTGAAGTCACCGGATACGTGTGTGGAAATGAAAAGGTGGGCGGAGCTTGAGAAGGAAAGCTTGTGTGGATAGGTGGCAGAGAGCAAGTTATGAAAGGAGCAGTCTGCGAGAGAGACGAGGTAGGAGCAGTCGGCGGTAATGATATGTTGGGCCCCAGATTAACCAAAGGAAAGCCAATCTGTGCCGTATGAACCCCCGAAGCCACTGAGTTGGGAGACGGGGCTAAGGATGAAGAAGGCAAGGTGGAGTTATCAGGTGGGGAAGGAGCTAAGTGAGCGGCTATACTAATAGGCATGCCAACAAGGAGTTGACCATTGGGTGTACGGTCAGGGGCATGAGACAAATAGTATCAGAAACGCTAGGATTAGCATCTAAAAATTTCACAAATTCCTTATCTCCTACAGGGATTTTGGGAACCTCGCTGGTGTCCATAGGATTCCCCATAGGATGTGAAGGGGGTGATTCAGGAAAAGGCACGGAGCAGGCATGTGAAACCATGGCTACGGCTTGTTTCTGAGTGATAACAACCATGGACAAGAGTACATAACAGGGATGCAATCTATCAGGAATAGAAGCAGCAATAAAATGTTGGAATTGGTAGGTTGCTAGTTTTGGGAACTGTGAAAGATAGTAACCGATATCGGTCAGGTAACCGATGTTGGTCAGACTATAGCCGGCGTCGGTAAGTTAACCGATGTCGGTATAATAGGACCGGTGTAAGAAGCTGTAAGAAGTTGCTGATTTGGGGTTAACAATGCTTAGTATGCCTACCCAACTGTTCTGAAGTGATCACTAAAACAGTGTATGACAGAGAAACAGAACTAAAAACAAGCAAGATGCACAAGCAAATCAAGAGACTAACCCTAGGATTAGTTTTAATTATTGTGGGCTTATGCCTTAGATGCAAGATGATGTCAATCCTAAACAAAAGACTTAGGGGAAATGTCAAGTTTGTTTTGGCTTATAAGGTTACCTCAATCGGGTGGAGGAATACCACGGAAAAGGGGGATGTTTGAGCTGTTGTGTTAATTATGATGTGATTTGGCATGTGTTGTGCAGTGAAAGTAAGATTAATTTCTTGTCAATACCATGGATATCACCCCCACATGTATGACCTGTTACTTAATCTATGTTCACTAGAATTGAAAACGACAAGCAAGAATGTGATGCACGTGTTTTAAACCCAAATCGAACATGATATTCGATGTAGCAAAGGAGATGACTTTCACTAATGCAAAGATGTGAAAGCAAGACAAATTATTTTATCATAATGACAAAATATTTTGTGAATACTTAGCAGAAACAAATAGCAAGTATGCTCCCTATATGAAAGCAAGCAAGAAAGAAAGAAACCCAAAATGTGTCCTACAGGGTGTGCCAAAATGTTTCGCACATAATGGTTTAGTTCCTAGAATAGAGTTACTTCTATCCTTTCATTCTCTTGAGAAACAGATAAGGGTTAGGGCTAGGAGGAATACCTGTTGAATGTTTGGAGGGTGTGCGCGTACCATAGAGAGAGATCAGATCGATTGTGAAGAACTCCTTTTTGTCTAGGAAGGACTACCTGCAAGTAAGAATACAAGACCACCAGATTCTAATTAGACAATAAATGAGGGAACTGCCTTAGGCCCAGGAAATATTGGACTTCCTTTCGAAGGTGGTCAATTCCCCTGCTAATACGAATTAACACAAATTCTAACGAAGAAGTTATTTCCAAATTACAATTTAATTACCTCGTTAAAACAATAGAGGAAAGGCTGGTTTTGGTTTTGAGTCACAGTGACCGATGCCGGTCACTGTCACCGGTACCGGTTTCTGATAACCGATATCGGTAGGGGCAGTGATTTAGGGGCTTTTAGTGAAGGTTGGCTATAAGGTGGCTATGGTGTTTATTAGGCTGGTAAATGATTGGGGATAGGTAATGGGGGTGATGGAGAAGACTCAGAGAATATGGGGGCTGTTCTTGGGGCAATGTAAGGGTAGAGGAGGTACAGTTAGATGTAGGGTGTTACCGGGTAGTGGATCTGGGAGTAGACTTATAATTACTGTGATTCAGAAGTCCAAGAAATGTTATTAAAAGAACGTACAAGACACTACTTACTAGTTCCTGATGAAGATACAGGTCCAAGGACTGTGATGACGAAGGCAGGGTTCAGGTAGGATGATCTGACAATCCAAGATGAGCTATCTTCTCTCCCAATGCTTGGATGAGTGTCACTGGGCTCTGGTTACTCAGTTGCAGTCTTGGGCTTGATGTCCTTCTCTATAAAACTCTTCTCTTTCCTTCACTTGTCTCTGCTCTGTCAAGTGAATCTCGGATCCTTCCAATGACTTCCGATCTTTCCAATGAATTCCAGCCCCTTTGTTTTTGGTTGGGGGAGGTCATTTACAGGGAACCGATGGCGGTTACGTAACCGACGGCGGTCGAGTAGGAACCGATGTCGGTTAAGTCAAAGTGGGCTATTTTTAGTAAAATAGCCAACCTTCCCTCCTTTTCTCCCGAGAGATTAGTTATGGGCTTGGTCAAGTCATTATTAGGTTGGTTTTGGTGCGGGTGAGGGGTAATTAGTCATGGGTGTGGATGTAGACCAAGTTATAGGTCTTAATTAGGTTAGTTTAGGATTAGGGCTAGGTCATGATGAGGTGGCGAAATGAGGTGGTAGGTTTGAAAATGTGGATTTATTAATTATAAGGTAATTAATAAATAATTGTGTAAGGTTTAGGTGGTGAGGTTAGGTTACGAAATGAGATGCGGGGCACAGGGTGTCATGAGACACAAATTTGGTGTCTACATTAGCCCCTTGTTGTTGTGTAGCTTGTATTGTAAAGATGCACCGACAATAATAAGAAGTGGTTGCTTCCGTTAAGGGTATAGGTAATCCCCCTCAAATCTATCACAGATTGAGGCGATGTGAAATCAGGGATAGGGTTGATAAAGGGTTAATGGTGTTGAGATGATGGTAAGATGGTGGGGTAAGTTCAAGGAAGCAGACGCATGTTGAAATGCAGTAGTGTGACTAGGGTACATGATTTGAAGAGCAAACAAGCAATTCATAGGAAAAGGTCGATAGTTTATCCAAACAAGGGTGATATAATCCTGGTATCCAAGGCATAGGAAGTAGCTCCAGGGGATATAATGGGTAAGGTACATGAACATTTAGGCATGTTCGGTAGTACCAAATGGTTGGTTTGGTTGATATAAACGTCACGGTCTTGGTCTAGGCAAAGTTGGTCGACTGATCAAGTCAAGTACCCTAATCATGCTAAAACACGAACAGGTGAGCTTGATTGAACAAAAAGCTACATGATGGGTGGATAAAATTGTAATTTGCAGGTTTTGGGTGAGGTACTTAATTGGTGCGGCCTTGGGTCGGGCCTGATTAAGTGGTTGCGGCCTTGGGTCGGGCCGGATTGGGTGGTTGCGGCGTTGGGTCGGGCCTGATTGGGTGGTTGCGGCCGTGGGTCGGGCCTAATTAAGTGGTTGCGGCCTTGGGTCGGGCCTAATTAAGTGGTTGCGGCATTGGGTCGGGCCTGATTAGGTGGGTGTGGCCTTAGGTCGGGCCTAATGGTTGGTTGCGGCCTTGGGTCGGGCCTGATTGGTTGGGTGCGGCCTTGGGTCGGGCCAAATGGTTGGTCAGGCCTTGTGTTAGGCCAAATGGTTGGTTACGGCCGTGGGTCGGGCCAAATTAGTTCTTTGGCGGCCTTGGGGCAGGCCAATTGAAGTCAAAATAAGGCTAGTTAACAAAGCCAGGGGTAGGTGATGGGGAAAAAAATGGAGAGTGGTGGATAAGGGGAAGTTATTACACATAACCGATATCGGTTATGTGTAATCGATATCGGTTAGGAGACCGATACCGGTATTCTAGGGTGCAAAATAACCGGTATCGGTTATAGGTCAAAACCTATAAAAGGAATACCCCTCAAATCTATCACATAACCGGTATCGGTTATAGGAATGTTTAGGCATGTTCGGCGAAGTACCAAATGGTTGGTTGATTGATATAAACGTCATAGTCTTGGTCTAGGCAAAGTTGGTCGATCGATCAAGTCAAGTACCTAATCATGCTAAAACACGAATAGGTGAGCTTGATTGAACAAAAAAGCTACATGATGGGTGGATAAAATTGTAATTTGTGGGTTTTGGGTGAGGTACTTAATTGGTGCGCGCCTTGGGTCGGGCCTCGATGAAGTGGTTGCGCCTTGGGTCGCCGGATTGGGTGGTCAGCGCCTTGGTCGGGCCTAATTAAGTGGTTGCGGCATTGGGTCGGGCCTGATTAGGTGGGTGCGGCCTTGGGTAGGGCCTAATGGTTGGTTGCGCGCCTTGGTCGGGCCTCGATTGGTTAGCGCGGCCTTGGGTCGGGCCAAATGGTTGGTTGCGGCCTTGGGTCGGCCCGATTGGTTGGGTGTGGCCTTGGGTCGGGCCAAATGGTTGGTCATGGGTCGGCCAAATGGTTGGTCAAAGGGTCGAGCCAAATGGTTGGTTACGCCATGGGGCAAGTCAATTAAAATCAAAATAAGGCTAGTCAGCAAAGCCAGGGGTAGGTGATGGGGAAAAAAAAAATGGAGAGTGGTGGATAAGGGTGGAAGTTATTACACATAACCGATATCGGTTATGTGTAACCGATATCGGTTAGGAGACCGATACCGGTATTCTAGGGCGCAAAATAACCGGTATCGGTTATAGGTCAAAACCTATAAAAAGAAAAATATGGCCTGTCATTGTCATTTTGTGAATTTGAGCACCCAAATTGAGTTGTCTGAGGTGTGAAGTGGTTTTGTTGAGTTGGTGGGCTGAGGTGGCATTATTTGAGTGGAGGAGTGAGTGATTGGTAGACCCCAGCGATCAGGAGGCAGAATTTGATTGGTGGATAACCCAGCTGAGGAGATTTGGAGCCATGGCACGATAGCCCGGAGGAGCAGAGGTGCTTGGACCAGGCTGAACCATCGCCACCTATCCCACCACGACGACGTGTAGTCATACTGGTAGGCTCTGAGCTCTTGCTTATGTGAATTGAATGAGTTTAACTTAGATTTGGGTTTTGGGTAGGAATCCAAAATTGAATAAAATAATTAATGAATGGATGTAATTTGTAAAATGGAGTGGGTAGGTAGGCTAGTTAGGTCAAGGCGGCAGGGTGGGTAGGTTTTTAGGGTTTTTTGGTGGGTAAATAGGGAGATATAGGGAAAAAAAAGATTTCGCGGGCCGTTTTTGGTTTGGCCCCTGATTCGACAGTGACCGATGTCGGTCACTAAGTGAATGACATCGGTCACAAATTGTTTGGAATTTTTTTTCTTGTTGCCAAGCACAGGCCATCATATGTTGATCGACGCCGGTACCCCTTTCTTTTTCTTTTTTTTGTTAGAATTGTATTGTTGGTTGGTTTTTGTGTTTGGGGGTGAAGGGGGAGGGGGTAGAGTTGATAGGAAAGGTGATCGGGGTGGGGGGAAATGGTGTGGTTGTGTAGTTGGTTTGAGTAGGATAGAGTAGGTGTTGGGTATGAAGTAGGAGGTGTTAAATTGGCGGGGTATAGGTAGATGGCTAGAGTATATCGGGGTGGTTGGTTGGTTGGTTGGTGGTAAAGGGGATGTGTAGGGTAAGTGTAGATGTGTGTTATAGAGTCGGGTTGTGGTTGGGTGGGTAAGTGGGTTAAGGTAGTTGTTTTTGTAAAGGGTAGGCCTGATGAAGTGGGTTGTTTTTGCAGGCACGCCAGCAGCTTACGATGCGGGATCGGATGCCCCCACTATTGAGACAGATGCGGCCACATGTGTCCGCAGCGCATTGGGCCATTATGCGAGAGGTGGGACTCGGCGGAGTCCAGATGGTATAGGGCTGTGGATAGGGACCACAGCCTGATGGTTGCCCTCATCAAGAGATGGGATCCTAAGAACCAACGTCTTCCATCTCCCTACTAGAGAGATGACGATTACCCTAGAGGATGTGTATCGCATCTTGAGACTACCGATTGTAGGGGAGGCAGTGTTCCAGGTAGATGCGGAGATGGTGATGGACATCATTCTTCAGGTATTTGGGGATGCAGCCGCATTATTGACCTATCACAGCACGAGCATTGCCTATGGTGACATGTATCACGCGCACCGACATGAGACATGGCTTACCGTGTTGATGATGATAGGTATCACATGCTTCGCCCTCCCGGACTCAGAGAGAGGCCACTTCCCACGGGCTTTGATGGGAGTGTTGCATGAGATGGTAGAGGAACATACATGCTATGCCCGGCACCAAGCAGTGTATCTGGTGTAAGCCTATACAGAGAGTGGGGGTTATCATCGGATGAGGTGATTTGGTATTTTCTCTACATTTTTGTTACACTGCTGGGTGTATGAGCACATTATCTATATACATCCAGTAGGGCTACCCCAGCAGCCAGGGCCACAGATCATCTACAGATATGGATTTCAGAGGTGGTTGGGGGTCGTGGGCTAGCCACGAGTGGTGCTCGCAGGACGGGATGTGGCCTACTACCATCATCTGTTAGAGGGCTTGACCGCACTGGACATTGTATGGAGGCCCTACAGAGGCCATCAGCCCCGAGGAGGAGCCCGAGCACAGATTTCATCAAGTGCTTTTAGTTTGATTTCTTTCTATGGTTTTCAATGTCTTCTAGGGAAAAAGTATCACACATGAAACCAAGTTATTCTCCAATATTGAGCAAGGGTAGAGTGTTTTGATTAAATTCTCTTTATTACATTTACAAAGTATGAAAGCACAAGATGACTCATTAATCATTTATTAAACACCGAATATGAACTACAAAATATTGCTGCAAATTCATTTACTATATATAAATATCAAACGTTTTTACCATGTGTACTATGAATCAAATTGAACCTATGATTAAATGCACATTTCCTAGATGTCCTTGAAACTAGCATCTCATACATTTCAATAGATTATCAAATATAACCTTCTGTAACATGATATTAAATTATACATTTATTCATTTAACAATGAACTATATAAATTACAAAGATAAATAAATGAATTACACATCACCTTATTCGTCGTCATTCTTTCATCCTGCAAAACCACATGAGAATGATATCAGTGATAATTCGCTAGCATGGCATCCTCCCTAATCTAACATAATTAACATTTTTAGTTTCCCAATAAGATAATAATTACAATTTGTAATCGAAATAAAAGGTTTAGAGACATGTATTCATTACATTTCATTTTACTTCTTTTCAGTAACCCAGAAGAGAGCAAGAGAAGGGAAGAGAGAGAAAACATCGTTTTTTCAAAAGTTCTAATTCACACAAGTTACACTATAGAGTTTAAAATAGTTATTTACATGTGTCAAAACTATCCATAGTGGTTTGTCAACCCAATGAGGGTCCCACAACTTTCTTTTTACATTTTCTTACTAGCTAGAAAAACGCTCAAAATGGGTTCGGGGTCTAAGAAACCGCACCCAAAAGTTGTCTTCTCGATGAGAATGCACACCATGATTAACTTTCTACATGTCCCCGGATATACCAAGAGTTCATAAAGAACTCGATGAATTAGGAACAAGTGAACGGTTTGTTTTTGTGGCTAGTTTTCTAGGGCCACCGGGTGCATAGTTGACCCAATTGCAAATGAACAAAAGTTAGTTTGAGGGATCGGAAATCCATGCCTAAAATTGACATTCGATGGATGAATGCACCACAAGAAATTTCCTACAAGCTCCCATATATACGGAGAATTAAACAGATTCGATGAAATTCGAACTAGAAAATAGTCTTCAAACGGCGACAAGTTTTCTGGAGCGACAAGTCGAAATTGGTTTAGTTTGACCTCACAAACCGCGACCGAGGCCTACAAGATGTCTTTTCCAAACTATCCAGAAAAATGCTTTTCCCTAAAATAAATTTTTCATGCAATTTTCTAGTATAAACACTAGAGGTTTGTGAAGACAAAAATAATTTCTCTATCTAGGTTTCAAATTGCGGTTCAAAATGAAAGCCAACTTTCTAGATTTAACAACTTTCTACTATTGTAAAACAGTGTAACAAGCCTCCTATAAGAGCATCAAAAAGATCTCATATGTTCGTTCGGGTCAAACCAAAGGTCAAGGTGACTCCTCGCATACCAAGGTACACGAATGAAGCTTAACATCTCATTTTTAGAGTTACGAAGGGTACTTAATGAGTCTCCGAAAAATGTAAAAATTAACTATTTAAACAGGAGAAGGTCAACATTATTACTAGGAAGTCAATCTCATCTTGTTGATAAACCAAGATTGAAGTGATCTAGTTGGGTAAGAAGTTTTCTAAATCACCTCAGAATGAGGGTGGAAGTTCATGGTTTAATGCAAAAGAGTTATTTTGATTTCGTGAGTTACGACACGACATTTCATTGTTTTTGCAATGAGTTGATATAAACATTTAACTATATTAAAATCCTAATATTTTAAAATTCTATTAAGTTTCAAAAGAGAACTAAAACATGAGAATTATGAGAGGTAAGGGAAGATGGACCATGCCTGAAATGAACTCAAGCAGGCGAAGACATTCCTGAAGGAGTTGTTGCTTTTGTAGAGATTGTTTCTACTGAAACTTCCACATACCATTGCTAAAAATACTTGTGTCTGTACATTCACTGTAGTAGTGTGTACAATCACTTTAACAAAGGTGTACAATCACTTTAACAGTTCCTATGATCACTTTAGTAATCTTTACATCTGAGCTAACAAGGAAAATAGAATCATCTCCCAATTCCATTGCTATAGATAAGCATTTCTCATCAATATCTGCAAGTACAACTCATACAACACCAAAGGCACGAGTAACGAGCATACTTGTCAAACCAATGGGACCAGATCCTAATATGAACACACATGTACCAGCTTGGATGCTAGCACGGTGACAAGCATGCACACCCACACTGAGAGTCTCACACATAGCACCCTCTTCCATGAGACACATTGTCTGGAAATTTATGGAAAAATATGCAGGATGCACCACCTTTGTTGTGCAAGAGCCCCATGAATAGGAGGCGATCCAAAATATTTAACTTCTCGGCATAAATTATTACTTCCTTGTTTATAAAGTGAACAAATGTTACAAGGGATTCTAGGCTCCAATGCAACATGATCACCGATTACTAAATGCTTAACATGTTTACCGGTTTGTATCACAATACCAAAGCACTTTCGTGGCCAAGCACCATAGGATCTTTTAATGCAATGCGGGAGTTTCTCATATGCTTAAGATAGTGCACATCACTTCCACAAATACCCACAACCTTGATTTGTACTCTTACATCTTCAGAACCTAGGGGCTGCTCTTTGTAGGGTAGTAAGTGAACATCATTGAAGCCACAGACGTACACCGCAAGATTCCATGTGTCATCTCTGTGCGTATTATTTTCATATCCCTTAGAAACAAAAAAAATAGCAGCCATAGTATTTTCTTCCCTCTCAAAGATCATTTAACCTACTTCAGTACAGATATAAACCCATTTCAATCGATTTGTCAAGGCACTTACAGCTTATAAAAACTGGGAAACAAAATCCCCATTTTGGCTCGGGCCGAGGGTGGGGAAGCTGGCAATATAAAAAAATTCATTATTCTTAGGTGGATGTTCATGTCTTGTTCCGAGTTTGTATTTTGGCACAGCCAGAGTGCACCGTAAATATAACTCACCAGTTGGAGACTTGTTTTGTTGTAGGAATGAAACAGTGTGGTTGTCTCCTGAGGAAACCCCTTTCTTTTGTACATGGTCGTGATCACATCCATGAGAATTTGTCCCTTTCTTTCATTTGATCAAACACTAAAACAACGTCCATGTTCTGTGAGATGCCCACGCAGGTTCTGGAGCTTCCTCCCTCTCTCCATGGCGGCAGCTTCTCCCCACAAAAAATCCAAAAAGATGTAAACCAAAACAACAGAAAAATAAAAATTGGAGTCCGAGCCCCCCTTTTTCCCTAAATCACCTCAAAAATTCACGGGCCTTTTTAAAATTTAATCCCTTTATTTTTAAAATACTAAAAAAAAAAAAAGATAAAGAGCCCTAAAACGACTCATCTCCCCCTTTTTTAAATTAATTATGCTTCTATTTCTTATTTTTATTTTATTTTAAATCCATTCTTCTCATCAAAATAGGTATACCTAAAAACAATACGAGAGGAGACTCAGTCGGCCAAGGTAGAACTAGTGCTAGGAGTTTGAAACCGGACGCAGGACAAGGACCAACCACAGCGACACAACAAGAGACCGTCTTCTTGGCACCGAGGTGACCAATCCAAACAATAAAATCGCTAATCAAAATAATAATATTACTATTATTTTTATTACTATTATTATTACAACTTAATAATACTTTATTAATCATATTAACAAGGACCAACATATAAGCTTGACCAAAACAATAATAGCAAGAATCGACAATTCGAAAGAATAATCATTATTATGTAGGTGTTCCCTCTAGTTGGTCACACCCCAACAACATCAAGTCATCCTTCAACCACCTATCGAATTCGTGAAAGAGAAGTTTTCCTTAACAGGGTAATCGAAAAGGTGAAGCCAACAAGGATCAGCAGGAGCACAACAATGTTAAACGCTTAGCAACATAGTCATCGAAGAAGAAAAAGGAGAACGAGGGACTGGCAAGCATTACATTATCCTCTCATTAAAAAGCATCGTCCTTAATGCAACATACAATGAAGAAGGAGAAATGGTAAGCAACAAGGAACGAATATGGCGAAGGTACGCTCTAAGGTTAAGATTTCAGACACAAAATCACGGTCATGGGGTGGCCTTAGGAACATCGATAGAAATTTTAACTTTCAAGGTTCTGTGAAGATGGGTAGTTCCAGTTTACCTTATTACTTTGTTAGCATTTTCTTTTACAGTATTCCTTATCTCAAGATTATAATATTCATGGTTTAGAATTTTGTCAGTTGTCTTAAGTTCGTGGGTGCCCAACCATAACTAACATCAAGATGTCACACAAAAATTAACACAACACAAGCAACCCACGAGACATCTTGCTACCTACTTTCATGACTATATCATATCACAAGGTCTTTTAATTCCTCCATGGAATGACAACAAGTAGACCACATAGCAAAGAATTTCTGCAATTATGTCACGGACATTGATCCAAAGACAAATGTGACTAAAAATAGAATGATCACGCTGATACATATACAACAGCATCACATGATGCAAAATCCATGACTGTACCAACATAGTGCCAAGACAATATCCAATAGTCCATACCAACCAAGGGAAGAGTCAAGCCTCAAACATAACAAGGTGTCAAAATACTTACACAGTACACATAACTCACTATAAAAATCTCCACACATCTCAAAAATATCAAGAAATAACTCCATATATCTCTTGAAGTATCATAAAACAACTCCATATACCTCTGAATCCATCACCAAAAGAATCTCCATATACCTCTCGTAGAGAAAGAATCATAGTTCCAAAACTAGTCGGGTCACTCAACCATAGAGCCCCTCATCAAGAATATCAGTCACTCAACCATAGAGTGCTATAAAGAATATCAAGTCACTCAACCATAGAATGCTATAAAGAATATCAGGTCACTCAACCATAAAAGCTCATTTCCTTTCTCCTTTTAATGAGGTCGGGTCACCCTATGGCTCGACACATAGAGCCCCGTCACCCCCAACCCAAGTGACATAATAACTTGTGGTTCAACAACCCGCTAGTTATCTGTAACTCCTTGGGGTGTACCCCCATACAACGAAGCAGGGTCCATAGGTTCAACCACTCCATGGTTAATCCCATGACCCTATTCCAACACATTACGACATTAGAACCAACATAACAATCCAATCAAATGCCAAGTGGCAAAATCAAAAGCCTTGGGCTAGGCTACAAAACTTTTAAATATGAAAAGAAAGTTTTAAAACAAGAAAAACAAATGGCTAATTAGCCTTGGTTAGTGCAAAATCCAAATGTTAATGTAACAATCCAACAAATGCCCAAAATATAAGAACATGTCAATCAAGAAAAACAACTGGTTCTAGCTAAAAGGGATAATGATCAATTTACGAATAAAATACGTATTGAGAAAATAGCACATTACAATCACTATGTGGCCTCATACTGCCACCAAGGGGTACTCATTGAGTTGTTGGCACTCGGACATCGAGCCTCATCTCGTAAAAATATACATGTAACCAGAAATGAGTATATCAAGTAATGTAACCATCATCATCTCTGCCTGAATCATTCCTCCATACTCCCACAAGGATCAACATAGTCAAAATCACATAGGATTGTCCAATGAACAATCCAATAAGAAAGAGCAGGGAACTCTAGTTGCATAAGTTGAGCCTAAGGTGGTGCGCACCCATAATATACTGAGCAAGCTCAAGTATACTAAACAGATAGAAGTGGGTTTTCAGTCTATATAAGACTCCACTTCCTCACTCGTACTCAGCTCAAGATTATGAAAACCTGGTCCACGCCTCCTCTCTCCACACATACACTCTTGACAGTTTATCCCCTTAGGGTCATCTAGTGTAAGGTTCACAACATACACATAACTACATCACTAACACAATGGTGATTCACACACATTAACCATAATGTCTTACGCATGGTATTTATATAGGGTATAACACAATCATTACTTTCACAAGTTACGATACATCACATTACCACATCCTGCACCAAAAGTGCAATCACTATACACTAGGGATCGACTCACCATATGCCCCTAAATCACGAAATGAACCATCACATATTACATGAATTATATGTATGAGGAACACAATGTCTAACATTACGACATATAGTCAATTGCAATACAACACGACGATGCACACAACTAATCACAATATGGTGATGACATCACAATAAACTGTGATTCACTTTACATCAATTTTGTCATGTAATACATCAATACACCTTCACATCACATAAAGTCAAAATGTTTCAACACTCTAATTCACAATATCATTCCTTTCACACACAACAAGGCAATACATTACACCTGAATTCCCATTGAATCAACAACATAGAGAGTGAATACTCTCATCACAAGCACACCAATATGATAACAAATACGCACTAAGTGACATACACAACATGTGCGCTCACAATTTCACAATTACAACATAGTTCACATCACGCATATATCACATTACTCTTCCAATATCCACCACCATCATGCAACACCATCAAAACTCCAATCTACCCTAGAGGTTCGAGAGCATGAACCTTCGCTCTGATACCATATGTAGTGCCCACATTTTACACACACAATTACAACAATAAAATACCAAGATAATTTTTTTTTGACTTACATTGCTCACTACACACAACACAACAAGGGTTCCAAGAACAGAAACTCGACTCACATACAACAATTACATAAGTCATCGACTCACATAGACACAAGAAAACAACATAGGCATGTCGATGCCACACTTTTCCTAATAAATGGTTACTAGTAATGACCCAACCACAAGAAAAATGACTTCAGGAATGGCGAACCCACAACACATCATTTCTTTAATTGTATTTTAGTTATGATTAACATTCCAAGAACATTATTGTGCAAGGATGAATTTCCCAATTGTCCACCTACAGATTCTTAAGTCCTTTCCGTGATTAAATTACCATTCAATCCTTTTTAGATGGCTTCTTATTCTTTACAAAATTTTCCATAACTTGCATACTAATTTGGCATAGTTCGAATGCAAATAAAATACTTAATTATCTTGTTCTTATGTTAAAAATCTTCTTCTCGAACATATATTCAATGTCTACCTTTTTATTCTTACAACTCAAGTGGATGTGACTTGGTGTCCATATAGTGATATTAGGTTTTAATGGAGATTTAGATGCGAGATAGCTTTTTACCGAAAACATACCTCGATCACGGGTTAGTTATTTCCCTACCATAGTTATTCTAATTCAATGACTTGTGAAATTCCATTTTGTTTTATATATGTATTTTGTTTTCTCGAAGGTTGAACACACCAAGGAAAATCATATTATTTGAAACAAAAGAGTAATTTTAATTTAAGATATAAGGTCTTCAAGAGAGGCATTATTCCGAACCTCAAATCCCATTTTTACTCTTATATGCTTTATTTTCTACGTCACATTATGGTCTTATTATTAGCATTGTCTTGTAAAAGGAGTTATGAAATGTTTTGCATAACCTCTTGAAGACATACATGATTAGGAGACTTGAAGCTACACATGAACCCTAAGTTAACATCCAAATAAACTGAGTTTTAGATTAATTACAACTTCACCTAAGGGTCTACCCTCAACTATAAATGAGGATTAAGCAAGAGGACAAATTAATGCTAAACCACCTTCACAAAAGGGCCAATGTGTTATGTTGAGAGGAACCAAGGTAAGACATTTGGCTGAGCGTGGCTAAGGGTTCATTAACGAGAGTGTAAGAACTAGAAAAACTAAGGCACAACCTCCATCTATGTTGTCTAGATCCAACAGGGATTTCACTCGATGAAGAACTTTAAATTTAAATCTATCTTCAGATGACAAGGTAGTCTCACTTAGGCTACAAAGGTGGAGTTAACTCTGCATACTCCAAGTGAAATTTGACTGTGTCACTCTTATCAAATAGGTTAAAGACAATGTCACTAAACCTACTGACTAAGATGATAAGCCCAATTCTAGGGTCCTTGTTTACTCAAACTAGGAGGTTCCATCGAGTGATGAGTTTAATTTCTTTCTACGGTTTTCAATGTCTTCTAGGGAAAAAGTATCACACATGAAACCAAGTTATGCTCCAATATTGAACAAGGGTAGAGTGTTTCGATTAAATTCTCTTTATTAAATTTACAAAGTATGAAAGCATAAGATGACTCATTAATCATTTATTGAACACCAAATATGCACTACAAGATATTACTTAAAATTCATTTACTATATATAAATATAAAACCTTTTTACCATGTGTACTATGAATCAAATTGAACCTATGATTAAATGCACATTTCCTAGATGTCCTTGAAACTAACATCTCGTACATATATCACCAATTATCAAATATAACCTTCGTATCATGATATTAAATTATACATTTATTCATTTAACAATGAACTATATAAATTACAAAGATAAATAAATGAATTACACATCACCTTATTCGTCATCATTCTTTCATCCTACAAAACCACATGAGCATGATATCGGTGATAATTCGCTGGCATGGCATCCACCCTAGTCTAACATAATTATCATTTTTCAGTTTCCCATTTACATAAGATAATAATTACAATTTGCAATCGAAATAAAAGTTTTAGAGACATGTATTCATTACATTTCATTTTACTTCTTTTGTAACCCGAAGAGAGAAAGAGAAGGGAAGAAAGAGAAAACACCGTTTTGTCAAAAGTTATAATTCACACAAGTTACACTATAGAGTTTTAAATAGTTATTTACATGTGTCAAAAGTATCCACGGTGGTTTGGCAACCCGATGAGGGTCCCACAACTTTCTATTTTTACATTTTCTTACTAGCTACAAAAACATTCAAAACGGGCTCGAAGGCTAAGAAACCACTCTCAAAAGTTGTCTTTCAATGAGAACACACACCATGATTAACTTTCTATGTGTCCCCAGATATACCAAGAGTTCATAGCAACTCACGGAATTGGGAAAAAGAAAACGATTTACATTTGGCATGGCTTAGTTTTCTCGGGGCCACCTTTAGTCATAGTTGACCCAACTATTGCAAATGAACAAAAAAAGTTAGTTTGAGGGCTCAAAAATCCATGCCCAAAATTGACATTCGATGGATGAATGTGCCATAAGAAACTTCTTACAAGTTCCCATATATATGGAGAATTCAATAGAGTCATGGAATTCAGAACTAGAAAATAGTCTTCAAATGACGAAAAGTTTTCTGGAGTGACAAGTCAAAATTGGTCCAGTTTGACCTCGTCAAACTACAACCGGTGGCCTAGAAAATGGCTTTGTCAAACTATCCAGAAAAGTACTTTTCCCTAAACTGAATGTTCCATGCAATTTTCTAGTATAAACACTAGAGGTTTGCGAAGACGAAAAATAATTTCTCTATCTAGGTTTCAAATGGTGGTTCAAAATGAAAGCCAACTTTCTAGATTTAACAACTTTCTACTACTGTAAAATAGTGTAACAAGGCTCCTATAAGAGCGTCAAAAGATCTCATATGTTTATTCAGGGTCAAACCAAAGGTCAAGGTGACTCCTCGCATACCAAGGTACACGAATGACGCATAACATCTTGTTTTTATAGTTATGAAGGGTACTTTATGAGTCTCCAAAATGTAAAAATTAACTATTTAAACAAGGAGGTCAACATTATTACTGGGAAGTCAATCTTGTCTTGTCGATAAACCAAGATTGAAGTGATCTAGTTGGGTAATAATTTTTCTAAATCACCTTAGAATGAGGGTGGAAGTTCATGGTTTAATGCAGAAGAGTTATTTTGATTTCGTGAGTTACGACATGACATTTCATTGTTTTGCAATGAGTTGATATAAACATTTAACTGTATTAAAATCCTAATATTTTGAAATTCTATTAAGTTGCAAAAGAGAACTAAAACACGAGAATTATGAGAGGTAAGGGAAGATGGACCATGCCTAGAAATGAACTGGCGAGGCAGAAGACATTCCTGAAGGAGTTGTTGCTTTTGTAGAGATTGTTGCTGCTGAAACTTCCAGATACCATTGCTAAAAATACTTGTGTCTGTACATTCACTGTAGCAGTGTGTACAATCACTTCAGTAGTTCCTATGTTCACTGTAGTAATCTTTACATCTGAGCTAACAAGGACAATAGAATCAGCTCCCAATTCCATTGTTGTAGATAAGCATTTCTCATCAATATCTGCAAGTACAACTCGTACAACACCAAAGGCACGGGAAACGAGCATACTCGTCAAACCAATGGGACCAGCTCCCAATATGAACACGCATGTACCAGCTTGGATGCTAGCACGGCGACAAGCATGCACACCCACACTGAGAGGCTCACACATAGCACCCTCTTCCAGAGACACATTGTCTGGCAATTTGTGGCACAAATATGCAGGATGCACCACCTGTTGTGCAAGAGCCCCATGAACAGGAGGTGATCCAAAATATTTAACTTCTCGGCATAAATTATTGCTTCCTTGTTTACAAAGTGAACAACTGTTACAAGGGATTCTAGGCTCCAATGCAACACGATCGCCGATTACTAAATTCTTAACATGTTTACCGGTTTGTATCACAATACCAACACTTTCATGGCCAAGCACCATAGGCTCTTTCAATGCAATGCGGGAGTTTCTCATATGCTTAAGATAGTGCACATCACTTCCAAAAATACCCACAACCTTGATTTGTATTCTTACATCTTCAGAACCTAGGGTTTGCTCTTTGTAGGGTAGTAAGTGAACGTCGTTGAAACCACAAATGTACACCGCAAGATTCCATGTGTCATCTCTGTGCGTATTATTTTCATATCCATCAGAAACAAAAAAATTGTGGCTGCAGTATTTTCTTCCCTCTCAGAGATCTTTTAACTCGCTTCAAAGATACGAGATATAAACCCATTTAAATCTATTTGTCAGGGGAACTTATAGGTTACAAAAATGGGAAACAAAATCCCCATTTTGGCACTGACTGAGGTGGGGAAGATGGCAATATAAAAAAATTTCATTATGCTTAGGTGGACGTCCATGTCCTATTCTAGAGTTCATATTTTGGCATAGGCCAGGAGTGCGCTGGTAAATGTAACTCACCAGGTTGGAGACCTGTTTGTTGCAGGAATGAAACAATGTGGCTGTCTCCTGAGGAAACCCCTATATTTTGTACATGACCGTGATCACATCCATGAGAAGCTTTCACGTTCTTTCATTTGATCAAACACTAAAAAATATTTCATGTTCTGTGAGATGCCCACGCAGGTTCTAGAGCTTCCTCCCTCTCTCCATGGCGGTGGCTTCTCTCCACAACAAAACCAAAAAGATGCAAACCAAAAAATAAAAAATAAAAATAAAAATTGGAGTCCAAGCCCCCCTTTTCCCTAAACCGCCCCAAAAATTCATGGGCCTTTTTAAATTTAATCCCTTTATTTTTAAAAACTCAAAAAAAAGATAAAGAGCCCTAAAATGACTCATCTCCCCCTTTTTTTAATTAATTATGCTTCTATTTCTTATTTTAATTTTATTTTAAATCCATTCTTCTCATCAAAATAGGTATACCTAAAAAAAAATACGAGAGGAGACTCGGTCAGCCAAGGTAGAACTAGTGGTAGGAGTTCGAAACCGGATGTAGGACAAGTGTAACACCCTGAACTGTTGTTACTTCCTCCTGAGCATACAAGTGTTGATATGTGATTTCTTTTGTAAAAAGGATGTGTTCCTTTGATTGAGAAGTCATGCTTGATATGGACTGTATCTTCTTTGAAATTGCAGATCTTTGACTGAGTCGGAATATAATTGGACTCTTTTAATTCTTTCATTTTACACCTGAGTTTAATCTGATCTTGGAATGAATTATGGAGTTATCCATCTATAAGACCCAGCCTTGGATCAGTGGCATTGATCCAAGTAATGCTTTAAGTTTATTCGGGATGAACTAAAATTATAGACCTTTCGCAGGTTGCAAGGTCTGAATGCGTTGAATAAACTGTTCCGGAGTCTAACTCAGGCTGATCGTGTTAAATGAATTGGTTCCCGATATCGTAATATCAGGAAGGTCTTGATCGTGGACCGTAATAATTCGATACATTTAATTCACTAGCCTATTGGCAAAGTGCAGAGTGAATCTGCTCATGAATGTATGTTGTAGGTTCTTTTTCTTAAGAGCATTTGAAATGTTAGACCTAAACTAGATTTATTAAGGTTAGTAACCTAAAACTAAACTATGATCTATGGGTTAGATTAGTGTTAATCTAACCTAGGCCTAAGCTATAAGCTAAATGTTCTAAGTTAGTAACTTTGTGCTATGGAGGTTAGACTAAGTCGCATCTTAAATCCTAACCTATGTTACTAACCTAACTAATGAACAAGGAAGAAAGGGGACCTATGGAAGGGTGCGAGCCATGGGCGGCAGTTTCTATGGCATTAAATGGAGGGATAAGCATGGAGGACAGGTAATTTGGTAGAAGTTTAAACGGCTAGCAAGAGCCGACGTGGCAGAGTCGCCAAAGTTAGATATGGTCTTTGAATTTCATTTGTCCATCGCCAACTATGGCGGTCGGTGGCAATGGAGATTGAGCGGGAAATTTGGAGTAAATGCAATTAATGAGATTGGTCTTCGAGCTCGGGTTTCACGGGAAGGCATGCAAAATGGAAAACTAGTAGTTTGTTTGGTTTTTCATGCGCTCCAGTTTTCCCTCTGTCTGATCACTGGTTCTTCACACCAGTCTTCTTGGAGTTGCATGGAAAATATGAGTGTAACTCGCTCTTTTCTCTGTAAGGAAAATTTATAAGTCATGGAAATAACAAATTTTTGTTGGTGAATCTAACTTGGAAAAAGAGGAGAAGGCTCGAGCTCTTTCAGTGGTCTTCTTCGGATTTTTAAGCAAATAACCAGGCATGTTAGGCCCTAACCTTTAAAAATATTGCTCTCTTTCAAATGATTTCATTAGAACAACTCTGTTCAGATGATTTTGGGTTCTAGATGGTTTTTATGGTAGCTTTGTGTGATTTTATTACTGTATCTTCTTGCTGGTTCGATTTTTTTCAATTTAACCCTTGATGGGTGTGTATTGTGTTTCAAACTGTTGCTCTATCTCGTTGTGTTTTGCATTCCGGATAAAGTTTGTGAAATGCATGCAAGAAGGTATACTAAACCTGCTCTTTGAGAGCCCATGAATTGTTTCCTTGTTGGGTTCAGGCTACAGTTGATACTTGTTGTTGATACTTGTCGGAAAGGATACTGTTGGATTTTTGTTTGAATGTTCAGTATAATTCGACTTCTTTGTAAGTTCTGTCGTGGTTATTAGAGGTGGTGGTTACTGAATCTTGTTGGGTTTTGCTATGATACTTAAAGTTATTTGTGAGCGGATAACTTGCTGTGTTTTCAGTATTTCAATGCGACCTTGTAGAAGTTGTTTTCCCCCTTGTGTTGCGATTATGGGATTCAACCCATTGATAGTTTGCAATATATTTATTTATATACAAAATGACTCTGGAGTCCATGGAATGGTACGTATATTAAGGACTACTGTAGAAGCCATGTATGTGAATACTGGTAGTTTGATTCTGTCGGAGTCCTGGAGGGGTAACTGGTATTACGACTTCTGTTATCTTGTAATGAATACCTTCGTTTAGCAATGAAACTTTGGTAGTACTTGGTGTACTTTTTAGGTTTCCTATATGTGTGTAAGCTTGAGCGAATATTGTTGTAGAGGCTCAGTTGGATTCTTTGTTACGAAATCAGTATTTAGCTTCTGTATAAGCCTGATTGTGAATATTTACCATTGTTGGCACGGTTGGAATCCTTAACTTATATTTAGCTTGTACATCGGTTTCTGTAGAAGCTTTATCGTAATACTGTTGTTTGGATTCAATTGAAATCCTTGATAGGTAACCAGTGTTTCTGCTTCTATATAAGCTTGATTATGAACACTTATTATTTTTGGCTCTATTGGGTTCCTTAATTTATATATAGATATCATGTATCTTGGCCTCTGTAGAAGTGGGTCGTGAATACCATACTTTTCAACCTCTGAATGAGTTCAGATGTGAATACGGTATGTTATGTTTCCTTTCTGAATAATTCCAGTTAAATGAGGTTGTGCATGTTGCGTGGATTTCGTATGAATATCTCTGCATAGTCATAGGGAAACATCATTTGCTTTAATGATAATGAGTCTCTTGTTGACTGCGATAAAAGAGAAGTTCTTTTGATTTCGACCTTGGATCTAAAGCCTTACAGTGTTAGTAGGGATTAGAATGAGCTGTATGTTGCTGAGAGGGATTGTTGTCGTGTTTGTGCGTGATTACGTCTTTGTTGTTGAGGTTTTCTTGTCTTGTGCTTGACTGAGATAAAGAGTTAACAGTTGTGCCTTGACAAGCGATTGCGCTAGCTATTTTCTCGTTCCTATAATAATATGGAAGGTTATGTGGAGTCTATTTAGGATAGAATACTCATCACTGCCTTGGCGCGAGAGTCAGCATCTTTGCTAGTAAGCTACAGATATTGTTTAATTTAAATATTAACCAAACCGTGATGCTTCGTGGCCTCATCTGCTTTATACGCATGTGTTTAATGAAAACAGCTTGGTGGATTGCAATTGTTTTAAGAGTTATTGCTTATCATGCTCAGGCCTCATCGAACCGACCCATGTTGACAATTTTGCGAGATGGTTGCAGCGTAAGTGGTAAAAGCACGCAGATCTGATAGGATGTTCAGATTGTTTAATTTGGTTTTATGATGAATTACAACTTGATTCTCTAAATGTACTATATGAGGAAAGATGTTCTTTTTCTGTTGAAATAATTGTATCAAGTATGCTGAAAGCATAAAATGTATTTGATTAGCCTGAAGGGAATAAAGAGAGATATTTGTTACTTATGTGTTTGTATTCTTATCTTGATAGTTTGACCTTCTTCGGTTCAAATGATCTTGAGAGCTTGTTATTATTGTATAATTTGGAGACTTTTGTGATTATCAATGTAAGCTTGCAAGAATATGTGACTGAATACTTATGATTGTTTAGCAGTTCTAGTATGTTCTATCTAAAGCTAAATTGAAATTTAGATCACTGTCTTTCTGGAAGCTAGGGTAAAAATAAACCTAAGCAGGACGCTAAACAAGCTGAATTAAATTATTAATTCCTAGTCTTGATTAAGCCAGGACAACGTTTAATTGGATTCTTAATCATTATATCTTGATACTAATAAGTAAGATATAAATTCAGTTATGAGAACTGATATAAACCTAAAAAGGGTTTGGTTAGCAATCTCATGTGAAGGATGGGAGTAATTGTCCAATTTCGTTGATTTAGAATTATGTATATTCTATGAACTCCTTGATGGGACCTCTAGTCTTAATAACTTCTCTTGTGTATTGGGTTTTATTAAGAAAGGTCATTCTAAGGTGAGGAACCCAGGGATTGGGAAAGACTACCCTTAAAGGGAGCGTCTTATGGTATAATTTAACTCAACGTATGTAACACTTTTTAATAAGTAGATCTTTTCGAGGTGGATTTAAAGGTTGACGGCACAAGTCAACTGCAGGGTTGTACCTTCAAGAAGATTAGGATCTTCTCAAAGATACAACAATGCAGGTGACTTATGACGACACCCTTTGCATTGATCGTTAAGATTTACACCTTAAACTCAAACAAGTTACTCTGGGACCGATTAGGAATGTGGTCACATTATAAGGCTGCCTAGGAGACTCAGGGTATCTTGACACACTAGTTTAACTAGGGTTGACCCAGTATGTCATCGTATCCCTAGTCCTCGGGAGCATCCATATAACGTTATCACCTTACTAATCCGTTTCCGAGTGAATAACTTGGGATAGGAGGGACTGACAGAAGTCAGTATAAGACATTCTATATAACATAGGAATGGGGTGAAGGACGTATTCCAGATTGACGAGTATGCCGTTAAGGAATACGAGACATAAGCAGTATGTTTCAAATCTTTGGCCAAAGTATCGCAAGCTATTGATTACGTTGTCCTAAGTCACCTAGTCTAAGGGATGAGATGCCGATGAATAATGGTAACAATTATTCAGATAGGTTCCTTAGACAGAGCATTCTAAATCCCAGATTAGGGATGAGAACCGCAAGAGTATTGTGTTAAAGTAAAAACGCCAACTCTTAATACACATGAATAGATCGGTAGATTACCGATGAGTCATGGAATGAATAGATCGGAGGTACTCCGAGTCATTACAATCCGCATATGGTTATCTCTTTATAAGAATGGTTGTTTTGATTGGTGAGATCTAAATTATGTATTTAGAACCAGGAAGCATTTATAAAAAAAAAATTTACTTGTTCTAATATATAAAAATGAGGATGTTACATCTTGGTATCAGAGCTGAAGGTTGCAGCTCTTGGACCTATTGTGTCCATAATCTGATGAAAACCTGAATTTTCTTGTAACAGAAAATGGTTAGAACAAGAGGGAACGTTGCGAATAATGCTCCACCTGAAGGAGGGGCAGCAACAACCCAAAAACTTGATGAGATCCTTGCTGCCCTGTTGGACACAAGAGATCGTTTAGCTGTACTTGAATAGCAGGTGATGGGAAATGAGGAGGATGAAGAAGCTGGTAATAACAATCAGCAACCTCCTGAGGACAACCCCGATATGGGTGTTGATGTTAATGTTGGGAATGCACCTGTCCAACTAGAAAACAAAAAGGCCAGGTTGGCAGCAGAACTCACTAATGATATAAAAAGGATAAGTCCACCTAAGTATGATGGCACCACATTAGGAGATGGAGCTGAGAACTGGCTCAACGAAATGGAGAAGTACTTTGCAATAAGAAACTTCTCTGAGGAAACCAAATCTATTTGGGGAGCCTATCAGCTTTCCCACGAAGCATCTTCGTGGTGGGATAGCCGTAAAGCAGAGCTAAATATTGATGAGACCAATATTACTTGGGATCAATTTAAAGGCTATTTTAGGCAATGTTGGCTGCCATAACTTTTCTATGATCGTAAAAATGACAGAATTCCGTAACTTAGCTCAAGGAAGCTAATGGTAATCAATACTCGGGAGCGGTTTACAAAACTCCTCAAGTATGTACCGTAGTATCAAACTGACGAGAAGTTCAGAATACGGAAATTCATCATGGGATTGAATCCCGTGATAGGGGGAGAGGTCGATGTTCACACCCAACCACCATGGAAGGAGTTGTTGAAAAGCTATAAGACAAGAACAGAAATTAAAGGCTATTTCTGCTCATAAGGAGGAAGTGCGGAAGAAGACTGCAAACCCTTCTTCAACCTCTCTTGCACCCAAAAAGGGACCACGGAAAATTTTTGGAAACAAAAGTAAGTTTCCAGGGGATAATAGTAAGAAAGTAGTGGCAACTAAGCCTGCTGGAAATGTAAGGGATAATTTTGCCAAAAATTATAACAATGGGCAGAAGCCCTATGGAGGACAACGTGACAATTACAAGGCTGGAGGCAATTTTGAGCCTAAAAAGGGACCTGTAGGAGGCTGCTACAATTGTGGCAAAGACCACTACACAAATCAGTGCCCTTTGAAGAAGGATGATCGTGTCGCAAAGATAAGATACATGTTGTAGTAGCAGACAAGCAAGCTGAAAAGCAAGTGACACCTATAGAAGTTCCGGGTAAGTTATTTGGCATACCTGTCACTATTCTTTTTGATATAGGAGCTACTGAATGTTTCATTTCTAATAAACTTGCTTCTAAACTTAAGAGAAAAGTTGGAAAAATGGATAAATCTTGGACTATGCATAAAGTATGGTAATAACTCGCTGTTACATAAGTGAGTATGTGTCTTTTTGGGGCAATCCTTGACTTACCTAATTTCTCCACGGAAGTTGACCTCTATGTTACACCTTTGGGATCGTATGACATTGTCATCGATGTCAATTGGTTAGCTGACCATAAAGCAAAGGTAGACTACTATGAAAAGAACATAAAATGTTTAGATGATCGGATGGAAACAGCAGAGATTCAAGGTGTGAAACAGAAATTTCAGTTAGAAAAGCTCACCTATGCAGCTTAAAAAGGCTAAAAATAAAGGATGTACCCTTTATGCAGTAAAGATATCTGAATTTTCAGAAGAAGATGGTGATTACATGAAATGATTTCCTCTATTACAAAGTTTCAGGGATGTTTTTCCTGAGGAATTACCAGGGTTACCACCTAAGAGGGAATTTGACTTCACCATCAAAATCAAACCAGGAACAGAACCTATTTCCAAAGCACCTTATCGGATGACTACTACAGAGTTAGTCGAGCTTAAGGCACAATTGCAAGAACTTTTGTCTAAAGGTTTGATTAGACCAAGTGTTTCACCTTGGGGAGCACCCATAATATTTGTGAAAAAGAAGGATGGAACACTTAGGCTGTGTATCGACTATCGGATGTTGAACAAAGCAACAATCAAGAACAGATATCCACTTCCAAGGATCGATGATCTATTTGATCAGATGCGTTGGGCAGCGGTTTATTCTAAGATAGATCTTCGATCTGGTTATCATCAGTTAAGGATTAGAGAAGAAGATATTCATAAAACAACTTTTCGAACAAGGTACGGACATTTTGAATTCACGGTTCTACCCTTTGGATTAACTAATGCACCCGCAACCTTTATGAACTTAATGAACACTATTTTTCAAGAATATCTGGACAAGTTTGTACTTGTATTCTTGGACGATATTCTCATTTATTCTAAAAGCATTGAGGAGCACAATGAGCATTTGAAGATAGTTTTGGGAATTTTGAGAAAAAGAAAGTTGTATGGTAAGTTATCCAAATGTTCTTTCTTTGATTTAGAAGTTCACTATTTGGGTCATGTCATTAGCAAAGAAGGAATTGCTATAGATCCTTCAAAAATAGTGGCAATAATCGAGTGGCTCGCACTAAAAGAATGTGCACGAAGTAAGAAGTTTCATGGGTCTTGCTAGTTACTATAGAAAATTTGTTAAGGATTTTTCTAAAGTAGCTACACCAATAACTTCATTACGAAGAAGGATAAGAAATTCATATGGAATGATAAGTGCGGCGGCTTTCAAAATTCTCGAAAGGCCGGTTGACTTCTCGCACCTATATTAGTCTGTACTGCACTCCTAATGGGAGTTTTACTGTTGTAACGGATGCTTCTGGGGAAGGCCTTGGAGGTGTTTTGCTACAAAATGATCAAGTCATAGCATATGAAAGTAGAAAACTTAAATTACATGAGCTGAATTATGCTCCTCATGATTTGGAGCTTGCTGCCATTGTTCATGCACTTCAAGTCTAGAGACACTATTTACTTGGGAAACCTTTTGAGTTGAAAACTGATCACTTAGGACTGAAATATATTTTCACTCAGCCTAATCTTAATGCTAGACAGAGAAGGTGGTTAGAATTTTTATCACAATATGATTTTGATATTAGCTACATCAAAGGGAAGGAGAATAGAGTAGCTGATGCTCTAAGTCGTAGGAGGCACATTTCTACTCTTATAACATTAAGAACTCAATTTAAGGATGAGGTAAAAAGTGCCTCAGAATCTGATATTTACTTTCAGCAAGTAAAAGCAGCACTTGCTGCAGAACCTAATGATGAAAGGTATAAAGGTTTTCATTTTGATGATGAAGGAATCTTGCGTTATGAAAACAGAGTATATGTACCTATGCTGAATGATTTGAGAAAGAAGTTGTTAGTTGAATTTCATAATTCACCTTTCTCTGGACACCCGGGTATCACAAAAATGCTTGCTGATCTGAAACAACAATACTTTTGGAAAGGTATGAAAAAGGATGTCATTAATTTTGTGACTCATTGTTTGGAGTGTCAGCGGGTTAAGGCAGAACATATGCACCCCGCTTCACATCTTCATAGCATACCGCAGTACAAATGGCAAGTAATAACCATGGACTTTGTACAAGGATTACCCATGTCCAAGAATAAACATGATGTTATCCTAGTAGTTGTAGATAAACTGACTAAGGTAGCTCATTTCATCGCTGGAAATCTAAAGGATGATTCACCAGTGCTGGCCAAAAGATTCGTACACAAAATTTTCAGATTACATGGTGTACTAGAATTGATTATATCTGACAGGGATCCAAGAATGACGTCAAGATTTTGGCAAACGCTTAACACAGCTCTTGGAACGAAACTAGCAAATGCAAAAAGAGATATACAACTCATTTACAAAATTCAATGTTTTATTTGCAAGAGAGTCAAATGTTTCCCACAAAAGCCATGGGATGTAACTGAAAAGTAAAGTACAACTACTGAAAAGAAAGATACACATGCATGAATTAGAAAGCAAAGAAGTATGAGGGTGAACCCATCATTTCCTTATATATTCTTTGTTGTGCAGAGCATCTCCTTGCCGCTCCTTCATCCTCAAGGCATGGTACCGAAAATCAAAAATAAGTCAACCATCAATTACGAGCTCAGAGATCAAACCATATTCCTACACTATCCTACTTCATGCATATGAATCTTCCCCTAAACATGAGATGTGTTCTACTTCAAGGAAAAACTGCATGTATGCTTTTTTCACTTAGAAAGAAGAAAGTAAAAGAAAGAAGAAAACATGGACATAAGAGAGGCCAAAAGCCTAAAAATTTCCTAACTATTTTTCTAACTGTGCAGGTGTACAAAGTTACAAACAAAGAGAGAAATAAATAAGTCATAAGTTCATGCTAATAAGAAGGAATATTGCAACTCAAAGTTCAACAAACATTCTGCAAATGGAAGAAGTTAGAGCTCGAAGAGAGAATGGAAGATAGAAGTACATTTTTCAGTTTTGCAAATAAGAGGAGAATCATATTTCAACAAGTCAAGCTAAAAGCAAAAAGGATTACAACTGAAACAGGATAAGAGAGAATATTTTGGGAAAATTTTGATAGGGCTTCGCCATGTAAAATGGACATTTACAACTTTCATCATGTTGTTTCAATTACTATATGCTTTAAAAGAACTATGCAAATCAAATAAGTAATACGAAAAGAAGAAAAGCATTACATGATCAAGAGAAACAACTATCATGTTTTCAGCTTCTCAATTTCTCTATCAGCTTTAGCATGAAAAGTGTTAGTTTCTATATCCTGGATCGAATATATAACTACTATTTCTGAAAATGCTTTAAAGAAAAGATTCTGAAATTTTTTTGCAAGGGCTTCACCTTATAAAATCAACATCTCGATTTTTCAAGTATACATATCGAGCTGTAATGAAAGGAAATACAAGATATAATGTAGAAAAGGATTCTTTATAACTTAAACAAATAGAGAGAATTGAAATTCCAAGATGATCCTACAAATACAACCATCTTGAGTTGCAGTTTTCAAAATAAAGCAATATGAGAGCACAAAAATACTATAATGTCATTGAAGTATATTCATTCAAGCAAGTAATACTCATCTATGACATGATCAGAAGCCATTACAGGTAAACAAAGGAGCTATCTCATGATGACATTAGAAGTGAGAAGTGATTCAGGTAAAATCTACAGTTATAAAGGGCTTTAGAAAGAGATAATAACCCAAATTTAAGATATAACTATCTTCATAACAGAGTAAAGGATGAAGATCTCTAAAAGGTAAACAATGAATCTAGGTTCTAGTGTTCAAATGGATTTGAGTTTTTTCACTCAGTCAAACAGTCAATAGAAACTTATAGAGAATGAAAAACTCATAATTCATCAAACACAATATCAGATTTTGAAGTCAATACTAACTCTACAGAATGAGTTACAAAACTTATTACTCAGAGATCAATGGAAGTGTTTATCAAGGTCTCAGAATTCTGCAAGCCCACCAATGGTAAAGAAGGGATTTTCGGTTAAATACGGAGAGCATAGCTAATATTTCCACAATATTCTCAACAACTACAAAGGGGATGACATTTGTCTTAAGGAAAAGAAAACTAATACAGAAAGGTAGTGTTCAAATACGTTACAGAAGAAGAAAACTACCTTATGGCCAACACAGAACATATATGAAATATAATAGTGACAATATTAGAGCTTCAGAGGCCAAGAAAAATAAAATTATGAAGCTCATCATAGTCACTAGAGTATTCAAACGAATGCAATTTCCTTTACAGCCGATGTAATAGTAAATACCAGACCACAACTCAAAAATGACAAAGTCGAGCCTACCATTTTCCTCAGAATCAAGCTCAAAATAGAGAAGAATGGTGGTATGATAAACAATTACTAAGTTTACATGAAATAGAGCTTGAGATCTATATTATGGCTGAACGAAAGCTTGAGAATACACTCACCTTCCTTAAGATGGCTTCAGAATCAGAGCACTCAAACTATTTTCGAGCTCGATACTAGAATGCAATGAAAATGCAAAGAAAAATGAGTATCACTTTGGAATTTGAAATGATAAAGACCAATTAACAATGAAAACTCAGGAAATCAAGAAGTTTACCATCCTCATCAAATAGTGATGCTAGTTACACAGAACCAAGCTCAGTAGAGGTCGACATGGTGGCCATTCTTTCATAAAGTCAAATTAACAGAGCTCAAAAGGGACATAAATGGTGTCCACAAACCTCACTGAGTTCCAAAACTTAGAAAACACATTCACAGTTGGGAATCGAGCTCAAGGGTTACCCTAAAAAATGACGAGCATCATCCAAATTCACTCAGAAAGTTCTAATAGAGCAGAAGACTGAATATATAAGATGCGCGAAGATACAAAAACTAGACAAACCTCAAAAAGGCCGAGCTTGAAGTTCATAAGAAAGACACATCCATGGCTACAATGTTTCACCTTGAAAGCTCGGGACCAAGAAATCAAAGACCTCACAAAGTATACAGATGCTCGAAGGCTAAGAAGGCTGAAAAATGGACTGATCCAAGCTTTAAAAGCTTCAAAGAATAATGCGACCACAAATTTTTTTCCAAGGCTTCACCCACAAACTAGATGCAAAGTGAGAAAAATGGATGAGTTCAAGTGTTTTAACTCACCCACCAGAACTTTGGCTTAACCTAACCCTAACCAAGGGTCAAGAATCGATGGCTCAGATTCACCAAGTACAATGATCAAATGGCCAAAGATCATGCTCGAGATTAAAGGATAAATCATGGTTATTCACCACTGACCGTGTTAAATGCAAAGCCTAAACCCTAATCATGGGTAAGAGATCAATGACATCAAATTCACAGGTATAGAGATCAATGAACAGAGCATCACCAACTTCCAATGCAAACCCAGAGTTAACAAACCCTAACCGCAGTTAGGTCAACTTTAAAAACAGAGCCACTGACAAAGCGTTTGAGGGGTGAGTCATCATGGAGGGGGACCAACCCCATGTTTAAACAAAATATCATTGCATTGACTTTCAAAAGTCCAAAAACTATAGTCATTTCCAAATAATGCAAAAATGCCATCATACGTGCTCATCACCGAAAAGGTAAAGTTTGAAATATGCCAAGACTGACGAGTATGGAGTGGCAGCTATATGCCATAGTATTTGTTACAAAGGTGGTCAAATATAATATGGTGGTAACTATTACAAAGTTCCCCATGTGTATCCAAAAACATGCCCCTTTTATATGTACTAAGTCCACAAGGTGGCCAAACCAAGCGAGTTAAAGGTGGTCCCCACAAGGAGGTTGGAGTGGAGTTACAGAGTGTCATTCATGTGACCACTAAGAAAGAGATGTCAATGTCAGAGGATGGACACATGAACAATGGTCCCCACATGGGACATTTTATTTCACAAATATCAAAAATTTCTGAATTATTCACTCACAGGCAGAGAGTTATATTGTTGCATGCTTCACAAGAAGATAGAACAGAGAAGAAGACAAATTTGCATGCTCAAAGAGGGAGACTTGCCTAACAAGTAATTTTATTATTAGCAAATTATTCACCCATTCTTTTCTTAAAAATAGAACAGTCAACTTTAGTTTGACTGCATTGTAAACAAGGCTATTAATGCCTATTTTTAACTACATGCTCTAGTTTGTATTATTTTATCCCTTTATTTATTATTAAATAAAGGATAAAATTAGGATGCATGGGCGAGTACAGTCTTAGTCTATTTTTAGGAAGGGTGGGAAAATTTATTTTGCTATATATTGTGTGCCTTTGCAAAGCACAAAGGATTATTGGCTAGAGGACTTTTGGATATATGAGTACTGAAGCAAATTTTTCTATTTTTGCCCTCTAAGTGTGAAGTGTTTTTTGCCTTTCCAAGTTATTTTGCATTCTTGTGTATGTTATTTTAAACTTGTGAATGCAAATTCCTTGATCAACTACCTTACCCTGCTACAAATTTTAGTCCTTTCTACTTAATTTTAATGTGCATGTTAACTTATCAGTATTGTTATGATACTCCCTTAGCACAATCAAGTGTTTTTCCCTTAGATATTCTGCAAAAAAACTATTGGTTCGTGCATCAAGAATCCTTCACAAATCAGTTGTGCATATACTTAGTCAAAGCTCTCCTACAAATTTGGTGTATCACCTTACTTTTAATCATTTTATAGTCATCTTTTACTCTCAAAATCACAGAAAGCGCTTTAGGATACACCAATAAGGAACCAACCTTTTAATCCCGAAGACTCGCCTCAAAATAGGTATACCCACAAACCTGAGGTGTTTCCATTGTATCTATGAAAGAGAGAGATCAATTGTGCAAGCTTAGAAAACCTGCAGCCATCTCTCTACAAGTTGCACTTTCGAGAGATAAAAGGCCCACCTATTAAAGTTCCAGTCAATGTAACATGTGAAGTGCTAGAGCTTGATGATGAGGAGGAAGATGAAAACTGTGAAGACCATGAAGAGGAAGCCGATGAAGAATTAGAAGAGTTGAGTGGATCTCATGTCCATTTTATCACCACTAAAGGTATAGATGAAGAGGATGATTATGAAGAAAGAGTTGTAGAGATGAACAGTGAATCATATGCTGTCATGACTCATGAGAAAGCCAACAAGAAGGAGAAAGTGGTGTAGCCTACTAAAATATATAAGGAGCCTCCTACAGTTATTCCAATGATTGCAAGGAGAGGAGATCCTATTCCAACTTCTTGCACATCCAAGGTAGTTTCTGTTATTTCTTCCTCCTATGTTTCTTCTCCTAAAACTTCTTTCCCTTCAAATGATAGAGTTGATAAGTCAAAATTTTCACCTACTCCTATCAATGATGCTTCATCTACCTCTGGTTATTTTGACATTATTGACCATCTTAAGAAAACTAAGGTCCGTAGATCTCGAGGCTGAATTCTACTGCACCCATCCCAAGGCCTTTGTTAAGATGATAGACTTTGTAAACTCCAAATCCAAGCCTTCATTCCCTAGTTCTAAAGGTCTCTTGCCTACTCCTTATCCTTCACCTCAACCAAGTCTTGTGGTGGGATTCACTTCATCTGATGGGAAGATCAAACAATTTTATGTCACTCCCCTCATAGCTAGCCACAAACTCAACAATTGTGTTATTGATTTTAGTGCTTCAGATAATGTGATGCCTGTTAAGGTAGCTCATGCCCTAGGCTTAACCGTAACCCACGCTTTGGGTTCATGTTACTCAATGGAAAGTAGAGAAGTGCCATTGGTTGGGAGGATCAAAGATGCACAAATAGCCTTTCTGCTTTGCCAAAGAAGAAAGTTTTAGCCACCATTTTGGTAGTTGATATTCCCCCTTCCTATGGTATACTACTTAGTAAAAATTTTACAAAAGTTTTGGAGGAGAAATCATGATGGATTGGTCACAAATTATAGGGTATTACACACGGTCGGAACAACGTAACACGTACCCCAATGATGATACAGGTCTCCTCGCAAGGTGTTCGGGATCTAGAAAAGCTCTCCAAGTGTGTGTTAACATCCCGCATGCCCCGCTTAGCCCCCGCGTGCTTTGTTTTTCTCTTTTCCCTCTTTTCTTGGCCTTTTTCTCTTCATTCTGAAAACCGCCACCCCGCCTGGCAGCGGTCTCATGATCGCCACCCCTAAGCAGGCGGGCGGTCTCAGTAACCGCCGCCCACTTTCGGGCGGTGGTCCTTTACGCATTTTCTAGAATGCTCTTTTAACATGACTCATGTAAATTTCAATGATTCACCAGCTTTTTTCACCGCCATAAGCTTGCATTAATGATTCTAGTTCCCTGGAATAGTGTTTTGCCATTGTTTATAGTTTAAGAGTTCTATTTGGTTTTTACCTTGGGTAAATCCAAATGCTATAAATAGTTGGCTTGTGCTCAAGAAAATGGCCCCTCAAATTTGCCTCTGAATTTCTCATTGCAATAGATTAGTCTTTCATTTTGCTTAGAATTCTTAGTTTCTTTCATTGCATGCTTAGTTAGTGTTGTTTTGTTGTTAGTAAGCCACATATCCATCTTGTGCAAATGCTATTGATATTTTATCCAATCCATTGGAGTAAAATAGTTTGTTTTCAATAGGAAGCCATTAAAGTTGCAGGTTTTGCTCTTCAAACAGATAGTTTCAGGTTCTGGACGTTTTATGTTGCATGACTCATGCAATAAATCCCGCTAGGAATTACATAAGCCAAGCTCTATACTCTTGCGCTATCCCTCTCCTACTCGCATTGTATTCAGTCTGTATCTTGAGCTGCCTTTGTCCCAATATCTACTTCTGTTGATGCTAGCATTACACGCTTTTCTGGATCCACGTGAACACGAAGGAACGAGGAGATCACACTGAGGGGACATAGCCACACACACCATCGATTCGCCACTGTTCTGCAAAATCCAGGTTCTAGCTTTCAAAGTTCTAATTAGAAACATATCAAATAGAGTAGTCAATTACTTTATTTCAATCAATTTTACTTTCGATATTGCCGGGAAGCTGTGGGGATTGATAGTTTCTGAGAGACTATGATTCATTCCTCACTTCTGAGGTAGGATCGAGAGTCTTGCAAATAGACTAGATCAAGTATTTCATTATTTAGAATAGATTCACAGTTGCACAGACAAATAGCTATACTCGGTTATCTTGTTTGTTTTAATTTGTTATTCTAAATTGTCAATTTCTAGATATATTAAACAGTTACTCTTTAAATTCGTTCGAATAGTTCATCAGAAAATACAAAAATAGAGAAATCATATATGCTATAGATATACTTAACGTAGTTAAATTTCACTTTGCTGTAGTTAATTTTCATTGTTGCTTTTGTATGACAATCACGGGACCTAGAGAGCCCAGGGAATACATATTCGAGCCAATCATGCCCCAACCCAATCTCGTCACAGCCATAACTGATATAGATCAAAATCTCAGGATCCAAGTCTTCCAAACAACGGTAAACTTACAACAAATCAGTTTCCAACTGCATGGGTTAAACATAGAAGATGACCAAGCACACACATTTTGGTCAAATCAACCAAACTACAGATTACCCTAGATTCATATCCGCATGACTGTAGAAGGGTTTGAGAGAGAGCGGACATTCGGTTGTGATCCTTTGGTCCCACAGCTAGACACAGGAGATACTCTCACAGATATAGATACCAGCTTGAGAATTCAGGTTGCACAAACACCTGTAAGATATTATGAGAAGATCACACAATTATTGATTCTAAATATAGAAGCTGAAAAGGCATATGACTATTGGATACTAGGGATTAGGGATTGATTCCATGCATGACCATAGCAGGACCACAACAAATACGAATCTACGGGTGTGACCCACAAATCCCACAGCCCAACGAGCCTATAGGTGAATCAGACATAGATGTTGGCCTACGTACACTAGTATTCAGATCTACTCCACTTCCACCTATCATCATCGAACAGTTATCCTTATTAGACATAGCAGCTAACAAAGCTAAGGAGTTCTGGACTAGGCCAGAGAATCACCCATAGAGTCAATTATATTTATCATCCGTCCTATGACCTTATCGGGGGACATACACGAAACTATCCCAGGACATTTTCCATGTATTCCACAACCTATAGACCGAATCACGCCAGAGCTCGATATTGATTGGAGCCTTCGAGTAGTCATCCTTGCTGATCGATCTATCACACCAGTTCAGGTTAGGAGGGCCTTCTTTGCCTTAGATTCACAATTTCCACTAGTGTGCGTCGAAGACATCAGATTGCCTAACTAGTTTGTCTATATCCCACGCATATTCCATCCCCACCGGCTGTCTCGGCACGACCTCGGGAGGTCGGGTGTGAGGAAGAGTTACTTGTAGATTCCCAAGCTCGCTTGTCACTTTTCCGTCATACAAAATTGGTGAACCCGACGTGAACCTTTCTACTTTCTAGTCTGGAGTCAGATTTCTACTGGTTCTTTCAAATTAAAAATGACTCTTTCATCTTTACTACCTCATTAGCTTTCACCATCACCTTCACTCCTTCCCATTATTCTGCGGGTATTCATATACCCCAAATATGTCGGGATTCGATGCATATGGCAGACCCCTCTTGGGTCTTGAGGCATACTACACCCAACAGAATAGACAATCATCACCCTCGCTCTCAGTATGGGGTGACAACTACTCAACTAACCAGTTGTCAACACAAACTCCAAGGATCAGATATACCTCATCCCTCCAAACAGAGGAGTTGGATCAGTTCGCTCAAACATGGCAAACAGAGCCTTCAGGCTCGAACAATATGACGCTCACAGGAGAATCAAGTTCGTCTCCTCAGGTACTACTTAGACCACAAATTAGTAGACAATCAGACTCATACCTGGGTTTAGATGATGAACATTTGGTATGTTATGCCAGGAATGAACAACGTTCTCGAAGTATGTACCCACCTGTAGGAGGTTTACAAACACAACCCGAGGTCTCTTTTCAAGGAAATACCTCCATGCCACTACACATAGGAAATGCCCTCGGGGAAACTTGGTAGGGCAGCGATCAATTCATAGCAGGATATCACATGCCTATACAACATCAGGATATACAACAAATGCCACCAAGGAAAAATATCGTGACTTCACCAAATGAAGTCATTTCAACTCTAGTAGAAAAGGTTAGGGGGTTAGAACTTGCCCAAGCAAGTCAAAATTCTCAATTCATGTAGGTAGGAAGTTCCAATCCTCCACACCATCCTAGCCAAATAGACCTCCTCACAGGAGTAGGCACGTTAGGCATGACTCCTCAGTATTCACAACAAACCCCAACTAGACCCACCATCCCTAACACCGCTCCTCCCGGTCTAGTACAAAGTAATCCATTCTTGGACAATACCCCTTCATACTTAAACATGTACTCCAAATCACCACAAGGGGATATGTTCTCCTCTCCCGGTATTTTTACTCAACCACAGGGGTTCCCTTATGCTCCTACCAATGCATATGCAACACCATATCAACAACCCATTCCACCTCCGCTCCCTCAGCAGGCACCATCAATGGTCGAAACCTATGCGATAGGGACTTACTCAGAATATTTGAAAGAGCCCCTAGATTTCACCATACGAAGCGTCATGCTTCCAAGACCTCTTCCCGATTTGCCCAAATACAAAGGTGAGGGAGATCCAAATGCCCATATCAAGGCTTACGCAATAGCCATCCGAGAACTACTCCCTTGGGATGGGGTTGTTGCTAAAATATTCCCCAAAACTTTGGAAGGCATCGCTCTCGATTGGTATTATAGAATACCTGAGGCTTCCATCCATTCGTTCAAGCAACTCGTGTCAGAGTTCATCAAAGCCTTTGACATGAACAAACTATTAAGGATAGGAATCAGGGAATTCTTGCACATTAAGCAAGAACACAATGAATCTGTCACCCATTTCATCCAGAGGTGGCGCACAGTTCTCTATTCTTCGGCAAGTGCTCCGAACATGGATCAGATGGAACTATGTGATCTATTCCTTCATTCTCTCAGCAGAGAGGTAAAGGAAGAGGTCCAAAAGTTCCCGCTAAGAACTTACGATGAAGTACTTGAGAGTGCTCTCCGAATAGATCAAGCGGCAATTGATAGTGGTCGCAAGACATATGGAGCAAACGGGAGGTTAATCACCTCCAACCAAAACACTACAACTTATCCTACTATCACGAATGTCAATCAAGGACCTAAAATTCTTAACAAAAATCATGGAGTGATAATGGATGGAGTAACTGATCAGGCTAGAAAGACAAACATTGTGAATACTCCACCACAAATAAACAATCAACGAAACAACAACTTTACCCCGATAATCAATGCAGTGGATTTTAATCATCCACGGCAACAACAACAACAACGACGGTGAATTCCTACATGGGATTCAAGCCAAAGCTCAACTGGTTATCAAAATCAAAATCAAAATAAAAAACAACAGACACAAAACTTTAATAGGCAACGGTTTGATCAAAGTTTTGGGCCACAATATGCACCAAACCAACAAACTAGGAATTACAATCCTAATTCCTATTGTGGTTTCCACAAAATTCAGGGCCATGACACTAGAACGTGCCGTGACTACAATAAATTCATGCAACACTTGCCAGATGAACAAAGACAACTTTTCATAGATATGTTCTTGGCAGATCCTACGTCACCAGCACCAAATACTTTTACAGGGGCAGTTTCCCCTCAAAATGCACCCCTCAAGATCTTTAATGATCCACTCCCAAATCACAACAATAACAAGTTAAATCCAAGTGGGACAAACAAGGGTGTAATTGTAGGAAACAATGATCATGAGGCTTCAACTTCGCTAAATCCATTAGTTGCGCCACAACTAGGAAGTCAGCCACGACCTAAGATAGTCGGATTAGTGGAGTTAGATGCCGAATTACCCGTAGAAGCTGTAACAAGGACACGAGAGTATTCCTCTCAGCCAAGTCCAAGCTACCCACTAGAAATAGACAATATCCAACAAGTATTAATAAAACCCGTGGGTGCTTATGACTTAATTAATGATCTAACAAAAACCTTCTCGCACATCTCCTTTTTGGATTTATTGAAGAACTCTCCTACCCACAGGGCTACTCTTTTAGAAGCATTGGGTTTAGGTCATCTAATTAGCATCACTCCACCTCCCGAAACACAGGTAAATCATATAGACTTTGATATCCATCCTCCGGGGCAGCCGGATAGGGACACCGAATTCATATTCGAAATAAACAAAATGCCAACAGATGCTGAGATTGCATGCCGAGGTGATCCAGGCCTTACACTTACAAGTATGGGTTTATAACAATTATGTGAAACGCGCGATGGTTGACGATGGGGCAGCAGTTAACATAGTCCCTTTTTCTTTCCTTCAAAAGCTAGGGTATGGAGAAACAAATTGTTCCACAACCCGAAATACGCTAAGAGGCTATGACAGCCTTAAAGCCACCTCGATTGGAACTATAATATTACCAGTCACCTTAGGACCCAAAACCATCCTGACTGAGTTTTATATTATAGATCGGAAACTAACTATAATATGATCCTCGGCCGACCATGGATACACCGCATGAAGGCAATCCCTTCTACGCTATTTCAAGAAGTAAGGTTTTTACACTTAGGAAAGATATTCGTAGCCAAAGGTGATCCAAAACCATTCGATGTACACCTAGCTGACTTAAAGAAAAGACCAGGCATGCACTCGGAGTTTGAACTCCCAACGAACCAACTTAATAAACCTACCGACGCAAAACCAGAGGAAAAATTGGTACCTACCACAGACCTTGAAACTATGAGCCTAGCCACGGCAACCCCAGCCCCCAAAGATGAGGCTAACACTATAGAAATAGTGTCATTAGGAACTACTACAAAAATTGTTGAATTACTGGAACAAGATCTACCAATGTTCCTACCATTTGATTCTGTAGGCATGGGGTGCACCCTAGGTGTTGGCTCTCTTCCAGTAGTGGAACTCTGCATGATAGAAGTAGAAGACGTTAACACAACAAGTGTCCCAATGCACCCATATTCCCAGCTAAGTATTGGACTCTCCATTTCGATGGAGCTAGATGTCATTACGAGCTGGGGCAGGTGTAATCCTTACTTCTCCCAAGGGAAAAGTCCTACCATTTTCCTTTAAGCTAAAATTTGAATGCACTAACAACAACACTGAGTATGAAGCCCTCCTCCTTGGCCTCATCGTAGCTAAGAGAATCGGTGTTGATAACATCAGAGTGTTAGGAGACTCGCAATTGGTAGCAAACCAAGTCTCTGAAGTATATGAAACCAAAGCCGAGCACCTACAGCTCTACAAAACAGTTGTATTGAATTTAAGCAAGGAGTTTGACTTCATATCAATTGAAGCAATCCCGCGAGAACAAAATCTTCTCGCCGATTCTATAGCAACCTCGGCATCACGCTTCACTCCAAACAATGAATTCCAAGATACCCATTTCATGGTGTCCCTTCGTACCGAACCATTGATAAAAACAATGTCAAATCCTCTTTTAAATAGAAATGAAAACAAATCTACTATCCTAGACCACGTTGGTAGTGATATGGCAACTCTGAATTACTTAAACGCCTATGCGGCATTACATCTCTCCCATCACGTGATAGATTTATCTTTGATCCCACATTCATCTTCCTATTACGGGAATCCCATGACAGAGCTTCCCCCACAAAAAGAACCCAACATATACACAGTCGAGAATGGAGACGAGCTGGGGCTACCCCCAGCCCCGCCTGAGTTTGAAGAAGGTAACGCTTCTTTAATCAAAGAAACAATTGATATTAACATCGAACGGAAGATGAACCAAGGATGTTGAAGTTAGGATCCTCGTTAACTCCGTTAGAGGTAGAAATACACACTCGGATCCTCAAGGAACATCAGAAGGATTTCGCATTTAGTTATAAAGAAATGACAGGAGTTACACCACACATTGTGGTACATAACCTCGTCACTAAATCAGATGCAAAGCCGATTAAACAAAAATCGAGACCAATGAAACCTAAGGTAGCTCTCATGGTGAAAGAGGAGGTGATAAAACTCCTCCAAGTAGGATTCATCAAACCAGTCGATTACTCTCAATGGGTATCTAATATCGTTCCCGTTCTAAAAAAGAATGGGAAGATACGCATCTGCATAGACTTCCGAGACATTAACAAAGCATGTCCTAAAGATGACTTCCCATTGCCATCCATTGATGTCATTGTTGATGCAACAACTGGATTTGAACTTTTGTCTCTCATGGATGGATTCTCGGGATACAATCAAATCAGAATATCTGAACAAGATCAAGCTAAAACCACATTTATAACTCCTTGGGGAACCTATTGCTATGTTGTTATGCCATTCGGTCTCAAGAACGCTGGCGCTACATACCAGCGGGCTATGACATATATATTTCATGATCTAATTCATCAAATCATGGAATCCTATGTAGATGACTTGTTGGCTAAGGCCAAGAAGCATTGTGACCATCCGGAAGTACTTCGCATCATTCTTTCACGTCTGATAGAATACGGAGTCACGCTAAATCCAGAAAAATGCGTCTTTGGTGTAACAGGAGGGAAGCTCCTAGGTTACATTATATCATCATGCGGGATCGATGTTGACCCAACCAAAATTTGGGCTGTCCTCGAAATGGTCCCACCTTCGGATGAATCTGGAATCAGGTCATTTCTCGAAAAGCTTGGTGCAATCCGAGATTCATCCCGGACTTAAGTTTCGCCATTCATCCAATCAACAATCTACTCAAGAAAGACTATAGCATTGATTGGATCAAGACTACAATGAAGCTTTCAACGCAGTTAAGTGTTTCTTGTTATCACCACCTACGCTAATGCCACCTAAGCCAGATCACCCATTAATTTTATATTCACGAGCTACCAATGTCTCGCTAGCCTGTATGTTGGCTCAAGAAGATGATGACAAGAGAGAACGTGTGATTTATTTCATTAGCCGGACATTGCTCGACTATGAAACACGTTACACACAAGCAGAATGAGAATGCCTCGCCATAGTCTTTGCAACAAAATCGCTTAAGACATTACATGTTAAATCAAGAAACAAAGGTCATGGTAAAAACGGATCATTTACGAACTTTCCTCACGCAAGGGTCCTTGTCTAAAAAGGCTGGATGTTTTATAACCTTAATGGGTGAATTAAATTAACATTTGTAAATCAGAAGTCCGTTAAGGGACAAATCATCGTGGATTGGTTAGCTGATAACCCATTAGATGGATGCAATCTAGTAGATCTGGACTTTCCAGATGAATGCGTATACTACATCGAAACCAGACCTCCTATCTCTGAGTGTCCTTGGTACACTGATATCATTAATTATATCATGGACCATACATATCCAGAAGGTGCTACTCCGTAACAAAGAAGGTGGTTACGCATTATCGTAGCCAAATACGTCATTATAGAGCAAGTACTCTATCGAAAAGCATTCGATGGAATACTTCTAAGATGTGTCGACACAAAAGAATCCAAGAAGATTCTCCATGAATCTCACAGTGGGATGTGTGGAGGCCACTTCGGTGGCCATGCCACCACTCATAAAATACATCGAATGGGCTATTTCTGGCCCACTCTAGAACACGATGTAGTAGAGTTTGTACGCAGATGTCATAAGTGTCAAGAATTCTCCCACGAGATTCACATGCCAGCACAAGCTCTACAACCGATCGCTACTCCGTGGCCCTTTTCCACATGGGGCCTAGATTTGATAGGGAAATTCTCTCCCTCATCCATAGATGGCCATAATTTTATAATCACGGCCACCGAATATTTTACCAAGTGGGTAGAGGCTATGCCTCTTACTACTGTACCGGGTTCTGTAATCGCCAAGTTCATTTTGAACCAAATCATTTACAGGTACGGTGTCCCACAAATCATTATCTCAGATAATGGAACTTCTTTTAAGAATGACAAAGTTCATGAATTGTGCAATAAATTTAAAATAAGCCATCATACGGCTTCATTATATTACCCTCAAGCCAATGGACAGGATGAGGTGACAAACAAAACATTAAAAGCCATTCTCCTTAAAACGGTGAAAGAAAACAAATGAGATTGGCATTTGAAGTTATATCCGCCTTATGGGCCCACCGAACCTCAATAAGAACACCAACAGAGCGACTCCTTTCTCGCTAGTATTCGGGGAAGAAGTAGTTCTCCCGCTTGAGGTTGAAATACCTAGTCTCTGCATTTCATTACAAGGGATTCTAGATGAAGACAATTATAGAGAAGCACGTCTTTCCCAACTAGAAAGTCTAGATGAAGCTAGGTTAGATGCTGAACAGTGGCACAGAGTCTATGCTGACCGGATGTGCCGGCAGTATAACAAGAAGGTCTATGAACGTGACATATATGAAGGTGATCTAGTTCTAAGGCTAGACAACTGGATCGACAAAAAAACTAGTGAAGGAAGGAAGTTCCGGCCCAAATGGTTGGGCCCATACCGAGTCATGAAGGACTATGGAAATGGTGCATACCTCTTATGTATGCTAGAAGGTGAGGAATTTGGTGAAACATTCAATTCCCTACACCTCAAACGATTCTACGCGTAAGCAACTAGCACTACTTATAATTATATCTACATTGCATCTTCATACAGGTTAGGATCATTTTGTCCGCTTGTTTCGTACAAAAAATGTGATCAAGGAATTTGTTCTCAAAGCAATTCATTACAAACTCATGATGTTGTTGGCATAAACACTCTAATCATACTTCTCCATTTCCATGATATCATCAAACTATTTCGGAATCATTTCATCAAATAAAGCTAGATATGACAAAGTCTTAACGGTAACCATGCCAAGATCTGCGGGTTTATTCTCACTTTTGGTTTCTTCTTAGGATAGGTGTCTTGCCTATGGTCTATTCTAGAAGCTTCACGGTGTCACATCTATCCCGTATGAATATCTCTTTGGAAATAAGAACACACTGACATTTTTCTCAAATAAATAAGTCAAATATAGATCAAATAGAAAATTTTAATTTTACACATTTCCTTGCCCCACCAACCTTTGGTGATGAGCTTGCATCTCTTACTAGTGACGTAGGGTTGGGAAAGGATGGAAATGCCCTTACTCACCTATGCCTTGCCTATGGTGATAAACCCACGCTTCTTACTAGTAGCATGGGGCAAAGTGTAGGGGGTCCTCTTGACAAACAAACGTAAAAGGTCATAGACAAACAATTCAAATCTTAAAATCTTGAGTCAAAAACAAATGAATCAGATGTCCAAAATTCCAAGAGAATTAAAATCCTAAAAATCCAGATTTTGTCTACCATGTGGCCATCTAAGGATCTAAGTCTAGATAAACCACAAAGCAAGTTGCATCCCAAAACTATGAAGTCACTCGAGTGGAGTAAGCTTGTAGCATCCTAATTTGGTTCCACCAAAGCTTTGTCTATCTCTCATCACTACCATTTCAACACATTTCACAACTTGTGCCCTTTCTAGCTCTCGGTGATGAGCCCTCACATCTTACTAGTTGTGTGGAGTTAGGAGAGAGGCAAGTCTATCTGCTCATCGTACCAGTTTTGTCTTCACCACTTTGCCAAAACAAATATGAGGCATCAAAATTGCTTACAGAAACTAAGATTCAAAATCACATTATATCTACATTATCATATATCAGCATCATGAAATACAAAAAGAAAGTAAAACACTTGCATCATTTGTTCTCCATTGCATACATTCTAAAGAGCATACAAGCATAACATCATAATCTACATGAGGAAACTGGAAAGGAAACAAAGTCATGAATGCCAAAAGTCTGATCCAAAAAGAATATATATATATATATATATAAAGTTTCTGTACAATGCCATCATGCACCAAGCATGGTCAAAATGCTCAAAGAGCCCGGGATATACAAAAGAATATATCATACAAAATCTAGGAGAGCCAAGTGGCTTCTCAACCCCTATGAGACCCCTCCAAGGTGCACGCCGTGCCTAGGACTCAGCTACGCCGGCGCTCAGTGCACGAGAGGGCTCAGATCCCGAGGGCAGCCAGCCTCTCACCACAAGAATGACTCCTCATCGGGCGCTCGGTGTCCTATACCCCACTAGCTCTGTGTGGAGAGTCGATACCATCCTGGCCACGTGCCGATCCAGACTGGGGCAAAGACATTAGTGTGTCTACCAGCATGCTGAGGGCTCCCAACATCCACGCAGACAACTCGCGGGTCCTCCATGGGGATCATCAGGGTATCGGTGCATACCCTACAAATCAAGTCCCGCCACTCATCGGTGGTCTCTGCAAACAAAGGAGAAAAAAATTAGAAACAAAACAAGAGATTAGAAATACAAGATAAAACAAAAGGAGAGATAGCAACTAAGGAAATCCTAACTAAAAACAAACATTAAAAGGAAGGATGGTAACTTACTCGATCACCAGGCCTCCAGGATGGATCGCTAGGGTCAGCACCTGCCACGGATGCCACCATTGACTGAGGTGCTGCTCCTGTGACTGGAGCAACGTAGCACCCCGCAACGGACTCATCCTCCCCGCCATGGCCCTGGAGAGTGGCTCCTCTGAAACCAGAGTAACTCTCTCTGCACTCTGCTCGGCCCTCGCTGCCTGCATGATATCCTGAGTGTCATGCCACTCAGGATCGCTGTCCTCCTCTGTCTCTCCCCCTGTAAACTCCTCGGACTCGAGTCTATGTCAATGGGGTCATCGCTGCTATGGGCAGGACCCACGGTAATCTGAAGCAAAGGTGCCTGAGGCGCACCGGCTCTCCCTCGAGCACGTACTACCCTCCTGCCGTAATAGGGATGCCAGGAGTAACAACTATCCAACCCCGGCCTCTAGGACCCCCTCTGGCCTCTCGAATTGACCTGTATACTGGCGCTACTGGGGAAGCATGCCCATGTAAGGTAGGCCAAACTGCTGAGGAACTCAGCCAAAGGGGTGTATCTCCACTCACCCCACTCTAATAAGCTGCCCTATGGTGGAGCAGGAGATCAAAGTAAGAGCCTCCTCGCCCCATATGCCTACCATGGTCTGATATGGTGTGGCCTCCATGTCGTCGGTGGTCAGAGAAGCAACTGGCTAATGAGGTGCTCTGAGCACCAACATATCTATCCATCTAGCTGCCCTCATAGCTCTGGGATCTGTCACCTCTACACCTCTGCCATAGGGGATGAAGTGCTCGTAGACCCAACTCATGACCAGGGTCGGGTGGCTCAAGGACTGCCCCTATAAATGGACTACCCTATATAAGTCGTGGTAGGTAGTCCCAAGTATGTCTGCTCCCCAGGCATATATCCGGCCATGTCCCTCTATCTGTGTAATGATGGGGGACCAGCAGTATAGCAGTGTGTCTCCTCCCTTGTCCCCGATCAGTCTCGAGGCAAGGATCCCCATAATAGCCTGACGAAGCAAGGGGATGGGAAAACTAGGAATGGATCGAACTCTAACCCCCTTCTTCGACCCCGTGGAGATGACTGCATCTCCCATATAGGAAGCCCACTGTGCTATCTGGGCCCACGAACCTGTTGTCTCAAGGGTGAGACGTCTCCCAATAATCGGGACCCCCAGAATGCGATAAACATCCTCCAAAGTGATGGTCCACTCACCGCGGACCCCTGGAAATCGAAGGTGTTCCGATCAGCATCCCAATAGGAAAATAAGTCACAAAGAATGTGATTGGATGGTGCAACATGTGGAACGCGTGAGATACGTAGTATCCCGGCCCTCTGAAGAGTGTCCTCCTCATCCTGAGAAAGTGCATCTAGTACTGCTGGGAGCCAGTCACACTCCCTCTCTCGGCTCCACCGAATATACTCCTCTCTCACCTGCATACACCCAAAAACACACAAAACAAAGCAAGTTAGCATCCGAGTGATACTGGAAAAATCATGAAAACACATAGAAATGCTAAAAATGCAAAAATAATCTCAAATAGATGTACTTTTGGCATTCTCAAAACCACCACCTTGAGCAGGGAGGCGGTTTTGTAACCACCGCTTTAAGGGAGGTGGTTAGCATGTAACCCGCCACCTTACGAGCAGGGGTGGTTGTGTAACCACCGCCTGGCAGGCGGTGGCGGTCGTGTGCTTGAAAACCCATGCGGGTTTTTAAACCTAAAAAAGCCTAAAAACATAAAAAAAGACCATTTTAACTAAAAACAAAGCCTACCCAGTAGCGCCCCCTAGATGGACCTTTTGGACCTAACATTTTCAAAAATAACCCCCCCATGACAAAGATTTTAGCATTTTAAAATTAAGGGGGTGAAAAGGATAAATTGAAGAAAACTAACCTGTGATCTCGTGGGTCGATGTTCCGCTCGCGGAGGCATGATCACTATCTCGTCACGAACATTTTGGCTCTACTCGCACAAGAAACCGTCACCATGGGTCCCAAAGCTCAAAATCAATCAAATCAACACGCGCAAATGAATAGGAAAATGGGCCCACTTTCATATATATAGCAGCCTGACTTGTTTTAAAAATGTTTTTTTTTCGCAGGTTTGGAGCACCGACGGAGGTAAGTTCTTACCCCCGCACAAATGGTACGTCCTCATTTCCCATTATTTTAGCATTTGTTTTCCGATCTATCTTGTCTATCTGCACTTGAGTTCTCTTTTCATTTTGCAGGGAGTGGGAATTTTGGATGGCGTCATTTCGACACACGGACGTATCAGGTATAACTTTCAACTTCCCATTTCGGGACCGCCATACTCGGACCCACCATTTTATGCCTCTTCATGGCTAAAACACTTCTCGAGGGGGAAATATGTACGTACCCAAAATTGTAGGGTACTGCACCATCGAAACAACGTAACATGTACCCCAATGATGATACAGTCTCCTCGCAAGGTGTTCGGGATCCGGAAAATCTCTCCAAGTGTGCGTTAACATCCCGCATGCCCCGCTTAGCCCCCGCGTGCTTTGTTTTTCTCTTTTCCCTCTTTTCTTGGCCTTTTGCTCTTCAGTTATGAAACCACCGCCCCGCCTGGGTGGTTGTCTCCGTGACCGCCGCCACCTAAGCCCGCTAGGCGGCGGTCCTTTACGTGTTTTCTAGAATGCTCTTTTAACATGACTCACGTAAATTTCAACGATTCACTAGATTTTTTCACCACCATAAGCTTGCATTAATGATTCTGGTTCCCTGGAATAGTGTTTTGCCATTGTTTATAGTTTAAGAGTTCTATTTGGTTTTTACCTTGGGTAAATCCAAATGCTATAAATAGTTGGCTTGTGCTCAAGAAAATGGCCCCTCAAATTTGCCTCTAAATTTCTCATTGCAATAGATTAGTCTTTCATTTTTCTTAGAATTCTTAGTTTCTTTCATTGCATGCTTAGTTAGTGTTGTTTTGCTGTTAGTAAGCCACATATCCATCTTGTGCAAATGCTATTGATATTTTATCCAATCCATTGGAGTAAAATAGTTTGTTTTCAATAGGAAGCCATTAAAGTTGCAGGTTTTTCTCTTCAAATAGGATAGTTTCAGGTTCTAGGACGTTTTATGTTGCATGACTCGCAATAAATCCCGCTAGGAATTGCATAAGCCAAGCTCTATACTCTTGCGCTATCCCTCTCCTACTCGCATTGTATTCAGTCTGTATCTTGAGTTGCCTTTGTCCCAATATCTACTTCTATTGATGCTAGCATTACACGCTTTTCTAGATCCACGTGAACACGAAGGAATGAGGAGATCACACTGAGGGGACATAGCCACACACACCATTGGATTCGCCACTGTTCTGCAAAATCTAGGTTCTAGCTTTCAAATTTCTAATTAGAAACATATTAAATAGAGTAGTCAATTACTTTATTTTGATCAATTTTACTTTCGATATTGTTGGGGAAGTTGTGGGGATTGATAGTTTCTGAGAGACTATGATTCATTCCTCACTTCTGAGGTAGGATCGAGAGTCTTGCAAATAGACTAGATCAAGTATTTCATTATTTAGAATAGATTCACAAATTACGAGAAAAAATAGCTATACTCGGTTATCTTGTTTGTTTTAATTTGTTATTCTAAATTGTCAATTTCTAGATATATTAAACAGTTACTCTTTAAATTTGTTTGAATAGTTCATCAAAAAATAAAAAATAGAGAAATCATATATGTTATAGATATACTTAACGTAGTTAAATTTCACTTTGCTGCAGTTAATTTTCATTGTTGCTTTTGTATGACAATCACAGGACCTAGAGAGCCCAGGGAATACATATTCGAGCCAATCGTGCCCCAACCCAATCTTGTCACAGCCATAACTGATATAGATCAGAATCTCAGGATCCAAGTCTTCCAAACAATGGTAAACTTACAACAAATCAGTTTCCAACTACATGGGTTAAACATAGAAGACGACCAAGCACACACATTTTGGTCAAATCAACCAAACTACAGATTACCCTAGATTCATATCCGCATGACTGTAGAAGGGTTTGAGAGAGAGCGACATTCGGTTGTGATCCTTTGGTCCCATAGCCAGACACAGGAGATACTCTCACAGATATAGATACCAGCTTGAGAATTCAGGTTACACAAACACCTGTAAGATATTCTGAGAAGATCGCACAATTATTGATTCTGAATATAGAAGCTGAAAAGGCATATGACTATTGGATACTAGGGATTAGGGATTGATTTCATGCATGACCATATCAGACCAAAACAAATTCGAATCTACAGGTGTGACCCACAAATCCCACAGCCCAACGAGCCTATAGGTGAATCAAACATAGATGCTGGCCTACGTACACTAGTATTCAAATCTACTCCACTTCCACCTATCATCATCAAACAATTATCCTTATTAGACATAACAACTAATAAAGCTAAGGAGTTCTGGACTAGGCTAGAGAATCACCCATAGAGTCAATTATATTTATCATCCGTCCTATGACCTTATCGGGGGACACACAAAACTATCCCAGGACATTTTCCACGTATTCCAAAACCTATAGACTGAATCATGCCAGAGCTCGATATTGATTGGAGCCTTCGATCAGTCATCCTTGTTGATCGATCTATCACACCAGTTAAGGTTAGGAGGGCCTTCTTTGCCTTAGATTTGCAGTTTCCACTAGTGCACGTCGAAGACATCAGATTGCCTAACTAGTTTGTCTGTATCCCACGCATATTCCATCCCCACCGGCTGTCTCAACATGACCTCGGGAGGTTAGGTGTGAGGAAGAGTTACTTGTAGATTCCCAAGCTCACTTGTCACCTAGTTCTCGGAGCTGGTGTGGTGCTTATTTCTCCCGAAGGAAAATTCACCCTTTATCTTTCAAGATCCAATTTGAAAACACCAATAATATAGCTGAGTATGAAGCTTTCATCCTCGGTTGAATCATGGGAAAAGAGATGGAGATCAATAATCTCCTTGCTCATGGAGATGCAGAGCTGATTGTAAAACAAGTTAGATATTTTTTTCAAGTGAGGAATAGAAGGTTGAAACATTACATGAATCTGATCTAGGATTCTATTAAGTTCCTTGATGACTTTTCAATTAAATCCATGCTAAGGGAAAGAAACACCAGGATGATTCCTAGGTAGTCTCGGGGTCTATACCGATCCCTCATCTAGATTTCTCCCAAGATAAATTCACCATTGAGATGATTCATAGGCGTAGTGTGCCTAACAATGCAAACAAATAGGAGGTCTTTAATGGTGATCAACAATTGATTTCGTTCCTTGAACTTAGATATAAATTTGACCAACCGTACTTTGAAGGAAGTGGAAATCTACCTAGAGAGTGTGTGCCCCAAAATGAAGAAGATAACCAAGAAGAAATGGATCATGATGGCTGCATAAAACTAAAAGGTAATAAGATACCTTGAGGATTGGTAATTTTGGAAGAGTTATTTGATAAACATGATAGGCACATCAAGTGCATAACTTCCAAAGGAGCTCAGTAGTCTACTAACTATGAAAAGATAAACATTGTGAGTCTTAATAAACCCATGTTGGTAAACATTGGAAAGTGCTTCACATAAGAGGAAAGGAAAAAAACAACAAATCTATTGAAAACGTATGCTGATGTTCTTGCATATTCTTATGATGATCTCAAATCTTTTCAACCAAAAGAGATGCAACATTTCATTCCTCTAAAGCCTAGGATCAAGCCCTTCCAGATGCTGTATAACCCTAAAATTGTTGATACAATATTTCAAGAGATCAAAAATTTATTGAAGGAAAAGATCATTTTCCCCATTCACCATTCAACGTGGATTACTAATATTGTGCATGTTAGGAAGAATAATGGTGAGATCCGGATTTGTGTTGATTTTAGGAATTTGAATCAAGAATTTGTAAAGAATAATTATCCTCTCCCCGTAATGGATCAAGTGTTGCAGGCTGTTACAGGTTCAGAAATGTTGTCCATGCTTGATGGATTCTCAGGATATAATCAAGTAGAAGTAAGTGTTGTAGATCAACATAAGACTACCTTTACCACTCCTTGGGGCACCTTTTCTTATAGGAGAATTCCTTTTGGCCTCATCAATGCTGGTGCCACCTTTTAGAGGGAAATGGACCTAGCCTTTGGCAGCCTCAAGGGAAAATGCATAGTTGTATACCTTGATGATCATTTGTGTTTTCAAAATCGGACCTGATCATTTCCAACACCTTGAAATTGTCCTCCAAAAGTGCAGAGAGCATGACATCTCCTTAAATCCCAAGAAATTTGTCTTTTGTGTCACCGAGGGAATATTATTGGGACACATCATCTCCAATGAGGGAATCAAAATTGATCTAGAAAGAGTCCAAATGATTCAACAGATCCCTCTCCCCACAAGCTAGAAGGGTGTGCACTATTTCTTTGGAAAGATCAACTTCTTAAGAAGATTCATACAAGTTTTTTCTGAATGTACTTTGAACATAGCCCACATGATGAAAGGGAAGTAGACTTTTGGTTGGTCCTCTAAAAGAAATGTTACATTTGAAGACATCAAGAAAGCTATAGTAAAGACTCCAATTTTGGCATGCCCTGTTTATAGAAAGACTTCATCATCTATTGTTATGCTACTAAAAGAACCCTAGCTATTGTGTTAACTCGGAGAATGTTGAAAGTCATGAAATCCCCATAGCATTCATGAGTTCTATTTTGAAAGGCCATGAGCTGAATTACACCATGATAGAAAACCATGCTTTTACAAAGTGGTCAAAGCTATGAACCGGTTTCATTTTTACATCCTTAACTCTCATTCTATTGTGCTTGTACACGATACAACTATCAAATCCATTCTTACGTAACAAAAATTTGGAACCAAGAGAGGAAATTGGGTAGCCAAAGTTCAGGAGTATGAAATTGACATCAAACTCACCAAGCTAGTTTGAGGAAAGGGCTTATGTGAACTCATTGTTGAAGGAGCTGATGCCAAATTGCCCAAGGAAGAAGTTGATATCCCTGTTGTTCTTTTCCTCAGCTCAACTGATGAATGGTATGCTGACATTGCACACTTTATTACTTATGGAGAATTTCCATCTCATTTGAGTGCTAAGGATAAGAGAGCCATCAAATTAAGGTTTGCACAATATGTGTTTTGGGAAAATGCATTGTTCAAATGAGGGATAGATGGAATGTTTTTGAAATGTGTTGACAAAGAGCAACGAAAGAAATTGTTCTTAGCCTTTCATGACCAGGCCTGTGGAGGTCATTTCTCTTTTGCTTTCACAGCCCACAAAATCCGCTGTGCTGGATATTATTGGCCTACCCTGTTGAGAGATGCATAAAAGTGGGTAGGCAAGTGTGAATCATGTCAAACCTTTGTTAGAAGACCGAAATTGGCTACTTTACCTCTCAAACCAGTGGTGATTGAGGAACCTTTTGAACAATGGGGTTGGACTTCATTGGGAGACTCGATCCACCTTCAAGTATAGGGCATACTCATGTTTTGACCGCCATTGACTATTTCACCAAGTGGGTGGAAGCCATTCCACTTAAAAGTACTACTTCTAAAGTAGTATGCAACCTCATCAAGGAGCACATCTTAATAAGGTTCGGATACCAAACAAGATTGTCATCGAAAATGCTTCTAATTTTTCTTCAGCTGAGATGATGAATTTTTGCTATGGATATGACATTTCCCTTGCCCAATCTTCACATTACTATCCCCAAGGGAATGGGCAAGAAGAATCAACTAACAAGAACTTGGTCACCATTGTTCGAAGCTTGTTAATGACTCTTAAAGGAATTGGCATAAGAAACTATATGATGCTTTATGGGAAGATAGGATTACACCTAAGAGAGCCATTAGAATGTCTCCTTTTCAAGTGGTATATGGAGTTGAAGCTCACTGCCAAAGAAATCGAACTACCACCTTACAGGTTGATGAAGGCCATTGAGGGTGCCAACTTTACCAATTCATTAGACAAAATAGTTATGTACCTCAAAAATTTGAATGAAGAAAGATTGCAAGTGGTTGTGAGAATATCAACGCATCAACTCAAGGTAAAAGTTTTGTTCGACAAAAATCTAAACCCCAAAATTTTCAAGTGGGAGACAATGTTTTCTTTGGGACAAAAGGCATGAACCTCGAGGTAGCCATGGTAAATTTGATTCCCTTTGGCTTCGTCCTTTTAAAATAAGAAATTTTTCTGGTGAGAACTCTTTTTACTTGGATTACATGGATGGTTCTCCTCTCCCACTTCCTTATAGTGGGAATTTTTGACATTGTTCAAAACGTAGGATTTTTAGGCAGGTCCCTCCGTACATTTTGTATAACATTTTTCTTTCCTTATTTTTTATTTGGTTGTTTTCCTTCCTGTGTTCTCTTCTATGTTGGTATTGTTTCTTTTTACCTGTTACCCATTGGCTAAGACACTGATTTGATCTGATTACCTAGAATTCTGTAAGGTTCTTGATTTTTCCTCTTTCCTTTGCTAAATCATCCCCAGAAGGAGCCAGCTGTTGTCCTCTCAATTTTCCCCACCCTTTCGAATCTAAGTTCATGAAAATTGGAGCCCTACCATGGAATAAATTCATGTTTTAAACTCCTCGGACACTTGTTTTCATTTCCCATGGTGTTTTTAATCAAATTCCTCGGTCTACTAACATTAAAAATTTTACCTATTTTCAATGGATTGGAAATGATTTTGGATTTGAGAATTTTTCACCAAAGGGTTGAAATGTTGCAAATGGGCCACATCCCCTTTTTCCAATCATGGCATACCATGTGTTCACGTTGAAAATTCAAAGCGGGTCGGCAAAGATTTTTGAGAATTTGAGATTTTTGTTAAAAAGAGTTTAAATGGCAGATTTGGACCACATTTCCTCAGCCACTTAGATAGCGCCACATGTACGTATTTTGACGGAGTTGTGGGAGGGTGGAGCAAAATGAGAAATTGTGATTTTTCTCCCAAATGTCAGGAAATGTAGTTTTCTTCCCCAGGGCTATTATTGCTTGGATCTTTCCATGTGTAGGGTCCAAATTTGAAGGTAAAAGGGGGAAAAGATAGCCAAATGCACTCATCTAGTTTTTGATGCCATTAATGAACCAGAGCTCTACAAAATGCAAGAATGGATCATTCTTCTTTCTTTTTCTCTATATTCTTGTCATTTCCCCATGAGATGCATTTTTGGTTTATTATGGGGCCAAATTGATAAGTTTGAAGGGATGTAAAGTTTAATCATTAGAAAATGGAGTTTATCGAGAATACACGATAAAAAGGGATAAAACTTACCAGTAAGCACTTGAGTGCTATGAAAGTGGTTTAAAGAAAGAAATGCTAGGACCGTGCGAAGAAGAAAATTATGGGATACCCCTGCTAAAGTAATCATGCTCAAGTGACGAAATATTTACCTTTTTGAACCTCTGGTTTTCATGAGTGCATTTGGTTCATGCCACTTTCCAAAAGTGGATCTACAACAAACATTATTCCTTTTGGATATCATTTTCTTGGGGAAAAAGTATGGATGTATACGAGTTGTTATAAATATATGGTTTAGGCCACGAAAAAGGGGATTCTACTTTTCTAGGAAAGTTGTAAATTCTAAAGTAATTCACTACGAAGTTCTATTCTTTCTTTATTGATTTTCGTATGTTATATCTTTCTCTCTCCTTGCTCGATTCAACGGATCATTTGTTTTGAATTCAATAGAAACTTTGTGTTCCAGATCTGTGTGAATCTTTAGAACTTTATGTCTATAGATTTGTCTTTGGTGGTGAAGTAATTGATCCTTTTCTTTATTTTCTTGGTTCAATGTAAGTAGGGAGATACTCTTCTATATATTTCCCAAAAGCATTGTTGTTTTCTTCCTTATCCCACCTCTCCATTCTTCTATTCCTTCCAGTTGATAATCTTTTAGATATGAAAACATTCCGGTATGTCGTGGTCCAAACATTGAGAGTTGTATATCTGTACATTTGTTTTTCCTACTTTCAATAAGGGAACCTCTCCCATTAAAGAGGAGAGACTTGGTGTCCCTTGACTATGGTTTCAACCCATGTTCCATTTTGAAACCCAACAGTTTTGACAACTTCGCTGGGGAATTCATTGCGAATGGATTCCACTTTTTTAATAACAACTTTTTAATCATCGTTGATCTAGGGAATCCAAGATACACTTAGGGTAGAAGAACCCTTGGGGAAGAAGACCCTCATTTAAAACTTTTGGATCATCAAGGTTTTTCTCTCCCTTCATCAACAAGGAAAAGAAGAGGAACAAGATCTGCAAGCACTCCTTGTACTAGAGACAAATCTTCTGGGAGTGACATCCCTCAAGATCAAATCAGTCCTAATTTTCATGCTTTGATTCTCATTGGTGTTTCAGTTCCTCTCCAAACAATATTTCCAAGGATGGCAGCTCCTATACCTTGGGGGAAAAGGGATTGGCCTCTTTCTCTTCCTCAAATATTACATGAATTTCCATAAATTCAGAGGTGATGGAAAGGTTCATCCAGATGAACATATTTCAGCCTTCATTGTTTCTTGTGGTGTTCTCGAGGTTGAACATGAGGATATCTCTGTTAGAATTTTTGTGGAGACATTGCAAGATAATGTTACTGATTTCTTCTATCATCTCCCTACTGGATCCATCACCAATTGGAACACCATGATGACCTAGTTTGAGCAGCATTTCAAACCTACTAAGGATGTACATATGGCCTCTTGGCCTAGATTTCTCAAATCAAGAAATATTAACATGAGCCCATGAGGGAATTTGTGGCCAAATTCAACGGGCTGGTTAATAGGATCCTACAAAACACATGTCATGTGGATCATATTTAGAAAATTTTCTTCCTTAATGCTTAGTTGCACGAGGTGAGCTATACACTTAGGAGATCCAATCTTGCCACATTGGATGCTGATCAGAGATTTGTTGTTAGTGTTGAATATGATCTGATTATGTCTTACAAGCTAAGGAGAGGTTCATCCAAATTCAAAGCATCTCCTCCTTCCACATCTTGTCATGGAGCTGATGCAGATCAGTTGGTACGAAACTTGCTAATTATCTTATCACCCTCAAGAAGTAGTTTTCCCAAAGATGCTCCTTATTAGGATGTTCCTAGGGACCTAGGAATCAGTTGCCCTCTACTCAGACCAGATTGGAAATTGAAGGCCCACCTGTTAAAGTTCCATTCAATGCAACATGTGAAGTGTTGGAGCCTGATGATGAGGAGGAAGATGAAATTTGTGAAGAACATGAAGAGGAAGTTGATGAAGAATTAAAATATTTTGGTGGATATCATGTCCATTTTATCACCACTAAAGGTATAGATGAAGAGGATGATTATGAAGAAAGAGTTGTAGAGATGAAAAGTGAATGATATGTTGTCATGACTCATGAGCAAGTGAATAAGAAGGAGAAAGTGGTGCAGCTAACTAAAATATCTAAGGAGCCTCCTACGGTCATTCTAGTGATTGCAAGGAGAGGAGCTCCTATTCCAACTTTGTACACATCCAAGGTAGTTTTTGATGTTTCTTCCTCCTCTGTTTCTGCTCCTAAAACTTATTTCCATTCAAATAATAGAGGTGATAAGTAAAAAGTTTCACCTACTCCTATCAATGATGCTCCATCTACCTCTAGTTTTTTTGACATTATTGACCATCTCAAGAAAACTAAGGTCCAAATCTCAGAGGTTGAATTCTACTAGACCCATCCCAAATCCTTTGCTAAGATGATAGACTTTATAAACTCCAAATCCAAGCCTTGTTCCCTAGTTCTAAAAGTCTCTTGCCTACTCCTCCTCCTTCACCTCAACCAACCCTTGTGGCGGCGGTCATTTCATCCGATGAGAAGATCGAACCATTTTATGTCACTCTCCTCATAGCTTGCCAAAAACTCAACAATTGTGTTATTGATTCTGGTGCTTCGATAATGTGATTCCTTCTAAGGTAGCTCATTCCCTAGGCTTAACCCTAACCCGTGCTTTGGGTTCATGTTACTCAATGGAAAGTAGAGAAGTGCAATTGGTTGGGAGGATCAAAGATGCACAAGTAGCTTTTCTTTGCTTTGCCAAAAAGAAAGTTTTAGCCACCATTTTGGTAGCTAATATTTCCCCTTCCTATGGTATGCTGCTTAGTAGAAATTTTTGCAAAAATTTTGAAGGAGAAATCATGATGGATTGGTCACATGCTCTTATTCAAGTGAATGGGAAAATGAAGAAGCTACTTTGCTTGAGAAACAAATTGAATATATCGTGTAAAATACGAGATGACCTAAAGGCACAAATTCTTTATGAATACATTGGTCATGGTAATTACATGATCATGTCACGAGATGAGGCTAACTAGCCTAAGGAAGTGTTTATTGATCCTAATGGCGTTTGGATATTGGAATTTGTTGGAAGCTGCTCCTCAGCTGGTTTTGGAGTTGGTGTGGTGCTTATTTCTCCCGAAGTGAAAATTCACCCTTTCTCTTCAAGCTCCAATTCAAAAACACAAATAATACAGCTGAGTATGAAGTTGTCATCCTTGGTTTAGCATGAAAAAGAGATGGAGATCAAGAATCTCTGTGCTCATGGAGATGCAAAGCTGATTGTAAAACAAATTAGTGATATTTTTCAAGTGAAGAATAGAAGGTTGAAACATTACAGGAATCTGGATTGGGATTCTATTGAGTTCCTTGATGCCTTTTCAATTGAAGCCATGCCAGGAAAGAAACACTAGGGCTAATCCCTCATCTAGATTTCTCCCAAGATAAATTCACCATTGAGATGATTCATAGGCCTAGTGTGCCCGACGATGCAAAAATTGGTAGGTCTTTAATGATGATCACCACTTGCTTTCCTTCCTTGAACTCAGAGATAATTTTGACCAGCTGTACTTTGAAGGAAGTGGAAATCTTCCTAGAGAGTGTGGGCCCCAAAATGAAGAAGATAACCAAGAAGAAATGGATCATGATGGTTACATAAAACTAAAAGGTAATAAGATACCTAAAGGGCTAATAAGTTTGGAAGAGTTATTTGATAAACTTGATAGGAACATAAAGTCAAAACCTTCCAAAGGAGCTTAGTAGTCTACTGACTATGAAAAGATAAACATTGGGAGTCTTAATGAACCCATGCTAGTAAACATTGGAAAGTGCTTTGCACACAAGAGGAGAGGAAAAAAGTAGCAAATTTGTTGAAAAGGTATACTGATGTTCTTGCATATTCTCATGATGATATCAAAACTTTTCAACCAAAAGAGATGCAACATTTCATTCCTCTAAAGCCTAGGATAAAGCCCTTCCTCGCAAAAGAAGAGGCAGTATAACCCTAAAATTGCTAATACAATCTTTCAAGAGATACAAAAGTTATTGAAGGCTAAGATCATTTTCCCGTTCACCATTCAACATGGATTACTAATATTGTGTCTGTTAGAAAGAAGAATGGTGAGATTCAGATTTGTGTTGATTTTAGGAATTTGAAGCAAGCCTCTTTAAATGATAATTATCCTCTCCCCGTAATGGATCAAGTGTTGCAGGTTGTTACAGGTTCAAAAATGTTGTCCATGCTTGATGGATTCTCAAGATATAATCAAGTAGAAGTAAGTGTTATAGATCAACATAAGACTACCTTTACCACTCCTTGGGGCACCTTTACTTACAAGAGAATGCCTTTTGGCCTCATAAATGTTGGTGCTACCTTTAAGAGGGCAATGGACCTAGCCTTTGGTAGCCTCAAGGGAAAATGCATAGTTGTATACCTTGATGATCTGACTGTGTTTTCAAAAACCAGAGCTGATCATTTCCAACACCTTGAAACTATCCTCCAAAAGTGCAGAGAGCATGGAATCTCCTTAAATCCCAAGAAATATGTATTTTATGTCACTGAGGGAAAATTATTGGGACACATCGTCTCCAATGAGGGAATCAAAATTGATCCAGAAAGAGTCCAAATGATTCAACAGATCCCTCTCCCCACAAGCTAGAAGGGTGTGCACTATTTCTTTGGAAAGATAAAATTATTAAGAAGATTCATACAAGATTTTTCTGAATGTACTTTGAACATAGCCCACATGATGAAAGGGAAGTAGACTTTTGGTTGGTCCTCTAAAGGAAAGGTTATAGTTGAAGACATCAACAAAGCTATAGCAAAGACTCCAATCTTGGCATGCCCTGATTATAGCAAAGACTTCATAATCTATTGCTATGCTTTATGGAAAGTACCCTATCTACCGTGTGTTAACTTAGGAGAATCTTTGAAAGCCATGAACTCCCATAGCATTCATGAGTTATATTTTTAAATCCCATATGCTGAAGTACACCATGATGGAAAAACATGCTTTTGCATTGGTCAAAGCTATGAAGTAGTTTCATTTTTACATCCCCAACTCTCATTCTATTGTGCTTGTACTTGATAAAACTATGAAATCCATTCTTACACAACAAGAATTTTGAACCAAGAGAGGCAATCGGGTAGCCAAAGTTCAGAGTATGACCTTGACATCAAACCCACCAAGCTAGTTTGAGGAAAGGGCTTATGTGAACTCATTGCAAGGAGATGATGCCAAATTACCAAGGAAGAAGTTGATATCCTGTTGTTCTTTCCTCACTCAACCGATGAATGGTATGATCACATTACAAACTTTCTTACTTATGGAGAATGTCCATCTCATTTGAGTGTCAAGAATAAGAGAGCCATCAAATTAAGGCCTACACAATATGTGTTGTGGGAAAATGCATTGTTCAAACGAGGGATAGATGGAATGTTTTTGAAATGTGTTGACAAAGAGAAGTAAAAGAAATTGTTCTCAGCCTTTCATGACTAGGCACGTGGAGGTCATTTCTCTTCACATTGTCATAGCCCATAAAATCCTCTCTTGGATATTATTGGCCTACCCTGTTTAGAGATGCATATAAGTGGGTAGGCAAGTGTGAAGCATGTCAAACCTTTGTTGGAAGACCGAAATTAGCTGCTTTACCTCTCAAACCAAAGGTGATTGAGGAACCTTTTCAACAATGGGGTTTGGACTTCATTGGGACACTCAATCCACCTTCACGTGCAAGGCATTCTCATGTTTTGACTGCCACGACTATTTCACCAAGTGGGTGGAAGCCATTCCACTTAAAAGTACTACTTCTAAAGTAGTATACAAATTCATCAAGGAGCACATCTTAATAATGTTTGGGATACCAAACAAGATTATCACTGACAATGCTTCCAATTTTTCTTTTGCTAAGATGATGGATTTCTGCTATGGATATGGCATTTCCCTTGCACACTCTTCAGATTACTATCCCCAAGGGAATGGGCAAGCAGAATCAACTAACAAGAATTTGGTCACCATTGTTCGGAATCTTGTTAATGACTCTTAGAGGAATTAGCATAAGAAACTATGATGTTTTATGGGCGATAGGATTACACCTAAGAGAGCCATTGGAATGTCTCCTTTTCAAGTAGTATATGGAGTTGAAGCTTGGTTGCCAGTAAAATTGGAATTGCCAGCCTTACATTTGATGAAGGTCATTGAGGGTGCCAACTTTACCAATTCATTAAACTAAACAATTATGTACCTCCGAAGTTGAATGAAGAAAGATTGCAAGTGGTTGATAGAATATCGGCTCATCAACTCAAGGTAAAAGCTTTGTTTGACAAAAAGCTAAACCTTGAAATTTTCAAGTGGGAGACAATGTTTTTCTTTGGGACAAAAGGCATGAACCTCGAGGTAGCCATGGTAAATTTGATTCCCTTTGGCTTGGTCCTTTTAAAATTAGACATTTTTCTGGTGAGAACTCTTTTTACTTAGATGACATGGATGATTCTCCTCTCCCACTTCCTTATAGTGGGAAATTTTTGAGGTTGTTCAAAACGTAGGAGTTTTGGCGGTCCCCCTTTACATTTTGTATAGCATTTTTCTTTCCTTGTTTTTGTTTTGGTTGTTTTCCTTCTTGTGTTCTCTTCTATGTTGGTATTGTTTCTTTTTGACTCATTAACCATTGGTTAAGACACTGATTCGATCTGATTACCTAGAATTCTCTAAGGTTCTTGATTTTTCCTCTTTCCTCTGCCAAATCATCCCCAAAAGGAGCCAGTTGTTGTCCTCTCAATTTTCCCCACCCTTTTGAATCTAATTTCGTGAAAATTGGAGCCCTACCATGGAAGAAATTCATGTTTTAAACTCCTCAGATGCTTGTTTTCATTTCCCACGACATTTTTAATCAAATTCCCTCAGTCTGCTGTCGTTAAACGTTTTACCTATTTTCAATGGATGGGAAATGATTTTGGTTCTTCTGTTATGTGTTTGGAATGCATGGGAGCTTACATATTTTGTTTTAACCTTTTGCAGAGAAATAAATTCTTCATCGGGAGCAAAAATGGCATTTTCTCATTTCTTGCAACTTCCTACATTCTTTTCCCCATCAAATTCTTGCTCAGAAAGGTGAAGCTACGTGTTTGTTTCCCATTGGATGCGGCCGAGTGGGTTTCTTTTTGAACTTATCACTATTGGTGATTTTGGAAAAAAATGCCAGATTTGCCCGCATCCCCGCGAGTCCCCGATTGGTGGAGTAGTTTTGGCGGAAGTTTGGGGTGGCGGATCCATTTTATTATCTCAAACATTATGGTGAAAGGGTGAAGAAGTTCTAAAATGACCCAAGGGCCCGCCCAAGTGAAAGGATAAATTTTTAAGTTGAAATCCGTAGCAAATCAAAATGGAACACGTGTTCACATTAAAATTCAATGGTGGAGGCATGGACTTCGGGGGAAATGTTGGATTTTTTCCCTTTCTAAAATAGATAAAAAGTGAAGCACATCTCCGAAACCAATCAGGAGGCTCCATGTCTTTAAGAATGAAATAGGGACATGTGGTTATTTTTTTAGTTCACGGCACTTTGGCGGACCGGTGGAGGACTTTGGAAATTTTAGCCTTATTTCCATAAAAGGCAAAAATTTCTAAAATGGCCCATGGCCCCGCTCACGCAAAGGGAAAATTTCTAAGTTAGGGCCCACTGTAGATTTGAAAGAGACATGTGGCCTACATTGAAAAGTCAACGGTGGAGGTGTGGACTTTCAAGGAAAAGTTGGAATTATTCCCCTTTCTAAAAATAGATAAAATTTAAAGCTCAAGCGCATCTCTGCAACCAATCGTATGTTGCCACATATTGAAGGATGGAATCGAGAGCAGCGGGCCTTTGAGGGAAATTGAGAAATGGACCGAGACCCCTTTTTCCAATCATGGCATACCACGTGTTCACGTTGAAAAGTCAAAGCGGGTTGACGGAGATTTTTGAGAATTTGAGCTTTTTGTTAAAAAGAGTTTAAATGGTAGATTTGGACCGCATTTCCCTAGCCACTCGGATGGCACCATGTGTCCGAATTTTGGTGGAGCTGCGGGAGGGTGGAGTAAAATGAGAAATCATGATTTTTCTCCCAAATGTTAGGAAATGTAGTTTTCTTCCCTAGGGCTGTGATTTCTTGGATCTTGCCATGTGTAGGGTTCAAATTTGAACATAAAAGGGGAAAAAGATAGCCAAATACACTCATTTGGTTTTTGATACCATTAATGAACCAGAGCCTTGCAAAATGCAATAATGGATTGTTCTTCTTTCTTTTTCTTTGTATTCTTATTATTTCCCCATGAGATGCATTTTTGGTTTATTATGGGGCCAAATTGATAAGTTTGAAGGGATGTAAAGTTTAATCATCAGAAAATGGAGGTTATCAGGCATACTCGATAAAAAGGGATAAAACTTACTAGTAAGCACTTGAGTGCTATGAAATTGGTTTAAAGACGAAATGGTAGGACCACGTGAAGAAGAAAATTATGGGATGCCCCTACTAAAGTAATCATGCTTGAAATGATGAAATATTCACCTTTTTGAACCTCCGGTTTTCATGAGTGTGTTTGTTTCATGTCACTTTCCAAAAGCAGATCTGCAACAAACATTATTCCTTTTGGATATCCTTTTCTTGGGGAAAAAGTATGGATGTATATGGGTTATTATAAATATATGGTTTTAGCCACGGAAAAATGGGATTTTGGTTTTCTGGGAAAGTTATAAATTCTATAGTAATTCAATAACGAAGTTCTTTTCTTTCTTTTCGATTTTCCTTTGTTATATATTTCTCTCTCCTTGCTCGATTCAAGGGATCACTTTGTTTTACATTCAATAGAAACTTTTGTTCTAGTCTGTGTGAGTCTTTAGAACTTTGTGTTTGTAGATTTGTGCCGGTGGTGAAGTAATTGATCCTTTTCTTTATTTTCTTGGTTCAATGTAAGTAGGAGATACTTTGCTATCTATATTTCCTAAAAGGATTGTTGTTTTCTTCCTTCTCCCACCTCTCCATTCTTCTATTCCTTCTAGTTGATAATCTGTTAGACATGAAAACATTCAAATATATCGGGGTCCAAACATTGAGAGGTATATATATGTACATTTATTTTTCCTGCTTTCAATAAGGGAATCTCTCCCATTAAAGAGGAGGGACTTGTTGTCCCTTGATTAAGGTTTCAACCCATGTTCCATTATGAAACCCAATGAGTGCAGAAGGAAAAGTTGTTTGGTCACATTGTGTCACAAGAAGGGGTGAGGATTGATCCGAACCGGTAGAGGTCATCGCAAGGTCCCAATTCTAAGAACCAAGAAAGGAATTTTGTCCTTCTTTGGGTAGATAAACTTCATCGAATATTCATATCAAACTTTGCTTGAGTTGACTATTCTAGTCACTTCCATGCTAAAAAGGACCAGGCCATCAAATGGGAGGGGATGTCATCCAAGCTTTCAATGGATCAAGGAGGCATATTTTACTAGCTCTAGACTATAAGAAGCCTTTCCAACTATTTTCCTTTGCTTGAGAGAACACTATTACTTCATCCTCTTTGCGAAGGATGATGAAGGGATGAGAGGCCAATTAACCTTTTTAAGGCCTTGCAAGGGTTGAGCTAAAATACACTATTATGGAGAAGCAGACATTTGCCTTGGTGAAAGCAACGAAGGTTTTTAGGCCTTACATTTTAAGTTCTAAAGTGGTTGCTTATGTTCCCCACACCGTTGTGAAGGACATCTTGTCAGAGATGGAGGTCTTAAGAAAAAGATGCAGGTGGGTGAACAAGTTGCAAGAATATGATATGGATATCCAAACCACAAAGTTGGTGAGAGGTTTGGGCTTGGATAAGCTCATGGCTGAGAGTAACTTGTAAACCTGTTGTAGTAAATGAGGTAGAAGAAGAAAGGGCAAGTGTTTTTGAAAGGTTGATGAGTTCTGAGTGGTACAAGGATGTAATTTTTTTATCTTAGACACTTATACTACCCTGAGTATTTAAGTAAGAACTAGAAAAGAGATCTTAATTTGGCCTCCCACAAATATGTCATCACTGATTATGGGTTAGCTTGAAAAACCCGGAGGGAGTCCTCTTAAGGTTCATTATTGAAGAAGAATCCCCCAAGATAATTGTTGATCTCCATGGAGGAGTTTGTGGGAGGCATTTTGCTGCAAGAGTCACTGCACACAAGATCATGAGGGCTGGTTATTGGTGGCCAACTCTTTTGGTTAGAATATTTGAGAGTTGTCAACGCTTCTCAGTAGACCGAAAGCTTCGTGTTCCCTACCTTTATAGCTTGTATCAATTGAAGCTCCATTCAAGAAATGGGGAATGGATTTCATTGGTGAGATTTCAGACCACTCGAGTGCTAGCCACAAGTGGATTATTGTAGCAATTGATTATTTTACTAAATGGGTGGAGGCAATCCCCACCAAGAAGAAAACACACCAAATTGTCATGGACTTTCTATTGAACCATATCATCTACGAGTTTGGGGTGCTAGTCAATATTATTCTTTGAAAATGCCATGCCATGAGTTTCGAGATAAACCCTTGGAGGCAATGTGCAAATAGTATGGGATCAACTTGACATATGCCTCTAATTACAATCCCCAAGGAAATGGACAAGCTGATTCTAGTAATAAAAATTTGCTAAAGATTATCAGAAGAACCTTGGAGCTGAACAAGAGAAAATGGGGTGAACAGTTGAAGTTTTTGTTTGGGCTGATAGGATCACTATTAAAAGAGCTACTGGAAAGATTCCATTTGAGTTAGTGTATGGAACTCAAGCCTGTTGCCCCTTCATATGCAATTATCCTCATATCAGTTCATTCAACAATTGGAGGATCAAGAAGTAAGTCCTTATGATGCTCGCATTAACCAAATTGTTGAACTTGATGAAGAAAGGAGGGCATCCCACTAGAGGCATGTAAAGTTTAGAGAAAAGCTGAAGAAGTTATTTGACAAGAAGGTCACTCCCAGAGCTTTCAATATTGGAGATCTTGTGCTACTATGGGATAATAGGCATGAAGATAAGGGCAAGCATGGCAAATTTGACTCATTATGGATGGGCCCTTACTCCATTGATATTAGAATTGGTGAACACACCTTCTTCTTGAAGGATTTGGATGGTGATTTGCTTGAATTTCCTGTTAATGGCAAGCATTTGAAGCATTTCTTGGATTGATTCCCTAGAATCAAGGTAAAAATATTTTGTACAGTGTATAGTTGGTTGTTTTTGTTTCATGTTTTTTTCTCGTTCTAGTCCTTGGTGACCTGTTTTTGTTGGTTTCTCTGTTCATTTTTGAGATGGCTCTATTTCTTTTCTCCTGTAGTTTCACTCTTTTTCCCAATGGATTTTTTGGCACTTGGTCTACTGTTGTTCTTGTGGCACTCACAAGGAGTTCCCATCCCAAGTCGGAGCTGATGTTGGTGCTCAAAATAGTCTCGCCCCATTTTTCCTTTGAAAATCTATTGATTTACGGCCTCTGCCATATTTTATTTCCCCGTGTTGTGCCTGAGAAGTCTCTGCTTTCTTTTTTTGCCATAATTAATCTACTCCTGGGTCAAAGATCATGTATGGGTCCATTTGTGGCTCCTTATTTCTTTGTTCATTCAAAAACTCAAGCTCTCCCATTCTTTCCATTTTTAACAGTCAAGATTTGTTGCCCTTTTCGTTTTTTCCCTAAATACTTGAAGAAAATGAATGGATGTAGCTCTGAAGAACGTATTTGAGCCTTGTAACATCTCTAAATTCTTTGTCCTTAGAGAAAATTTCATCTCTGGGCTCGAATGATTGTTTTTCTACGTTTTACAATTTGACGGGCATTTCTCCTGGTCAAATTTGCATCCTTACATCATCAAGAAACATGGCCTCTTTTGGTTGGACATGACTCAACTGGGTACTTCAGAAATTTTATGAATTTCGTTAACTTAGAAATTTGTCCATGTGGAGGAACGATGCTCATTTGAAGATTTACTTTTGGTTTGGCCTTAGAGTAACATCAGGAGGACATGTGGAGGTTTCTCTTTGCTTTGCTCGGAATTAATTTTTTTTTTATGTAGCTAATATAGTTTAGTGGGACAAGGACACATAGAAAGCTGCGCTCATTCGAGGTCTCAAACTTGGGCACCATTTTTAAATTACACCAGGGTGACACGTGGAGGCTTTCATCGGGTCTTCCCATACTTAGTATTTTTTAAAAAAATTGGGAGATCCGGGACATGTGGAGGAACCGCGTGTGGGTGCCCATTTTAATCCTCTATTATTTTCCCATCTTTCCCCTTTGTTCTACGTGCTCTAAAAATGTTTTTCTTCAAATTTGGTGGTTTGTAAGCTTTGTTCTCAGTTAGATGCTTTCAAAATGCTCACAAACTCATTTGCCTTGCCCCATTTGAAAGAAATCTCCAAGTTTGCCATGAATGTGCCCTAAATTTTTCAAATCCATGGGCTCTGTTATTTTTCTATATTTACACTGATCATGGAGTTTTAAAATTTCTTTTTGTGCTTATTTACCCTCAAATATCTATCCCCATGGTCAAAACTTGCATAAAATCAATTTCCCTTTGCTTTTTGACAAAAAAATTCCTTCACCCATGAAAAAAAATCAAATTTGGGCATCTCTGGCATTTTATGTGTTTTTTAACCGCTGTCGAATGAGACATCATTTACCCATAAAATTCATCTTCGAGTATCCTGGGCATCACCGACAAACTTCTATGTTGATTGATAGTCATACGGGTGTCCTTTGCCCATCAAATTTTAACTCGTATACTTCTACATACGTAGCAGCCACGGTTGGACAAGGATCGATGGTTTTGTTTGAAAAACTTAGCACTTTTTGTGCTTTGAAAAAATTTACAAGTTACCCCACGTGCCCCAGGAGAGGACACGTGGTCGACGGGATGCACGAGGCGGAGTGGTAAGGAACTTGGAGAATTTGTGCCTTTTGGAAAAAGGGAAAAAATGTGTGGAAAGGTCCGTGGGTTCGCAGCGAAGTAGAGGAAGACACGTGGTGGGCAGAGTGGGTCGAAAGACCGGTAGAGGAAAAAGGGAATTTTTTCCCTTTTATAAAAAAGACTTAGAATGGAAGATTTGAGGCATGGCTCCACAACAAATAATAATGGGACATATGGCAAGGATGGGATCGAGGCGCGGCCGTGGGGAGAAATAAGAAAAAAATTCCTCTTGGAAAAAGGTGCTAAAACATGGAATAATCCCACGTATTTTTAGCAATAGAGAAGATGACACGTGTCAAGGATAAGGCGGAAGTGCGGGTCCGCGGAGAATTTTGGAAAAAAATTTCAAAATTTCTAAAAAGGTGGAAATGTGCGAACTAAGTCGTGACTTCAATGGGACCCACCATATGCCACGTGTCAACACCAGATGTCAAAGGTGGAGGGGCGGAGAAAAAAGCAATTTTTTTCCATTTTTCCATAAATATTGAAAAGTCAAAAAGTGATCCCAAATCCATTCCCAATCACATTTTGACACGTGGAGGGCTCAGATCGAAGGGATAAAGGAAAATCAATGGTAGCTGTACATTCTTGAATTTGGCCGCCATTTTTTCTCCAAGAAGCTTGGAGATGTGAATTTTGCATCAATTGTCACCAAATTTTTGGCAAATTCATGTCATTTTTGCCTTCAAGGATCAATGGGATCAATTTGAAGATACAATTTGCATATTTGAGGTGTTTTTGAAATAAATTTTTACTCAAGCTCGAGTAAAACGTGAAAAATCAAATCCAAAGTTGCAAAGCCAAATTTGGGAAAGGATAAGATGAAATAATGAAATGAAAGGGGTTTGCATGCCTTGAGGATGAAAAACGTGCCTCCATAATGGATAATGATGAAGATTTTTAATGATTTACCTTTTTGCATGCCTGACATCTCCTCCTCGCAGAATTGGTTAAATGTCACTTTCAGAATGTCATGAGTGAATTTGTAACAAACTTGATGCCATGGCATATTCTTTTCTTGGGAAAGAAGGATCAAATGTAATTGAAAGTTATATAATGCATGTTTTGAGACATGCAAAAGGTCGAGAAAACTTAGAAATTCACAGGAAAATCTAGGAAGAAGCCCATTCTCTGAGAAACCGCTTGAGAACCATTTCTAATTCCTTTTGCATCAGATTTGTATCATGTTGAGTTGGTTTCAGTTGTAAATCCATCAACAAGCTCTGAGATTGTTCTTATAACATTCCCTTGCTGATAGATTTGATCATTTCTAGATTATTATTTGTGTCATCTCTTGGAAAAATTTGCATGCACTTATGTTTCAGAATGTTTTCAATTTGTGTTTCTTGCTCCTGTTGCAGTCTTGTGTTTAAAATCTCTCTTGATCATACATGGTCTCATTTCTTGTTGATAGTTTAGTGGAATTTTCAATCTCACATTCAAAAGAGCTTTCATCTAATAAAGAAATAAACAGATTTAAAATCACTTTACCTTCCTTTAATTATGAGATTACTTGTAAACCTTTGGGTGCACCTTAGGTCATGATAAAATAGAGATTTCTAGATACTTTGTTGGTTCATCTGCTTCAAGATTTTATGGTAGGTTGTCAAATATTGTGTGGAAGAGTACATATCTGGGCCTCCATTTGGTGCACATATCCTAGTTAAAGGATTACCTTAACCCCTTTGAAGCATTCTGTTGTTTAGGTGTTACAAATTTCTTGCAAAGGTCCTCAAAGAATCTGGAAAATTCTAGTTAGTCTTGTCTAAAATATCCCACCAAAAATTCATTCAGAATAACTAATCCTACCCCATACTACCCCTGCATTGCATTGTGTGTCAACAAAAGAACACAATCCATTTACAAAAATGCACAAAGAAAATCAAGATCATACCATGTCTCTAGCAGCCTCAACCTTGTCTTGAAAGCATTTCCATCATTTAGTAGTGATAACTTTGTTGAGTTTGAATAATGGAAAATTGATCATGTTTTCCCAAGGCCATCTCCATATAATATGCACAGTATAAGGATATCTCCACCTCCTTCACAAAATAGAGGTGCAGTATAGGTTCTCTTACCTTGGTTGAAAGGTACAACCTAAAATAGTGAGGATTAGATCAAAATCCTTTCAAGGTGTTACCCACTTCTTCAAATCCTAAGTGCTAACAAGTTAGATAAATTACTTCCCTAGCTACAAAACGACATATAAATCATTTATCTACCTCTGAGTGTCTTGTAAAATCCATGATGCTACTCAAGTTGTGAAGGAGATTAAATTTGGGTACCAACACCGCGCATGTTTGGGGATTGGCCCTTGAGTTTAATTTTAAAGAAGCACCAGGACACTTGGAGGCCTCTGCTCACTTTACATTTTGCTTGGACTTTTCAATGGCCAAAAGAGATTGCCACGAACTCTGACACATGGTGCCTTCCACTAAGCTTCAAGCCTTCAAACAAATTTTGTCAGGCTAGGACACATGGCGAGCCCATGCTCTTTCAAGGTCTCAAATTTTGGGAACCATCTCAAGGTATGCCATTGTGACGTGTGGCAGTTTGAAAAGTTAGAAGGGGCAGAAGTGAACCATCGAGGGAAACTTAGAGGATACCAAAAGGGTTAAAATACCAAAAATGGCCTCTGAAGCCCAATAGAGGATAGGTCAAAGTTTTCTCCAGTCAATGGTGGAGGTACAGACTCTCAGGGGAAATTTGGAAAAATTTAATTTTGGGAGAAAAGAGTTAAAAGGATTTAAATACCAAAAATGGCCTCATGAAGCCCAATATAGGATAGGTCAAAGCTTTCTTTAGTCAATAGTGGAGGTGCAGACTCTTAGGGGAAATTTGGAAAAAAATACTTTTGGGAGAAAAGAGTTAAAAGTGAAAAAAGAAGCGTGGTTCCACTAGGACCCACATTTGGACACATGTCAAGCCCATTTTTCAAGGGTGGAGCTGCGGGGAACACTTCAAAAATTTTCCCTTTCCCAAAAATGAGGTGAAATAGTAGAATTTGGCCGCGGTTCTATTGAGACCCACCTTAGGACACTTGTCAAGCTCATTTCTCAAGGGCGGAGGCACGAAGAAAAATGTGAAAATTTTACATTTTTCCAAAGGTTGTAAAAAGTCAAAGAAAACCCTTGGGCCCATCTTTAATTTAATCTTCCACATGGATGACCCAAATTCAAAGTAAAGATATACAACGGATGAGAGACTAATCTATTTTCCCCTATTTTACTAAAGCACACCTAGAAGTAGGAGTCATCATGATTTATTGGTATTTCCTACACACCAAATAGAGAGGAGAGTTAATGTTGATATTTGAGTTTGGTGGGGAAAATATGGAGACGTCTTTCACCATTAAAATGGTTTGACTATCGAGCTCGATCAAATTTTCCATTTTTCTTCTCCCGAGCACACAAGAAACCAGATTTGATAGGTTAGGGGTGGAAGTGGTTGGTGAATTGAAGGAAGAGTGATTTGCTAAAGGAAGCAGTTGAATGCGGGAGATATTCAAAGAGATATGCCCCCGAGCACTGGCGACCTTTTTGCAAATCTGATTTTGGGAATCATGATCGTGATCATGGCAAGAACTTGTGGCACTCAATGTCTAGATTTTTAGGGGAAAGGGCTCTTTTGTAAATGTTATAAATGGCACAAATTTATCGTCTAAATGTTTGGAGTGTTAGAGGTTGAAGAAAATTCCCAAGAGGAAAACTCGACAAAGCATGTCTTTTGAGAAGCGGTCTGAGAATCTTGTATATCTCTTTTGTATTAAGTTTGATCATGTCAAGGTGGTTACAAGTGTACAACCACTGACAAGCTCTGAGATTGTTCTAGAAAATTTCCCTTGCTGATAAATTTAATCAAACTTGAGTTATTATGTGTTGATCTTGAGCAAAATGTGTTTGTTTCATTTTTGAATGTTTGCAAATAGTTTTTCTTGTTCCTATTGCAATCTTGTATCAAAATATATCTTAATCACATAGGTCTCAATCCTTGTGATAGTTTAGTGGAATCTATAATCTCATTTCTCAGAAGATCTTTCATCTGGGAGTGAAATAAATGATTTAAAATCACTTTTCTTTCATTTGTTGACAGAGATTGTTTGTAAGCCTCTGGGTGTACCTTAAGTGTGATTGATCTTAGATTTTGATGTTTTATTGGGTTTTCTAACTTGAGCCTTCGTGCTAAAATCTCATAGATTGTGTGAAAAATTTCTAATCTGGGCCTCCATTGAAGTACATATTCTGGTTAAAGGAACATTTTAGCTATTCTGAAGCATTTTTTGTCTAGAATTTCCATTTTGTAAGAGTTCTCAGAGATTTGGCAAATCAATTTTATTCTACCTCACCTCCCACCAAAATTTATTTAAAAAAACTAATCCTACCCATACTAACCCTTTTTTCATGTGTGTATACAAATGCATACATTTTACTACCAAAACATGTAGAAACAATAAGGATTCCAAATGTCTTTAGTAGCCTGAACCTTGCCTAGAGAATATCTCCACTATCTAGAGTGACAACTCGTGAGAGTTAGATTTTGTTGCATTGATCATATTTTCTTCAATGTCTCCTTAAAAAATTAATTAGTAAGGACATCTCCATCTCCTCCATAAACAACAAAGCTCTGAAAGGGTTCTCTTACCTTGTTTGAAAGGAACAACCTAAAATAGTGAGGATAGATCAAATCCTCTTGAGGGTACTATCCATTTCTCCACATCTGAGTGACAAAGGGCAAGTTAGATCCCATTCCTAGCTGTAAAACAACTCACCATGATCTATCTATCTCTAAGCTTCTTGCCAAAACTTGTGATGCTGCTCAAACTTTGACGGAAAATCAATTTGGGTACCAACACCTAAGTGGCACCATTACGGGAAGAAGAATGCATTATCAAGACTGATTTGTTGATTTACTTCAAGTTCATATCCATTCATCCCATCAACAACACCTAAGTGGCACTTTTTTCAGGGAGATAGTGATTGTAGTTCATATTCAAATCCTGTTAAAAACTTCTTACATGCTCAAAGTGCTAATACATCTTTTTAGACATCATCTTATGTTTAGGCCTGGCAGAATTTTCAAGGTTACAAGTGTTGTGTGCAATATTTCCATTTCTACAGTTATTGCACTAATTTCATTTCCAAATCTAGGTAGAAAAAGTAAGATCTTTCCATTTCAAGTGCTAGTATTGATAGACATTTGGCAGATCATATTTTAGTGCATTTACACAGCTAAGGTGGAAATCCTTAGTGGTGACTCCCTGTTGATCTGTTTCTGATGAATACAAGTGTCTTAGCCTCTGTCAAGTGAGTTTTGTTACTAAAATTTACAATGATGGAAGGAAGAATATCTTTCTTTTCTTGAGATCTTGCTAGGACACTATTTCCAGAGCTAGGAAAAGTAAAATCAGAAGGAAGAAAAGCCTGAAGAGTTGTGGGAGATCAACAGACAAGAAGAGGGATCTCCATTGATGAAAGTGATCAGCTTATTATTGAAGAATGCAATTCAAGTGCTTCTGAATTAGGTAACCTCTTTATGGAATTGAATTCTCTAATTGGAGATAGGCCTTCATTTGATTTTGAAAAGTTTGCTTCTCATTCTACACCTGTCTTTTCAAAAGTTGATAAGGATTTCCAAGAAATAAGGCCTTTAGGGGATATCCATTTTTAAAGTTATACTCCTATGTTCTAAAGATCCCATACCCCTTATCAATTTGTTACCCCTCCGAGTCACCTCCTCAAAACAATATTGCCCAGCCCCCACCCAAACCTCCATTTGCTGTAAATACTTTTGGTCCCATAAATTTTGTGGGAATGGCTTTTTATCCAAATGCAGTTCCTCAAGATGTAAGGAACAAAATGCCAAAGTTCCAAGGAAACAATGCTATAACTGGTGATCAACATCTAAAGCTTTTTATCAATATGATGGAATATTTTGAGATTGAACATGAAGATGTATATATCAAACTATTTATCCATACCTTGGAAGAAGATGTCAGGGATTGGTATAAAGCATTGCTAGATAACTCTATTGATTCTTGGACTGAGATGAACAATGCATTTAGATTGCAGTATGGTGATAGAACTAACCCTAGGTTTCTTTTGAAAGAATTTGAAAACATCAAAAAGAATCCTAATGAGTCAGTACATGATTTCAACACAAGGTTTAATAAGACCTTGAGGATATTTCCTGTTAGGATAAAACCATGTGATGATTCATGCTTTATCAAATATTCGATGCATTTGATAAAAAGGTTGCTTACTAAATAAGGGGACAAAAACCCTACTAATTTGAGGTAGGCATTCACCATGGCCCCGCAAATTTAGAACAACATCAAGGTAATTAGAAAACCTCCTAAGAGGGATGGTGTGAAGTTGGTTAACCCAGAAAATCCTCAAATAAGTAAGGTTGATGATTTGGAGGAAGTTGTGAAAACTTTGGCAGGGGTTGTCAAAGATATTTCCTACAAACTAGCTCGGGTTGAGAAAGGAATTGGGCAGAGCTCACAAGGTCAACACAAGCAACAAAGCCAAGATAGGTTTACAAATCACCAAAGATATGATGATAGAGGCAAGGGACCTGTTGGATTTGGAAATATGCAGCCCCAAGGAAGGGAAAACAGAATGGTGCGTGATCCTTTGGCTGCCAGAGTTGCTGTTGTGGAGGAGAAAAATGTCATTAATTGGTGTGAGATGTTTCATGCCCCATGTTCCTTGCGAAGAAGATCAAAAAGAAGAATAGGTTGATGATGATAATGATAATGATGTCTACATGATGGGTTTTTCCATGAGCTTACAACAAGGGGCAACTTCAAATGAGGTGATAAGTGCCTGAATGCTGCCACTTTTAGGACTACATTCATAGGGTACCTATTCTTCCTCCCTCTCATACTTTAGAAGTAGATACTATACAAGCTTTTGAATTGCCCAATAATGAATTTGAATATTTAAGGGCTTTAATGATAAAGAAGTATGATGGAGGAATCCCATCTAAGGAAGATAGATAGTTATTGATGAATGTTTTTATTGATCAAGAGAAGGAATATAACACAAGAAGTAAGGTTGTTAAAGGGATAGGGCCTCAAGCCAATCCAAATGCTCCCTTACTTTCAAACATTCCTAAAGAGTCTCCCAAGAAAGATGCATCTGCCAAAATCCCTACAGTTTCCAAACAAAAATCATACCCCTCCTCATGCCCAAGCTGTCAAAAATCTTGTACCACCTAATGAGTGTGTTAGCTTTCCTTCCAATACTACCTTGCCAAAGAATGTCCCATATGACATTGCCCAAGTTTTAAGTCAAATAAAAGTCTCTATTCCAATTGTTGAGTTTCTTAGGATTCCTGAGCACAAAAAGAGAGCATTTGAATACTTGGGATTGAAAGAAGAGAAGTCTGCCTAGGAAGAAATGTAAACATTGTGTAGAATCCTCCAATCATTGAAGAACTAGAAGTGCCACCGATCGGAAGAGCTAGATGAACCACTTGAAGTTTATTTGGGGACATCCTTGGTATAATCTGAGCTGAATGTGGATCCATTCTTCACCGCTCTAATCATTAAGGAGAGATTACTCCACAACTACATGTTTGACTCAGGGGCATCATGCAATGCCTCATGCCTGAAAGTCATATGGGAAGTGTCATGGACTCTAGAGATGCTGAATATCAAAGTAATAATAGCATATGGGAAGTACATTGTCATGGACTCTAGAGATGTGCCAGTAGTTGGATGTGTGAAGGGTTTGGTGGTGCATCTTGCAACATACCCGTAAAGATTTAAAACTTGATGTTGTTATTGTTGATTGTCCACCAAGTGGGGCATGCTATTGTTAAGGAAATGGGCTGAAATTTTTGGTTGGAGTGTCCAAATGGATATGTCCTATGCCACTATTCCAATTGAAGGAAGCCTTGTTAGGTTATATGGGGAAAATAAGATGTTGCACCTTATTGAGGATCCCAGAATGCATCCTATGAAGTATTGTACACAAATGTTGATGCTTTGATAACTTTGTAGGATTTGCTAATGGAAAGGAACACAAGATTGAAGAATGCATGTGTCTTGAACAAGATGGCTCTCCTTGGCCTTTATTATTTGATGGAGCTTGCTCCAAGTTTGGGAATGGTGCTGGTGTTGTTCTGCTTTCTCCATGTCAGGAAAAATTTGGTTTTTCCTTCAAACTCAACTTTGAGTGCACTAAAAACATTCCTGAGTATGAGGAACTATTGTTAGGTTTAAGAATTGCTTGGAAATATGGTGTCAAGGACATTATTGTCAAGGGAGATTCAGAATTAGTTGTCAAACAAGTCAAGAGACTATATGCACAAAAATCAGTGAATAAAGCAATATAAACATACGAGTTTAGAATCTCATTGAGATGTTTGATTCATTCAACATTGTGCATCATGATAGGAAGTTCAATGATTTTCCAGACAAGCTTGTTGTGTTAGGATTTTGGTTTAACAATTTTACAATGTCCCCATATTGTGAATATGATGTTGAGGTATTAACAAGACCCTCTATCCCTGACAACATTAAACACTAGCAGGTTTTTGATGATGATGCTCATATTAGAAGATTTTTGTAGAATAAGGGAGAGTTTTCTGATCAAAGTATTGATTGGGAGCCAATGGTGTGTGCAGCAGAAGGGAAAGAAACCTTGTTTGGAAAGGGCATCATCCAGCTAAAGACTAATACCATTCCTAGAGGGCTGGTTTCTCTTGAGTCCAATTTTGATAATGTTGATCACATTGTTAACAGATGCATAATAGCCTCGAGGGATATTGAGGAGCATGACCTTGGCACAAAGGAGAAGCCAAGGAAAATTTTTGTATGGAAGCAATTGAAGAAGTCATATATCCAATTGTTGAAAAAGTATCAAGATTGCATGACTTGGACCTATTTTGAATTAAAAGCATACAGAGAGGACCTATTTCAACATGAGATTTCCTTTGAGTCTAATGAAAATCCATTCAGGCAAGAACAGAGGCCAATCAATCCACTCGTATCTCTTAAAATGCAAGAGGAATTGAAGAAGCTAAGAGATGGAGGGATTATACAGCCCACAAGGTATTCTTCTTGGGTTGCAAACCTAGTACCAATGAGAAAGAAGAATGGTGAAATAAGGTTGTGTGTAGATTTCAAGAATCTAAATAGAGCATCAATGAAGGATAATTATCCTTTACCAAATATGGAAAACATGCTACAATTAGTGACTGGTTCTGAATTTCTCTCCACCCTAGATGGTTTCTCTGGTTATAACCAAGTTGTGGTGAAGGAATAAGAAAGGATCAAGACAACCTTTACTACTCCTTGGGGAACCTATGTATATGTCAGGATGCCCTTTGGTTTGATGAATGCTGGAGCTACCTTTCAAAGAGCAATGGATGTTGCTTTTGCTGGTTACATCAATGAGTTTATTGTTGTTTATCAAGACGATGTGACTATATTTTCTAGGAAGAGAAGTGATCACCTGCTACACTTGGAGAAGATGCTGATAAGATGTAGAGAATATGGCATCTCACTCAATCCAAAGAAGTTCCATTTTGGAGTATAGAAGGAAAATTTTCTTGGTCACATTGTGTCACAAGAAGGGGTGATGATTGATCCAGAAAGGGTAGAGGCCATCAGTAAGGTCCCAATTCCAAGAACCAAGAAAGGAATTCAGTCCTTCTTTGGGAAGATAAACTTCATCAAGAGATTCATATCAAACTTTGCTGAGTTGACCATTCCAATCACTTCCATTCTAAAAAAGGACCAGGCCATCAAATGGGAGGGTTTGTCATCCAAAATTTCAATGGGATCAAGGAGGCATTAAAGAATGCCCCTGTTTTAGCAGCTCCAGACTATAAGAAGCCTTTCCAACTATTTTCCTTTGCTTCAGAGAACATTATTTCTTCTATCATGCTATAGAAGGGGTTGAGAGGCCAAATGCATTTTTAGTAAGGCCTTGTAGGGGCTGAGATGAAATACATTATTATGGAGAAGCAAGAATTTTCCTTGGTGAAAGCAACAAAGTTTTTTAGGCCTTACATTCTAAGTTCTAAAGTGGTTGTTTATGTTCCCCACACCGTTGTGAAGGACATCTTGTTAGGATGGAGGTATCAAGAAAAAGATGCGGTGGGTGCACAAGTTGCAAGAATATGATATGGATATACAAACCACAAATTAGGTGAGAGGTTTGGGATTGGCTAAGCTCATGGATGAGAGCAACTTGCAAACTATTGAGGTAAATGAGGTAGAAGAAGAAAGAGGCGGTGTTTTGAAAGGTTTATGAGTTACGAGTGGTACAAAGATGTAATTTTTATCTCATACACTTATGCTAATGGCTGACATGAAATACAAGGGAATTATTTTGGCTGAGATTCAACACCATGTGAATTAGTGTTGACTTGGTAAGACTATATTACATGAATCGACACGAGAAAAAAACAAAAGAAGAGAAATATGAAGTTTAGGGGGAAATATGGTCGATCTGCTTATGATTAAAAATCAAACACGAAACCGATGATGTTCAATATGACCGATGACAGTTAAAGGATAAATAACAACGATTATGATAACTAATATTGGTCACTATGGAAAGTACCAATTTCATAAAATGAAACAGATTTGATGAATATGAACTGGGAAAACTGTATTTGTCAGAGATATTAAAATGTTAGGTGATATGATAGTGTCGTAAGGACCAAATGTAGAAAAAATAGGTGATGAAGGTTGTTTGATTAAAATAACCAAAATAACTAGAAGCTAACACCAGTTAGGTAAATCGATGACGGTCGGATATAAATTGACGATGGTCACTTGGACCAATGCTCGTTAGTGTGAAATAAGAAGAAATGAAGAAAAGTGGATGTTTGTGATTTAAAACTAGATAAAAGATCAACCTAGAAGTTTGAGAATGACCAGATAAGGTCCTAACACACTAAAAATAACCATAATACTCTAGGTATGATGGGGAGTGTGAAAGGAAGAAGAAAAATGGATAATCATAACTCACACCTCAAAACACAAATCAAGAACAAAGATAAGAAAAAGATGTAATCCTAGAAGTGAATTTATGTTTGTTTTAGCTTATGCTATTTAGACTGAATTTTGAATTTAAAATAGAGTTTTTAGTAGGAAGGCATCCTACGAAGAGGGAAATATAAAAGGTGAGGTTTTAGGTTATGTTATGGTGTGGGCGGTTCTTTCTCGAGGTGATGACTGACAAGGATAACTAGTTGGGCGCCCACTATCAATCCTATGATCATTGAAATTTTATTTCGGGTGGGATGTTGTTTAAGAAGATGTGTAAATTCAAATTTTTGTGGTTTAGAAAAGAGAGAGAAGAGAGAAATGTGCTTTCTACAGTTCAGTTGTGTCAACCATCAGCTAGGCATGAATTCTAGTGTATAGGTTTCCCTCAGTTTTAATGTGAAATATAATAAAATAAATCAGAATGCCATGCAATTTTTTTAAACCCAAATCAAAATGTGATATTTGATGTATCAAGTGATGAACAGGAAGAGGGATGCTCTTTCACTAATGAAAGAAAGAAGTATTACTTTTAAAGCACCAAAAACACAATTGATTTTAGACAATAGAAAGAAGGAGAAGATTCTTAGAGAATAAAATTAATGTGGAAGCTTTTCAAAAGGGAAACAAACACACAACTTATTAGTGTAGAATCACAACACCCCCAAATGGTCCTAGGTGTGAAGTGGGGCATTCGGTGTGATTGCACAACATGGGACCATCTCTCAAGTTGTGGGACTTGCAGAACTTGAGATGGACCTCCAGAGAAAGTTGGTTCTTGCTTCCTAATCTACTTTCCACGAGCTACTCCAATGCGGCAGCACCTATTCTATCCTAATCTAACCATTCCAAGGGGACATAGAGAGAGAGAGAGGGGTGAAAGATCCTACACTAAGCGGTGATACACTAGAAAAGGAAGTGGTTGAATCATAGATCCGACTTCCTGAAGTGGAGAGAGGTGAGCAGAGGAGAGGGTGGACAGAATGCACCACGGACCAGAGATAGATTTCACATGGAACACCACTTCAAAACCCATTAAGCATAGCTCCCAAAACCTACAACAAACATTAGAGTATGCACAATATACCCTGTAACGATGAGAGGTAAGAAGAGATAACAAAATAAGCCAAGGATGGACAGATGCATCATGAAACAAATTTTATTGCTCCAAAATGTTACACGGTACATCATCAATGGGAAAGAGGTAAGAAAACACCATTACAGAGCCATGGGAGGAGGCTTAGACTCTGCATTCTACCCTAAGGAAGAAAGAGAGAGGGGGTAGAAGAGAAACAATGACCAACCATTTGAATATGCCCCTTCATTATAATATATAGGAAGAATGAGAGAGAGGAGGGAAGAATTTGAATCCTGCTTCAACCACCTTGAGATATGCATTGAATCCTACTTTGAAAGTTTAACCACCATCAATCAATGCCCCTCTCAAATCCGCCTACAATCTGTCGATTCTGGTTCCCTAGTAGATCAAATTAAATCTAGTCTAGTAGTTGAAGAAATCAGATTATGCATTAATGGCCTGGAAGACGTTTTCCCATTTTTCACCTACTAAATCCTATTAAGAATGATATTTTATGTTTCCATGGCATAGAAGGTTTTGAGATGTTTCCAAAATTCTTCTCCCACCCAAATCTGAGTTTCCAGTCAAAAGATATGGCCATTTGAAGTTTTGGGTCATGGGAGCACAATATTTAAAGAGTTTGTCCATACAGGGTCCACGTGGCGGCCTCGCGCATCTTGGAGATTTGACCCCTTCCTTATGCTCTTGAAATCATGTCAAAATGACACATGGCAGATTCCACGAGCTCCTTGGGCTCCTTTATATTTTTCCAAAGTCTCCTTATTTGGCGGGCCAAAATTCTGACCCTGGACATGTGGAGGCTTGGCGCTTATTTGGAAACCCGACCCAAAATTTACTTTTGAAGTAGTGCCGAGCCGAAACTTGGGTCTCTCCTCCGGCTGCCTCTACTTTGACTATTCAACCCCCGACTCTATCCCTTTTTGGACCTAGGTCACGTGGCGAGACCACACTTGTTTGGGGACTACCTCCAGAATTTCCTTTTGAAATTACACCGATGAGACACGTGGAGGCTTCCGTTGGTTCTCTATACTTAGTTATTTTGGACCCGTTCTATCCCATTTTTTAATTTGGACTACGTGGTAAGCCCGTGCTCATTTGGGTCTCTGCTCTTTGGATTTATCTTTGAAGTAGCACCGTTTGGACACTTGGCACCTTCCGTTGAGTCAAAGAATTTTCAATGGATGGTGCAAATTTTGGGGCTCTGGACACGTGGGGGCTTGGCACTTGTTTGAGTCTCCCTTTTGGATTTAACCTTTGGAGGTGCGCCGCTTGGACACTTGGCAGCTTCCGACCAACACCTTTATACTTAGCCAATTTTGGGGCTCATTCTAAATCATTTGCAGAGCCCGAAGACTTCGAGCCTTCACCGTTTCTTTTCCTTTGAGCCTCTAGTTTCTTTGACATTGTCTTCTCTTCCCCAACCCTGCTATTCCATTTTAGAGCCCACCTGTAACTTGTTTGTTGGATTTGAAGCATGGGTTTATTTGACAAAGTTGTTTCTTTAATTTCTTCTTGCGCGGGGTCGTGTCGATCAATTTTACCAGGGAAAAAATTGGGATAACACAAATTTCACCTAGGAATGAATAAAATGTAAAACAAAACCTAATGGGTCCCACCAGTGTGTGCCAAAATGTTTCACCATTTTCTTTATTAATTTAACAAAAAACATAATCCGATGGGTTAAGGAGGAATACTTGTTGAGATGGTCGGTTGGAGGTTGTGCGTCGTTCTAAATTTTAACCAAATGCTAAATGCAGGAGCTTATTTTTAGCTACGAGAAACTACCCGAAATGCAAAAAAATACCACAAAAGGAATGTTAAACAATGTATGTAAGTGGGTATTTAGCGTATGCTAGGTCAGGAAAGTGTAGTACTTCCTAGATAGTTATTAATCCACTGTTTAAAACATCTTAATGCAAGAAATAATATGAACCATTAATGTCTTATTGTATTTGATATGATTTAGGTATCTCATTCAAGTACAATAAACAAATCCAATCTAACAGGCTAGGTTATGATCAAATTTGGAAGTCAGACATGTAAATAAAGTGGTTGGGATAGGTCAGGGTCAAACTTTAAATGATTTGGGTTGTTTGGATGAAAGGTCTGAGGTTGTTGTTATAGGTAGGTTTATCAGATACAGAGACCGACATCGGTAGGGTATGACCAATGACGGTTATAGGTGAGCCGATGATGGTTTGGGTTAACTCGACGTCGGTAGGGTCAGCCGGTAGAAACATAGTGAAGTTTGGGTTTTGGTGGTTATCTGGGATTGCCTAGGGAATGAGCAGATAATGGGGAGGTAAATGACAATGTTGGCGGTAGTTTGAGGTGTCTGGAGTCAAGTATGAGGGGCTGAGAGGTTGTAGGTGGTTGAGTGAAAGGGATTGATAGGAAGGTGAGGGGTGATGGGATGCAAAAGAGATTAGAACTCCCAAAAAGAGATGACGAATCTAATATAAATAAATAAGGGAAGGTGCATATCCAAATGTACTTACTGGTGTTTGTAAACTTGGTGGTTGGATGGAGGTGATGGTTGATCCTTGGAACCGGTGGTCGATGTCATATATTTTCTTCTGGAATATTCTGTGAATGCTTTCCTTTCGGATCGAGTGCTTGGTGTTGGTTCATGGTGTCTGATGTACATGAGTGCTCGGTGAGTGCTTGCATGTAGTTATCTCTTCTCCAAAACTTGAACAAATCTTCTAACCTCTCAAACAAGGTTACCAAAGTGAATATATGATAACCAACGATAGTTTAAGGTGACCGACATTAGTTTCGGGTTGACCGGCATTGGTTAAGGTGGGAAATCCTAGGTTTGCTAAAATTAATAGATCTTGGCAATCTTTTTGGCCAACTCTATCCATTGTCCCAAATCAAAATGGAATTTTGTGCTTAGATAAGTGGGAATGCGGTTAGAGGAAGAATAGGCATGTGATTTTAGGGTTGAACTAAGTCTTAGTTAGCTATGGTAAGTGGATATTGAGTCCTAGTAAAAAGGAAACATGCTAAGAATAGGTTTATGATGAGGTGTCTAGGTGATGTGGTGGGGTGAGGTGTCTAGGTGAGGTGGAAATTAGTTTAATTAAGGTAATTAAACAATGAATATTGTGAGAATGGGAATTAATTTAATTGTGGGTAATTAAATTAATATACATGTGGGGTAAAGGGGGAGTGTGACCCAAATTTGGTGTCTACAGGGCACTCTATGGTTGAGTGACTTGATATTATTGATGAGGCTCTATGGTTGAGCAACCTAGCTTGGTTTTGGCACTACGATTATTTCTCTTTGGAAGGTATATGGAGTTGTTTGGTGATGCTTTGTGAGGTATATGTAGTTTTTGGTGATGCTTTGGGATATATATTGGGTTGTTTTTTGATGCTTTGGAAGATATATGGAGTCATTTCATGTCCTTTTGTGATGTGTGGAGCTAGTGTTATGTGTTATGTGTACTATTGTGAGTCTTGTTAGGCATTGTTATGATTGAAGTTTGATGTTCCCCTTAGGCTGGTATGCACTATTGGATATTGGGTTTGCACTATGTAGAATCTTGTCATGGATTTTGGGTCATGTGATAATAGTTATATATGTATCAACGTGATGATTTTATTTGTTAGTCACATGTGTGTTTTAGATATATGCATGTGATAAAATTATTAGAAATGTTTTGTTATGTGGACTATTTGTTGTCTCTCCATGGTGGAGTTAAGGTTCTAGTGATGTGATATAGTCATGAAAGTATGTAGCAAGATGTCATGTGGGTCATTTGTGTTGTGTTGAGTTTTGGGTGACAACTAAGATATTGGGTGACAATTGTTGGGAACCCACAATCATAAGATGATTGAAATTATAAAAATGAATACTAAGATATTAAGATTTAGAAATAATATAAAAGAAAAGACTAATAGAAGAGTAAAATAAAAGACAACTAACTACGATATTCATAGAACATTAAAATTTATGATATTGTCAAAATTAGTTTGCTTACATGTGGTTACACTTTGTACATACAAGTTGTTTTGATAAATGACATGTGTCATTTTAAATTTCTTACTTATGTATCCTTTGAAAATCGGTGTTACTTCGCATCGAGGAAAATGTTATTATAGGGGAGGGAGATGTAGTGCCCTCTTGATTAAAGTATTTGAGCCATCCTATGTTAGATTGAATAAAAATATAATATCCCTCAACTTTAGTTCAAACGTAAATAGAATGCATGCAAGTGGGATGGGAATGTGTTTCAATGCCTAAAATATCTTATTGGATGTTACTGGCAGCCAATTTTGTTAGAGCACCTATCATTTGATGGAAAATGTGAAGAGAGACATCCTCGAACATCCTTTTTAGCTTGTAATTTTCTTGGAATAATAATTCAAGCACTTTAATTTGAGATCGTGAGGTGTTTACCATGTCAATGAACCAAAGTTAACGTTGAATTTTAGTAGTAATTGTTTAGGCTGCAACAAAGGAGCACGTGGCAAGGAGATTATGGTTACTCATTCTAGAAGACAAGTGTAATAAAATATTTGAGGATTTGCAGAGATGAGCTTGAATCAAAGAATAAAGTCTTTGTAAACGTCTCATTAATTATGTGAAGGATGAGTTGGAGCAGTGTACTCCAAAGCATTTTTGGATGTATGTTGCTTCTTTACTCAATGGAACATTGGACATGTAGAGAATATTGTGAGACCAGATCAAATTACAATCCTTGAAGAGGCTACACTTATGAAGAAATACAAAAAAATTACAAATAAGCTACTGTTCATGGTGTGATCCAAGAAAAATGGTGAAGCATGTCAAAATTTAATAGAATCACCACTCTGCGGTCATTGCGTGAAGCTACCAAGATATTTATCTATCATGTTTCTTCCCGATAATAGGTCAATTTTGGTTTTATTGTTTTTGCAGTGACCCATCATTTATGAGTATCCATCACACTTTTTCATTGAGAGTTTTCTCTTCAAATCTGCTCTAGCTTAATGTGATATCTTTATTTCCCAGCATGACATACAATATGGAGAGACTTGTTGCTAACTCGGGTAGCTCACATATGCTTAGGTTTATGCATGGGAAGTGATATTTCCTATTGTTTCACATATGTCTTTGCAAGATCAGCCTCTTTCGATTCTCCATGTGACACACCCCACTGTTTATCCATTTAATAACACTATGTTGAAGGAGTCGATGCTTGGTGGCATAGTTGGCCATCATGGTCACAAGGAATGTATGGATTGAAGGATCCATACAAAATGGTTGGGTGAACATCCTTGGTCGTAGGAAAAGGCACAAAAACCACCAAAGAAAATTGGAAAACGTTTTCTTATTTTCCCCAACTGCGGAAAAATGGGAGATTCGGTCAAGCATGTGAAGTGTTTGTCTAATGTGAAAAAAGGTTTCATGGAATGCCATGATTGCTTTGGATATGAAAAAAATGGATTTTCATAAAAAGGCATTGTTATCTCCAAATCACAGTACCCTATGGTTTGCACAAGTTTGTGTGCTTGAGCTCACAGTGTGATTGGATAACATGGGTACTATCTCCAAGTTGTAGGACTTTCTACTTGAGACATACCTCCAGAGAAAGTGGCTCTTACTCCTAAACTACCCTTACAATCTATTCTAATGTAGAAAAACTAGCTAATCCTAATATAACCTTCGAAGGGATCGGGAGAGAGAGATTGCATGAAAACAAAGCCTATACTAAAGAGGTGATACACTTTAGTAAAGGAGAGTATGAGGATAGCCTCCAATGTGTGAAAAACAGAAGCAAAGTGCATACTAGAAGGGGTGATAACAATTCTCCACAATCTAGTGAATAAATTCACAATAATATTTCATGCACACACAATGATAATGAATCCATGCAACAACATAAGATAGACACAATATATAGTCAATGAGATTGAAAGGGAAAGAAGAATGCAAACAAACACAATGCAGGGGAAGAGATATCCACAAACTTGTATCTATTGCTTTCATTGATATGCATAGTTCAATCTATTACAAAATAAGGGCCTGGATCACCATGTAAGGAGTCCACTACAAGGTCCTGTAGCACATTGGCTTCAAAAATAATTTTGATAGATTTTTTTCTTCTCCAAAACGATCTCTCCTTATAATGAGCCCAACACTCTAATTTATAGATTTTGAGAGGAAAGAGAGAGAGGGAAAAAAGTAAAATCCCAAAATATTTCCTCCCACCACTTGCAAGATGTCATAAATGGATTTAAATGATGTTATGTTTCTTGAAAAAGGCCCCCCATACTTTCCCATGACATACAACAGTGAGAAATGCCAGCCCATGCTTCATTGAATGCATCCCAACTACCAAATAAAACCACTATTCTAAACTGGGCACGTATTCTAAAAAAACACCATTTATTCCTCATATAATTCCATATTTCTTTATTTTTTTGCATCGGTCTCGAACTCGATTCCAACCGTACCAATTTTGTGCATTTTTGTTGAGAAATGTAAAAGTTATGGTATTCGAGTGTGGCGGCTATTTTACGTCTGCGAGGCATTTATGTCATTTAAGGGGATAGGGCATTTAAGTTTTCAAAGATGGATATATTTCCTTTATTTTCACATACCTACCCTCATTAAAATTAACAATGTCAAATTTCATGAAAATCAGAGCTCTAGGTCAAAAGTTATGCCCATTTGAAGTTACACGTAATTGGTGAGAGGTTTTGACTGCTTTCCTTTGTATGCGGCTATTTCTACTTTTTGGAAAACTCGTTTCCCAATGTCCCATGGACCAGATGGGCCTCCTTCCTCCACCTTTCCTGATTCCTTTTGACTGCGGTGATTTCGGGTTCGGATGTCCCATGTGTCCCTTCATTGACCGGGTCGTCAGGGACGTTGACCTCCACATTCGCCACATCTCCTTTGCAATCGGCCTTTTCAACATTTTGGAGCCCGCACGTCCCAATGTAGCAACTATCCCATGGACTATGTGGGACAAATTTATCTGATTTTTAATTTTCCTTTGGGTGCGGTGATTTTGGCTTTGCACACCCAGTGTCCCGATGTCCGCATGAACCGTCTAGACAAAAATATCTCGACTTTGTTGGTTTTACTTTGGGTGTGGCAATTTTGGATTTGTGTGCCCTATCTATCTTGTCATCTCATAGACCATCTAAGACAAAAATATCTGACTTTTCCACAATATACTAGCACATGCCAATTTTTTTGGATTTTTGGAATTTTTCTATTTTCTTGAATTTTTTTGGACAGGGAAGATAGAGAAGAGCCAAAGGGACCCCCAAAAATATAAATTTTGTCCTTTCATCATTTCTACCTACTCAAGCCTAAAGAAATCATGCAATTTATCCAATTTACCTTGATGGGTGAATTGGGATAACATGCATTGTAACTCGTAAGAAAACGCAAGTCACCGAACTAAAGCGAGGATGAAAAGCCCCATGTTGTTATCCTCCAACTAACATTTAGTATAGGTATGGTTTTACCATATTCACTTGAAATAAATTCCACTTTCATCATTTCTTGCATTTGGAAATTATCTATTAATTATTAGGAAATGTCAAACATAAAAAATTATGACCCCAAAATTATGTCTATGGAGCGCCACATTAAATTTACCACAAACCTAAAACTCCTTGCATGACCCCTGGTAACATGAGACACTATGTGGAAACTTAACCAAGTTGTTTAAACTTAATTAATGCCATTTCATGTCGAATTTATAAGCCCACTTAGCTTATCAGTCACTTGTAGTGATGTGCTCTTTTTAGTAAAACATAATCGGTTTCAACCTATGGTTACCACTTAGTTCGAGCAAAAATGAAAACCATTTCCACCTATCCCTAGACTGCCAACAATATTTGTAATCCATATTCATTTCAATGAAAATGACTTTAGAGACTAGTTTTGCGAGTGGGTTTTGGGGCCCATTGGTCGCTGAGTAACAAGAGTTGTTGTCATAATTACGATAACTGGCCTCAAGTTTCCCTTGTAACTTGAGATCTTCTCTTCATAATAAAATTTTGTCAAACATGATGAATTATATGTATATGGGAGAGTACGTAAGAATCATCAACCTTTGTGTTCAAACTTAAAATGAGTGTTTTCAAGGCCCAATTTGTGAGCACTTTAGATGTTTCGACCCACTTGCACCAAAATTGCAACTTTAGCTAAACACACCTTCTAAGGGTTCTGTTGACTCCTAACTAACCGTGGAACCTTGTACATATCATTTCCACACTTTATAGAGTATGAATTGATAAAATTATTGTATGAATTCTTTTTGGGAAATTATGATGTTTCTCTCTCTTCCCTTTTCTCTTTCTAGAAGTAACTATGATATTTTGACTAGTTCTAAAAAGTAAATGAATTATAAATATCATGGGTTGAAAATAAAATAAAAATTTGATAGTGTATGTGATTATGATATGATGAATAGAGAGGAAAATTAAATTCATAATTTCTCTCTCTTCCCCTTTCTCTCTCTAGAGATAATTATGAAAATATTGATTGGGTTTTGAAAATGTAAATGGGTCAAAATGTATATGATTTGAAATGAAATGAAAATTGGATACGAGGATGTTATGGTGATTTGAAAAGAAAATGAATCCTATATTTTCTTCCTCCTTCCCTTACTCTTCTATCTCTCTCTCCTATCTTTATCTCTCTCTATTGTTTATTATGATTTTTTGAAATGATGGATGTGTGGAATTTATGCTTGAGTGTAGGGGATTTCCATACTCAGTCTTAGGACTGATGCAATGTTGGTTGCAGGTACTTGAGACAAGAGGAATTTTCTGGATGTGATATGTCATAATTAATGAGTTGTCATTGTAATGTTATATTCACCTTGCAATACATGTATTACCATAGAATAATGATATGTATTATTGGTCGAATAACTTTTCTTGGTATATTTTATAAAGGGAATACCAATGTATGGCTATATTTTATAGTGTTGAAATGGATGTGAAGTTATACTAAATGTCATACCTAAGCTATACAAATTTTAAACTAATAATTTTCTATGTTAATTATGGGTTTATTTCCTTAACACCCACATTCCTAGGTAGATTCTCCTCTCATCAAAACTAGCGATATTAAAAAATCGAGTTATAATGCCTATTGTACTTCCTCCCCTCATTTGAGTCTTTTCCAGGGTATAAAACACTGTTCATGTTAATAAAATACTCTGACCTCATTAATCATCTCCTTGTTTCATACCTAAGACATCTTATTAAGGACCTTTTTACCTGAATATTTAATGAGGTGGTGATTTTACGTTGTGAAACCTATCATTTTGGGATGAGTGAGGTGATCATGTCTTATTGTTGTAGGTATGACCATATCATGAATGAGGTAGATACGTTGTGAAACCTATCTTTTAGGATGAGTGAGGTGATCGTGTCTTAATGATTTTAACCCCTATTGCGTAATTTTCCCTTCATACCCTAGTGGGTGGCCAAATCCTTGCAAGATAGTTGGTGGTTGTACCTACGATTGATCCCTTATGAGATATAAATTATGTGAGTGGAGACTACATTTGAATTACTTGCATATCTACCCAACAATTGAAATAGGTCCTTAGGAGGCTTTTGTAATGCATAATATTATTTGGGATATCTCTCTTGCAATATACACTTAATACTTGTGTGTCTAAGAGCAATGAAATGAGTTGTCTTGTGTGAGGTCATACTCCTTGTAGTCTTAAATCCCTAAGTGTAAATTATGTGTTATTTGAATTACAATTGTTCTAAAACAATGCCCATAAGAGTCCAAATTAACCATGTAAGAGTAATGGGAAACAAGAGTAAATAAGATATTGTTTAGGAATAAAGTTATGCTTGAAGTCTTCATAATTGATTTAGGCATTCTCTTGTTGTTAAAAAAATACGAATTGTTCTTAGAGAAATCAAGCATTTGAGCCAACAAAAACTCTTATATAACAAAAAAAAAAAGATTTATGACATGTAAATGTTAAATATACTTAAACTAATTATTGAATTATAACAAACTATAACAGGAAAAATAGGGTACTATGATGGAAGGATTTTTATGGGAAGAGGTATCTTGAATCTAAATCACCCTTAAATCCTAATAATTCCTTCCTTGATCTCACAATAGTTTCCCCTTGTCTAGCAAAGGTAAAATTTAAACATCAAATATATGTAAGTGTTATAGGAATTACATTTGTTCCAAAATGATGATAACATAAGACCAAAGTAACCGCGTTAAATTTATATAGTGAAAAGGGAAAATACGATTAAACTAAGGAATGACCGCTATGAAAAATGGTACGCCATTGAATGATGTCGAACCAACTAAAATGTCAAATGTGATCATAAATTGAATGTAATAAAGTAGAAATCCACACCTAATACAACAAGCTAATAAATCAAAAAACTAAATATGATGCTAGATCACATGCTTTGTTTTCATAAATGTAGATTAAAAATGATGCTAATGAAATAATAAAATGTAGCTTGTAGAATGGGATAACTTTAGCTTTAGCCAAGGTCTTGCAAGTTAAGGAAATTGCACTATAGTTGGACTTGTTAAATTTAGTAGAACCCTTGGCGTAGATAGGAATATAATAAACCTAGTACTACTCAGGAAGTGGAAATTATGGCCGAAAATGTAATTAACCAATTACTATTGAGAGAAAATCCTTAAAATGTTGAAAGAGAAGTAGTTTGAAATGTGAAATTCATCACTTAAATTCAAAGAATATTATTTATAACGGGAACACATGTGTAATGTACCCTTGAATGCACAATATGATTGTGAAAAAATGAATTAAGTAATTGGATCAATGGATTTGGAATGAAGAATGATACAACTTAATTAGTTAACCTTCATAGTTGGTTGTAATAACTGGAAGACGAAAATAGTGTATTGTTAGTATTAAACAATGCTATGAAATGAACTTGGGATAGGTTTTCTATTGATCTAGTAAAATTCCTTTTTATTCCTTTGAATTTTCCTCCTTGTAATGAGATTATTTTCCAAACCAAGTATACACGGCTCTCGGAAAAAAATCCTTAATTCAAATATTTGAAGACACATGTGTGTGTGTGTGTGTGTGTGTGTGTGTGTGTGTGTGTGTGTGTGTGTGTGTGTGTGTGTGTGTGTGTGTGTGTGTGTGTGTGTGTTCCTAATCACAATCATGCTATATAAAGTTATTTCCATAAGAGAAACGAGAAAATTCTAAAGGAACCACTATAGGTGAAATGTTAAACAAAAACATGTAGCTTTGTTGTAAAGGAATGAAGGGTCCCATGTTATGTGTTCTTCAGACAATTATAGTCAACTAATAAAAATAGGATTGTAATAAATATTTCACCATGAACAATGATGTGTTATGGGATGTGCCTGTGAGTAAGTGTATATTGTAGTGGGTCATTTTTGTACTTTGTCATTTTTGGAAATATGGTTTTGATGTGGATCATGTTATATATGTGGGCCCATGGTTACGCAAATGTCTCTCATGTGTTATACATTATCCTTAGTGACCCTATGTGATGTTATGTATCAAGAAATGTAAGCCAAAAAAACATTATCCTATTATTATGTGTGTTGTAATTGTGTGTGTAAAATGTCGGTGTTGTAATGCCCACTCCTCTTCAACACTGTTGAACCATGTTTTCAATTTGGAAAAGATCATAATCATAAAGCTTTACTGCTTTATTCTAGTTAACATGCTAATAAGATGTGTGGGACATCATGAGTACTATTGTGTTTTTATTATTGTTTTGATGGTATGGTTGTATTGTGGAACTTGATGGGAATTTAAGGATATGATGATGATCTAGAATGGTTGCCTTGTTATAGAATGATTGTGATATCATTACTATTTTTATATTGTTATGTCTCTTCTCACTCTGTATTGGATCCCTAGACCTTGATATCATACTAGATATTAGATATTGCTAGATGGGCATTGATACACTTGTTTTACTTATTTGATAGACAACACAGAAGTGTTAGACTTGTGATATGACGTGACTATTGCGATGAATGTTATATGCTTGATTCATATATAAGTATTCGATGTCCTAACTCTTACTACTTTGTAATGACATATTGGACATGATTTATATATATTTCTGGATGTTTGTTGATGTTACGATCTTAGTAGGAATTGATGGTTTGGTAGCATTGGAATGTTATAAAATTGAACAAATTGGTGAATTACTTGATTCTAACATTGGTTTCATTATAATATTCAATGATGTAAATTATTATGTATACATTCATGTGTTTTATTATTTTTTCATCATTAATATGGCCACAAGGCCGAAAGGTATTGCTGGATTTTGTAGGAAATTATATAACAACAAACTACATGAGATAGGATACCAACAACAAAGGAATGTGGGTATTGGCAACAAGTCACCAAGGCAAAAAAATGTTTTTGTATGTTGTCATTGTTGTTGAAATTTGTTAGAAAGTCCCCATTGGGGTGACCTCAAAAGTTACCTTAGGATTGTTTGTAATTTTGTCTTGTTGATTTTATTTTATTTGTGAGTATTGTATTTTTCATTAGTATGTGGAGTCACTTTATTATTATTGTTTAACACCCCTCTTAAGTTAATTAAAATTGTTTAACTAATGATAATTAGGAAATGAAAGGGGGCAATAAACGTGAGTTGGTAGCTTTAATGTGTGTTGGATGAGAATGAATTTAATTTTGTTTTGAACTAGTGTGCACTCTATCTCTCAAGTGAAATTCGGATTTTGACCTTCTAGGCCATTTTGGTGACTTGTGGGACAAGTTAAGCTTGTCCCAAACCTCTTAAATTGACCCACCCACCCAGCCTATGATGTGAGGGACTTATTTTAGGTCCTATTTTGTGTTTTAATGAAGGAAAACGGAAATTCATTGCACTTTTCTTATATGGGTAATAAAATTTTGTCCTTAAGTGGTGTGGGTTGGGTTGAGTGTGTAAAAGGGTGGTCTTTTCCCAACCAACCATATATTATGCTTTAGGGTATGTGTTTGACTTGGTGAGGTGGGATGAAGAAGAAATGATGTGGCATCCTACATGTAGCCACATCATCTCCCTCTCCCTCTTTTCCATTTTTTAGAATTTTTGTGAAGTTTTGGGGGTTACTTGTTCATTTTTTTGGGGTGGATTTTTAGAGTTTTGGGGAGAGATTGCTTGAGAACGGTGTTTGAGATTGAAATGGTTAGTGCTTGCTTAGGATTTTTAAGGCTTGGAATTTTTTAGTATTGGATCCTCTTCATTTGTAAGGTAGGTATTCACACTTGTATTTACCTTGATAATTTGTTATACTCATTGTGTGTGGATGATGGTTGTTGTATTGCTTATGATTGTGGGAAATAGATTTGATCCTTAGGTTGTGGGAGAAATGGAAATGGGGAAAAACTTGTGGGAGGCATAAAAGAAATGTTATTGGGTATTTTAGGAGGGAGTTGGGTTGGGATTTCCACCTTGTTGATAAATATGATTTGTTTTTATCTTGTTATTTTCTTGAGGGAGGCATAAGAGTAAGGGAGGCATAAGAGAGATTTTATTTCTAGAGGAAGCCTAAGATTGATGTATCATCTTTGAGGGAGACATAAGAGTGTTGTGTGTATTATGATGGAGTACTTTGGAGGCTCATAGGTGGACACCCAAGCCCTTGGGAGGCATAAGAAGAACCCCCATGTTCCTTTCTCCTCCTTGGATTTAGTATGAAGCCTTTGTGTTTTGATATTTGTTGGGTTTTTGTAAAATTAGTATTGTGTTATTGTATTGAATGTCTTGATTGAATGTGTATGTGGAAGCCATTTTGAGTTGCCATGGTTGTCTAAATAACCCTCATTGCTTCCTTGTTGGGGCTCAGGGGCCAATGAGGAAGAAGGCTTCTCTCCCTCATTGGATATTTTGGTTGGGTGGAGAGTGTTGCCTACTCCCCATTTTGTTGTGTGCTTGATTCTTGGTGAAGATGGTGGAGCTCAATGGAAGAAGTGATCTTGTGGGAGAAAGGCATGTGAAGTTACAACTTGTACTATTATGGCTCTTCACTTATATTTGTTTTGTACAAATAATATATTGAATGTAATTTTATTCATTTATTAAATCCTTGTAAATTTTATTTTGATTTACATTAATTCATATGAATGTGAACTTGTAATGATCTTGTAATGCAAATGAAGCTCTCACAATTCAAAGTTTGTATTTAGGAGTTGCATCACAAATGTGTTGATTTTTAGTAGCTAGTGCTCTTGGATGGGAGCTAAATGTTAATTATTTACATTCTTGAAAATCTTTGTTTAATTGAATATTGAAATAAATTTCATTAAGAATGGTTTGTTTTCTCTTATCCAACTAGTTGTATAAAAAGGATTAGATAAAATTGAATTATTAATATAAATTTTATCTTTATTACAATAAGATTCATCTAAGTAAATGTTTAAATTGAACTAATCATACCCTTAAAGTAGCTAAACAAATAAAATTTAAGGTGATAACTTGGTTAAAAATTAATAAATGTTCAAATTCCTACTCTACCATAGACACCTACGTAAATGTACATTTGTACACATATGAATTTTATAGTTGTAAAATCTATTCTTCCACACTATTTGAAAATTCCTATTTAATTGAAAACTTAGTTGATAAGAAAATATATATTATTAATATATATTAACAATATAGCTTGATTATTTTCTGAATTTATAACACCATTATATAAACACTATAAATAAATACTAATTCTTGTCCTTAATAATGAATATATATATATATATATATATATATATATATATATATATATATATATATATATATATATGTATGTATGTATGTATGTATGTATGTATGTATGTATGTATGTATGTATGTATGTATGTATGTATGTATGTATGTATGTATGTATGTATGTATGTACATACATACATACATATATGTGTGTGTGTGTGTGTGTGTGTGTGTGTGTACACACACACACACACACACACACACACACACACACACACACACACACACACACACACACACACACACACATATATATATCACATTCATACATAGTAATACATATTACATATTAAGTATTTATTAATAATTAAAATAGTAATATTATGATGAACTAATGGGATCGGCCAAGTATGGTTAGTAGTTTTATTAATAAAAGAAGAAGAAATTAAAGAAGTCTTGGGGTTGCGGCCTAAGTTTGGGGATTCATTTGAATAAATATAATGTTGGAGTGAGGGGCATCAACCTCACCCCAACCCATATAAAATATGGGGTGGGGGTGGGGTCGAATCCCTACCCCCAACCCTAAACCCTTTCCATTAATTAAAACTTTGGCCTTAATTATGTTGTGGCTACTCTAACTCTTATTCGGCCTCTAACCGGTCTATGTGCGAGTCTCTTCTACGGTTGTGGGTACTCTTACCCTCTCCCACATATATATATATATATATATATATATATATATATATATATATATATATATATATATATATATATATATATATATGTTTTGTAATATATTATTTTGTAAATAAATTAAACAAAAAGGAGAGAGACAGTATAAATATAGTTGGATATCAAGAAAAACCCCTAAATCTTAGGGTTTTTAAGATGAAGTAAAAAAACAAGAAAGGGGATATTTTCTCAATACAATATGTAGGGTTTCGGTTTTAACCAAATGGGTATATACTTATTATATATACAACTAACCTGCAAGAAAATACTACATATAAACAAATAAATAAGAGAGACTAAATAACTAAAAATGGGTTGGGTAGATCCTTGTTTTAAACACAAAATCTTAACAAAGAGAACTTTCAGTCCTCTCTAATGGCGCTTGTTTCATTTCATTTCCTTCTCCTTCTTCCTTACCCGTGTTGGGTTTCGAATGGGACATGGGTTGAAACCACGGTCGAGGGATGACAAGTCCCTCCTCTTTAATGGGAGAGGTTCCCTTATTGAAAGCAGGAAAAACAAATGTACATATATACAACTTTTAATGTTTGGACCCTAATATCCTGGAACATTTTCATACTTAAAAGATTATCAATCAGAAGGAATGGAATAATATAGAGATGGGAAAAGGAAGAAAACAACAATGCTTTTGGGAAATATAGATAGCAACATATCTCCTACTCATATTGAACTGAGAAAATATAGAAAAGGACCAATTACTTCACCACCAATGCAAATTTGCAGACACAAAGTTCTAAAAGATTCATACAGACTAGAACACAAAGTTTCTATTGAATGAAAAACAAATGATCCATTGAATTGAGCAAGGAGAGAGAAAGATATATTAGAAGAAGAAAAGAAAGAACTTCTGTATTGAATTACTTCAGAATTTACAACCTTCCCAGAAAACCAGAATCCCTTTTTCCCATGGCCAAAGCCATATATTTATAACAATTAGATACATCCATACTTTGTCCCCAAGAAAATAATATCCGAAAGGGATAATGTTTGTTGCAGATCCACTTTTGGAAAGTGACATGAAACAAACGCACTCATGAAAACTGAGGTTCAAAAAGGTGAATATTTCATTAGTTCGAGCATGATTATTTTAGCAGGGGACATCTCATGATTTTCTCCTTCACGTGGTCCTATTATTTCTACCTTTTAACCACTTTCATAGCATTCAAGTGCAAACTGGTAAGTCTTCTCCTTTTATCATGTATGGCAAATAAAATCCACTTTCTAAAAATCAAACTTTACATCTCTTTAAACTTATCGATTTAGCTCCAAAACCAATCCAAAACACATCTCATGAAGGAACAACAAGGAATCAGAGAGAAAAGAAAGGAGAATTATCCGTTTTTGTGTTTTGCGAGCTCTGTTCAAATCAATGGCGATAAAAACTAGAAGAGGGCATTCGGCTATCTTTTCCCCCTTTTACCTTCAAATTTGGACCCTACACGTGGCAAGATCCAAGCAATGATGGTCTTGGGGAGAGAATTTGCATTTCCTAACATTTGGGAGAAAAAGCACGTTTCTCGATTTTCTCTGCCCCCTCGCATCTCCACCAAAGGCCTACACGTGGCACCGTGCGAGTGGTGAGGATATATGGTTCAAACCTTTGCAAGGGCCCACTTGTTTTGATTTTATTCTTTGACATAGGTCTCTTCTTGATTGACTGTGGGATTTAACTTAGAAAATTTCCCCTTTGCATGGGCGGGGCCGTGGGCCATTTTGGAACTTTTCGCCCTTTGTGAAAACAAGGCTAAAATTCCCAAAGTCCTCATCCGGTCTACCAAAGCATCTTTGAACTGAAAAAATAGCGACATGTCCCTTTCTGACTCTTCAACATGTGACATCACCTGATTGGTTGTGGGGAAAATTGAGAGGACAATAGCTGGCTCCTTCTGGGGATGATTTGGTAGAGGAAAGAGGAAAAATCAAGAACCTTAGAGAATTTTGGGTAATCAGATTGAATCAGTGTCTTAGCCAATGGGCAATGGAGTCAAAAGAAGCAATACCAACACAGAAGAGAATGTAGGAAGGAAACCAACCAAAACAAAAACAAGGAAAGTAAAATGCTATACAAAATGTACAGAGGGACTGCCAAAACTCTTAGGTTTTGAACAACTTCAAAAATTTCCCATTATAAGGAAGTGGGAGAGGATAACCATCCATGTAATCTAGGTAAAAAGAGTTATCACCTGCAAAATGTCTGATTTTAAAAGGACCAAGCCAAAGGGAATCAAATTTACCATGGCTGCCTCGAGGTTCATGCCTTTTGTCCCAAAGAAGAAAATTGTCTCCCACTTGAAAAGTTCTAGGTCTAGCCTTTTTTTCAAACAAGGATTTTACCTTGAGTTGATGAGTTGATATTCTATCAACCACTTGCAATATGTCTTCATTCAACTTCTGGAGGTACATAATTCTTTTGTCCAATGAATTGGTAAAGCTGACATCCTCAATGGCCTTCATCAAATGTAAGGTGGGCGCCCAATGTCATTGGAAGCTGAGCTTCAACTCCATATACCACTTGAAAAGGAGACATTCCAATGGCTCTCTTAGGTGTAATCCTATCTACCCATAAAGCATCATATAGTTTCTTTTTCCAATTCCTCTGAGAATCATTAATGAGCTTCCAACAATGGTGACCAAGTTCTTGTTATTTTATTACGCTTGCCCATTCCCTTAGGGATAGTAATCGAAGAGTGGGCAAGGGAAATTCCATAGCCATAGTAGAAATCCATCATCTCAGTAGAAGAAAGATTGGAAGCTTTGTCTGTGAAAACCTTGTTTGGTATCCCAAACCTTATTAAGATGTTCTCCTTGATGAAGTTTCTTACTACTTCGGAAGTAGTAATTTTAACTAGAATGGCTTCCACCCACTTGGTGAAATAATCAGTGACAACCAAAACATGAGTATGCCCTACACTTGAAGGTGGATTGAGTGTCCAATGAAGTCCAAACCCCATTGTTGAAAAGGTTCCTCAATCACCACTGATTTTAGAGGTAAAGCAACCAATTTCGGTCTTCCAACAAAGGTTTGACATTCTTCACACTTTCCTACCCACTTTGATGCATCTCTAAATAGGGTAGGCCAATAATATCTAGCACGGAGGATTTTGTGGGATGTGATAGCGAAGAGAAATGGCCTCCACAGGCTTTGTCGTGAAAGGCTAAGAATAATTTCTTTTATCGCTCTTTGTTGACACATTTCAAGAACCTTCCATCTATCCCTCATTTGAACAATGCATTTTCCCACAACACATATTTCACAGACCTTAATTTGATGGCTCTCTTATTCTTGCACTCAAATGAGATTGGCATTCTCCATAAGTAAGAAATCATGCAATATCAGCATACCATTCATCGGTTGAGCTGAGGAAAAGAACAACAAGGATATCAACTTCTTCTTTGGGCAATTTGGCATCAGCTCCTTCATCAATGAGTTCACATAAGTCCTTTCCTCAAACATGCTTGGTGGGTTTAATGTCAAGGTCAGACTTCTAAATTTGGCTACCCAATTACCTCTCTTGGCTCCAAATTCTTGTTGTGTAGGAATGGATTTGATAGTCGTATCAGTACAAGCACAATAGAATGAGAGTTGAGGATGTAAAAAAATTGCTTCACAACTTTGACCACTGCAAAAGCATGTTTCTCCATCATGGTGTACTTCATCTCATGGGTTTTAAAAATATAACTCATGAATGTTATGGGGAGTTCATGACTTTCAGCATTCTCCTGAGTTAACACAGCAGCTAGGGTACTTTCAGTTAGCATAGCAATAGATGATGAAGTATTTGTTATAATCGGGGCATGCCAAGATTGGAGTCTTTGCTATATCTTTCTTGATTTCTTCAAATGTAACCTTTCCTTCGGAGGACCAACCAAAATTCTTCTTCCATTTCATCATGTGGGCTATCTTTAAAGTAAGTTCAGCAAAATCAGGTATGAATCTTCTTAAGAAGTTGATCTTGCCAAAGAAAGAGTACACACCCTTCTTGTTTGTGGGGAGGGGATCTGTTGAATCATCTGACTCTTTCTGGATTAATTTTGATTCCCTCCTTGGAGACAATGTGTGCTAATAATTTCCCCTCGGTGACACAAATATAAATTTCTTGAGATTTAAGGAGATGCCATGCTCTGTGCGCTTTTGGAGGACAGTTTCAAGGTGTTGGAAATGATCAACTCTGGTTTTGAAAACAAAGTCGATCATCAAGGTATATAACTATACACTTTCCTTTGAGGCTGCCGAAGGCTAGGTCCATTGCCCTCGAAAGGTAGCACCAATATTGATGAGGCCAAAAGGCATTCTCCTATAAGCAAAGGTGCCCCAAGGAGTGGTAAAGGCGTCTTATGCTGATTTGTAGCACTTACTTCTACTTGATTATATCCTGAGAATCCATCAAGCATGGACAACATTTCTAAACCTGTAACAACCTGCAACACTTGATCCATTACGGGGAGAGGATAATTATCCTTCAAAGAGGTTTGATTCAAATTCCTAAAATCAACACAAATCCGGATCTCACCATTCTTCTTCATGACAGGAACAATATTAGCAATCCACGTTGAATGGTGAATGGGGAAAATGATCTTAGCCTTCAATAACTTTTGGATCTCTTGAAATATTGTATCAACAATTTTAGGGTTATACTAGCTCTATTTTTGTCGAAGGGCTTGATCCCAAGATTTAGGGGAATGAAATGTTGCATCTCTTTTGGTTGAAAATCCTTGAGATCATCATAAGAATATGCAAGAACATCAGCATACCTTTTCAGTAGATTTGCTGCTTTTTTCCTCTCCTCTTATGTGTAGCACTTTCCAATGTTTACCAGCATAGGTTTGTTAAGACTCCCAATGTTTATCTTTTCATAGTCAACAGACTGCTGAGCTCCTTTGATATTTTGGACTTGATGTGCCTATCATTTTTATTAAATAACTCTTCCAAACTTACCAGCCCTTTAGGTATCTTATTACCTTTTAGTTTTATGTAGCCATCGTGATCCATTTCTTCTTGGTTATCTTCTTCATTTTGGGGCACACACTCTCTAGGTAGATTTCCACTTCCTTTAAAGTACATCTGGTCAAAATTATCTCTGAGTTCTAGGAAGGAAAGCAAGTGTTGATCATCATTAAAGACCTGCCAATTGTTTGCATTGTTAGGCACACTGTGCCTATGAATCATCTCAATGGTGAATTTATCTTGGGAGAAATCTAGATGAGGGAGCCAATGAATCATCCATGGTGTTCCTTTCCTTAGGCATGGCTTCAATTGAAAGACATCAAGGAACTCAATAGAATCCCATACTAGATTCATGTAATGTTTCAACCTTTTATTCTTCACTTGATAGAGATCTCTGACCTGTTTTACAATCAGCTCTGCATCTCCACGAGCAAGGAGATTCTTCATCCCCATCTCTTTTTCCATGCTTAAACTGAGGATGAGAGCCTCATACTCAACTGTATTATTTGTGTTTTTGAATTGGAGCTTGAAAGAGAAAGGGCGAATCTTCCCTTCAAGAGAAATAAAGGAGAAATAAGCACCACACCAACTCTAGAACTAGCTGAGGAGTAGCTTCCATCAAATTCCAAAGTCCAAATTCCATTAGGATCAAGAAACACTTCCTTAGGATGGTTAACCTCATCTGGTGACATGATCATGTAGTTACCATGACCAATGTCTTCATAAAGTATTTGTGCCTTTGGGTCATCTATTTTTTGCATGATATATTCAGTTTGTTTCTCAGGAAGTAGCTTCTTCATTTTCCCATTCATTGGAATAAGAGCATGTGACCAATCCATCATGATTTCTCCCCCAAAATTTTTGCAATAATTCCTACTAAGCAAAGATATCTTTTGTAGGAAGGGGGAATATCAACTACCAAGATGGTGGCTAACACTTTCTTCTTTGACAAAGCAACAAAGGCCACTTGTGCATCTTTGATCCTCCCAACTAATGCCACTTCTCTACTTTCCATTGAGTAACATGAACCCAAAGCACATGTTATGGTTAAGCCTAGGGCATGAGCTAACTTAATAGGCGTCACATTATACGAAGTGCCAAAATCAATAACAGAGTTGTTGAGTTTGTGGCTAGCTATGAGGAGAGTGACATAAAATGGTTTGATCTTTCCATCGGATGAAGTGACTATGGCCACAAGGCTTGGTTGAGGTGAAGAAGGAGTGGGCAAGAGACCTTTAGAAGTTCTAGGGAGCGAAGGCTTGGATTTGGAGTTTACAAAGTCTATAATCTTAGGAAAGGCCTTAGGATGGGTCTGGTAGAATTCAGCCTCTAAGATCTGGACCTTAGTTTTCTTGAGATGATCAATAATGTAAAAAGGACCAGAGGTAGATGGAGCATCATTGATAGGAGTAGGTGAAACTTTTGACTTATCGACTTTATCATTTGAAGGGAAAGAAGTTTTAGGAGCGAGAAACAGAGGGAGGAAGAAACAACGAAACTACCTTGGATGTGGAAGAAGTTGGAATAGGATCTCCTCTCCTTGTAATCACTGGAATGACCATAGGATGCTCCTTATATATTTTAGTAGTACCACACCACTTTCTCCTTCTTGTTGGCTTGTTCATGATTCATGACAACATATGATTCACTTGTCCATCTCTGCAACTCTTTCTTCATAATCATCCTCTTTGTTTATACCTTCAATGGTGAGAAAATGGACATGAGATCCACTCAAATCTTCTAATTATTCATCAACTTCCTCTTCATGTTCTTCAAAAATTTCATCTTCCTCCTCATCATCGAGGCTCCAACACTTCACATGTTGCATTGACCGAACTTTAATAAGTGGGTCTTTGATTGCTAATCTGGTATGAGTAGAGGGAAACCGATTCCTAGGCTGAAAATTATTATTAGGAACATCCCGATAAGGAGCTTCTTTGGCGAACTACTTCTTGAGGGTGATAAGATCATTAACAAGCTTTTGTACTAGCCGACCTGCATTAGCTCTAGGAGAAGATGTGGAAGGAGGAGATGCTTTGGATTTGGATGAATCTTTCCTTAGCTTGCAGAGACATGATCAAATCATCTTCAACAACGATGACCAATCTCTAATCAACATCCAAGATGGAAATATTGGCCCTCCTAAGTGCATAGCTTACATAATGTAGTTGGGCATTAAGGAAGAAACATTTCTGAATCTGATCCACATGTCGTGTGTTTTGTGGGATCCTGTTAACTAGCTTATTGAATTTGGCCACAAATTCCCTCATGGGATCATGTGAATCTTTCTTGATTTGAGAAATTTGGGCCAAGAAGGTGTTAGGAAATATATCTTAGTGCTCCATTTGTATGTACGGGTGAATAATAATTACATATGTAATTATTATTATGGTAAATTAGTGAAAGTACATTTACTATGTAAATGTAAATAGTAAATGTAAAATGTGGTTAGTATGTGGTAAGTTAGTAAGTTAGAATAATAAAACAATTAGTATTGTTTTATTATTATATTAGTGAGAGTTGAAACCATATGGGTGTATGGTTACAGTACATGAAGACAAATGTTGTTGTTGTAAGTTATTTTTACATCTCCTATATAATGGAGTGTAATGAAATAGTGAATAAATAATAAAAATATAATATAGAGTTCCTGATTTCAATTATTATCAGCTATTTCATGGATTCTTTGTATTAGATCGAGTAATTTCTACGAAGGCATGTACATCCTCAGTAGGTTTGAAATTCTTCTCAAAATGGGTCGTCATGGTGTTCCAATTGGTGATGGATCCAGCAGGGAGATGATAGAACCAATTAGCAACATTATCTTGCAATGTCTCCACAAAATTCTAATGGAGATATCCTCATGTTCAACTCCAAGAACACCACAAGCAACAATGAAGGCCGTAATATGTTCATCTGGATGAACCTTCCCATCACCTCTGAATTTAGAGAAATTATTTCTATTGCCTCTAGGAAATTCATGCAATGGATGGGGAAGAGCAAGAGGCCCAACCCTTTGGCCCCAAGGCAGAGGAGTTACCATCCTTGGAAATATTTTTTGGAGAGGAACTGAAACACCAATGAGAATCAAAGCCTGTAAATTAGATAGATTTGATCTTGAGGAATGACACTCCCAAAAGTTTTGTCTCTAGCAGAAGGAGTGCTTGCAGATCTTGTTCCTCTTCTTTTTCTTGTCGATGAAGGGAGAGAGAAACCCTGCTGATCCACAAGTTTGAAATGAGGGTCTTCTTCCCTAAGGGTTATTCTACCCGGAGTGTATCTTGGATTCACCGGATCAAAAATGATCAAAACGTTGTTATTAAAAACTAGAATCCATTCGCAATGAATTCCCAGTGGAGTCAAAAAAAGCTGTTAGGCTTTAGAATGGGACATGGGTTGAAACCGTAGTCGGGGACAACAAGTCCCTCCTCTTTAATGGGAGAGGTTCCCTTATTGAAAGAAAGAAAAACAAATGTACATATATACAACTTTCATGTATGGACCTAATATCTTGGAATGTTTTCATACTTAAAATATTATCAATCGAAGGAAGAAAACAACAATGCTTTTGGGAAATATAGATACCGGAGTATCTCCCTACTCACATTGAACTGAGAAAATATAGAAAAGGACCAATTACTTCACCACCGGTGAAAATCTTTAGACACAAAGTTCTAAAAGATTCATACAGGAGACTAGAACACAAAGTTTCTATTGAATGCAAAACAAATGATCCATTGAATGGAGCAAGGAGAGAGAAAGATATATTAGAAGAAGAAAACAAAGAACTTCGTATTAAATTACTTCATAATTTATAACCTTCCTAGAAAACAAGAATCCTTTTTTCCCATGGCCAAAGCCATATATTTATAACAATTCGTATACATCCATACTTTGTCCCCAAGAAAATAATATCCAAAGGGATAATGTTTGTTGTAGATCTGCTTTTGGAAAGTGACATGAAACAAATGCACTCATGAAAACCAAAGGTTAAAAATGTGAATATTTCATTAGTTTGAGCATGATTATTTTATTAGGGGACATCTCATGATTTCCTCCTTCATGTGGTCCTGCCATTTCTACATTTTAACCACTTTCATAGCATTCAAGTGCTTCTTTGGTAAGTTTTCCCCCTTTTATCGCATATGGTAGATAAAATCCGCTTTTTGAAAATCAAACTTTACATCTCTTTAAATTTATTGATTTGGCTCCAAAACACATCTCATGGAGGAATGACAAAGAATGAGAGAAAAAGAATGGAGAAAGATCCATTTTTGTGTTTTGCAGAGATCTAGTTAAATCAATGGTGATAAAAACTAGAAGATGGCATTCATCTATCTTTTCCCACTTTTACCTTCAAATTTGGACCCTACGTGTGGCAAGATCCAAGCAACAACAGCCCTTGGGGAGAGAATTTGCATTTCCTACCATTTTGGAGAAAAATCACGTTTTCTCGATTTGCTTTACCCCCACATCTCTACCAAAGGCCGAACACGTGGCACCATTTGAGTGGCTGAGAAATGTGGTTCAAACCTCCGTGGGCCCGTTGTTCCGATTTTATTCTTCGACATGCTTCCCTTCTTGATTGACTGTAGGGATTTAACTTAGAAATTTTCCCCTTCACATGAGCAAGGCGCAGAGCCATTTTGGAACTTTTCACTCTTTGTGGAAACAAGGCTAAAATTCCCAAATAACAACCTACAAACCAAATAAAGAAAATGACAGTTTGAATAAAGGAAATGAATATAAGAGGTCTCATAAGGATTTTAGGTTTACTTTTGTTTAACCTAAATCTAAGGGCTAAGAAAGACTTGATCTAGTGGTGTAGGATGAACCCTACATCACTTAAGTGATGGGGTATTTTAGTGGGAATGTTTAAATAAAATATGGGTGTGTATTATTAAATGGGGCCAAAGGGGGTTTGATTTAGTTGTATACCTTGAACTTATGAGAGAATAAATTTATAATAATGTGCATGTATTTAGCATTGTAGGATTAATATCCTTGTCTAAATAAAATAAAATATATTGGACCTTTAAATGATAGATTTAAAGGAGATTAATGGAGTTAAATAATGAAAAGATAAATGAGGATTATTTAAATAAAATATTTGAGTCTAGAAGAGAAAGAGTTAAATTGTAACATCATTTTAAAATTGGGTTTAAAATATTAAGCATTATTTTAGTTTCTACTTCCTTGTAATTGTTTAAAATTTTATAAATGGGACTTAATTAAAATCCTAGCTAAGGCCTTGTAACCTTTCAAAAAAATTATTTCATAATTTTCATGGTTTAGTCTCGGGTTTATAATTGGTTTGAGTGGGAAAAATGTGGGCGTTACACTTGGTATCGAACTATAGGTTCAACACTTGGATCTGGGCTGACATTGAAACCCAAAAACCAGTTAGCAAAATTTGAACCTCCGTAATTAAAATAATAATAATAGTAAAGTTGTTTGAATTGTTGTACCTTCATAGCGGCGTTTTTTCGAACTTGGTTAACTGAAATGTTGGATTAAATTGATATCCTTGCAAACTTTGGGTGTATCAGGAACTTGGGTTCCTTGCAAAGATGTTGTTTGATTAGCCTTAGCTCTTAGTTTTATTCATTGAAAAAATGATAACCAGATCATACCAAGCTAAGAACACGAGATGCTAATCAAACACCACGATCAATAAGATGAAAGCAATTTGTAGAATAACTTTACATAAAACCTTTGCAAACAAATGATAAACAATATCATATATTATTATGAAACTCAATGCAATACATTGAGAATGGGCCTTCTTAAATAGGCAGGAATAACAATCTAAGAACCGGTCAAGTCGTAGATCGAGCCATAAATCAAGGAAATAACTAGTCATCAAAGAACTAGTTAAGACCATAGATTTAGGAGAGAACTAGACATCAAGGATCTAGTCATACCATAGATCAAGGAAATAACTATACCTAACAACCGAGATAATATCTCCTAATATCTAAATAAGATAAAAGAAATATCCACACACATAAGTGGGTGAGGATAAATACAATAAAAGTAAATAAAGTACCTAGGTGAACATGAGCTAAGGTAAATACCTACTTTAACAGTCATGTGATGTGATGACCCAATTAAGATTCTTCCTTCTTGGAATGCTAAATTGTATGGTGTGATTCTTGTGGATTAGCATTAATGGTTGTGTTTAAGGGTCAGACAGAGTAAATTATAAGTTGTTATTCATCTAAAGCTCCCCATTTCCTTTAGTGGTTAGACGAGTTAGTTTTAGTTGCCACTTTGGCAACTTAATCCACATATGAGTGAGTGGATATTTGTTAGAGTAGGTATTTACCTTAGCTCATGTTCACCTAGGTACTTTATTTACCTTTATTTTATTTATCCACACCCACTTATGTGTGTGGATATTTCTTTTATCTTATTTAGATATAAAAGATATTATCTAGTTGTTAGGTATAGTTCTTTCCTTGATCTATGGTATCGACTAGATCTTTGATGTCTTGTTCTCTCCTAAATCTATGGTCTTGACTAGTTCTTTGATGACTAGTTATTTCCTTGATTCATGGCTTGATCTATGACCTTGACTAGTTCTTAGATTGTTATTCCTTGCCTATTTAAGCAAGGGTCATTCTCAATGTATTGCATTGAGTTCCATAATAATATATAATATTGTTGCTCATTTGTTTGCAAAGGTTTTATGTAAAGTTATTCTAGCGAATTGCTTTCATCTTATTGATCATGGTGTTTGATTAGCATCTGTGTTCTTGGTTTGGTACGATCTAGTTATCATTCCTTTCAATATTAGGTCTTGGTGTCGGATTTTCTCTAGTTTCGCGTATACATTCTTAGAATTGAGCTCAAGGTATAATACCCCTATTGGCGGCAATGAAGGGCTGTGAAATGAATGTGATGTTGAATTTTTATATTTTACATTTATAAACTTATGTTGTTTTATCAAGGACCAGCATATTATTTTATGATTTGATTGAGAAGCTCTGAGCCTCTTTTAGTTATTTATATTTTGTGAGATTTTCGGGATTGCGAATGCACTACTTAGCCACTTTCACCGATTGATGATATTTCTTGGATTTTATTTTGATTGGTGACTTGGAGCTCACTATCTTATTGGCTACTTAGCTAAATTTTACGTGATTCTTTCTTTCATGTTGATGAGATGGTTTTACGCTATTTATCTTTGTGATATTTTGTTGTATGGGGTACACCCATACAATTATGCCTCAATGTATTCTTTAGTACTTTAAGTTATTCCTTGGTTTTGGAAGGATGGAACCTTGAGTGTGTCTAGGACCTTAGAATGGTTGTTCATTGCTCTACCTTTCTAGAGAGAGAGTTCATTGTGTCTTGTGGTCCTTTTGGTAGTTTGATAGCGGTGGTGGTGAATCTCTTGCAATCTGGTGAGAGTTTTGATCCTCATCTAAGTATATGTGTTTGACTATGGAGTTATGGATTGTGTTAGAATCAGATTAACTCTTGGATGATTGTAGATTTTAGTGGATAATTGTTTGTTTAGATATGACATTCCATCGATGGCATGCTAAGTTTTATCATGGTTTCCTTGTTTCATTATAGAAAGTATTGACTGGTGGATTGTATGTATCTTGGTAATTATGGCTAGATTTAAGCCCATTCGGGCAATGTGCTTAATTAAGTGTACTTGTTTTTTTCGATGACCCATAAATATATATACCATTGCCTTAACATTTTAAATTGTTATGTATACCAATCTATGACCTAATAGTATTGGGAAATGTTGAGACACTTATGGATGATTTTGGGTCTTTTGGACCTTGCTCTTAGAGATGTTAGTTGGTAGATCTTAATATTTTAATCTCAATTGTGCTTATGTCATTCCCCTTTTTTTTTAAAATACAACTCTTGGTCATTGAGGCCATTTTGGGTAGATTAGCTGATTGTCCTATTGCATTTGATGTCTTCTAATGGGAAATGTGGTGTCCTTGGAGTAAAATTTTCCTTGTCATCTTGTTGCTTGGTTGGTGGTATCTTGTGGAAGTATGAGTGTTGTTTGTAAACTCTCCTTGTCTTATTATGTGAACAAAATTTTGAGACTAAACAACAAACATTGTTAAACCTCTTAAATTTGTAAAAGTAAATATGCCTCTTTAATGGGTCTTTTTCTTCGTAACTTCTTTTGAGACTTGTGGAGACCCACTTGGAGTGTTTAGTGATGCTTGTAATTATTTGGTAAAACCCTTGAAATTCTTGTGTGGCACATGTTGGTTGATTGATTCCTAGTTCTTACAAAATTAATGATGTGTTTGTTATGTTGAATGTTCTCTTGTTCCTTTAGAATTAAAAATGCGATATGTTGATTTATCTCTTTTTCCCATAAAAGTAATAATGTGATATGTTTGACTCTTCCTTCTCATTAAAATTTAATTGATAAGATGATTCACCTGAACATAATAAAACCCTAATTGAGGGGATTGGACTTGAAACTTAACAAGTAAACTAGAACATTAGAAAAAGGAAAATGGTCCTTCTTTAATCTTGGTAGGTTAATAGAAGAAATAAAACTATGTGAAAATAGAAAGGAAACTTTATCCATTTACCCTCCCTAGAAGTAAAATAAATAGTTTTTCTACCTTATACAGAATGGCGAGATATCATGCCAACATTAGTGGTGCTCCTTAATGATGCAAATATGTGATGTCATAATAGAAGGAAGATTTTAATTAAGAAAACTTGTAAGAAGAGTGCTTAGCAAGAAAAACTATAAATTTTGACTTAATAGTTGGTTTATAGAATGAGTAAAATGTATGTGTATTGAGTGCAATGTATAATTGAACCTTTAGTTCTGCCGCCTACCCAGATTGTGAAACACCTTGTTGATAGTGATGTGTTCTAGTTGCGTAGTACTCCCTTGTTCATAGGCATATGTGCTTTTCCCTTGTAGGAGTTTGGGTCGTCATACCCTTGTTTCCTCATAACTCGATGAGTGTGAGTTGTGGCTTTATTAGGATTGGGTCTTATCTCTTTTTTTAAGAAAAGAAACCTCCTTGTGTGCTGATTTAGTCCTTGGTGACCTAGGTTATTGTAAATTTAGGGCAAACATATGTTAAGGATATGAAATAATTTTGGGAAGTTTCCTTTTTTCTTTGTTTCTTAAGACACCCTGATGTTGTTTGTCCCCTTTTGCCATCGAGAAGGAAAGAGCAAGTAGTTTTCGTAAGTTGTTACTCGAATTTTGGTGTGATGCGCTAGTAGATTGTAGTATACCCTCTTGTTACCTATTTTTTATTTTCTAACTCCCTTGAGTGCTCTTTCATGCTACAAATTAAGCATGTGCTCTCTTATGACTATTTCGAGCTTGGGAAGTATTTAAAAATAATTAAATTCATGTATGTTTTATAGGGTGAGTGGTGTCTCTTTTTTTGGTATGTTATTTGTGCGAGGATTGTCTCCTAAGTGGAACATTATCTAAGTGTTTAACATTTCTAGAATCAGGTTAGTGTGGTGTGTTCAATTGTGAGTGCAAATTCAAGTTATAGAAAATCTAGTGGTCATGACCTTGCTCAGTTTTATCATGAAAAGTAAATTGAACCCTTTTGAGTTATAAAAATACTTCCATTGAATAGTCACAAGAATGTAAACGTTTTGCTAGTTTAGGTGTCTTCCTTGTTATTAAACCCCATCTTGTGTAATCTCCAATTTTGAGACCTTTAAGTAGACATGTTTTCTCACACAAATTGATGGTCATATTTTATTTTTGCTATCCTTGTCTAAATAATGAACTTTGAAGCGTAACTCAACCATAGTGGAAGCCTTAACTTTTGTTATTGCAGTATGTTGTATCTATGGGAAACTATGTGGTCATATCGAGTTCATGAAATTCTCCCTATTATTCTTTTACTTTGGTGGTTGTTCTTGAGACTCCTTTGGCTATTTCCTATTTTGATGTTATGTGTTGTAGCTTGGTTGATCACGTAGAGTTACTCTGTAGAATTAAATATTTGCAACCTTACTTGAAGAAATTTTAGCATTCATGCCTAACATTCTCCCTTCTCCTTGATTAAATAACATTGGACCAAACTTGGGCTCTAAGGACCCACTTTTGTTTGAAATGAAGAAATTCCATGGAGGGCGTGATTTCTATTCTTATGCTTTGTTCCCTACCTCTTTTCCATGACTTCCAGGAGGAAGTCAAATCTAAGGGGAGGGGGATGTAATGCCCACTCCTCTTCAACACTGTTGAACCATGTTTTCAATTTCAAAATGATTATAATCATAAACCTTGCTGCTTTATTCTAGTTAGCATGCTAATAAGATGTGTGGGACATCATGAGTACTATTGTGTTTTGATTATTATTTTGAAGGTATGGTTGTATTGTGGACCTTGACGGGAATTTAAGGATATGATGATGAGCTAGAATGGCTGCCTTGTTACAGACTAATTGTGATATCGTTACTATTTTTGTATTGTTATGTCTCTGCTCACTCTGTATTGGATCCCTAGACCTTGATATCGTACTAGATATTAGATATTGCTAGATGGGAATTGATACACTTGTTTTACTTATTTGATAGACAATACAGATGTGTTAGACTTGTGACATGATGTGACTATTGTGATGAATTTTATATGCTTGATTCATATATCAGTATTCGATGTTCTAACTTACTACTACTGTAATGACATATTGGATGTGATTTATGGATATTTTTGGATGATTGTTGATGTTATGATCTTAGTACAAATTGATGGTTTGGTAGGATCGAAATGTTAGAAAATTGAACAATTGGTGAATTACTTGATTCTAACATTGGTTTAATTATGATATTCGATGATGTAAATTGTTATGTATACATGCATGTGTTTTATTATTTCGACATCATTAATATGGCCAAGGCTAGAAAGGTATTGTTGGATTTTGCAGGAAATTATAGCACAACAAACTACGGGGGATAGGAGACCAACAATGAAGGAATGTGGGGTATTGGCAACAGGTCACCATGGCAACACGTGTTTTTATGTATGTTGTTGTTGTTGAATTTTGTTAGGAGGTCCCCTTGGGGGTGACCTCAAAAGTGACCTTGGGAATGTTTGTAATTTTGTCTTGTTGATTTTATTTTATTTGTGAGTATTGTATTTGTTTTATTAGTATGTGGAGTCACTTTATTATTATTGTTTAACACCCCTCTTAAGTTAATTAAAATTGTTTAACTAGTGTAAATTAGAATATGACAAAGGGGGATAAATGTGATTTGGTAGCTTTAATTTGTGTTGGATGAGAATGAATTTAATTTTGTTTTGGACTAGTGTGCACTCTATCTCTCAAGTGAAATATCGATTTTGACCTTCTAGGACATTTTGGTGACATGCGGACAAGTTAAGCTTGTCTCAAACCTCTTAAATTGACCCACCCACCTAGCCTATGATGTGAGGGACTTATTTTAGGTCCTATTTTGTTGTTTAATTAAGGAAAAGGGAAATTCATTTTAATTTTCTTACATGGATAATTAAATTTTATCCTTAAGGGGTGTAGGTTGGGTTGAGTGTGTAAGAGGGTGGTCTTTTCCCAACCACCAATTTACTATGCTTTTGGGTATGGCTTTGACTTGGTGAGGTGGGATGGAGAAGAAATGATGTGGCATCCTACATGGAGCCACATCATCTAACTCTCCCTCCCTTTTCTATTTATTAGAATTTTTGTGAAGTTTTGGGGTTACTTGTTCATTTTTGGGGGTGGATGCTTGGAGTTTTGGGGAGAGCTTGCTTGAGAATGGTGTTTGAGCTTGGAATGGATGGTGCTTGCTTAGGATTTTGGAAGGCTTGGAACTTGTTTGGTCTTGGATCCTCTTCATTTGTAAGGTAGATCTTCACTCTTGTATTTACCTTGTTATTTTGTTATACTCATATGTGTGGATGATGGTTGTTGTATTGCTTATGATTGTGGGAAATAGATTTGATCCTTAGGTTGTGGGAGAAATGGAAATGGGGGTAAAACTTGTGGGAGGCATAAGATAAATGTTATTGGGTATTTTAGGAGGGAGTTGGGTTGGGATTTCCACCTTGTTGATAAATATGATTTGTGTTTATCTTGTTATTTTCTTGGGAGGCATAAGAGTGAGGGAGGCATAAGAGAGAGTTTAATTTCTAGAGGGAGGCATAAGATTGATGTATCATCTTTGAGGGAGACATAAGAGTGTTGTGTGTATTGTGATGGAGTGCTTTGGAGGCTCATAGGTGGACACCCAAGCCCTTGGGAGGCATAAGAAGAACCCCATGTTCCTTTCTCCTCCTTGGCTTTAGTATGAAGCCTTTGTGTTTTGATATTTGTTTGTTTTGTTGTAAAAGTGGTATCGTGTTATTGCATTGAATGTGTATGTGGAATCCATTTTGATTTTTCATGGTTGTCTAAATAACCCTCATTGCTTCCTTGTTGGGGCTTGGGGGCCAATGAGGAAGAAGACTTCTCTTCCTCATTGGATATTTTGGTTGGGTGGAGAGTGTTGCCTACTCCCCCATTTTGTTGTGTGCTTGATTCTTGGTGAAGATGGTAGAGCTCAATGGATGAAGTGCTCTTATGGGAGAAAGGCATGTGAAGTTGTAGCTTGTACTATTATGACTCTTCACTTATATATATTTTTGTATGAATAATATATTGATGTAATTTTATTCATTGGTTAAATCCTTGTAAATGTTATTTTTATTTACATTACTTCATATGAATGTGATCTTGTAATGATATTATAATGGAAATTAAGCTCTCACAAATCAAAGTTTGTATTTAGGAGTTGCATTACAAATTTGTTTATTTTTAAAAGCTAGTGCTCTTGGATGGGAACTAAATGTTGATTATTTGTATTCTTGAAAATCTTTGTTTACTTGAATATTGAAATAAATTTCTTTAAGAATGGTTTGTTTTCCCTTATCCAACTAGTTGTATAAAAGGATTAGATAAAATTGATTTATTAATATAAATTTTCTCTTTGTTGCAATAAGAATTGTCTTAAGTAAATGTTTAAATCGAACTAATCATACCCTTAAGGTAGCTATATAAATAAAATTTAAGGTGATAATTTGGTTAAAATTTGATAAATGCTCAAATTCCTACTCTACCTTAGATACCTAAGTAAATGTACATTTGTACACATGAATTTTATAGTTGTAAAATCTATTCTTCCACACTATTTGAAAATTCCTATTTAATTGAAAACTTAGTTGATAAGAAAATATATATTATTAATATATATAATAAATATATATTAATAATATAGCTTGATTATTTTCTAAATTTATAACACCATTATATAAATACTATAAATAAATACTAATACTTATAATTAAAATAGTAATATTATACTAAACTAATGGGATCGGCCAAGTATGGTTTGTAGTTTTATTAATAAAAAGAAGAATAAATTAGAGAAGGCTTGGGGTTGCGGCTTGAGTTTGGGGATTTGTTTGAATAAATATAAGGTTGGGGGGAGGGGGTGCCGACCCCACCCCAACCCATATAAAATATGGGGTGGGGGTCGGGTCCGCGCCTCCCCCAACCCTAAACCCTCTCCATTAATTAAAACGTTGGCCTTTGTTATGCTATGACCACTCTAATTCTTATGTGGCCTCTAACCAATCAGTATGCGACTCTTCATCGGCACGTGGGTACTCTTACCCTCCGCCTACCCCTTGGATTTTTTCCAACACACACACACACACACACACACACACACACACACACACACACAGTGTGTGTGTGTGTGTGTGTGTGTGTGTGTGTGTGTGTGTGTGTGAATAATATATATTTTTGTAAATAAATAAAACAAAAAGAGAGAGACCATATAAATATAGTTGGCTATCATGCAAAACCCTAAATCTTAGGGTTTTAAGATGAAGTAAAAACAAAAAAAGGGTTTTTTTTTGTCAAAAAAATATGTAGGGCTTCGTGTCTTAACCAAATGGGTATATACTCATTGTATATACAACTAACCTACAAGAAAATACTACATATAAAAAAATAAATAAGAGAGACCAAATACCGACAAATGGGTTGGGCAGATCCTTGTTTTAAACATAAAATCTTAACAAAGAGAACTTCCAATCCTCTCCAATGGCCTCCATAGTTTCATTTCCTTCTCCTTCTTCCTTAACCTACAAACCAAATAAAGAAAATGAGAGTTTGAATAAAGGAAATGAATATAAGAGGTTTCATAAGGATTTTAGGGTTACTTTTGTTTAACCTAAATCTAAGGGCTGAGAAAGACTTGATCTAGTGGTGTAGGATGAACCCTACATCACTTAAGTGATGGGGTATTTAAGTGGGAATTTTTAAATAAAAGATGGGTGTGTATTATTAAATGGGGCCTAAGGGGGTTTGATTTAGTTGTATACCTTGAACTTATGGGAAAATAAATTTATAATAATGTGCATGTCTTTAACATTGCAAGATTAATATCCTTGTCTAAATTAAATAAAATTTATTGGACCTTTAAATAATAGATTTAAAGGAGATTAATGGAGTTAAATAATGAAAAGCTAAATGAGGATTATTTAAATAAAATATTTGAGTCTAGAAGAGAAAGAATTAAATCGTAACATCATTTTGAAATTGGGTTTAAAATATTAATCATTATTTTAGTTCCATCTGCCTTGTAATTGTTTAAAATTTTATAATCGAGACTTAATTAAAATCTTAGCTAAGGCCTTGTAACCTTTCAAAAAAATTATTTCATAATTTTCATGGTTTGCTATCGGGTTTATCATTGGTTTGAGTGGGAAAAATATGGGCATTACAATTGTTACATTCTTGAGTCTGTAGTATCTATTGGAAATAGATGGGATGGGTGGATGTGAGCTGGAATTGGGGACTACTAATTTCAACGATCAAATTTTTTAGAATGTATTAACAAACAACATTGAGCTATTTTATGGTTATGTTGGTATGTACATAAATCACAGGGAGTTGAGAATTTAAAGCTCTCTATACCCATCTCGTTTCTTTGTCATATTATTGTGTAGTTCCCACTCCTCATCGACACTTTTTTTTTGTTATGATCATATTTGCTATTGATGGTACCAAAGACAAATTTATGCAACAAAAATAGATTGATTTGTCAAGCATATATTTCACACAATACAATAGCCTAATATATAGGTAGTAGTTTCCCAGGAATATAGGAAACTAACTATGTCGTAAACAATATAATGCTAATATTATATTATTGTTAATGAGTTGCAAACACTCATAATAATAATAATAATTACACACATATGATAATGAAGCACTAATAGTTAGGATATTCATAACATCCCCCTAGTTGAGAACATGGGGAAAATATCCATTTTGCACCGTACCTAATTTCGTGATGGTGTGATTTTCCATTGGTTGATCACAAAGCAAGAAAAGATGGTTTTCTTCGAATAACCGTAAATTGAGAGTTGTGTGGTTTTCTATTGATTATCACAAATAAAGATAGAGATATGGTTTTCTATCGGTTGACCAAAACCTGAGACAAAAGAGGTTTTCAAATGGTTTACCCCAAACAATATCATGATGCGTAGCATTACTTGACTCTCATCATATGTTCACCTTCGGAGATTACTTTGAAATCCATACATATCAATCAACTCAAATGGAAACATTGTGTCATTTACCCCCACAATGTGAAGTTCGATAACACATTATTATAAAAAATCATATTGAAATAAACACACACTCACACATGTCACCACAGTAAGAAGTGGCCCCGTCATTGGAGACCGACGAGAGGACGCCAATTGTCCTCCAACCTTCGTATCCTCCACCTCTAGTTCCATACTGCTAGCTCAAAAATTTGGCTTTGAGGCTCAATAATTACATACCTTATCCGAATGTCATATTCCATTGAAAATGTGTTCATAATGCAATTTTTTGTGTACAATTTTCCTAATGATCACCTAAATGACACAAAAATGACCTTAAAAATTTTGACTCGACTTTAGATGAAAAATAATAAACAAGATAATAATAATGTGACACAAATAAAATTAACAAATACAAATAATCTTAAAAACTAAAAACGGAATAAGAAAAACAATTAAAATAAAATCTATTTAACAATAACTTAAACAAATCATATTAAAATCATAAAAATAAAATACGATACTATATCATGTAATATAGTTTATAGTAAAAGAAATTATTATAAAAAAGAGTAAAACTGAATTAAATTAAACATGATAATATAAACTAATATAAAAAATTAAAACTTTATAATACTTAAACACATAACCGGTGACATATTAAAAAAAAGTAATTTCTTAGAACCACGTGATAATTTGAAAAATAAATAAAAATTAAAACATAAAATTAAAATTAAACAAAACAAAACTTAAATTTTAAAAATAAATACCACTATCCATAACTAAAACATGTTTTAAAAAAACAAAAAGAAAAAACCATGTGAAAGGTAAAATAAATTAGGAAAGTAAACATGCACAGGGGACTACAAAGTGGTAAAGCTATCAAATATGAGCAGATTTGAATAGATCCGTATGAGGTTGAAATGAAATAAGCCGTACATAAATGAATATATATCTGTCGAGCTTGAATCTTAATTCACTGCAAGTCAAGATTTGATGCAATTCTAACGCCAGTGTAAGTATCCAATCTGATGGATGCAAATACGTAGAGATCCAGCACTGAATACAACTCAATGAAAATTATGATTAATACAACTATGAAAATGGACGATTACAATTCTGATTGCGTTGCAAAGAAATTTAACTGTGTGCAAACAGACGTTCATTTGAAGGATGCAATCATATCAAAAACTGTTTTTTTGCATGCACTGCATCGATATGAAATGATTTCCATGCATAGAGAATTATCTCAGAAATCTGAACTTGCATGTATACATCTAGGTCAATGTAGAACCATTTCTGAAATTCTACAAATGTGAATGGAATACGCAGGCCATTTGACAAATAAGCCAATGCAATCACATAGCTCTACAACACATGACTAAACATGAACCGTGTGTAAAATGACATATACGGTGAAGCTAAATACACAGAAACTGACCTATATTAAATGTACTCCACAGAGGTCATAAATCAGACCTGATAATAGTGATATTCTGCACCAGGAAGCAATGAATCAAGTGGTAATGAATATCTCCATGTTGTACTTCAATTACATCATCTCACTTGACCAACCTGCTCTGATACCAAATGATGGTACATGAACATATTCATAGATTGATTTCTCATCATATATTTCACACAATATAATTGCCTAATATAGGCAGTAGTTTCCCTAGAATATAGGAAACTAACTATGTCATAAAGAATATAATGCTAATATTATATTATTGCTAATGAATTGCAACAACTCACAATAACAATAATAATTACACACATGATAATGAAGCACTAAGAGTTAGGATATTCCTAACAAATAGCTATTTTGAGACATGACTATTGATATAGTTTTCTCAGTTAGCATGTTGATTATAGACTATATGGACATTTGATTATTATTGTGATTTGACCCTTATCATGGATTGTATGGATGCCTAGTTGACACTATTAGATATTGCAACACATGTTGATTTAGCGTTGTTTTACTTATATACTGACATCTTGGATTCATAGCAGTTGCGACTATGTTTAGATGCATCGTCTAACCATGTGTACATTGATATTATGGTTTATTAATTTTGTGATGATATTAGGTGATCAACAAGTATGTGAATTTCATGGTTGTCGTAAAATAGGAATTGTGATTATTGGTAATTGTAAATGATTGATTTATGTTAGAATTGTGTAACCTTGACAATGATATAACTATGATGTATGATGATGATTATATGATGGATGATTTATATGTGTTTTTATTTCCTTGACGTATTGATGTGGCCTTGAGGCCAAAGGTGGTATTATTTTGTGGTTGCAGGAAATGAAATCACACAAAATGAGGAGGGACTAGGAAGGCCAACCATGAAGGAATGTCATATGTTCACAACATGGTCACCTTGGTAGCTGTGTGTATGTATGTGTGTGCCGTAATATTGGGTATCTTCTGTTAGGTGGTCTCCACGAGGAGCACCTCACAATGTGACCATGGGAGTAATTTTGGTTGTGTTCTTTATTTATTTTGTGGATGTTGTGATTTTATTTAAATTTCTAATGTACCCTTGTACCCTTATGTTCCTATGTTGTCAATGTGCCCTAATTAACTATGTAATTTGTTAGTATGAGCTAGTGTATTAATGTGGTGAATGGGGGAAATGTGTATGTGGTTATACCTTAGTCTTTTACTTTGGTTTATTGAAATTTTAGGTGACATTTGTTTGTGTGTCATCCCCTTACCTTAAATCATGGATTTGGGCTTTGTTCCCAATTTTGAAGGCTTGTAGGATAGGTTTTACTTGTCCCACACTCTTTAAAATTACCTTCCAACCTAACCTATGACTTAAGGGGTCATATCTAGCCTCTAAGTTCATTTGGTTACCAAACACCAAGGTAATATTATATTCTAACTCAAAGGATTAATTGTTTTACCTAGCCACTAAGTGGCCTCATTCACCCCATTACCCGTGTTTTTTTTTAAAGTTACATTCCACAAAATACCTTCTCACTTAAGTGAGGTAGGGTTTAATTTGGGCCATATGATTGAATCTATCCAAACCCTTAGATCTAGGTTGCCCTAAATTTCCTTCTGGTTCTCTTTTAATTCTTATTTTCCGCAAACAACCTTAATTTCTCTTTTCTTATTTGTAGGTTTTGAGACGAGGAGGGGGAAGAAGAGCCATGAGAGCAAGGGAAGCAACCATGGAAAAATTTCTCTAGATTTTAGTTGTGAAGGTTTTCCATTGTAATGTTTCCCATTGTTAAATGTAGAGATCCTTCCATGGATCTATTTTATTATTTAAATAAAAATCATTTTCCTTGTTTTTGAGTTCAACTATTGGGAAACCCCATTTTCTTTAAATCCAAGAGTTTTACACATTTGAGTGGCATAAAATGATATTGAAGGCTTGACTATTAGATTTAGATGATTCCTAGTTGCTTTGAAGGTTACTTGTTAAATTTTTTAGCTTAGATTTTACTTAGATTTAAATCAAAGTTATTATCAAACGAAAATTTATTTTTCCATCAAAAGTGACGAAACCACGCGCCCTATGTAGACCGACAAATTTTGACCACCGTCCACCACTCTAAGCTAGGCGGTGGTTCTGAAACCACCACTCTGCATAGGGCAGGAGTTCTATTCACCGAAAATTGAACCTTCAACAAAGCATCATTTTCAATGTTTTTCTTCTTTAGTTTATTTTTTTAATGTAGTATTAATTTTAATGAGGGTGTGTTCTATGTTCTATTCATTTTTGGTATATTGACAAAGGTATCTAGTTTCTTAATTCCAAATACAAAAATACAACTCAATATATAATCCGACCTTTCGCATAAAATGTAAGAACAATGAGTATACCATTACTACAATTCATTGCATTTCACATCTTCCATTTTTTCAACAAAACAAAAAAGTTCAACACACATCCTTTTCAATATATATATATATATATATATATATATATATATATATATATATATATATATATATAACAACTTTGAATGCTTACAAATTTTAGGAGAGTTTCATTTCAAGACAAATAAACAACTTAAGTTTTCCTTTCATTATAGCATTTCAATACAACTATGGAAACCACCAATTTTCCAAATCATTCCTTTACAATGCAAGAATTCAAATATTTTTCTTTCTTTCAAGAAGAATAATCCTTTCCAATAATTTAAGTACATTCACTAACTCATTTCAATCTTGGAATAAATGAAATATTACATCTTTATTTCAAACATAAAATATTACAAACTTCCACTCAAAGTGGGAATAATAATATGATCAATGCAACAAAGAGATTTCCAATAAGTCCAAATGCAAGTCTTCCTTCATTTCTTCTCCGAGCTTGAAGCTTCAATATCACATTCTCCAATCTTTCAAAACTAGGATCACAATACAAAGGAAGGGAAATAGGCAACGCTCTCCACCCAACCTTTAATCCAATAAGAGGAGAAGCCATCCCCTTATTGGCCCTCGAGCCCCAACAAAGGAACAATGAGGGATCTTGAGCAATATTTGACAACTTTTTTAACAAGTAACCACAAATACATACATTTCAAAACATTCAACACAACTAAAATGACATACTCAACAAATTTTTACAACTTTATCAAATAATACATAGGTTTGATATCAAACCAAATGGAGCAAGGACTATGGGAACCACCTCCTTTTTCCTCCCAAGTGAAGTAGGAGTTTTACCCAAAGCCTCCAAGTGCACAAAAAAATAAAAAGATATCCTTATCTCTCCCCTTACAAGTAGGAAAATATAACCATGATTTCCTTTTCACTTCCCATAGGTGAAACTCCCAATCACACTCCCTCCAAAATGCATGCCTCACAACTCCCTTTTCCCTCCCCAGTGATCCCATAAATCCATCTCCCACACCAAACTTAAGACATACTACCCAACCACACAAACAAAATCATCATAACACTCATACAATAATATTTAACAAGCTCCATTTCTCACATTTACAAACATAAATAATTAAATAAAAAAGATGGAGGTCCTACCTCTCCATCAAGATTCCAAGATTCTTCACTCCAAAATATTTTTAACACCTCCAAGGCAAACAAACTTCAAAAGCAACTCCAACAAGCTCTTAATTCCAAAAATGCAAAAGGAAGAAAATGAACAAGTAACCCCAATTCCATCAAATTCCCTCAATAAATAGAAATGGGATGTGAGGATGATGAGGTGGCTCCATGTAGGATGTCACTTCATCATTCCTCCATTCCAACACACAAGTCAAAACACCATGCCCAAGACAATAAATGAACATGTAAGACTATGACAACCCAAAAGACACTCAAACTTGCACACCATGCCTACCAAGGACACATTAATTGTGATAAGTAGGAAAGTGCAATTATTTTCACTTTTTTACACTCCAAAAAGGATAAATAAGTCAAAAATTAACTCCCCAACCCATAGGTATGGTTTTTGGGTGAATTTAAGAGGCATGGGACAAGCTTAGCTTGTCCCACAAGCCTCCAAAAAGCCTCCCAAGTCAAAATCCGAATTTTGAAGTTGGGGTAGAGTACATCACACAAAAACCAACACAAATCCAACTTACATCCACAATATTTCAAGGACCATCTACCCTCATAATTATCCAATTGTCACATCTTTATTTTAGTTAATAAATTAAGTTGGATTAACTAATTAAGACATAATAATAATTGTAATAAAGTGACAACAATTTCCAAAAATTAAATACATATAACACAAAATAAAGCACACACAAAATTAAAAGAAAGGGAAAACATTTCACCCCATGGCCACACATGTGAGGTCACCCCCCATGGGAAACCTCCTAACTAGGCATGCAAAAAAACCACAAGACAAAAGACACAGTTGTCAAATTTGGCCATGTTGCAAAACACCCGACATCCTTCCGTGGTTGGTCCCCTATCCCCTTTCAATCTATGTGATAAAATATCCCTGTAACACAAACATAATACTTCTCTGGCCTCACGATAACATCAAAAACATCGAGAAATAATACATCTACATACAAATCAATAATCATCATCCAAAATTAAGTAATTCTATCATCTATCAACATATCTAATAATCTGATCCTAACATCCTTGAGATTATAATTCTACTCAAAACATCCAGAGTATAACGTGTTAGTATAGAATCCAAATAGTGTAATTCAACATATATCGAACCGTCTACCAATGCCATCTAATATAACATAATCAAATGTGAATCACAACATATTGTCAATAGTCCAAATATCTGCATAGTTTATCATCTACTGATCAATGTATCATAATCAAAATGTCTAAGTACCACTCTAAAATTAATATCAACATAATCCAAATAGCGTTGAAGAGGAGTGGGCACTACAATTTCATTGTTCAAGGACCAAACGGTGAGTCAAAATGAAAGCCATCTTCAATTTTAATAACTCCTTAAAAGAACAAAATGGAGTAACAAGTCTCTTAGAGAAGCGGCAAAGAGAGTGTAAATAGTCAAATGGGAGTTGAACTAATGCTTGACACAACTATCTACATAAAAAGGAACCCATATGACACTTTCCATCTCTTTTACAAGGATCGTGAGTGTTATTTTGCAAGTCTTATAAATTATGTTTTTGTAACTTTGTGAGGTAGGCAAATGGATTGTTTGATTTGATGACATCCTCTAACTCTCACCATTTCCACTAGATATGAGCATCTAATTCAAATATTCTAGTATCATCGTAAGGTTATGGTAGTGACCACAATTAATGTTTAAATTGTAAATCGTTTCAAAAATTACAAGGTGGAGTTTTATTTCCTTACACTATTTAAATTTGGTTACATATCCATTTGTAAGATTATCCAGTGGTTTAATGTTTCTATTATATTGCAAATGAAGAACCAAATTATGAAAATTATGAAAGAAAAAGGTAAGGAGACCATGCCTAGCAATATTAGCATCCGTAGAGCAAGTGGTGCTATAGGTGGGTTTGTACTCGTAGTCTGTTGAGGCTACCATTCGTTGTTGCAACTTGCTATACAATTTCGTGCAACCACAAGCTATTATCAACGCGCACATGTCTAACAAAGCACTCACAACTACGCCATATCACAAATTCCCATCCCCCATCCACTATGGTTTGGCATATGTCCAAGCCCTATTTCAAATCTCCTATCTTCAACGTAGGTTGAGAATGATGAATAAGGTGGACTGATCATGTGAATACATGCATTCGATGAAACCAAAAATACAAACTCTCCATACTATCCATTCTTATTGATTCTTGGTGAGCCCAAAGACGCTCGATGGTTTCATTAATGAAAATATCTCCTTGAAAATGAGAGAGAAAATTTCTATAAGCAATGTGAAGATCATATGGAGTCTCATTCAAACACTTCCAATCCATAGATACAATTTGTGTATCTCTTATGTGAATCACTACTAGAGGGTCTATCTATTTTAGCATTTCTTACAAATAACGCATTCCAACAAGATACATTTCATTAGCATTAGTTTAATATTGTTTAATATTTAATACATTGTTATGGTGGATAGTTATAACTGTCACCCTCCACCCGTAGCCTTTATAAGGCTCAACACTCTTCTTTGTAATCACACAAAAACATTGGAATACATTGAATATTATTCTTGTGTTGTTCTGTATCTATCTCCTGCTCCTGCTTTCATTGGTATCAGAGCAACAACATCTTCAGCCTGTGTGAAGCAGCGTGAGCATGAGGAAAGAGGAGTTGTCTTCTATTTTTGGCGTGTCAGTGTTTCAATGACCTGTGGAGAAACCAGCGCATTGGAGGAGGAAATTCAGGGCAATTAAAATCTAGCAAAGTAACTGTTGCATGGACCAAAAGCTTGGTGACCTGTGCGTTGCATTTACCATAAGTCCAAAGCAAGAATGACAGAAGTGTCCACCACCGCGAGAGCAAGGCAACGACCTGTGTCAGGTCTTACATTTTTGGAATGGCACGACTCTGCTCTCTGGTTTTTCGATCCCCTTCAGATGTTTATTGAGTCATGTGGTTTGGAATTTTCTTGCTAACCAAGTCAAAGAAAATACAGACAAGGCTGACACATAGCAGGAGAAAGAAGATCATTGCGTGGAAATCGACTGCGAAAGATTTATACGTGTATCAAGAATCCAGACCTGCATTGGAGACTTAAACTGTTGAAATTTTGATTTCAACCATCTTGTAACTGTCTCCAACCGTTTTCTGCAAATACTCTCAAGAAGAAGACTCATAATCGATGATTGGCAAGTGGTGTATGGTTGTATTTTGTCTTAGACCATGACAGATTTGTTTCATGTTTGGCTAGACTGGTAATTTACTTCCTACTTCACCATTTTTTTTTTTTCGTTTCGTTAGTAGTTATTATGGACATTCACTTGGAAAAATACTCGGGGTTAAACTTTCATACATGGAAGGTGAAGATTCAAATGCAACTTATGCATAAAAACTTATGGGGTATAGTAGATGGGAAAGAGAAAAAGCCCACAGACGCCGCCAAATTAGCAGAATGGCAGTGCAGAGATGATAAAGCAAAAGCCATTATTGGCCTTGCTCTCTCCGATTCTGAACTCCATCATGTTGATCTCAATAAATCTTCCAAGGACATGTGGGATAATTTAAATCAATTATTTGGAGCGAAAGCAGTGAACGCGAAGTTTTCCCTAAAACTTCAATTATATAGATTCAAAATGGAAGAAAGCATTTCTATGTCTAGTCACATTAATAATCTTCGGTCTCTGCTCCAACAACTAGCAAAAGTCAAAGTTGTGATAGAAGATGAGGATGCCAAAGCGATCCTATTAAACAATCTATCTTCCAAATACAGCAATGTTGTTTTTACTCTCAGTCAAATTCAATCCAAATCTCTAGATGACATGATCGCGGCTCTTCTCGCAAAGGAAAAATGCATAACTGACGATGTTGCAGAAGGTGATACTCAACAAGTAAGTGCACTTTATTCAAAAAAAAATTCACAGGAGATCGATAAAAATAAACTAAGGCCTAAACAAGAGATTGAATTTCACTATTGTCAAGAAAGGTCATACAATGTGGAACTCACATCATATCGAGAAAGAGATGTTCTACAAGGAAATATAAAACACAATGGAGCTAATATCTTGCTCATATAGAAGATCCACAGATTCGACAAGAGTGAGGAAGTCATTGATGAGATTGGCTTCACATCATCTCTAGTATCAGTAAGCATCTATACAGGGAGGATGGAGGATAACTGAGGTGGAGGAAATCCAATGACCTCTAGCTTGACGAGGCCGCCGACAGAGATTATGGCAGAATAAGGTATTGAGGACCTGTTCCTCAATTTTTGGCTTGTTTATTTCAGGGCCAGCTTTTGTGTTGTGTTCATGTTGTTTTGTTATTCAATAAAGTACAAATGATACGAAGTTTCCTATTTGGGACCTTCTAATTGAAGAGCGTCGTGGGGAATAGAAAAGCACTAAAAGCAGCGCATGGTACTCACCCTGGGTTCGTGGTAATCCTGTAAAACCACCGAGGTATCATCCTCTTGGGTTCGTGGTATGCCTGTAAAACCACCGAGGTAAAATCCTCTTGGTTTGTGGTAATCCTGTAAAACCACCGAGGTGAACAGTTGGAAAGTGTTCCTGTCCCTCTAGGTTTCTGGTCAACCTTAGAAAAACCATGTGAGACCATGTAGGCACATGCTCGTGTGAAGACCCTCTTTGCGGTGTTCTCTTTAAGGGGGGGACCTATTATCAGGAAATGTATATTTGTACGATCAATGTATTAAGGGGGGGAATGTTAGCATTAGTTTAATATTGTTTAATATTTAATACATTGTTATGGTGGACAGTTATAACTATCACCCTCCACCCGTAGCCTTTATAAGGCTCAGCACTCTTCTTTGTAATCACACAAAAACATTGGAATACATTGAATATTATTCTTGTGCTGTTCTGTATCTATCTCCTGCTCCTGCTTTCAATTTCTTTGAGGCAAAACATCAAATGGTTCTCTTCCTTAAATCACCCATTTTGTACATACCCTGCAATCATCGAATTCCATTTTGACATAGGCTTGGAGGATGCTGGACAAAGGTTTTGGAAATTTGGATCTGCACATGCCAATCACATTTTTTTGAAAGTTTCTAAGACTTTTAAACAAACCCATTTTTTTACATACCTTGTAGTCCATGTTATCCACAAAACCGCGTTTTTCCTAAGACATTTTGTCAAACAACTCATGTGCTTGTTTATGCTTCCATATTTGGTGTACATGTCTACTAGAGCATTTACAACTACAACGTATGACAAAATACCTCTATCTTTTATGTTTTGTTGGGCATCCATATCCTGTTCCAAAGATCCCATTTTGGACACAATGAAAGTGAACGAGACAAATCTTGTCATGACATAAGTAGGATATCAAGGAAGGCACTTCCCAATCCCAACTATATACCCAATTGTAGGCACCGATAGATATATGATCAGATATATTGAAACTTTAAACTCTTATCTAAATGCTTATAAAAACATATCATTCCAATCGTTCCATGAATCAGTGTCTATATTTTAATGGAGAGGGAAACATGAGTATATGAACTCACCATAAGGCCAAAATTGAACCCCCAGATGATATTGATGACCATAGAATCAGTTATAAGCTCTAAGTCACCAATTTTCCCAGTAAAGGCCTGAGTGACTACATCTATCCCATACATTACAAGTCGATTCAATGCAGCAAGGCCTGCGATTTCTCCATTTCTTGTTTGATTCCACCCAAAATCTCTGACTGACATGAACATATTTAAATATGGATTGCTGAACAAGCAGAGTTTGTAGTGAGGTGGCATCCATTGGAGCACCTCCTAACCCTAATATTCTTCAAAATGGAGGAATGAACTCTCAGCCTCAACATTGCAATCAAATTCTCCCCCAGAATGTGCAACCATCTTCTTCTCTGCCACACTTTGCCCTCACTGCACCTAACCGATTACTGCTAAACTTGCAATGTTAACACGGTTTCTGTGTGGTCAAAAGCCTTTGGATTCTCAAATAAAGTGCGTGTATTATTATGCAAGGAATGACAGGACTGAAAAGTCCTTTAGGTGGCCCATGCTTTGCCAAACCCTGCACCTCCTGACACAACATTCCCCCACATCTCCTCCACTCCTACCACACTCAACCGCCCTCCACATGCATCCCCTCTCCCTTAAATTTTTAAAATTTATTTTTTTGTTATATATATATAATTTTCTTAAATTTAGGCACTACATCGATCAACACCATATGTTTTTTATTTGTTTATTTCCCCTTGTTTTTATTGAGGTGGTTTTGGAACTGTTGCTTGAGATGTGTTAGATATTGATTTATGTGATTCATTCAAGTCTTATGTGGTTGCAAAGGAGGGTAAAATTATGCCACTATGTTACATGTTTTGTACGACCTACAATACGATGTAGTAAATCCATATAAACGTTGCATTTTCCTCCCTTCCGATGTGTCTTGCACCAAAAGTGCAATTTCTAGTTATATTCTCTTCATATTTCACACTTATGACAAAACAAACATTTGTAAAAAGGAATAATCCTAAACTTTAATCTGTCATTGCAATATTACTAATTTTAATTGCTTTCTCAAAGTTTGTAATTAAAAACTTATAAATGATGGTCAAATTTAGTATAGAAAATTAAATTGGAAATAGACAAATCATTAGTTCCCTATTATTGTAATAAGATATTACTATTTTTATTTTCTTCTCAAATTTAATAATTTTTTACCGTAATAGTCAAATAGATATTTAATTTAATACATAAAATAATATTTGACACTCTTACCCACCCATCATTACCATTGTAGAAATCCTATGAGCATTATTTTTATTCCACCATTCATGTGTTGAACCATTATAATATTGATAATGATGGAATAATACATCTAAATACTTCTCTTAACTATTATAATATATTATACATATCTCACCTCTAGTTGCTTCAACTATCATAATTGACAGTCATAAATCGACTTGAAATTTAATAGTTGCTTACACATTTTTGATAATTTTAACTACGAAATATTGCAAATTCCTCCAACATGTAAACTTTAAATATGATCATCAGTGGCAGTGAAATTTAACACTATCAAGGCTTTCAATCTTCCGTTTCTTCATTTTTTATTTTTTTGTGAAAACTTTGCAAAGATAACAATGGCCACAAAAATAAATTTGACAAATATAAATAAATTTATATGGATATTGCAGAACCTACAATAATTCTAACAGTGCAATTACTGCTATGATTACTCGTCTATGTCATGTTCTTTTGGCTGGGTAAAATTCTTAACGATGACAGGTTTGTATTTTGATTTATTATTGAATTATTAATGCCAATTCCGTCGTCACTCTGCCAATAAACCCGGCCTGCAAATTGAGAGGTTGTAGGTTTGCTTTTGTTTTTTTTTCCAAAAATTTAAACCCAGCCCTAGATAGTTATAAGATAAACAATTTACAGCTGTAGCTGTCAACAAAATTTAATATGGTAGACTGTAAATTTAGGAGTTAAATCTAATGGCCATTTAGGTGTTTTTTTTTTTGTTATTTTAGTTGTAAAATACGCAAATATGATAGACTGCAATAAGTTGAAATACTAGGCGTTTAACTATAAAAATGTCAATGGATATAATTATATCTTTATTTTGAAAATCTCATTGATGTGGGTCTGAATATGGTTACCCTTTAATAGGTTTTCTTTCAGAATTTACAGCGAGGAACGAATTACAGTAGTATTGCTCATCTTCAGCTTCAAGATTTCGGCTTCAATCACTTGCATTGCAGAGGCTGGAAAACAAAGAGCCGCTGCTATTTCCACTTTCCCACTATTTTTGTCAACCACAGATATAAAGGGGCTCATCGTCCTGGGCAAGGTGTGCAATGAATCCCCTCCGTACACTGCCTTTCCCCACCCAAAATCTATTTCATTATACCCGATTCTGCTTATGTTCGAAATTACAAGCAATCCAATCCCTCTTTTGACACCAGGAAGTGGTGGGACTGGTCGTAATTCGATCAAATCAATGACAGAGCGGACGTACTCCTCATTCACCTTTGCTTTGGCGTCGTGAACCAGTTTTGTAGCAAACGAGAGGGCGTTGTTTATCAAATCTGCTGATGTTGTGTCTGCATATGCCAAAATGTTTGCATTTCCATAGTAACCCTGTGGAAGAGGAGGTTGCAGTCGAGAACGAAAATCGACGGGAAAGATGAGCCTCACCACTTCATTATCAGGGATATTGAGAGCCCTTGTTCTCACACGCCACAAATAAGCCGACAAAATGTCAAATGTGCTGCATTCAGTCAAGTCAACGCCATTGCCCGCCTCTTTCTTCAGCAGTGCTATTTCTTTGCTACTGAAAACGATAGATTTGCGGACGGTTTCCTCTTCTTCATCCCAATCGATAGCAGCCATGGCAGGACCAGGGCAATCTTGTTTGTAATCATACTCAAGGGATTGAACCAGCGGTTTCTTTCATGGAAGCAGTCTCTCTCTTTCCCAAACGGGAGGAATGGAGGGGACATGAGCACCTTTCGCCATTTCAGAAAGGGCTCTCACAAATAAATACATCCCAAAACCGTCACTCACGCAGTGATTGAAGCGCATCGCGAATGCGAAACTACCGCAAGTTAGCCGCGTAACCTGCTCGCAACAAACCAAAGTTTTACATTTCTAAATTAAAACGGTACAGAATCGACATGAAATAGCAACGATTAGAGGGGCCTGTACCGTTACCTGAATCGATATAAGCGGAGAGTCGATAATGCTGGCTGATACAAGGGTGTCATCAAATAATTTCTCTACACAGTGAAAGGGGGAATAAGCATATTATTATCCTTAAAGAAGTGGCGGAGGGAGACATCAGCGTCTGCTTCTACGAAGGAAACACCTTCACCCGTGCAGTGGAGGAGGAGCTTGTTGGCTGAGCGAGGGGAGGGTCTCAATCTTCCGGTTAATGGATAAAAGTGGACCAGAACCTTGCCCAAAGCTTCTTTTATGACTTTGGCAGGATCCTCCTGTCTAATCTTATTGCATTCATAAAACTGAATTTGAGAAGCGTGAAGTCTCACTCCGGTTCGGTCGTCAAGATTAGAGAGATAGAGAACACCCTGTGGAGTTTCACTGGCTGGACGTACAAGTTCCCCGGCACGCCTCTGGACTGTAAACTGCTCATGAGAAGCAGCCATGGTCACTTGATTGCGAGGGTTTTGTGTGCAGTAACACACAGATGCTTATCAAAGTCGTTTCTGTAGTATCCAAATTTTAACTATGTTCCCATCTTTGTTGTTTTTGAGTATTCTTTTAGGCGTGGAAAATAATCTCCCATATGCAGTAAAATAAATACAAGTTGAGACTGTAGATCATTAAAATGTTGAAGCAATTAAATTCTACACTCGATGATCCGAGGAAATAAAACGTTTAAGTTTCAGTAGGAGAATCAGAAAATTGCATTATTTTATAAATTAAAAATTTCACAAACTTGTCAACGGGCTTGAAATAAGGATGTTGTCTCCCATGAAAGGGAATTCAGCCATATTTATGGGCAATTGGCGTATTTGGTGAGGAGAAAAACATATATATTTTTGTTGTCCGTGTTTAAATCTCTGAAAACATGCAACGCCCTTGACTTTTTTATTCTATCGCTTGCATGGCTTTGTTTGGCCCGGTTGAAATAGTATTGATATGTGTGGCCGATAGATAATAAGAAATTGTGGCATTGGTAGATAGAAAGATTAACTGTTTGACGAAACTTTGTGAAGTTTTTACTTCCATGAATGCCTAGAATAAATGTGGTTTCATCGTCTCCCAGTAAATGCGGTGTTGGTTTGATATTGCTATCAAATTGTTGATGGCATTGCTAGATTGTGATTTATTGAAATAGCATTGATATGACTGGTCAATAGACAATAAACAAATGAGGCATTTGTAGAGGGCACACAAATTGTTTGATGAAATGTTTATTAAGTTTTTGCTTGCCTAAATGTGTGGAATAAATATTGTTTAATTGTGTATCCTACTTGGCCTTGATCTTGGTGGGATCAACTCCAATACCCCTGATAGAAACAATGAAGCCTAGGAGCTTACCAGTAAGCACTCCAAACATAAACTTTGTTGGATTGAGACGAAGGAAGAAATGGATAAGGCTCTCAAAAAAGATTTCAAGGATGGCAAGATGGTCGAAGCGATGCTTGGATTTACCCAAAATGTCATCAACGTAGTCCTCTACATTCTTATGGATGAAATCAAGAAAGATATAAGCCATGGCTCGTTGATAGGTGGCTACGACATTTTTCAAACCAAAGTGCATAACATGATAGCAAAAGATCCCCAAGGAGTGATGAAAGAAGTATTATGTTGGTCTTCCAAAAGCGATGAAGATACAATTATACTCGGAGAAAGCATCCCTAAGAAAAAACATCTCATGGCTTGTAATAAGGTGTGCAAGTGATCAATGTTAGGAAGGGGAAAGTGGTCATTAGGGAAAGAGAGATTAAGATCTCGAAAGTTGTTGGTGTGATACGAAGCTTTCCTGAAGCCTTAATGAACGGTACGATGTTGCGGCACCCATTGTGGATAGCCGATGGGGATGATGAAATTGGCAGAAAGGAGGTGTTGCAACTCCTCTTTGATAAAGATGGCAACCTGGAGGGTGCATGTGGAGAAAATTCTTCTTAACCGGTGAGCGTTGGGAAAGGTGATGATGTTATGGACAACGATGGATGGATCGAGGCCTAGAATGTCAAAGTACGACCATGCGAAGGCTTGGTTGAGTTGAGAAAGGAAGGAAGTGAAAATTCAAGCTCCTACTGATAAAGGGGTTGACTCACTTTGAGAATGCAAGGCTTCTGTGGAGTCTTAATGTTAATGTCGATGGTGGATCCGTTGAGAAGAGTGGATGTTTCTAGCAATACAATCTTATGAAGATAAGAATTTTCTTCCCCCATGTGAGAAAGGATGGCGTCATCGTCGGTACACTAAAGAACATCAATGGTAGGGGAATATTCCTCTATCATTTCCAGAAATTAAAGGGAGAGGGACATAGCTTTTCCGTCACACTGATAAGTGATGGGTCTCAAGGTGATCGTGGAGATTAAAAAAGAATAGAGGCGATAGACATGGTGTCATATGTATCCATAACCTTGTGGGATTGAGAAGATGGAGGATCGATGCCCATAAGAGCCAAAGATGGTGTGAAACGATCTCAGCAGATTGTTATTTGAATCCTATGCTAAATTTTTCATGGGGTTTGCGAGATTGATAAATGACAAGGTCATGCATGTGTTGTTCAAAAAATCCCATTCCAAATCATTTTCAGCACAACAATGAAGATAGGTATAGGAAAATGATTTCTTGTACAGACAATCAAATTTGTTAGTGTATGGTTTGGTGTGCGGTTGAGTGTCAATGTGTGAGGAAGGGAGATCAATGCAACCTTAGATAAGATTATTGCGAAGATGAGACAGACCAAAAGGAACGATATCCCAACATTACGTTGATACATTGGAGATTTTTGGGTCTACCGAGTCTATGAGGCATGGGAAGACCATTAAGTGTGAGAAGATGATACTCCCCGAGTGTGAGTTGATCCATCACTTTATCTAAGGAAGCATCGTTGGGAAGTTTGGATGCAGAGACAAATGAGCTAGTGGATGCTTGAGAAGAATCATTTGTGGGGTTAACCATAGTTAACCACATCGTTAGGTCGGTAAGTCATATGACATGCTTTGAATGGAGGGATATCTCGTGGGGAGGGTTGAAATTTTCCCCTCATGTTCATATTTGATACATCAATGAATTTTGGAAGGAACACAATGCATGGCACGAATCCACGGTCGTCCAAGGAGGATATTGTATTAAACCGCCCTTTTATGATATGGAAGACCTCATGGAGAATTTTTTCACCAACACATTAGAAGAATAATTGTGCCTAAAGAGGGGGTGAAAACATCATTGAATGCCCGAAGGTCTGCATGGGTGACTTAGTGACAATAGAATTAGGAGCTTATTTTGATAAAAGGTGTGAAATGAGATGATGTATATGCTAGTTCCATTATAAATCATATAATGACAAGTAAAAGTGCCATTGATGTGGAAATTGATTAAAAGGGGAAGATCATGCTCTTCAAGTGTGATGTTGGGAGTCTCGGTGTTGTCAAAAGATATGGAAGTGGAAGTAGTGAGTGCTCAAATAAGAGATACAAATGGATGTGCCCTAATGTTAGGTGTAGGGATGCGCTTAAGAGTTTCAATGAGGTCTTGTTTATGCTCCGGAGAGCTTTGTATGAGCTTATAAAGGAACATCTTAATTGGGGCCTTATGGAGTTGTCTCACAACAGTTTTTTCAATAGCATCAAGCCGAGGGCAGCTAAGATAGACACCTTAGGTTTTTATAAGGGATGGTGTAGGCTCAGTAAAAGGAGCGGTGATAGTGACTCGAATATTGATTGAGTTGATGGTTGGAATCCTCGGGGATGAGAACGAGTTGTAACTCGAAAAAAAATGATGAAAAGAGGAGGACCCTCTTTAGGAGAGGTTAAGGTTGGAGGTGGGATGGAAACATAAGTCTTGGATGAATGAGGGATTTAGATGTCTCGGTGAATGGAGATTGAGATGATGAAGCAAGATTTGTGGATGGAGGAGTGGATTCTCCTTTAACGAGGAGGTCATCCTAATTGATAATATTTTGTATGATGGTTTGGAGGGATCTATAATGCTCAAGTATCATGTCCTAGTGTACGATGGTATGCACAAATGAGATTAGAGTCAAACCATTAAGGTCTTGGGGCATATGGATCGAAGGGTTTGATAGATGGAAGGGTGATCACAGATGCTTGAAGTAGATGTTGAAATATTTTCTATAAAATACAATGGGCATGCTTGGTGAATTTTTTTGTTGATATGGATTTAAGAACGAGGCATGAAGAAGGTTTTATTTTCAGTGGTTTCATGGGATCCTTTGATTATATCTTGGGCTTAAAAGAGGAAGGAGATGGTCGTGCTTTGATTTCAGTTTTGATAATCGGTGACTTGGATGTATTAATGATGGGTGATGTGGATGATTTGGATGATTTAGGAGGAGGATTAGGTTGTGACACATTAGATATGGATGAAGGGGTCAGCCCTAAAAGCGAAGATGATTCTCCTAAGAGTGATCATGCGATACTAGATTTCTTAGGAGAGCTAGTCTTGGGTGGAAGGAGCTCTATCTTTTTATGTGGATGCATGATATATTTTTGAAGGGGAATACCAAGGTTCTAAGTAGTAGGTTGTGAGGATTTACCCTTGACAAGGATGATGAAAATTTCTACTCGGAAGATCCATGGGGTATAATTAACTCGATGTGGATTGGGTTATAGATATCACCGATAGAAGTGGCTTTTGAATGATGCGTTTAACAAGATCCAAAGTGGTCATAGATTGCGTGGGTTTAATGTTGGTGGGTGTAATGATGCGTGGAATTTTAGATGAAGTGAGAGTGTCATTTGTAGATGTATTGGGTGTCGACGTTTAAAAGGAGGATGATTCAAGAGGTCGTATGGATATTAAAGTAGAATTAGATGTTGATATCGGTATGGTCAAAATAGCATATGTGATTGATGTTGATTAGATGTAGATGTGTGGGATGAAGGCATTGAGGTAATTGTAGATGAAGGACTAGATGTGATGGATGAGGATGTGGATGGAGAAGTAAGTATGGTCAAGGTTGGTGTTAGTGTCATAGTTGTAGTTATAGTTGATGTTGATATGATAGGTGTAGAAGTTGATGAAGTTGTGATTGTAGGGGAAGAGTTTGAAATAGGTGCAGATGTAGCGAATCATGAAATGATGGGGTTGGATTTTGGTCTATAGTATTAATTATATGGGAATTAGGTGGTTGTGATGTGGGGGTGGAGTTTTATTGTTGGGTGGATGATTAGGAAAGGGTTGTTTGAAGACGTCAAGGGGTTGATTAGGTGGTGCATTAGGATTGTCCACTTGAAGGTCACCGAGTCTATAATTTTTTGAATAACATATTTAAAAGAGTGACACCTTTCAATGTCATGGCCACAAACTTGGTGATATTTGTAGTAATGTTCCTCATGATACCATGTTGGTTTAGGTCGTGATTCGTCAAATGATCGAATGGGGAAGATGAATGAGATTAACTAACATCAATTTTTCAAATATTGCACTATAGGAATCCTAGAGAGGGTTGTAGTTAGGTGGTGGTCTAGAAGCATGTTCTATTGGCTCTATGTGAGAAGTAGATGTGGATGAAGATTTAATCACGATGGCATTGGCAAAGATCTTAGGTTTTTCACCATGCGTGGAGGATTGAGTGAATTCTGATTTGGGTTTGTTTAATCTCAATTTAATATGACCATTCTCAAGGTCACAAAGTTCAAGTTTGCAAGCCATAGTGGATGCATCTTCAAAGGTTTGGAAATATAATATTTGAAGAGTTTATAAGATGTGCTTCACATAAGACCATGAGAACAATTCAATCGATTCGATCATGGAAGGTAAAATGATAGTTGGTTGATGATGCCACGCCATTGTCTCGACGAAATATATGATAAATTTGTCATCATACTATCGAATGGTGTAGAGGTCCGTTATGGTCATCTTACGTGCAATATTGATCGAGAAACGTTCTAAGAATAGTTGTGCAAGTTGGGTAAAAGTGAGAAATAAATGTTGGGGGATGTTGTTGTACCAATGTAATGTGGAAATGGATAACGACATAGGGAACACACAAAGTATGAGGTCTTGATCATGGGTGATAAGGTAGCAAGCATGCTTGAAGACATAAAGGTGTTGTTGAGGATCATCCAACTGTTGAAATTGGAAAACTTTACAGCTCCCAATAAGAAGGATAAGCCTTTGAGGACAAGATGGATTGATTTGTTCATTACATATTTGATCATATGAGAATGTGGTTTTAGATCCCAAGGTTGCAGCTTCAATGTTAGCCAATCTACTCAATAATGCTCACAAGGGATCATTATATGGATGTGGTTGAGAGGTTTAAGGATGTGATTTTGATGCATATCATATGGATGGGTTATGTAGTAACACTTATTTCACTAAATTGGGACTTATTCTAGTCCCAACAACTAAAAATATATTCAATATCGGAATCCAATATTGCTATTTTTGGATTCCAAAATGTCAAATATTAGAATTATCTAGCACTCCAAAATCACACATATTGGATTCCAAAATCGCACATATTGGATTCCAAATTGCATATATTGGAATCCAAAATCACATATATTGGAATCCAAAATCACCTATATTGGAATTAATCTGTACTCCAAAATCACATATATTGGAATCCGAAAATCAAAATATTGGAATCTATTAATAGCCTAGCGAAGTCCAATATATCTGGTCATGATTTAAATTTATGAATTTGTGAAAAACATTTAATGATTTCAGGAATCCAACATTGATCGAGAGATAATGACTAACAACCGCTAGCCAAGATAAAAATAGATACATGTTTTTTTATAAGGTCTACCGGTTCTAGGCTTAATGATTGCTTTGGTGTTCTATAAGGTCTAGTAACTAGCTAGGCTTAATGTTTGCTTTGGAATAATGATCTTATCAATTTTAAGATGTTTTTAATATTAAACTATGTAAATTTGAATATTTCAAATGCCATTGAGCAAGGGGCCACTAGGATAATGACATTCATCAAGTCAACATCATTTCCCACCTCTTTCTTTAAAAGGTTTTTTTTTGCTCACGAAATTGATAGATTTGCCAATGGTTTTCTCTTCTTCATCCTAATCGATAACAACAAGTATGGCAGACCAGGGTAATCTTATTTGTAATCATACTTAACGGATTGAACCAACGGTTTCTTTCGTGGAAGAAGTCTCTCTCTTTCCCAAATGGGAGGAATGGAGGGGACATGAACACCTTTCACCATTTCGAAAGAGATCTCACAAATAAATAGTTCCCAAAATCGTCACTCACGTAGTGATTGAAGTGCATCGCAAATGTGAAACTATCACAAGTTAGCCACGTAACCTGCTCGCAACAAACCAAAGTTTTACATTTCTAAATTAAAACGGTACAAAATCGACATGAAATGGCTACAATTAGAGGGGCCTGCATTACTCCGAATTGATTTAAGTGGAGGGTAGATAATGCTTTGGTTGATACAAATACGTCATCAAATAATTTCTCCACACAATGAAAGGGGGAATAAGAATATTATTATTATTGAAGATGTGTTAGAGGGAGACATTGGGGTCCACTTCTATGAAGGAAACACCTTCACCCGTGTAGTGGAGGAGGAGCTTGCTTTGGGTGAGCAAGGTGAGGGCCTCAATATTTTGGCTAATCGATAAAAGTGGACCGAACCTTGCCCAAAGCTTATTTGATGACTTTGACAGGATCCTCTTGTCTAGTGTTATTGCATTCATAAAACTAAATTTGAGAAGCTTAAAGTCTCACTCTAGTTCATCTTCAAGATTAGAGAGAAAGAGAAGACCTAGTGGAGTTTCACCATTGGATGCACAAGTTCCCGGCATGCCTATGGGTACCGTAAAATGCTCATCTAAGCAGCCATGTTCACTTGATTACGAGAATTTTTGTGCAGCGATTACCAAAGTCATCTCCAAATATCAATTATGCTCGATGTTTGTCATTTTCGAGGGTTTTCTCAGTACAAGAACAACACATGATGCTTATCAAAATTCATTTTTGTAGTATCTAGATTATAACTATATGTTCCGATCTTTTTGTTTTCGAGTATGATTTTTGGCATGGAAAATAATCTCCCATGCAACATATCGTTAAAAAAGGTCATGATATGACAAATACTTGCGCCAAAGGTGGTGTTTTTGGTTAGAGGGAATACTTATCATTATAGTTGAGCATAAAATTTAGATCTAAAAATGAAATCTGGATACACCTCATGGAATGACTAGTCTTGAGAAGTCCCTATTTCTTCTATAACAAGGTAAGGGTTGAAATTATATTTAAAAAAATTTCAATGATTTCCTTACAATCAGACAACAAATACAAATCCATGATTAAAATGACTAGGACGGTGAAGACCTTAGAAAGAGATCTACAAATAGACCCATTGAAATAAGTGAATAAGATTATTTTCTTTAATACATTGTTATTAGATGTTATATTCCCAAACATTCTGCTACGAATTTCAATGGTTTGATAGAGAGTGAAACTCACCGCAAACTTACACACTCATTTACTAGCACCGCAAATGCTTCTCCAAAACTTGTGTATTCCAAATGCCCAATGACCTCCTTTTATACTACTCTCATTGAAAACCAACGGTTGAGATCCATTCTCAATCGATGGCTGAGATACATAACAACTTAACAACCATAAAAAATAGGTCAGCAAGGTGTCACTAAAGGAAATCAATAATTAGAAAATAATTAATTCATACTCAACAATAAGATATAAACTATTATCTAATCTTAGCAAATGGACAAACAACTATCCAAGCTAACAAACTAACACTCCCTCTTAGCAAGGAAGTTGTTCTGCATGACACCCATCTTATCTCTAAAGAAGATAAATTTTGCCTTCCCCAATGCCTTAGTTAGAATGTCTGCTACCTGCTCCTCTGTAGGTATGTATTGTAGCTGAACAATACCTCGTTGTACACAATCCTTGATGAAGTGATACCTGATATCTATATGTTTAGACCTATCATGAAACACTGGATTCTCAGACAACTTGATGTAACTCTGATTGTCGCAGTGTATCACAATAGTCTCAACCTTATGACCAAACAAGGCCACTAGAAACTTCCGAAGCCATATAGCTTCACATGTCGCCATGCTAGCTGTAATGTATTCTACTTCTGATGAACTCAAAGCCAAAAATTTCGCTTCTGTGCACTTGTACCAAGAAACAACTCCTGATCCTAAACTAAAACAACACCCTAAAGTGATCCTTTTCATGTCATTGTACTACCTACCCAATCAGGTCAAGATATAGCCTATCATCTTGATTCCTTCATGTCAAACATATCTGATCCCATACTCGACTAAACCATGCAAATAACGCAACACATGCTTGGCCATTGTCCAATGCACTCTCTTTGGATCAACCATGGCAAATGCTATATCTGGCCTGGTGTTGACCAAATACATGAGCGAACCAATTAACTACCTGTATAAGGTGGGATCTACATCTTTGTCCTTAGATGTATCTACCTTCCTCCAATTAGTGATCATAGGTGTAGACATGGCTTTGCAATCCTCCATCTCGAATCTCTTCAAGATTTCAATGCAATATTTCCCTTGATGAAGGAAAATATCTCCATCCTGTCTCGCCACACCTCCATGCCTAGAAAATAGTGCATGAGTCCCAAGTCCTTCATCTCAAACTCTTTTCGCAAGGTCCCTCTTGCAATCCTCTATGAGCCTTAGTGCACCTATAAGAAACAAGTCATCTATATATAGAACAAGAATGAAAGCCTCACCCCCAACTACTAAGTAGTAGAGGTTAGCATTTGCCTCACTCTTCACAAAGCCCATTTTCTGCAAGTATGTATCAGTCTGCTCATACCATGCTCTAGGAGCCTGCTTGAGTCCGTACAAGGATTTCATCAATCTACCCACGTGGGCTCTTTGTTGTGTGCTACAAAGCCTTCTTGTTGTTCTATGTATACCTCCTCCTTCAATTCACCATTAAGGAATGTTGTCTTGACATCCATTTGATGGATCTATCATCCCATCTGCGTTGTAAATGAGATTACAGCCCGTATAGAAGTATAACTGGCCACTTGAGCAAATGTCTCCTCATAGTCTATTCCTCCTTCCGAGAGAACCCCTTTTCCATAACCTTGCCTTGTATTTCTCGATGCTACTATCTCGCACCATGCTTTATCTTGATAGTTGGAAGGTTCACTATCTACCAACTAGCTAACTAATGCCATATAGTCATTGAACTTGGCTGGTTCTTTCCTTTGTCTCATACTCTTTCTAGGAGCTCCCACAAACTATTGAGTATCCCTTTGTGTGTTTTGAACCTCACGGTTCCTGCTGCCAACTATAGAGGATGAAATATCAACCTCTAAATATTCTAGATGCATATCCTGCTGTACCACTTACTTCATACTTTGTGAATCTTCACTACCTAGTCTATGCTTGTACTAGTAACTGTACTTGAGTTTTTCTGCCCTTGACTTGGACTTGGAGCTTTTGTTGGCTGCTCACTTTGATCATCTGTTGGAAAATCTCTGGACCTTATAAATGCTTTGTCTTCCATGAACTTGACATCACATCTGACAATAATTCTTCTCATCCCTGGAATAAAATCATATATGCCTTTGAAGTTTCACTGTACCCAACAAGGTACCCCTTCTTTGCAGTTTGATCTAACTTGGTACGTGTATCTTCTAGAATATGACAATATGCCAAACTCCCAAATATCCTGAAGTGACCTACATCTGGCTTCTTCCCTATGAAAGCTTCCTCTGGTGTCATCTTCCCTAGTACCTTGTGTGGAACCCTATTCTGAATGTAAACTATTGTACTACACGCCTCTACCCACAGATAGTGGGGCATGTCCTAGTCATATAGTATAGCCCTTGCTACCTCCGATATAGAATGGTTCTTCCTCTCAGCAACTCCATCCTGCTATGGATTGTAAGGAACCGTCCACTCTCTCTTGATTCCTTCTCTGGTACACAAATCCTAGAAGTCATTTCCTTTGTACTCACCTCCATTATCTGACCGAAGAACCTTTATCTTCCTTCCTGTCGAGTTCTCCACAAGAGCCTTGAACTCTTGGAAGTGACTGAAAACCTCATCCTTGGTCTTCAAGAAGTATGTCCAGGTCTTCCTAGAGAAATCATCAATAAATGTAACATAGTACACATATCCTCTGAGAGACTTTGTCGACATTGGTCCACATACATCTAAATGTACTAGATCAAGAACACCCTTAGATCTATCATGTCACTCCTTGAATAGATGCTTTCAAAAATTCCCAACACACATCCCTTACATACATCATCATGCTCGTGCTCACCTATGGAACACACATCACTTTGTCTCACAAAGCAATTTAAGTGCTCCATGATGAATAAGGCCCATAATCCTATGCCATAGCTCTCCAAGATCTCTAGGATTACTTCGCTCATAAGTGCCTTAGGAGTATCAAACTGTAACCTATAAAGGTGACCACTCCTAACTCCAATAGTTATGGGTGATTTCCAATCCTTGTGCTTAATCAACACATGTGTCCCTCTAAAAAGTACATTATACCCTTTATCCTGAAGAATAGATACAAAAATTAGATTCATACCTAAGCCTGGCACATGCAAGACATCATGAAGTGGAACTATCTTTCCATTCTCCCTCTGAAACTGAATAGTCCCTTTCCCAACTGGGTTGAGCTTGGACAAGTTCCCCATAGAAATATGGATATTGGTGTCCTCCTCCTTGTAACTGGAGAAGTACTCTCTAACTCCTATGAAATGACACCCCACTATCTATATACCAAACACACTGTGAGGTTGAGCTGACCATACAAGCTATGAGTGCAAACTCATCCTCCAATCTCCTAGAGAGCTCCTCTGCACTTGTTGAAGCCACCACCTGGTTCTTTCCCTTCTTATCATTCTTCTTCCTTTGTGGGCAGTTACTAACATAGTGGCCAAACGCGTGCAGCCATAGCACTTGACCTTAGACATGTCCTTCTTCTTCTCACATTGATAATTTGATCCTTTGCTAAATCCCTTCTTTGCTTTCCCTTTACCCACTATGGCAACGTTTTCTTATTCTCCCTCACTTTTCCGACTCTTGTTGGCCCCATTGACAAGACTTAGTCTAAAATCCTCCTAAGTGAAATTAGTCCATAGTTAATCCCAACTCGGTAAGGTGTCTCGTCCACTAACAACTTGAACAAAGACATCCCACTGTTTAGTAAACCCATTTAGGGCTATTCTTACTAGCTCATCATCATCCATCGCTTATCTCCAACAATCGCTAACTCATCCTTGATGAGTCTAAGTCTCGTGAGGTAACTTGTAACGCTTCTCCCTTTGTTCATCCGGGTATTCTTCAACTTTTCTCTAAGAATCAGCTTCTCTTAGTGGTAGCATTCTCGGTATAGATTCGAGATGGCATCCCACATCTTCTTCGCCATATCTAACTCAGAGATGTGTGGAACAATATGATCCTTAACACCATCAAGGAAAATCATCCTCACCTTGGCATCCTCTTTCTTGTATGTTGCAAGCTATGTTGCATCTGTAGGTACAGATTACAACAGTGGTAACATAATCCTTTATACCATTCTCTTCCAACAATAAAGAAAGTCTGGCCTTCCAGACACCAAAATTCGAGGCACCATCTAATCTGTCCTGATCTCTCAAACCAACTGAAGCCATCTTAAAGGATAAAACTAAAAAGAATTTAAATAGATCAAACTAGGTTATAGAAACCCTCAATTTCTTTCCTAGGACAAACCTTTTCTACCCTTAACACAGCTCTGATACCATGTGAAAATTCTATTACAGTCACTGATTATTAATCTCCTATCTTAAAAGATTATTTAACTGCCGAAAACTAATTCACAGCTAATATCAAAAAATAACACAACTACAACTTCACTAATAAAAATACGGAAAGAAATGCGTAACACAAAGAACACAATATTTTCGGACAAATTGTCCCTTGAAAAACCCCTAAGGGAAAACTAGTTCTATAAATGAGGAATTATATTAACTTCAGCAAAATTAAGAGATACAAAGATTCCTTTCCTCTTACCGTAACTCCGACAATCTCCCAACTTCTCCAGCTAATATTCCCCACCGCTATCCCCAATGCTATCACTGCACTTTGCTTGCTAACACCGCAAGACCAAGCTTTCTATCACCGCAAATGCTTCTCCAAAGCTTGTGTACTCTAAATGCCCAATGACCTCCTTTTATACTACTCTCATATGAAAACCAACAAACGAGATCGATTCTCAATCGACGGCCGAGATACATAATAAATTAACAACCATAACAAATAGGTTGCAAGGTGTCACTAAAGGAAATCAATAATTAGAAAATAATTAATTAATACTCAACCATAAGATAACTATTATCTAATCTTAGCAAATGGACAAAGAGCTATCCAAGCTAACAAACTAGTAGCATACTTGATCTTATAAATATGCATGGTTTTTTAATAGAGATAATGCAAGGAGTGTCAATGGAGAGATGAAAAGCGTCCAAGTTGGGTGATATACAAAGAAAAATTCTGGAAATTATACTTTCCACTCGTGCAATGGAAAGTAGCTCTGGGGAATAAATCCCTGCAGAGGCAGAGAGAGTACAATTGGACATTTGGGAGTAAAGATAATCCAAGTTTTAAGGAGATTGGATATCAAAGGAAGCCGTTGGTTCTCCTGAAACTATAATCTTCTAGTTTCACATTCAAATTTAAACTATACCCTTGTGTTGTATCTACATAAGCCCATTACAATCATTGTTCCTGCTCAAGATATACTGGCCATGCTTCCTAACTCTCTTCTCCACGTCTCTTTGCTGAAATATGAATAAAAGAAGCAGCTAGATCTTCTGTTGTCTGCAAAAGGTGGAGATTTATCTACACCCAAATGCACTGTCTTAATTTATCTCCCAATCTTCTCTTGTGATTTGTTTCCCTTAATGCACTTTCCATTGCAAAAGCAGGGTGTAATTTCCAACCAACCTAGATGTGTTTAATTTGTCCAAGAACATTACCAATATTATTTCTACTAACAAGTTACGGTGCTTTATTTTTGTAATTTTATACAAAACATTTTTTATAATTTACAGCTGCCTAAAAGAGCTAACAGCCACAAAATTTTGCGTTAACCATGATCAAATTGAAATTCCATGGCTTCTAGCTACATCCTACTTTGAGAAAATATTGGAAAAATGGTGTGACAACTTTTATTTGATAATAATGCTCCTACTGTGGTAAGGCAACGCCATTTTTTATTTAAAGTAAACAAACCCAAAGTCATATTGTGCAAGTACTTTTATCAAACACTTGGCATGCATCTTCTGTGAGCCCACATTTTGCGTAGGCAGAGATGAGTGCACTCCTCACAGTCGCATGACACTCAAACGCAACTCTAATCGGCATTAACAAATTTTACCTTAAATCAAGAACATATCTTATACATTAGTTCATTCGAATGCTCATAGTAATAATATATCCTTGTACCCCACAAATAACTTTGTTAATATGTTTAGTTACAAATTGAATGGCTTTACAAATGCCAAACACAAGTCTGTTTATTGGAGCAAAGGTTAGAAGCATGGTAAAGCAAAGGAGGTTGCAACTGGTGGGAAAAAATAGAGGGTGCAACAAAAGTGCCAACAAACAGGACTCCAACAGGGCAGTTGATTCATATCCATTTATAAATATTTACACCACCAAAAAGCATCCAAAATACCAGAAACAACAAATGCAACACCTTATAAATCAAATTAAGTATAAATCACGAACAAAAAGATACCTGAAATCTGACCTCTTCTCCGAAGCAACCGGGACACTCCTTCGCACAACAAAATAAGGTTGTTTTCAATCCGCACAATATTCTTTGAACCATAGGTTCTTGTGCAAGTCCAACATGTGGCTTTTAAGAATAATGGCACCGCAGGCCTTCACCGGCGCGCATTAAATGTGACTGTCATTAAAAAGTGTGTTCAAGTCCAGTTGTCCTCGGCCATGTATGTCATGCCACAAAATCAAAATCACCACCCCCCACACTATTTGCATTGAATACACATCCCGTCTAAACATCATAATAGGTAATGAGCACAGTGCTCACATTAACTCATAAATCTACCCAAAGACATAGGCTAGGGGGATTATAAATATCATTTCTCTCCAAAAAGACAAAATAGCACACATGAGGGCTGCATCGATGGCCAAAGCCGCAGGATAGGGGCGAGCTCAAGTCTTTAAAAAATATGACAAACAACAAACAACCGTAATTGATACAAAAAAAACAATAAATGACATAATATACTCCAATAAAGGGTAGAAGTATATTCCCTTAAAAACATTAGACAACTTGAAAATAAAAATTAAATTTACCATGTAGCATAAAGTGATTTACTAGAAGAAAAATGTTAATTATATTGGTGAAGCCAATATACTTACCTTCCGCAAAGATATAATAAGGAATCTACCAATATCATAGGTATATGAAGCGAACAATTTCTAAATAGTATCAATATATAATTACGCCCAAAATGCATGCCTTATATGAACTTGTGTGGCCCGCCTCTCACACGGGCAATGAAATCGGGCGTAGAAAATGGGGCATAGATGATGACGTTGACTTACAACGTTTTACAACCGTCCACGTGGCGTGAAGGTTGTCGATTGCGGGCGGATTTGAAGGAAAGAGTTAACAAAGATAGCTACTCCCGCAAGAAAATTCGCATACGCAGAGACATAGTGAAATATGTTGGAAATATGCATGTGTTGCATATTTAATTCCAACCACAGCTTTTTGGGAAAGCTAATTTTAGCTTTAGTCTTGTTTTAGTTTGCTTTAGTTAAGTTAGCTTTATCTTATTTTTATCATTCGATTTAATTCAAATAAATCATGTTTAAATCATGCATAGCATGCAACTGTTTTAAAGCATGAGTTTAGATTTAGAATGCTCAAATAAGAGCTGTTAGTGGGTGAGTTATTCTATTTAAATAATAGCAATTGTAATTGCTTTGTATGCACACACAAAGGTGTGAAATCTGCACAAGCAATGAAGGATGTGCATTGAAAGAACACAACTTGATTGTAAAGAGTCAAGCTCGAGTATGATGAAGCTTTTATTAATGGAGATTATGCACAATAATCTGGTTCAAATATTCATCTATTTATGCAAGTTATTTAAGTATTCTGTTTATTTCTTTTATGTTGTTTGTTGTATAAGACTAGATTTTCTACAAATTGGTATCGAGTTAGCTTATTCATATGCGACTTATTAAATTGGTAGCAAGCTATGGCTTCTACATCCGATATGCGATACACCGCAATTTAATGGAAAGAATTACGAATACTGTCGATTGACCATGAAGGCGCTATTCAGATCTCAAGACGTGTGGGAGATCATTGAAGATGGGTACACAGAGCTTGCAAATGCAGCAGCATATATTGCACTTTCTCAAGCAAAGAAAGATACTTTGAAGGAGTTACGAAAGAAGGACGGAAAAGCTCTTTTCTATATTCATCAGGCAATGCATGAAAGCATTCTTCCAAGAGTGGCAACAGCTAGTCAAGCAAGGACTGCATGGGATACTTTACAAGTTGCATATCAAGGTAAGGAGAAAGTAAAAACCGCCAAGCTACAGTTACTTCGTAGAGATTTTGAGAATTTAGCAATGAAAGATTCAGATTTTGTAGAATCATTTTTTACTTATATAGTTGGCTTAGTCAATCAAATCAAATCTCATGGTGAGACTCTTGAGGACAGAAGGATTATTGAAAAATTGCTTAGAAGTTTGCCTACGAAATTTGATCCTTTAGTTGTTGCTATTGAAGAAACTAAGGATCTGAGTCAATTTTCTATTGATGAGTTGCATGCATCACTAATCAATCATGAACAGAGGATGAATAGATCACATGCAAGTGTAGATTAGGCTTTTGCATCTCAGACAGCAGGTAGTCGTGGCAAAAGAAGAGGAAGTTTCAGCCCAAGAGGTAGAGGAAGAAGTCCATCCGAGAGGACGTGGCAGCGCTCATCAAACTCTAGTGGAAGAGGAAAGAATCAAGAACGAGTTATGGTCAGAGACAAGATAAGTCTCATGTTCAGTTTCATTATTGCAAAAAGTATGGGCACTATGCTTATCATTGCAAGAAAAAGCAATATGATCAGGAGAGGCAAAATCAAAATCAGGTTGGAAGTTCTATTTCTAAACCTATGTTTATTGCATGCACAAGGATTGCCAAGCAATACCTTCTTTATCCCCTATTGAATGTAATTTGTCAAAAGAGAGTCCATGTGATGTATGGTATTTGGATTCAGGTTGCAGTAATCACATGACAGTAATCTAGATTTGTTTTCTAGTTTGGATGATTCAGTTAAGAGTGATGTAACTCTTGGAAATAACAATATTGTGTCCGTGAAAGGAAAAGGCACGGTTAGTATTCTAACAAGACAGGGGGAGCAAACAAGTATGCAAGATGTTTACTATGTTACAGGTTTGAAACATAACCTTATGAGTATTGGACAACTGGTACAGAAAGGATATCGAGTCTATATGGAAGACAATGAGTGTGTGATTGTGGACAAAGCTCCTAGCACTCAATTGATTGCAAAAGTGAAGATGAGCAGCAATAGGATGTTTCCATTGATTTTGAAACCTGGAAAGAAGAAGAAATCAGATCTGTTTGCAGCAAAGTCATGCGTTAAGCCAAATCAGTCTTTTGTTGAGTCCTGCGCTCAAACAGATGAGTCCTGCGCCAATGAAAATCAGGTCTGCGCTACAGTAAGCGAGTCCTGCACTGATTCCTATGTAAATATAGTTGAGTCCTACGCTGAAGGAACACAATCAGCTTTTCATTCAGTCATGAAGGATGAAACATGGCTTTGGCATCTAAGGTATGGACATTTGAATTTTGGAGGTTTGAATTTATTACATAGAAAAAATATGGTTAAAGGTTTGCCATTGATTCAGAAACCGGAAAGGGTATGTGAAGGTTGTATTTTGGGAAAGCAACACAGAGATTCATTTCCAGTTGGCAAAACAAAGAAGAGCAAGTGCACCACTTGAGATTGTACATTGATTTATGTGGACCTATGCGGACAACTTCTATTGGAGGTTGTATTTATTTTATGACATTCATTGATGATTACACAAGGAAGACATGGGTTTATTTTAGAAATAAATCAAATGCCTTTGTTACATTTCAGCAGCTCAAGGCATTAGTGGAGAAGCAAAGTGGATACTACATCAAAGTTCTCAGAACGGATAGAGGAGGTGAGTATGTTTCTAATGAGTTTATGAATTTTTGTAGATATCATGGTATACACAAGCAGTTTACTACAAGGTATACACCACAATAGAACGGTGTGGCAGAGAGGAAAAATAGAACCATCATGGAGATGGCAAGAAGCATGTTGAAGGCAAAACATCTTCCAAATGAGATTGGGCGTAAGCGAGCAACTTCTGTTTATATTTTGAACAGTGTCCAACGAAACTTGTTAGGAACATGGTTCCTCAACAAGCATGGACTAATAGGAAACACAGTGTTTCACATTTCAGAGTTTTTGGTTGTGTAGCGTATGCACATGTACCTGATGAGATAAGGAAGAAGTTAGATAACAAAGGAGAAAAGTGTATTTTTGTTGGGTATTCAGAGAATACAAAAGCATACAAGTTGTACAATCCAGTCACTGGAAAGGTTGTGATCAGCAGGGATGTACAGTTTATTGAGAATGAAGCATGGGATGGAAGTATAGAGAAAACAGTGAGTATAAGCAACATCTATTCTGCATGATGATATGACAGATGAAACTTTAGAGCAACAAGCTACTGTATCTACAAATCTTGGACATGCACCACAAGTTGTAGCACAAGCTACACCGCCATCTACAGTCAGGAGGTCACCAAGATTTCAGCCATCTTCAGCCATGCAAGAGACACCACAGGGGAACACCGTGAAGCTACTTCATCACCAAAAGCATCCGTATCGAATACTCCTGTGCAGGAGAAAACAAGAAGTCTAAGTGAGAATGTTGATACAACTAATTGATTTTTAGTTTTTGCATTATTTTCTCAAGTGCAGATCCAAGATATTACGAAGAGGCTATAAAGAATGAAGTTTGGGAAAAAGCCATGGATGATGAGATAGATGCTATAGAGAAGAATCAGACATGGGAGCTGATGGATCTTCCAAAAGGAAAGGACGTGATAGGAGTCAAGTGGGTCTATAAGACAAAATACAATGCTGATGGAAAAGTACAAAAACACAAAGCAAGGCTGGTTGCAAGAGGTTTTATGCAGCAATATGGAGTTGATTACAACGAAACATTTGCACCAAAGAGTAACACATTTGGACACGGTAAGAATGGTTTTAGCAATTGCAGCTCAAAACAAATGGCCTATTTATCGATGGATGTTAAATCAACATTTTTAAATGGATTCCTTGAAGAGGAACTTTATGTAAATCAGCCGTAAGGTTATGAGATTGAAGGTCGTGAAGGAAAATTATACAAATTGAAGAAAGCGCTCTATGGTCTCAAGCAAGCACCTAGAGCTTGAGTACAACAGAATAAATTCTTATTTGATTGAGAATGGTTTTGTTATAAAAATTCACCCTACAGGGTAAATTTGATAACATGCATTAAATTCTCAAGTCCCAGGCAAATAGATTGAGTCAAGGCAAAAATCATGTTTCTGGGGTTCCCTCATTTTTTCTAACTCCCCTGTCCAAGAAGAAAAGAGCAAGTTCTAAAAAGGGGTGAAAAAAGTTGCAAAAAACAAGCTCGGGGCAGAAAAAATCATGAAAAATGGCTAAGTCCTAGTCCTCGCAGCATCGGAGCAGCGATGGGACGTCGGGACACGCGGGACGCAAAAAGGCGAACCCGAAAATGGAAAAAATCGCCAAGTTTTGTTATCGCGCGGTTTGGGACATCTGGGACAAAGGTACGCGAAAGACGCGGATCGGCCGGTTTGGCACAAGTCAGTCCATTTCGGGTGGTTCGAGAGAAATTTGTCCCAGGCAGTCCGGGATAGTTGGGACAAAAGTGCACGGAGGACGCGAACCGGCCGGTATGGCCAAACAGAGGACTTTCGTGAAATCGGGACATCCGAGCCAAAAGTATGCGAGGACGCGAAAAGCTGAAATAGCTGAGAGCGAATGTAATCTCACCACGTGTCTTTGTTGCAAACAGAACAAGGGAGCCCGAACCGGCCGAAGCAGAGGTTTTTGTCTAGGGCAAGGACAAAGGTACACGAGGGACGCGGTGTCAAGCGGCAAGGCAAAGAACAAAATTCAACGTTTGACCCGTGAAACTTCAAACGGCCCTAATTTTTGACTCCGAGCTTCGATTTTCACAAAATTGGACTTAAATAAAAGAAACATATTCGGCTCCAGTCAGTTAATGCTCATTCCCGTCAAATGACAGAAAACGCCTGCCAGACCCAAAATAGCTGCCCGCACTCAGAAGGCCATAACTTTTGCATTTCTCAACAAAATCGCACAAAATTGGTACCGTTGGAATCATGGCTCTGAGACCAACGCACAGCAATAAAGAAATTCTAGATTTGGTGAGAGATTGATGGAGATTTTTATAAAACGTGGCCGAGTTCATAACAGTGTTTCATTTGGTGGTTGGGAGTGCAATTAAGAGGCATGGTCATCATTCTTTCTCTGCTGCAGCACCTGGGACAGTATGGGGAGCCTTTTACAAGTAATATATAATCATTTTACTCCATTTAATGCCTCTTACAAGTGGTTGAAGGACAGATTTTGGGATTTCCATTTTCCCTTCTCTTTCCCTTCTCATTTTTCTATAAATTGGAGTGTTGGGCTCATTATAAAAGGAGGGAGTTTTCAGATAGCAAAGCTCACAAAATTGCTTTGTGAAGCCAATGTGCTGCAGCCCTTGTAGTGGACTCCTTGCATGGTGATCCAGGCCCTTATCCTGTAATAGATTGAACTGCATATCATGAAACAATAAAATATCGGTTGTGGATATATCTTCCCCTGCTTGTGTTTTCTTGCATTCTTCTTGCCCCTTTAACCTTATTTACATGAATATTGTGTCTATTATTATGTTCTTGCAGGATTCATTATCATTGTGTATGCTTGGAATATCATGAATGCATTTTGCTAGATTATGGAGAACTGTCATCACCTCTTCTAGTGTGCACTTTGCCTCTGTATTTCACACATTTGGAGACTACTCTCACACCCTCCTTTTCTGGTGTATCACCGCTTTAGTGTAGGCTTTCATTTTATGCATTCTCTCTCCCTGGTCCCTTGGAAATTTAGATTAGAATAGTTAGTTTCCCTGCATTAGAGTAGATTGTGGCAGGTAGTTTAGGAGCAAGAACCAGCTTTCTCTAGAGGTCTATCTCAAGTAGCAAGTCCCACAACTTGGAGATAGTACCCATGTTATCCAATCACACCGTGAGTTCAAGTATATGCACTTGTATAAACACAAGGGTGCTGTGATTCGGTGATAACAGTTCTGGCACGCCGGTGGGACCTTAGAGGTCTTTACTTTCATTGCAACAAGATTGATGTGCACTTGTTGTAAGTTCCAGCTTTGAAGGAGCTTTAAAATCACACATCTGGCGACTCCAAAAGAGGCATAATCCGCTGGTTTCTGCAGTCCAAGCCTGGCAAATTTATGAGAAGAATACAGACCAGGTCAAGAACTAGGGAGGAAGGATTGTTTGTTTATCTACACCTATCTCCAGGTAGAGAAAGAAGGGGAAGAAGAGCTCAAAGATCTGCGTCTCCACCTAATAGAACTTTGTCTACACCTCCACCTGGTAGACCTTTTCTCACATCAACAAGGGTTCTCAGGCCAATCAGAATGGCGCAACCACTAAATCCCTTTGTCAATTTCACTGGCAGCAGCCAACTTGCCCTTAATGCACAGAATCCAGTTCCAATTGCAGCATTGAAGAACATTCCATTTTTCACTGGAGAAAATCATACCACTCCTGGTGATCATGTCAAAGACATTGCTAACGTCTGTGCAATCCATGAGATAAATGAAATGGATGTGGCTGTCAAATTACTGGCATCTTCGTTCAAAGGGAAGGCATTGCAATGGTTTAGGAGCCTTAGAGCTGGTTCTATCACAAATTGGAATCAGTTATGCATAGTTCTCCATGAGCAATTTGGGGAAAAGGGAGACAATTTGTCTCTACTAGAACAATTGACAACTATCAAGAGAGCCCCCAACGAGCAGCTGACTGACTTCAACTTCAGATTTCAAAGGTCTTGGGATAGGATTCCAGTGGTAGTCAGGCCAACAGCAGAAGGTGCTTTTCTATATTACTTTAAAGCTTTGAATTCTGATATTTCTATGTTAATTCAATCTATGGGAGGCACAACCTTACTCGCGCTTATATAGCATTACCATTAGAGCAAAACTGTCTTATTCAAGCCGGTAAACCGGCTCCTAGACCTCCCATTCCCTTGTATCGGAACTTAGAAAATCCAAGCACTAGTCAAGCACCCACTTTGGCTCCTATTCCCACTCCTAGAAATCAAAGTTCAAATGAAACTTCTACTTCATCCTCTAGTGCTTCAAATGAACTCCAAGAGGTCATGAAACAGATTGCAAAATTTGGGAAATGAGCTGGTTACTATCAAAAGACAGCAAGCTCAAAGTGCTAGACCGTATCAGCCTCAAGCACAGTACCAGGCTAGGCCCCCATACCAACAAAATAGGTCACCAACTCAGGCTGCAAATCAAAATCAAAGCCAAGTAAGGCCTCCCGCTAATAGACCATTTCAGCCCTATAACCCCAATGTTGTATCTTGCTTCTAAAGCATTAGTGCCAGTCCAAAATAACATGGCCCAAGAATATGATTGGTGTTTCCCATGCAGTCAGCCACATAACCAATCAATGTGCTTTAACGGTGCATTAAATCAGGCTCTTATGGTGCAAACCATTTGTGGGTCGCAAGAGTCCAGCCATGAAGAGGATCAACACCAAGGAGCACCTCAGCAAGGAACATCTCCGAACGAAACTACTCTTGTCAATTGGCAGGCTGAAGATTTCTATGGTATGAATCAAATACCCTCTCAAAGTGTTACAGCCAACACAAGGTCAAAAAGGAGAAATTTGGGTGAAGGACAGCCATTGGCTTCAAGCAATCCACAACCTTCTACCCCTCCACAAGCCGTTGGAAAACAAAATACATGTAGTTCTAGACATGCAAGGAGCACCCAAACCAGCTCCTAAACCAACTCAAATATCAGCTTCTGCTGCCCATGTGCAAGGAATGAATGTGCGACCAAGGGACGGTGAGGGATACTTCATCTCCATTCAAGATATCATTGATCAGATGAAGAAGACAAATGTGAACATATCAATGTGGGAATCACTATCTATCCCAGGACAAAGAGATTTGCTACAAGCTGCCATGAAGGATCAATCAATTTCAAATCAACAGGTCCAAATGCAAGAGAAGGTACTCACAAATGCTGCCCAGCCTGAAGGAAATCATGGAGGACAGCAAGGTAAAATGTTGAAGCCCCCTCCATTTTATGTTTCATTGATCATAGGAGACAAGTTGGTGCATAATTGCATGATTGATTCCGGGGCAAGTAGCTCAGTGATGCCCAAGCAAATAGCTGATCAGCTAGGACTTCAATATGAAGTCATCTCCAAGGGTGTAGTGCAATTAGATGGGACAGCAGTGACAACAGTTGGAGTAATCAAAGGTTTGAGCCTCACACTACACGCATGTCCCAACGTAATAGTGTTACAAGATGTGCCGATCATAGACACTGCCACCACTCTTTGCATTGTGCTTGTCAAGAGACTTCACTGCTAAAATTGGAGGCTATCTTTTAGAAGATTGGTCACACATGTTGTTCGAACAAGGTATGGAACTAAGGCCATAATCAGATGTGAACCTATTGCGAACTTTCACATTGAGCCTTACACTCCAAGCCAAATCAATACCAACTGCTCAAAGGTGTTTGATCAAGAAGATTATCCAAGCACTGATGAAGCTGACACCAAGGTTGGAAGCATCCTAGATTTGACTCTTGATGAATGGGCAAGCAAGGTGCATGCTTTTGATCCTTATCAAGAAATAGAAGAATCTGAGATAGGAGTCTATTGTTTACATGAAGAGAATCAACCTCTCCCAACATCACCAAGCCGAGATCATAAGGACAAGAACGAAGTATGGCAATTGTTCTTTAATGGATCAAGGAGTAGAAAAGGTGCAGGAGGAGGAGCTATGCTCATTTCACCACAAGGTACAAGGTGCGGGAGGAGGAGTAGTCGGTTAATGCTCATTCCCATCACATGACATGAAAACGCCTACCATACCTAAAACAGCTGCCCGCACTCAGAAGGCCATAACTTTTGCATTTCTCAACGAAATCGCACAAAATTGGTACCATTGGAATTGTGGCTTTGAGCTCGACACACAAAAATCAAGAAATTATAGATTTGATGAGAGACTAATGGAGATTTTTAAGAAAACGTGGCTGGGTTCACAACAGTGTTTCATTTGGTGGTTGGGAGTGCAATTAAGAGGCATGGTCATCATTCTTTCTCTGTTGCAGCACATGGGACAGTATGGGGAGCCTTTTGCAAGTAATATATAATCATTTTACTCCATTTAATGCCTCTTACAGGTGGTTGAAGGACAGATTTCGGGATTTCCATTTTCCCTTCTCTTTCCCTTCTCATTTTTCTATAAATTGGAGTGTTGGGCTCATTGTAAAAGGAGAGGTAGTTTTGTAGCAAAGCTCTGCCAAAATTGCTTTGTGAAGCCAATGTGTTGCAGGCCCTTGTTGTGGACTCCTTGCATGGTGATCCAGGCCCTTATCTTGTAATAGATTGAACTGTGCATACCAGGAAGCAATAAAATACAAGTTTGTGGATGTATCTTCCCCTGCTGTGTTTTCTTGCATTCTTCTTGCCCCTTTAACCTTATTTACAAGAATATTGTGTCTATTATTATGTTCTTGCAGGGATTCATTATCATTGTGTATGCTTGGAATATTGTTGTGAATGCATTTTGCTAGATTATGGAGAACTGTCATCACCTCTTCTAGTGTGCACTTTGCCTCTATATTTCACACATTTGGAGACTACTCTCACACCCTCCTTTTCTGGTGTATCACCGCTTTAGTGTAGGCTTTCATTTTATGCATTCTCTCTCCCTGGTCCCTTGGAAATTTAGATTAGAATAGTTAGTTTCCCCTGCATTAGAGTAGATTGTGGCAGGTAGTTTAGGAGCAAGGACCAGCTTTCTCTGGAGGTCTATCTCAAGTAGCAAGTCCCACAACTTGGAGATAGTACCCATGTTATCCAATCACACCGTGAGTTCAAGTATATGCGCTTGTATAAACACAAGGGTGCTGTGATTCGGTGATAACAGGTTTCAGTAGGAGCAGCAAAGTGAGCCTACCTTATACACCAAGATAAATGAGCAAGGTAAAATTTTAATTGTTTGTTTATATGTAGATGATTTGATCATTACTAGAAATCTATCTATAGAGTCATTCAAATCAGCCATGAAGAAGGAGTTTGAGATGACAGATCTTGGTCTTATGCATTATTTTTGGGTATTGAAGTTCAACAATTAGAAGGTGAAGTTTTTATCTCACAAGCAAAGTATGCAAGTGACATTTTGAAAAGGTTTAACATGTTGAATTGTAAGCTAGCACCAACACCAGTTGCAGTAGGTTTGAAGTTGAGCAAAGAGGATGAAGGATCGTTTGTGGATCCAACATTGTTTAAAAAGTTGGTTGGAAGTCTTATGTATTTGACGGCCACAAGGCCTGATATCATGTATGGTGTGAGCCTCATATCAAGGTTCATGGAATCTCCAAAAGATTCACATTGGCAAACTGGAAAAAGAATTTTGAGGTATGTACGTGGAACAAGAAATCATGGAATTCTTTATTCAAGTTCAGATGAGTTCAAACTCATTGGTTATACAGATAGTGACAGTGCTGGAAGTATAGATGATCGGAAAAGCACATCCGGCTATACTTTTCACTTTGGAACAGGAGTGGTTTCATGGGCATCAAAGAAGCAGCCCATTGTCACGTTATCTTCAGCAGAAGCAGAGTATGTAGCAGCAACAGGAGCAGCATGTCAAGCTGTTTGGATGAGAAGAGTGTTGACAGATTTACAACAGAAACAAGAGGAAGCTACACAGATTTTTTGTGACAACAACTCAGCCATAGCATTGTCCAAAAATCATGTTTTTCATAAGAGGAGCAAGCATATTGATACGAGGTATCATTTCATCAGGGAGCTGGTAAACAACAAGGAAATTCATCTTGAATTTTGTAGATCCGAAGATCAGTTTGCAGACATTTTTACAAAGGCTTTAGCAAAAGAAGTTTTCAAATATTTGAGAGATTGTTTGGGAGTTTGTGATCCTGCACATGGCAGATCTGAAAAAGCAAACACAACTCTAGAAGAGTGAAAGCTACAGATTTGAAATTAAGGGGAGTGTTGGAAATATGCATGTGTTGCATATTTAATTCCAACCATAGCTTTTTGGGAAAGCTAATTTTAGCTTTAGTCTTGTTTTAGTTTGCTTTAGTTAAGTTAGCTTTATCTTATTTTTATCATTAGATTTAATTCAAATAAATCTGTTTTAAATCATGCATAGCATGCAACCTCATTTAAAGCATGAGTTTAGAAATTTAGAATGCTCAGTTGAAGAGCTGTTAGTGGGTGAGTTATTCTATTTAAATAACATCAATTGTAATTGCTTTGTATGCACACACAAAGGTGTGAAATCTGCACAAGCAAGGAAGGATGTGCATTGAAAGCACACACATGCACGCACTTGATTGATCAGAAAGAGCTGAAGCTCGAGTATGATGAAGCTTTTATTAATGGAGATTATGCACAACAAAGGATCTTTGGTTCGAATATTCATCTATTTATGCAAGTTATTTATTCTTTAACCCTTTATGTTTGCAGTGTTGATCGGATGCCGACGGTGGAGTTTTCTCGGGACATATTGTTTGGAGTGGTGAAATGTACGAAGCAACCGAGCCGAGCCGAATCAGCCGAGTGGAGCCAAACATTTCATGTTTTTAGGTAATTTTGTTGGTATGCTTTTTCTGTTGTATGGACTATTTCAATGACTGATTAATTTGCATTATGGATTTCTGCGCATGAAAGGCGGGAGGATCGTGTTTTCTTGCAGAATCCGGTGGGCCATATGCACCTTCCTTGCCTTCGTGTTTTATTGTTAACTACCTTAGCTTTTCCATATTCATGCGCTTTTGTATCCATATTACTACTACTAAGATAAAACACAAGTAGGAACACTATCATTGAATGTTGTGCTCAACGCTCCTCGAGTAAATATTTAATTTGATTTTTATTTTACACAGTGCTTATTCACTATCTTCGTATTTCTCTGCTTTCGAATGCACCAAAGCTCACATTAGCTCCTTGGGCGGTATTCACAAGATGTACTCTCAGCCTCGTAAAACATAACTGCTACGTTCAAGAGTATGGAGGGTGTAAAACATACCTGCTATGTTCAAGAGATGTGCTTTTACCATGTCATACTACTCATTAGAGGCTTTTATTTTTATCATACCAAACCATCTGATGAGGTTTTGATTTTTCATTTTCAATGTAATTGTTAAATTTTTATTGGTTATAAATTTTTCGATGTACCGGGTGGACAAAGAGAGGCCTAAGCGGCATTGAATTGTGAGAAGGCACTACGGGCTTTATATGGTAGTAAGTTTATTTCCTTGATCATGCTTTGTTATTTCCATGTTGTGCCACTTTATACGGAGGTATGTAGACTCCCTTTATTTTTTTACTTACATACAATCATTTTGTTTATGTCTTTGGTTCTTCTTCGCTATATTCTTGTTTGGGCATTACACACCTATTACTTTCCCCGTAGCCTTTATACCCGCCTAGCTTTGATTTTGACACTTCTTCCCATCGAGAATCCTCTCTCCTATGCCCCTTCAACCTTGTCTTCCTACCACCCCACCATATCTACTGGCATTTCTCTACCGCCATGTTGGGGTGGCTTGAAACCTCCAAATGTGCAAGTTGTGTCTCGGTTAACTATTGCAAATATAGCCAAGATCAAAACACATAATCTAGAAGAAAAAACAATCACAATCTAAATAAATAGAGTTAATTTTTCACCCATTTGTTACTGGTTTTGTTGGACCACATGTTCCCGCATCGAGTAACACAAGATTGAGCCTTACCACATACAAAACCACCATTCTCAAGGCAATGGGTATATCCCTAATGAACACAATCCCATGATTCATATGCTCAACAAGCCCATGTTTCCTCGTAAAAGGCCCCTCCAGAATCTTCATGGCATCCATAAGACCCACATTGTTCCTATATTGATCATTTGCCTTGTAGTTCCTATCATTAATCTTCTTACTAGTGTCCACTATCTCTCAGCTTTGCACTCACAACTTCAGACCTCTCAGGAACGGCCTTCAAAATCTGAAAACCATCATTCTCAACACTTGTAATGACCCCAAAATTGTTTCCATCCAATTGCACAAAATCACGAAGCTCATACTCTCCATGCTTGGTAAGCCCAGAAGCCACTTCTTTGCACTCCACAACATTATTTGCAAAAACCGTTATATCTTCTCTACTCCTCTCTGCAATTATGACAAGCACATTATTTTTTTCCACTTCAACAATCATCCATGAGGTGCCTTCATGTCTTCCACTCAACACTTTCACATGACCACTTGTTTCAAAGAATTTACAGAGCTCATTTTGCTTAAAAACCGGAAGAGTAATTTATGAAAAAAAGAGCTCAACTATATCAATTCCTGCATCATATTTTGTTGAGTTCTACATCACATTAAAAACAAAAGTGTTCAACTATATCAGTCCTTGTAGATAATTATGACAAAGAGTAATTTTCTAAACTTTACAACCTTCTCTTTTAGTTTGGTATATTTGTTCTATAAACATTTATTTATTTGAGCATTGTAGGTTTTTTTGTTTTTCTTTCGGATGGTATGTAGAGATGGATGATATAAGAGGAATGTAAACCTGAATTTCTTCATTAATAGAAAGTGGGGCTCTCATGCTTTTGAATGGTTACAAGCTCCGAGCTCTCTAATTTGTGGTTTAGATCTCAGATTGAATCTCAACCACATGAATATTGATTCGTAAGTTACATTATCTACATTACATTTTTGTCCACAAAAGTTGGTGAGCCAAGAGTTATATAGAATGAATACAAACCGTAATTTTAATTAAAGGTTTTCTATGAAGTTTCTCCTGCCCCTTGAATGAATTAGTAGATTCCATCAAATATGTTTATAAAGCTTTGAGAGTTTTTATTTTAATCGAACATTTATTTGTGAGATTTGCAAAGCCTTTTTTCTAGTTTTCAAACTCCCATACTGATCATAAATATTTCAACTCCATGGAGCAAAGCCACGAAAGTTGCATTCAAACTACCTTTTCCCGAAATATTTTTGTTATGACAACTTAAATTTCTAGTTTAATGTAACAAATATTTTTGTTACAACTGCTTAAATTTCCTCTTTAACGTGACAAGGTGAATTCAGACTATGACAAGGTGTATCTTTCAATTTTGTGAAAAACCTTTTTCCAACACCTTTTGCAAATAAAGTGGAATGAAATCACGTTTGCATAAAATGAAACCCTCAATAAAATGAAACTCACCTTTCCAAACAATATTCCTTTTCCCCCTAAAGTTCTCATAGATGAAATTATGCTTTAGAATTCTAGACAAGTATTCATTCTTTTATGCTATACAATTCTCACGAAGTTCTTGAAATTAGGTGTAGTGTTTTTGTTTTCGCAACATATGTCTTTTTTAAATTATGGGATGTTTCTGACAATTTTCTAATTTCACATGTTTTAGCTGGATTCTTGCTCTCTATTTTTTACAAAATTTTAAACTAAAATTTCAATATTATTCACACTAGGATCGGCACAAGCATTCACCGCCAATGCCAATACATTCAGCAATTAGAGTTTTTATTTTAACATCTAATTGTAAACATTCTCGTGCTACTTAATGCATGTTGATTCAATGCATGCATTCATATCTTACTTGTGGGACAAATGATCCATTAACATATATGGTCATTGACATCATCTTCTAATAGACGCCACCCCATGGTGTGAAATATTATGTATTGAAAACTTTGCAAAAAGTAATTTAAAAAAATACAACTCATTTTTTTACGTAAATGATATTGGTCATTTGTACTTTGCTACTCTCATTTGACATTGATGGATTTTGTTATGGTGATAGATTGGAAGTGGTGTGATTCATGAAAACAATAATATTGAGAAGGCTACCAACACAATTTGGATGTTACCTTCTAGCTCATCATCAATGAAATTTACTCATAAGCGAAGAAATTTAGTCACTATTTACATTTTGATGACCATTTCAGTATTTATGATTGACAGAGAGCTATAATAGCAAGTTTACGTTTTCATTTACCTTTCTTGTTAGACATTGGTAACATTGATAGACAAGGCCTTACATTCCCAACAACATTTAGAGACCCCTCCTTGACTGACATTAGTATTTCACCACCTGTCCCTTTCAAATGTTACTCCTATAACTCAAAAATCCCTTCATTTCCTTCTCGCAGAAATAAAAATCCCACTTCCAAACACTTCAACTCTTTCCTCCTACTTAATCCTCCCTCACATATCCCTTATCATCCCTTCCATCCTTCGAGCCCCCTCCCTCGCAAGAATTTTCAAATCTTCCACACTCGCACTCTATCCACGTCCTTCTATGGTTCCATCTTTCTCTTGTAATAGATTGCATCTGTGTACTCATAAATTCACACTTCTTTTTGGTCCTCGCTCTCCTCGAAACATTATTTCATTTCACTTTCACTTTTGTCAACACTCATTTCCCCTTTTGCCATTCACATCGCACCGCTCACGTGCGATTGCTAGTATTATTAATACATACTTTTGTATATTGTATTTGTAAGGTACCCCATATCTTAATTCATAGTTATTGGCAAATCACAATGAAATACCATATGCACCAAAATAAATACAACTTGAGAGTGTACATAAAGCTTATGAGGAGAAATAAAGGGAAAGTAAGAGGGGAGTAGAAATTGGCGTCTCGAGGTGAAGAAGTGGATGGGAAAGGAAAGAAGAATGGACGAGACAATGTGAAAATATGCAAGACATGAAGAGTACAACATGTTTGGTAATTGTAAAAGGATAAAACCTATCTCGCAGTGAGACATCGATGAAAATGTAGATGGAGATATGTGAAAATGCAAGAAGCGGATGGAAAATGTTGTCAAGGTGAATACTTGATTAGTTAAAGACAAACCAATAAATAAATACTCTCCAAATTGCACCTATATCATTAATAAATTGGTAAGTGTTAAAAAGTTGATGAAAGAAGGAGAAGAAGACATATTTTGTATTTTCGGATAATACATTGCGAGAAAGGGATGATTGTGCTACTTCGATTTGGTCAGGGACAAACCATAGATGGATGTTGATTGTTCAAATAATGCCAATTTGACAACTTGTGTTCTACGTATAAGTTGTTCTATTGTTATGCTTGGTTAGGAGATTTCTCCATGGGGGTGACCTCATGTGTGTGGCAATGGATTGTGATGTTTTCCTTCCATTTAATTTTGTGTATTTTAGTTGTAGTGCATGTATCTAATTAATTGGAAATTTTAGTCACTTTATTAGCACTTGTTAATATGTTTTAATTAGCTAATTTAACTTAATTTGTAAACTAAAAGGAATATGTGACAATGGGGTAATTAATAGGGTAGATGGTCCTTGATTTGTGCTTGATGTTGAATGAATTAATTGTATTTTAGAGGTGTGTACTCTTCCTTATTTCCCAATCTCGAATTTTTCCTTATAGGCCACTTTTTTAGACTTGTGAAACAAGTTAACGTTGTACCTTACATCTCAAACTCCTCTACAAATCATATTTATGAACTATGGAGCTAATTTTAGCCTTTTAATGCATTTGTTGAGTGTAAAAGAGTAAGTAAATCCACTTTTTACTTGCCACATTTAATATATCCTTGGAAGGTATGGAGTCCATGTTGGAGTGTACATTTGTGCATGTCATAGAATTACTTGTGAAGGTATGGAGTCCATGTTGGAGTGTACATTTGTGCATGTAAAAGAGTAAATAAATCCACTTTTACTTACCACATTTAATATGTCTTTAGAAGGTATGGAGTCCATGTTGAATTGTACATTTGTACATGTCATAGACTTACATTTGTGTATTCTTTTGTTACAGGGCACATTGTATCTGTGTTTGTGTTGAGTCATTTTTGCGATTGTTTTTTTCTCTATTTTTGTTGGAAAGAAGGGGAAGAGAAGAGGCCACCGACGCAAGTGAGGATGAAGCTTTTAATTGCACTTGGAATCATATCTTGTTCATAGCATCCTCTATCTAGATCTGCCTTATTGTTTAATGCGTTCTAGATAAAAGCATCGAGCTTCTTTATTTTCTCAAAAAAAAATCGTACAAAACTCATTTCTATGCTATTCGTTTATGAAAACTCAACAACTTCTAGGCTACAATTGTTTCCTGATAATTGACCTTATTTTTATTGTTAACTACCTTAGATTTTCCATATTCATGCAGTTTTATATCCATGTTACTACTACTAAGATAAAACACAGTAGGAAAACTAGCATTGAATTCTGTGCTCAACGCTCCTAAGGTAAATATTCAATTTGATTGTTATTTTACACAGGCTTGTTCACTATCTTCGTATTTCTCTGTTTCAAATGCACCAAAGCTCAAATTAGCTCCTTGGACGGTATTCACAAGATGTACTCTCAGCCTCGTTCAAGAGTATGGAGGGGTGTAAAACATACCTGCTATGTTCAAGAGATGTAATTTTTACCATGTCATACTACTCATTAGAGGCTTTTATTTTTTATCATACCATACCTGTCTGATGAGGTTTTGATTTTTAATTTTCAATGTCATTGTTGAATTTTTATTGGTTATGAATTTTTCGATGTAGCAGGTGGACAAAGAGTGGCCTAAGCGGCATTGAATTATGAGAAGACACTAGGGGCTTTATATGGTAGTAAGTTTGTTTCCTTATCATACTCTACTATTTCCATGTTGTGCCGCTTTATACGGAGGTATGTAGACTCCCTTTATTTTTTTACTTACATACAATCATTTTGTTTATGTCTTTGGTTCTTCTTCGTTATATTCTTCTTGTTTGGGCATTGCACACCTATTACTTGCCCTGGTAGCCTTTATACCCCCTAGCCTAATTTTGACACTTCTTCCCACAAGAGAATCCTCTCTCCCTATGCCCCTTCCACCTTGTCTTCCTACCACGCCACCATATCTGCTAGGCATTTTTCTACCGCCATGTTGGGGTGGCTTGAAACCTCCAAACGTGCAAGTTGTGTCTCAGTTAATTGTTGCAAATATAGCCAAGATCAAAACACATAATCTAGAAGAAAAAACAATCACAATCTAAATAAATAGAGTTAAATTTTCACCCATTTGTTACCTAGTTGTTTTGAACCACGTGTTCCCATCGCATCGCAACACAAGACCGATCCTTACCACATACAAAACCACCATTCTCAAGGCAATGGGTATATCCCTAATGAACACAATCCATTGATTCATATGCTCAACAAGCCCATGTTTCCCATAAAAGGCCCCTCCGAATCTTCATGGCATCCATAAGACCCACATTCTTCCTATATTGATCATTTGCCTTGTAGTTCCTATCATAAATCTTCTTACTAGTGTCCACTTGTCTCTCGATTTGCACTCACAACTTCGGACCTCTCAGAACGGTCTTCAAAATATGAAACCCATCATTCTCAACACTTGTAATGACCCCAAAATTGTTTCCATCCAATTGCACAAAATCACGAAGCTCATACTCTCCATGCTTGGTAAGCCCGTAAGCCACTTCTTTGCACTCCACAACATTATTTGCAAAAATAGTTATATCCTCTCTACTCCTCTCTGCAATTATGACAAGCACATTATTTTTTTTATCCACTTCAACACTCATCCCCGAGGTGCCTTGATGTCTTCCACTCAACACTTTCACATGACCACTTGTTTCAAAGAATTTACTGAGCTCATTTTGCTTAAAAACCGCAAGAGTAATTTATGAAAAAAAAGAGCTCAACTATATCATCCCTACATCATATTTTGTTGAGTTCTACATTACATTAAAAACAAAAGTGTTCACTATATCACCATGCAGATAATTATGACAGAAAGAGTAATTTTCTAGACTTTACAACCTTCTCTTTTATTTTGGTATACTTGTTCTATAAATATTTATTTATTTGTGCATTGTAGGCTTTTTTTTTCTTTCAGACGGTATGCAGAGATGGATGGTATAATAGAGGAATGCAAGCCTAAATTTCCTCATTAATAGAAAGTGGGGCTCTCATGCTTTTGAATGGTTACAAGTTTTGAGCTCTCTAATTTGTGGTTTAGATCTCAGATCGAATCTCAACCGCAACAATATTGATTCAGGTAAGTTACATTATCTACATTACATTTTTGTCCACAAAAGTTGGTGAGCCAAGAGTTATATAGAATGAATACAAACCATAAGTTTAATTAAAGGTTTTCTATGGAGTTACTCTTGCCCCTTGAATGGATTAGTAGATTCCATCAAATATGTTTATAAATCTTTGAGAGTTGTTATTTTAATTGAACATTTATTTATGAGATTTGCAAGCCTTTTGTTCCAGCTTTTCAAACTCCTATACTTTGTCATAAATATTTCAACTCCATGGAGCAAAGCCACATAAAACTGCATTCAGACTACCTTTTCCTAGAATATTTCTGTTATGACTACTTAAATTTCTTGTTTAATGTAACAAATATTTTTGTTACGACTGCTTAAATTTCCTCTTTAATGTGACAAGGTGAATTCAGACTATGACAAGGTGACTATTTCAATTTTGTGAAAAACTTTTGTCCAAAACCTTGCTACACCCTTAATGATATATCTTATATTAGATGTATATAGCCGACTTGTGGCTATCATAATTTCTTATCATTATGTATCTCTTTCATATTTGTTATATTTTCATTAGTGGGTCGGCCTTAGTGTTGGCCATAACATAGGAATAGTATATATAGGGGTTAGTAGGTAGTAGTTGATCATCATATTCAACATTTGAGTCTTATTGTATGCTGGTTTGGAGGCTGCCCCTCGAAGTGGCTAAGCTATTCTACTTGCACATTGATATCATTTATCTGAAATATTGTGTTCATTGGTTTTATATTTCTTCTAATAATCGATTTATACGAGTAATTACATTACAAGTGGTATCGAGCTTGAACTCGGCCAACACTACGTCAAACCCTAATTGTGAAGGTTCTAAATTTTTTTGTGGTGTGGAGAAATTAGTCAAGTAAGCTTCCTCCAAATTTTATGAATTTTTGACTTTTTTGTAAAAGTTATAGTGGTTTTATGTTGTTTTGATAATTCGGCTACCTAGGGTGCAATTTGTGGAATTTTTCAAAGTTATTTACATTTCCAGAAAGAAGATTAAAAATTAGTTTGAGTTTTTTCTTTGAGTTTTGTAAACTTTGGCCAAATTCCTATTGAAATCCCAAACCCTAAATTTTGACCTTGATCCTTAAATCTTACCATTTTGGGGCATCATGGCTGGGCCTTCGACAAGATGTAAAAAGAATCCCATCACTCTGGGTAAAACCATTTATAAGGATGAGATAATTGTTGAGGAGTTAGAGTCAGAAGGGGTATCTACAGAGTTTTAAGGGTTAGGGTTTACTTCAACTGACCATAAGGTCGGCTATCTTGAGTTAGAGTTACGAAACCTCGAGGGTAGAGTGGCCAACAAAGAAGATGTAAAAAATATTGGATAAAAATTGGAGGATTTCATTCACCAATTTAGTTACAATATCATGGGTCATCATATCCTTCCTAACCAGCGCAACTCAATCATACTCATATTAACTAGGGTGGATATTTAGGTCAAAGTAATAGACAAACTAGCCAGGGTGGATATGCAAACATGACCAATCCAAATACAAACACTCTGCAAGCCCATAACATGATTCCAAAAGTGGAAATGTGTAAGTTTGATGGAAATGATCCACTCAATTGGATTAACCAGATGGATAATTTATTTGATCTTCGTCAGATTCCATTAGGACAAAAGGTTACCATGGCATTGTTGTATCTTGAACCTGACCAATTCATTTGGTATCGATGTTTATGTGCTGAAATGAAAAAGAGTGGCATCAATGTTACATGGACAATCTTCACCATTGAGTTGCAATTGCACTATAGTTCTAGTGTGTCAAAGAATTATTTCAGTCAATTAACAAAGCTAAGACAAACAGGAATAGTCAAAGATTACATCCATCAATTCCAAAACCTTTCCTTACGGGTGGAAAATATTCCTGAAGAGAATTTGAATGACTTATTTCTTGGGGGTCTTAAAGAACAAATTGAGACTGAGGTGTGTATGTTTAATCCTCATAAGGTTTCAGACTCTATGATCATGGCACGTAGGGTAGAGGAAAAATTTCTTTCCAGTAGGAAACAAACTATCAGTAATATTAGAGATCGTAGCACCCTTCCACCATCATTCCCTTATCCAGTTAGACTAACACCTCAACAAATTGAAGAAAAGAGAGCCAAAGGGTTATGTTTTAATTGTGATAACAAATTTGGACCAGGACATAAGTGTGCTAAAAAGAAGTTGTTCTACATTGAGGGACCTACTAAAGAAGAAGAAAATGAAGAAGATGAAGAGGTAGATCCAGAGGAGGAATTAGGAGATCCCCAACCAATAATATCATGTCATGCAATTTTTGGTATTAGCACTCCCAAAACTCTCAAAGTAGTTGGATTCTTAAAAAAGAGGGTAACAGTGTTGATTGATTTAGGAAGTACTCATAATTTCATCAATCATAAGTTGGCGGCGCCCGAATTGTTTTGTTTATCCAGATCCAAAATGTCAAGTCATGACCGTTGATGGGAAAACTGTTATTTGTTCAGAAAATGCCATAACATTAATCTCACCATGGGAGATTATTTTATAACTAGCAATATGTATGCCATTTCCATGGGAGGAGAAGACATTGTGATAGGAGTTCAGTGGCTTACCACCTTGGGAACCATTGAAATTAATTTCCAAATGTTGTTCATGTAATTTCAGTCAAAAGGGAGGACTTTTAAACTAAAAGGACTAAGAGAAAATTCCCCACATATGGTAAGTTCTCATCAAATGCAAAAATTGCTTAGAAAAGGTGCATAAGGGTTTGTGGCACAACTATTTTCATTGGAAGCACATCATTCCAATACATTTATACCCGTAGATATGCAAGTAGTTATAGATGAGCACTCAATGGTGTTTGGAGAAATTCCCAAGGGTTTGCCTCCGAAAAGAGACCATGACCATGCCATCCAGCTAGTACCAAGGAGTCAACCACCCAACATCAGACCTTATAGGTACCCCTATATGAAAAAGAGTGAGATTGAGAAGATAGTTCAAGAGATGTTAGAAGCAGGACTTATTCGTCATATTCAGAGTGCTTACTCTTCTCTTGTAGTGATGGTACAGAAAAAAATGACAATTGGCACATGTGTCTAGATTATAGGGAACTCAATAAGTACACATTTAAAGATAAGTTTCCTATTCATGTAATTGATGATTTGCTAGATGAGTTACATGGTGTTGTTTACTTTACAAAACTTGATCTTCATTTTGGATATCATCGATTAGAATCAGGGATGAAGATATTCATAAAACAACCTTCAAGACACATGAAGGACACTATGAGTTCTTGGTAATGCCTTTTGGACTAACAAATGCACCCTCTACATTTCAAAGCTTGTTGAATTCCATCTTTAAGACATTTATTCAAAAAAAAAAAAAAAAAAATTTGTTTTCGTATTCTTTGATGATATATTAATCTATAATAAAATATGGAAGGAACACCCGCATCATGTAAATAAGGTGTTGAAAACTCTTGAACAACATCAAATTTATGCAAAACCTTCTAAGTGTTCTTTTGGTGTCAAGGAGGTTGAATATCTGGGTCATATTGTCTCTTATGAAGGTGTTAAAGTGGATCCTAACAAGATAAAAGCCATGCTTGAATGGAAGGTTCCAAAACCCTAAAAATCTTTGAGGATTTTGGGGCTTATAGGTTATTATCGTAGATTTGTAATGAATTATGGCAGCATCAAAACACCACACACAGCTTTATTGAAGGACTCTTTCCATTGGAACGAGAAAGCTATTATGGCCTTTGAAAAGTTGAAGGAGGCCATGTACACCACTCCAGTTCTAGCCACCCTAGATTTTTCAAACACATTCATTGTTGAATGTGATGCTTCAGGGTATGGTATGGGGGCATTAATCAAGCAAGAAGGGCAACCCATTACCTTCTAGATCCACTAATTCAAAGGTAAAAATATCTCTAAACCAGTTTATGACAAAGAAATGTTAGCAGTACTTCATGCGGTGAAGCATTGGAGACCATATCTAATGGGAAGACATTTCAAAGTAAAGACAAATCATGATAGTTTGAAATACTTCTTAGAGCAACATTTATCATCGAAGAACAACATAAATGGGTCTAAAAAATTTTTGGGTATGATTTTGAGATAATATACAAGAAAGGGAAAGTTAATGTAGTTCTTTGATGCTTTATCTCGGAAGGATGAATCGCCCGAGGGCATTGTTGTGTGCCATATCTCAGATTACATGAGGATTGGATAGAGGATGCAAGGTCCGAATGCAAAACTGACCCAGTACACAAAATATCATTCAATCTCACACAAGATCCAAGCATGTTAGAAAATTTGTATGGAAAGGAGATGCTTTATGGTATAAAGATAGATTATATCTATGTAAGAATTCAATCCTTAAAAATAGGGTTCTATTTGAGCTCCATGCTTCTCCAGTAGGGGGTCATTCTGGCTTCTTAAAGACTTATCATCGAATCAAGCATGATTTTTTCTAGGAAGGGCTAAAAGGGGATGTCCAAAAGTTTGTGGCAGAATGCATGGTTTGTCAGCAAAATAAGGGCAAAACAATTAAGTCCCTAGGTCTTTTACAACCTCTATCTATTCCTAGCCAGAGGTGGGAAGAGGTGTCCATGGACTTCATCACAGGATTGCCTAAATCAAAAGGTAAAAATGTAATCATGGTGGTGGTGGAAAAAATCACCAAATATGCCCATTTTTATGCTTTATCACATCCATTTGTTGCAAGTATAGTAGCAACGGAATTCAGAGATACCATTTAGAAGCTGCATGGGAAACCAAAGATTATAGTAAGTGATCGAGTCCTTATCTTTAATAGTAATTTTTGGACTGACTTTTCTCATCCTTGGGCATAAAACTAGCTCATAATTCCTCTTATCATCCCCAGCTTGATGGGCAAAAAGAGGTGGTAAACAAGTTCTTGGAGGGATATCTTTGTTTTTTTACATCATATTAGCAAGCGAGATGGGTCCAATGGTTACCATTAGCAGAATGGTGGTATAACGCCTCCTTTCATACTTCATCTAGAATGTCTCCTTTCTTGGCAATATATGGGTACCATCCACCATCTATCACTTCATCTTTGAGATTCCAACCAAAGGTTTGAGCAAATTGAAGAACATATTCAACACCAACAAGAGGTGCTTTCTAGTCTCAGGAGAATTTGGCCATATCACAAAACCGCATGAAGTAACAGAGACCAACATCATAGTGAATGACATTTTGATTATGTTTTTTTTGTGTGTTTACAATCATATAAGCAAATTACCTTAAAACAACGAAAAAGGGATAACAAGCTTTCACCTAAGTATTATGTCCCTTATCCAGCTTTTACAAAAGATTGGCAATGTAGCGTACAAACTAGAAATTCCTTCACTACTCGAATTCATCCAGTCTTCCATGTATCTTTCCTAAAGAAGGTAATTAGACAGACAGTATCAACCCGCATGTGTTACCCGAGCTTGATGAAGAGGGCATAATCATCTTGAAACACGAATGCATCCTTCCGACATGCACTAAGCGATTGAGGACAAGGGTCATCACTAAGTATTTGATCAAGTGGAAAAACCTAGACAGTGAAGACTGTTGGTTTGAAAATCATGTCGCTTAGACAGCCATGGGGAAACAAACCAACAAAGTGTGTAGGGAATAGCCCCTCTTTGAGACAAAGAAAGTGAAACTGGTTTATTGTTATTCTATCAAGCGGAATCTATGCAAATCTAAACTATTCTAACTTCAGGGTTTGGGATCTCATCCCAAAGAGGTAGTTCCGATTGCAAACGAGAAATGTAAGAGGGAAGGAAAGGAGGAAGGTAGATCTAAAGGGAGAAAATAAATGAATTCCAAACGGAAAGGTCGAGGGTTTATGCTTTGGGCTGGTAGTAAACAAAGCCAAACTTACATAAACAAACAAAGCAATACTAATGAACATATGACGATAATCATAATGAATCCAACAGAATAGAAACATAGATCTAACTTAAGAAAGATTTGATGCAAATAACACATATATTGAGCACAAAGTCTTAACATATATATTAATATCTCTTCTATTACAAGAAGGCACAAAGTCTTTCTCTCTTCACCTCTTTTTCATACAAAATGTCCACCCGAATACAACAAGTATTCCAAAGATTTATAGAAGGAGAAGGAGAAAGAAGACAAAAAGAAACCAACCACTATTTACAAAATATCTACAAAATATCTAAAAAGTCAAAAGTTGACTTTGGGCAAGTTTTTGGATGGCAACATCCCATGATGCAACATGGATGATGTCATCATAAATTCCAACATACTTTTAAAATATTTTTACAAAAATATCAAAGCGTACACAAGAAGAGAAACTATTCATCATCATCTCTTTGCTTGAACGGAGTGTCTTGCTTCGATCGGGAGAGCGATGTGATACTAAGCTCGGTATTCCATAAACTTGCTGATCATTATCTCAAGTGAATTATGATTAGGACCCTTGAAATGGTCGCCAATGACTTCACAAGTTTCCTTTTCATTTTTGAGCTTATCTGGTAATCCGGCATACTCTTCACATGCCTCAATCAAGTATCCATGAAATCACGGCAAGCCAAAAGTTTATTGATAGACTCTCGGTCAAAAGTGACCTTTGGCACCAAATCTTGAGTTGCGATATCCTTGAAGAGATGGATTGTCTCATCTACTTCCGTCAAGGTGAACGCTTTACTAAGCATCCCTAGAGACATCTTCATGACCATCTGCTCCATTTGATGTTTTGCATCCAAGGCTTCCTCCTTGATTTTATCTATCCTTTCCAGATAAATTCCATTTGATCAACTTGATAGTCTAAAGTGACGAGAGCTTTGTTGTGCACCGTGGGTGATCAATGACACCGACTTTTAATAGGTCGTCAGCCGAGCAGTTGACCGTTTCCTGAAATATTTCATGTTGCAATCTGGCATTTTCCAACTCCTCAGAGAGAGATCTTGCCACTACACCTCGTAACTCCTTGTTTGCCCGATCTACACCCTGGTAGAGTCCTATGAATTTCTTGATTATTTCCTCACTATCTCTGAGGACTCGCTCTATCTAGGAGGACATTGCCACGCCTTATTCACCAATCTTGGTGTATTCATTTATCTTGTCCTGACTGAGAACTTCAGGAGGCTTGGCGACAGTCATAGGAGGTGCATTTCCCATTCTTTGCAATGCTTGGAGAAGATGTTTGTTTTGTTCCTTTAGTATCCTCTCCTCCTCCTTTGCTTCTTGAAGTTTCTTACAGAGGGCATCTACTGCAGACAAAGCCTCTCCTTGCAGGCTCTCAGATGAGGTTCCCATCGTGACTTGGGTCACTTTGTAAAGTCTGTAGGAGACAGATATTTCTTTTCTTTGGTGGGATCTAGATATGTAATCTCCATGACCCTCTCTCCTGAGACGCTCTTAGAGAAGCGATTTATAGATTTTTGCTTCTTTGGTCCCTTCTTTGGAATGACAAAGAAGTCAATGGGTACTATGAGAACTTTTCTCTTGAGTTGACCCAAATGGTTAGAGATCCAGGTTGGACTTAGGGGATTGGGAACAGAGGGAATGGAGGAAGAAATGGGAGTGAATGGGGAAGCAACTATAGAGGCTGCAGTAGGAAGAACATTGAGACACTTGGTGGTGGCATTGACAAGTAGTCTAACGCTTGCCTTGAAGGGCGTGGAGTTACTTCGGGGAAGAAAATGTCATGGAAGTGGAAGGGATCTGTAATGGGATGGAGGGAACACTAGGCGACATATCCGCAAGAGAGAGTAGACTATGGAAGAGGTGGGAGATGGAAGGGAGGAAGGGAGAGAAGAAGAAACATCCATTGGGGTAGATGCTTCAATGACAGGGGGAGGAGAAGGAGCAGAAGAAGGAATGGTCGGTACCTCGGTGGTTGTAGCTATGATGTCTGTTGAAACTTTAATGGTCTCTTCTTCTTTGTCTATAGAGACCGGGTCGACCACTTGCTTCTCGAAGCGTAAGGAGGGCTTTGAGGAGATTTTTCTTGGCTTGATTCTCCCTCCTTGCCTTTCCCTTTTCCTTTCGACACTTGTGCTGGCCTTGGAGGTGCTCTACCCGAAGGAGAAGTAGTGAAATATACCCCAAGGTAGGTGAGACCATTCTGTTTGCACCAATGTTCGGTGTGTTGCAACGTGTGCTTGACTCTTTCTTGAATGGTCTTTGGTGCCTTGCTCTGTCAATTTCGTGAATGGCCAATCATCCCCATCCATGTCAAGTTAAACTTGATCAATTTCTTAATCAAGTTCTTGGAATCCTTTTGGAATGATGGCCACGCCATAGTGTTTGATTTCTTCTAGAGCCAGCCTGGAGTGATCCTTTTTCCTAATTTCTATTTCATGCGTCAGGTCGATGTAGATGTCCTCGATCTCAGGGAAATGGATAGGATCAATTTTTTCCTTTGGGAGGCAACCCCAAAAATCAAAGGTAGGTCTGGTCAGAAATTTGTGCTTTAGATTCAACAATTCAAGCTCGGCATACATTTCACGTGCCTTGGCCAGTGTGGTGCAAGTGTATCAGCGCACTGTAAGGGGGAATGGAGTTCCTCCCTTCTTTCTCTTCATGCATCTCTCATGGTATGTGATTAGTTGTTTTGAAAACTCCAAGAGAATCATCTTGGGTCCTGCATACCTTGGTAGCATGGTTGGTTCACCCTCAAAATTCACCTCCCCGAGATAGGTGAATGTGGGGACCGAGTGAACAATGCTCCCCACTTCATTGTGATAGTAACCACACTCGGGCTAGTTCGGCCATGTCTCATGTTCGGCCTCAATGGGCAGATCACCTCATAGAAGAAGGCGTCATTGATTTTTGAGAACTATGGGATGTTGTTCTCGAGCCTTAACTCTGTGTAGTATTCATATATTTTGATGTAGGGCCATACCCCATTTAGTGCCATGCCTACAAAGTCTTTCACTTTGAAGTCAGCATCGTATACAACATAGGAATTCATATAGAACTTCCCAGTTGTCATGACCTATTGAATTTGCTGAGAGATGGTGTCGCTGATGATCTCTCCCCAACCAAAATGCTGCTCAGGCACATTCTTGCTCATGGTTTCAAAGTACCTCAACATCCATTTATGGAAATGATGGGAATTAGGAAGCCCAAATATTCTGCTCAGGAAGGTGATTGTATCACTCAGTTCCTCATTGAAGTCATTGCGGTGGATGGTCTGTGGCCATCGGCTCACCAGCTTTTTATTCTTAAGATACAGCTCGTTCATCATTTGCATACACTTGTCTTCATTGTCGTCCCATGCCTTTTTGTAGTCTTCAAGGATGATGGCGACATACTACCTGTGATGAGGGATGCCTAGGGTTATTTCTAAGTGACGAGCAGTTAGGTCTATGACCGTCTTTCCTTCTTTACCCTCGACACATCTTATGTCCTTGTTATAGCATCGAGCCACCAACATGATGAACTCATTATTGACAAAGACTTACTTGGCAGCCCCGTTGACAAGTGTAATCCACGCCCACCGCTTTGTTCATCTAGGGACCACTAGTGGCCTAGTTGGTTCTTTCCTAGAAGTCTTCCATATCAATGTGGCCAAGCTCGGAGTCTCTGATATCGAGATCACTCTCGGCATATGAGTCAGGCATCCTAACTTTCTGATATCTATACTTCATCTCTTGCTCTGTTAACTTAGCTTTACCTTTAGACTTGGTTGGCTTTTTACTCGACGAAGACATGTGTGAGCTCGAGAATGGCTGTTTTTGTTATGCAAGGAGAATCAAGGAGGTCCAACACAGAAGAGCCATGTCAACCATCATGTTTTTCATAATGAAATCTTGCAAAAAGAAGAATCAGCAATTACGAGGCTTAGGGCGCAAGGCGCAAGTTCATAAGATACTTGAGAGCTTAAAAGGTGGGCACATTTCTCGGGATGTCAACATGCAGATGTTGGCGCCAAAGGAGGTGTGGGGTGCAAGTAAGCAACACACAACATGCAATGTTGGTGTTATAGAAGTTGCGCCAGTGCCTTAGGAAGTGTGTTTTGCGAGGCGCAAGAAAGTTTGGTGTTGCATGCTTTCAAAGTGTGCCAAAGCGTAGGTATGGGAAATGTAGCACGAAGAGCCAGTGCCGAGGGTTTTACTTGTGTGGTGAACACGGATTTGGTTTACACAACAAATAATGTTGTTGTCATTGCATTTGTGCCTGCGCTTTTCAAGAAATTGCTAAGTATTTGTTTTGGATTACGCAGAAGGGCTTATGCTACATGGGTTTGAAATGTGCTATGGCACGACTGTGTGTGATGTAGCATAAATGTAGATTGTGCCAAAGGGAAAACAGTTGGGTGTTTTGGCTGATTTCTTGATTTTGATTTCTCTCTTATTTTGCATTTGGATTTTAGATGATACAAGAGAGAAAAAGAGCAAGGCAGCAGGTAGGGAAGATGGGTTCTCATTTCTCTCGAGGCGAGCCTTCCCGGTTTATAGATCTCGGAAGGAGAAGCAAAAAGGGGCTTTCCATCTTGTTATAGAATTGGGGGTTTGTTCATTTTAGATTTTTTATATTTAATCTCTTAGATTTATAATAACCCTAAAATCCTAACAACATCCAAGAAATAAAACCATAAACAACAATAAGAGTGGTAAAAACCACTTACCCGGTTTAATAAAGAACGAAGGATGACTTTGGGGTCCACAAAATTGAAAAGCAGAACCCAGGCATAACAGGGATAGCTGACAGGTGCAGAGGAATACTTTTCACAATTTTCAAATCGTGAAAATGGTAGGTGTTAAGCTCCTATATATATAAAATTTGGCATTTATTACCCCACCCACTTTTCTTTGCGAACTTTTCAAAGTGTCGACATGGGTACAAATGTGCCTTAGCACAATTATGTTAGTGTCAACATAAATTTTTTAGCACCTTAAGTGCATATCTCATGATGTCGACATGAAGTTTCCAGCGCCGAAGGGAAATCTACTTAGCGCATATTTTTATGTGTTGACATCATTGTTTTAGCACCTTAGCACACTTTTTAGGTGCATGCTTAACTATGTTGACATGTCCTTCCCTATGCCAAAGGGGTGCAACTTCTCTGATGTCGACATGTCATTTAGGCGCAAAAGGATTTTTAAGGGGCACACTTTTTATTGTGTCGACACAATATTTCTTGCGCCCATTTCAAAAAGGCTTAAAATGGCTAAGTTCTTTCAAACTTGATTTCCATAAAGGAGTTTTAGGCAATTTTAAATGTTATTAGATCTTTTCAGGGGACCAAAATGGAATTTTGGTATGGTTACCTGCAAAATTGCCCTTGTCAATTTCACAGGTTAACAGTATTTGTTCTAAGGGAACTCTCCTTAACTAAAACTTAAGGGTAGAGAAATCCATATTTCTACGTGCCTATCTATTGGGTTACAGAGAGTCAAAAACAAGGGTGACCAAAAAGGGAAGAAAGGGAACACACAATGAACAAGAAACAAACACATGACGAAAGAAAACACACAATGAAAGAAAACTGTACAAAGAAGAGAGCAAGCTCTACTTCCTGAAGATCTTTAGGTGTTGCTTGCTATAGGGAAGCGGGAGCTCAGTTCCCTCATGACATGAGAGATAAAAACTATTCTCTCCATTGAGCTGCTTGATCTTGTATGGCCCCTTCCAAAGAGAGTCAAACTTTCCATGCATACCTTTCGGTTCTCTTCGTTTGTCCCATACAAGGACAAGATCCCCTACTTGGAAATTTATTTGCCTAACTTTCTTGTCGAACAGCCTCTTGACTTGATTATGATGTTTCATGATCTTGTCGACCACTTTTACTCACTTTTATTCAATTTTAATCGGTACATGATTCTCTTTTCAAGAGAATTCTGAAAAGTTTCATCTTCGATTGCTCGAGCCAAGCACAAAGCAGGAGTTCTGTGGAGAAAGGGATTTCGGCATCGGTCCCATACAACACCTGGAAAGGTGACATGCCGAGAGATCTCTTTGGAGTGATACGATCTACCCACAAAGCATTGTACAATGATTTGTGCTAGGATCGCTAGTTCTCATCAACTAGCTTCCAAATGATAGTCACCAGGTCTTGTTGCTAGACTCTTCCTGACCATTTCCCTGAGGATAGTAATCAGAGGCATGAGCCAAGGTTATTCCGTATCCATAGAAAAAACCAATAACTTCCTATGAAGAGAAGTTAGAAGCATTGTCAGTAACAATTTTGTGTGGAATGCCAAATCTCACGATAATATTTTCCTTGATGAAGTTGTAAACAACTTCAGAAGTGGCATGTTTGATAGGTATAGCCTCCACCCATTTCATGAAGTAATCCATTGATGTTAGGACATAACTATGTCCAACACTTGATTGAGGATTGAGTGCTCTAATGAAATAAATTCCCCGTTTCTTGAATGGTTTGTCAATAATGACGGGCCCGAGGGGAATGCAGCTAGTTTTACTTTTCTAACGAATTGTTGGCAAAGTTCACATTTCGCTACCCAAGTAACTGCATCTTGAAATAGCGTCGGCCAATAGTACCTGGCCTGAATGATCTTATGTGCCATCATGGATGAGGATAAGTTACCACCGTAGGAAGAGTCATGAAAAATCTCCAAAAATCTTATCTGCTACGGCTTATCAACACATTGTAGAAAAACACCCTCAATTCCATGTTTGTACAACCCATCGTCCCATATGACATATCTTGTGGCTCTGAGCTTTCCGATCACTTTTCCTTAGTGGTTACGTGAGTTTGGTACTCTCCATAGGTGAGAAAGAACGTGATTTCAAAATACCATTCGTCGTTGGTTGCGATAAACGAAACCATGGGTAAAGAATCCACATTCTCCGAGTTCACTTTGTTCTCCATGAACGTGAGACGCTTGCTCCTCGGTACCTCGAGTCTTTATTCTAAGCCATTAGCTAACATAGGCCATTACCCTTACCAACTTGGTTGCTCGATGTCTAGATCATATTCTTGGACCTTTGCGATCCAATTTCCTCGTAAGCTCCTAACTCCTGTTGAGTCGAATAGACTTAACAGTGCGTATGTGTCAGAACTAGCACTACTTTGTATGAGAATTCGGTATATAGTAGTGAAAATTTTTGACTGCTTTTACCATGGCGAAGGCATGATTTTCTAGCTATGACATCTTCAGTTCATGAGGCTTTTGAGGGGAGCTCATGAAAGCAATCGGGGATTCAATATCCTCAGAGTTCTTTTGCATCAAGATAGCTGATATAGTATGCGCAGACGCATAACTGTACATGATGAAGTCTTTGCTGAAATCAGAGCACACAAGAACAGGTGCATGACCAATGGAAGTCTTTATTTCTTTGAATGATTTCTTTCCTTCCTCACTCCATTGTAATGTTTGGGATCCTTTCATCATATTAGATATATGACGAGTCTTCTCAGCAAAATCAGGAACAAATCACCTAAGAAAATTTACCTTTCCGAAGAAAGAGTGAACACCGGTCTTGCTTGTAGGCAAAGTGAGGCTCTGAATAACCCCGACTCTTTCAACATCTATTTTAGTTCCTTCCTCTTGCTGACAACATGTCCTAAGCAGCTTTCCTTGATGACCCCAAAAATTGACTTCTTGGGATTTAGCAAAATCCCGTGCTCTCGATCCGATCAAGACTTGTTCTAAATGATCGGAGTGATCACTCCATTTCTTGATAACATGGTCAGTCATCCGGGTAAACCATGATGACCTTTCCCATCATACCTTTGAATGTAAAGTCCATGGCTCGTTGGAAGGTGGAACGCATTGATTAAACCGAACGGCATCCTACAGAGGTGAAGGTACCCCAAGGGGTGGTGAATGTTGTCTTGAACTGATCTTCAGGCATGACTTGAATTTGATTGTAACCCAAAAGACTATCTAGCATGACACCATTTCTAAACGGGTTACTACCTATAGCACTTGATCCATTATTAGCGGTGGATAATTATCCTTTAAAGATGATTGGTTCAAGTTGTGAAAGTCCATACATATGCGTATTTCACCATTCTTCTTCCACACAGTACAATATTAACAACCTGTCGTGATGAATTGGAAAAATGATTCTTGCATCCAGCATCTTCTGAATTTCATCCTGGATGGTACCTAAGATTTTGGTGTTGTAATGCCTTTGCTTTTGACGGAAAGCCTTAATGTCATCCTTGAGTGGAATGTCATGTCGAATGTCCTTGGGCTTGAAAGACTTGAGATTAGCATAAGACCATGCTAATATATCCATGTAATTTTTTAACAACTTGACAAATTTTCATTTTTCTTCGGGCGTACAACGCTTCCCAATGTTCATGGAACGAGGATGTTCTACGATACCCAAATTGATGGATTCAGTTTCTGGAGAAGAGGAAGGATCATCGTGGTGCTTTTTCTTTACAAAACGGTCATGATTATAAAATAGTCATTCTAAGGAAACTAAACCTTTTGGAATGTTGTTTCCTTTGAGCTGTATCACTGTTTCTTTTTTAGACTCATGTGCTTGACCAATGAGGGACTCACGACACGCAGAAGTTGATCCATCAAAATGAAGCTCTTTGAAATTGACTTCTTTCTCCAGAAAAGTGATGATTTGGTTGTCATCGTTGAACACCTGCCAGTGTTGCGAATTATCTGGCACACTTGGGTGAAAAACCACCTCAATGGTATATGTATTGGTTTTTAATGCTGGGTGAGGGAGCATGAGAGATGCTGAGATGACCAATGAATCAGCCATGTCATTTTGAGCTCTCAAAACTACTTTTATTGAGAAAGCATCAAACTCCTCGATGCTATCCCATACTGCATTGTGGTAGTGTCTGATTCACCATTCTTTACTTGGTATACCCCTTTTACCTGATTGAAAATCAACTCAGCATCACCTTGTACTTTTAGGTTATTGATTCCCTTCTCTTTTACAACTTACATACCAAGTAATAAGGATTCATACTCGGTGGTGTTATTCATATTGAGAAAGGAAAAATCTCCTCCTCATGAGATATGAGAATAGCCCTACGCCGCATCTAGTTGTGGTATAGCTGCCATCAAACTACAACGTCCATGCTTTATTGAGATCCTCTTTTTAGATGAGAACGTCCATTTTATCGAGTCGGTGGAAAAGAAGAGTTCCCCATCCCGATGATTCAAAGAGAATCGGGCCTTAGGGTCATCGAGTTGGTGACAAAATATTTCTTTTGTGATTCGGCTCCAATGTCTGCATCACTCCTTTGACAGGATCCTAGCCTTGGACCAATCCATATGAATTTCCCCACAAACTTCTTTACGTAAGCTCCTCCCTAGCAATATTTCGTATGCTACTGGGATATCAGCTACGAGAATATTCATTTTTTCTCTTTTCTCAGGGAATGCTGCGAATGTGAACTATGCATCCTTGATTTGACCTATTAATGGTACCGTTTGGTTTCCATGGAGTAACATCTACCGAAAGGTTTAGTGAGTGTGAGGCCCAAAGCATGGGCAACCTTTTCTGGCATAACATTGTCAGAAGCTCCAGAATCAATTATACAGTTACTTAATTTATGACCATTGATCAGGAGAGTTAGGTAAAAAGGTTCAATTTTCTCCGATGTAGAAGTCGAGGCAACGTTTACGTGAGACGTAGGAGGTGTGGGAAGAATTCCTTTTGGGGAAATGGGGGGAATGGTGGTAGCTTGGTTTTGGATATACTTAGTTAGTCTTACAAGCTGCTCTAGGGTTGGACTAAAGGTATTCAACCTCAGACATTTAGATTTTTGTCTTTTTAGCATGATCAATTATATTGAATGCAACCAAGGGTTGTGCCAACGAAGGAATGAGTCCTTCGTTTCACATTTGTGGAGGAGGGTTACTGGTCTTTGTGGAATTGGAGGAAGGCTGATTTGGAGGAGAAATAGGAGGAAAAGATTTATTTACAAAAGGTTTAACCGGAGGTTGAGCAGGAAGGGGATTACCTCTCTTAGTAATCGTTGGTGGTGGAGTTACCATAGCCTTTCCTTTTGTATTTTAGCAGCAACTTCTTCTTCTCTTCCTTGTGAGCGGGTGAAAACAACATATGACTGTCCCACTTGCATACCCTTGGGTACCTTCCTCTTCATCGATTCCTCATCCTCAAACTCCATATACCCAATTATAGAGTCTTCTACGGTTCACCGACATCTTGATCATCTTTGCCTTGCGACGAAGGTTCTTCATAAATTTTCTCATCTTCTTTGATCTCAACTAAGGCATTAACTGGAGGGGCCTCAAGTGCTAACCTTAGAGCAGAAACAAGAAAACGTAGCCTTTGGGGGTGTTATTGGTCCAAGAAGTTCCTCCGTGGGATATCTCGGTATGGAGTGGTAGACGATGCTTGAGCCAATTTCTTCTTTAATGTGAGCAAGTCTTTTGCCATTTTCTCGAACGCTAGATCTGATGAGGTGGCTTGAGAAGAAGTTGGAGCCTTTGATTTTGACGGATCCCATCTTTACTCGCCGGATATAAGCAGGTTGTCCTCTATCCGAATGGCCATAGCTTGGGCAAGGACCAAGGTTGGTACTTGTCCTTATAATAGTAGGAAACTTGCTCTCAAACTCGTGGCATTCATAAAGAAACACTTTTGATTTTCTGGTGTTGGCAACATGGTAGGCGGCACACGGTTGATCAGTGAATTGAAACGGGTGATAAAATCACGCATAGTTTCATTGGCTTCTTTCTTCATGTGAGTGATCTTTGATAATAACGCGAATGCGTCTTCTGAAGGTTTATACCTGTCTTCAAATGTAGTCCATAACGTGGCCCAATTGGTGATGAATCCGGGGGTAGATGCTAGAACTACTCTTATGCGAGGTCCTCGCAAGGTCTCGAGAAAGAGATGTACAAATACGTCTTCGTGAGTCACGTCTAAAATACTGCATGACATAATAAACACAGTGATATGTGCATCCATGCTTTGATTTCCACTCCCATCAAATTTCAGGAAATTCTTTGCAATTTTTGTGAGGGAGGGCGTGTACTGGATGTAGCAGCGCTAGAGGACCCATGATATTGCCATTTGAAATGCGGGGAAAAGAACATAAGCAGGGAGTGTGGTTATGCTTAGCAAAAGAGCATTGCAAATAGATGTCGAAACACCTTGTCAAATCCGGCTCCTTTATGGGGCAAGGCACTTCCTACTCGATCGATCTGCTGAACTTAGTGATGCAAATCGTGTTGGAGTGATACTGAAATTGTGCCTTTGAAGTAGATCAAAGATTGGATCAACTTCTCCACAAGTAAATTATTCACCCACCAGCGTGTCCTGCTCGATCTGCAATAATTAAGATAAGATCTACAACAATTTTTTTGTTTGTACTTGCTGATTTTCTGATTTTTCTGGCAAAAATCAGTAGCATGTACTTTTCTAATATTTAAAATTTACCCTCTTTAAACAATAACCGATTGTGGTTTTTGACAAAGATCAACAAGGATAAAAGGTGGGTTAATTTAGAAAGCTGATTTTCAGATCTTTGAACTGAATTTTGCAAGGTTTTGAAAATGTCGATTCTCATATCTATCTAAATTTACAAATTTTTGTAAAAACTCAAATAACTAAAAGCTCCTATCTAGTCTAGATCTATGGATTTGTATAAGGAAATTTTCAATTTTGATCACTTTTGCAAAATTTTTAATCTTTAACAAAGAGTTAAAATTTGTAAACCGTAGTGATTTTCAAAGTTTTCTAATTATTTCCTTAGTTTGATCCCCAACGAAGTCGCAAAAATTGTTAGTTTGAAAATCATTGATTAGACAGTAGTGGGGAAACATGCCAACAATGTGCAGGGCATAGCCCATCTTTGAGACAACAAAGTGAAAATGGTTTATTGCTATTCTATCAAGCAAGAATCTGTGCAAATCTACACTATTCGAACTTTAGGGGTTTGGGATCTCATCCTAGTAGAGGTAGTTCCGACTACGAACAAAAATGTAAGACGGAAGGAAAGGAGGAAGGTAGATCTAAAGGGAGAAAAGAAATGAATTCCAATGACAGAAAGGTCAGAGGGTTTATGCTTTGGGCTGGTAATAAACAGAACCAAACTTACTTGCATAAAAAAACAAAGCAATACTGATGAACATATGACGATAATCAGAATGAATCCAACAGAATAGAAACATAGATCTAACTTAAGAAATATCTAATGCAAATAACACATATATTGAGCACAAAGTCTTAACATATATATTAATATCTCTTATGTTACAAGAAGGCACAAAGTCTTTCTCTCTTCACCTCTTTTTCATACAAAAATGTCCACCTGGAATACAACAAGTATTCCAGTATTTATAGAAGGAGAAGGAGAAAGAAGACAAAAATAAACCAACCACTATTTAGAAAATATCTTACAAGATATTTACAAAATATCTAAAAAGTCAAAAGTTGACTTTGGGCAAATTTTTGGATGGCAACATCCCATGATGCAACATTGATGATGTCATTGTAAATGCCAACCTACTTTTTAAATATTTTTACAAAAATATCGAAGCGTACACAAGAAGAGAAACTATTCATCATCATCTCTTTGCTTGAATGGAGTGTCTTGCTTCTGATCGGGAGAGGCAATGTGATACTGAGCTCGGTATTCCATAAACTTGCTAATCATTATCTGAAGTGAATTATGATCAGGACCCTTGAAATGGTCGCCAATGACTTCGCAAGTTTCCTTTTCATTTTTGAGCTTATCTGGTAATCCGGCGTACTCTTCGCATGCCTCAATCAAGTATCCAATGAAATCACGGCAAGACCAAGGTTATTGATAGACTCTCGGTCAAAAGTGACCTCTGGCACCAAACCTTGAGTTGCGATATCCTTGAAGAGCTGGACTGTCTCATCTACTTCCCTCAAGGTGAATGCTTTACTAAGCATCCTTGGAGACATCTTTGTGACCATCTGCTCCATTTTATGTTTTACATCCAGGGCTTCCTCCTTGATTTTATCTATCCTTTCCAGGATAAATTCCATTTGATCAACCCGATAGTCTAAAGCAACAAGAGGTTTGTTGTGTGCCCGTGGGTGATCAATGACACCGACCTTTAATAGGTCGTCAGCTGAGCAATCGACCATTGCCTAAAATGTTTCATGTTGCAATCTGGCATTGTCCAACTCCTCGGAGAGAGATCTTGCTACTGCCTATAGCTCCTTGTTTGCTTGATCTATACCCTGGTAGAGTCCTGTGAATTTCTTGATTATTTCCTCACTATCTCTGAGGACTCGCTCTATCCAGGAGGACATTGCCATGCCTTGTTCACCAATCTTGGTGTATTCATTTATCTTGTCTGACTGAGAACTTCAGGAGGCTCGGCGGTGGTCATAGGAGGTGCGTTGCCCATTCTTTGCAATGCTTGGAGAAGATGTTTGTTTTGTTCCTTTAGTATCCTCTTCTCCTCCTTTGCTTCTTGAAGTTTCTTACGAGAGGGAATGTACTACGACAAAGCCTATCCTTGCGCAGGTTCTCATATGAGGTTCCTGTTGTATATATCTCCCCCCAGGTAAATATAGACAAACAGAAGAATATGGAAATCAAAGAAACTCAAAACCTGAAATTTATTTGTGCCACCAGTCGCCCAGGGGCAGGTTAGAGGCGCAGAGAAGAAGATGTCGACATGAAATTTTCAGCACCTATGGCGCACGTAAGAGTATGTTGACATGAGGATGGATGCACCAAGGCACACCTTCAGGAGGCGCAACATTTTGAGCGTTGACACCCGAACCTAACAGAAAGAAACCCTGATGCAGATATTCAAATGGCCATAACTTTTCATAGGGAGCTCGGATTCATGCAAGGTTGGACTATGACTGGATATCTTTAATTGGGTGAGAACAAGTTCTTCAAAAATACAAAATATAATTCGCCATTTTTGGGTTTGCTAGGGTTCTCACCTACCGCCATAATGAGATGAATTAAATGCAGTCTGGAGGTGGTTGGGGTAGAATTGGATTTCCTCTCTTTTCCCTCTCTCATTCTTCCTATAAATTATAAGGAGGGGCTTCTTTCTAAAGGTTGGACATTCTTGTTTTGCCCCTCCCTTCTTCTCTTTGGCAGGTGAATTTGTGGAGTTCAAACCTCCCATCTAAAACTGTAATGCAACTTTTCCTCTTGGAATTTTTGTAGTGTATTGTATCAATCTTTGGAGAAAATAATGCATGTCTATGGATGATTCTCAACCCTCGTGTTCATTTGCATCCTCCTGATATTTCACTGCAAATCCAGTTATATGTGCATGATCTTGCATTGCATTTTGATGGTTTGTGTTTATTGGCAAGACAGGTGTTTCTTCATTCCTCGGTGCATCACCTTTGTTAGTTTAGGTTTATTTTTATGCATCTTCTTACCCTATCTCCTTGGCAAGTTAGATTAGGTTTTTGAGTAAACCCTCTACATTTTTATGTGTGCATTTGAATAGAGGAATAGGAACCGGCCTTCATCCGAAGAGCTTTCTGATTCACAAGGTCCCACACTTGGGAAAAGCTCCATGTTATGCAATCGCACTAAGAGTCTCAACCCATCGAGTTACAGACATTCATGGGTGTTGTGATTCGCCATCAATAGTTCCCATCATGAATTGGGTCACTGTAAATTCTGTAGGAGACAGATCTTTCTTCTCTTTGGTGGGATCAGGATATGCAATCTCCATGACCCTCTCTCCTGAGACTCTCTTAGAGAAGTGAGTTAGAAATTTTTGCTTCTTTGGTCCCTTCTCTAGAATGACAAAGAAGTCCAAGGGTGCTATGGGAAACTTTCTATTGAGTTGAACCAAATGGTCGAGATCTAGGTTGAACTTAGGGGAGAGGGAGCGAGAGGGAATGGAGGAAGAAACGGGAGTGAAAGGGGAAGCAATCAAGAGGCCACAGGAAGAATGTTGAGACACTTGGTGGTGGCATCAACAAGTAGTCTAACACGCTACTGCTTGAAGAAGGGCCTAGAGTTACTATAGGGGAATAAAAGGTCATGGAAGCGGAAGGGATATATAATGGGATGGATGGAACACTAGGCGACAAATCCACGAGAGAGGAGAACATGGAAGAGGTGGGAGATGGAAGGGAGAAAGGGAGAGAAGAAGAAACATGCATTGGGGTAGATGCTTTAATGACAGGGGAGGAGGAGTGGAAGAAGGATCTGGTGGGTACCTCGGTGGTTAATCGTGACCACATCCCGAGTGGATGTGTCCATCGAAACTTTAGTTATTTCTTATTCTTTTCCTGGAGAGATCAAATCAACCACTTGCTTCTCAGAAGCAGAAGGAGGGTTTTGAGGAGCTTCTTCTTGGCTTGATTCTCCTTCCTTACCTTTCCCTTTTCCTTTCGGCACTTGGGCCAGCCTTGGAGGTGCTCTACCTGAAGGAGAAGCAATGAAATCTACCCCAAGGTAGATGAGACCATTCTATTTGCACCAATGTTCGATGCGTTGCAACATGTGCTTGACTCTTTCTTGAATGGTCTTTGGTGCCTTGGCTCTGTCAATTTCTGCGAACGGCCAATCATCCCCATCCATGTCAAGGTAAACTTGATCAATTTCTTGATCAGGTTCTTGGAATCCTTTTGGAATGATGGCCACGCCATAGTGTTTGATTTCTTCCAGAGCCAGCCTGGAGTGATCCTTTCGCCTGATTTCTATTTCATGTGTCAGGTCGATGTAGATTTCCTCGATCTTAGGGACATGGATAGGATCAATTTTTGCCTTTGGGAGGAAACCTCGCAATCAAAGGTAGGTATAGTTGGGAAGTTGTGCTTTAGATTCAACAATTCAAGCTCGACATACATTTCCTATGCTTTGGCCAGTGTGGTGCAGGTGTATCGACCCACTATAAGGGGGAATGGAGTTCCTCCCTTCTTTCTCTTCATGCATCTCTCATGGTATGTGATTAGTTGTCTTGAAAACTCCAAGAGAATCAGCTTGGGTCCCGCATACCTTGGTAGCTTGGTCGGTTCACCCTCAAAATTCATCACCCTGAGATAGGTGAATGTGGGGAATTGAGTGAACAATGCTCCCCACTTCTTTGTGACAGTGACCACACTCGGTCTAGTTCGGCCATGTCTCATGTTTGGCCTCAATAGGTAGATCACCTCATAGAAGAAGGTGTCATTGATTTTTGAGAACTGCGGGATGCTGGTCTCGAGCCTTAGCTCTGGGTAGTATTCATATATTTTGATCTGGGGCCATACATTGTTTCGTGTCGTGGGCTGTGTAGTCTCTCCTCGATGCTTTGCAGCGTATACAACATAGGAATTCATATAGAACTTCACAGTTGTCATGACCTGTTGAATTTGCTGAGAGATGGTGTCGCTGATGATCTCTCCCCAAAGAAAACGCAGCTGCTCGGCACATTCTTGCTCATGGTTTCAAAGTATCTCAATATCCATTTATGGAAATGATGGGCATTAGGAAGCCCAAATATTCTGCTCAGAAAGGTGATTGTATCACTCAGTTCCTCATTGAAGTCACTGCGGTGGATGTTCTGTGGACATCGGCTCATTGGATTTTTGTTCTTAAGATACAACTCGTTCATCATTTACATACACTTGTCTTCATTTTCGTCCCATGCCTTTTTGCAGTCTTCAAGGTGAAGGCGATGTACTACCTGTGATGAGGGATGCCCAAGGTTATTTAAAAGTGATGAGCGAGTTAGGTCTATGACCTCCTTTCCTTCTTTATCCTTGACACTTCTTGTGTCCTTGTTATAGCATCGAGCCACCAACATGATGAACTCGTTATTGATAGCTCTTCACGGCAGCCCAATGCAAAGTGTAATCCACTTTGCCCACCGCTTGTTCATCTAGGGACCACTAGTGGCCTGGTTGGTTCTTGCCCAGAAGTTCTCCATATCAATGTGGCCAAGCTCAAAGTCTCTGATATCGAGATCACTCTCGGCATATGAGTCAAGCATCCCGACTTTCCGATATATGTACTTCATCTCTTGCTCTGTTAACTTAGCTTTACCTTTAGATTTGGTTGGATTTTGCTCGACGAAGACATGTGTGAGCTCAAGAATGGCTATTGTTATTCTACAAGGAGAATTAAGGAGGTCCAACACGTAAGAGCCATGCCAACCGTCATGTTTTTCATAATGAAAGCTTGCAGAAAGAAGAATGAGAAATTATGAGGCTTAGGGCGCAAGGCACAAGTTCATAGCATACTGCAGAGGCTTGAAAAGGCTGGGTGCACTTTTGGGGATGTCAACATGCAGATGTTGGTGCCAAAGGAGGTGTGGGGCACAAGTAAGCAACACACAACATGCAATGTTGGTGTTATAGAAGTTGCGCCAACACCTTAGGAAGTGTGTTTTGTGAGGCGCAAGAAATTTTGGTGTTGCATGCTTTCAAAGTGCACCAAAGCACAGGTATGGGAAATGTAGCATGAAGAGCCAGTGCGCCAAGGGTTTTACTTGGCATGGCACAGATTTGGTTTACACAACAAATAATGTCGTTGTCATTACATTTGTGCTGCGCTTTTCAAGAAATTGCTAAGTATTTGTTTTGGATTGCATAGGAAGGGCTTATGCTACATGGGTTTGAAATGCGCTATGGCGTGACTATGTGTGATGTAGCATAAATGTAGATTGCGCTGAAGGGAAAATAGTTGGGTGTTTTGGCCGATTTCTTGATTTTGATTTCTCTCTTATTTTGCATTTGGATTTTAGATGATACGAGAGAGAAAAAGAGCAAGGCAGCAGGTAGGGAAGATGGGTTTTCATTTCTTTCAGAGGCAGAGCCTTCCAGATTTGTAGATCTGGAAGGAGAAGCAAAAAGGGGGTCTAGGTTATAGAATGGTGGGTTTATTCATTTTAGATTTTTTAGATTTAACCTCTTAGATTTATAATAACCCTAAAACCTAACAACCAAGAAACAAAACCATAAACAACAATAAGAGTGATAAAAACCACTTACCCGGTTTAATAAAGGACGAAGGATGACTTTGGGGTCCACAAACTCAAAAAGTGGAATGCGGGCGTGACAGGGATAGCTGACAGATGCATAGAGGAATACTTTTCACAATTTTCAAATCGTGAAAATGACAGGTGTTAAGCGCCTATATATAGAAAAATTGGCATTTATTACCCCACCCACTTTTCTTTGGCGCACTTTTCAAAGTGTTGACATGGGTACAAATGCACCTTAGCACAATTATGTTAGCATTGACATAAAGTTTTTAGCACCTTAAGTGCATATCTCATGATGTCAACATGTAGTTTCCAGTGCCGAAGGGAAATCTACTTAGCGCATATTTTTATGTGTTGACATCATTTTTTTAGCACCTTAGCGCCCTTTTAGGTGCATGCTTACTATGTTTACATGTCCTTCCCTGCGCCAAAGGGGCACAACTTCTCTGATGTCTACATGTCATTTAGGGCGCCAAAGGATTTTTAAGGGGTGCACTTTTTATTGTGTCGACACAATATTTCTTGCGCTAGTTCAAAAAGGCTGAAAATGGCTAAGTTATTTCAAACTTGATTTCCGAAAAGGAGTTTTAGGCCATTTTGAACGTTATTAGATCTTTTCAGGGGACCAAAACAGAATTTTAGTATGGTTAACTACAAAATTTCCCTTATCAATTTCACAGGTTAACAAAGACACAAATTGGGAAGATGCAAATTTCTGCAAGACATCCAAATCTTCTCAACATTGGGGACAATGTTGCTTTGAAGGAGGGGGCATGTTACACCCTTAATTATATATCTTATATTGGATGTATATAGCTGACTTGTGGCTATCATAACTTCTTATCATTATGTATCTCTTTCATATATGTTATATTTTCATTAGTGGGTCGGCCTTGGTGTTGTTCATAACATAGGAATAGTATAAATAGGGGTTAGTAGGTAGTAGTTGATCGTCATATTCAACATTTGAGTCTTAATGTCTAGTTTGGAGGTTGCCCCCTCGAAGTGGCTAAGCTATTCTACTTGCACATTGAGATCATTTATTTGAAATATTGTGTTCATTGGTGTTATATTTCTGCTAATACTTAGATTTATACAAGTAATTACATTACACACCTTTTCAAATAAAGTGGAATGAAATCACATTTGTTCCACTTTTTCATAAAATGAAACTCACAATAAAATGAAACTCACCTTTCCAAAGAATATTCCTTTTCCCAGTAAAGTTCTCATGAATGAAATTATGCTTTAGAATTCTAGACACGTATTCATTCTTTTATACTATACAATTCTCATGAAGTTCTTGAAATTAGGTGTAGTGTTTTTTGTTTTTGCAACATATGTCTTTTTTAAATTATGGGATGTTTTCGACAAATTTCTAATTTCACATGTTTTAGTTGGATTCTTGCTCTCTATTTCTTACAAAATGTTAAACTAAAATTTCAATACTATTCACACTAATCGCACAAGCATTCGCTGCTAATGCAAATACGTTCGGTAATTAGAGTTTTTATTTTAACATCTAATTATAAACATTCTCGTGCTACTTAATGCATGTTGATTCAATGCATGCATTCATAACTTACTTGTGGGACAAATGATCCAATAACATATATGGTCATTGACATCATCTACTAATAGATGCCACCGTGGTGTGAAATCTTATGTACTGAAAATTTCGCAAAAAAGTAATTTGAAAAAAATACAACTTGTTTTTTTACTTAAATGATGTTGGTCATTTGTACTTTTCTACTCTCATCCGACATTTATGGATTTTGTTATGGTGACAAATTGGAAGTGGTGTGATTCACGAAAATAATAATATTGAGAAGGTTATCTTGACCACAATTTGGATGTTACCTTCTAGCTCATCATCAATGAAATTTACTCATAAGCAAATAAATTTAGTCACTATTTACATTTTGATTACTCGTCAGGTATTTATGATTGACAGAGAGCTATAATAACAAGTTTACATTTTCATCAACCATTCTTGTCGGATATTGGTAACACGATGATAGACAAGGCCTTACATTCCCAACAACATTTAGAGTCCCCTCCTTGATTGACATTCATATTTCACCACCGTCCCTTTCGAGCGTTACTCCTATAACTAAAAATCCCTTCATTTTGTTCTCGCGAAATTACAAATCCCGCTTCCAAACACTTCAACTCTTGCCTCCTACTTAGTCCTCCTCACATATCCCTTTCCATCCTTTCCATCCTTCGAGTCCCCTCCCCGAGTAATTTTCAAATCTTCCACACTCACACTCTCTCCACGTCCTTCTATGGTTCTATCTTTCTCTTGTAATAGATTGCATCTATGTACTCATAAATTCACACTTCTTTTTGGTCCTCGCTCTCCTCCAAACATTATTTCATTTCACTTTCACTTTTTCAACACTCGGTTCCCCTTTTGGCGTTCGATCACACTACTCATGTGTGTGATTGCTAGTATTATTAACAAAAACTTTTGTATATTGTATTTGTAAGGTACCCCATATCTTAATTCATAGTTATTGGCAAATGTCAAAGAAATACCATATGCACCAAAATAAATACAACTTGAGAGTGTACATAAAGCTTATGAGGAGAAATTAAGGGAAAGTAAGAGGGGAGTACAAATTGACGTCTTAAGGTGGAGAAGTGGATGGGAAAGGAAAGAAGAATGGAGGAGACAATGTGAAAATATGCGAGACATGAAAAGTACAACATGTTTGGTAATTGTAAAAGGATAAAACCTATCTCACGGTAGACATCGGTGAAAATGTAGATGGAGATATGTCAAAATGCAAGAAGCGGATGGAAAATGTTGTCAAGGTGAATACTTGATTAGTAAAAGACAAACCAATAAATAAATATTCTCCAAATTGCACCTATATCATTAATAAATTGGTAAGTGTTAAAAATTTGACGAAAGAAGGAGAATAAGACATATTTTTATTTTCGATATTACATTGCGAGAAGGGATGATTTTTCCTTCTTCGATTAGGTCCAGGTCAAACCATAGATGGATGTTGAGTGTTCACAACAGAGCCAATTTGACAACTTGTGTTCTACATATAAGCTATTCTATTGTTATGCTTGGTTAGGAGGTTTCTCCATGGGGGGTGACCTCATGTGTGTGGCCATGGGTTGTGATGTTTTCCTTTCTTTTAATTTTTGTATTTTAGTTGTATTGCATGTATCTAATTAATTGAAAATTCTAGTCACTTTATTAGCACTTGTTAATATGTTTTAATTAGCTAATTTAACTTAATTTGTAAACTAAAAGGAAGATGTGACAATGGGGTAATTAATAGGGTATATGGTCCTTGATTTTTTCTTGATGTTGAATGAATTAATTGCATTTTAGAGATGTGTACTCTTCATGGTTTCCCAATCCCGAATCTGTCCTTATAGGGCACTTTTTGAGACTTGTGAAACAAGTTAACGATGTACCTTACATCTCAAACTCATATACAAACCATATTTATGAAGTATGGAGCTAATTTTAGCCTTTTTAATGAATTTGTTGAGTGTAAAAGAGTAAATAAATACACTTTTACTTACCACATTTAATATGTCCTTGGAAGGTATGGAGTCCACGTTGGAGTGTACATTTGTGCATGTCATAGAATTACTTGTTCATTTAATTGCATTGGTCTTTGTGGCGCCGACTCGTTAATTGGAATGGAGAGATGATGAAGTGGCATCCAACATGGACCCACCTCATCATCCTCACGTCCTTTTCTATTTATTCGGTGAATTTGAATGATTTGGGGTTACTTGTGTACTTTTCTACACTTGCACTTTTGAAATTTGGTCTTGAGTTGTATGCTTGGAGATTTTTAGAGTTGAATTTTAGGATTGTACTTGATTTTAAGGAGTTGAAGCTTGTGGCGTGAATATTTTTGGAAGATTAATGGAGAGGTAGGATATCCACTTATTGTTATTCCTTTATATATGAAATTAGATTTAAATCTTGTGTTGGTTTAGTATACGTATGTTTGTTGTGAATGCAATATGTTGAGAATGGGTAGATTGCCTTTAGAGTGGTGTGGAAGAAAGAAATGGAGTAATTTTTGTCGAGTAAAAGGAAATTAATAAGGAAATGTGGAGGGCGTGTGGGAGAGGTACTTCACCTATGTGGAGGTAAAATGATTAATATGTTATTTTGCATAGGAAAAAAGGAGAAATAAGGTGTTGTGTGTGTTTTTTGATAGTGCACTTGGAGGCATTGGGTGGACCCTCTTCCCACATGGGAGGCATAAGGAGAAGAATCCATGTTCTTGTCTCCATTTTGGCTTGCTATTAAGCCTTTGTGATTGTGATAAAAATGTAAATTTTATTTGTATTGATTTGGAAAAAGGATGCAAACTACTCTTGTTGATCTTGCTTGGAAAAGTATGTTTGAATGTTGATATATTGCTTGAGTGTTGAAAAGTTGTATGAGTGTTGTTTTGTGGAAGCCATTTCTTTTGTGAAGTTGTCAAAGTTGCAAAACACACCTCATTGTTCTATGGTTGGGGTCGGGGGCCATAAGGAGGATAACTTCTCCCTTTACTAGATTATATGTTGGGTAGAGGCGTCGCTTACACCCCTTTCATTGTATTAAGATAAACATTTGATAAGATGAGAAGAGTGCAAAGTTGAAGATTAGAGGAGTTATACTATGTTGGAGCAAAAAAAGATAACCTTTGTAATGTTATCCAATTGTTGTAAAGTGAAAGTTGTAATCTTGTAAATTATTGTTTCAAATTTTTGGAAAGAAGAAGTATTACATTGTAACAAGATGAACTATGAACATTGAGAAAAAGGGTGTATTGTTAACTTGTTTGATTTATATTATTGTAATAGAATGAGTTTATTTTTTTATTAATGGTAAATAGTTTTTTGAGAGGGGCCTATACCCTCGAACAAAAAGGCTTCAAAAAGCCAGATGGAAAGTAGTCAGCACAAAAGGAGCCAAAAACCAGCATAGAAAAGATGAACACCAAATGGGCCCAGCCCATAACTGCCAAAACAAAAAGAGCACAGAAACGGAAAAAACCAGCAAAGGAACAGCCAGGAAACAGCAACGAAACAGCGAAGGAGCAGCAACTAAACAGAAAAAGTCAATTGGTTATGGTTTTCTCCACAGCCGCCTTCAAAGCGAGAAAGGCCGAGATGAGGCCAAGAGCTGAGATTTGCGCAGGATCATTCTTGTCTGCCTCTTTGAACACAATGTCTTTTTTAATGCCATGTATCCAAATTTGGTTGGAGGAGGTTGCTCAGATTGCATATATTTTTGATTTGTGTTTCGTGAAAGGTGAGAATCACCCTCATTGTGGCCATCTTGTGCTCGAGATGAGAGGCTGAATTACTGCTATCCAAGGAGAAGAGTTTCTTGTAAATCTCTTCCACCTGGTTGGCCTGTAAGTCTTCCTGATCCCGCACTTTGCGCTTGCCGGTCGACTTGGAAAAATTTGCAGTGAGAGTCTTAAGCGCAGCAACATCCTTGGAGAGATCATCCAGGGAGGGACCAGTGGAGCTAGCTATCACAGGGGAGTGAACAGGGGCATCAGGAGGAGAAGAGTCCAAGGCAGGAGACTCATGGTGCATGGTGAGGAGGTCATGAGCCACCTGAAGTTCAGCCCTTTTCATACTGCGCAGGATGCGCCTCGAGGGAATAGGGACCGGGGACGCAGGGGGAGGCACAAAAGCCGGGGAGGGAACAGGGGCAGGGGAAGGTACAACGGAGGAAGAAGCAGGGGCAGGGGAAGGAACAATGGCAGGGGAGGGAGCCGGAACACTGGAAGGGTCAGGGAGGGAGGGCGACGACATGGAGGGGAAGGCAGTGTGATGAGAAGAGGGAGACGGCATGGAGGAGTGGGCAGGGGGCTGGACAGCGGGAGGGGTGCCAGAAGGAACAGAGCCAGCGACAGGGGTAGAAATAGAATGACGGGGGGAGTGCAGGAGGAAATGCTGATGAAGGAGGAGGATAACCCCCTGGTGGAGGGGAAGAGAGCCCACAGAATGCTTAACAGCAATGATAGAAGCTTCTAAAGATTTTAGGATGAAGTGTGGGAAACAAACCTTGAAGCCTCTGCGAAAATGATTCAGAAAAATTAAATGGCGAATAGGAACAGTGATAAACCTGCCTTCCAACGTGATGTAGCGCACCATCATGCGGGCAATTTCGTCGAAAGGAGGAGGGATGGATGAGACGAGGATACCGCCAGTGGTGAAGATTAAGTCATCCCCCTCTTCGACAAACTTAGCTTCCTCCACCTTCCTGTCTATCCTCTTACTCGAAAATTTAACTCCATCCATATCAAGACCAGTAACTAACGCAATCAGCTCTTCATTCACAGCATAGCTAACCCCTCTGAAGGTGATGGAGCCGTCCTTCCACAGGCGCGCGAATTTAGCAGAAATGCGCGTATCATAACCACTGATGCGCTCAATAAAGTTGCTAACCCCCCCAATTTTCAGCAGGTTCCAGAGAACCTCATCCTGTTTCCAGCGGGGATCACAGGTGGGCTCAGTTTGCTTCGGGGCACCACCCATTGTTATGCTCAGGGACTGCGAAAGCTTGATATTTCCCCCAAGACTCCGCTTAGCTGCTGCGACCTTGCTGCCACCGAACAGCGCACAGGCAATGTTTTTAGACACCCAGAAAGCGTGCTGGTGATAAGATCGTGAATTTTCCAATGCAGCGCAAGAGGTAAATACTTTTGATTGACCCACTTAGAACCTGCCAGCTCAAGGGCTTCACACGGTAGTCTCATCAATACTAGGAACGCGAAGCTGATCATTGATAAGGCAATTATGAACGTTGGGGGGAAGGGGTGCTCGATCATTCCAAGTGGTAAGGTTTGAATGATCATTAACAACCCCTACATTAGCCAAAACGTCGGCAGAATAGAATGAGTTTATTGCGAAGGAAATAGAAGAGTCACTTTCTCATTTTATTGTTAAAGTTAGTATATTGAAAATTTGAAATTATTGGAAGGTTGATATGGGTATCCATTTTAAAGATATAATGTTGTAGTATGTAAAGTATATGTTATTTTGTTTTGTTTTTGCATTATTGGTAAACTTGATTTGAAAGGAGAAGGAAGATTGCTTATAGTTGGGTTTTCATTCTTGCTCTTCCTTTGTAAAATTGTTCAAATAGTAAACTTTTATCAAGTTATTGTCACATTTAGAAAGAAGTTACATATTGCAAACACCACAAGTTATTTGGTTAAGAGAGTAAATTACTCTTCCTTTAATTTTGAAATTTCCTCCAAACCTTCATTCTATCAAACATTTATATTTTTTAATATACCTATATTCAACTAAATTTGAATTTGATTGATTATTTAAGATAAGGTAAAAAATATATACAGGGATATATATATAACTTTAATTAAATAAATCTTATAAAACATATCCGATTGGATTTTATAAAATAAAGTTGTAATTATAAAAGAAAAAGGTTTTAAGTGGTTTGTGGCTGTATGGGCTATGACCATTTTTTTAAATTATAGTGCATTGGGGGTGGGGCACCGCCCCCATCCCAACCCTTATTAATAGTAAGGGGTGTGGTTGGGCGACACCCTCCCCCATCTAATATAAAACCCGCAATATAAAAACATGGTCGCGACCACTCTAACTATACATTGCGTTATATAAAATTTTGGAGCCATCGAACCCCTATTGTTATATTATATATATTGGTCCATTTAACTAGGCCGCCACCTTAAATAAACTAGGTATATTTAGAAATATAAACAAAATAAATTCTAGTACACACACACACATCAACTCCTACATCCTTGAGTATATCTCATTTGAATCGAAATAAAATAAGGGTGATGAAAACCCATAACAAGTAAATTGTAGAAACTTGAAAAAATATAGAATATCCATTCAAACCCTAGGTAGGGTATGTAAATATGTTGAAAATAGATATATACAAAAATACAAGCATAATATACACACAAATTGTGCGTATCCACCCCAATATCCAAACCAACAATTCTCCATAGCTTCCTTATGCCCCTTGGCTATCCCTTCCACATGCAAAAATAAAAGTGAAAATGATTAGGGAAAAAATGTGGATAAAAACTAAAAATAAGGATTTTTAGGGAATTTTAGAAAACCTAACATCATAGGGCCCAAAGCGATCTAATCTAATGATTGAGATCTTATCCCACATAACTTAAACTGATGGCATTTTTATGGGAATGAGATTTAAATAAAATGTATGGGTAATTGGTTGAATGGGGCCACTTAGTGGTTAGGTCAAGTTGTGACCTTTTTGTGGTAGGAATTAATTAAGTAATTGTGCATGGTATTTGATAATGAATAAAAAGGTTTTTTTAATAATTAATAGTAAGGTATAGTTTGATAAATTAAATAGGTCATGATCATTAAATGTTTGGAAAATACTCTAATAAAGTAAGGAAATTTAATGGAAGGGTTTTAAACTATAAAATAACTTGCGGGAAGTAAATTAATAATAATTAATTATTAATTTGAATTTGATTACATTATGAAGTTGTTGAATTCTTTAACGAGAACTTAAGCTGAACGCAAGTAATGTCTATAACCTTGTTTTAAAAAAGAAAGTTACCCTAATTTTTCTGATAAAATAATAGACCTTGGTGTGTTTTTAATGTCAAACATTGTGGGCGTTAGACTTGGTATTAGAGTCGTAGGTTCAATGCTTGGACATTGGGCACACATGGAAATAGAAATAGTAAATTTAGTGTAACTCGAAAACTTAGAAAACTGAAATAAACCTAAATGATGAGGACCTAATTCTCATTTTTGTTTCCTCTATATTGCACCATATCCTACAGAGATTACATGATGTCAATGCAGCTATACCAGGTGGAGCATTAGGGGGACAAGATAGCCAACATGATAGAGAGCCATCATTAGAGGCTCGTATCCCTCCACGACATAGTGAGGAGTATAGGGTGGATAAATCCCATGTGGAGTCGGCTAGACGAGATTAAAAAAGAGTGGTAATTGAGATAGTGCTACGGGATATACGAGATAGTTCTAGGATCCCTAGACGATGGATGATCATGTGGAGAGACCCGGTGGCCAACAAACATTAGCTACAAATTATATAAGAGAGATACTAAAGCTACACCCACCCCATTTTGTTGAAGGCATAAGAGGATTTTAGGAAGAGGCATGGTTAGTTAACTTGAGTGGATGTTTGAGCTATGTCTGTGTACTAGGTACATGAAATCTCGTGTTGCCATCCACCTTCTGAGAGAAAAATCTCTAGTTTGGTGGAGGAATGAGGAGAAAAATCTCCATATGGATTCAGATACTTCTTGGGAGCTCTTCAAGGAGTGATTCATGAGTAGATACATATCTAGGAGGTTCATCCAGTAGTAGAACAATGAGTTTCATGATATGTGACAAACATCCATGATAGTAGCTAAGTATGAGAGTTGGTTTCTAGACTTGCTTGATGGGTAGACTACATGCACATATGAGCAGGTTAAGGATTCACAAGTTCATTAGGGGTCTAAAATTAGATTTGGGAGGGGAAGTGCACATTCATTTCCTATAAAATTTAGTTGAGGCCGTGGAGAAGGCCCCCATTGCAGGGGAAGACATAACAGGCTAGAGATAGAGTGAGGAACCGTATTCAACAAATGTAGGATAATAGGTCAAGGGGGTTAGCTCCCTCCTCCTTGTGGCAAAAACGGTTTAGCGAGCCCTCGTTTAGGCCACCACAATAGGCACAACATTAGTAGCGACATATTCGACTACCTTTTAGACTTCTCTTCGATACTATTTCACTATGAAATTTATTACTGTTGATTATAAACTTTGATATTATGATTATTATACTTTGATTAATAGATGAGACTATATGGACATTTGGATTATTGATGTGTTTTGATTCATATTTTGGATTATGATCTCCTAGATAACACTAGTGGATAATTCTATACGTGCCAATTTCCATTGTTTTGATTTTATATTGACACATTATATTCATGATGCATTGCCTATGTTTGGATGTTCTGAATAGTATTTTGATCTCATGGATGTTAGTAAAATGGTAGAATCAATTTTTTTATATGGTTGATAGATGATAGAATTGCTAATTTTGATGATGACTATTGATTTCTATGTATATGTTATTTCTTGATGTTATTGATGCACCTTTAAGGCAAGAGAGGTGTTTATGTTTGTGATTGTAGAAAAGTTATATCACTACACACTTTGAAAATGGGATAGGGGACAAACCATAGATGGATGTTGAGTGTTCACAACAAGGCAAAATTGACAACTTGTGTTCTACGTATAATTTGTTCTATTGTTATGCTTGGTTAGGAGATTTCTCCATGGGCGTGACCTCATGTGTGTGGCACTGGGTTGTGATGTTTACCTTCTTTTTAATTTTGTGTATTTTAGTTGTAGTGCATGTATCTAATCAATCAAAAATTCTAGTCACTTTATTAGCACTTGTTAATATGTTTTAATTAGGTAATTTAACCTAATTTGTAACTAAAAGGAAGATGTGATAATGGATTAATTAATAGGCTAGATGGTCCTTGATTTGTTAATGATGTTGAATGAATAATTGTATTTTAGAGGTGTGTTCTCTTCCTTATTTCCTAATCTCGAATTTTTCCTTATAGGCCACTTTTTGAGACTTATGGGACAAGTTAATTTTGTCTCGTACATCTCAAACTCATCTACCAACCATACTAATGAAGTATGGAGCCAATTTTAGCATTTTTAATGCATTTGTTGAGTGTAAAAGAGTAAAGAATGCCATGTTTCTACTTACCAAATTTAATTTCTTTGGAAGGTATGGAGTGCATGTTGGAGTGTACATTTGTGCATGTCATAGCCTTACTTGTTCATTTAATTGCATTGGTCTTTGTGTGTTGACTTGTTGAGTTGGAATGGAGGGATGATGAAGTGGCATCCTACATGGAGCCACCTCATCATCCTCACCTCATTTTCTATTTATTGAGTGAATTTGAAGGATTTTGGGGTTACTTGTCTCATTTTCTACACTTGCACTTTTGAAATTTGGACTTGGGTTGCATGCTTGGAGCTTTTGGAGTTGCATTTTGGGATTGTGCTTGGTTTGAAGGAGTTGAAGCTTGTGGAGTGAAGTTTTTGGAAGCTTAATGGAGAGGTAGGATCTCCACTTATTGTTATTCTTTTATTTATGAATATAGATGTGAAATTTATGTTGTTTGGTTATATGTATGTGTGTTGTGAATGTAATATGTTGGGGATGGGTAGATTGCCTTTAGAGTGGTGTGGGAGAAATAAATGGAGTTATTTTTGTGGAGGAAAAAGGGAGTTAGTGAGGAAATGTGGAGGGAGTGTGGGAGAGGTTCTCCACCTATGTGGAGGTAAAAGGATTTATATGTTATTTTGCATAGGAAAAAGGGAGAAATAAGGTGTTGTGTGTGTTGTTGATAGTGCACTTGGAGGCATTGGGTGGACCCTCTTCCCACATGGGAGGCATAAGGAGAAGACTCAATGTTCTTATCTCCATTTTCGCTTACTATTAAGCCTTTGTGATTGTGATAAAAATGTAAATTTTATTTGTATTTCCTTGGAAAAGGATGGAAGCTACTCTTGTTGGTATTGCTTCGAAAAGTATGTTTGAATGTTGATATATTTCTTGAGTTTTGAAAACTTGTATGAGTTTTGTTTTGTGGAATCCATTTCTTTTGTGAATTTTTCAATGTTACAAAACACACCTCATTGTTCTATGGTTGGGGCTCGGGGCCAATAAGGAGGATGAATTCTCCTCTTATTGGATTATAGGTTGGGTGGAGAGCATCGCCTACTCCCCTTTCATTATATTGTGATTCAAATTTGATAAGAATGAGAAGAGTGAAAAGTTGAAGATTGGAGGAGTTATACTATGTTGGAGCAAAAAAGATCACCTTTGTAATGTTATCCCATTGTTGAAATAGTGAAAGTTGTAATCTTGTAAATTATTCTTTCAAATTGTTGGAAAGAAGAACTATTACATTGTAAGAAAATGAACTATGATCATTGAGAAAAAGGGTGTATTGTTACCTTGTTGTGATTTATATTATTGTAATAGTATGAATTTATTGCAAGGAAAGAAAATAGTTACTTTCTCATTTTATTGTAAAAGTTAGTATATTGAAATGTTGAAATTATTGGAAGGTTGAAATGTGTATCCATTTTAAAGAAATAATGTTGTTGTATGTAAATTATATGTTGTTTTCCTTTTTCATTATTGGTAAAATTGATTTGAAAGGAGAAGGAAGATTGCTTATAGTTGGGTTTTCATTCTTGTTTTTCTTTGTAAAATTCTTCAAATAGTAAACTTTTATCAAGTTGTTGTCACATTTAGAAAGAAGTTACACATTGTAAACACCACAAGTTCTTTGGTTAAGAGAGAAATTACTCCTCTTGTAATTGTGAAATTTCCTCTAAACCTTCATTCTATCAAACATTTATATTTTTCAATATACCTATATTCAACTAAATTTGAAATTAATAGATTATTTAAGATAAGGTAAAACAAAAATATACAATTATATATATATATATATAAAACATAAATTTGATTGTCTTTTATAAAGTAAAGTTCTATTTAAAAAATATGTTTTAAGTGGTTAGTGGCTTTGTATGGGTTATGACCTATTTTATATTACAAAGAGGTTGGGGAGAGGGGCGTCGTCCCCATTCCAACCCTTATTAATAGTAAGGGGTAGGGTCAAGGTGGAGCCCCTCCGCCCATTTAATATAAATCTTGCAATATATAAGCATGGTCGCTACTACTCTAACTAAACATTGCGATATATCTCATAGGGCGTTGGAGAATAGAGATCGGGTGCCCTATCACACACACACACACACACACACACACACACACACACACACACACACACACACACACACACACACACACACACACACACACAAATCGTTGACTATATCTCGCTTTTACTAGAAATAAAATAAGGGTGATGAAAACCCATAGCCAATAATCTGGTAGAAACATAACAAAACAAAATATTAAAAATCCATTCAAACCCTAGGTAGAGTATGCAACTACGTTGAAAAGAAATATATACAAAAATACAAACATAATATACACACAAATTGTGTGTATCCACCCCAAAAGCCAAACCAACAATTCTCCATAGCTTCCTTAAGCTCCTTGGCTCTCCTTCAACTGCAAAAAGTAAAAATGAGATGGATTAGGGAAAAATGTGGATAAAAAGTAAACATAAGGATTTTTAGGGCATTTTAGAAAACCTAACATCCTAGGGCCCAAAATGATTTGATCTAATGGTTGAGATTATATCCTACATAACTTAAAGTGATGGCATTTTCATGGGAATGAGATTTAAATAAATGTATGGGTAATTGGTTGAATGGGGCCACTTAGTGGTTAGGTCAAGTTGTGACCTTTTTGTGGAAGGAATTAATTAAGTAATTGTTCATGGTATTTGATAATGAATAAAAGTGGATTTTTAAATAATTAATAGTAAGGTATAGTTAAATAAATTAAATGGATCATGGTTATTAAACGTTTGGAAAATACTCTAATAAAGTAAGGAAATTTAATGGAAGGGTTTAAAATCGTAAAATAAATCAAGAAAAAAATTAATAATAATAATTAATTATTAATTTGAATTCGATTACATTATGAAGGTGTGGAAATCTTTCACGAGAACTTAATTGACCGCAAGTAATGTCTATAACCTTGTTTTGTTTTTAAAAACATTTACCGTAATTTTTCCTTAATACAATAATAGACCTTGGTGTGGTTTTGAACGTCAAATTTTGTAAGCATTACATAATGAGGGTTTAAGTTTATGCTTGACTACCAAGTGTTATTTGAGTTACATAAGTACTAGATGACATTTTATTGTTCTCGCAAAATAATTTTATATAAGGTATTCAAGTGTATGATAATCCTAGGGTTTTAAATTTATTACATTGCAAATGAAAAACTAAAGTACAAGAATTATGAAGGACAAGGTGAGATGAACCATGCCTGGGAGTATTGAGGTGGGGGTAAGAGAGTGCTCCAGTGATCTGCATTCACAATCAAAAGGATCGCGTAAAATAGGAGATGATTTCTTCAAGTGGTTCATAGGTGTTGTTGAAGCCAAAGTGACTCCATGCACATGCGCTCCTCAAAGACCAAGTTGAAATCCACTAGTGAGATGTTTACAGAATTTATTGAGTTTCCTTAAGATAGTTGGTCACAGCTAATAGCGGCATACTCACAAATATCACAAAAATCATTTTCTCATATCATGTAACCATGGTAAACCATCCAGATAAGGCATTACTTTGAAATCTTCCTAGACTAATAGAGAGAACCATTTACCTTGAATCATCACGTTCCATGAGACCACATTTCATTTGAGCATTTTGTCAAACAGTTCACATGATATGTGCATTCCTCCACATTTTCACACTGCTTTACCAGGAAGCAACAATATCCATCAAATTTTATTATCCATCACAAAAAGGACGATTTGTTGTGATGAATAGTGACTCCATAACCATATAAGCTCTCAGCACCAAGCAAACACATCCACACAACAACCCCAAGCTAGCATGTTGAAGGTAAGGTTTATAGTTTTCTCAAGGTACTCGCATGGCCAAAGTTTCTTGCATGCAGCCACATAAGAGTTGAATCATATATTTGTTTTTTAAAGCTCCTATATAGTGCTGACATGAGTACTGAGAAAGGATAAACATAAGGTCTCACATAGGGGGAGAGCAGAAGAGACAAATCTATAGAGACTTGTGTGGGATAGTAGGAAAAGGAACTTTCTCTGCCTTAATCAATACAACAACCACTCTAAATAAAAGACAAAGAGCTGGAAAACATGTTACCTTAGCTTATAGATCACATAACACGATGCTTAGGAGTAGAAAAAGAAAATTAATATAGCTAGACAATACATCCGAGTGAAGTAACTCATAATTCTCTATCTCGCTTCATCCTACGTGCATACAAGAATCCAAAGAATAGGAAAGAGTTTCCTTTCAACTTGGAAGTAAATGAAACTGCGTCTTCAGTATAGAAAAACATCTAGATTAGTCAATTTGTATATAGTAGAATGAGGAGATATTGGGCTTACATATTTATCTCGTGTGCAACACTCATTTACCCCATAATGGTACGTAGTTTAGGATGGCTATATGTGAGAGTCATGTTTAGCACGGTTCCCAACACGTTTAGTTTATTTCATTTAGAGAGTGTAGAAATGCACTTGCTGCAATTATCCAATTACTACTAAATTTGCAACTTTAACTTGGGTTTCATTGGTTAGCGCCTTTGGATCTTAAATAAAGTGCTTGAATTATTGTGCAAGGAAAATGACAGTCTTATAATGGCATTTAGGATGTCTCTTTCCATGGTCACCTCCACTTTATTAGACCTACAAAATGAGGACCTACAGCTACCAAAGCTAACAACCCTTAACCTTAATCCTAAAAAAATTACAACTTTATATTCTCATGTCAAATATGCATGCATAAAAGTGTTGGTGCTACAAGGTTTAAACAATAAGGATTTTGAAAAATGATTGAGCTCTAATAAATTGATAGGTTGGGTTTTGATTCCACAATCCACAAGATAATTGAAGAATAGATTGAATGCTCTAACACTATAAATCTGCTCTATAACTGAGCGAACAACAAATTGCAAGAATAAAGAAAAAGATTTCAATGTATTGTATTATTCTACTATGTATACAATGTTGAAGAAGAATTCTTTTATAATAGAAAAGAAGTCATAGCTACAGTTTATTAGGCAGCGAAAGAAGCTACTAACAGGGGAAAACTAATCCTATGACTAAAAGAAATCGCCTAAGATGCGCTTTATTAACTAACATAACAATCTAGTTAAAGAAAACTAAAGAGTAGATGAGTGGAGTTTGATGTTGGAATTGGTGATGGAATTGTAGTGTAGGCAACACCGATCATGCATCCTTAAATCTCCCCCTGCATGAGCAATGGGGATGAGTCCCAACTAATTCCTCAAAGCAAAAAAAGTTGGTGTAGGTAGAGCTTTGGTAAAAATATCAGCAACTTGCTCGCTTTAGGGAAAAATTGTAATTCCATTGTCCGTCTTGAACTAAATAGTACTATAGTTAGAGGTTCGATCTTGCATGAAACACTTGATTTTTTTCATTGCATTGCAATGGTACTATTGTTATCACAGTAAATAGTGGTTGGATGTTCCTGAACCAATTGCAAATCTTCCAAAATCCATCTAATCCATATGGCTTGACAACTAGTTGCTGCTACTGCAATATACTCTACTTCTGTGGAAGAGAGAGCAATGGTTTCCTACTTTTTACTACTCCATGAGACAACTCCAGAACCAAGTGAGAAAATATAACCAGATGTGGATTTTCTATCATCCACTGAACCAACCCAATCAGAATCTGTGTAACCACATAGCTCAAACTTATGTGTGGGAGAATAATGAATGCCAAAATTGTGTGTACCACTCACATACCTTAAAATTCTTTTTGCAGCACGCCAATGAGACTCATGTGGATCCTGCATGAACCGAGAGATGAGGCTCACAACATACATAATATCAGGTCTCGTGGTAGTGAGGTACATGAGGCTCCCAACCAAACTTCTGTATAAAGTAGCATCTACTTTGGAACTTGCATCTTCCTTGGTTAATTTTTCACCAAGGGCAACAAGAGTGGCAACTGTAGTGCATGACATCATTCTAAACTGCTTCAATAGATCAGCCACATACTTGGTTTGAGAAATGGATATACCTTCAGATTGTTGTTGCACCTCCACTCCAAGAAAATAATGCATGAGTCCCAAATCTGACATCTCAAATTCTTGTTTCATTTCTCGCTTGAAATTTCTCCATGAGAGATGGGCTATTACCTGTATAAATGAGATCATCAACATAAAGGCAAACAATTAGAATATCATTACCAAGATGCTAGATATAGAGGGTCAGTTTCTAAGGAACTTCAAATGAATCCTTTCTTCAAGAAATAATGACAATCCTTGCATACCAAGCACGAGGTGCTTGCTTCAACCCATAGAGAGCCCTTTTTAGCTTGTAAACCAAATGTTCTTTTCCTAGAATTTCATAACCAATAGGTTATTCCACATAGACTTCCTCATCAATAAAACCATTTAGGAAGGCTGATTTTACATCCATCTGATAGATTGGCCACTTGTGTTGTGCAACAATAGCCAATATAATCTTGACTGTATCAAATCTTACAACTGGAGCGAAAGTCTCTGAATAATCTACTCCAGCGTTTGTGCAAATCCCTTGGCAACTAATCTTGCCTTGTGTCTATTCATAGAACCATTAGCATGATATTTCACCTTATAAATCCATTTGACACCAATCACTTGCTTATCTTTAGGAAGTTGCACTAATTCCCATGTATTGTTTTTATCAATTGCATGCATCTCTTCATTCATAGCATCAATCCATACTTGTTCTTTCACAGCTTCTTCATACACCGAAGGTTCAACTTGAATGGTACTAAACAAAGGAAATTTGGCAATTGGATTCAAATTAGAACTCCTTTGATAAATTTCATTTAAACTCTGTACCTTTCATGAAGAACTTGGACTTGATTGTGGACTAGAACTATCACTTGAAGAGGAACTTGGTGAACTTAGTGAACTAGGGCTTGAACTTACACTTGAGCTTGTGGGGAGAGGAGGAACTTTTTGAACATCTTCTATACCCATGATGAGTGGTGTAGATGGTTGAACTCCATTTTTCCATTGCCATACTCCCCCTTCATCAAAAAACACATCTCAACTAATAATCCATTTCTTTGTGTCAGGATTATAGAACTTGTATCCTTTTGTGAAATCTGAATAGCCCACAAAGATACAAAGTTGGGATTTTACATCCAACTTCTTCTGCTTCTTTGTGGAACATGAACATATGCAGGGAAACTAAATACACCAAGTACCGAGGGCTTGTGTCCACTCCAAGCTTCCTTGGGAGTGATATTCTGAAGCAATTTTGTTGGGCTTCGATTCAAAATATAAGTTTGTGGTTGCTACTACAACTCCCCAATAGCAATTAGGAAGGTTTTTGAACTGCAACATACTTCATGCCATCTCCATAATGGTGTTGTTATTTCTTTTTTTACAATTCCATTTTGTTGTGGGGTATATGCTGTTGTAAGTTGTCTCTTAATTCCATGAGTATTACAAAAATCAGCAAAATCATTGGAAGTAAATTCTCCCCCTCTATCTGTTCTGAGTATTTTGAGAGAATACCCACTTTGATTTTCTACCATAGCCTTAAAATGCTTGAAGCATTCAAATGCCTCAGATTTCTGCTTAAGAAAATAAACCCATGTGTGGCGTGAGAAATCATCAATAAATGTCAGAAAGTAAATATTCTTACCTAGACATTCCTCTTGCATGTCACCACAAATGTCACTATGCACAAGCTCTAGAGGAGATTTTTCCCTCCATGAGTTGTTCACCGGAAAACTGCCTCGATGTTGCTTGCCAAGTGCACACCCTGAACAAACTTCTTTTTCCTGAATTGCAGGAAGTCCTCTCACCATGCCTTTCTTATGAAGCAAACTTAATCCTTGAAAATACAAATGACCATACCATTGGTGCCATAACCATGAATCATCTATGGTTGCCTTGAGAGCATGCATCTTAGTGGACTCTAAAATGAGAGGAAATAATCGATTCTCTGTCATACAAGCCTTTGCTACAAGATAATGATTAGCTAATTTATCAAATATTTTGCAACAGTTACCTTCAAACACAACCTTGTAATTTTTTGCTACAAGTTTCCCAATACTTAAAAGATTATGTTGTAATTTGGGCACATGCAAAGTGTCATGAATAAATGTAGTTTCTCCTTGCTTATTTTACACTACAAGGATACCTTTTCCCATTACATCAACCTCTTTATCATCACCAAATTTCACTTGACTCCTTACAGATTCATCTAATTTGACAAAGAGATAAGATTTACTTGTCATATGATTTGAGCACCCGCTATCCAAGAACCAAACATCCTTTTGAGGTTCTTTTGCCAAATTGCAAGCGAAGAATGTAGAGTGTTTTGCTTCTTCAAAAGACTCTTCAGTATAGTTGGCTCTTGACTTATTTAAATCAGATTTTTTCTTTCTACATTCAAATTCATAGTGTCCATACCTTTCACAATACTGGCACTGGATGCTTCTCCGATCCATTGAACTTCTTCCTCTACCTCTTTTGTTTCCTCTTCCTCTTCCTCTGCCACATCCTCTAGATGTAGAAGACTCCCCTTGATTTGTTTGATTGAGAAGGGGTTGTAGATTTTTCTTCAATTCTTACAGTAGACTGGAAGGCTTGAACGAGGTTCACTGTAGAACGTTGCATATGCTCCTCATGAGATTGCAAAGAACCTATCAACTCTACACTTTGAATGTGGCTATATCTTTACTTTCTTCAATGGCTATGACCACTGGATCAAACTTTGGAGGAAGAGATCTCAAAATATTTTCTACAATTTTTTGCTCTATGACACTTTCCCCTTGAGTTTTAAGATGGTTCACAATACTTTGAGCCCTAGTAATAAACTCTTGAATAGACTCAACTTCCTTCATACTTAAACTTTCAAAATCTCTACGAAGGGTTTGAAGTCTTACCAACCTTATTTTGTCAGATCCTTGGTATGCAATTTGTAGGGCCTCCCATGCGTCCTTTGACTTTGTCATACCAACTATACGGGGAAAAATTGATATATCCAATGCAGATTGGATAGCAAAAAGAGCTCGATTGTCCTTCTTTTTGTCTTCTTTCAATTGAGTTCGTTGATTTGTTGTTAAAGCATTTAAAACATTATGATCTGTAGGTTTTGTGTATCCTCCTTCTACTAAATCCCAAATATCTTGGGATAATAGAAGGGTCTTCATCTTTATACTCCAATAATCGTAGTTGTCTCCAGTAAACAACGGAAGCTGAAATGAAAAATTGCCACCATTTGACATTCTAACAATTCTTGGAGAGAACTGTTAACCTGCAACTTTTGCAAAAAAAAATCCTGGAACCATCTCTGATACCAATTGAAGATTAGATTGAATGCTCTAACACTATACTTGAATAAAAAAACTTAATAAATCTGCTCTGTAACTGAGCGAACAACAAATTGCAAGAATAAAGAAAAAGATTTCAATGTATTGTATTATTCTGCTGTGTATACAATGCTGAAGAAGAATTCTTTTATAACAGAAAAGAAGTCATAGCTACAATTTATTAGGTAGCGAATGAAGCTGCTAACAGGAAAAACTAATCCTATGACTGAAAGAAACTGCTATTAACTAACATAACAATCTAGTTAAAGAAAACTAAAGAGTAGATGAGTGGAGTTTGACAGTGGAATTGGCGGTGGAACTGCAGTGTTGGCAGCACTGATCATGCATCCTTCAATAATGACAAAATATTTAAATGTAAAAATTTAAAAGGACTGTCAATACACAAAATTAAATAGACGGACACAAAAAAACAAGTGACACAAAAACTATTTTCATCGAACGTGGATGGCGAAATCGACTTATACAATCAACCTCCCCGCCAGGGGTTAAATTTGACGCTTGCGCTTTACGCGTTTTTGTGATTTTAACCGTAAAAAAAAGTCGAATTAAAATTTTCCCCGTACCAAGGGATGGGCGGTTTATTTTGGAAGCTGTCATTTTAACGTGCACTTCATAAAATTACCCGTTTAAAACTAGTATAGGGTATAGAGTATAGTTATAGTGTATACATCTAAATTAAATGCATGCAAAGGACTGAGAGTCTCTCCCAGAATCCCACCGTTCAAGCCGCACGCTTCACCTTTGCCGCCCATGTCCCGATTCCCAACTCCAGTCTCCAACTCATGATGATGCCATTGCTCATGAATAAAAAAAATGCGATTTGCAGGCTGTAGCTACTACCGTCTACCACTGACCAGTGCCAGCGAATGTCGGATTTGATTTGTTATTAATGATGATTGAAATTTGATCAGATTGAAGATTTTTTAATAGACTCTGGCAGGCGGACGCTGGCTAGGCATCTAGTCTCTAAATAATAAACTAAATAATTTGTTGTTGCTTTGCAATTAACTTGTAAATGCTAGTCTATTTAAAATTTATGCAATGCGTGTTAATAGTTAATGATAGGCTATTAATTTTAAAGCGTGGAGTTGGAATACTAGTTCAATGGTTGGTGAACTGAGCAAATGTAGTAATAAAAATCCATCTGTTTGAAGATTTCCAAAGATTTAGCACCGTAGCACCTTATCATCAATTTCCAGCGGCCCAAATTAATGTTGGGGAGTCCGGACTTGCAGGTTGAATTTGAGTCATGTTAAGGGCAAAAAGGAGTTCTAAAAATGGTTGCAGAGTTACAAACTTGCAGTTGAACTGTGTTGACACTTGACAGCAAAAAACCAGAAGATTCCACGTTTTTAGAGAGTGCTGAGTCTATTGACTGATGAGCAAAGCTTGCGAGTCATAGCAAGGTGAAACTAAACAATGCAGCAGCATTTTGAAAAGTCTATAGGTTAATTTTCAGCGGATTTTAGGTGTCATTCCAAATTTCTAGTCTCCAAGACTCCAAGTTCCAACCAATGCACAGTGCACTCATTTTTTCCTGTGGCTTTTCTAATAGAGGTGCGGCTAAAATTTTCAGCTTTAAACATACAACTGTATGTATATTTGTTATTTAACAAAAATAATGCACTCTCTTTAAAAATACTATTTTCATTTTAGGTGATAAAATGTATTGTTTTTATATATGTGGTTTTAAACCTTGATTTGTTCAGAAATACTAGTGGGTATGGTCTTCTTATTTGCATTTCTAAATTTGATTATATTTAAATGGGAGAGCCTGAGAGGATTGCAAATGATAATAGAGGGATGAAGGGAGGAATTAGAACATGACTCATAAACAAAGAAATAATATAAAGCAAAAAAATATAGAATAGAAAAAAACAACATGCGTACACAAATAGAATATGCATAAAAAACATATAATTTAATGCTTTCGAACTCAGTGGTTGATTGAAGAGTTTTGAATTTTAAACTTTTGATGTTAAATCAATTTGTGCATTCAATTGAAATCTTTTCATTGATGATTATGAGTTTTAATATAAATACATCCACAATATTATGACGAGTTAATGTTTCTTATACATATTATCATATGCTTATAATAGAATAAGATTTCATTTTTTTCAACAATATCTCCATTTTATAGTGTTATTATATGAAAATATAGATTTTGATATTTATATGAAAATCATGAAAGGTAAAATTGAAAAATAAACGTCATGTGCAAGGTGATGTTAATTTAAAAACCGTCACAAAATTTTTTTGACGGGTAGGGGTGACCGTCAAATTTAACCCCTGCTCCTGCAAAACAATATCTTCGCCTTCCAAACTTTTTGCAGTCGGAGAGGGGAACTCCAATCCAATTGGGGGCAAATCTTCGCTGTAATTAAAATGTGGGGCTCATATATTTAGGAAAACATTAATTTCACCAGGTCAACAAGTCCCTTCCATGGGACACAAGATCCTTATTTCACGCCCGTTGACATGTCTGTGAGAGTTTTAATTCATAGAATACTTGTAATTTTCTGATTCTCCTCGTAAAACTTATACATTTTATTTCTTCTGATCATCGAGATTCGAGCGTAGTATGTAATTGCTTGAACATTTAATGATTTGCAGTCTCAACTTGTATTTATTTTAGTGCATATGGTATTTAATTGACAGTGGCCAGCAAGTATGAATTAATATATCCGGCTGTATCTTCGGTAGCATACAAAAGCGCATGTTATTAATATTAAATATTGACACTCATTAGAAATTGTTCCTCTCCCGATGCCTATATTATTCGCAGATCAAATTACCCTATTTATTTATTTATAGGTTCCAGGGCAGATTATTTTCCACGCCAAAAATCATAGTCCAAAACGACAAACATTAGAAGATATGAATATAGTAGATATAGAGACCGCGACTTTGGCAAGAATCTGTGTTACTGCACAGAAAACCCTCGCAGTCAAGTAAATGATTATCATGTCTGCTTCGGATGTGCATTTTACAGTCCACAAGCATGCCGGTGAACTTGTGCGTCCAGCCAGTCAAACTCCACAGGGTGTTCTCTATCTCTCTAATCTTGACGACCGACCCGGTCTCAGATTCTGCATCTCCCATATTCAGTTTTATGAATGCAATAAGAGCAGAGAAGAGGATCCTGTCAAAGTTATAAGAGAAGCACTGGGCAAAGTTCTGGTCCACTTCTATCCATTAGCCGGAAGATTGAGACCCTCCGATCTCTCGGCCAACAAACTCGTCCTCCATTGCACGGGCGAAGGTGTTCTCTTTGTAGAAGCGGACGCAGATGTCTCCTCCGCCACTTCTTCAACCATAATACTATGCTTATGCCCCCTTTCGCTGTGTAGAGAAATTATTTGATGACGTCCTTGTATCAACCGGCATTATACACTCTCCGCTAATATCCATTCAGGTAGCACAGGCGCCCTTCATTGTAATTTCATGATGATTCTGTGCCTTTTCAATTTAAAACTTTTGTTTCTTGTGATCATCAGGTGACGCGGCTAACTTGCGGTAGTTTCGCATTAGCGATGCGCTTCAATCACTGCATGGGTGACGCTTTTGGGACTTATTTGTTTTTAAGAGCCCTTTCTGAAATAGCCAAAGGTGCTCACGTCCCCTCCGTTCCTCCAGCTTGGGAAAGAGTAAGACTGCTTCCACGAACGAAGCCTCTGGTTAAACAATTCCTTGAGTATGATTATAAACAAGATTGCCCTGGTCCTGCCATGGCTGCTACCGATGAGGAGGAGGAGGGGGAGGAGGAATTCCTGCGCAAATCATTCGTTTTCAGCAGAGAAGAAATAGCATTTCTAAAGAGAGAGGCGGGCAATGGCGTTGACATTATGACTGAGTTCACCACATTTGATGTTTTGTCTGCTTATTTTTGGCGTGTGAGAACAAGAGCTCTCAGGATTCCTGATAATAAAGTGGTGAGGCTCGTGTTTCCCGTGGATATTCGTTCTCGACTGCAACCTCCTCTTCCACCGGGTTACTATGGAAATGCATTCACTTCGGTATGCGCAGACACAACAGCCTCAGATTTGATAAACAACAGCCTCTCATTTTGCTACAAAGCTTGTTCACAACGCGAAAGCATCTGTGAATGACGAGTACGTTCGCTCTGTCATTGATTTGATCGAATTTCGCCCAGACACACAACCTCCTGTTGTGAAAAGAGGGATTACATTTCTTGCAATTTCAGACATAACAAAAATCGGGTTTAATGAATTAGATTTTGGGTGGGGAAAGGCCGTGTATGGAGGGAATTCAACGCATACCATGTCCAGGTCGATCAGCCTCTTTATGTCTGTGGTTGACAGAAATAGTGGGACAGAAGCGATCGCAGTGTCTCTATCTTTGCCAGCCTCTGCAATGCAATTGATTGAAGCCGACATCTTGAAGCTCAAGATGGACAACTGCAATCCTAAAATTCGTGCCTTGCTGTAATATTCCGAGTCTTTCATTTGTGTCATGTGCGAGTCTTTCTTTGTCTCTTGTATGATCGATTATTATCTTTAAAAAAGAACTAATACTATGACCATGCTCTTTATTTAGTTAGCAAGGTCCTTTGACTTAGCAAAAGGTTTATTTGTTATGGCTTCAATGGAATGTGTGCATTATATATAGGGAGAGTGTGTTTTAATCTATTAGTCTTTTTAATTTAATAGATTCATGTTATTTTAAATAAATATAATATAGAGTGTGAAGAGAATGTTATCTCATAAATAGATCATGGTAATGAACATGGTGCACATGTCGTAGCAAACCCTAGAGGAAATTCTAGTGAAAAAGTTTTCTCTTCACACGCAGTGGTGGTGGCAATATCACTTCATTGGGAATGACGAGAGTAAGATCTCCTCCTAGGCCAGAGCGACAGATGGGTGTAGATTTGATTCACGACTTCCGACTTTGGATGCCAATGGTCGGGGGAAGCAGGGGAGCGTCGATAGATCGATCCTTTGTCTACACATGGTGTCTCCAAAATTCCAAGCGGGAGTGGTGCAGAGAAGGGATCACAAAGAAATTGAGCTCTAGAATCAAGGGTAAGATCGAACTCTACCCTTGCTCTAACGCTTATTTTATTGCTATTTATGATTCTAATGAGGATCATGAAATAATAGACAATGTGTATTGGTTTTGGGGGATCGATACAACCTCATGAATAAATCATGGTATCCCTTATTTGACCCATTGAAAGACTCATTTGACACTCTTCCCATCTAGGTTAGACTCCCGGCCTTCCATCACAATTTTGGGATGATTCTCATCTTGAAGCTATTGGTCATAAGTTAAAGGCATTTAAAAAAATAGATAATAACAGTACCCTGTAGGTGAATACTACATATGCCAGATACTACTTGATTTAGACATCTCCTAGGACCTTCCTGAGAACATCATGTTAGGTAAACTAAGGTTAATTATGCATTTTATTATCTTAGGTAATTAATAATTCATTAATGTAATTAGTTATTGATTAATTGTTGAATGGTTATGATTTTATAACCATAATATTTGGATTATTATAATCCCGTAGGTTTATTTGTTTCATTAGTTGGAAGAGTCATTTGTTTGTATTATTGTCGATGTATATTTTGTTACATAGTTGCAACCACATATTTGTTTGTACATGACTATGTAATATCTATAACTAATGCAATCATTCACTCATTATTGATTTTGTGAATATTACTAAAATAAGGCAAGATTCCACCTGTTTGCTACTTTCATTTGGTACCAGAGCTGGTTGATCTAGACTTGTGAGCAGAGAAGGTTGGAGAGAGGTTGCAGAAGGAAGAAAAATTGGAGAAGAATCTGCACTCTAGGAGAGCTTGTGTTGCCTTCGAGTAGCTTCCCGGAACATCCCCGTATCCACACAACCTCCTGTTTATTATCTAGGTAAAAAAGAGAAGCTCTACAGAGCTACTTTAGTTGAAGTTCTGCATTGTGACCTAGCTATTCATCTAGGTTGAAGACTGATATATGCATTCAAATTAAATTGGTAGCACATACCGAGCCTAAAAGTGAGCTAGCATCTCTCTACATAGAGTTGTATGTGCTATTGGAGGAGGTCTATGTGTCTTTGAAATCATTTTGCATTTTTTTTCAGCAAGCTATAAGCCAACATCCATGTTTCATTGTGGTAACTCTATCACCACGAGCTCAACATTGAACAAGTATAGCCCTGGATCAAGCCCACACTGTTCAAGCCACTCTACTTATTGAACAAGCACCTTAGCATTGAAGCAGATGAGTTGGAATAAATAGATCCAAACAGTGATTATAACGTTGAAGCTAAGCTTGAGCCATCCTCCAAATGGCATCACAACCTAATCTCCTACACACAATCAACTCGTCTCCCTCCATTCGAGCTATTCAGGATCCCTCATCGTCGAGACGTGCGAATACAAAGTAATGGAAGTAATATCACAAAACCTGCATGCCAAATAATCAAAACCAGAGGCGACCAAGTCAATATCCTGTAATGAAACAAATACGATGACATAAGCAATAACAATAAAAATCAACGCAAAAGGAGATACAAAGGCTCAGATCCGCCTAATTCCAAATCCTTAATTCGTGAAACCGCCTACACCTCCTCCCAGCCATGTGGATGTCATCTACATACCACATCAACATTTCAAAGGTTAGTTGACTTTTTTTTATTTAAATATCAATTGTTTTGTTTTGTTACACAAGCGCTTAGAGCACGGTGTTGGTTGGGGTGAGTGATTGAGGAGTAGTTTGGGGTTTGACCCCCATTTCAACACTTTTTTATATGGTTTGAATTTATCAGAAAATTTAGCATAACCGCCAAACCGTACCGGCAGAAAACCTCCTCTAAACCCCTAGATATCACTAAACCTACTTCTAAATTTAGCAAGAAAAACCCTAATTAGGGCCAAATTCTTTTCTCCTATTCAGCTTATTTTTACATTATGAGCAAAATTTGTCAAAGGAGGGACATCTAGAACTGCAATTTTAGCAATTTATTTTGCATTTTTTCACTCAAAGAGCCATAGAGTGCTCTAGAGCCACAAGGGCTCAAAAAACATAAAATTTTGCCTTCCATTCAATTTTATTCAAAATTTTGAATGTAATTGCATATTTCAGTGTATTGTACTAATTTGCAGGTTACCATAGTCAACCATAAACCATTGTAACTACTTAAAAATTGGTAGATATTTGTAATAAAATAAAAAATAAAAATTTGTGTATATCACTCATGAGATCTTCGAATCTCATTCACAAATGTCGATATAAACAGCCCTTTGGGAAGCGCTTACGGGTAAAGTCATCATGAATATTACTACACTTAATGCATAATATTGCTACAACAACATCATCTGGCATCGACCCTTTAAATCTATAGGGGTAATAAGGACACAACACACACACTTTGAGCCCTCCCATCCGTCTCGTGAATGAATGCATGGCTTAAATCCGAACTAAGAAATTATTCGAGTATATAGCAAAAGTTACGAGCACGTATGAGGATCTTTCTTTGAGCCGGTGTCAATAATCGCACATGCCCCTTTCAAGAATGTCTTGGTACCACATATATCGACTCTTTTCACGTACATTAATGCCTCTTTCACTTAATGCCGAGTATATAGAAAAGGTGAGCTTCTTCCATGTACCAACAGGTATATCGGAAGGGCACATATATACAAAGTTTTGGTATATCATACTAACGATATATAGATTGGGAGACCATATACCTGGACTGATATGAGCCTTACCCTTTATTAGTTAATTCGCAAAATGGACACCAATGCCCCCAAATTCATTCTTTCAGATTCTCAACTTATAAGAGGAATAACTATGCAGCATGGAAAAATAAAATCAAGACATAACTTAAGTTTGAAGAGATTTGGAATGTTGTGGATGGTTTTGTAACCAGATCAGTAACTGATATAACCCAACAATGACATTTTGATAGATCCAATTAGAAGGACAAGATGATAATATTTTTTTAGTGTTTGATGACGTACAACCCCACATTCATGGTAAAAATCAACCAAATAAGCGTGGGATGAGTTGAGCATAGTGTACAAGGCCAAGAACAAGAATGTAATACTAAATTTTTAGAGTTAGTTATGTACACCGAAGTTCAAAAAAATGAGAAAATAAAAGCTTTCTTGTGAAGAGTTACAAGTAAGGGTGTCACTTCTAGCTTTAAGAGAGGAGGTCATTGATACATCTCTCGTTCCCATTGTTTTGAGATCAATGCCTCCTTCATACTGCATTTTTAAATAACACTAAACTTGTATAATCGACAACCGCTTTGACAAGTTAATGAACATACTACAACAAGAGGAAGTTATGTACAATAAAGATGACGAAGAGGAGCAGGAAATTTCTTCTCATCAGAAAAGGAAAGGAAAAGGAAAAGGAAAACCTAGTTCCTATTAAAATTCCCAACATCAAAATCCTCATTAGCAAGGGGACAAGCAACAAAAGAATAAATATCCTATCTGCAAAAGAGGACATGAGTTAAAATATTGTTAGATCAATACCTATAAGAAACGCTCATCAAGAAATTTCGACCTCAAAAGTATGGGTCCATTTGTGTTTCCTTGTTTCTCTGTCCCTCTGAAAAGGTCTATAATTTGGGTCTCCATTCTCTGTTCATTCAAAACTCAGCTTTCCCATTCTTTCCATTTTCCACAGTTAGGATTTGTTGCCCTTGTCATTTTTCCCCAAATACTTGATAAAAATGAATGGATGTAGCTCTGAAGAGCGTATTTGAGCCTTGTAACATTTCTAAATCCTCTATCCTTGGAAAAAATTTCATCTCCAGGCTCAAATGGTCATTTTTCTGCATTTTACGGTTTGATGGGCATTTCTCTTAGTCAAATTTGTATCCTTGCATCATCAGGGAACATGGCCTCTTTTGGTTGGATGCGGCTCAACAGGTACTTCAGAAATTTTATGAATTGCCTCCACTTAGAAATTTGTCCACGTGGAGGAGCGACACTCATTTGAAGATTTACTTTTGGTTTGGCCTTGGAGTTGCGCGGGAGGACACGTGGAGGTCTCTGCTACTTTTCTTTGACTTAAACAAATTTTTATGCAAGCTAATACAAGTTTGGCGAGACAGGGACACGTGGCGAGCCCGTGCTCATTCAGGGTCTCAAACTTGGGAACCATTTTGAAATTGTGCCATGGAAGACACGTGGAGGCTTCCACTGGGTCTTCCCATACTTAGTCATTTTTTCAAAAGGTTTTGGGAGGTCTGGGACACATGGAGGAACCGCGCATGTTTGGGAGACTAGCCCTTGAGTTTCATTTTAAAGAAGCGCCAAGAGGACACTTGAGGCCTCCTCACTTTTTGCATTTTGCTTGGACTTTTCAAGCGGCCAAAAGAGATTGCCTCGACTCTGACACATGGCACCTTCCACTGAGCTTTAAGCCTTCAAACAAATTTTTTAGGCCAGGACATGTGGTGAGCCCGCGCTCTTTTAGGGTCTCAAATTTTGGGGACCATCTCAAGGTGCGCCATTGTGACACGTGGTAGTTTGAAAATTCAAAAGGGGCGGGAAGTGGACCATCGGGGAAACTTGAAATTTTTGCCTCTTATTCTCAAAAGGGTTAAAATACCAAAAATGGCCCATAAGCCCGATAAAGGAAGGGTCAAAGCTTGCTCAAGTCAACGACGGAGGTGTGGACTCTCTGGGAAACTTGGAAAATTTTCCTTTTGGGAAAAAGAGTTAAAAGTAAAAGGGAAGCATGGTTCCATGGGACCCACATTGGGACACGTGTCAGGCCCATTTTTCAGGGGGGAGCTACGGGGAAAACTTTGAAAATTTTCCCTTTTCCAAAAAGGAGGTGAAATGGTAGAATTTGGCCATGGTTCCTTTGGGACCCACCTTAAGACACGTGTCAGGCTCATTTCTCAAGGGTGGAGGCATGGAGAAAATGTGAAAATTTTACATTTTTTTCCAAAAGTTGTAAAAGGAAAAAGAGAACCCGCAGAGCCCACTCTAAAATTAAATCTTCCACGTGGACGGCCCAAATTCAAAGTAAAGATCAATGACAACTGTGAGTCTAAATCTGATTTTCCCCCATTTTTACTAAAACACTCCTAGAAGTGTGAGTCTTCATGATTTCTTGGTATTTCCTACATGCCAAACAGAGAGAGAGAGTTAATTTTGATATCTAAGTTTGGTGGAGGAGATCTGAGACGTCTTTCACCATTAAAATGGTCTGACTATCGGGCTCGATCTGATTTTCCATTTTTCTTCTCCCGAGCATGCAAGGAACCAGATTTGATAGATTAGGGAAGTGGTTGGCAAATAGAAGGAAGAGTGATTTACCAGAGGAAGGAGTTGAATGTGAGATATTTTTAAAGAGATCTACCCCATGAGCACCTGGTGACTTTTTGCAGATCTGATTCTGGGAATCACGATCGTGATCATGGCAAAGCACTTGGTGGCACTCAATGTCTAGATTTTTTTGGGGAAAAAAAGGGGTCATTGTAAATGTTATAAATGGCACAAATTTATCATGCTAAATGGTTGGAGGTTAGAGGGTTAGAGGTCGAAGAAAATTCCTAAGAGGAAAATTTGACAAAGCCTGTCTTTTGAGAAGCCGTTTGAGAAGCCTGTATATCTCTTTTTTTTAAATTTGATCATGTCAAGGTGGTTGTGAGTGTACAACCATTGACAAGCTCTGAGATTGTTCTAGAAACTTTCCCTACTGATAAATTTAATCAAACTCGAGTTATTTTGTGTTGATCTTGAGCAAAATGTGTTTGTTTCATTTCTAAATGTCTGCAAATAGTTTTTCTTGTTCTTGTTGCAATCTTGTATCAAAATCTATCTTAATCACATAGGTCTCAATCCTTGTGATAGTTTAGTGGCATCTACAATTTCATTTCTCAGAAGATCTTTCATCTGGGAGTGAAATAAATGATTTAAAATCACTTTTCTTTCATCTGTTGATAGAGATTGTCTGTAAGCCTCTGGGTGTACCTCAGGCATGATTGGGCTCAGATCTTGATGCTTTATTGGGTCTTCCAACTCGAGCCTTCATGTTAGAATCTCATAGATTGTGTGAAAAAGTGCTAATCTGGGCCTCCATTGAAGCACATATTCTGGTTAAAGGAACATTTTAGCTATTCTGAAGCATTTTGTTGTCTAAGCTTTCCATTTTGTAAAAAATTTCAAAGATCTAGAAAAACAAGTTCATTCTGCCTCACCTCCCTCCAAAAATTCATTTAAAACAACCAATCCTACCCATACTACCCCTATTTTCATGTATGTATATAAATGCATAATTTTTACTACCAAAAATGTAGAAACAATCAGGATTCCAAATGTCTTTAGTGGCCTAAACCTTTCTTAGAGAATATCTCCACTATCTAGAGTGACAACTCGTGAGAGTTAGATTTTGTTGCATTGATCATATTTTCTTCAAGGTCTCCTTAACAACTTCATTAGGAAGGACATCTCCATCTCCTCCATAAACAACAAGCTACAAAAGGGTTCTCTTACCTTGGTTGAAAGGCACAACCTAAAATAGTGAGGATAGATCAAATCCTCTTGAGGGTGCTACCCATTTCTCCACATCTGAGTGACAAAAGGCTAGTTAGATCCCATCCCCAGCTACAAAATGACTCATTATGATCTATCTATCTCTAAGCTTCCTGTCAATACTTGTGATGTTGCTCAGACATTGAGGGAGAATCAATTTGGGTACCAACACCTAAGTGGCACCATTACCGGGACTAATTTGAGTTGTTGAGACTAATTTGTTGATTCACTGCTAGTTCATATCTATTTGTCAACAACACTAACATAATGGTCACACATTTCCGGGGACATAGTGATTGTAGTTCATATTCAGACCCTGGTAAACACTTCTTGAATGCTCAAAGTGCTAATACATCTTTTTAGGCATCATCCTGTGTTTAGGCCTAGTAAGAAGTTTCAAAGTTACAAATGCTATGTGTAATATTTCCATTTTCTACAGTTATTGCACTAAGTTTCATTGATAAATCTGAGTAAAGAAGAGTCAGAATCTTTCCTTGTCTAGTTTCTAGTGTTGACAAACATTTGATAGATCATATTTAGTGCATTTGCACAACTAAGGTGGAAATCCTTGGTGGCGACTCCTTGTTGATCTGATTCTTAATGAATACCAGTGTCTTAACCTCTATCAAGTGAGATTTGTTACTAACCTTTGCAAAGTTGGAAGGAAGAAGGTCTTTCTTTGCTAGGGACCCTACTAGGACATTATTTCCAGCTAGGAAAAGAAAAATCAGAAGGAAGAAAAGCCTGAGAGTTGTGGGAGATCAATAGACAAGAAGAGGGATCTCCATTGATGAAAGTGATCGCCTATCATTGAAGACTGCTATTCAAGTGCTTCTGAATCAGGTAGCCTCTTTGTGGAATTGAATTCTCCAACTGAGAGGGGCCTTCATTTGATTTTGAAAAGTTTTTCTTCTCATTCTACCCCTGTCTTTTCAGAAGTTGATAGGGATTTCCAAGAAACAAGGCCTTTAGGGGATATCCATTTTGAAAATTATACCCCATGTTTCAAAGACCCTCTGCCCCTTATCAATTTTTCACCCCTCCAGGGTCACCTCCTCAAAACAACATGGCCCTGCCCCCACCTAACCCCATTTTTTGTAAATACCTTTGGACCTATAAATTTTGTAGGGATGGTTGGTTATCCAAATGCAGTTCCTCAAGATGTAAGAAACAAACTACCAAAGTTCCAAGGAAACAATGCTATAACTGGTGATCAACATCTGAAGCTTTTTATCAATATGATGGAAGACTTTGAGATTGAACATGAAGATGTATATATCAAGTTGTTTATCCATACTTTGGAAGAGGATGCAAGGGACTAGTATAAAGCTTTTCTAGATAACTCTATTGATTCTTGGACTAAGATGAGCAATGCATTTAAATTGCAGTATGGTGATAGAACTGACCCTAGGTTTCTTTTGACAGAATTTGAAAACATCAAAAAGAATCCTAATGAGTCAGTACATGATTTCAACACAAGGTTTAACAAGACCTTGAGGAGATTTCCTGTTAGGATAAGGCCATGTGATGAATCATGTTTGATCAAATATTCAGATGCATTTGATAAAAAGTTGCTTACTACTTGAGGGACAAAAACCCTACTAATTTGAGGCAGGCCTTCACCATGGCTCTGCAAATAGAGAACAATATTAAGGCAATTGAAAGCCTCCAAAAAGGGAGGGTGTAAAACTAATCAACCCAAAAAACCTCAAATAAGCAAGGTTGCTGATTTGGAGGAAGTTGTGAAAAACTTTGGTAGGGGCTGTCAAAGGAAATATCATACAAACTAGCCCAGAAGAGAAGGGGATTGGGCAGAGCTCACAAGGTCAACACAAGCAACAAGGCCAAGATAGGTTCAAAATCACCAAAGATCTGATGACAGAGGCAAAGGGACCTATTGGATTTGGAAATAGGCAGCCCCAAGGTAGGGAAAATAGAATGGTGCCTGATCCTTTGGTTGCTAGAGTTGATGTTGTGGAGGAGACAAATGTCATTGATTGGTGTGACAAATGTTTCATGCCCCATGCTCCATGTAAGGAAGATCAACAAAGAAGAAGAAGCTTATGATGACAATGATGATGATGTCTGCATGGTGGGTTGCTCCACAAGCTCACAACAAGGGGCAACTTCAACTGAAGTGATAAGTGCCCGATTGCTGCCACTTTTTGGGACTACATTCATAGGGTACCTATTCTTCCTCCCTCTCATACTTTAGAAGTAGATACTATACAAGATTTTGAATTTCCCAATAATGACTTTGAATATTTAAGGGCTTTAATGATAAAGAAGTATGATGGAGGAATCCCATCTGAGGAAGATAGACAATTATTGATGAATGTTGTTGTTGCTCAAGAGAAGGAATATAACACAAGAAGTAAGGTTGTCAAAGGGATAGGGCCTCAAGCCAAGCCAAAATCTCCCTTACTTTCAAACATTCCTAAAGAGGCTCCTAAGAAAGATGCATTTTCCAAAATCCCTGTAGTTCCAAACAAAAATTATACCCCTCCTCATGCCCAAGTTGTCAAAAATCTGTACCACCTAGTGAGTGTGTTAGCTTTCCTTCCAATACTTGCCTTTCCATCCAATGTTTCCTTGCCAAAGAATGTCCCATATGACATTGCCCAAGTTTTAAGTCAAATCAAAGTTTTTGTTCCAATTGTTGAGTTGCTTAGGATTCCTGAGCACAAGAAAAGAGCATTTGAATACTTGGGATTGAAAGAAGGGAAGATTGCCCTAGGAAAAATATAAACATTATGGAGACTCCACCAGTCATAGAAGAATTAGAGGCACCACCAACATCAGAAGAGCTAGATGAACCACCTAAGGTTTATTTGGGAACATCCTTGGTAGATTCTCAGCTGAATGTGGATCCATTCTTCACTACCCTAATCATTAAGGATAGATTACTGCATAACTATGTTTGATTCAGGGGCATCATGCAATGTTATGCCTCTGGAAGTTATGAATGAACTAAATATCAAAGTAACAATATGCATATGGGAAGTGCACTGCTATGGATTCCAGAGAGGTGCCAATGGTGGGGTGTGTGAAGGGTTTGGTGGTGCAACTTGCAGCCTATCCAGGCAAAATTGAAACTTGATGTAGTTATTGTTGACTTGCCCAACCAAGTGGGGTATGTTGTTATCTAGAAAATGGGCTGCAAGTGTTGGTGGGAGTGTTCAAATGGATATGTCCTATGCCACCATCCCAATTGAGGGCAGCCTTGTCAAGTTGTATGGGGAAAAGAAGATGTTGCACCTTATTGAAGATCCCAACAATGCATCCTATGAAGTATTGTACACAAATGTTGATGCTTTGATAACTTTGTAGGATTTGTTGATGGAAAGGAGCACAAGATTGAGGAATGTAGGTGTCTTGAACAAGGGGCTCTCCTTGGACTCTATTGTTTGATGGAGCTTGCTCCAAGTTTGGGAATGGTGTTGGTGTTGTTTTTCTTTCTCCAGGTCAGGAAAAAATTTTTTTTCTTTCAAACTCAACTTTGAGTGCACTAACAACATTGCTGAGTATGAGGCACTGTTGTTGGGTTTAAGAATTTTGGAAATATGGTGTCAAAGACATCATTGTCAAAGGGGACTCAAATTAATTGTAAAACAAGTCAAAAACTATATATGCCACAAAAAATCAGCGAATGAAACAATACAAGCATGCAGTTTGGGATTTCATTGAGATGTTTGATTCATTCAACATTGTGCATCATGATAGGAAGTTCAATGATTTGGCAGAAAATTTTCAGTGTTGGGGTCTCATTTTGATAAATTGTGCAATGTCCCCATATTGTGAATATGATGTTGAAGTGCTAACTAGGCCATCTATACTTGACAATATTAAGCATTGGCAGGTTTTTGATGATGATGCTCAAGTCAAGATTTTTGTAGAACAAAGAGGAGTTTGCTGATCAAAATATTGATTGGGAGCCAATGGTGTGTGTATAGCAGAGGGTAAAGAAACCTTGTTTGGCAAGGGCATCATCCAACTAAAGACTAATACCATTCCTAGAGGGTTGGTTGCTCTTGAGTCCAATTTTGATAATGTTGATCACATTGTTAACTAGATGCATGGCAGCCTCAAGGGATATTGAGGAGCATGACCTTGGCACAAAGGAGAAACCAAGGAAAATTTGGTTAGGTAGCAATCTCAGCAAGGAGGAGAAGCAGTCATACATCCAATTGTTGAAAAAGTATCAGGATTGCATGGCATGGACCTATTCTGAACTAAAAGCATACAGAGAGGACCTGTTTCAACATGAGATTCCCTTGGAGTCTAATGCAAAACCATTCAGGAGTAGAAACAGAGGCCAATCAATCCACTCTTATCTCTTAAAATGCAAGAGGAACTGAAAGAAGCTAAGAGATGGAGGGATTATTCAGCCCACAAGGTATTCTTCTTGGGTTGCAAACCTAGTACCATAGAAGAAAGAAGAATGGTGATATCAGGCTGTGTGTAGATTTTAGGAATCTAAATAGAGCATCAATGAAGGATAATTATCCTTTACCAAATATGGAAAACATGCTGCAATTAGTGACTAGTTCTGAATTGCTCTCCACCCTAGATGGTTTCTCTAGTTATAACCAAGTTGTGGTGAAGGAATCAGAAAGGATCAAGACAACCTTTACTACTCCTTGGGGACGTATGTGTATGTTAGGATGCCCTTCGGTTTGATGAATGTTGGAGCCACCTTTCAAAGAGAAATGGATGTTGCTTTTTTGGTTACATCAATGAGTTTATTGCAGTTTATCAAGATGATGTAATTGTATTTTCCAGGAAGAGAAGTGATCACTTGCTGCACTTGGAGAAGATGCTGATAAGATGTAGAGAATATGGCATCTCACTCAATCCAAAGAAGTGCCATTTTGGAGTGCAGAAGGAAAAGTTTCTTGGTCACATTGTGTCACAAGAAGGGGTGATGATTGATCCAGAAAGGGTGGAGGCCATCAAAAAGGTCCCAATTCCAAGAACCAAGAAGGGAATTCAGTCTTTCTTTGGGCAGATAAACTTCATCAGAGATTCATATCAAACTTTTTTGAGTTGACCATTCCAATCACTTCCATGCTAAAGAAGGACCAGGTCATCAAATGGGAAGAGACTTCCATCCAAGCTTTCAATGGGATCAAGGAGGCATTAAAGCATGCCCTTGTTTTAGCAGCTCCAGACTATAAGAAGCCTTTCCAACTATTTTCCTTTTTCTTCAGAGAACACTATTGCTTTTGTCCTGTCTGTAGAAAGGATGATGAAGGGGCTGAGAGGCCAATTTCCTTTTTCAGTAAGGCCTTGTAGGGGGTGAGCTGAAGTACACTATTATGGAGAAAAAGCATTTTCCTTGGTAAAAGCAAAAAAGGTTTTTAGACCTTACATTCTAAGTTCTAAAGTGGTTGCTTATGTTCCCCACACCATGGTAAAAGACATTTTATCAGAGATGGAAGTCTCAAGAAAAAGGTGCAGGTGGGTGAACAAGTTGCAAGAATATGATATGGATATCCAAACCATGAAGTTGGTGAGAGGTTTGGGCTTGGCTAAGCTTATGGCTGAGAGAAACTTGCAAACTATTGAGGTAAATGAGGTAGAAGAAGAAAGGGCAAGGTGTTTTTGAAAGGTTGATGAGTTCTGAGTGGTACAAGGATGTGATTTTTTATCTCAGACACTTATACTTACATTGAGTATTTAAGTAAGAACCAGAAAAGAGCTCTTAAGTTGGCCTCCCAAAAATATGTCATTACTGATTATGGGTTAGCTTGAAAACCCAAAGGGAGTCCTCTTAAGGTGCATTACTGAAGAAGAAGCCCCAAGATAATTATGATCTCCATGGAGGAGTTTGTGGGGGGCATTTTTGCTGCAAGAGTCACAACACACAAGATCCTAAGGGCTGGTTATTGGTGGCCAAATCTCTTCAAGGATACAACCTTTTGGTTAGAAGATGTGAGAGTTTCAACACTTCTCTAGAAGACTAAAAGCTTCAGGCTCCTTCCTTTACATCCTGTATCAATTGAAGCCCCATTCAAGCAATGGGGAATGGATTTCATTGGTGAGATTTCAGACCCTTCAAGTGTTGGCCATAAGTGGATTCTTGTAGCCACTGATTACTTTACTAAATGGGTGGAGGAAATCCCCACCAAGAAGGAAACACACCAAATTGTCATGGATTTTGTGTTAAACCATATCATCTGCAAGTTTGGGGTGCCAGTCAAGATTGTAGCTGATAATGCCATGAGTTTCAGAGCTAAACCTCTGTGGCAATGTGCCAAAGAGTATGGGATCAACTTGACATATGCCTCTAACTACAATCCCCAAGGAAATGGACAAGCTGAGTCCAGTAATAAAAACTTGCTAAAGATTATCAGAAGAACCTTGGAGCTGAATAAGAGAAAATGGGGTGAACAGTTGAAGTTTGTTGTTTGGGCTGATAGAATCACTGTTAAAAGAGCCACTGAAAGAGTCCATTTGAGTTGGTGTATGGAACTCAGCCCTTTGCCCCTTCATATGCAACTATCCTCATATCAGTTCATCCAACAACTAGAGGATCAAGAAGTAAGTCCTTATGATGCTCGCATTAACCAATTGTTGAACTTGATGAAGAAAGGAGGGCATCCCACCAAAGGCATGTAAAGTTCAGAGAGAAACTGAAGAAGTTATTTGACAAGAAGGTCACTCCCAAGAGCTTTCAATGTTGGAGATCTTGTGCTACTATGGGATAGCAGGCATGAAGATAAGGGCAAGCATGGAAAGTTTGACTCATTATGGATGGGCCCTTACTCCATTGATATTAGAATTGGTGAACATACCTTCTTCTTGAAGGATTTGGATGGTGAATTTCTTGAGCTTTCCTATTAATGGCAGGAATTTGAAGCATTTCTTGGATTGATTCCCCAAATCAAGGTAAACATATTTTTGTACAGTGTATAGTTTGTTGTTTTTGTTTCTTGTTTTTTGTGTTTTTTGCTCGTTCTAGGTCCTTGGTGACCTGTTTTTGTTGGTTTCTCTATTTTTTTTTTTTGGAGATGGCTCTGTTTCTCTCACTCTACAAGATGACTCCATTTCCCAATGGATATTTTTGGCACTTGGTCTACCTTTGTTCTTGTGGCACTCACAGGGAGTGCCCATCCCGAGTCGAGCCGATGTTGGTGCTCAAAATAGTCTCGCCCCATTTTTCCTTTGAAATCTATCGATTTACGGCCTCTACTATATTTTTCTCCCCCGTGTTGTGCCTGAGAAGTCTCTTACTTTCTTTTTTTTTCCATAATTAATTTGTTCCTAGGTCGAAGATCACGTATGGGTCCATTTTGTTTCCTTGTTTCTCTGTCCCTCAAAAAGGTCTGTAATTTGGGTCTCCCATTCTCTGTTCATTCAAAAAACTGGGCTTTCCCATTCTTTCCATTTTCCACAGTCAGGATTTTTTGCCCTTGTCATTTTTGCCCCAAATACTTGATAAAAAATGAATGGATGTAGCTCTAAGAGCGTATTTGAGCCTTGTAACATTTCTAAATCCTCTATCCTTGGAAAAAATTTCATCTCCAGGCTCAAATGGTCATTTTTCTACATTTTACAATTTGATGGGCATTTCTCCCAATCAAATTTGTATCCTTGCATCATCAGGGAATGTGGCCTCTTTTGGTTGGACGTGGCTCAACAGGGTACTTCATAATTTTATGAATTTCAACTTAGAAAACCGATTGTCCACGTGGAGGAACGACACTCATTTGAAGATTTACTTTTGGGTTTGGCCTTGAGTAGCGCTGAGAGACACACGAGGTCTCCTACTTTCACTTTGACTTAAACAAATTTTTATGCAACTTATACAGTTTGGCAAGACAAGGACATGTGGCGAGCCCACGCTCATTCAGGGTCTCAAACTTGGGCACCATTTTGAAATTGTGCCATGAAGACACGTGGAGGCTTCCGCTGGGTCTTCCCATACTTAGTCTTTTTCAAAAGGTTTTGGAGGTCTGGGACACGTGGAGGAACCACGCATGTTTGGGGACCGGCCCTTGAGTTTCATTTTAAAGAAGTGCCAGAGGACACTTGGAGGCCTCCGCTCACTTTGCATTTTGTTTGACTTTTCAAGTGGCCAAAAGAGATTGCCTCGACTCGACACATGGCACCTTCCACTAAGCTTTAAGCCTTCAAACAAATTTTGTCTAGCCAAGACATGTGGTGAGCCCACGCTCTTTCAAGGTCTCAAATTTTGGGGACCATCTCAAGGTGCGCCATTGACACGTGGCAGTTTGAAAAGTCAAAAGGAAGGGGAAGTGGACCATCAGGGGCAACTTGGAATTTTTTCCTCTTATTCTCAAAAGGGTTAAAATACCAAAAATGGCCCACAAGCCCGATAAAGGAAGGGTCAAAGCTTGCTCCAATCAATGGAGAGGTGCGACTCTCTCGAGGGAAACTTGGAAAATTTTCCTTTTGGGAAAAAAGAGTTAAAAGTAAAAAGGAAGCATGGTTCCATGGGACCCACATTGGGACATGTGTCAGGCCCATTTTTCAAGGGGGAGCTGTGGGGAAAACTTTGAAAATTTTCCTTTTCCAAAAAAAGAGGTGAAATGGCAGAATTTGGCCATGGTTCCTTTGGGACCCACCTTAGGACACGTGTCAGGCTCATTTCTCAAGGGGAGGGCGAGAGAAAATGTGAAAATTTTACATTTTTTCAAAAGTTGTAAAAAGTCAAAAGGGAACCCCGGCCCATTTTAAAATTAAATCTTCCACGTGGATGACCCAAATTCAAAGTAAAGATCAATGACAACTATGAGTCTAAATCTGATTTTCCCCCATTTTTATTGAAACACTCCTAAGTGTGAGTCTTCATGATTTCTTTGTATTTCCTACACGCCAAATAGAGAGGAGAGTTAATTTTGATATCTAAGTTTGGTGGAGGAGATCTGGAGACGTCTTTCACCATTAAAATGGTCTGACTATCGGGCTCGATCTGATTTTCTATTTTTCTTCTCCCAGCACGCAAGGAACCAAATTTGATAGATTAGGGGTGGAAGTGGTTAGTGAATAGAAGGAAGAGTGATTTACTAGAGGAAGGAGTTGAATGTTGAGATTTTCAAGAGATCTACCCCATGAGCACCTGGTGACTTTTTTACAGATCTGATTCTGGGAATCATGATCGTGATCATGGCAAGCACTGGTGGCACTCAATGTTTTTATTTTTTTGGGGAAAAGGGGTTCTGTTGTAAATTTTATAAATGGCACAAATTTATCATGCAAATGGTTGAGGTTAGAGGGTGAGAGGTCGAAGAAAATTCCTAAGAGGAAAATTTGACAAAGCCTGTCTTTTGAGAAGCCATTTGAGAAGCCTGTATATCTCTTTTGTTTTAAATTTGATCATGTCAAGGTGGTTGCAAGTGTACAAACCATTGATCAAGCTCTGTAGATTGTTCTAAAAACTTTCCCTGCTAAATTTAATCAAACTCGAGTTATTTTGTGTTGATCTTGAGAAAAATGTGTTTGTTTCATTTCTGAATGTCTGCAAATAGTTTTTCTTGTTCTTATTGCAATCTTGTATCAAAATTTGTCTTAATCACACAGGTCTCAATCCTTGTGATAGTTTAGTGGCATCTACAATTTCATTTCTCAGAAGAGCTTTCATCTAGGGAGTGAAATAAATGATTTAAAATCACTTTTCTTTCATCTATTGACAGAGATTGTCTGTAAGCCTCTGGTGTACCTCAGGCGTGATTGGCCTCAGAATCTTGATGCTTTATTGGGTCTTCCAACTCGAGCCTTCATGTTAGAATCTCATAGATTGTGTGAAAAAGTGCTAATCTGGGCCTCCATTGAAGCACATATTCTAGTTAAAGGAACATTTTAGCTATTCTGAAGCATTCTGTTGTCTAAGCTTTCCATTTTGTAAAAATTTCAAAATCTAGCAAAACAAGTTCATTCTACCTCACCTCCCTTCAAAAATTCATTTAAAACAACCAATCCTACCCATACTACCCCTGTTTGTCATGTATGTATATAAATGCATAATTTTTACTACCAAAAATGTAGAAACAATCAAGATTCCAAATGTCTTTAGTGGCCTGAACCTTGCTTAGAGAATATCTCCACTATCTAGAGTGACAACTCGTGAGAGTTAGATTTTGTTGCATTGATCATATTTTCTTCAAGGTCTCCTTAACAACTTCATTAGGAAGGACATCTCCATCTCCTCCATAAACAACAGGCTACAAAAGGGTTCTCTCTTGAGGGTGTTACCCATTTCTCCAAATATGAGGAAAAAGGCTAGTTAGATCCCATTCCCGACTAAAAATGACTCATCATGATCTATTTGCCTCTAAGATTCCTATCAATACTTGTGATGCTACTTTCGGACATTGAGGGAGAATCAATTAGGGTACCAACATACTTCTTGTACATTGCTCAATCGAGTGAACCATCCACGTCTTCTTTTGACATTTGGTATGTTTCTTTGGGAGCCACTCGACACATGACCGGCCATAGATATTGGTTTACCACAATGAGGGACACACCTTTAAAAATCATGTTTCGTTGGATGATGATTCTTTGTACAAAATATAGGGGATTGGGAACATTTCTCAACCCTCGGTTCACGCAATTGTAGATAATTAAATGTACTATATTTCCATGGGTTGACAAAGAATCATTTGTCGCTTAGTCAACTCCTAGATCACAATTTGAAATTTTATTTTGATACTCATTCGGAAAGAAATTATGTTTAATTCAAGGAAAATCACGGGGCTCGAAAATAGTTATAAAAGCCTCTAATGTGGGATGCTTGTTCCAGCTTGATTTTTTCCACAAAGATGATCATGCACTTACTCGCTAATAATTCTACCTATGCACATTTGTGGCATTAGATACTTGGTCACATCATTTTCAAGTATCTCAAACACTTTTCCAGTATAACATGGTAAAAGGATTTCCATCTCTCGAGAAGGATATAGATAAAGGTCCACATTGCCTAGCAGAAAACAACACAAAGCTTCATTCTAGAAAATTACTTATTGAGATCATGGTAAGATTTATCTGGTTCCTACCAATATTTACTGGTCTGATGCAACCGAGCGATTTTGGATTTTAATACTTCATGCTTGTTGTTGATGACTATGCAAGAAAAATGTGGATATATTATCTCATGTAAGAAAAGTGAAGCTTTTGAACTTTCAAGAAGTTCAAATTGGTTGTTTAAAATGAGACTATTCATCACATCGAACTCTCTTCTCATATCAAGGGGGTGAGTTTACCAAGAATAAGTTCAAATTCTACCTACAATCGCACAAGATTCATCGACAAATTCCTCCTCCACACACACCACAACAGAATGGTGTTGTTGAGAGAAGAAATTGTACTATCATGGAAATGGTGCATTGCATGATCGATGATTCTAGTTTAGCGAGGAAATTTTGGGTAGAAGTAGCAAAGACAACAATTTATTTATTGAATAGAGTGCCCATATTTTCTCTTGATGGAGTAACACCATATGAAGCATGGTTGAAGTGGAAACCATCTGTTGCACACCTCAGAGTATTCGGGTGTAAAGAAAACATGCACATACCCAAGCAGAACAAAAAGAAGTTGGATATGAAATCACAAAATTCATCTTCATTAGCTACAATGAAGAGACTATTGATACATTGATGGATCCAAAGACTGGGGAAAGTCTACACAAGTAGAGATGTTGAGTTTTTTTAGAAGAAGGAAGAAAAGACTTCTCCGCAGACTCACCGATGTAAATTTTTCATCTTTTGTAAAACAAGAAGTTGATGTTACCACAAATGATGAAAGTGATGATGGTGATGATTAGATAGAACCAAAACCCATGGGAGAAATTCAACATATGCCCAAGTGGTATACTAACATGATACAAGTACAAAGTTGGATAGTCCACCAGATACATCCACCACTGGATCACAAACTTGTAGTAAAACACGAGAAGAAGTAAAATTTTATTTGATGAGTAGAATTTTAAAATATGATGATCCCACTATAGTATAGGAATCCCTTTAGTTGAAAGCTTGGAAAGATTCCATTGACGCTCTGTATCAATCAAGAATGAAAAATAACACCTAACAAATTGTCAATCTTCTACCATGGAAGAAACCCATTGGTTGTAAATGGATATTCAAAACAAAGTATAAAGCAGATGGGACCATAGATAAGTATAAAGAAATACTGGTAGAAAAGGGGTACATAAAAAAATAAGGCATTGATTATGAGGAGATATTTTCTCCCATAGCTAAGATCAAAATGATCAGGATGATCTTTTCTCTAGCTGCACAATTTGGTTGGAAAGTCCATCAGATGGACGTAAAAAGTTCCTTTCTGAATGGATATTTACAAGAAGAAGTCTACATGACTCAACCTATGGGTATATGTTGTACACAGTAAAGAAGCAAAGGTATGCAGACTCAGAAATCTTTTTATGGCCTTAAACAGGCACCCCAAGCTTGGTACATCAAAATTGATGAGCATCTCGTACAACATGGATTTTTCATAAATCCATACAATCCCAATCTCTACCTCAAAAATAAGGGGGATATCAATGTGATTGTTTTTATGTTGATGATCTAGTCATCGGTGAAATTTTAGTGAAGATAATCAATGCAACAAATAAATATCTTAATTGATCATTCAACATGACAGATCTCAAGTTGATGCACTACTATATTGGATTAGAAGTATGGAAGAAAGAGAATCACATATTTATTCCTCAGTTGAAGTATACCAAGACAATGCTCGAGAAATTTAGGATGATGGATTGCACACCTATTTCTACACCTATGGATAAAAATTACAAAGTGATCTCATTCAGATCCATCTCCTATGGTAAATGCAACTCTCTAATGGCAATTGATTGGGAGTCTCATTTACCTAACCTACACTAGACCAGATATAAGCTTTGTAGTGATCTATCTATCAAGGTTCGTGTAGGAACCAAAAGTTTGTAATTATAAGGAAGCAAGGTGAATCTTTAGATATCTCAAGGGAATAGTGGATCTTGTTCTAGAATACAAGAAGAATGACAACTTCTTCTTGACTAGATATCTTCACAAATTCTTCACAAGAAGAATGAAAACAATTGAACAATGAGCGAGATATCTTCACAAATTCACTTTCACGTGACAAGTTTGAGTTGTTTAGATAATTCCTCTCCACATCACTTGAGGAAATGAAAAATTAATGTGGGGAATATTAGGTAAACTAAGGTTAATTATGCATTGTATTACCTTAGGTAATTTATAATTCATTAATGTAATTAGTTATTGATTAATTGTTGAATTGTTATGATTTTATAACCATAATATTTGAAGGAGTGAAGGACGAAGACCTGGAAGGAATTCACATGCATCGAATAGTTGCACTTCACTAAAGTGTAGGAGTTACGAGATTAAAGCAAGAAAACTTTGTAAAGCAATGTGCATGCATATGAGAGCTCAAGATTCAAAAATGGAGTAGAATGGAATTACTAGGCTTAGCTTAGGCTTTTCATAGATCAAAGGAGGTGAGTACAAATAGGGGAGTGAATGTGTAACTCCCATGTAAGAGAATATTCCTCCATAATGGAGAAGAGGAGTTACTTTCCCAAATGGGAATGTAACTCCTATGACACACTTACACATATGACATATTTTGTAAGATAATATGTCATAACTAAGATGACACCTAGATCCATGTCAACCTAAGTGAGATGACTCACCCGGTGAGGTGGAATAATAGTAAATAAGTGAAGAAAAATACCACCTACACCAACACCCCCTTCATCGTAACTTAGGATGAGGTGGCAAGTCAAAAATGAGAAATGGGTCCCGACACAAAGCCTGATGAGGTACCCATGTACAAGAAACTCTCAAAAAGTGGAGTAAAAGGAGAAAACCCAGTGGGGGAAAAACTCCCCCAAAAGAGAAACTAGTCCACTCTCTAATCTAAGAAAGATGCCAAGGATGGGTCCCACCACATATGGGACTCGTAAAGGTACCCGTGTATAACAAGGTAATCTCTCGAAAAGAATAAGAAGAGAGAAGAAGAGGGAGACGAGAGGGATGCAGAAGATGCCATGGATGGATCTAAACTCTGTAGCTCTAGGAAGTCACCCAAAAGAATGTTGATGATGAGATCCTCTACCTCTGGATCAAGAAGAGCCATATGCACCGAATCGTGTGCATGCCCTTAGGAAGGATAGAAATGACATGTTGAAGTCCGCCCACACCACGAAGGAAACCAAAGGTAGCAACATGAAGAACTCGAGTCTTGTCCATGAAAGTGTGACATAAGTCCGGAGTGTAAAGGAACCGAAGGTAATGCCACGTGTGCAGAGCTGTCATAGTGAAGAAGGGGAACATCTATAGAAAGGATGTCCAACTAATGTGAAGGTAACAAAACATCCCCCACAACAAAAAATGTATCCACAAGAAAGAGTGGATCAATGGAGGTCTCTGAAAAGTGGAAGTGGTAAGAGTCCCAGAAGGGGCACTCCCAACAACAGAGATAATGAAATCCTCTGTAATACCTATAGATGGATGACGAACCTATAGTACATCACAAGTGTAATCTACTGAAAATACAACCAAGTTCGAAGGCAGATACTCGTCCCCAATGAGGGGACTCAACAAATAGAAGAGTGATTTCAGATAGGTATGAGTCATCCAATGAAGGTAGATGAGTGAAAGAGGTCTCTCACACTAAAGGTGGAAAAGAGGCAGGTGTGATGACTGTATGAGGCCTAGTAGGAGACTTCTCAATATCTGATGAGATGGGAGGGGTGACAACACTCTCTGGAATAGTGAGAGGAGGAGAAGAGTCCTCTGTAGTACTCTTAACATTAGAACTGGGTGCACAATCCTCATCATCAAAAGTAGAACCAAGCAAGTATGTGTCAGTGGAACTATCATCACATGAAGAAGAGGAGACAACTGAATCAACAGCAACAACAATGGCTGCAGTATGTGAAGGGTCTCCATAGAGGGACTGAAGAATGCTCTAGACACGGTGGGGTGGATCTGAGTCTGCCACATGAAACCAGAGAGATCGAGATACATGCATCATCATGTGACCAAAAACATGGTCACAAGTGTCGAGAAAATCCTCTAGATGATGATGATTAGTGGGTGCAGGAACTGGCCCAAGTAAGAAGGGTGAAAGACCCTCATAGGTGAAGTAGCATTCCATGGAAGCATGCCATGCTAAATAATTCTCTCTCCCGGTGAGAAGTGGCAGAGGCTGTAAAGTGATCCTACGATGCTCAAGTTTGGAAAGAGCACTCTCCATGATGCGTAAGCAAGAATGTAAGATGCACAAAAGCAAGACGTCGGACTCGGCCGATAATGCGTCTGTATGTAAAACCCCAAGAGTACTAGTGAACCCCCTAGAATGTGGCACTTTATAAAGTAGTGCATTTAAAAAACTGACAATGTCATCATGTAATGTGTGAGAAATCATGTAAGTTTGACTAAAGAAGTGCTAAAAACGAGCAGCGAATCAAAAGTTATAGCAAAAATACAATTCCCGCAACTAATGGAAAATGCCAATGAACTTTGCAAACTGATTTAAAAGTTCCCGAAATGGGTGCAAAGGGTGTCATGTGGGTACTCATTGGAAATGACATCAAATTTTAGGTAGGGTTTGTTTTGCTTACGAGGGGGATTAGCCTCCTGCCAACCCTAGACCTCGCCCTCCATCTTTGACATGCATAGGAAGGGCATTAATACAAGCAAAATTAGAGCCTTAAAATTATTACAATGCCAAAAGTGAATGTTTTTAACCTCAAAACATAAAAAAAGGGATTGTTTTAACCACTAAACAATTCTAAAAGGGAAGGGCCCAACTGAGGTGTCAAGCCATGTGGTGGAAGACTTGATGCCGAGCCAAGGGTCTGGGCCATGTTAGGTTGCAAGCTGGTGACGTGCCATGTAGATCCAACATGCCTGGAGATCCTAACATAGAAGGCAATTGAGTGACTAAGCCAAGTCCACGTGCAATGCCGTGCAGGAGGGTGGGCAGGTCTATAGAGTTGACAACATGCTTTATAACCGTCGAACGATGAGTGAACCACCTGAAACAGATCTTGCAAGGTTGTAATAACTAGAATAACCATCGAGCGGGGTAATAGATGTGCTATTGAGTGAGCTAGTTGTTACCACATGCCAAATGAACAATCGGTAGTGTTGGCCGAGATGTTGGGTACATGGAGCCGAGTTCTGAGTCAACGAGAAACGTTGCGGGCCGAGATCACACTGAATTTGGAGACCCAATGTAGGAATCGATGCACAGTTAAACATGAGCAAAATAATCTGATAGCCAAGCCAGTGAACCAATTTTAAAATGTGATCAAGCATGTAATGACAAATGTAGATCGGTGGACTCAATGCCAAGAGTAACACAGATTAGAGTGTTAATACAAATGCACAGTGGCTGAGGATTCATTCAAACAAAGCACGAGTCAGAGATCAAACACAGAGACAATGCAACACGTTCAAACCGAGCCAAAATCCAAGGTCGATGTAGAAGTAGGGAATAATGCACAATGCAGGGTTTCACAATGCTAAACAGATCTACCCAAGCCAAGAATGAGGGTAAACCAACAGTGAGGGTGCCAAAATGCTGCAGGTCAATGCAAAACGTGAGTTGAGGATGAGTGAGAGAGGCACTGAGACGTCGGTGAAGGTAAACAACCAAGCACGAGTCAATGGCGAGTCACAAATCCAAAGTGGTGATCAATGCAAAGTTGTGAAGGCAACACGGAACTATTATCACCAAATCACAACACCCTTATGTTTACACAAGTGCATATACTTGAATTCACTATGTGATTGGATAACATGGGTACTATCTCCAAGTTGTGGGACTTGCTACTTGAGATAGACCTCTAGAGAAAGTTGGTTCTTGCTCCTAAACTACCTACCACAATCTACTCTAATGCAGGAAAAACTATCTTTCCTAATCTAACTTTCCAAGGGACCAAGGAGGGAGAATGCATAAAAATGAAATCCTACACTAAAGTGGTGATACACTAGAAAAGGAGGGTGTGTGAGAGTATTCTTCCAATGTGTGAGATACAGAAGCAAAGTGCACACTAGAAGGGGTGATGACAGTTCTCCACAATCTAGCAAAATGCATTCACAACAACATTTCAAACATACACAATGATAATGGATCCCTGAAAGAACATAAAAATAGACACAATATTCTTGTAATCAAGGTTGGAGGGGCAAGAAGAATGCAAGAAAACACAACAGGGGAAGATGCATCCACAAACTTGTATTTTATTGCTTCATGATATGCATAGTTCAATCTATTACAAGATAAGGGCCTAGATCACCATGCAAGGAGTCCACTACAAGGGCCTATAGCACATTGGCTTCACAAATCAATTTTGATAGAGCTTTGCTACAAGAAAACTTATTTTTACAATGAGCCCAACACTCCAATTTATAGGAAAATGAGAAGAGAGAGAGAAGGGGAAAATGGAAATCCTAAAATCTGTCCTTCAACCACTTGTAAGAGGCACTAAATGGATTGAAATTATTGTATGTTACTTGCAAAAGGCTCCCCATATTGTCCCAAGTGCTGCAGCAGAGAAAGAATGATGACCATGCCTCTTAATTGCACTCCCAACTACCAAATAAAACACTGTCATGAACCCGGCCATGTTTTATAAAAACTCCCCATTTATTTCTCATAAAATTCAAAATTTCTTGATTTGTGTGCATCAGGCTTAGAGCCACAATTCCAATGGTACCATTTTTGTGTGATTTCATTGAGAAATGCAAAAGTTATGGCCTTCTGAGTGTGGGCAGCTATTTTGCGTCTGCCACGGGTTTTCTATCATTTGACGGAATGAGCATTAACTGACTTGAGCCGAATATGTTTCTTTTATTTAAATATATCTACCCTCATTAAAATTAAAAATCCATTTTTGTGATGTAAAGGATGTCGTGCTCATTCCGAAAGTCCGTTTTGTGAAAATCAAAGCTCGAAGTCAAAAGTTATGGCCGTTTGAAGTTTCGGGAGTCAAACATTGACTTTTCCTTGAGTTGCGGGTATTGCGGCAAAATCGGGTCCGCATGTCCCGGCTATCCCGAACACATTCTTCCACATCACCCGTAATAGACCGACTTGCGGCAAATTGGCTGATTTGCGTCCCGCGTTTCTTTTGTCCCGAGTGTCCCAAACCGCGCAGAAACTTCCACTTTTGTTGATTTTCACTGCCTGCGGCCATTTCGGCTTTTGCATCCCACGCGTCCCCGATGTCCCAACCGCCCCGCGAGCACTTGGGACAAAAAGTTCTGAATTTTCTAATTTATTTGTATTTTGGCCACGAACTTGGTACGATCTGCATTGGTATGACCCGTAGCCTTTAGACCCGCAATGCTTTAAAACAAGCCTGCGCCTTCATTTTTACATTTTTTCATTTTTTATAACTCATTGGGATTTTTCCTTGGATGGGAGAGTTAGAGAGAAACCAAAGGGGCCCCAAAACATGATTTTGGGCTTTGAATCAATCTACTTTCTCAGAGTGAAGAATTTTATGTATGTTATCAAAATTACCTTGAGGGTGAATTTTTGATAACATGAACCATGCATGATTGTAGGTACAAAACACAAGCCGCAACTAATGTAAATGAGCCTACCGAACATCAACTATGAAGAAAATGACCACACAAAAACACCTTAACCTTGAAACTTTTTCCCCAAGTCAAACATAACAAACACCACAAGAATCTCAAAATATGCAAGTAAAGCACATGCAAAAGCGAAGCGCATTGCACAAGAACTACACAAAGGGAGCAACGATGGTGAGCAACGTGATTCCAGTCTCCTCAGCTCTGATACCATGAAGGAGTGAAGGACGAAGACCTGGAAGGAATTCACGTGCATCGAATAGTTGCACTTCACCAAAGTGTAGGAGTTGCGAGATTAAAGCAAACAAGCTTTATAAAGTAATGTGCATGCATATGAGAGCTCAAGATTAAAAAATAGAGTAGAATGGGATTTCTAGGCTTAGCTTAGGCTTTGCATAGATCAAAGGAGGTGAGTACAAATAGGGGAGTGAATGTGTAACTCCCATGTAAGAGAATATTCCTCCATAATGGAGAAGAGGAGTTACTTTCCCAAATGGGAATGTAACTCCTATGACACACTTACACATATGACAGATTCTATAAGAGAATCTATCATAACTAAGATGACACCTAGATCCATGTCCACCTAAGTGAGATGACTCACCCGGTGAGGTGGAATAATAGTAAATAAGTGAAGAAAAATACCACCTACACCAACAATATTTGGATTATTATAATCATGTAGGTTTATTTGTTTCATTAGTTCGAATAGTCATTTGTTTGTATTATTGTTAGATGTATATTTTGTTGCATAGTTACAACCACATATTTGTTTTTACATGACTATGCAATATCTATAAATATTGTAGTCATTCATTCTGTAATATATTTCCTAAACATTAATAAAATAAGTCAGGATTCCACCCTTGTTTGCTACTTTCACATTAACCTACGAGATCAGCGATAGAATTTGCACCAAAAAATGGCTATGAAAGATTAGCATTTTGTTACCACATGTGTTTTGAAATTGAGCACATGCTTGAGGATTGTGGATGACTAAGGAAAAGAAGGGTCCAATTCTACCAAGTGGGCGGTTCACAGCCCTCTTATGTGATGCCCACATTTTCCCACACAATATCCCCAAGAAACCCAAAAGCAAATAGGAAAAATTAAGGGATAATTTTTTTAAAAGCATGCCCACAAAAAGGTTTCGAAAACAACAATTGCTTCATTAACGTTTCTGGATAATTATATTTAATAGATAAGATTTTCCAGTTATAATAAATATTAAACCCACATTAACCTTTAATGAACTTAATTTGACTAAGCATGGAAAATTCCCTAAGTGTTATTTAAATAAACAAATTAATTCCTACTATAGTTGAATACCCCCATGGGATGTCAAGGGTAAAAGAGGCCAAAATAATTAAATACCAAGGTTATTTAATTTCTACAAGGTTGAAACAATTAGCAAGGTCCCTCATTTAATATTGGGTTAGAATAATAAACACTTCCTTACCCCAAAAGTGACCCCTTAAAAGTCAACCCATGTTTTTGAAATTAAAACATTTAAATTAAAAGGTAATTTCCACTCACCCACTCTCCACCTACTTTTTGTAGGGATGAATCTCATCCCTTGGATGGATTCAATTAGGACCCTTGATGAGGAAAAGGAGGGCAACTAACCCTAAAGCATGCTTATGAAGTCTTCTTTCTCTTTTCATTTGTCTCATTGTTTCTCTTTTGTTTTGTAGGTTATGGGAAGCCATTGAAGGCCATTCCAAGCTTTTGAAGAGGCTTACAAGTTTTCTTAATTTCTTATTTTGTGTATACCCTCATTAGGGTTCCAATGTATTTGTATATTTTAATTAGCTTAGTTTTCTTTGGTTTTCCCAAATGGGCTTGTGGGTTTTGCCCCAATTTATTTAAATAGCTACATTTGATAACTAGTTTCATTTTGGTAGGGTGTGTGTGTGTGTGTGTGTGTGAACATTTCAGCATAATGAATGTACTTATCTCATAAAGATCCTAGTTGACCTTTGGCATCTATCTCAATATAAACTCTTGCAAGATAGGTTTAATTGGAAATAAATAAAAACAAACTATAAAGATCTAGATAATTGTGAAAGGGATAGTTGTGAGGTGGCGTAAGACTTAAAACTCATAAGACTAGTGTGTTGTCTTGAGTTTAGCCATAACTCGCATGGCGGATAACTTTGGCCAAAGTAATGCATTGATGATTATGCATTGTCTAATGACCTAGTCCTCTAATTAAATTAAAAAAATTGTGCAGTAACCCGATCATGGAAAGTTGAAATACCGAACATGAGGTGGACACTGGTCGGATACCGAAATATGAAGTCGAAACTAGCTTCATGGTAGACCCAAGTACTTTCACATAGTTCCCATGACCTTTAAAAAGGTTAATTCAAAATGCTAGTAAGCATTGTCACTCAAGTAGTGACAAAGGGAGATCGTGGAGATCTGGATACACCCTTCTTAGCCGCACATGGCTTACATAGATGTTATCACGTATATTAAAAGAATAAAATTGATTAATGAATTTGATTAAATAAATCTATAGAATTGCAGCTATGTAATTTGTTATTATGTTTATGTGTTAAAAAAATCCTCATTTTTCAGCTCTTGTAATTTTGAGTGTTACATTTTGGTATCATTTTATGTTATTATTTTTATTATTCTTTTTTTTAAAAATAATGGGTTAAATAAACCCCAAAAAAATAAATAGATACAATAATACACACACACACACACACACACACACACATGTGTGTGTGTGTGTGTGTGTGAAGCAAGCAGCAACAGCGTGCAAAGTGAATAATAGAGAAGGTACATGTCGCAATGAATTTACATTGCATACAAGTTGTGAGAAAAGAATAAATGCGTAGGGGTCTTAGGCTGTGGGTTAAGGTAGATAGGATTATTAGTTTGGGGGGTTTCTTTACATATTAAAATGACTATAGTATTGGGTTGGGGGAGGGTCCCCCCAACCCCTTACCTTATTCTTCCCCCATGCCGCAACCTTTGTGGATTTTAAACTTAAATTTCTTTATTTAGTTTTTTCTATTATAGTTAGTTAAGATTTGCTCAATGTAATTTCTTTATTATATTTATATATTAAATATAATAAGGTTAAAATATATATATTTAAAATTAATAATACTAATATTATTAATTACTTTTAATAATAATAATATTTTAATATAAATACTATTGTTAAGAAGTGATGATCTTGATATTTTAACCACTTAATCTTGCACTTGATATTTATTTTAAAATGATAGGAATTTGCATAGGAAGTAAAATAGATTTCATTTCATTTCCTTAGTAACTTGTAATGGATTTACAATAAAATTTTAAATGAGGGTAACATACTAGAGCTAGAACTTAGATCACTTCATTGGCCTATTTCAAGACTAATTAAAACTTAAGTAATTTCCATCTACTTGAATAAAGTTTAAAATATATTTCATCCACTATATGAAAATGAACCAATGCAACTTATTTCACTACATGCCTTTGAGTACTATAATGAACTTTTATATTTCTTGACTTCCTACAACCTAAGCAATTTACTTCAAATTTGTTGCCTCTTTCCATTTCCACTACAACCTATTAGTTCAAACAACTACTAACAACTTGGTTCTACATTCAAGTTTTCCAAGCATACACCATACCCATTTTAAAAATTTCTAGTTTCTTTCTTTTCTCTTCACAATGCTAAAATTTCCAATAGAGATAGTAAAATTTCTTTTCTATTTCACAAGACTATCTTTACAACACATATCTTTCTTTCTCTTTTTCAAAATACAATACAATTTTAATGTCCAAGAATCAACACAAATTTTCATTACAATTACTAATACAATGTCCTCCACTTTAAGTGGGAAAATTATACAAGAATGTAGCTAAAATGAAATGCAATATTACAAGTTCCTCCACTCTAAGTGGGAATAACAAAAAGGCTTTTCACAAGAATGAATTTCTTAAGGATTCCAACAAAAGCTCCAAGCTTCACAACACCAACAAGAGAGATCCTTCATGATTTTCTTGATCCACAAAAAATGGGGGAGAGGCAACACTCTCCACCCAACCAAAATATCCAATGAGGGGGAGAAGCCATCCTCCTCATTGGCCCCCGAGCCCCAACCACATTACAATGAGAGGTGATTCCAACACATGGAAACAACAAGCTTCCACATCACAAACCAAGTATTTCACAACCATTCCAAATGCACATTCAACTCAAACTACAAACACAAGAAGGAAGAAAAACAAAATAAACAAGGCTTAAAAATGAAAGCCAAAGGAGCAAGAACCTATGGGGAGGCCACTTATGCCTCCCAATGGGAAATGGGTGCCCACCTTAAAAACCTCCAATGTATATCTCAAATCCCCTACATACTCTTATGCCTCCCTCAAGTACCTCTTATGCCTCCCACATACTCTTATGCCTCCCTCATTCTCTTATGCCTCCCTCATACAAGAACAAGTAAGAAATGCAAGCATTCCTTGTCCAAGGTGGGGCACCCAACCTAAAATCCCTCCAAAACATGAAATAACTCTTATGCCTCCCTACATGAATTCTCCCCATAGTCCCCTCCTACACCACACTTAGGAAATCTACCCAAGCACCCAACAAGCATTCCAAACACTAAAAAAAACAATCACACAAACACAAAATAAAGGAATAACATAAGAAAGAGTAAAGCTCCTACCTTTCCATAGTAGAGCTTGTTCCAAGATTCAATTTCCAAGCTTCTTCAAACCCAAACAATCACCAAGAAGCTCCAACAAATCCACAATCACTCCAAAATCCTCTAACTCCTAAAAATCCAAGAGCGCAAAGGAATCAAGTAACCCCAAACAAGCAAAAGAACTTGAATAAATAGAAAAGGGGGGGAGGAGGAGGATGTGGCTCCAAGTAGGATGCCACATCACTCATCCTTAACTCCACCTCACAAGTCAAACTTAAAACTCCAAAGCACAATTAATAAGTGATTGAAGAAATGACATTTTACTTACACACACAATCTAAGTCCACACTTCTTAATGACTAAAATAAATACATGTAATGAAGTGCAATAAAAACTTACAATTTGTCTTCTCAAAACACATAATGGGGTCTAATTTCGACCCCCAAACCCATAGGCAGGGTTAGCATAACAATTTAAGAGGTGTGGGACAAGTTTAACTTGTCCCACAAGCCTTCAAAATTGGCCCTTAAGGCCAAATTCGAATTTCCATGAGGGGGTAGAGTGTACAACACTCAATATCACAAGAACTCAATCTTACAACACAAAACCCAAGAGCCATCTAGTCTAATAAATGAAAACTTTTGGTCACATCCATAATTAGTTAATAACAAGATTAATTTACTTTAATTGAGACACTTAAACCCATTAAGATAAAGGGGAAGAATACATCATTTTCTAATAATTAAAACAAGGAAATTACATCACTAAAAATCACATACTACATTAAATAAAGGAAACTAAATAAAAGACAACACATAACCCCTTGGTCACAATTTCCCCTAACAATAATTCAAACACACACACAAACACATGTTGTCATGGTGACCCTTGTTGAATTCACCTAGAATTCCAATTTGGTTGGTCTCCAATCCCCTCGATGTTTGTTGTGACATGTTTACTTAAAAACACATAACACCTCCTTTGGCCTCGTGGCTGCATCAAAACATCCAAAATAAATATACAATATAAATCCACAATCATCTATATATGAATCAAAACATCATCTAGGCAAGTAACGATATCATTTACAATTTCTAACATCTCGATTTTACATTTCATCAATATCCATATGATCATAAGATTAGTTCAATTATCTAGGTCTACTCAATATGATGAAATATCGCATGTCTGAAATATATAATTATAACCATGTCAACAACATATCAACATCAATATAAAATGTCTCTAATAATCCACACGCATCATATATGAATCGAAATCAACAACAGTCTAGTATCTCTAACATCATGCTAAATCAAAAGCTACAATAATATCCATAAGTATAGTCGACAATATCGAAATCAATAACAAAAGGTGTCAAAGGGAAGTGGGCACTACATCTCACATCACTATTAATGCCCCCACCGATTCTCTTACTAATTCTATTCCATGCCCTTCTCTGGTTGTATCGTCCCCTATAGTGAACCCCTCTCAATTTCCTATTTGTGAAACAAAGACTCATAACCCACAAGCCCCTATTAAGGTGGTCAAGGAGAGAGTTACCCCATCATTTTCAGCTACGTCTCATTTTCAACCTATTTCCTCTCTCGAATGTGCTCCTCCAATGTGATCATGTTCCTATTGATGAGCATAATTTGAAGTAGTGGATGGTGGTCCAAAAATAAAAATTATCTTCTAAACTACAAAAAAACCAATCACACATGAGTCTCATATCACATTATTTGTCTTTTGGTTGATTACGGTTCTCCACTTTTGGTGCTAGGCATTTTGGAGGTTCCCGGAAGCTTGTTCTTGGTTTTTTTCTGTTGATATTCATTTTTGTATCTCATCTTCAATCCTTTTTACCTAGGTAGGATCCCAATTGTTGGTATCCAAATTTTTTCTCCTTTTCAAACCGAAAGCAGCAACACAGATTGGACATGGAGCTTAGAGACGAGATAGATCATAGATGTGTGTCATTTTTTATTCAGGATGAGATCTAACGGGTCCTTTGCCACTCATATTTGTGGAGAGATGGATAACACCTTCAAGAGGATTTGACCTATCCTCACTACTTTAGGTCGTGCCTTTCGACCAGGGTGAGAGGACCCTTAGTGTAACCTCTGTTTGATGAAGGAGATGGAGATATCCTTTTTTGAACAAATTTTATGAAGAAAACATTGGGAAAATAAGGTCAATTCTCTATAATTTAATTCTTAAGACTTGTCACTTCTAAAAGATAGGAGATACTTTCAACACAAGGATAAGGTTATTGAAGACATTAAGAAATCCTGATTGTTCTGCATATTTTAGTAAATAGATTTTGTTCCTTTGTTGATATATAGGGAAAACATGGGTAGTTCAGGATGGATTCATGGTTTTTGAATGATTTTGGTGGGAGATGAAGTAGGATAAAGTTGATTATACAAAATCTTTAAGGGACTTCACAACAATGGACAACTCAACAACATAAAGCTTCAGAATAGTTAAGACGTTCCTTCAACCAGAAGGTGTGCTTCAATAGAGGCCTAGATCAACACATTTTCACACAATCTTTGAGACTCTAACATGAAGGCTTGAATTAAAAGACTCAATTAAACACCAAAATCTCTGATCAATCATGCCTAAGGTACACCCAAAGACTTACAGACAATCTTTATCAACAAATGATAGTGAATTGATTTTAAATTTGTTTATCTCATCACAAGATGAAGGATCTTCTTGAAATGAAATTGCAAATACCACTAAACTATCACAGGGATGAGATTCTGTGTGATTTCACAAAGATTTCAATGTAATATTGCAATAGGAATAAAAGAAACCATTTACAGACATTCTGAAACAAAGCAGACACAAATTAATTTCAAAATTTCTTAGATTCATTAGCAGGGGAAAGCTTCCAGATCAATCTCAGTGCTCGTCAATGGCTATACATCTGTAACCAACTTGACATGATAGAAAATCTAACACAGAAGAAAATAACAAGTTATCTCGGCTTGGTCTCTCAGGAAGATGGATTTCTCAAATTTTCTCTTAAGAATTCAACCCCCGACCCTTTGCAAGAGTATTCTCATTGCATTTATACATTTTACTCACTCAATTTTCCCCCAAAAGAGAAGAATATTCAAGGGACCTTTTCTTGTTACCAATTTTCCTCGAAAGTGACATTTAACAAATTCACATCTAAAAGCTGCCAAGTGGACCAATTATGAACTGATCACATTTCTTGGGCCCTCAACTAATGACTAGGATGCCATGCCACAACTTTTTGGCAATCCTTCTAATCATTTTGATTTTGTTATGTGAGAAATCCCCTTTTAATCATTTTCCAAAGGCTCTGCATAGCTAGATATGACAGGTAATCCTTTTTCTCTCAAGGCAACACCTTTTTCATCTTTTACACCTGCAACTTTCATCATTTCATCCTTTTCCCTTTATTTCCTCTGTAACTCTATCCCGCATCTAGCTTCTCTGGTAATTCCCATTTTTTCAAGTGCCCGAGCAATTCCAACTTCAAAATGTCGACCTTAACAATCCTTGGAATCACAATTTAAGTTCTGAATCCATTCAATGGCATTTTATAGACAGAGACAACAAGGAATTTCATCAAAAAATGATGAAAAATAGTGTGTATTCGCATCTCTAGGAGTCTTGGAGAAAAGATGCCGGAAAAAAGATGAAATGCACAACAAACATTGATACTACCCTTCTCCACTTTATTTTATAATTTTCCATGTGTTTCCTTGGTGCAACTATAAAGGAGAAGTACAAGGGAAAGTTTCCAAACAATCGTGGGCCTTCCACGTGCCCTGGGCCCAAAACAAAATGCCTTTTGGTCTATAAAAATTTCTCAACAGAAAAGGAGCTAGTGGAAGCCTCCACATGTCTCAGTGGCACACTTTGAGATGGTCTCCAAAAGTATAGGCCCCAAAAAAGTGCGGGCTCACCACGTGTCTCAGTCTAGAAGAGTTTTTAAAAAAGTTGAAGGATCAATGGAAGGTGCCATGTGTCCAAGGTCCGAGACAGTTTTCCTTGGCCATTGAAAATTCCAAGGAAAGGCGGAGTGAGCAAAAGCCTCCAAGTGTCCTCCTAATACTTCTTCAAAATAAAAATTAGGGGCTAGTCCCCAAACAAGCGTAGTCCCTCCACATGTCCTAGGCCTTTCAAAATTTCTTTGAAAAGTTTAAGTATAGAGCGGAGCTGCGGAAGCCTCCACATGTCTCTTTGTCGCAATTGTTAAGGTGGGACCCTAAGGTGGATCCTCAAATGAGCGCTAGCCCTCCACATGTCCATGGTCTACCAAAACTATACCGGCCACATAAAATTTTTCTAAGTCTGGGAAAGGTAGCGGAAACCTCCATGTGTCTCCCCGGCGTAACTCCAAGGCCAAACCAAAAGGTGAATTTTCAGATGAGCGCCAGCCCTCCACGTGGAAAAACTTTGAGTTGAAGTGAGCCTTAGAGTTTTTAAAGTGCCTCACCAAGTTGCATCTAACCAAAAAGGGCCACGTTTCCACAGATGCTGAGATGTAAATTTGACAGGAATAACACACCACAAATCGTAAATGTAAGAAAAACACCATTTGAGCCTAGAAATGAAATTTTCTTTCAAGACAGATTATTTAGAAATGATATAAGGCCCAAATACGATCCACCGAGCCACATGTAGTCACATTTCCACATATATATGGAACAAAAATGACAGGGGACAACAAAACATGACTGTGGAAAATGGAAGGAAAGGAAAAAACTGAGTTTTCGCCCAAGTTACAAACTCTTTCACATGGACAGAGGAATGAAAAAAAAATTCTAGACTTTTAAGTGATCCTCGACCAAGGAAGGGACTGATCATGGCAACCAAATGGAGGATAGAGTTTTTATGCATCAATATGGGGAGATAGAGAAAATGACAGAGCCCGCAAACTAAAGAACTTTAAGGACAAACAGGGCGAGACCAAATTGAGCACCAACATCAGCTCCGAATCAGGGATGGGAACTCCTTGTGAGTGCCACAAGAAAAAATAGAATACCAAGTGCCAAACAATAAACCGTTGGGCAACGAAGTTAAAGAATAAGCTTTGAGTAGATAAATCATAACCAACTCCCCAAAGATGAACTAAGAAACCAACAAAATGATTGCCAAGGACCAGAACGAAACAAAACAGGAAAACATGAAAGCAAAACAAAACCAGAAGACTATACACTATATAATGGTGAGCATCCTGATTCAAAGAAAACAATCAAGGAAAATCTTCAAGTGCCCGCCATTTTGGATATGACCATGCTAAGCAATTCTGATATGTCTTTAACAACTGGTCATATGATTATCTCTCTTTTCCATCAAAGTTGCTATCTGACCACATTTCTTCAATCTTATCCTTTGTGCCTGGGTCAAGTTTTTTAACATTTTTCGAGGCTATAACAAACATCAAAGTCTTAGGAAAATCATCCTTCTCATGATACCTGCATTGATCAATTTCATATTCCTTGAAAGAAACATAGCTCACAAAGTTATCAATATCAATATTTGCATGCAATACTTCATAGGAAGCATTGTTGGGGTCATCAATAAGATATAACATTTTCTTTTCACTAGGTAACTTCACAAGGCTTCTCTCAATTGGTATGGTGGCATAATACATGTCCCTATGAACATTTCCACTAGCACTTATAGCCCACTTGATAATAAGATGCCCCATTTGGTAGGGAAATAAACAACAACAACATCAAGTTTCAAGTTCTTACCCTGGATAAGTCAGTAAATTGTACCACCAAACCTTTTACACATCCTACAACTGGCACCTCTCTAGAATCCATTGCAGTACACTTGCCATAAGATGATGTCACTTTAATGTTCAATTCATTCATGACCTCTAGAGGCATAACATTGCATGATGCTCCGGAATCAATCATACAATTGTGCAACAGTCTGTCCTTAATAATCAGTGTTGTAAAAAATGGATCAACATTTAATCGAGACTCAATCAAAGATGTTCCAAGTAAACTTCAGGTGGTTCACCTATTTCTTCTAGTACTTGGGGTTTTTTCAACTTTTTAATGGTAGGAGGAATCTCAACATTTCTACCTTGGGTGACCTTTTCTTCTCTAAACCCTAGATATTTAAATGCTTTGTTCCTATGCTTAGGGATTCTAAGCAATTCAACAATAGGAATAGAAATCTTGATCTGACTCAAGATTTGGGCTATATCACAAGGAACATATTTGGGTAATTGAGTGTTAGGAGGAACGTTTAAAAATTCATTTGATGGTACAAGATTTTTACATTCGAGCATAGGGAGGGACACAAGTTCTACTTTAGACAACAAGGCCTTTTCCAGATGCATCTTTCATTGGAGTTTCTTTTGGGATACTGGTAAGCACTAGAATTTTTGGTTTGTCCCGAGGCCCTACCCCTTTGGCAACCTTACTCCTGGTATTCTATTCTTTTTCATGGAAAACCACAATAGTCATTAACAACTACCTATCCTCTTCAAAAGGTATTCCTCCATCATACTTCTCAGTCATTAATGCCCTTAAATATTCAAAATCATTATTAGGCAATTCAAAAGCTTGCACCATATCAATTTTAGAAGTATGAGTTGGAAGAAGTGGTGAAACCTAGTGAATGTAATCCCAGAAATCTTTAACATTTCTTGAACTCATCATGTCAGCTTGAGGTTACTCCCGATGTGAACTCATAGAGGAATCCACCATGCATGCATCATCATCATGGTTATCATCATCATCATCCTCTTCAACTTGCTGATCTACTTCACATGGATAATGTGGCAAGAAATAGTTATCACACCACTCAATTTCATGAGCTTCACCAACAACAACTCTGGCATTTAGAGGATCAGAACTACTCTATTTTCCCTATCTTGGGGTTGTCTAGCTCCCATGGGTCCTTTACCTCTGTCATCAAACCTTTGATCATTTCTAGGATGATTTGCAAGTTTGTCTTGTCCTTGTTGCCTATGCTAACCCTGAGAACCTTGTCCAATTCCTTTCTCTACCCTAGCCATCTTGTAAGAGATTTCTTTGATAGCCCTGGCCAAAGTCTTTACAACTTCCTCAAGATCCACAACCTTACTTGATTAAGGATTTTCTAGGTTGATCGGTTAACACCCTTCCTCTTAGGATTTTTTCAACTACTTTAATGTTGTTCTCAATTTGCAGAGCCATGGTAAAGGCCTGCCTTAAAGTTCCAGGGTTCTTATCCCTCAAATAGTAAGCAACTTTCTTATCAAATGCATCTAAATACTTTATCAGACATGATTCATCACATGGCCTCAAATTAATGTAGTACCTTCTCAATGTTTTGTTAAATATTGTATTGAAATCATGCACTAATTCATTAGGATTCTTTTTATATTTTCAAATTCTAATAAAAGAAACCTAGGTCCATTTTATCACCGTCTTTGCATTCTAAAAGCATTCTTCATCTCTATCCAGGAGTTAATGGAATTATCTGGCAGAGATTTATACAAGTCCCTTGCATCTTCTTCTAGAGTATGGATAAACAAATCAATGTATACATCCTTAAATTCTAGTTCGAATTCCTCCATCATATTGACAAAGAGTTTCAAGTGCTAATCACCAGTGATTGCATTATTTCCTTGAAACTTAGGCAATCTTCTTCTTACATCTTGTGGCACAACATTTGGATAGCTAGCCATACCTCTAAAACTGATGGGACCAAAAGTATTAACAACAAATGGAGGTCTGGGTGGAGGCTAATCCATATTATTATGAGGAGGTGATCTTTCAGGAGAAATAAAATGATGAGTAGTGAGGGGTTTGTGTGGTATAGGGATACAATTTTTAGAATGACTGCCCTCTAAAGGCTCTATTTCTTGGAAAACTCTATTAGATTTGGAAAATACTGGGGCATATTGAGAGGCAAATGTTTCAAATACAAAATAAGGACCCTCTCCAGATGGATAATTCAGTTCAACAAAGAGACTACCTGATTCATAAGCACTTGAGGAAGTACTGCAATCTTCAATCACAAGTTGATCAGTTTCACCAATGGAGATCTCTTTTCTTGATGCTTGATCTCCAAAAACCTTCCAAATTATTCTTCCTTCTGAATTAGACTTTCCCAGCTCTTGAAACAACCTTCTACTAGGGTCCTTAGTGAAGAAATATCTTCTTCCTTCCATCTTTGCAGATATTAATGACAAATCTTACTTGATATATGTTAAGACACTAGTATTTATAAATAATTTAAATAACACGGAGTCACCACTAAGGATTTTCACCTTAGTTTGTGAAAATACACTATGAAATACCTATCAAATGTCTTTCAATACCAAATTCATAAAAATTTTACAAGATCTACTCTTCTTCTACCTAAATTTATCAATGATGATAAAAATATTAGTGCAATAATTGTATAAGCTGGAAATATTACACTCAGAACTCACAAATTTGAACAATTCTTATAGATCTAAATAGATAATGATGTTTCAACAATTTATTTGTATTTAGATCATGTAAGAAAAATTACTAGGGTCTATATGTACTATATTTGTAAAATAATTTAAAGAGTCCCTGACAATGGCGCCGCTAGTTTTGGTATCCAAATTCATTCTCCTTTTCAAACCGAGAAGCAAAACAAATTGGACATGGAGCTTAGAGACAGATAGATCATAGATGTGTGTCATTTTTAGTTAGGGATGAGATATAACTAGCCATTTGTCACTCAAATTTGTGGAGAGATGGATAACACCTTCAAGAGGATTTGACCTATCCTCACTACTTTAGGTTGTGCCTTTCGACCAGGGTGAGAGGACCCTTAGTGTAACCTCTATTTGATGAAGGAGATGGAGATATCCTTCTTTTGCACAAATTTTATGAAGAAAACCTTGGGAAAATACGGTCAATACTCCATAATTTAACTCTTAAGAGTTGTCACTTCTAAAAGATGGAGATACTTTCAACACAAGGCTAAGGTTACTGAAGACATTAAGAAATCCTGATTGTTCTGCATATTTTAGTAAATAGATTTTGTTCCTTTGTTGATATATAGGGAAAACATGGGTAGTTCAGGATGGATTCATGGTTTTTGAATGATTTTGGTGGGAGATGAAGTAGGATAAAGTTGATTATACCAAATCTTTGAGGGACTTCACAACAATGGACAACTCAACAACATAAAGCTTCAGAATAGTTAAGACGTTCCTTCAACCAGAAGGTGTGCTTCAATGGAGGCCTAGATCAACACATTTTCACACAATCTTTGAGACTATAACATGAAGGCTTGAATTAAAAGACTCAATTAAACACCAAAATCTCTTATCAATCATGCCTAAGGTACACCCAAAGACTTACAAACAATCTTTATCAACAAATGACAATGAATTGATTTTAAATTTGTTTATCTCATCACAAGATGAAGGATCTTCTTGAAATGAAATTACAAATACCACTAAACTATCATAGGGATGAGATCCTATGTGATTTCACAAATATTTCAATGTAATATTGCAATAGGAACAAAAGAAACCATTTGCATACATTTTGAAACAAAGCAGACACAAATTGCTAGAGATTGGACACAAATTAATTTCAAAATTACTTAGATTCATCAACAGAAGGGAAAGCTTCCAGAGAAATCTCAGTGCTCGTCAATGGCTATACATCTGTAACCAACTTGACATGATAGAAAATCTAACATAGAAGAAATTAATAGGTTATCTCGGATTGGTCTCTCAGGAAGACGACTTTCTCAAATTTTCTCTTAAGAATTAAACCCCAACCCTTTGCAAGAGTATTCTCATTACATTTATACATTTTACTCACTCAATTTTCCCCCAAAAGAGAAGAATATTTGAGGGACCTTTTCTTGTTACCAATTTGCCTCAGAAAGTGACATTTAACAAATTTGCATCCGAAAGCTACCAGGTGGACCAATTGTGAACTGATCATGTTTCTTGGGCCCTTGACTAATGACTAGGATGCCATGCCACAAATTTTTAGAAATCCTTCTAATCATTCTGATTCTTTCATGCGAGAAATCCCCTTTTAATCATTTTCCAAAGGCTCTGCACAACTGGATATGACAGGTAATCCTTTTTGCTCTCAAGGAAACACCTTTTTCATCTTTTGTGCTTGTAACTTTCATCATTTCATCTTTTTCCCTTTCTTTCCTCTGCAACTTTTTCTCACATCCATATTCTTTGGTAATTCCCATTTTTGCAAGTTCTTGAGAAATTCCAACTTCAAAATATCTACCTTAACAATCCTTGGAATCACAAATTAAGTTCTGAATCGATTCAATGGCACTTTATAGATAGAGACGACAAGGAATTTCATCAAAAATGATGAAAAATAGTGCATATTCGCATCTCCAAGAGTTTTGGAGAAAAAATGGCGAAAAAACAAACGCAATGCACAAAGAACTATTGATTATGCCCCTTCTCCACTTTATTTTATAACCGTCCACATGTTTCCTTGGTGCAACTACAAAGGAGAAGTACAGGGAAAGTTTCCAAATAAGTGCGGGCCTTCTATGTGCCCTGGCCCAAAAAAACTCCTTTTGGTCTTTAAAAATGTCTCAGCAAAAAAGGAGCCAACGGAAGCCTCCACATGTCTCAAAGGCACACTTTGAGATGGTCTCCAAAAGTAGAGGCCCAAAACAAGCACGGGCTCACCACATGTCTCAGTCTAGCAGAGTTGTTTAAAAAATTGAAGGATCAGTGGAAGGCGCCATGTGTCTAGGGTCCGAGACAGTTTTCCTTAGCTGTTGAAAAGTCCAAGAAAATGTGGAGTGAGTGGAAGCATCCAAGTGTCCTCTTGGCACTTTTTCAAAATAAAACTTAGGGGCCGGTCCCCAAACATGTGTGGTCCCTCCATGTGTCCTAGGCATTTCAAAATTACTTTGAAAAGTTTAAGTATAGAGCAAAGCCGGTGGAAGCCTCCACATGTCTCTCTGTTGCAATTGTTAAGGTGGGACCCTGAGGCAGATCCTCAAATGAGCGCCAACCCTCCACGTGTCCATGGTCTACCAAACTATACCGACCACATGAAAAATTTGTCTAAGTCCAGGCAAGGCAATGGAAACCTCCACGTGTCTCCCCGGTGTAACTCTAAGGCCAAACCAAAAGGTGAATTTTCATATGAGCGCTAACCCTCCACATGGACAAGATTTGAGTTAAAGCAAGCCTTAGAGTTTTCAAAGTGCCTCGCACTGAGTTGCATCCAACTAGAAAGGGCCACATTTCCATAGATGCTGAGATGTAAATTTGATGGGGAAAAACACACCCATCAAACTATAAAATGTAGGAAAAACACCATTTGAGCCCGGAAATGAATTTTTCTTTCAAGATAGATAATTTGGAAATGATATAAGGGCCAAATGCAATCCACCGAGCCACATCTAATCATGTTTCCACAAATATTTAGGACAAAGATGATATGGACAACAAAACGTGACTGTCGAAAAATAGAAGGAAAGAAAAAAACCTGAGTTTTCACCCAAGTTACAGACTCTTTCACATGGACAGAGGAACGAAAAAAATTGGACTTTTAAGTGATCCTCGACCAAGGGACTGATCATGGCAACCAAATGGAGGACAGAGTTTTTATGCAACAATATGGGGAGACAGAGAAAATGACAGAGCCCACAAAGGGAAGAACTTTAAGGACAAATAAGGTGAGACCAAATTGAGCACCAACACCACAAAAACCTTTATAAAAAAATGTTATATGATAAAACAATATGAGAGAAAAAATATTTCAAATAATCTTTAAGATAAGAAGAAATAGAGAAATTACATTCATTAAATAATTTTGTACCCATGATTATCCTAAGAAATCATTTCGGGAAAGAATTAATGTAATTTATTATCTTAGATTATTGTATTAACTCAACCATTTTACCATACAATAATTTACTTCTCAATTCTACTCTATCTAACTTCATGTCCAGTTATGGGTAAGCACATCAGTAAATAATTGTTGCAGAGGTATCACAAAATAATAGGTACTATAACCATAGGCCAATAATACAACCCATAATCACATCCTATAAACATGAGTGATCTAGTCACCGATAGTAACATAGGTTAAAATTACCTATACGGGTTCAAAATCCAATAAAGGGGACTCCTCTACCATGTCGGGTTGTAAAGTGTAGAAGATTCTAACTCATGGAAAATATATAGCACATTTGCAAAATTATCTCACTTGTTGAATACTTTCCATAGGGGATTTTAAGGGCATATAGTCACCAACTCAAGGAATTCAAGCCTATTCATTTTATGCACCAAGAAAATTTCTCAACACTTATAACCTTTTCCAACTTGAATATGTAACATTATCTTTTGTGTTTTCATTTTCCAACATTATCTTCTTCTCCTCCACAATTTGTCTTACAAAATATTATTGAAAAAAAGTGTGTTTCATTCTAGAATGATGCTCAAAGTTATTTTTAAGATAAATTACAATTTGAGTATCACAATTTATCCTTATAGCATTTTGAATGAGCCAAATATTGGAAATAAGTATTTCAAGCTAAATTGCCTCCTTATTTGCATGAGTAGTCACCACGTACTTTGCATCTTTGGTGGATATCAACATAATTTCTTGATGTTTACTCATCCAACTTATAACTCCACCAAACAAGTAAAAACATAACCAATAGTAGATGAAAACATCTCAAGATCCCTACCTAGTATGAACCCGCATAACCATGTAGATTGAGTGCCTTAATTTCTCCAAGACTACCCTTATATAAGTTTTCATAATCTTATGTTCTACGTAGATACTTAAAGATGATTTTTACTACAATTCAATGTTCCTTTCCAATATTTTCCATGATTCTTCAATCTATTCCCAATACATTATAAATATCAAGTCTTGTACCAACCATTGCATACATTAAACTATAAACTCCACTAGCATATAACACATTAAACATCCTCAATTTTGCTTCAGTTTTAGGACATTTTTCAAAATATGTTTTTGACTAACAAGAAAGGAATACCGACATGTTTACTTTCCCCCATTGTAAACTTTTACAATATCATATCAACATACTTCATTTTATTTAACCATAATTTCTTACTTACTCGATATGTCTTAATTTCAATTCCCAATTTTTCTTCATCTTTTAGATCCTTCATATATCTAATGTAGATGAGATTTGATACTTAAATTGAAAGATCATTTTCTTATTTTTAATCTCATCTATATATAATATGGGGATAACAAAACTTTCCCCTTTTTCTTTATAATAAACAAATGGATCAAATATGTTTCTTCCATGTCTAAGTCCTAAGACATACATGTTAAAGTTTTTGTTCCACATTATTTCAAACTGCTTCAAGCCATATAAATAATTATAAAAATTAAATATGAAACATTCATGTTCTTTAACATAAAATATTTTTGAATTCTTTATGAATATTTTTTCTTCAATCCAATCATGAAAAAACAACTTAAAATATTTCTATTATATTTCCATATTGAAAGAAATACCAATGGCTAGAAGAAATATAATAGAATGTAATTTAGAAACAAGAGAAAATATCTTGCAAAAACATAGTTTCTCTACTTATGAGAACCTTTTTGCTACCATGAGAGCTATATATCTCTCTGTTTTCACTTCTACATTGTAATTATTCTTCAATACCAATTTATAGAAAATATGTTTTCTTTCGGATGTAATTTTGCCAAGTCCCATTTTTTATTCCTATTTAAGGAAACCATTTATTCTATATATATTTTCCCCAAGAATTGTTTTATTTGTAGCCAAAATCCTCCTTTATAGACTATGGGTCATCATCAATAATAGAAAAAAGTAATGTGATTAACAAATATTAAAATATAAAGAGTATTGGGGTATTAATGTTAATATAATTAGGAGGACTAAAATGTTGTGTAAATAAAGTAAAACCGTATGAAACAAATGTAAATAAAATATTCTAAGCTAAATAAAACCCTAATTATACAAGTAAACAAGAAAAGACAACTTCGCTAATAAAAGGTGACTACTCCACGGTGTTGCGGAGTCTAACTACGATTCCAAAACTCGGAAAGAACACTTAGAGACCCCGCTAAGGGTACATATAGAGGTTTCAAGCCGACCGAGGCTCCTGGGAATGTATTGGGGTGCCCTAGTCAGTAGTTTGGGCACTTTGATTTCTATAAAATCTTAACACTTGAATCTTGTATGGTCACAAATTGATTGAACCCTTCCTATCTATTGCACTAGATTTTCCAGAAGAGCTATATAATGACCTGCAATACCAACGAAATATTAAACCTTAGAAAAAATAAAGATTTCAATGAATGGGTTACACCGACGTTAGCCATCAAACTAGTGATCTTATCACTTTGAGCGTTGCACTACATTTCAGACCTAGATGTAGTTCTAGTGAATGTGTACATGTGGTGCCCTAGGTGCTCTCGTTCTAGTCACACTTTGTGAAGTAGTGAGTAATAATAACTATAAAAAATGTTAATAACATATGTGCATGGAATAGAATATAATCTCTCCCCCTATGTAGTATGTGTGATGCGAGATCTCCTCGCCTTAATGCATGACACTATGTGGATGAAAGTGATGAAATAGATGCAACTCTAGATGTAGTGATAGTAATATGTGATGCTTAGGACCCTTATTATGGTCTTGTAAATTTATATTTATAGGGATCTCAAGATTAGTTTTGTAATTAATCCCGACAAGGCCGACTGGGCAAATGTTAAGGATGAAAAATGACTAAAAATGTCTCAAATAGAAGTGGGAAAGGATGTGCATAGATCGAGGTGCCTAGGGTGGGACCAGGTGGTGCTTGAGGAACCCCAAGACAGTTGGGGTGCCCTAATTTTTGGCTAGAATGACAGGGCGGTTGTGATATGGAAAGATAAGTTCAAGAAAATATGCAGGAATGATGAAATAAAATATAAAATAAATATGGCCAAAAGGTGGGATTAATTAATACTTTATTCACTTGAGAACCTTCTAAATAGTAGTATAATACCGGATAAAAATGTCTAAAGTGTATAATTTTGTGTTTACATTTTACCCCAATTTATGTTTTTGAGCGGGCGCTCGTAACATAAACTAGAGAGAGATGCATACCTTATATCCATATAGAGTGTAGAAGAAGACGTTCGATGGACTAGGCTCAAGTGTGGAATAAAAATAAAAATGTAGGAGTGATGATTCTAAAGATGAAAATTATGCATAAAAAGTGATGAGAGTGAACCTAGGGAGGAACACATGTGTAGCTATTATTGTTTGTAGTGAACTTGCATGGTTAGTAAAGCTAACTTCTCATAACGGTGTGTTTTTTTGTTGTTATCACTATTATTGTTGGTTTTTCCCCCAATTTTACTGTTTATTTCTCATACGGTTGGACCTGCAAAGAGAAAATGATCAAGTAGTCAAATATGTATGTATGTAAAGACATTGTGTAAAATACACATGTATATAGAAATGTGTAAAGTACATAAATGTAAAATATGAAAGAATAAAACTATAAATGGAACATGTGCACTGATATATGTCGAGAAAAAGGGTGTAGAATGATATCCAAGATCTTGTCATGAGATTTTTATGCAATCTCACACCACCTTGTATGAGGAAGTATAGGAAGGAAATATGTTGTATCCTCCAATATTTTACCGCTCGCTGAAATGTGTTAAGATATATTTGTACTATCTTGGTTTTTGGGTGATCCGATGTCATTGGATTGAGTAGTGTAGAGACACACATGCACCGTAACCCTTGAGTCTATAACCATTACACAAAATTGTTATAGGACATCGTTTCTTGTACATACCATTGTGTATGGAGTTCATATCTTGTCTGAACTCACTCGCTATTTGTAAACTGATGTAAATACATTTTGTTAGTAGAAAACCCTCAATGATGCCCCCCCTCTTTGGGGGTGCATACAACATAGCTAAAAGGAGAATGCAGTCCTAAAAGAGGACCAACCGCCTTGACCTATAGAAATCTTCCCTGCAGGGGGAAAGCTAAATCACTTGGTAAATACCAAGGCACATACAAAAGGGTATGGATAGGGAAAACAACTACCAAGAAAATTAGTGTAAACACACATGAAAAAAGAAGACCACACAAATCGAGTGTCAAGTATAAGACATCACTCATGATGTTGCAAGAAACTCAAGGCCATTATGGCTGCAAATAAAAGACAAGTGTGCACACAAGCAAATGGAAAATCCTACATACAATGTCAAATAAAGTAGACAAGTAGAAACAAACAAGTAGTCATAGAAACATGTAAAATTGCGAAACAAGTATTACACGTGGAAAACCCGTTAGCATGTTAGAGTGATAAATAATATTTCAAATTGTGTATAAGAAAATAGTATAATATTTTATGTACAAAATCAAACAATAACACCCAGGTAGAATGAATGTGGATACCCCTAGCAAGCGATATAAGAAGGGTAGAATGAGAGCATCCATACCGCGTGTAGAGTCCTGTATTTGTGAACACACTAGGAAAAGGTGTGAATGTGTATGTGTATATGATAATGACATAGAAGAAAGCAATATAACATGTGTAGTAAAGTGGGCATGCATAATACTAGCAAGTGAGAGAAAATGCCACCAAGACAATGCAATGTTGTGGATGGATGGAATGGAATGCATGATGAAATGATAGGAGCATCATGCCCCCTGAGTGGATGGAAGTTTATGCGGTGAGGTTCACTTTTTTCCCCCTCGGTATCCAATAATGACTTGTAAATGAGAGTGCATCATCGGAAATGGTAGATTCATGTTGGTTGTATCTAGTGTGTTGTGATGAGTGTGTATGTGTAATGGTGATGAAATGCAACATGTGAAGAGATGTGCATGGACCCTATAGCTTGAGCATATACCATGAATTGTTGAATAGATGAGTGATGATTTATCCCTAAGTGTATATCATTATAGAATGAGTGGATGGTGAGGAGACAGATGGAGAGATATGTGTGGACCCTATAGCCTAGCAATATACCTCCACTTGTGGAATGAGTGAGTGATGATTTAGCCCTTAGTGATGATTTAACCTAGAGTGTATGTCACTACAAGATGAAATGAGGGAGTGGTGATGTAACCTAAGGGTGTATACCACTACAAGATGATAATGGGGGTGGTGATTTAGCCTAAAGTGTATACCACTACAAGATGATAGAATGGGTGACAATTTAACCTAAGGTTTATGTCACGAATGCTAGAAATGTCACATGAGGAAAATTTCGCATGGTGAATGTAACATTGATTTAATTGGAAAACCCTCGGTAGTCAAGTATGGACCGAGGAACTAAAGTGTGTCATAAGGTGGTGAGTGCAATGCATAAAAAAAGTGTAGTATAAATGACCAAGTGATGAAGATGGTATGTAAATGCATAGTTTGGGAAATGCAATGCAAGATATATAATGTTTATAGAATATGTAATCCGTGAAATTCAATAGGAAGTGTATATAGAAATGGAATATGTAAAGATGATAGATAGAGCTAGACTCATATATAATGGAATCTAGTGTAGTGTAAAATGAATGAAATAAATGTAAAACTAGATGCGGTCCTATGACGAATAGTGTAATGTGTATAAGATATATGATGTATAAATGACTAATAGATGAGGGATGTATAAGATAATGTAAAATGTAGGCTATGTATAGAAATGATGATAGAATGTAAATGTTTAGGATGTAGCGTGTAGTGTGTGGAGATCGGTGTAATGGTAATCCCTCAACCGTCTTGTATGAACTGAAGCAAAGAGTTTGTCATTGGGTAATGACGATGTGATAGTGAATGATAAATGATGTTGATAGAAATAATGAAGAATAAGTATGAAAGATAAGAATAAGCAGGTATGTAGAGACAAGGGAGGTGTGTGAGTGCTATGTCCCCCAAATATGTACGTGATGAAGGTCAAATCAAAAGACACTAAGTGGATCAATATACATAGTATTTTCCTTAAAAAAGTGATGGGATGTGAAGGATAAGTATGACCATGGCATGGTTCTTCATCATAGTAAACTTCATCGAGTCCCAATTATTAACATATGTAGGGTCTATAACGGATGTTGGGATAAATAGATTAACTTTAGGACATGGTTGTTGCTCATGGTCCGATGTTGTTGTAGATACCTTTCATTAAGGAGGAATGAGAGAATCCTTAAGTTTCATATCTTGACTGGGTAATACAATAGATGACTCAAGTAATAGGATGTGATGTAGAGAAATACATAAGAAGTGAGGAGTTCTTGTGATTTGATAATGTTATAAAGGATGGAGTAGGAGGATATCATGAACTAATTTGGAGAGGTTTCTGCTTAGGTGGATCTTGACTAACCAAAGAAGGTGTATGAGAAGTGGTAGGGTGATGTTCCTTAGATGTAGAAGGATCAATTTTTGGAGCCCATTTAGGGGTAGTATTTGTAGGTGGGTGTGTTAATCAAAATAAGCTCCCTCTTATTTTGGGTTAACTAGCTTCCTTTTGTGCCTCAATCAAATTTTTACACATTTCAGGCACTCAAATTTTTTTGGGTATTGCTTCATCAGATAGAGAATTATTTCCCCTTTCCAGAAAGGTAAGGAAGTCCTCCTAACTCCTTGTATTTTGCAAGTTATGGCTCGGTGCGGTTGGAGGAAAATTTGCCAAGGCGGACCCGCGGGAAAAATTTTGGCACTTAGCCTTTTGGGTAAAAAACTCAAAGGAAAATTTCAGCCTGAAAGCCCGTAGAGGAAAATATATTATTTGAGGCCCACGCCTAGTCAGGATGTGCCACGTGTCAAGGTGGAGCAATGGAGCCGGAGAAGGACTTTAAATTTTTATGGTGTTTGGTTAAAATGCATCAAAGGGAAAAAAATAGAAGCGCATCCCCTCCGAGCAATAAAATTATGCCATGTGTCCAATCAACAGCGGGAGTTGGGGCATCGGGAGAATTTGGAAAAAATTTCCAAAGTGGTTAAAAGGGCAAAGGTAAAAAGTTGAACCGCATCTCCACACAAGATCAAAAGGTGCCACATGTCCACATCAGTAGCAGAGAAGCGGACCGGTGGAGGATTTTGGGGAATTTTCCCAATTTCGCAAAAGGGGCAAAATTTTGTTTTGAAACCATGGATCAACCAGAGGGTGCCACGTGTCATCAGAGGAGCGGGGCATGGAGAATTTTTGGGAAATTTTTCCAATTTGAAAAAAGAGGGAAAATTTTCAAATTTTCACCCGCGAACCTGAATTTTACCATAATTTTGCCATTTTTACAATAAATCTTCAGAGGGGCATATCTTTCGCATTAGAGCTCGATTTTCATGATTTTGGTATCAATGGAAAGTTGAAATTCTCCACAAGATAGACCCTTCAATTTCAAATTTTGATGGATTTTTGTGGGAGAAAAATGGGAAAATGTCTCTGGCATGCAAAAAACACAGAAAAATGATCCCAACCACCAAAATTAATGAAGTATGGGATTTTTCATGGAAACCCATCATTTTGTAGGCCAATTGAATGGATCTTGTCGATGGTTTGAGTTTTAAAATCGATTTTCCCACGTTTTTCATCTTCCTTCATTCTTGCTCGAGTGATAAAAGCTAGATTTGGATCATTTGTAAAAGTTGTTCATCATTCTTCTCTACCTCTCCCTTTTGTTCTTCCCCAAGGTCGAAAATGGAGTTTGAACCTCCCCTCCTACTTTGTAATGGTGTTTTTTTCCTCTTACCCATGAAATTATGTTTTGTGCAAACTTCTTGAGTAATAAAAATGTGCTTTGTGATGCATTTGTCAATCGTTGCTCATTTTTGGTTGTTTTCTTCTTGCCTCTCTTCATTACAAGGTATTTGTGCATGTTTGGATGTTCATTACAGGTTTTGGAGCTGTGTTCATGGAGTTTTGGAACATTTTTGTGTGAAATCCATCTTTGGTCTATGATGCACTTGTCCATCCTTCCATTTCTCACCTCTCTTTGTTTCCATGGCAATTTTGATAGATGATCAACATTTTCCTTCTCTGGTGTATCACCATTTTAGTGTAGGCTCTATTTTTCCTTGTTTTCTTCCTCTCCTTGTCTCCTTGGAAGTTAGATTAGGATTAGATTAGCTTGCCTGCACTAGAATAGCTTGTGGCAGGTAGTTTAGGAAGAGGAACCAACCTTCTCTGGAGAGCTTTCCCCATTTGCAAAGGTCCCACACTTTGGGAAAGCTCAATGTTGTGCAATCACACCAAATGACTTTTGCCTTAGAAAAGTAGATCCATAACTCATTTGGGGGTGTTGTGATTTTGCACTAACAGTTTTTGGCACACCCGGTGGGACCCAAGAGGTCTTCCACTTCATTTTTTGCAGGTTGATGTGTTCCTGCTTAAAATTTCAGCCTTTGGAGGCACTTACAAACACATCTGGTGACTCCATCTGATCAGAAACCCATCTCTAAAGTTGCATACCTTCTTTCCATTCATTTTCTTTCATTTTTCATTCATTCTTCCTTCCATCTCTTCCATCTTCTTCCATTCCATGAAGTTGTGTAACCATGACTTCGTTTCCCTCATGGAATTCACATTTACAACAACATCAATGTTTCCACCTCCAACATATTTTTCAAATCCTTCAAATCAACATTTTGATAAAATTCAAAACTAGTATGCATATCCATATGAGCAATGCAAAAATTAGTTTGGATATGAAGCACATCAAGCACAAGGGTATGCAGATTGTGAGGGCAGTCAAGAAGAAAATGCAGATTTCTTAGAGAAGATCCAAAAGATGGAGATTGGCATGGTGCAATCAAGAGCAACAACTCAAATGGAGGCTTTTAGAATTGGTTTCAGAGCACCTTGTCCATGGGGAGGCCCTTTTCCAAGACACTTCAGCCCTTAGGAGAAGTTGGACTTCATGATTGAGATGTTACCCCAACTTGCACAATGGACAATAGAGATAGAGGCCTATAAACTTGGTGTCAGTAGCCTTGTCAATGGGTAAGTTCTACACCATCATCTAGTTTTTCTCTTTCCATTCCTCAAGCAGCACCATCTCATTTTGAATTCCAAATTCCAAATCCATCCCTTGTTTCCCCAAGTGTTGATTCCATTTCTCCATCCCCTAGTCTTCCACCTCATCTCAATTCTTCTATCCTTTTCCCTTCCAAATAGTCATCCCCTCCACAAGAGCTAAAAGAAATACCTTCCACTCCAAGGAAACAAGAGTTTCTACCTCCTCCACCACCACAAAAAATTGCAAAATCAATTGAATTACAACCCACCCCTCCTCTTGCATTCCCAAATCCATGTTGGGAAGATAAAAATGTAATGCCACTCAAGGACAAGAAAAGAGGAGCCCAACAAAAAAGAAATGATAGACAATCTGAAGAGTTGGGCTGCCAAATTTGGGATAACAAAGATCCCCTTACTGGTTAAGCCTACAGAGGAGGTAAAGGGTGAAGAACAAGTGGTGGCCAAGGATGATTTTATTGCAGCAAAAGAAGAGAAAAAGAAGAAGTAGATCAGCAATCAGTTTGCTCAGAATGTAGTGTCCATGTTGGCACTCTACTTGAAGGAAATGTTGATCCAATTCAAGTTACACAATCAGCCATGGAAGAGGAAATCTCTAAAAGAGATCTTGCAGCCCCAACTTGTCCTCTAGAGCAGCAGATTGAAGAGTTTGATTTGTCAAACTTCATGCTAGAGGAAGAGGTCATTCAAGAGCAAGATTGTCTTCAAGCAGCAGAGGAAGGAGAAGCTACTCCAAATCCAAAAGAAGAGGAGCACATTCTAGCTGTGGAGGAGAAAAATGCAGATCCAAAAGCTTTGAACACAAAACAGGCTATAGAAGAACCTTCAATTCTTCCTTCTACTTCATTCTCTTCAAGCTCCAACATTGAAGAAGAGTTTTATCTTTCAAACTTCATGTTTGAGGGTGAAGGAAACCATGGTGAGAAAGTTATAGATCAAGAGAACACCATGGAAGAGGTTGAACATTTGCAGCAGGACAACAATGAGGTAGTTTATCTGTCAGATTTGGAGGACTATTTTGATGGAGAAGAACCGGTTGAGTTTCTATTGTTTTCTCCTTCATCATCCACCTTCTAAGCACATGATCTTGCTATCATGGAGGAGAAATTTCAGTTACAGTAGCTTGCATCTTATAGCAAATCTTTGTAATCAAGGTTGGAAGATTTAAATCTTCCATGTTCTTCATTGGAGGAAGAAGGGAAATAGCAGAAAAGCTCCACCATTTCTTCCACACCATTCATTCAAGAAGGTCCACAAGAAGACTCCATTTTTGGAGTTTAATTTTAGAGCTATGGGCATATCAAATGGATCGATGTTGCCTAATCGGTATTTGGCTTCCTTAGAGCCAAAGGAGAAGCCACAACCAGTCATGCTTGCCTCTAAGCATGAGGATGATATACAAGGTACCAAGGATCAGTTGTAATACCTCTTCAATCCAAATGCAGAGCAACTAAAAGAGGTATTTGATTTGTTTCCTATTGATACCTTGATGATTTGGGTGGAGGACTGGATTCTTCTCAGTTTTCCACTCATACTAATAGCCATGATCAGCTCCAAATCATTTGCATGGCTACCAATTTTGAGGAAAGGAAGTTATTTTACACAACCAGTTGCAGGGTTTGTTTAGCTTACCTTTTCTCTTGGTTAGAGTAGAGTAGGTAGGTTTTCTTTCAACAGAAGAAGTGATTTTGCACACTTTGCATGTTCCATTTGGAGCATGTATGATTTCCAATTTTGTACATAGTTGTTTGGTGTTGTTTTGGTTGCTCTTGCACAGTTCATTTCAGTGGCATTTTGGTGAAGATCAATTTCAAGTTTCAATGGGTTTCCAAGTGACTCAGAGGTCAGAATTTCAGAGTTCAGATTAGAATCAGTTTATCAGGCTTGACTCCATGCCCAATGGATGCTTCAAAGGCCACTGATCATTCATCTAGTAGGTAAATGACCCCTGAGAGTCGCCAAATTGTTAACCAAAATAAGCTCCCTCTTATTTTGGGTTAACTAGCTTCCTTTTGTGCCTCAGTCAAATTTTTACACATTTCAGGCACTCAAAATTTTCTGGTATTGCTTCATTAGATAGAGAATTTTTCCCCTTTCTAGAAAGGTAAGGAAGTCCTCCTAACTCCTTGTATTTTGTAAGTTATGGCTCGGTGGAGTTTGGAGGGAAAATTTGCCAAGGCGGACCAGCGGAAAATTTTTGGCACTTAGCCTTTTGGCTAAAAAACTCAAAGGAAAATTTTGACCCAACAACCCACGGAGGAAAATATATTGTTTAAGGCCTATGCCTAGTTAGCATGCGCCACATGTTAGGGTGAAGCGGTGGGGGCGTAAATACTTTAAAGTTTTATGGCATTTGGTCAAAATGTGTCAAAGGGCAAAAATAGAAGCACATCCTTGGTGAGCAATAAAATGATGCCATGTGTCCAATCAGTAGCGGGAGTCAAGGCATCGGGAAAATTTGGAAAAAAATTCCAAAGTGGTTAAAAGTGCAAAGGTAAAAATTTGAACCACATCTCCGCTGCAGAATCAACGGTGCCACGTGCCCACATCAGCAACGGAGTGGTGGATTGACGAGGATTTTGGGAAATTTTCCCAATTTCACAAAAGGGGAAAAATATTGTTTTGAAGCCACGGATCAACTAGAGGGTGCCACGTGTCATTGGAGGAGTGGGGCATGGAGAATTTTTGGGAAATTTTCCCAATTTGAAAAAGAGGGAAAAGTTCAAATTTTGGCCCACGAACCTGAATTTTGCCCTAATTTTGCCATTTTTGCCCTAAATCTTCAAGAGGGCATATCTTTCGCACCAGAGCTCAAATTTTCATGATTTTGGTATCAATGGAAATCTGGTGAAATTCTCCACACGATGGACCCTTCAATTTCAAATTTTGATGGAGTTTTGTGGGAGAAAAATGGGAAAACGTCTCTGCATGCAAAAATGTAGAAAACAACCCCAACCACCAAAATTAATGAAGTATGGGCCTCTTTCTCGCTTTGCGAAGAAATGTACTTCAAAGTATGGGATTTTTCATGGAAACCCATCATTTTGCAGATAATTGAATGGATCTTGTTGGTGTTTGGAGTTTTAAAATTGATTTGCCCACGTTTTTCATCTTCCTTTCTATTCGAGTGATAAAAGCTAGATTTGGCTCATTTGTAAAAAGTCATTCATCTTTTTCTCTCCTCTCCCTTCTTTTCTTCCCAAGGTTGAAAATGGAGTTTGAACCCCCGCTCTGTAATGGCATTTTTTTCCTCTTACCCATGAAATGATGTTTTGTGCAAACTTCTAGAGCAATAAAAACATGTTTTGTGATGCATTTTTCCATCCTTTCTCTTTTTGGTTGTTTTCTTCTTGCCTCTCTTCATTACATGGTATTTGTGCATGTTTGGATGTTCATTGTAGGTTTTGGAGATATGTTCATGGAGTTTTGGAACATTTTTATGTGAAAATCAATCTTTGGTCTGTGATGCACTTGTTCATCATTCCATTTCTCACCTCTCTTTGTTTCCATGGTAGTTTTGATAGATGATTAGCATTTTCCTTCTCTAGTGTATCACCATGTTAGTGTAGGCTCCGTTTTCCTTTTTTCTTCCTCTCCTTGTCTCCTTGAAAGTTAGATTAGGATTAGATTAGCTTGCCTCGCACCGGAATAGCTTGTGGCGGTGTAGTTTAGGAAGAGGAACCAACCTTCTCTAGAGAGCTTTCCCCATTTGCAAAGGTCTCACACTTTGGAAAAGCTCAGGTGTTGTGTAATCACACCAAATGATTTTTGCCTTAGAAAATTAGATCCATAACTCATTTGGGGTCTTTGTGATTTTGCACTAACAGGTGTGTAATAAAATGTTTTCCAGTGAATGAAATAAAGCCTTGACACTCTAGATATTTGAATCTATGGTGTAAAGGATAGCTATCGTGGTCATTATGCACATTGATTCAATGATTTTGGAAATATGGATGATGTTGGTGTTTGGCGTGATGATAAGGATGATAAAAATGAGTATCTAGTAGAAGAATCAATAAACGACTAAGAAGTTGGGATAGAATGTCATGTGGATTAGCATTGAGATCAAGTATGATATTTTCTCGCAATGTCATGACTTGAGGTTCAACTATATGACATGTATGGGACATAGATTGAATAGGAGATGTCGAAAAGAACAAACATGTGATTGATAAGCATCCCTAAACGTTAAATTTCAGATCTAAGGGATGTGATGGGGATTCCATAGATTGAATAGAGGATGTATGCAATTGAGAAACATATTTAAGTCAATTAGATCTCATATATAAGATATATTATCATTAATTCCATAGATTGCGAAAGAGGATGTATGCGATCAAGAAACATCCTTAGACTCTTGACCTTCATATCTAAGAGATGTGATTGTGAATTCCATTATATAAAATTTTTCATGTAAGGCCCGAATGGAGTCTAAGATGGGTTGGCTATATGGAGGGTCGTCAAGATCGGGGTTAATAAAGAAATAATGAAGAAACACACTTAATTCATGTGGTGGTGTATTGTCATCAAAATACTTGGTATCTAGGGATTGTTTGAAAATATCCTAATAAGTGGGATATCTCTTAAATAACTTAGATAAAGAAGCTTAACCCATGATATCAGAAGAATAAGGATCCTAAGCGTGAAAGACATCAGGTTCACCAAAATGATTAACAAAAATCAAAACCTAAAGAGTACTAGGATATTAATATTAATCTAATTTGGAGGACTAAAAAACTGTAAAAATAAACCAAAACTATATGAAACAAATGTAAATAAATTATTCTAAGTTTAATAAAACTTTAATTATGAACGTGATGAAGGAAAAATGACTTAGGCTGATAAAAGGTGACCATCGCACGGTGTCGCGGGCCCGACTACATGATTCAAGAACTCGGAAAATACACTCAAAGACCCCGCAAAGGGTAGATCTGGATGTTTTAAGCTGATTGAGGCACCACAGGTACCTTGGTCTACGCTTTGGGCACTCTTATTTGTATAAAATCTCAAAACATGAATCTCGTATGGTCACAAATTGATTTGAAATGCTGCCTATTTGTCACACTAGATTTTCCATATGAGATGTATAGTGACTGCAAAATACCAAAGGAAGTAACAAGCCCTATAAAAAAATAAAGATGCAAATGAATTTTTCTGACATGCACCTCATCCACGAAACTAGGGTCTTATCACTTAGCGTTGCACTACCTTTCGGACTGAGTGTACTTCTAGTGAGTGTGTGCATGTCATTCCCTAGGTGCTCTCATTTCAGTCACACTTTGTGAAGTAGTGAGAAATAGTAATTATAGAACATATAAAATAATGTTTGAATGGAATAGAATAGAATCCCTCCCCTATGTAGTGTGTGTGATGAAGATCTCATGGCCTTGATGCATGGCATTGTGTGGATGTATGTGATGTGATGGATACAACCAAGGGCTCTTATTATGGTCTTATAACTTTATATTTATAGGGCTTTGAAGCTTAATTTCATAAGTCATTCGACAAGTCCGACTAGGAAAAGGATAAAGACAAAAAATGGCTATAAAGGCACCAAAAAGAAGTGGTAAAGGATGTGCATAGATTGGGGACCCCAAGGTGGTACCAGAGCACCCCATGGCACCCTAGTATAGGTTTGGGAGCCCTATTTTATGGATATAATTATAAATAAATTGCGAAATGGATGGATAAGTGAAAGAAAATATGTGGGAATGAAAAAATAAAATATAAAATAAAGATGGCCAAAATGTGGGATTAATTAGTACTTTATTCACTTGAGAACCTTCTAAATAGTAGTATAAGACTGGGCTAAATAATGTCTAAAGTGCATAATTTTGTGTCTACATAATGAAAGAAAATAAGAAGTAAAATTAAGATGAGTTTTTATATTAGGTTCCCTTCTCACCATATCTAATTTTCTCAAAACTAGAGTTTCTAGTTCATCATCTTCTACTTCCTCATCCTTTACTTCATTTTAATATTCTTCTTATAACTCTCTGTCTAGTTAATCTTATGTAATTACATTAAAATCAGAAAAAAAAATTCAAAATATTTTTGTTTAACATAAGGTTTTTTAATTTCACTCTTTGGTTTTACTTCTTTCTGATGAATCCCCTTAACATCTCTTAAGATTACATGATGAATGTAAACAAAGTTCTATGTTTATAGATTCCATTGCTTGTATCCTTTTAAACCATTATAGTATCTAGTAAATATGTACTTACAATATTTATCATCTAACCTCTTTTGGGATATACATATAAGTGATATAAACAAATACCCTTAAATGTTGAATATAGGGTCTCTTACTAGTCCATGATTCCTCTCTATTTATATCTTCAAGGATAGTTGTGGGTGATCTAAGGATCATGTAACATGCAATTATTATTGTTTCTTCCTAGAATTTCCTGTCCAAACTTGGACCAATGAGCATACTGCACCCTTATCCAACAAAGTTATGTTCATTATTTTTACATATCTATTTTTAACAAAGATATATGGAGTTGTTTTATTCCTTTGTATTCCACATTGTTTATGAATTTTCTTAAGGAAATTAGATAAATATTCCCTCCATTATCACTTATTGAAATCTTTATCATCTATTCTTTCTGATTTTCCACAAACTCCTTAAAATATTTGAACTTATTGAGAACCTCATATTTTTTCCACATAAAATATACCCACGTAATCCTCGTAAAAATCATGATTAGTGTGACAATATAAAACTTTTCTAGATATGCAACTCTTACATGTCCAAACACATCCTTATGTATTCAATGTAGAAACCCCTCTCGAGCTTGTAGTATTTCTAACAAACATTACCTCGAGTTTTCTCTCCAAACACAATGCTCACAAAAATAAAATATAAAGTACAATCAAAAATTTCTGAACTATATATTTTTTAATTAATGCACAAAGGAATTTATCTCCAATATGAACCATTATTTGATGCAAAAATACTATCATTTTTACAATAAAGTTTGATTTATATCAGTAACTTTCTTATCCTCCAAAATCACCGATATATTACACCTATAACTCATATTGATTGAATATTATTCCTCTAAGTTCTCCCATAACAAGTACTATTTCTCCTCAAACCATCATGCAATTGTCCTTGATAAAAATACTAGCACACCACATAATTCATAGTACTAATTGATATTAGGAAAGTTAGGTCAAACCTTTAATGTGCATAACATCAACTTGAGAGTTTTTATGCTTATGCCATCACCGAATGTTAACACAACGTTCCTAAAACTTATGCTTTTATAGGTTGAGTTTTATCCTAAGAATATTTTATGTAGATTGATTTTTCATAGTCACATAAGCACTCTAGATGATGGGATATATTAGAAGACTCACCTAAATCAATCGACCATGCACATTCAAATAAAAATATTCCAATATTTCTTGAAATTCCCCATTTAACCATAGTTATATCATTTCCTTGTATCTTTGTCTATAGTCTTAGATTTCATTCTAGACTTTGACTATCTTTTCTTCTCATTACTTTTCTCTTGGGTATGACCTATTACATACAAAGAAACCTTATGTTAATAATATTTAATGTATTTCCACCTCATTTATTATGATAATAAAGTTACAAGTAAATCCTTGAGGTATTTTTTTCATTGTGGTAAAACTAATATCCATATCTATATTATCCCAAGAATCAATTAAAGAACATAATAAAGTAATACACTTGTCTAATTCTTCAATTTCAATATAAAAATATATCAATTGACTTACAAAAATATGAAATACATTAATATATTATGTGATAGAGTACCTTTCATTCATTCACAATGAATATAATCTCTGACGAAGAAATAATTTATTCGCCAAAGAATTTGTTTGATACAAACTTATGAAATTCTCCCATAACACATGAGTGGTTTTCTCATTTGATAAATTCACAATAAATTAATCTAAAACATAGAATTTTATTGAACTATTTTCCTTCCAATCGATATTTTCCCAATCCCCAACTTCATACCCATAGTAAGAATTTCAGACACAACAATCCATTGATCTCTATCTACAAGAAGATATTCCATAGAAAAAATGTTGTCCATTAAAATTTTCAATCTCAATCCTTTCGCTTCCATACATTTTCCTCTACTTGAACAGATGTACACATGTAAAAATTCCACTATAAACAAATCTTATCAATAGTGTCAGAAAACCCTAGCTCTTCACACACAGCTAGAACCTAGCTCTAATACCAAATGAAGAGAATTTAATCTAACAAAAAAATACGATGAAATAAATAAATCATAGAATGTTTAAGATAAACATAAAAATAAATGAAAAATAAAAATAATACAATACACAAGATATAACCTCTCGAATCACTTTCGAGACAAAACCAAGTGTAGAACGTAACCCCTTATTGTACTAAGTCAACCAAATCCCCGTATAGTAATATAATTGTTGATTCTAAAATATCCTACTATATATCGATCTATATGTAATCACATCGGTATGTAACCATCATAGTGGCATTAAGAAAAAGGGTAGCAAAACAACATGCAAAGAATAAAACCCATAATGGATTGCCATACACATGGGCGATTTGATCATCCATACTAACATGGGATAAAATTACCTACATAGCCTAAAATAATATAAATAATACCCCTTCAATCATGTCAATTTTTATAGTTTAGAAGAGTATAATTCGTGGATAATATAAAACAAATTTCAAAAAGAGTGGGAAATGATATTTGATAGCCAAGTGCTAGATTGCAAGTGTAATAAAAAATGAAATAAAGGAGTCATGAATTTATTTAAAAGGATAATAATCTTTCAGAAAGAAAAAAAAACATTTGAGAACTCAACTTTTGTAGTGCCCACCATATTTTATACATTTCTTATGTTTTGTTGACTTAGTTTGATAAGTTTATTATTCTATGTGGAGATAATGGACACTTGATTATGTTGGATATTGCTTAGATACTTCCTCGTTTTATCACCATTTTTACTATGATACTCTAAAACATGGTAAGGTACTACTATATTAGACATTCATTGCTTGTACATGTTATTGAAATTATATGTGATTTAGAGATAAGGATATGGATGATTATGTGAGGAAATGAATGTGATGTTTATATTATATATATCATTGATTATGATGATTATTTATATATTGATGGATAAATAAATGCGACATGATTATATTCAGTTAGATACAAAGTTATTTAATGATCATTATTGTTTATATTGTTAGTTTATTTTATTTTAGAATGCGTAGGTATGAGGCTTTTCTTTGAGTGTGTACGACTACAAGTTGTGCCACGAGGAGAACATAGGTCTCAATGGTAGACTACCAAGGCAATCAAGCTTCCTAGTTTGACTCATCCTCATCTTGTTTTACCTTTTCATTTATGTGTGGGTGTTGTATATGGTTTGATCACTTTATTTGTTTGAGGTTGGTCCCATTTGTAACACTTTACTCTTTGTCATTTTATAAAATTATTTTGTTGCTAATCTTCCTATTTGGGAATGTTTGTTGATTATAATCTTTTGGTCATGTTTTTGTTAATGTGTGTTATGTCTGTGTTATGAATTGTTATGGGAGTCTTTGGATCACATAGTTGTTTTTTGTTGGGATAATCAAACACTTTAGATACTTCACTTTTTCTCAAATCTCATATTTGAGTAAAAGGTGGAAATTTGAAGCTTGGATGGAAAATATGGGTTCCTATTACCCTAAAAAGACCATGTACACCTAACCTATGGATGGGGTGGAATTCTTATAAACTCATATATCTTTTTACCTCATAAAATTCCCTCTCAAGTCACCATATTTCTCTTGACTTGTCTCATGTGAGTAATCATGGGATGGGGGTAGCACATAGTTGGGGAATTGCAATAAAAAATTTATTATCTTTTATGATTTATTGAGTTGGGGGATTATGAATGGAAACTCAGGTAATTAGGACATGCCTAGTTACAAGGATGACACATGTCACCCTCCCATGGGTTTGGGGATGTGTAGCTTTCTCTATTCCCATCGCAACTTTATATTTTTAAGGGGCTTTTTTAAAAATAATATTTGGGAGAGATTTTTGAAAGTGGAATCTTGGATTTCTTGAAAGGAGCTTGTGTGGATTCCATAGGATCATTCAAATCTTGAGGAGTTTACTTTGATTATGAGGTATACATCACCCATTATTTTTTAATAGTATTGCAATGATGCATGTAAACTTTGTTAGTTGTGATGATGTTTTGTGTTGGGCATGAGAGTGAAGTTTGTTGGTATTCCTCATTCTTGTGCTTAATTTTTTTTGTCTCTTCACCCCTAATGGGGAGTGAATTTTAGAAGGATGTTGAAAAGGAAAGTGATCAATGTTTTTATCCCCATGGCTTCTTAGGGAAGCCATGATGATATATAATATTCTACTCCATTCCTTGGGTGAAGTAGGACAAATTTCCATTTTGTTTGGAAATACCCTCCTATCCTTACCAAGGAAGCATGCAAGGCTTGAAAATCCTTGGAAAGGAATAGAATATATAGCTATAAGGGTTTGGAAGATGATATGGAGTTATGGATATTTTCTATTTGGAGGTTGATGTTGTTATATACTATTCACTAATTGTTTAGATATCCATTACTCTCATCTTTCCATTTTCTTATTTTTGGATACCTTGGTGGTTTATCTCTTATGATTTTGGTGGAAAATAAGTCCTTCCCTCTTGTTTATAATTGTTTGGTTATGTTGAGAATTTGTTGTTTTGGTTTGGGCATCTTTGTGGCATGCTATATGTATTTCTCAAAGGCTTGGTTGTGGCTAACATGCCTTTTCATAGGAGAAAGGCATGTAATGATGCCTATGGTTGGGAGGTTTTCAAGCCTTCTTCTTGTGGTGTTTGGATCTTGTTGGTTGTCAAATTAGGACTTTAATGAAAGCAACAGTCAGGGGATGAAAGTCCCTCCTCTTTAATGGGAGAGGTGCCCTTATTGAAAGAAAAAATCTATTCACAAATGTACAACTTTCTATTTCAAAGAGGAACTCTGATATCATGAAAGTGTTTTAAACTCTAAGATAGATTATCAATACAAAAGAATAGAAGAACTAAGGAAGGGGAAAAGGTAGAATAGCATCCTCAAGAAGTATAGATAGCAAAATAATTCCTTATAAATGTTGAACTAGGATAATATAGAACAGAATCATTCATATTAAAACTATTAGATGTTATTTCGTAGACACAAAGTTCCAGAGATGACATCCATAAGAATACAAAGCTTCTTAGTGCAAAATAGATAAATGATTCAATAATTTTTGATAGATAAGAAGGAATGAATAGACACAGATAGAAGTAGAAAGGGAAATCTTCTTGTATTGATAGCTTTTGACTCTTTTACACTTTCAAAAATAATCAGAGTTCCAACCCCTTGAAATGGCAAAGAGAGATCATTATATATCTTTTTGCTTTCAATAAGGGAGCCTCTCCCATTAAAGAGGAGGGACTTTCGTCCCCTGACTATTGCTTTCACTAAAGTCCTAATTTGACAACCAACTATTTTTCGTGACTCCGCTAGGGATTCGTTTTCAAATGGATTCCAGTTTTCAAAGAACAATTTCTTGATCATTTTCTGATCTAGTGACTCTAAGGTTTACCCGTGGTAGGAGGGCTCTTGGAATTGAAGATTCTTAGTTTCAACTCCTGGAGCAACAAGGTTTTCCTCTTCCTTCAACAAGGAGAAATAGAAGAGCTTGTTCTATAAGCACACCCCCTGTTGAAGACAGAACCCTTGGGAGTGGTATCCCTCAAGAGCAACTTAGCCCTAATCTTTGTGCTTTGATTCTTGTTGGTGTTTTAGTTCCTCTTCAAGCAGTTTTTCCAAGAATGGTAGTTCCATTACCTTGGGGCCAACGTGTTGGGCCTCTTGCCCTCCCTCATCCTTTGCATGAGTTACCCAAAGGTTACATGAAGAACTTTCCCAAGTTCAGGGGGATGGCAAGGTACATCCTGATGAACATATTGCAGCCTTCATAGTTGCATTTGGAGTCCTTGGAGTTGAGCATGAAGATGTCTTGGTGAGGCTTTTTGTAGAGACTTTACAAGATAATGCAGCAGATTGGTTTTATCATCTTCCTGCTGGGCCATTACTAATTAGACCATGATGAGAACTAGATTTGAGAACCGTTTCAAACTTGTAGAAGATGTGCATGCTTTGCTAGCCCAAATTTCTCAAATTAAGAAAGAACCACAAGATCCCATGAGAGAATTTGTGGCCAAGTTCAATAAGTTGATTAACAAGATCCCACAAGACACTCACTTGTGGATCAAATTCAAAAAAATTTCCTAAATGCTCAATTTCTGAAGTAAGTTATGCGCAATGAGAAAAGCAAATCTTGCAACTTTGGATGCTGATCAGAGATTAGCCGTCAGTGTTAAAGATGACCTGATTATGTCTGGAAAGTTGAAAAGAGATACTTCCAAATCCAAAACTTCTTCTTCCTCTTCCTCAAATTCTGGAGCTAATGCAGATCCATTAGTACAAAAGCTTTCCAATGACCTCATTTCCATCAAGAAACAATTGGCTCAACATGCTCCTTATCAAGATGTTCCAAGGAGGAATTTTCAGCCTAGAAACCGTTTTGCCTTCTTCTTAGACAAGACTAGAAATTGAAGGACCACCCATCAAGGTCCCTACTAATGCAACTTGTGAGGTTGAAGAACCTGATGATGAAGAAGTTAATGAATATTTTGAAGAACCTGAAGAAGAGGCTGATGAAGAACTAGAAGAACTTGATGGATCTCAAGTTAATTTCCTTACTACTGAGGGCATTGATGAAGAAGATGATTATGATGAAGTAGTGGCAGAGATGAACAGTGAGTCATATGTTATTATGACCCAAGAGCAGACCAATAAGAAAGAGAAAGTGATGCAGCTTGCTAAAAAATCCAAAGAGTATCCCACAACTATTCCAGTGGTGGCAAGAAGAGGATCCCTTGTTCCCACTGCATCCATGTAAAAGGTCAGTTCTACTAATTCTTCTTCTCCTACTCCTGCTTCTAAAACTCTTTTTCTCCAGCCTCAAAACCTGATAAGCCTAAGATTCCTAGTGATGATTCCCCATCCACCTCTGGATCCTTTGATATCATTTACTACCTTAAGAACATAAAAATCTAGATTTCAGAGGCTGAGTATTATCAAACCCATCCAAAATCCTTTGCAAAAATGGTCCACTTTGTCAATTCCCATTCCAAAACTTCATCCAACACTTCTAAAGATCTTTATCCTATTCCATCTTCCACACCCCAACCAAATCTTGTGGCAGCAGTCACCTCACCTAATGAGAAAATTAAACCATTCTATGTGACCCTTCTTATAGCAGGTCATAGACTTAGCAACTGTGTCATAGACTCAGGAGCATCAGACAATGTAATGCCTGCCAAAGTGGCTCATGCTTTGGGTCTTACCCTCACATGCACTATTGGTTCTTGTTATTCCATGGAGAGTAGGGAGGTGCCCTTGGTTAGAAGAATTAAGGATGCACAGGTATCTTTAGCTGCCTTGCCTAAGAAAAAAATTTAGCTACTATTTTGGTAGCTGATATCCCTCCTTCATACGACATGTTGTTGAGTAGGAACTTTTGTAAGGACGTGGGAGGAGAAATTCAAATGGATTGGTCACATGCCCTTATACCAGTCAATGGGAAGATGAAGAAGTTGTTGCCTGAGAAGCAATCTGAGTATATTGTGCAAAAGATGATGATCCCAAAGCACAAATACTTTATGAAGATATTGGGCATGAAAACTATATGATTATGTCTTAGGATGAAACAGAATGTCCCAAAGAAGTACTTCATGATCCTAATGGCATTTGGAATTTGGAATTTGATGGAAGTTGCTCCTCAGCTGGTTTCTAGGGCTGGTGTGGTATTGATATCTCCAGAAGGAAAGATTCATCCTTTCTCATTCAAACTATAGTTTGAAAATACAAATAACATAGTAGAATATGAAGCTCTCATCCTTGGACTAAACGTGGCAAAAGAGAGAGGTGTGAAGAATCTTCTGGCTCATGGAGATGCGGAACTGGTTGTTAAACAAGTCAGAGATATATTCTAAGTAAAGAATAGAAGGTTGAAGCACTACAGAAACCTAGTTTGGGATTCTATTGAATTTCTTGATGCCTTCTCCATCAAAGTAGTGCCAAGGGAAAAGAACACTGTGGCGATTCCTAGCTATTTCAATGTCTTTCACGATACCTCATCCTGATTTCTCTTAGGGTAAATTCACCATTGAAATGATCCATAGACCAAGTGTACTAGATAATGCAAGTAATCACAAGTTTTCAATGATGGCCATCATTTTCTCTCTTTCCGGAGCTCGGGGAAAACTTTGAACAATTTTATTTTGAAGGAAGTGATAATTTTCGTCATGAGAGTGTGTCTTCCAATCGGGAAGGTGTTAACAAGGAGACAGATCAAGATGGGTGAATCAGGCTAAAAGGTAACAAGATTCCTAGAGGGCTAGTGATTCTGGAGTAATTGTTTGATAAACATGACAGGTATGTCAATTCTAAAGCTTCTAAAGGAGCCTAACAATTCATTGAATATGAAAAGGTTAACATTGGGAGCTCTGTTGACCCCAAAATGGTGAATGTTGGGAAATGTTACACACATGAGGAAAAGAAAAAGGTAGTAAATCTTTTGAAAAGGTACGTTGATGTCCTTTCTTATTATTATGATGATCTGAAAGCTTTTTAGCTAAAAGAAATGCAGCATTTCATTCCTCTCAAACCCGGATAAAACCTTTTAAGAAAAATCAATGGTAGTACAATCCAAAGATTGTTGACACCATTTTTCAAGAGATACAAAAGTTGTTGAAATCCAAAATTATCTTCCCCATTCATCATTCAACATGGATTGCAAATATTGTACCTGTTAGGAAGAAAAATGGTGAGATTCAGATCTGTGTTGATTTCAGGAATTTAAATCAGGCTTCTCTGAAGGAAAATTATCCCCTACCCATGATGGACCAAGTATTGCAAGTTGTCATAGGTTCTGAAATGTTGTCCATGCTTGATGTTTTTCAAGATATAATCAAGTGGAAGTTAATCTGCAGATCAGCACAAGACTACCTTTACCACTCCTTGGGGTACTTTTGCTTACAAGAGGATGCCCTTTGGCCTCATTAATGTTGGTGCCACCTTTCAACGAGCTATGGATTTAGCCTTTGGAAGTCTGAAAGGAAAATGTATCATTGTGTATCTAGATGATTTAACCATATTTTCTAAAACCAGAGCAGATCACTTTCAGCATCTAGAAATAGTTCTCTTGAAATGCAAAGAACATGGAGTTTCCCTGAACCCCAAGAAGTATGTCTTCTGTGTCACGGAGGGAAATTTGTTGGGACATGTTGTTTCTAGAGAAGGAATCAAGATTGATCCTGAACGAGTTCAAGCTATTCAACAGATTCCTCTTCCCACAAGCAAAAAGGGAGTGCATTCTTTCTTTGGTAAGATCAACTTCCTGAGAAGATTCATCCCTGATTTTGCAGAGCTAACTTTGAATATCTCCCAGATGATGAAAGGAAAATAGACGTTTGGTTGGTCCCCTGAAGGGAAAGAGGCATTTGAAGGAATTAAAAAATCTATTGCTAAGACTCATATCTTAGCATGTCCAGATTTCAAAGAAAGATTTTATTATCTATTGCTTTGCCATAAAAAGTACCATGGCCGCTGTGTTGACCCAAAAATATTATGAAGATATAGATCTCCCAATTGCATTCATGAGTTATATTCTAAAAACTTATGAGTTGAAATACACTATGATGGAGAAACATGCTTTTACAGTGGTTAAAGTTGTTAAGCATTTTCAATTTTACATTCTTAACTCTCACTTTGTTGTGCTTGTGCCTAACATGACTATCAAGTCTATTCTTACACAGTAGGATTTTGGAACCAAGAGAGGAAATTGGGTAGCAAAGGTTCAAGAATATGATATTGACATCAGACCAACGAAACTAGTTCAGGGTAAAGGCCTGTGTGAACTCATTGTTGAAGGAGCTGGTCATGAGTTGCCTAAGGATGAGGTTGATGTTCCTATTGTTCTATTTCTCAGCTCAACGGATGAATGGTATGCTGACATTTCTCATTTCCTCACCTATGGTGAGTGTTCATCTCATTTAACTTCCAAGGAGAAGAGAGCTATCAAGCTAAGATCAGCATAGTACGTTTTGTGGGAGAATGCTTTATTCAAACAAGGAGTGGATGGAAGATTTTTGAAATGCGTTGACAAAGAGCAACAAAAGAAGCTTTTCTCATCCTTCCATGACCAAGCTTGTGGGGGTCATTTCTCCTCTACCTTACCGCCACAAAATTCTTCATGTAGGGTACTATTGGCCTACTTTGTTTAAGGATGCATCAAGGTGGGTTGACAAATGTGAAGCTTGTCAAACCTTTGTGGGAAGACCAAAGTTAGTTGCTTTTCCACTCAAACCAGTTGTGATTGAAGAACCCTTTCAATAGTGGGGTTTGGATTTCATTGGAACACTCAACCCATCTTCAAGTGTAGGACATACTCATGTGTTGACTGCCACAAATTATTTCACTAAGTGGGTAGAAGCCATCCCAGTTAAAAGTACCACTTCAGAGGTAGTATGTAATTTCATCAAAGAGAACATCTTGATAAGGTTTGGAGTACCAAACAAGATCGTGACTGATAATGCTTCAAATTTTTCTTCTACTGAGATGATGGATTTCTGCTATGGATATGGGATTTCCCTTGCTCATTCTTCATAGATTACTATCCTCAAGGGAATGGTCAAGCAAAATCAACAAACAAAAATTTGGTGGCCATTGTAAGAAAACTTGTTAATGAATCTCAGAGAAACTGGCACAAGAAGCTCTATGATGCTCTCTGGGTAGATAGGATTACACCCAAAAGAGCAATTGGGATGTCCCCTTTTCAAGTGGTGTATGGTGTGGAAGCCCAACTACCAATGACAGTGGAACTACCAGCTTTGCATTTGATGAAGGCTATTGAGGACACCAGTTTCAATGATTCTTTGGATAAAAGGATCATGTATCTCCATAAGCTTGATGAAAACATGCTAAGTTTTTGAAATAATATCAACCCATCAACATAAGGTGAAATCTTTATTTGACAAGAAAACTAGATCCAAAGATTTCAAAGTTGGAGACATTGTTTTGTTTGTGGGATAAAAGACATGAACCTCGAGGAAGCCATGGTAAGTTTGATTCTCTTTGGCTTGGTCCTTTCAGAATCAGGCACTTTGCTGGTGAAAATTATTTCTATCTTGATTACATGGATGGATCCTCTCTCCCACTTCCTTATAGTGGGAAGTACCTAAAATTGTTCAAGTCCTAGGTGAATAGGAAGTCCTTTGTATATTATGTATAGTGTGTGTTTTCTTTTCCCTGTTTTGTTTGTTGTTTGCTTTTCCTTGTTTTTGTGTTGCCTTCTGTATTGGTTTTCCCTTGACTCTATTTTCCCAATGGATAAGGCATTAGTATTGAGTTCTTGTCTTGCCTCATTCTTCTAATCTAGTCAAGTCATCCCCAAGGTAGAGTCACCAAAAACTATTGGTTGTCAAATTAGGAATTTAGTGAAAGCAATAGCGTGGGACGAAAGTCCCTCCTCAATAAGGAGCCTCTCCCATTAAAGAGGAGGGAATTTCGTCCCCGACTATTGCTTTCACTAAAGTCCTAATTTGACAACCAATAGATATTTGATAAATTTAGAGCTTAGAGATAATTTTGGATATCCCTCATGGTTTTGGGAGCTTTCATCTTAACTTCGAACATGGAGGTGATGATTGTAAAAAAATTCTTATTGATAATGTTTTTGGATGCTTTTCCTCTTGTAAGTTATGGTTGGGATCTTATGAGTTGTAGGCAAAAATAAAATTAAGGTGCTTTTGTATTAAAATTTCATGGTTATTCTTGTATAAATATTGTTTTGAAAGTGGTAAGGTGTGTAAACTTGTGAAAGGAATTTCATACCATTTCGTGTTAACTCAATGTTGTTAGGAGATAAGGTGTTTTTAGTGGAGAAACCCTAGTGTTATTTATATTACAAGATGGTCTTTGGAATTTGAAATTTATTTACTTGTGTAGTAAGGGATTTAAATTTTTGGTGTTATTCTTTGTAACTTGCATTTTGAAAAGAAGGAAAGAGATGTTATGTGTTTGGTCTTTTAAAATCATTTGTAGTGAAGAGAAAAATTTTCTTATATTTATTTGATCCCCAAACTTGTACTTGTCACTAATATCATTTCCAATTATTACCTATAAAAGTATGTATTTTGAAATGATGATATTGTTTTGTTTTAAAATGTGAAAAAATTTGCAAGGAAAATTAGAACTTTAATTATCTTCAAAGTAAGGAATTTACTAGAGTAAAACACCATATCTTCCACTCTCTCTCTCTCTCTCTCTCTCTCTCTCTCTCTCTCTCTCTCTCTCTCTCACACACACACACACACACACACACACACACACACACACATATTTAAATTGGTATTATGTATATATGATTTTATATTATTTTACAAATAAACCAATAAAAGAGAAGTTCAAATATAAAATTATGTATTTTATATAGATGAGTACTTGAACAAATAGAATAATATTTTCCATTAATAAAACTATATATAAATATATGGATAAATTAAATTTATAAATACAAGGCAACGAGCTAATCTATCTAAATCTTATGTCAGTGATGTAAAAACGTAGAAGGAGAATGATAGAAATGTTGAAAAACCATTAATTCCATCACAGAAGACTCCCGTGTTGAAGATAGAAGAGGATCTACTACAAAAAGTACTCAAGGAGGAGGAAAATCTATCTCAGCTTGGACTCATTTGTAGGTTTCACAATTTTTGCCAAAACTTTCTCAGCTTCACGATTGGATTTCACAAAGATGGAGGGAAAATATTAAGGGTAAGATTGAACTTTACCCCTATGCTAAAGCTTATTTTATTGCTATTTTTGAAACCCCTAAGGATAGGGATTTAATATTTAACCAATATTGGGTTTGGGAGGAACATGGACTCATGTTTAAGCCATGGTATCTATCTTTTGACCCCTAAAAGACTCCTTTGATACCTACCGATTTGGATCCACTTGCCAAGGCTTCCATTGCAATTCTTGTCCAGATCCTGCCTCATTTCCATAGGAGATACCCTAGGATCTTATGTGAAAGTTGATGATAAAACCTCCCATCAAACACATACAACTTATGCTATAATTCTTGTTGACATTGACACCTCTCAATCCCTTCCAGCAGAGATTCACCTACAAATAGGTGACAGGAAGTGGGTGCAGAGGATTGACTATGAGGGCTTAGCTTTTAGATGCCGAAGATGTTTCCAAACAAGGAATCTTTTAGATGAATGTGAACACTCCAAACGAAAGGAAAAGCCTGCATGGTGGAAGGATTCTCTACGATCATTTGAAAATTAGCCTCGATTCGAACCAATTGTGGAAAGCCCGCAAAACCGACTTAGCCAACATGGAAGAGCTTAAACCCTCAATATTCCTCTCCTCGGGTTTTTATTTAGCGATAGATTTTGATTTGACACACCTCACTAAGGGTCACATCCCTATAAAGTCAATTGAAGTTGTTCTTCCAATCTCAGTGGAAGAAGAAAATGAGGAATGAAAGGTGGTGGATAGAAAAAGAAGGGATGCACTAAATATAAACCTTCCATTGTCTCGGACAAGGCATGTGAATTGTCTTGTTGTGTGATTTCATCATTTCATATGGGTTGTAGGTTTATTGTGATGATGTTGAGTATTTGTTGTTGTTGTGATGTCATTGTCTACTAGTTGTTTTCTAGTTGTAGGATTGTTGGTTTTGGCTGTGATCTTGGCAGAAAGCTTTCTGTTGTTGGGCTGATTTGATAAATCTAGATTGTGATCTTTTTTGTATTGTTGAATCTTTAAATCTAGCTTTTGAGCCCTGTTGTACAAGGGTATAGTCCCTTTCAAAAAATATTTTCCAATAATAAAAATAGTAAACTTATAAATTAATTGCACCTATAACCTTCAAAAATCTATATTAATTTGAAAAAATAATAATAATACAATTTTAAAAATAATGCATCATTACATATGTACATATCCATATATATACAAACAAACACACAAATATATATGTGTGTGTGTGTGTTTGTGTGTGTTTATAGGGGACCATGGTGCCTAACTTCTTGGTTTCCTTTGGGTAAAGGGCTCAGCCCTTTCAAAAACATGTTCACCACCCGCACCATTCCTACACAAATGCCTCCTCCCTACTCATGCATATGGCCTCACCTTGTCTACCTCAACCCTTATCGTTGAATCCATGCACTCATTTTTCTAAATTTGAGGCCTCTCTATCTCACGGATGCATACCTCCATTGTAGAATATTAAGATTTAATAAACAAATATATGCTTGGGTGAATCTGTATAAAAGTTAGTATATGGAAGAAATATTTACCCACCGCCTTCTATAATCCTATGAACGTTTCTAAAAATAAATATTCAATTGAATAAAAAAGGAATCATTCTCCTCTATGAAAAGCTTCCCGAGTTATCATAATTAATGGATTATGTAATCTTGTGCCACCCGTATGTATTTAAATTTGTTTTCCTCTCTCCCAACCATTTTATTGGCGTAATTATTTCTTTAGTGGCTATTAGAACTTTTTGTTTTTTCCGCCAAAATGACAACACACATGGATGTTTTCTAGAGTTATTTTATTTCTAATTATTTGGGCAAAAGAAAGTTCATGGAATCAATTCTATTTGATATATTGTAGGGTCTGGGATTTTATTCATCTTATGTTAAAGGATGTCTTAAACGTCCAAATGAAAAAACACGTGTCAAATTTCTAGCACCTCTCTTATCATATATCCATGGTGCACGTGAAGTCTGCAGAATAATCCGTAACTTATATTTTATTAGGTCCATTTATGTAAAATAGATCAACAATATAAGTTACCCATTTAGTCAAGAGTTGTGATGTGAAGTCACAACCAATAAATGTTTAGCAAAAAGCCAAGAAGATTGAAAGATGTGACGATTTTGGATATTTTTCATTGTTCTAAGCCTCGCATTGTAATATTGAGGATGTATAAATCCCGACACTAAAACCAATATAAGACAGTACATGTGAAGGTATTTCAGATTAAATTAATCATAATGGATTTGAGCGGAATTAGAATCCATGAAGGGCAAGAGCTAATTTATCTTTCAGTTCATGTTGAAGGTCAAGGTCTTTTGAAAGGCACATGGAGCTATATAATATTCTTGAGAGTTATAGAAGGGAGAAGATAGAGATATATGTAGCAACACAATATTAAAAAACAAGAGAAGGAGAATATAACAAATATAGAGCCATAGTTGGAGGTTTTATATAGAAGAAGAATGACACATGTAGTGGCACAAAACCGTAAGAAGAAAGACAAGAAGAATATAGAGGAAAACTTGAGAAGAATAGATTTTTGTAAGAATAAGAAGCAAAGAATAAAATACGAGAAGAGAAATAAAAAGAATGTGCAGAGTCATAGCTATGAGTCTATAAAATCTTTTTAAATGGAATATAATAGCTATATTTTATGTTCTTTTGTTTTTTTAATGTGTCTTTCCCAGTGTTGGTTACAAATGACACGAAATTTTTCCAACATCTTGGTAATACAACAAATTTGTTAAACTTTTAAGTTTTTATTTTCTATGTTTGAGTTATAATCACTTCTAATAGCAATAATCGGTGAAAAAAATCCCCAATATTTTATGGGAAGAACTATGACATATGGTGTATTAAAATGAAGACATTTTTCTCTTCTCAAGAGCTATGGGAACTATTGGATGGAGGATAGGTAGAGATAGAAGACAAGGTTCTTTCAATGCACTAACCTAAGCTCAAAAGAATTATTTGAAGGAAAATAAAAGAAAGGATACAAAGGAAGTAAAATATATTTATAATGTAGTCAATGATTCAGTTTTCCCAAGGATAGCAACAACTATAAACTCCAAGCAAGCTTGGGATACCTTACAAAATTATTATCAAGGAAGTGACAAGGTGAAGATAGTTAGATTGTAGATGTTGAGGAGAGATTTTGAGACTCTTCTCATGAAAGAGTCGTAATCAATAAATTATTTTGTCACAAGAACAATGATCATATCCAATAAGATGAGGAGTAATGGATATGTTTTTAAAGAACACATGATCATAGAAAAGGTATTGAGGATCCTTCTAACAAGTTTTGATCTAGTTGTGGTTGTAATAGAGGAGCATTAGGAATTGATAAAAATAGATAGTTGATGAGATAATGGGTTCTTTGCGATCCCATGAACAAAGGACGAGTAGTCACCATATCCTTCCATAAATAATCCTTCAAAACAAATACGAATGATAGAGGCAGGGGGAGAGGAGCATACAATAGAGGAAGATGAAGATTTATCAACCAAAAATAAGGTGGAAGACAAAGTCATAAAGAGCCACAAACAAAATGAATAGGTATAGGAAGGACCAACAACACTTCCGAGATGTGGTTCTACACAAAGGTACCATAAACCAAATGTACAATGCTACTATAGAAAAAGTATAGACATATGCAATCGGATGTATAATGAAATAATATTATTTAAGAAATTAAAATCACAATGCAAGCTTCTCTAAAGAAAAATAAGATGAACCTCAAAATAAATAAAAGAGCGGAACATTATTTATATCTTTCAATGTATCTATGCATGGAAACAAAAAATATGGTATTTGGATAGTGCATACAACAACCATATGTGTGGAAATAAGGAAATGTTTAATAACATAGATAAAGAAATAAAATCTAAAGTAAAGATGAGAATAAATGACAAGGTTCCTATGATGCTTAAATGCATTGTATCTATTCTCACCAAGCAAAGAAACAAGAAACCAATCAATAATTTGTTTTATGTCCCGTGATTGAAGTATAATATTCTCAATATTAGGAAGCTTGTCAAAAATGGATATAAGGTGGGATTTGAAAATATATAATGTGGTATATATGATAGAATTGGATGTAGTAAGCTGATTGCAAAAATTAAGATGACATAAAATAGAATGTTTCCGTTGAACATGCAAAGTGCAGCAGCAGTAGCAATGATCAAAATAATAGTTATTGATCAATCCAATATTTGGCATCTCACATATGGGAATTTGAGTTATGGTGGATTGCATATTCTTTATAAAATGAAAATGGATAAAAGGATTCCACCTATTGAACATCTAAATAAAGTATGTGAAGGTTTCATATTAGGGAAGCAACATAGAAATGCTTTTCCTCTCGTAAATCATAGAGAGCAAGCTCACCTCTTGAGCCAATACATTCAAATTTGTGTGGTCCCATTAAATTTTTGTCCATATCTAAATCTGAGTATTTTATTACTTTTATAGATTATTTAAACAGAAGGACATTGGTTTATTTCTTGAAAAATAAATCAGATACATTTGAAGTATTCAAATGATTCAAGGCCAAGGTTGAGAAGTATAATGGCCATTATATAAAGACATTGAGAACTGATAGAGGGGGAGAGTATATATTAAATTATTTTCTAAATTTTTTAAAGAGAAAGAGATTAAAAAATAATTTACAACAAGGTATACACCTCAAAAAAATGGTGTAGTTGAGAGGAAGAATATAACCATTCAAGAAATGGCAAGGAGCATGATCAAAGCTAGAGGATTGTCTAATGAATTTTTGGAAGAAGTAGTTGGTAAAATAGTCTATTTTCTTAATAGATTTCCTACAAAGAGTGTGAGGAAAAAAATACCTCAAGAAGCATGGAATGGAAGAAAACCAAGTGTTGAGCACTTGAGAGTTTTTGGATGTGTAACATATGGACATGTACTGTCATCACCAATCGGCACTATGATAATTCACCACCGGGAACTCCTCATACTATGATTATTTACTAATGCACAGCCTTTAGTTTGGTGGATGTAATATAGAACACAACAACAAACATAACACAAGAATACCATAGACAATGATAAGAAGGAATGATGATAAATCTGAAATATAAGTGTAAATTATAATATCAACATAAAATTTTTACAATCTCACCCATTAGGTACTTCAAGTGTTACTGACTTCACTTGCCTTCCAACAATAACTATGGCAGAAACTTCACAATTACACCTCTTAATGGATTTTTTAACACACTTTCAAAATGATGGCTTCCTTTACACACTTACTCATACAATATTTCTCACTACTTCCTTCTATGCTAAATGAGGGGGGTGGCCTCTTTATTTATAGGAATTTAGGCTTATCCACCTTATCTCTAAGATAGGATAGGAAATTTCTTCCACCAATCATATTTCATGCCTAAACTCTTGCATTTACATGTAGGCTTATCTTTTAAGATAAGATAAACCTTATCATCTCACATGGGTTCCACCTTTTTAGACTTTTCCACAAATAAAATATACAAAATATTTATGACATCACTCTTTGTCCTTATTACAAATATAATATTTATAATTCCTAATCATGTAGACCCTACTTCTCTTCTTATCCCAAATTTGACATTTTAACATTACCGACCACTTACGAAAAATATTTATTTTTACAACATTCCTATTGTACTTTGATGCATTACCGTACTCTACATTATTGGCGGCACCGTACTAACGGCTCCGTTATCATCTATTGGATGCCACCGCTAATTATACTTAACAACATCCTATTCCTAATACATACATTAATAAACTAGAAATTACGGAGGAAAATTTTAATGTCGACATTTTCCCCATTCCTAACTTCTACTCCATCCTCGAGTAGACTCTTATAGACATTCTAAGTCAAATTTGGTGCCTAAAAATCTAACTTGTCATGGTTGACCCATTTCGTAATGAGAGTACCATTCGATTCCTCTAGTCAATATGTACCATTTTCATGCACAACTGCTATTTTGTAGGGCCTCATCCATTTTGGAAGAAATCTTTTGTCTTCTTTTTTGTATCTAGAATCATATACTAGAACCAAGTCATTCACATGAAATGGAGACCAATGGATCTTTTGATCAAAGTATTCCTTCTGCTTAATTTTCTTCTTATAGCTTGTATCCTTCGTTATTTCCCTCATTTCCTCTAGCAAATGAAGATGTACCAACCTTTCTTTTCTTGAATCACTTTCACCCATCCTTTCATTTTTATAACTCTCACAATGGGAATATCAAACTCAATAGGAAGAACTGGATCAATGTCATAAGCCAACTAAAATGGAGAGTATCCTGTTGCTGACTTTTATGTTGCCCTATATGCCCATAATGCTGCATGAATCTGTTTATCCCACTTATGTACCTGCAACGCTGCATCTTTTGCTAGAATTTGACACAACACAAAATTTGTTCGCTCCACTGTCCATTTGTGCTTGGCTTGTATGTTGTTGTCTTCCTGTGCTTAATAGAAAACTTATTGACTAGGGCTTCTACCACCTCATTAATGAAGTGGCTTCCTTGATCTGTTATAATTTCTAATGGGAAACCAAATCTAGTGACAATGCGTTCATATATGAACCTTGTCACTTCATCCATGGAAGTTGTTTTCAATGGCCTAGCTTCAACCCACTTGGTTAAATAATTTTTGGCAACTACAATATACTTATTCTGGCATGGGGTAGTTGGAAGTGGACCTCAATGTCTATTCCCACTTTTCAAAGGGACCAAGTGGAAAAATAGGGCATAATGGAGTGATGAAGTCTTACGGTTACCATGTGTTTGACAAATATCACATGTCTTACAATAATTATAACAATCTCTAAAAAGAGTGGGCCGTGATAACCTCGCATCTAAGATCCTTCTTGTTGTAAGTTGTCCAAAGAAGTGTTCTTCACATGTACCATTATGGAATTCTTCTATCACTCCTTCCTTGATCACATCTAACTACTCTCTTGTACTATCCATCGTGTCCTTTTCGAAATAAAACTCCATACAGAATATAATATGTATGACTGGCTTGAGTAATCTTCCTCTTAATCTTTACATTGACACCATCAGGAAACTTGAATTCATTCAGATAATTCCAAATATCTATGAATTCACTAGGGATTATGTCAAGGGATAACAATGTTGCATATGGGAAATCATCATCATCACAAGGTGAACCTAAACCATCATAGGCTCGAGAGAGTGCATCTGCATTGACATGCTTCTTTCCTAGCCTATCTATAATATCAAATTCAAATTCTTGTAGCAAAATTATCCATCTTGCTATCCTCCCTGATGGGTTAGGCTTATTTACAATATATTTTAGAGCTTGATGATCTATTACAACTATAAATTTCTGCCCTAGCAAGTAATTTCTAAACTTCTTTACAGCAAAAATGATAGCTAGAGCCTCTTTTTTAGTTATAGTATAATTTACCTCAGCACTGCTCATTTGTCTGCTCCCAAAGTAAACTAGATGATCATTCCCATTTTCATCTTTTTGGCTCAGAGTACTTCCTAGTGTTGCATCTCGCTTGACATCAAGTATACACAATGAATGGTTTTCTCAATCTAGATTCTTTAAAACAGGTGAAGACACCAGACTTCCTTCAGATTGTTCAAAATCTTCATGTGCCTTATTTCCTGGTTCATAATTAACATCCTTCTTCAATAAATGGGTTAGTGGTCTGTGCAATCTTTGAGAAATTCTTGATGAACCTTCTATAGTAACCCACATGGCCTAAAAATGATCTAAACTTACTTCTATTCATAGGCAATGGTAACTCTTTGATTTTTAAACTTTATCGGGATCGCACTAAATACCATCTCTAGATACAACATGCCCTAACAAAACACCTTTAAAACATCCAAAGACACACTTTTAGGGTTTATTGAGGCTTGTGCTTCATCTAACCTTTGAAATGTTGTCTCTATCTAGTGTAGGTGGTCTATCTTGCTCCCATAGATGTAAAAATCATCCAGAAATACTTTGATGAAGTTCCCAATGTAGGGTTCGAACACCCTATTCATCAAGCATTGGAATGTTGCCGGAGCATTACACAACCCAAAAGGCATAACTCTATAAGCAAACATTCCCCAAGGAGTGGTGAATGTGGTCTTCAGATGATCTTTCTCTATTATATGAACTTGGTTGTATCCTCTATATCCATCAGCAAAACTATAGCACTCCTGGCCACTACTTCATCTAAAATTTGATCTAAGAATGGAAGAGGGTAATGATCCTTATTTGTTGCTTTGTTGAGCTTCCTATAATCAACACAAATGTGTAGCTTCCCATTATTTTTTATTGATATCACAATGGGAGAAACCCATTCTCGAATTCTCCATAGTAAATATGAATCATGCATCAAGCAACTTATCTATTTCTTCTTTTTTTACAATCTTGGAAAAATTAGGATTCATTCTATATGGCATTTGCTTTATGGGCTTAGCACCATCTACTAGCTCAATAGAATGTTCTACCCAACTTACTTGACGGAGTTCCTTGTAATTAAAAAGGAATATGTGTATGTACCTTAGAAAGAGTTGGAGGTAAGATTCCTTCTCATTCTCCATCACAGCATCACCAATCTTTATTTGTTGGAGACAATCATCAATTTCTTCTTTAGATAATTTTATGGGGTCATGAGTCGGTGTGACTGGAAGGATATCCATGACCAAAACATCAACCTCACTTTCTTCATCTTCGGTGTCCACTTCACTGGTACTAGAGTAATCAAAGGATGTCCAATCATTAGTTTCATCACTTGAATCCATAGGTTCTGCCTTATGATGCCGAGGGATCACGTTTATCTTCACCCTCTCTCTACCATGTCCAAGTGTCATAAAGCCTTCATTCTAGTAGTTTCTTGCATGAACTCTCCTTAGCCATGGTCTTCCCAACAACATTGGGTATGCAACAGTACCATTTTTCATCACTTGAAAGTCTACCACACATACAACACCCATAACAGATATTGCCACATTTGAAACTACACCTTCTGGTTTAGTTTTTCCCTTATTTAATGACCTTAACATAAGTGTTGAGGGGCGATCAATTTTTAAACCCAAAATATTCATTACAGACTCACCATTACATTAATCGCAACTAAGACATCATGAATTGAAATACCATTACATAATACCTTAGCTTGTGGAGAGTAGGGATCCGCCTCTACCTCCAAAACAGGGACCTCAACCTCCTTCCTTCGTCGAGCATTGAGTCCACTTCGCAACTCCCACCTCTTCTCAGAAGACATAGCCAAGAGTTAACCATATGTAATATTTGCAGGCCTTTTGGACAAATCTTCTAAGATGGAGTATGGTCCTTGTCCCTGTGAAATTAGAAAATCCTGCACACCCAACTTTCTTCTCCTATGTTTCTTACTAGTTTCTCCTTTCATCTTCTTAGAATCATTTCCATCTTGGTTATCTTTTTCTTTCTTTCTTTTTGTTACAAACACATCTACTTCATTATTTATGCTCTTATCTACTACATCAAAAGAATTCACAAGTACTTTTCCTTTATCATTATCTCTTGTACCAGATGTAGAAGCTCTATCTGGATAATTATACTTATAATGACCCTTTTTATAACAACCATAACATACAACTTCAGAAATATTTTTTTTGGACCTCTATCTCCTCCCCGAGAAATAAATTCCTTTCCTCAAGAAGATTAATAGTTAATCGGCCCATCTTCCCGAGAAGATCTTCATACTCGTAGATGTACTAGGAGAAAGATTTGTGCTCACTAGGAGTGGTTGTTGATTCTAGACCAAAGGTGTTGGTATAGGCTCTACTTTAGCAACAATTTCTTTGGGCTCCTCTTCCATGCTTTCTTCTTGCCTTCTTACAATCTCCTTTGCTTGTTCAATGGTAGTTGGGTGGTCATACTTCACTCGTTGTTTGATATCTGGTTTCATCCCAAGAATGAAGTGCTTATAGAGGAGATTATCCATGTTATACATCAACCCATCCGCTAATCCTTCCTTCCATATCTGGGCATCGAGCTTCCTCCTTAGCTCTAGAATGCGAGCATGATAATCTCTTATCTTCTCCTTCTCTCCTTGGGATAGCTTTGTGATATCGATGATGAGATCTTCATATTTCTTTTGTTCACCAAATTCTTCAAAAAAACTTTCAGTTAATAAATCCCATGAGTTTTTCACATTATCACCTAGTGTTTCAAACCACCTAAGTGCTGAACCATCCAAAAAGGTAGGAAAAAATTTATTCCATTGTTCCCTTCTTATGAAGCCATTATAAATACAAGATCGTTTAAACTCTTGAATGAAAGAGGAAGCATCTTCATTAGATTGGGCTGAAAAAACAGGAATCTTCCCCATTTTTAAATGTAACCATAGTGAAATACCAACTCACAAGTACAATCAGTAAGACTTATGTGCACAAATAATTAGACTCACTACAATAGAAAGTGACTTTACACCTTTCTACAGTAAAATAGGAATGACCACGGTAAACTATGGTAAAACTTGACTTACTGCGGTAAAAATTGACTTTACTGTGGTAAACACTATTTACGGTAAAAATGAAGTTACTGGGGTAAACACTATTCACGGTAAAAAATGAAGTTACTGTGGTAAATACTATTCATGGTAAAAGTGACTTTACCATGGTAACTCCTATGCACAGTAAAAACAAGGTTACCCTCCAAATGATTTTTGACTAAGTGGGAATATCTTTCTAGAAAATCCACCAACAAGGAATGGTCCCAAACAGAACCAAAATGTCATCACCAATCCGACACTATGATAATTCGCCACCAGAAATCCTCATGCTATGATTATTTACTAATGCACAGCCTTTAGTTTGGTGGATGTAATCTGGAAACACAACAACAAAAATAACATAAGAATACCATAGACTATGATAAGAAGGAATGATGATAAACCTGAAATATAATTGTAAATTATAATATCAACATGAAATGTTTACAATCTCACCCATGAGGTACTTCAAGTGTTACTGACTTTACTTGCCTTCCAATAATAACTATGGGAGAAACTTCACAATTACACCTCTTAATGGATTCTTTAACACACCTTCAAAATGATAGCTTCCTTTACACACTTACTCATACAATATTTCTCACTACTTCCTTCTATGCTAAATGAGGGGGGTGCCCTCTTTATTTATAGGAATTCATGCTTATCCACCTTATCTCTAAGATAGGATAGAAAATTTCTTCCGGCCAATCATATTCCATGCCTAAACTCTTGCCTTTACATGTAGGCTTATCTTCTAAGATAAGATAAACCTTATCATCTCACATGGGTTCCACCTTTTTAGACTTTTCCACAGATAAAATACACAAAATATTTATGACATCACTCTTTGTCCTTATTACAAATATAATATTTCTAATTCCTAATCATGTAGACCCTACTTCCTTCTTATCCCAGCTTTGACATTTTAACATTACCGGACCACTTACGACAAATATTTATTTTTTACAACATTCCTATTGTACTTTGACTGTTACCGTACTCTACATTATTGGCGGCACCGTACTGACGGCTCCGTTATCATCTATTGGACGCCACTACTAATTATACTTAACAACATCCTATTCCTAATACATACATTAATAAAATAGAAATTACGGAGGAAAATTTTAATGTCGACTGATCCCTCTCAAAGGTATTTAGTGTAGCACTTGCTCGCCAAGAATAGTCCAGCTAGTACAATACAATTATAATATATTATATTGTATGAGAATAGCCTTGTGCTAATTATAAATAGAATTACACAAGCAATGTTCTTTATAAGCCGAAATGGTATAACAAAAATTTCAGAAATTTTCAAATCTTTTTGAACCTCTAAAACTTGCAAACTTTGTTCAACATGGTTAAATCATAGTAATGGAAGTTTAGCATTTAATCCTGAAGGATGAACATGTGCATATTGGCCTTACATGCTTGTTAAATCATTCATCAATGTAGTTATACACATACAATATCAAGGAAAATATCCTCCAATGATAAAAGGCTATGATGGACAATATTCTCCTTCAGATAAAATATTTTAGTTTTATTACTATTATTTGACCTTTCTGAATAAAGAATTTCATGTATGAATCAAATAAGACTAATATAATTAAAATTTACTTAGTTCTATAATATTTGGAATATGTATAAATATTTAAATAGATATATTACTCTTTCTCAAAAAAAAAAATCTTCTATTAGACATATATGTGAGAGGATAAAAAGTTAATTTTATTCTTCTAATAATTTATTCTTCTTTCCCATTCTATCATAACTCTATTCTTCTACAGTTAGTCATATATCAGAATGGGTATCTACCCATTTATAACAAAGTAAATTTTATCTCTCCACTTTGTCTAAAAAATAATTTTTCTTCTATTAGTCATACTATATGAGAATGGGCACGAAATTACTTATTGTGCATATGCCCATTTAATACAAAATAAATACAAAAAAGTGCAGAGATCAAAGCATATCTCATAATTTTTCTTCAAATCTTATGCTTCACACGAAAAAATAGTCTAATGAAATAGATGAGCCCAAAGTGGAAAAGATGAAAAAAATTCAAAACAATTAAGTAAATGATACCTTCATGGTGAAGCTTCAAATTCCCAAGTTCTCTATCGTCCTCGAACGCATTCACCACCATTAATCTCTCTATCGTGCCACATAGTGGTGTGAATTAAATTCCATTAATATCATAGCCATGTTTTAGGTTATTTGCATTTATAATAAAATATAGCAATGTTCAAAGTAAATTTTATCTAACAAAAATTATTAATAATTACAAAACAAACAATGTTTGCAACTTCTTTAAACGTTGTCACAATGCACAAATTCCCATTCTAAAACAAAGTAACTTCCCATGTTAAACTTAAATTTATCTCTATTCTTCTTCTAATAGTTATAGTTATAGTTATGTGTATGTATGTATGTATGTATATGTATATGTATATGTGTGTGTATATATATGTATATGTGTGTGTGTATATACATATATATGTATATATATCTATGTGTATATACATATATATGTATATATATCTGTATATGTATATGTATATATATATATATATATATATATATATATATATATATATATATATATATATATATATATATATATGAGAACTACATAAGGCTTGATCCCTCTTGGGGGTATGTAGTGCAGCACTTGGCTCTACCAGGGATAGTCTAGCTAGTATAATACAATTATTAATTACTTCAAAACAAAAAATGTTTGTTTGTATGAGAATGGGCTTGTGCCCATTATAAACATGCACAACTTCTATAAAGGATGTCATAATGCATGGCTTTCCATTTGTTCACATATTGGAAGAAATTAAATATAATATATTGAACTTAAAGTTATCTTTATTCTTCTTCTATGTTTCATAAATGTGAATACACACACACACACACACACACACACACAGAGATATATATATAATGAGAACTAGATAAGGCTTAATCCTCGTGAGGGTATGTAGAGAATAATATTCCCATTCTAAACATCTATTATTCTTGAATCTATTACTCCAAATGCAAAATGATATAATTATAAACAAGAACTTGAGCTATGCATTGAATGATTTCCCATTTTGTGCTTTTAGGATGGGGTGCAGGAAAACATGAGTACCTAATCATTTCTTCAACAAGGAATATTCAACTAGTAGTCACAATGAAATTTTATCATTTAATCCTGAATATATGATTCATGTTGATGTTTGGTAATGAAATATCATTATGTGCATGAATCGCATCTTCAGGATGAAATACTTCAACTCTATTATTACCTTGATGCTTCACTTTGTCTTCAAAATGAAATGATTCACTTCTATTACTACTACCTTAATAAACATCGGTCTTCAATATGATGAGAACTACATAAGGCTTGATCCCTCTAGAGGTATGTAGTGCAAAAGCACTGGATCTCGCCCAAGATAGTCTAGCCAACATGATACAATTATAAACAATTATTAATTATGAATGCAAAACACACATTTCAAGAGATGTCAGTGATTTTTTCCATATATGGTGTTAATAATTCAATTAGTATGGAGGTGGAATATGTGATAGTGGATCTGAATTGGAAACATTCAGAGCCCTTGGATATTATCAAACCGAATGAAATTGAATTTTTCATCCTTGAACATCCTTTCAAATGATCGATATCAGTGCATTTTTGGGAGCACATGATTGAGAGATGTAACTCTAATGCGTCCCCTATATTAATATTATATGGTGGGACAAATGCATTAAAGGCATCACATAATACAAAGAGGTCCTCACTTATCTTTATGGTGGAGAATCACAAGTAGGAGATCATGCTCCAACAATATTATAAATGTCTAACTACGCCTCCAGTGAATAGCCTCTATGATTTTTGTGTTCTTTTTATTATATTCATTATGTATACGTTAATTCTTAAAAATGTTTACTTTTTTCTAATATTAAGATGTACATCCTTCATATAGTTTACTCCTAAAATTTATTTTCATATTATAGAATATATGTAAACAAAAGTTAGAAGTTTAATTAGAAGAATAGAGTTAAAATTTCTCCATTCTCACATCTTTTATAGATTTATTAAAATTATTAAGTTCAATATTTCTTGGGTATATTCCCATTCTCATATAGATATCATAGAAGACAAATAGGGACAAAATTAAATATGTTTTAGAATATTTAGAGGTATTAAAATGATTAAGTTCAATATTGCTTGTAGTTGAATGTTTATAATGGGCATATGCCCATTTTCAAAAAAACACTCTAAATATTCACTTTGTTTTATAATGGGAAGTAGTGAATTGTCATAGCCTTTGTACTTGTATTGAATTGGTATATGCCCATACTCGGAGACAATTAAATTTGTTTCATAATGGGAAGTATAGCAAAACAATAGTATTCATGTTACATGCAGCTTCTCCTTTTGCATTTTAATACCTCTTTACATTGGCAACCCTTACACAAAGTCCATAGTGTGAATTATATATTCTTTCTCTATTTCCCATTCTCACAACCTATTATATAAAAGTATAAAATTATATATATATACAATATGATGAGAACTACAAAAAGGTGGATCTCTCTTGAGGGTATGTAGTGCAGACTTGGCTCTACCAAGTAGTATTCCACCTAGTATAATAAAATTATAAATAATTATAAGGAAAACATTGTTTTTTGTACTAATGGGATATGTAGTGCAACACTTGGCTCTATCAGGGATAGTCTAGCTAGTATAATACAATAATAGAAAAAAATTGTATGATATTGGGATTATGCGTATTAAAACCATTCTAAGTTACAAAAGCATTTTAAACCAAAGTAATATTTATTTTTTTGAGAATGCACTTGTGCCCATTATAAACAAGATAAGGATGTGAGAATGCACAACTTCTCATTCTAAGACAAGAAATTTATCTCTATTATTTTTGTTGATAATGGGCTTGATATGAAGAGTTAAAAGTATACGTTTACAATGGAAATTGTCCACTGAAAGGGAAAGGAAACTAGATGATATTCTAAATAATGGGTAGAGTTAGAAACCATCATGCCTGTGAACGTATTGGTGTTTATAATCAAACAAATAGATCACTTGCAATAGCATCCTGGTGAAGCTTACCATTCCCAAGAACTCCACTTCCTTTGAAAACATTAATTTCCAATAAAATTTCCATTGTTGCATGGATAAGCTCACTCTACTAAAAAAAATTTAACCACTTCCATTATAGAGGTTTTAAATAATTAAGTTCAATATTGCATGTATTGAATGGGCATATGTCCATTATCATATATCAATCATATATTCTTCCTCAATGATTCTTATAGAAGAACAGGCATCCGCACATTCAATAAGATTAAACTTAATCATTTGAATACCTCTATAAAGTATATTAGAAATCATGGGGAATGGCCCTTCTACCTTATAAAAAGGAGAACTACATAAGGCTTGATCCCTCTCATCAAGGGTATGTAGTGTAGCACTTGGATTCGCCAAGGATAGTCCAGCCAATATAAGACAATTATGAATAATTAAAGAGAATTTCATAAGGTGAAAATTGTAATTTTTGAAGAGTGGAGACCTAGAGAAAAGTATTTATTGGCCAAGTAAAAGGTAGTATTTGAATTCTTGGATCATTCTAACCTTGGTGATAGATTGCAAGTGATTTAGGCTCGGATCAGAAAACAAGATTATGTAAAATCTTTCTCATAGAAAAAAATAAATTTATGCAACATTATATTCTTCTTCTATGATTCCTAAATGAGAACAAGTATCCCCATTGAATACAATATTGAACAAGTATTACAATGTATATGTATTCACCCAATAAATACAATATTAAACAACTATTACAATGATTAAGTGAGAATGGACAACAATCCATTGTTTAAAATTTTTACTTTACATTATAAGTATTTATGTTCATTGGAAGAAACTGTTGAGCCCTTACAAATGATTATGAGTGGAAAAAATGCAAGCCATGAGGTTAATCCATTAGAGGAAGATATTATTCCTAACAATAGCATGATATTGTCCAACCAACAAGAAGTTTCCCAACAAAACACACAACTGATGGTGATTAATACTGAAGCTACATCAAACCCTTCACCATCAATTATGATAGTTGGCTCACAAATAGTTATTAATTATTATTTAAAATTTAGTAATCTTTTTTAATTTTCAATATTAGTTGGAATTGATTTGATAAATATATCCTTATTTCAATTTTTATGTGCAAATATAGCTGGAGAAAATCCAAAAAATATATGTAAAGAAATAGGTAAAAATATTAATCCTTTTTATTTTTCAATATTTGTTGAAATCAATTTAATAAATATATCCTAATTTCATTTTTATGTGGAGATACAAATTTAGAGAAAATATAGAATATATACAACCAACAAATATATGTAAATAAATAGGTAAAAAACAAATTGTGAAATATTATTATCGTATTTGAAAAACATACAAATTAATAATGCGCTTTAATATTATTTTTTTTACAGAGGTCCTAAAAAGCCAACAAATATATGTAAAGAAATTGGTAAAAATATATTTTTAATATTATTATTGTATTTGAAATATATACAAGTTAATAATAAAGTTTAATTTTATTTTTTTACAATGCCTCTAAAGAAACATTTTCTTGCTCTTGAATTATAAGGATTGTTAGTTCAAAATCACACTTCTAAAAATTCAAATACATTTCAATTGAACAACGAGCACATCCTACCACGAATTTTTATTTCCCAATTTCTAACTTTTGTATCTAAAGTGTTTCATTGAATAACATTCTAGTCTATGTTGGAGATAGATTCCAATGTAGAAAAACTAACAACAAAACTATTACACATAGTTAAAGTAGATGTGCATCCTTTGTTTTGTTGTGGTCTAGAGAATTGCGAAAAATGGGGAGACAAATTTACTAAACATTTGGAAACAATTTGAAAAACACCCAAATTTCCATACAAATGTAAAACTACAGTTGAAGTTAATGTAATCAACAAAAGAGTTCCTAAAGAAATTCTTTTGGTGTCTCCAAAGGTTTCTGACAAAGACTTTAAAAATAATAAGTGGCTTATGTCATCATTGTTTATAGAACTAGCCTTAGTAGGGGTTTTAGATTATGTAAGATACATCTTAAAGGGATGCTCTCTATTTCAAACAATAATAAAACAAATTAATATATAAAATTGTGTTTATTACATTTTTGTAGTTATTTTTACCCATTTTCCATTTTAAGTGATTATTATATACTCTTTAATAAGATGTTATTGATGGTTATTAGTATGTAATGCTAAAAATGTGTTTATTACAATTTTATAGTTCTTCTTCACATTTCATCCAAATGATGTGATTAGTATATAATGATAATTTAGGATGTTATTGATAGTTTACCATTTAATGCTCAAAACTAGCTTTTATAGGTTTATACAAAAGAAAATAATTATCAATAAAATTAGATAATATAATCTATGATATAATTTATTTAAAAAGAATTCTTTTATTGGTTTGTTTTTCAGATCTCGTTTTCCATGGAAAGAAGTTATTGGTTTTGGGGGTTGAAATTTGATAGACAATGCATTCTGATAGAAATCTTTTCACACACTTATGTAGATGGTTAAATCATGTGGGTCCACACCCAAATTTATGTCAGTCTTTGGAAACATTTAAAAACATTACTGAGCTTGATTGAGTTTACTTGATACTATTATGTTGATATATATATATATATATATATATATATATATATATATATATATATATATATTTTTATTTTGTAGTCTTTCTCATAGAAATGTATTAATATTGGTTTTTAGTCTATTTCATAACAATGGATTTATTACCATCATTTTATGCAAAAATAATTGTGACTTGTATTTATCTCATAACAACACATTTCCACGATTATTGAGCTTGATTGAGTTTACTTGTTACTATTATGTTGATTAATAAATATAAATTAATTGGTTTATTTTTGTAGTCTATCTCATAACAATATATTAATATTGGTTTATTTTTGTAGACTATCTCTTAACAATTCATTTATTACCATCATTTTATGTTGTATTTATCTCATAAAAACACATTTTCTACCTTCATTCTATGCAAATAAATCCATATTATAATTAAACATTTGTCAATTTTTATTGATATCATAAATTAGAAGCAATATTAGACACAAATATATATGATCAAAATATGTAAAATATACAACATGCAAATGTGCACGACCCCATAGTTAAAATAAATCACATCCAAAAAAGTTTCTTTCTATATTGAGTTTTTTAGAATGGGCATATGCCCATTCTCATCACAATGACAAAAATCTTTGTTTGTATGAGAAATGGCATATGCCCATTCTCATCATAATAATAAAACTCTTTGTTTGTATGAGAATGGACATATGACTATTCTAACCATTCTAACTCATTGAAGTAATATTATACTTAATCATTTTAATATCACTATAAAGGATGTGAGAATGGTAAATTTTCCATTCTAAAACAAATTAAATAGTACCTCTATTTTTCTTTTCTGATTCCTATATGAGAATGGGCATATGTCCATTCAATACAAGATAAAAATTGTAACCCCCTAAAATGGAAATCCCTCATACATGTTATATAATTCCAAAAACCCATATTTGATTCCAATAATAGCCAAATAAAATTCTAAAAAACTCCTTTTTGGATTCCAATAATAGCCAAATCAAATTCCAATATTTGGTATAAGTAAAACTAACATAGCTGAGTTCAATATTTAATCTAGATTGTAAAATGTCTAAATTTAACGAAATTATGGTTGAGAGAGGGAGAGGGGGAAACATAAACAAAATAAGATAAAATAAATTTAATAGCAACAATAATTATCCAAAATAGGATTTCTAAAAATCTATTTTTGGAAAGTCCTAGAAATTTGTTTTTAGCAATTTTTAACATCTTTTAGTATTTTGCAATTTTGAGGGTCTTCGGAGCATTTCAGAGTATCAAAAATACCAATAATAAAATTAAGTGTAATCATCATTGAAGTTTCCCTCACCAATATCATTATGTCCTCTTTCTAATGCTTCTTACCCCTCATAAAATGGGTCAATAGGCTAAAAGATATGACCTCGACAAGGGGTGATAGTAAAATAATAGTAATAATTGGATAGATTTCATATTTTTCCACTTTTATCTTTTCAAATCCATCCCTAAGGTGGATACGAATTGTCTCCATGTAGGGTGACATTTTATTTCATGTAGACACTAAAGCACGCACTTGGGTGCATTTCTAGGTCCTAATCACGTACCATTATTCATATGATTCCTAAGCGAGAAAACATACAAATGGATGTCTACGTCATCTACCATTGTGATACCATGAAAGGAAAAAAAAACCCGAAATAAATGGGAGACCATTTTTATTAGTTTTTTTGTAGGGGCGAACTCATATACGTATAGATACACTTGGAAATATGTGCTATAGAATAAATCAGTGTCGGGAGTAGAAAGGTTGAGAAAAACAATTTCTAGGATTTTCTAGGTTTTTATGTTCGTATTACTTTTTTTCTTCTATTTTTCGAGTTAATGTTTGTGAGGATCCGAAAATTATATAAATTTGTGCAAAACAAAAAAATGTATGTCGGGGAAGTAGAAATTCCATAAAAACATTTCCTATTTTTTTCTAGTTTTTACATGTGGTTTTTTCTTCCACTTTGCAGAGTTCCTATTTGACAAGGATGTGGAAATCATAGAAATCTATGCAAAAGGAAGAAATTTGTGTCGGGAAGTAGAAATTCTAGGAAAAAGGTTTTTGGTTGTTTGAGTCTCTTGCATTCAGTAGTGGTTTTTTTCTTTCATTTTCCAAAGTATCTATTTAGCGAGGATATGAAGATTTGGGAATCCATAAAAATCCGTTTAGGGAGGAAAAATGTCTAGAATAACACTTTCTGGGCTTTTCACGTTCGGTACTAGGTTTTTTTCTTCCGCTTATAAAGATTTTGTGTGGAGAAGATTTGGGGATCTTGTAGATTTGTGCTACCTTTGAGGATTTTAGAAATCCGTGTCGGTGAAACAAAAAACTAGAAAAACAGTTTCTAGGTTTTTCATGTTCGGTATTGGGTTTTTTTCCTTCTTCCATTTTACAGATTCGACTTAGAAAAAAATTCGAAATGTAAATTAAGGAAGAGTGAAGGAAAAAGGAATTTTATATATTTTTTTAAATAAATATTAAAGAACAAAGCAAATAAAAACATGTAACTTTTGATAGGAAACTCAAAATCAAGTGTCATTTTTTTAATTTCTTATTTTTTTTGTTTGTTCCAGTCGAATTATTTCTTTTGAGAAATGCATTAAAATTATAAAATGTCATTATTGTAACATGCACTCTATTATAAAGTGCCAACATTTATATCTCTCTTGTTTGTTGAGATATTTTAAATCTGCATTTTTACACTTTTAGGCATGTTGATGATATCTCTTGTGGGAGTGATATTCGGTGAAGCCCAAAGTGTTAGTTTGTTAGTGTTTGAGTAGTTGTTTTGACAACTCATATATATGTGTAGTGTCACTCTACTCATTCAAGTAGTATGGGAGGGTGTGTTGTTGATACTGCTTCTTCGGGGTTTGTGTCCTTGCCTTATTACCTTAACTTTTCTTGGATCGTGTCACTCCTATTTCTTTAGATCTTTTGTCCTTGCCTTATTTTCTTGGTTATTATTCTTGGATCATGACACACCTATTTGTAGTGGTTGATCGAATATGATTGGTACTTTTTTACACTTTTCGACATCACTCCATTGATAGTCTCCTTATACATGGATCTATTCTGGTGAATCCCAGTGTCAGTTTTTTTTAGTTTTGTGATCAATCAGTGGATTCATACAATAGTGAACACCAAAATTCTTCAAGATTGTATAATTTTTTTGAGCCAAGCTTCTTGAGATTCCTTGTAGTGGGTTTTATCTCTTTTGACTTTATTATTACTAGTATTGGGTACCTTGCGATGTCCTTTTTTCCCAATTATTGTATATGGGTACCTCATCAAGCCTTGTTGTCAAAAATCAACTTCTTTTCTCGTCCACCTAAGTTATGTTTACGAGGGGGTGTTAGTGTAGGTTATTATGTATCATTTTATTTGTTTATTAGGATAATTATTGCACTTATGTTAGTCCTACACTTATTAGGTTAACTTTCTTAGGTGTACTAGTCTTGTGGAGTTAACTTAACTACCAATATTACTTAGTGGGAGTTAATCACCACGATTTAGGTAGTAGTTTCACTTACCTCCTTGTATATGTACATCCTTCTTATTGAGCACTATGGATTATGTTAGCTTTTCATATATGATATTTTAATTTTTGTTTGCGAAATCCTTTTATAAGGTTATTCTAGCGAATGACTTTTAACTTATCAAATGTGGTGTGTTATTATCATCCGAGACCTTCACATGACTTGGAATAATATTCTTATTGTTCCTTTCATCTACTTCTCTCGATACCATGAAAGGCCACAAAACCTCAAAAACAAATTATCTCCTTCAATGGCCAAGTTTACAGTTGTTTCTAGGGTTTTGCCACCTTTTAAATCCAATAGAGCCCTCTGTTTTGAGTAAAAATGGAAGCTGCAACAAAGTGCTAACAAATTCCAAAATATATAAAACAAGTAAACCCTTGCTTGCAAAAAAAAACTTACAGATGGATGTCTACATCATCTATCACTTTGATACCATGAAAGGAACAATAAGAAGATTGTTCCAAGATGTGAAGATATCAGATGATAATAACACACCACATTTGATAAGCCAAAATTTATTCGCTTTAGAATAACCTTACAAAAGGATTTGCAAACAAACACCTAAAATATCATATATGGAAATATATCGAATCCATAATTCTCAATAAAGAGGATGTATATATATGAGGAGGGAAGTGTAACTACTACCTAGATCATTGGTGGAGAATTCCCACTAACTAATATTGGTAGGTAAGTTAAATCCATAAGACTAGTACACCTAAGAAAGCTAACCCAACAAGTGTAGGGGAAAAATAAGTGAAATTATTGTCCTAATAAACAAATAAAAGGATAAATAATAACTTACATTAACACTGTTCATATGACATCTATCTTTGGCCTCTTTCTTTGCTTTCTTGTTTTCTTTGTGGTCTTGCACACCCCACTTCCTAGTATGACTTTCACTTCTTAATCTTTCTTGGATATGGAAACTAGCACCTAGCCAAGATGTCAATGCCAAGGCTCCCTTGTTCCCTCTGGGTACCCCCAACCTCTTTGTATCTTACTCACCCCTTTTGGGCCTCTTTTATATTTTGTGCATATTTTTATTCATTGTCGGTCTTTTAGATGATAATTACAAAATTTAAACAAGGGAATCATATAAAGGACCAAGCTATATGACCATAATAAAAGACACATGTCGACACTAAAATTTTCCTCCGTAATTTCTATTTCATTAATGTATGATGTTGTTAAGTATAATTAGTAGTAGCGTCTGATAGAAGATAACGGTGCCGTTAGTACGGTGCCGCCAATAATGTGGAGTACGGTAACAGTCAAAGTACAATAGGAATGTTGTAAAAAGTAAATATTTGTCGTAAGTGGTCCGGTAATGTTAAAATGTCAAAGTTTGGGTAATTAGAGAAGTAGGGTCTATATGATTAGGAATTAGAAATATTATATTGGTAATAAGGACAAGGAGTGAGGTCATAAATATTTTGTGTATTTTATTTGTAAAAAGTCTAAAAATGTGGAACCCATGTAAAATGATAAGGTTTATCTTATCTTAGAAGATAAGCTTACATGTACATATAAGAGTTAAGGTATGGAATATGATTCGTCAGAGTGGATTTCTTATCCTATCTTAGAGATAAGATGGATAAGCCTGGAAGTTCTATAAATAGAGAGGCTACCCCCCTCATTTAGCATAGAAAGAAGTAGTGAGAAATATTGTAGGAAGTGTGCAAAGGAAGCCATCAGTTAAAGGTGTGTTGAAGAAGCCATCGAGAGGTGTAATTGTAAAGTTTCTCCCATAGTCTTGTTGAAGTACCTCATGGGTGAGATTGTAACAATTTCATGTTAATATTATAATTTACTTTGATATTTCAGATTTGTCATCATTCCGTCTTATCATAGTCGATGGTATTCTTGTGTTCGGTTGTTGTTTTGTTTCCGATTATATCCACCAAACTAAAGGTCATGTGCATTAGTAAATAATCATAAAGACGAGGAGTTCTCGGTGAAGAATTATCATAGTGCCGGATTGGTGATGACATTTTGGTTCCGTTTCCGGACCATTCCTCGTTGGTGGATTTTCTGGAGAGATATTCCCACTTAGTGAAAAATTAATTGGAGGGTAACCTTGTTTTTACTGTGCATAGTAGTTACCATGGTAAAGTCATTTTTACCGTGAATAGTAGTTACCATGTTAAAGTCATTTTTGCCATGAATAGTAGTTACCCTGGTAAAGTCCTTTTTGCTGGGAATAGTAATTACCGCAGTAAAGTCACTTTTTACCGTGAATAGTATTTACCGCAGTAACTTCACTTTTTACCGTGAATAGTGTTTACCACAGTAAAGTCAGTTTTTACCGTAGTAAGTCAAGTTTTACCATAGTTTACCGTGGTCATTTCTATTTTACTGTAGAAAGGTGTAAAGTCACTTTCTAGTATAGTGATTCCAATTATTTGTGCACATAAGTCTTGTTGGTTGTATTTCACGGTGGTTACTTTTGAAAATGGGAAAGATTCCTGTTTTTTCAGCTCAATCTAATGAAGATGCTTCTTCTTTCATTCAAGAGTTTAAACGATCTTGTATTTGTAATGGCCTTATAAGAAGGGAACAATGGACTGAATTTTTTCCTACCTTTTTGGATGGTTCAACACTTAGGTGGTTTGAAACACTAGGTGATAATGTGAAAAATTCATGGGATTTATTAACTGAAAGTTTTCTTGAAGAATTTGGTGAACAACAGAAATATGCAGATCTCATGATCGAGATCACAAAGCTATCCCAAGGAGAGAAGGAGAAGATAAGGGATTATCATGCTCGTGTTCTAGAGCTAAGGAGGAAGCTCGATGCCCAGATCCGGAAGGAAGGACTAGCGGATGGGTTGATGAATGGCGTGGATAATCTCCTTTGTAAGCACTTCATTCTTGGGATGAAGCCGAGATCAGACAACGAGTGAAGTATGACCGCCCAGCTACCATTGAACAAGCAAAGGAGATTGCAAGAAGGCAAGAAGAAAGCATGGAAGAGGAGCCCAAAGAAATTGTTGCTAAAGTAGAGCCCACACCAAAGCACCTTTGGTCCGAATCCACAACCACTCCCGTGAGCACAAATATTTCTCCTAGTACATCTCTACCGAGTATGAAGATCTGCTCAAAAAGATGGGTCAGTTAACTATTAATCTTCTTCAAGGAAAGGAATTTAGTTCTCAGGGAGGAGATAGAGGTCTAAAAATAAATATTTCTGAAGTTGTTTGTTATGGTTGTTATAAAAAGGGTCATTATATGTATAATTGTCTAGATAGAGCTTCTACATCTGGTACAAGAGATAATGATAAAGGAAAAGCACCTGTGAATTCTCTTGATGTAGTAGATAAGAGTAGAAATAATGAAGTAGATGTGTTTGTAACAAAAAGAAAGAAAGAAAAAGATAATCAAGATGGAACTGATCCTAAGAAGATGAAAGGAGAAACTAGTAAGAAACATAGGAGAAGAAAGTTGGGTGTGCAGGATTTTCTGATTTCACAGGGGCAAGGACCATACTCCATCTTGGAAGATCTATCCAAAAGGCCTGCAAATATTACATATGGTCAACTCTTGGCTATGTCTTCTGAGAAGAGGCGGGAGTTGCGAGGTGGACTCAATGCTCGAAGAAGGAAGGAGGTTGAGGTCCCTGTTTTGGAGGCAGAGGCAGATCCCTATGCTCCACAAGCTGAGGTATTATGTAATGGTATTTCAATTCATGATGTCTTAGTTGATGGAGGTGCTGCAGTTAATGTAATGACCGAGTCTGTAATGAATATGTTGGGTTTAAAAATTGATCGCCCTTCAACACTTATGTTAAGGTCATTAAATAAGGGAAAAACTAAACCAGAAGGTGTAGTTTCAAATGTGGCAATATCTGATTATGGGTGTTGTATGTGTGGTAGACTTTCGGGTGATGAAAAATGGTACTTGCGTACCCCAATGCTGCTTTGGGAAAACCATGGCTAAGGAGAGTTCATGCAAGAAACTCCGGAATGAAGGTTTCATGACACTTGGATGTGGTAGAGAGAGGGTGAAGATAAATGTGATCCCTCGACATCATAAAGCAGAACCTATGGATTCAAGTGATGAAACTGATGATTGGACATCCTCTGATTACTCTAGTACCAATGAAGTGGACACTGAAGATGAAGAAAGTGAGGTGGATGTTTCAGTCATGGATATCCTTCCAGTCACACCAACTCATGACCCCATAAAATTATCTGAAGAAGAAGTTGATGATCGTCTCCAACAAATAAAGATTGGCGATCTTTGTGATGGAGAGTGAGAAGGAATCCTACTCTAGCTCTTCCGAAGGTACATACACCTATTCACTTTTGATTACAAGTAACTCACAAGTAAGTTGGGTAGAACATTCTATTGAGCTAGTAGATGGTACTAAGCCCATAAAGCAAATGCCATATAGAATGAATCCTAATTTTTCCAAGACTCGTAAAAGAAGAAATAGATAAGTTGCTTGATGCAGGATTCATCTTTGCTATGGAGAATTCATAATTGGTTTCTCCCATTGTGATCTCAATAAAAATGGGAAGCTACGCATTTGTGTTGATTACAGGAAGCTCAATAAGGCAACAAAGAAGGATCATTACCCTCTTCCATTTTCGATCGATCTTGGGCGAAGTAGGCTGGCCAGAGTGCTATAGTTTTCTTTGATGGATATAGCGGCTACACCAAGTTCGTATAACAGAGAAAGATCAGTGAAGACCACATTCACCACTCCTTGGGGAATGTTTTCTTATAGAGTTATGCCTTTTGGATTGTGTAATGCTCCAACAACATTCCAGAGTTTGATGAATAGGGTGTTTGAACCCTACATTTGGGACCTTCATCGAGTATTTTCGGATGATTTTTGCATCTATGGGAGCAAGTTGGACCACCTGCACTGAGATGGAGACAGCATTTCAAAGGTTAGATGAAGCACAAGCCTTACTAAACCCTACAAAGTGTGTCTTTGGATGTTCTAAAGGCGTTTTGTTAGGGCATGTTGTATCCGAGAAATGGTATTGGTACTGATCCTGATAAAGTTTCAAAAATCAAAGATTTACCATTTCCTATGAATAGAAGTAAGTTGAGATCATTTTTAGGCCATGTGGGTTACTATAGAAGGTTCATCAAGAATTTCTCAAAGATTTCACAGCCACTAACCCAGTTCTTGAAGAAGGATGTTACTTATGAACCAGGAAATAAGGCGCATGAAGCTTTTGGACAACTGAAGGAAGCCCTGGTGTCTTCACCTGTTTTGAAGAATCCAGATTGGAGCAAGCCATTCATTGTGTACACTGATGCCTCAGATGCAGCACTAGGAAGTACTTTGAGCCAAAAGGATGAAAATGGGAATGAACATCCAATTTACTTTGGGAGCAGACAAATGAGCAGTGCTGAGGTAAACTATACTGTAACTGAAAAAGAGGCTCTAGCTATCATTTTTGCTTTGTAAAGAAGTTTAGAAATTACTTGCTGTGGCAGAAATTTCTAGTTGTAATGCAGATCATCATGCTCTAAAATATATTGTAAATAAGCCTAACCCATTAGGGAGGATAGCAAGATGGATAATTTTGCTACAAGAATTTGAATTTGATATTATAGATAGGCCAGGAAAGAAGCATGTCAATGCAGATGCACTCTCTCGAGCCTATGATGGTTTAGGATCATCTTGTGATGATGATGATTTTCCGATGCAGCAAGTTGTTCTCCTTGACACGATCCCTAGTGAATACATAGATATTTAGAATTATCCGAATGAATTCAAGTTTCTGATGGTGCCAATGCAAAGACTAAGAGAAAGATTACTCAAGCCGAGTCATCCATATTCTATTCTACATGGAGCATTATTTCGAATAGGACCTCGATGGACAAGAAAGAGGGCATTGGACGTGATCAACGAAAGGAGCTGCTAGAAGAATTCCACAATGGTACATGTGGAGGGCACTTCTCTAGACAACTTACAAAGAAGAAGGATCTTGGATGCGCAGTTATCACCGCCCACTCTTTTTAAAGATTGTTATAATTATTGTAAGACATGTGATATTTGTCAAACACATGGTAACCATAAGACTTCATCAGCTCCATTATGTCCTATTCTTCCCCTTGGTCCCTTTGAAAAGTGGGGAATAGACATTGTAGGTCCACTTCCAACTACATCACGCCAAAATAAGTATATTGTAGTTTCCACAGATTATTTAACCAAGTGGGTTGAAGCTAGGCCATTGAAAACAGCTTCCATGGATGAAGTGGCAAGGTTCATGTATGAACGCATTGTCACTAGATTTGGTTGCCCATTAGAAATTGTAATAGATCAAGGAAGCCACTTCATTAATGAGGTGGTAGAAGCCCTAGTCAATAAGTTTTCTATTAAGCATAGGAAGGCAACAACATACAAGCCAAGCACAAATGGACAGGTGGAACGAACAAATTTTGTGTTGTGTCAAATTCTAGCAAAAGATGCAGCCTTGCAGGTACATAAATGGGATAAAAGGATTCATGCAGCATTGTGGGCATATAGGGCAACATCAAAGTCAGCAACAGGATACTCCCCATTTCAATTAGCCTATGGCATTGATCCAGTTCTTCCTATTGAGTTTGATATTCCCACTGTGAGAGTTATGAAAAATGAAAGGATGGATGAAAGTGATTCAATAAAAGAAAGGTTGGTACATCTTCATTTGTTGGAGGAAATGAGAGAAATAGCAAAGGATACAAGCCATAAGAAGAAAATGAAGCAAAAGGAATACTTTGATCAAAAGATCCGGTGGTCTCCATTTCATGTGAATGACTTGGTTCTAGTATATGATTCCGTATACAAAAAAAGAGACAGAGAAAATTCTTCCAAAATGGATGGGGCCCTACAAAATAAAGCAATTGTGCATGAAAATGGTACGCATCTTGACCGGAGGAATTGGATGGCACTCCCATTACGAAATGGGTCAACCACGACAAGTTGAAGATTTTCCAAGCACCAGAATAGTCTACTCCGAGGACGGAGTAGAAGCTAGGAAGGGGGAAGATGTCGACACTAAAATTTTCCTCCGTAATTTCTATTTCATTAATGTATGATGTTGTTAAGTATAATTAGTAGTAGCATCTGATAGAAGATAACGGCACCATTAGTATGGTGCCGCCAATAATGTGGAGTACGGTAACAGTCAAAGTACAATAGGAATGTTGTAAAAAGTAAATATTTGTCGTAAGTGGTCCGGTAATGTTAAAATGTCAAAGTTTGGGTAATTAGAGAAGTAGGGTCTACGTGATTAGGAATTAGAAATATTATATTGGTAATAAGGACAAGGAGTGAGGTCATAAATATTTTGTGTATTTTATTTGTAAAAAGTCTAAAAATGTGGAACCCATGTAAAATGATAAGGTTTATCTTATCTTAGAAGATAAGCTTACATGTACGATAAGAGTTAAGGTATGGAATATGATTCGTCGAGTGGATTTCTTATCCTATCGTAGAGATAAGATGGATAAGCTCTGGAAGTTCTATAAATAGAGAGCTACCCCCTCATTTAGCATATAAAGAAGTAGTGAGAAATATTGTAGGAAGTGTGCAAAGAAAGCCATCGCTTAAAGGTGTGTTGAAGAAGCCATCGAGAGGTGTAATTGTAAAGTTTCTCCCATAGTCTTGTTAAAGTACCTCATGGGTGAGATTGTAACAATTTCATGTTAATATTATAATTTACTTTGATATTTCAGATTTTTCATCATTTCGTCTTATCATAGTCGATGGTATTCTTGTTTTCGGTTGTTGTTTTGCTTCCAGATTACATCCACCAAACTAAAGGTTGTGCATTAGTAAATAATCATAGCACGAGGAGTTCCCGTGAAGAATTATCATAGTGCCGGATTGGTGATGACAGACCAAGCTCTAAGCATCTATTACTATCACGTAAGGTTGCATCTAAATTCATTTCATGGGCATAAAAGCATCCATCTAGATTCATTCAAGGGCAAAGGGACTGCATTTTTTTGTATACACTTCATAGGAGGGGAAGTTCATTTTGACATCCACACATATATTTACATTGCTACATCTACTTATTTCTCCCTATTCTGTGCATCTTGCACAAGATCTTTCTAGGGCACGATTCTACACACACCTAGAACTACATGGAGTTTGAGATGTAGTGCAGTATTTGGTCGTAAGTTCACTCTGTTAGGTGACTTCTGGGGTCAGTTTGACTCCCCATTTCCGTATTTTTATTTTTAAGATTTGATATGTTTTGGGGTTTTACAAGAGGTCTTTTGTTTTGTAGGTTACAGGAAAACTCGATGATCTTATAGCGACCTGACCTATAGGTGATCAACAGAGAACATTAGCGAACACTTGTCACACTACAAAATTCATTTTTGAGTTTTTCACAATCATATGTGCCTAGAACCAATCTCTATCACCTAAGAGCCCTTCACCTAGTGCAAAAACCCTAGTCCCGACATTTTTGATAGTTATGTGATTTTCTAGATTCAATTGGGACAATCTCCCCTTAAGTTTAATCAATTTTCTAGCTCAAGACAACTTCGGGATTATTATAAAATCAACTAAGTCTCTTATTCCATCTCTTGCACTTAGGGTTTTATTTCCATTTTTATTAATTCTTGTGTCATATCTTTGTTTTATTACTTATTTACTACATTGTGACTATGTAATTCAGATTTCACATTTTCCAATATTTTTAAATCATTTGGTGAAATTGTCTCATTCAAACACTCTTGATCCTCATTTTTCTTCTCTCATGGCTTATAATTTTTCTCAAGTATAATTGCTTCAATTACTTCAAATTCACCTGCATTGCAAATATGCTCTCCAAAAAAACCTAGACACTATGTATCTCCCTATCAACATGCCTCCTTCACAAGTCGTGCCATCTTCATCGTCTATCCTGATTATGATATCAATCAATCTATTTGTGAATCAATTCAAGATTTACATTCTTTATTTCAAGATAAATTACAAGCTATGGAATCCATGATTACATCACTAAAATCTAGAATCCAGCATCTTAAGGATTCTTCTTAGGATCGTGTTTTTTCTTCTTCTACATCTCATCCTCATTCTATGTCTTTGACATGTGCTTTTATCAATGAACCTCGAGTCTTACCATTACCTGAACCTCTCAAGTTTAATCTCAATACTAACCAACAATATAGTTTTTCCACATATCCTCACTCATCAATTGATCAACTTTCCATCTACTCATTTTTATCCTCTTTATCAACTTACAAAATATCAAAGTCATCCATATTGTAATTATCATCGAATCAATGGACATAATGACAATGATTGTATAACAAATAATAAATCACCTTAGGTGTCATAGTTTTATCTCATTCATTACACAAAATTATAGTACATGCCCATCTATGATTTTTAAACCTCATCGGGTTCCTAAATCTAATCCATCTATGTCTAATGAGCATCATGCCATCGTTACTAATGTTCCTTCTACGGAAAGTCAAGAGTCACCTAAGAAACTTCCTCTCAACATCATTCCATCCTCTTCTCCTCTCGAGTCTTCTACAATGTTATCAATCCCACATAAGCTACCACCATTCAATATTCCTCCCCATCCTACTCCACTTTCATTTCCAATTCATTTTTTCAAAGTAAACTTATCCTTCTACTAATGGTCAAGACACATTTCTAACTCTGCCACCATCGCATGGTCCTATTGTTTCTTCTTCTTCCATTGTATTGATATCTCTCTTACCATGACACATACAAAAATCTCCCAAATGACATGATATCTCTCATGTCATCACATAGATCTCCATCATCGATATACTTGGGAGGAATCATACTTACTCTCCCCCTTCTAGCATTATCAGTTGTCTCTCATTTCTATTATTCCACTATGTGTTTCCCATATAGTCTTCATCATACATCATACACACAATGTGTATCATCATTACCCTATGACGCACTCTTGTGCTATGGTTCACACTTGATTATTAAGGGCATACTATATTCATGAACCTCACATCATACATACACACACACATCCTTCTAGCGCATCTTTCTAGCATTCATTCATCACACACACTTCCCTATAACGTACTCTAGTTCCACGGTTCATACTCAACTCCTAAGGGACTAAATCTGAAATGAACATCATCACACTCACTCACTCTCTATGTTCTACACTTTTTCGATCATATCTTTCTAGCACATAATTCAAACCATTTCTCGATGACGCACTCTTGTTCTATGGTTCATTCTTGACTGTTGAGGGGTCATTTATAAATGAACCTCATCTCATACACATTTCATACACATCCTCTCGGGGGCACAACTCCTATCACACTCAAATTGCATATCATTCCATCTCACTCATTCACATCATACTACATATATTGGTTGCACATTGTTCTTATTAACTTATGCTCGCATGTTACATGTACACTTTACTTACTATGTTAGATAGATATTTTCTATGTCATTATATTTTCTATATACACATGTGCATTCACTTACCTTTGTGACATATTGTAACATCATGTAGAATAAATGATGTTTGTATTGTACCTCTAACCAATCCCAAAGAGGCTCCTGGGGCATCTACTTTCATACACACTACAGGTGTTATTGTTTCATTTTATACTATTTATTATTCATACTAGCACACTATTATATCGGATCATACATGCTTTGACATACTTTTTATCTTTCTAACATGCTAACGGATGCTTCATGTGTGAACATGATTTTTTCTCATAGGAATTATTTTCTACCATGGTTTTCTAACACTTTGCTTATTCTTTTTGCCATTATATGTCATTTTTTGCAAGTTTTACCCTATGTCTTTCTTGTCCATTACTTGTATGCTTTTGGTCACTTCATCCCTATTTTTCTTGCAACATTTTGAGAAATGTCTCATGTTTCTAACCTATTTTTCATGGTTTACATTTTATTCTTACTTGCTAGATTAGATTACACTTTGTCTTCTATATGCATATTTGTCTTGTTTACACTAACACATGTTTCCAACCACTTTATTTGCATGTGCCTTGGTTTTACCATGCACATTCCATCCCCCTATAAGGTATCGGGCTTTTAAATAGCGTCCATTCCTATCCTTTGTTCCACATCCTCCTAGTGACGTCATGCACCCCAAATGAATGGGGCATACTTTGCGTGAATCACTCACCCATTCAACGATACACAATCACAGTTTAGACACTGCACATTATAGTAGAACAACACATTTTTGTCTCACAAAATGCCCATGTTCAAAATTAGGTCTTTAGCATAACACAAACTCTAAATTCAAACATGATTTCCTGGGCACTCCTAACCTTTCCTTGGGCATCTATGACTAGGGGTGGTTACATCATTTTTCCATATTGGCATGGTTTTTGGCATTGCACATATAAATTTTCTTAGTACAGGCATAGACCTCAAGCAATCAAAATGCATTCTATCTCCATTTTCTTCTCTTTCTACTTGGATCGAACTAGATCAAACTTGATCAAACTGGAAAAAATAAGGATCAAGCCATCTACTATGGTGTATAATTTTGGGAAGCATCGTCAGGGATGGATAATAACACTAGACATTTATCCCCAAAACTTCTTCTGTCGTGGCATGAGATCACCCAAAAAAATCATTTGTCATGAGATCGCTCGAAAAAATCATTCTAGGCATGAGATCACCCAAAAAATCATTCTTCTATAGCATTTTCATAATCCTTTCTATCCTTTTCACTCATCACGGATCAGGTGCACATGTTCGTTTTCACATTTTTAAATACTTTTGCTTAATTTTTACATACTTGGATAGAATTTTTTATATACACATATTTGACTAGTCTTTTTCTCTTCTCTCTTATAGATCCATCCTTACGGTAAGCAATAGTCACAACATCAAACACATAAAGCAATGACAACAGTATAGCATGACATAACATAAACACTTTCACCCCTAGGGTCACTTCCTCTTCTTTAGCTTCCACGCTTCATTTTTATCACTCCACGCTTTTTCTTTTCTCCTCAACATGCTTTCACCATCAATCTACAAGGTTATCAGGTGTGTATCTCTTATCTACTTTATATTATCAATTATTCACTCAAAAATATATTGGGAGAAAATGTAGACACTAAATCACACACTTGGGTACATTTCTAAGTCATAATCACATATCACTATTCATATGATTCCTAAGCAATAAAAATAGTAATTGACATCTATCTTTGGCCTCTTTATTTGATTTATTTCTTTATCGGTTGTCTTACACACCCAATTTCCCAGATCGACTTTCACTACTTTATCTTTCTTGACTTTGAACACCAAAGACCTAGGCACCCTTGTCCCCTCTGGCGCCCTTGACCTATTTTGTATCTTACTCGCCCCTTTTATGCCTCTTTTATCTTTTGGGCATCTTGTTTTCTTGGTGGTTGACCTTTTAGATGTTAATTACAAAATTAAAATAAGGGAATCATATAAATACAAATATATGTGACCATAATAAAGGACCAAGCTCTAAGCATCTATTACTATCACCTAAGGTTGTATCCAAAGGAATTTCAAGAGCATCAAAGCATCCATATAGCTTCATTCAAGGGACAAGGGACTCGTATTTTTATGCATACGCTTCATAGGAGGGGAAGTTCATTTTTACATCCACACATCTTTTATATTGCTACATCTAGTTATTGATCAATATTCGGTGCATCTTCCTAAGAGCTTCTTAGGGAACAATTCTACACACACACACACACACACACACACACACACACACACACACACACACACACACACACACACACACACACACAAAGAGCTACATGAATTCTGAGATGTAGTGTAATGCTCAATGTAATTTCACTCATGTCGAGTGACCACCGAGGTCACCCAACTCCCCTTTTACATATTTTTATTTTTAGGATTTGATGTGTTTTGGATTTTTGCACAGAGGTATTTTTTTACAAAGTTATAGGAGAACTCGGTAATCATCCAAATGACTTACATTTGATCAACAAAGCAAACATCTTACGACACTACAAATTAATTTTCTAATATTGTTTGCAACCGCATGCACCCGTAAATATTCTCAAGTTCCTAGTGCCCCTAACCCATCCAGTGCCCTATTCCCATCATTTCGACAATTCTTTGATTTGATGGGTTCGGTTGTGACAATCTCCCCTCCTATTTTAGTTTTTTTCAACTCAATACATCTTTAGGATTATTACGAAATCAGCTAAGTATCTTTTTCCATCTCTTGCACTTAGGGTTTTAATTTCCATTTTCTTATTGCTTGTGTCATATCTTTTTTTTATTTCTTATTTATTGTATTATGAATCAGTAATTAAGATTTCACAAATTCCATTATTTGTTAAATCAATTCCCTTTGGAACCCCTCATGTTCTATTTTTATCAAGTTATTTTTATATTCTCATTATATAATTATAAATTAGCTTGTTTTGAATAAAGAGATAGATCTCCAAGAAGGCATCTCTCTTATGGATTTTGGCCATTTATATCCATTTGAAATTGATATAATATTTTTTGTGTTCACAACTCTTTCATTGTGAATTTGATTACTAAAGCACATTAATCACCATATTTAGTGTTTTTTCCATCGGGTTTCACTTCAACTGATCAAAGAAAATGGAGACAAACACTCTCCATAAGGGAAAAATGAGAAGGAAATGGAGAAGGGGAGAGCAGGCACATGTGCCACAAACCAAAATTACATTCAACCCTTTATTTCTCAAACACAACATAACTAAAATGAAACTTATAATGGATAAATACATGCAAAACATACCTATTGTAAATGGAGAGAAAACAATGCAATAGACATAAAGCTAGAGTAGAGAAAGAGCCACAAAATAAGATTTTATTATTAAATGAGTATGCATTGACCCTTATCCAATGATATATAAGGCACAATAACACATTGTAGAATTCCAAAATGGAGGTTTGTAGCCCATATCTTTTTTTGAAAAATATTTTTGCATAATGCCCATAGAGAGTCACACCCTTTACAAATGAGTGAATTTGCAAATATATAGAGAAAAGAGGAGAGAAAGAAGGGAAAAGAGAGACAAATGCACAATTTTCAAACTCAACCACCCACCAAAGACCATATGTCATCCGAGTATGGGCATCCTTTTCTTCCTAATGTACACACCATCGATCTCAAAAGTGGAATTATGGGCACCATTAAACATTAAATTTTAGTTGTTGATGAGGTGGTTAAATGTCTCTAAATGCAAAAAGACTATGTTTTCACCTATAGATCCTTTGTTTTTTATCCCGGATTATTTTCAAATAACTGGATAAATGGGAGAATGGTTCCATTTGTGCCTTCATTTACCAATTTAATGAATTATCCCTTTGTGCAATGACTCAAGCTTTCAGAGGAACAAAGGAATGGTGGAACATTCTAGGTGTTCTTTGGAGGTCTAACTTATCCAATTTATGTTGGTGGTGGTGAATGAATAGTGAAAGAGAACCTTTGGAACATGAAAATAGTTCTCATTATTCCCACGGTACACTGAATTTATCGATTTCATGCTCATACTTCACCCTATGGGCTGGATTAGGGGTTTGGGGAACAATTAGAACCGGGAACTATTCTACTTGTGCTTTATAGACCCAACATACCCAATTGATTTTCCTTGTCTAACTATCGGCCAAATCGGGGTTCAGGGAACCTTCCGAAATATGAGCAATGTTCCAAGTGTTCCATGTGGGCCCGATTTACCTGATGAACTTCCCTTTTCTCTTATCTCCACTTATGTCGTAAGTGTCCAAATTTTGTAACTATTATTCCCTCAGTTGGTTGTATTCGTTATGTGATAAAGTGGAAGAACAAAGGAACTTAAGAACTATTTTTTTGTGCCCCCCTAAAACTTGGTTTATCCTTATTTTCTTGGTTAATGGCCTATGTGGTAAAGGGGTGAAACAGAGGAATAAGAAAACTCCGGAAAATTCTATTTGTGCCCAAAAAACCCAAATTTTCTTCAATTTTAACTATTTTGAGTGGGACTTTGGTGTAAGGATGGAATCAGGGAACAAGAGGAATCGGGAACAAGAGGAATAATGGAATATTTCCTCATGTTCCTCCAAAGGCTGATTTTCCTATTTTCCCCAAAATGTCCAAATTTTACAAATTTTTACTAATTCCTTAATAGTAAAGCCTACCAAGAGGGATATAAAGTTCTATAAGATGAATTTTTTTCCCATAACACGAAAACCTACCCAAAACACTAAGATTTCCTAATCTATGATAATAAGATGCTTAGTCCAAAATGAATTTGTAAGTTGACAAAATATCATGTGGGGTTATTTTTGACAACAAAGACATTAGTATAAAACAAGGGTATATGTTGATTATAAACCAAGGTGTGACTTTCAAGATTTTTACTTGATAAACCTTAATACTATATTGGTCCACCAGAGTGTTATTCGGTTAAGGATATGAAACTTATAATTGAAAAACATAATATATATATATATATATATATATATATATATATATATATATATATATATATATATAATCGTATTAGATAAGTTCTAATATTATCAAACTAGAATACAAAAGATAACAAGATTTGCATGTTATATTACATGAAAACACGTGAATAGTTAAACAAGGAGTATTAATACTTGACAACTAGAAACATGGTAATAAATAACTAAAGGGGTTTTAGATGTTAAAGTAGATCATAGATTTTTACCATAGCATGTCATGAACTGAAACTAAAACCATGTTGTGGCAATCGAAATCATATTTGGATTCAAATGGGTAATGGAATATTATAGCCTTGGGTCAACAAGGAACCTAGAACCCAAGAACATGGTACATATGCATCTTAAGGGTACGATAACCTTAGAGGAAGGAACAAAGTCATGAATTTATTATGAAATATCATTAGAACCAAAAAAGTATTGTAAACCTATAGGAGTGGAAAATATATGACAAAGATTATGCCTTTATTAACTCTTCACAAAAATATTATCAAGATTGGGATTATTATGATAAATGATCTAAGAAAGAGAGTGTTGGACTTGAGTTAGTAAAAACTAGGAATATATCTTATTTCTTAAGATTAATATCAAATGAGACAATAAAGTATGAAAAGAAACAAGGGGAATGTTAAATCACTTATTTTTTACATTATAGATGATCACATCATGGTTTACATTAGTTATGATGGTCATGTATAGAATCAATGTATTATAACCTTGGTTTTATATAGATGACATGTGTTACACTTAGAACATGTATGGGAAATGAAACATAATTGTTAAGAAAAATGAATTTATTAATAAGAGTTTCTTAATGTAGATATTATGTAGAGTTTGTTTGACCAAATGGAAAGGCTATAAATCAATCAAAGATGATTTAGTGGGAAGAACCACAAATTGAATATTTTGAATATGAAACATATGTAAAACCTTTGAATTAAATTAAATAATTGAGAAATTGGAATTGTACCTTGAAATGGATATTGAAACTTACTAGCTATTGATCAAGGTATACGAAAATGACATGTAAATATGAATAGTTGGAAATTGGTACTCATCATACATTAATTATATTTTTATGGAAACTAGAAAAGTAGGAAATGTGAATTTATTATGGTTTCATTGAAATGAAAACCCATGGGTCCAAGGATCAAAGTTTAGCTCTCAAAGATGAGTAATTTATTACAACTATGTTTGGTGGAATAAATATTCCTAAGTGAAAGGAATGTCATTTAAATGTTGCTTTCAATAGATATAAAAATTTTAGGAAGGTTTTGCATAATTTCCCTTTGATTAGTGCGTTGTAATGTTTTTATCATTGTAAGTAACTTGCAGAGCTAATGACATGGCATTACAATAACAAAAGTAATGACGAGTTCATACATGTACCAAGTGATTGCTAGGATGGCAAAATAATTATTTTATCTTTATTATGATTTTTAGGAAAATGGGATACTTCTTTTAGATACGACCATGTATATGGCATGATTACCTAGATTCTACATGAATAAAATCTAGTTGCTTTATCATGTGAATGAATTGATGTTTTAGATTTTAAAAATAATGAATCTTTTGGAAATGTCATGATCAAGTGTTAGAATTTTATGAGGATGACCATAATAGTTGGGTTTAGGATTTTGTTAATCGCAATTCTCATAGTTCATATGGGACATTTTTGGGATTTATTATTACTAGAGGATAACTCCTATTTTGGGATTAAATATAAGGTAAAAAAACATCACTTAGATTCCTTGTAATCAAGACACTCATAATTGGCATGGGATAGTTATGAGTGGCATTATTTATTGGATGTTTTTCTCATTATGGTAAACTTTAATCATTTATTGTGTTTTTATTGTTGTGTTTAGCTAAGAAAATTATTGTTAGGATAGTACTTGTTAAACATGGAAACCCTCATTTAGTGACAAGTGAGAATAAGCTAGAGACTTGAAATCGTAAATTGGTAACTAAAATGGATTATGTTCTAAAATATGTAAAGATATAGACCTATCCATATTGGAAACTTAAACAAGTAAAAATATAACATGTGTTATAAGACTATTTATGGAAAGTATAGTTCCCCTTTGAGGATTGGGCTGAATAGGGTTAGGATCTTTGTAATAGAAATGTTTATGAGTGGTGTGGGACACTCACAAGGGTTTATAATTACTAGATTCATTTCTCTACTTTTCATTTTTGTACAACCATCACATGAGTGTGATTTCGAATTATATTAATGTATTGTAAATGTGATTACATAGAGAGATTTGTACTGAACTAGGATGTGATCTATATAGCTGGATAGGTTTTCCCAATGCATATTTGATGTGGGAGTATAACTTGTGGAGACCATAACTTTTGATCCGACCGTTGGATCATCTTTAAATTTTACATGTGGGTAGGTATACATTAGTACTATGTTAAAGTCAACATTTTTTCACTTTTGACTAGGTCTTAGAACTTTAATAACTTTTGTTGTGTTTGTTAGAATAAGTCAAAATGTCATGTGAGCCTTAATTTATGAAGTCATATTTGACACATAAATTTTGGGGCCCATCTAAGTCGTTTTGATAATAGGTAATTTTTGGCATTTTAGGGTTTTTAGAGTAGATGTGAAATAAAAGGTGGATTGTAATGATGTAAAATATTAGTGGTAAATAAGCATATGCAGGATCAACAGAGACAATTTGTTGAGCTCATCGGAGAATTTACCCACCTTAGAAGGAGACATGCAAATTTGGGATGCAGAACCAAATAGTGATATTGAAGAAGTACATCCATCAATGAATGGAGGAGATGAAGAAGAAAATGGGAGAGATGAAGAAACCACAAATGAGAGACCATTTGAGGAGAGATTGATCCAGGATTTAGAGGGAAAGAATGACGACATTAAGATTAATGTTCCTTATTATGGTGGAGGGTTACAACTAGAGGATTTGATTGATTGGTAGAATCACATGGAAAAATTATTTAGTGGAAAACCATTTCAAAGGAGGATAAGGTTAATTTTGCATGCACTAAGTTGACCAAAAATTCATTGATTTGGTGGGATCACCTAAAAAATGAAAGACATAGGAATAGAAAGGGCAAGATCTAAAATCTGGAATAAAATGGTAAAGAAGTCAAAGAAAAGTTTCTTCTGTGGATTATTCTCGAGACACTCTTTTGAAGGTTCCAAAACCTAAGACAAAAGGATCTCAACATTGAGGAGTATACCAATCAATTTTATAAGTTTTCAATCAAGGTGGAGCAGGAGAGTCTGAATAATAGAAGGCTACACAAAGATATAAATGGGTTGAGTTACACCATACAAGATGAGATGAGTATGCTTTGGATCCATAGCCGGATGATGCTTATCAACTCGCATTAAAGGTGGAAGAAAATAGCAAGAGGAATAATTTTAAAAGATGAGATGAGTATGCTTCGGATCCATATCCTAGATGAAGAGAGGGCCATCATCATCTCCAATGATAGGCAGGGGTAGATTTGAATCTACAAAAGGTGAATCCTCTAATGCAGAAGGGCATGAATATTCCGATCAAATTTGTGGTTACTACCAAAGAGGTAGGGGGTTTCAAAGGGGAAGAGATTATAATGGAGGATGGGGCTGGAATATCCCCTAAAGGCAATATACAAGTTACGAGATGTGGTGAAGAGGGGCGCGGAGCTTTTGAGTGTTTGCACTATCCTACACAAAAAGCAGATGGCAAGGAGAACAACCATGAGTAAATCTAGTTGAATGTGAAGAGGAAGAAGAAACAGAGGTTTCTTCAAATTTTGGGTAAAACCCTCGTGATAAGGAGGATTATTATTTCTCCAAGGAAGGAGAAATAATAGGATGTAGTTGGTTTTGATTCGTGGCTTCAACAAATATATTTCGAACAAGATGCACCTCTGGAGGAAAGGTATGTAAAATTATTATTGATGGTGGTAGTTTTGAAAATATGGTTTCAGATTGTGATGGTTGATAAACTCAATCTAAAATGTGAGAAGCACACATATCCCTATTGTATATCATAGTTCAAGAAAGGGAATGAGGTAACCATAGATAAAAGATGCCTTATAAATTTTTTGATTGGGAATACCTATAAGGATGAGGTATGGTGTGATGTTATCCTAATGGATGCATGCCATATATTACTGGGATTCCTTGAAATACGATAGAAAGGTTACACATGATGGAGGGAAAAATACATATAATTTTTGGAAGGATGGTGTAAAGGTGATATTGTTACCCTTCAAGGAAGAAGAGAAGAATGAGGGCTTACTTGAGCTACAAAAGAGTTTGTTACGGAAATGGAAGAAGTTGGCTAGTGTTATGCATTGATGTCAAAGAAGGTGGAAATAGAGGATTTTAATATACCTATTGCTGCGGAAAAGGTACTAAACGAATACAAAGATTTCATACCAGATGAGCTACTAGATGGGTTACCTCCAAAACAAGCTATTCAACACCATATTGATTTGATCTCGGGATCAGCCATTCCAAACTAGGAAACCTATTTGATGAGTCTGACATGAAGTGAAGAGTTGAATAGACAAGTGATAGATCTAATACAAAAAGGGTTAGTGAGAGAAATCATGAGTCCATGTGAAAATCCAACACTATTGACTCCCAAAAATGATGGAGACTAAAGAGTTTGTGTAGACAACATGGCCATAAATAAGATCACAATTACGTATCGCTTCCCAATTCAAAGATTAGATGATATTATGGATGTGCTATCGGGAGCCTAATAATTTAGCAAGATTAACCTATGGAGTGGGTACTACCGCAGATCCAAATCCGTGAATGGGATGAATGGAAAATGGATTTCAAAACAAAAGAAGGATTATGCAGTGGATAATGATGCCATTTGGGTTATATAATGCACCCATTACATTCATGTGGTGATGAATAGAGTACTCCGAGAATACAATGGTAAGTTTTTGTTTTCTATTTTGATGATATTGTGTTACTCACTAAGAAAATGGAAGAACACTTGTTACATATGAAAGTGGTGTTAGACTTATTATGTAAAGAGAGTTTGTATGCAAACTTAAAGAAGTGTATATTTCTTCAGAAGAGTCTTGTTTTTTAGGTTTTTTTCATATCAGAGGATGGGGTGAGGATGGATGAGGAAAAAGTAAAGGAAATTTTAGAATGGATTATTCTAAGGAATGTGACAGAGGTTCGTAGTTTTCATGGATTGGAAACTTTTTATAGGAAGTTCATCATGAATTTCAGTAGCATTATTGCACCCATAATAGAGTGTACGAAAGGGAGGGAGTTTGTATGGACCAAGGCAGCAATAGATAGTTTTGAATTGTTGAAGAAGAAAGTGTTAAAAGCACTTGTTTTAGTATTGCAATATTTTAGCAAGGTCTTTGAGGTTGACTGTGATGCCTCACATGTTAGGATTGGAGATATACTTGAGTCAAGAAGGATGACTGTGGCATTCTTCAGTGAAAATATAAATGAATTCAGGAGGAAATATTCTACTTATGATGTGGAATTTTATGCTATTGTTTAGGAATTAAGGCACTTTGGAGACATTACTTGGTAGCAAAAGAATTTGTACTCTTCACTGACCATGAATCCTTGAGGTATGTAAACACACAGAAGAAACTAAATAGTAGGCATGAAAAATGGGTTTCATTTTTGCAAGAATATACTTTTTCTTAAAGCATAAGTTGGGTAAGTAGAATCAAGTTGTTGATGCCTTAAGTAGGCATGTAACACTTTTGACAACAATGGAAAATGAAGTAGTAGGGTTTGAGGTAGTTAAGGAATTGTATGAAGGTGATCCATATTTTGGTGATGTTGTGAGACAACTTAAGGACCCTACAGTAGGTAGTGGTTCTTCTGATTATTTGATGTAGGATGGTTATTTGTTTAGGGGGAAACAATTGTGCATCCCTATTGGTTCAATGAGAGAAAATATTATAAGAGAATTGCATAGTGGGGGGTTGGCTAGACACTTTGGTATAAGTAAGACAATTGCTCTTATTGTAGAAAAGTATTATTGGCCAAAGGTAAAGAGGGACATAAATAGGATTGTATCGAGATGTAGAGTGTGCCAAATGGCTAAGGGCCATGCACAGAATATTGGGTTGTATATTCCATTACCTGTCCCTACAAGGCCATGGGTTGATTTGAGTATGGATTTTGTGTTAGGAATTCCTAATACACAATGAGGGAATGATTCTATCTTTGTTTTAGTTGATAGATTCTCTAAGATGGCACATTTAATTTCTTGTAAAATAACTAATGATGCTTCCAGAGTTACAGAATTATTTTTTAGAAGTGGTTAGATTGCATGGAGTTCCAAGAACGATCACTTCAGATCGTGACATGAAATTTTGAGTCACTTTTGGAAGACTCTATGGAGGAAACTGGGACACAACTACAATTTAGTAGTGCATATCACCCCCAAACTGATGGGCAGATGGAAGTAGTGAATAGAAGCTTGGGAAATCTCCTACATTACATAGTTGGAGAAAATCCAAAACAATGGGACTTAGATTTACCACAAGCTAAGTTTTCCTATAATAGCTTGGTAAACAGGTCAACAGGAGGTCTCCTTTCTAGATTGTATATGGTAGGAATCCCAAGGGGGTCCTAGATTTGATTGTGTTACCCGGTGAAGATAAAACTAATGATGACACAAAAGCATTTGCAGAACACATTCTATAACTGCAGGATGAAGTGAGGGAAAAGTTGAAAGTGAGTAACGCACAATATAAAGTAGTGCAGATGCCAATAAGAGAGTAAGTGTATTCTAAGAAGGATATATGGTGATGGTTCATCTTATAAAGGAGATGTTTCCAAAAGGGACATATAATAAACTCAAGTATAAGAAGATTAGGTCATGTAGGATTCTGAAGAAAATGAGTGATAATGCCTATAAGGTGGAACTACCTGACAACTTGTCTATCTCACCATTTTTTAATTTTTCCGACTTATATAAGTTTCCAAGTCATGATGAAAATTTTACGAGAGAAGAAATAAACGGGGAGTAGTGATGAGTTTTTTTATTCTTCAAATCATTAACTAATAGAATAATCTACTATTGTCATTATTAAACCAGGGTTGTGTCCTAGGTTGTATGCAATGGAGCCCTATGTAGCTAGTTATACTGTTGGGTCTTTTATTAGGGGGTTATGTTCGATCTTTTGAATTTTCTACTAATCTACGGAAACTCAATGTAAATCTACGGAATTAAGTTACTGTGATAAAATGAATTCTAAAAGCTATACTTCTAACTCAAATGGAAATGCACATGCAGAATTGAAAGAACAGAATTGAAATTACACACTCATAATTAAAAATTTCAAGTAAAAGTAAAATCACATGCTAACTAGAATTTTCATAAGAGGAAACACACATTCTGAATGGAAATTTCAATAAGGAAAATAAACACACTTGAATAGGAATTACATGAAACACACTGAAATAGAAATTGCAGTAAAGGAACTGAGTGATTATGACTTATCAAAAAACCATATGCATACGTAAACATAAACAACCTCCTGTCTCCTTGGTCGAGTGGGCCCTTTCTCTTCCTTGGGATAGAGGAAATATTAACAGCTCAAGATTCTCAAAATGATATCTCCTTATATTAATTATGTAGATCAAGAATTTCCACGCTTGTTACTGTCCCAAGTTAATGCACCAAACTAAACACAAAAACCCTAAAAACTCAAATAAATTCGATACCTAATTAATTGGACAATATTTGAAGACGTAGATGGAGAGAAATCCTGATGGAATTAAGATAGACGCACACGAGCAATCCTGCGGAGTAGATCCAAGAAACCTACGATGCATGAATACTTGACAGAAAAAGATGACGTTAGAAGATATAAGGGTGAACTGCACGAAAGTGGGTTCGGGAAGTGATTAGCTTCCTCGGTGGATGTCAGTTCACATTTTCAATTAAGAATAAAGGCGTACATGATAAAATATGTAAGCAAATGTTTAGATTTTCTGATTTTAAGTTGCAGACAGAATGTAAAAATAGCAGCAGAAACTGAAAGAAAGTAGGAAACTATAAAAACAAAGATGAAATTGTGTCACCTAGATTTTGTACCTTTCGTAGATTGGTCGGTGTCGATCAAATAGTGATTGGTGTCGATGGTTTGGAACGGCACTGATTTGGACAAATCAATGATCGATTGATGTTGGGTCATCGTTGACTCGGGAAGAAATCATAGAAAGCTTGACTAATGATTGATGATGATTGGATTGTGGAGACCTGCAGGAGCTGCAGAGATGTGGATAGAGTTCCACCTTGGCTGGATGGAGAAATGGAGTCACCTAGAGGTTGAAGAACCTAAGCGATATCGATATTATGTGGGCAGAATAATGGTGCACCTCTCAGGGATTGATCTGGACAGAATTCTCTCTCTCTCAATTGATAATTTCAAGATTCACTCAAGTTTTTCACTATTTCTCAAGTCTCTACCATCTAACCAGAACTGAGTTCAGGTCGTGTATTTATAGTCGGCACCAACCGAGGTAAAATCGGCACCGCTCCGAAAAACCGGTGTCAATCAAGGACCGGTCGGCACCGATCAGGGAACAGACTCCCAAAGTGGCAAAAAGGGATGAGTTGTGAGAATAAGAATATTATCCTTCCCACTCAAATACAGGAAAAATCCTGTTGCACGGTTCTAGGAGAGGAGAAATAGGTGGGATGGATGGATAATAGTGGCACGGGAGGTTGGGAAGTGATATGGGGTGAATAAGTAGTTGGAATAAATGTAAAAGATAGAATTACATGGTTAATGTTTAATTATCCATGGGTGAAATATAATGGGGTGGAGAAAACTTAGGATGGGAATTTTAATTAGACGTTTAATTAATACCCTAAGAGAGAAGTAGTGATACTAAAGTGCACCAAAGTTACCTAAGAATAGATCGTAAGAAAACACAAGGGACATTAAATTGAGTAACCAATTTTAGGTGTTTACAAATTCAAATAAGTTCTATGACATATTCAGTGCAGAAAGGAAAAGTACTAAATACAACAAGCTATATCGCAAATTATAAATATTACCAACTACTACATTGTTCTTCAAGGAGGTGTCTTTATATAGACACGGTGGTTATAGAATATGCCAAAATTACCAGCACTAATGTCTTCCACTAATAGTATTGATCAAGACTCATAAATTCCTATAGGACTGCTAGAAACAAGACCCATACTTATAGGTGATAGATGGAAAAAGTCTTCCACTTCTACACTCCAACTCCAAACTCGGGGCTCCTTAATTGCATTGGCAATAAACATTCATTATTTTCCTACACACATCACCACATTTCTCTCACGAAGGTAGTTAGTAGGAATTTATACGGTTAATCAGGTTACATGAGCAAAAGCAAGGAAAATGCATTAAACTCACTAAGATATACCTATACAAAGCATCCCCATGCATTAGCAAATCATGTTTAAATGAAAAATTATCAATCATATGAATGATATAAATAAGCCAAATAATGTACTCATCAAGCGAAGATGTCGAAGAAGAAAAAGGAAAGTGTAATGTGTGTCTTGGACCAAAAGACAGTCACTACTAGACATAAGAGCTACAAAAATATTTGGTACAAGTGGGAAGGTTTGTAGCGAAGAAAATACTTTGATTTCGAGTGGGAGTTGAAGGATATTGGAAATTCAAAATTAGATTAAATTCGTCAACCGAATTCGAAGGAGTTGAATTCTTTTCAACCAAATGGAGAATGATGTGGGAGCATAACTTGCGAAGACCATAACTTTTGATCCAACCATGGATCGTCTTGAAATTTTACAGGGGGGTATATATACATTAGTACTATGTAGGGGTCAACTTTATTTACAAGGATGTGGCCATTTTGGCACATTTTGAGCCCGATTATTTCAACTAGTGGCCTAAAATTGGCTCCGAACATTTTTTCCTTTTGACTAGGTCTTAGAACTTTAATAAATTTTGTTGTGCTTGTTAGAATAAGTCAAAAATTCACGTGAGCCTTAATTTATGAAGCCGTGTTTGGCATGAAATTTTATGACCCATCTAAGTTATTTTTCTAGTAGTTAATTTTTGGCATTTTAGGGTTTTTAGAGTAGACGTGAAATAAAAGGTGGATTGTAATGATGTAAAAGATTAGTGTGGATTCCAGAATGAGAAGAAAGCTATTTTGAAACTCCTGGTTTTTATTTGCAAAGTTTTTATGTTTGTTTTGGAGGTATTTCAACCTCTTGCAATTGGATTCACATCAATATTTTACACATAGTGCATTCTAGGGGTTACAGGTAAGAATCGGGAGAGTCTTCGCTCATGAGTAGTCGTGGGGATGATTTCATGCCTTAATACATTGTTTGAACTAGGTATTGTCCTATATGAGAGATTTATATAGTTAAATACAATAAATCACATATGACAAGTATTAGGGGGTAGGGGTGGACTTCAGTATTCCCTCATGTGCATTCAAGTAGCACTTAACAAGCCCCTTTCATTGTCATATTTCATTATTTATGGAAATCAAATGTTATCTTAAGACTCTTGGCCAAAATTATATTCATTACTAATTTTATTTTTATGATGTATTTTAATCCTACCCTATTCATAAGTTTACCACATTTTGGGTGATTATACTATACATGTAATTATATATTACCTTATTGGTTACTCACATCTTCCCTCTCATGAAGGGTAGGGCCAATATCATATATTGGGAGGTGTGTGGGGATCTGTAAGGATCATGGTTAGAGGTAAATCACTCCAATGATATATTTTCTCTCATTTGCATGGCTTGAGTATTGGATGGATCTTTGGCAAAGGTGACATGGTGTTGTGATCCTAGTTATGATGTAGTGTACACATGATGTGTATTATATTTTTGTATTTGATACAAATTAATGTGAACATTTCATACTTGTAACTTATTGAAATGTAAATACCAATCATGATGTAACTATTATTTTGATTGTGAGTGTTGAATACTTATGTACATTGTAACAAATGAAATGTAAGCATGGATTATTGAATTATTGAATCTAAATTATGTAATGAGAATCTTGTATATTGGAAACATAATTTTATATATGAATTAATTTTGTTTGATACTTGTGATGTGAACTTTATACTAATGTAATGATTTATTATTAATTCCTTAAAGAATCAACACATAGTATATTTATCATTGAATTAGTGAACATGATGGAAACCATAAATCATTATATGGATGATTAAATATTAAGTGAAGGAATGAAAATACTCATGATTAATGGAATAAATGGATCATGTATACTAATCTATGTTGGGATGTAAACATTAGGTTACATTGTGAATAAAGTAATAATTGAATTGATCATTGAAATAGTACTTATATTGCTCAATGTACTAGTAGGAATGGAATGAATGCACATGCTTAATGAATTAACTTCAATGCAAAAATTAATTGGATGAACAATTAATATGATAAATCATCTAGGTATTTATACTAAGTGGTTTATATATAATTAATTTGGTTATGTTATTACTAAATAAATTTACACAAGTTGAAATGTATGGCACATCCTAACTTAATATGTTAGATAGCATTGATTGTTGGAATTACTTGTATATTACTTATTTCATGTGCCTAAATTTTTAATAGTAGGACTAGGAAACTTGAGAGGTACCAATTTCCATCCCCATTTGTGTTTAGGTAGTTTGGAAATTCCAATTTCAAAAAAATCTTGTGTGTTTTTTTGGTAACCCACCGAGGGGTCACTATAATTCAAAGTGGGTCCTACACGTAAAGCCAAGGGACACAAATCAACTTAATTGAAATTTCTCACCAGCTTAAATACCTCTTCCTCCATCAAATTTTCATATACTATAACAAATTCTAAAAGTCTCGTTTATTTATTTCCCTTGTAATATGTTCATTCTAATTGATGCAAACAATTGTTGAATATTAAATCTTTCTTTATAGCCTCCAACCTAAAAAAGTGTCATTTTTATGGATTTATAAATTTTTAAGATTAATGCAATTACATTATGATATGGTCTCATATCAAACATTGAAATTTAGATATTAATAATTGACACACATGATTATTAAGTAATATATCAGTCTTAATAACATCCAACCTAAGAAGCCTCAATAGATTTATAAATTTGTGGGATTATTGAAATTACATTTTTAATTATTGGATAACAAACATTGAATTGATGTGGGAAATAAAATATAAACACAAAGTGATTACGAAAATACTTCAAAACAAGAAAAATGGCATATTAAGATTAAACTTTAGCACATATTTTAAGGTTCAAAGGATATTTGATAACTTCAAATATTATTAATAAAATGTGTGTCACTACATTAGACCATATGAGACATCAACTCGTGAACACACACAAAAGTAAAAAGAAACGATTTGGTTGTTTCAAAGTGAAGATACAAGTATAGTGTTTATAAAATTGAATTTTGGCATTACTTACATATTTAGAAGAAAAAATATGTGTACACATATTCATTTTCCTAAGAAATTACATAAAACCTATTTTAGACAAATCATTAAATACACACACATACACACTTTTGATTTAACCAAAATCTCTTATTTCAAAAGAAATATGAACATATTCTAGTGAATCTACACTCCATTATTACAAGATTTGGTCGAAATCTATCACTATTTTTGTGTATATTGGATTATATTTTTGTTTATACTTGGATTCCATTATTAATATTATCGATTCCATTAGTAGTAATATTAGATTCCAATATTGTCATTTAGAGTTCCAATTTTGCTATTATTGGATTACAATTTCGCTAGTTTTGGATTTTAACAAATTTGGAAAAATCATGTTGGGAGTATGTAAGGTTAGTAGTCGCAAACTATTATAAGGCATGAGCTTGTTAGATTGAAATTAAAATTAAAACTAACAATAACTTCCTATAAAAGTAAGTTCAAAGTGCAAGCCTCACTCTTTGAAAGTGTGAGGATCGCACTTTCAAATTTCGTATTTTTAGATTTTCATGAATTTGGAAAAATTATTTTGGGGGTATGTAAGGTTAGCAACCACTAACTATTGGAATGCATGAGCCTGTTGTATTAAAATTAAAATTGAAACTAACAATAAATTCTTGCAAAAGTAAGTTCAAAGTGTGAGGTTTGCACTTTCAAAGTGTGAGTCCTCGCACATTGAAAGTGTGAGGCTTGAACTTTTAAAGTGTGACCCTTGCACTTTTAAATTGCAAGCCTAACACTTTCAATGTGCAAGGACTCACACTTTCAATGTGCTAGGAATCACACTTTCCCTGTGAGGACTTACACTTTTAATGTGCGAGGACTCGCACTTTTAATGTGTGAGGACTCGTTACTTTTAATGTTGGAGTCATTATGTGCATCCTTGATATTGGCATTGGCCTCAAATTCTAATGTCCAAAGATTCAAAAAATCAAAATTACATGAAGATTCTTTAAGATTCCACTTTTAATCTAGGCTTTTATGAATTAACTCATCTTCCTTGTTAACATTTAGCATATCACTATTACTTAATAATGTATAGACCTTCTTTGTTTGATTTTATAATAGTGAAATTATTGAATTAAAATATGGAATTTTTTCCATTTGGTCTTTCTTCTTTTTGTGGTAGAAGTAATTTTATTTTGGTGGACATTTAAGTTTGTTTATCTTAGTCACAACCTTAATTTTACTATCACTTATTATTATAAAATATTTCTCATATTTATCATGAAAAACCTAGAGCGTCATTCGGGCTATGTATATCACAAATATAATTATTGTGGAAAGAAAATATACTTTATGTTTGTGTTGATGAAATAATTTGTGGTGAAGGTAAATTGTGGGATTTCTAAAACACTTTGGGACTAGGTCCCTCTTCTTGAATGGGGCAGCTCCATGTATTGAAAACAATGAAACATGTATACACTACTCTAATTACAGGGGTGGCCTTACAATTGGGGATCACACATGAATACTTCCCTATACCCATGGCCAAGTGCTTGTGTGGAATACAAGGGATGAATTGTGAGGGAGAAATGTGAGGAGAGAAAGTATGAGAAGGGATTTTATATTGTAAATAACATATGCAGAGTTTTCCAACATAAAATCAAGAATATTTCCATGCATTCAATGATAAGAAACTATGGAAAGATAAGAGGAACAAGATATAATCAACAAAAAGTTTTCTTGCATGATATTGCACAATTACAATTGCTCATAGTATGAATTTGAGATGGAGATAGAAATTTTTAGACAAGGAATAGAATAATTTGATCACTTGTTCCTAGAGAGAATATGGGAGCTAGTAAACAAGAATAACCATCCCTTTACAATGAGGAGATCATCTCCTTTTATAGCCTTACAATTCACCTCTTCATCTACCCCCCACATGAATCTTCATGTCCTTATTCAATATGTGACTTTTCATTATCCTAGGAAAGAAAAAATTAAGTACCCCTCTTATAATTTGAGGAAGTACTTTTACATCTTGAAAATATTACATTGTCACTTAAATGAATAGGAAAAAACATCATGATCATGTACAATGAGGAATTAGGAGGAGAAAATAAGAGGAGAAAGAATGAGAGAGGAGAGGAAGGAATGCTCCAAAGCATGGATGAAGATGTCTCCACCCTCAATGTAGATCAACTCTAATGGTGTCAAAGATGACATCGTGATCCATGATGACCCTCCACGATAATGCACTAATAAATAACTATGATGAATACCTTTGGGAACTTTTACCCTTTTGAATACTCTCGAAATGATGAACCTTTGCAATATTGCTTGAACACGTCGAGAAGAGAAATGATGAGCACTTGAGGAATATACCATTGAGAACATTAGAGGATGAATTCACTCTTTCGAAAATCCTTCGATTACGGAGTGAGGAATGGAGAATGAAACCAAAGTCACTTTCATCCACCAATATATTATGCATTCCATGTGAAATGAATTTGAATGGCCTTGAGTAAAATTAGCTTTTTCTCATTTTCACACTTTAAGTTCACCGCATCGGGGCATGCGGTAATTTGGTAAAAATTTGAACAAAAGAGCTTCGAGTTCGGAAAAATGTAGGATGAATGAAGGAATTACATGTGATCATTTTTATCTTATTTCACCCATTTACTATTTTTAGAAATTCAGTCCTCACCCTTACTTTCTAAACTTATCAAATGTTTTCCAATTTTGATAATTTACAGTTTTGGAGTCCGAGACTTGAAATTTAAACAAGGGTTTTAGGATGATTTCTTCCTCATTCTCCAACTTATTATAATTATTCAGGATGAGATGCCAACTTACTAAAAATATAATTATTCCTTCTAGTTTTTCGATTGGGATGAAACTGGTTTTGTTAGATTAGGAACTTTTCGTAGATCTCCTGCTCAAAATTTTAGGGGTTTTTATCCTCTGGATTTCTATGAATCTGAAAAGGAAAATTATTTGGGAAGTGTTATCCAATTTTTCCTCTCAGGAAAAATTGATTAAACATGACCTTGCACAAGAGAAAAATGGAGAGGTTGGTTTAGTCGTGAGAGCTCACATTCGATCCCAAAATCAAGTTGCGGGCGGGCTTGATAATGGAGAAGCAAGGTCAGAAAATGAGGCCAAAAATGTTAAAGGAGATTAGATCTCAAGAGGAATAAAATGGATAAAGGCTCGAATTTTTCAAATGTCACATATAATTTAACTCGAAGATAAAAAACAGACTCGCGAAAGGTGCCACATGTCACTCGATGCAATTCCAAAAAGTGAAAGGGAAAGAAAATAGAGCAGTGGAAGCCTCCAGGTGCCTCATCAATGCAACTTCAAAAGGTATGAAAAAAGTGGGGTCCCCAAACTAGTGTAGCTCGCCATGTAGTCAAATTCTAAGAAAGGCAAAACCATCCATTGAAAATTCAAAGCAAAGCAACAAGCCAGCCAAAAAATCCTCCAAGTGCCTCATTAGCACAATTTTAAAAGGTATGACAAAAGCGGGGTCCCCAAACAAGTGCAAGCTCGCCACGTGGTCAGAGTCTGAGAAAGGAAGAGATGGCCATTGATTAGTCAAAGCAAAGAAATAGAGCCAAGAAAGCCTCCACATGTCTCATCAACGTAACTTCAAAGGTAAAATCCAAAGGGAAGTCCCCAAATGAGCACGCAGGCCCTCCACGTGTCTAGGGTCCAACATAGTTGCTCCTAAATAGGTAGAAAAGGAAGAACACAATAGAAATAAGAGGAAAAAATCAGCATGTTCGCAGAAGGTTCCACATGTCAACTCAATGCAATTTCAAAAGGCATAACATAAAGAGAGTAGATCGGCTCACGGACGATGCCAATTTTCCAACCATCATAACTTCAAGAGTGAAAGGAGGGGGTAAAATATTAAGAATGCACAAGGCTTCCACGTGGATCTTACATGGATAGACTCCAAACCCAAAGCAATTTGGAAAAGATTGGCGGTAGGTCAATTCAATGTAGGATGAATCATGAATCCCATAGATAATTTTAAATTCTTAGATATTTTAAAAGATTGTGAGCACCACATTAAACTCCCAACCCCGACCTTTAGATGGCCATAAATTTTGGTTGGGAGCTCAGATTTGCACAAGAAAAGACTTTTTGGAAAACTTACAGTCTCCTCTACGTAACTATGATTGGATATCTTTAAATTAGTGAGACTAAGTTAGTTAAAATTAATAAATACAGTCTACCATTTTTGAGGTTGTCAAGCTTCTCATCTACCATCATAATGAGGTATTTCTTTCCCAACAAGGAACATTAATGGAGGCATGGGTTTTGTAGTAAAACCCATCATTGTTGCAGGTGAATTCAATGCTCTTTTGGGGTGGTTGAAGCAGGATTCAAATTCTTCCCTCCTTTCTCTCTCATTCTTCCTATATATTGTAAGGAGGGGCATTTTTCTAAGGTTGGGAATTTTTTTCTTTGCATCCTCCCTTCTTCTTTTTTTCTTCAGTGAATTTGTGGAGTTTCAAACCTCCCATTTAAATTGTAATGTATCTGTATCAACTCTAGAGAAATAATGCATGTCTTGGATGATTTCAACCCTCTTTGTGTTCATTGCACATCTATGATCTCTTATTACAATCTCGATCACCTGTGTATGGTGGTTGTATGAATTTTTATGGTTTGTGTTTATTAGCAAAGCATATGTTCAACATTCCTTTGGTGCATCACCTTTGTTAGTTTAGGTATATTTTCTTGCATCTTTCTCAACCCTATCTCCTTGGCAAGTTAGAGTAGAATTTAGAGTGGACCCTTTGTAAATTGTATGTGTGCACCTAAACAGAGGAATAGGAACTGGCCTTCATTCGGAGAGCTCTCTCGATTCACAAAGTCCCACACTTTGAGAGATGCTCCATGTTATGAAATCACACTAAGAGTTTAAATCCATAGAGTTGCAAACATTCATGGGTGCTGTGATTTTGCATCAATGGTTTGGCATGTCCAGGTGGGACCAGAGATCATTCCACAAGCTTTGAAGGCATTTTCAAGAAGTTCGGACTTAGAAATTGCAAGTTCTCCAATTTCAGAATTTTCACCTCTCATGTTGAACTCCAGAATCGATTTTCATATGCTTAACTTGCTCAAAATAAATCCAAATTTCACCAGTTGATATATTTGGGGCTAATCTTCAAAAGGGTATGTTTAATTTTTTGAAATTTGGATTTTCGAAATTTTGGAAGTCTTGCATTTTCAAGTTTTTGGGACTTGTCATTCCAAATCATTTTTCAAACTCCAGAATATCAAATACATAGGTCCTTTGAAGTTTTTCATTTTTATTCTGTCAAGTTTGGTGTGTAACTTGTCAAAATATAGCCTTTAGAGGCTCATTTCCCAACACATCTAGTGACTCCAAAGGGATAGAATTCAATTTAAGCAGCGGACATGTTGCTCAATTACATGATAATAATTTGAACTAGGTCGATACTCGAGAAGAGGGGCTATTTTTCTACTTGCAATTATCACCGAGCGTAGAGGAAGAGAGGAAGAAGACTATAAATATCATCATCTCTCACCTAATAGGACTTTGTCTATGCCTCCACCTGGTAGACCTTTTCTTCAATCAACGATAGTTCTCTGACCAATCAAGATGGTGCAACCCAATCCCTATGTCAACTTCACAGGTAGTAGCCCACTTGCCCTAAATGCTCAAAATCTAGTTCCAATTACAACATTGAAGAACATCCCATATTTCACTAGAGAGAACCAAACAACTCTAATTGACCACATCCAGGACATTGCAAATGTCTGTGCAATTCATGAAATCAATGAAATGGATATTGTGGTCAAGTTGTTAGCTTCATATTTTAAAGGAAAATATTTGTAATGGTTTAGGAGCCTCACAATAGGGTCTATCCAGAATTGGGATCATTTATGCACAGCCCTCCATAATCAATTTGGGGAAAAGGGAGATAATTTGTCTTTATTGGAACAATTGACAACTATTAAGAGGGCTCCTAATGAGCAGTTGACCAATTTCAATTTCCATTTCCAACGACATGGGATAGGATTCTGATAGTTGTTAGACCAACTGTTGAAGGAGCATTCCTTTACTTCTTGAAGGCTATAAACTCAATAATGATGATCCAATCAATGGGAGGTATAACTTTACTTACATCCTATAACATTGCCATTAGAGCTGAAAACTACTTGATTCAAGCTGGTAAGATAACACCAAGGCCACCAATGTCTCTCTATCCAAACATGGGAGCTCCTACAAATAGTCAAACACTGGATTTGAATCTCATTCCAGCCCCTAGAAATCAAAGGAATAGTGAGGCGTCAACTTCTTCAAGCACTTCAAAAGAGCTACAAGAGGTTATGAAACAATTATAGAACCTAGGAAATGAGCTAGTGACTATTAAGAGATAACAAGCTCAGAGTTACAGAACATATCAACCTCCAAATTAATATCAAGATAGGCCCCCATATCAGCAAAATAGACCACTAAATCAGGCTAGAAATCAAAACCAACTGGGAAAACCTCAAGTTATCGTAGCCATTCCAACCATACGATCTAAATGTGGCTTCATGTCAAGAGCCTTGGTTCCAACACAAAACAACATGGCACAGGAGTACGACTGGTGTTACCCTTGTAATCTACCTCATAATCAATCAACATTTTTCAATAGTGCACTAAACTAGGACTTGATGGTACATACCATTGGTGTGTCCCAAGAACCAAGTCAAGAAGGAAATTAATAGCATGAAACTCAATAAGAGGCACCTCCAACGGAAACCACATTGGTCAATTGGCACACAGAAGACTTCTGTGGAGTTAATCAACCTCCTTTTCAAGGTGTAGCTGCTAACACATGGTCAAAGAAGAGGAACATAGAGGAGGGAAAACCATCTAATCAATTGTTTCTCAGCCCACTCCTACACAACAAGGAGTTAGTAGACCAAATGCAGCCCCGAATGTGCAAAATCAGCCTAAGGAACCCATTGCAGCAACACATGTGCCTATTCAAGCACCAGAAAAGGTCACACCAAGTAAGGGGAAACAAAAGGATAATTCATCCCCCTTCAACATTATTGATCAAATGAAGAAAACACATGTGAAAATTTCCATGTGGGAGTCACTGGCAATCCCAGACAACAAGATTTGTTGCAAGCTGCAATGGCCAATTGGTCTACCTCGAATGGATCAAACCAAGGTTAGGAGAAAGTTCTCACTAATGCAGTGCAATAGGGTGGTGGTCAACCAAGCAAAAATTTGAAGCCTCCATCGTTCTATGTGTCATTGATTATCGGGAACCACTTAGTACATAACTGCATGATTGATTCAAGTGCAAGTAGCTCAGTGATGCCAAACAAATAGTAGATCAATTGGGTCTAAAGTATGAGCCAATGTTGAAAGGAGTAGTGCAACTAGATGGGACAATAGTAGGAATGGTTGGGGTCATCAAAGGTTTAAGCCTAACACTACATTCCTGTCCAAATGTCACATTCTTACAAGATGTGTCTGTAATTGACCTCCCACCACTCTTTGCATTGTGTTTGTCAAGAGACTTCACTACCAAAATTGGTGGATATCTATCAACAGATTGGTCACACATGCTATTCAGAACAAGGTATGGAGCCAAGGAAACCATCAGGTCAGAACCAATTACAAACTTTCACATTGAGCCTCATGTTCCAAGTCCTATCAATGTAAATTGTTCAGCCTTCGATCAGGAGGAGTGTTCAACTGATCTAGAAGAAGATACCAAATTCAGATGCATTCCAAACCCGACTTTGAATTGATGAATGGGCGAACAAAAGGCATGCATTTGATCCATATAAGGAGATAGAAGAAGTTGAGTTAGGATTTTATTGTTTGCATGAAGAGAATCACCCTCTCCTAGCATCACCAAGCTAGACCACAAGGATGAAAATGAAGTATGGAAACTATATTTTGATGGTTCAAGAAGCAAAAAGGTTCTGGAGGAGGTGCAATGTTGGTTTCACCACAAAACATCAAGTATTATTCAGCTTTTCATTTCAAGTTTTCCTATTCAAACAACACAACTGAATATGAGGCCTTGATTCATGGACTTCATTGGGTCAGGAAAAGAGGCATAATGAATTTGCAAGTATTCAAGGATAGTGATCTAATTGTTAACCAAGTCGGGGACAACATGCTACAAATAATGACCTACTCAAGAGCTACAAAAATAGGGTATGGGACCTAATTGAGGATTTCAAGCTTTCAATATTGTATCCATACCCAAGAAAAAAATGAAGTTGTGCATAACCATGCAGCAATTGGAGCAACTTTTGATGTGGTGGATATCATCAAAAGAGATAAAACACAGCCACATATCCATGTGGTTGTAAGGCCAGCAGTCCCAAACAATAACACAAATTGGCAAGTGTTTGAGAACAATCAATAGATCATTAATTTCTTGCAAGAAGAGGCTGAATTCTCAACTAGGAATCAAGATAAATTGAGAAAAAGTATGGGGATCAAGTTGTGCAACTTCAAACCAACAAGCTTCCCTAGGTTTTAGTAACATTAGAGTCTATCTTCAATCCTAATGACCAAGTTTTGTAAGGAAAATCCAATATACGCAAGTCAAAGGAAAGGATTTAGATCCAGCTTTGAGAGAGAAAAACACTTCAAATTGGAAAAGTGGCCACTAAACAAGAAAGATATGAGTTCACACAACTTTGCCAAGAGTTTATAGATGTCTTCTCTTGGAATTATGAAGACCTGCAGGATTTGATAATCTGTACGCATAACATACCATAAAACTAGATCCAGATGTTGAGCCCATCAAGCAGAAGTCAAAGACCAGTCAACCCACACATTGAGCCTCTAATGAAGAAAGAGCTAAACAAGCTAATAGATGCAAGCATTATATTTCTAATCAAGCATTCAAGCTGGGTTGCAAACTTGGTACTAATCAGGAAGAAGAATGGGGAAATCAGGTTGTGCATGGACTTCGAGACCTGAATAGGGCATCTCTCAAAGACCATTACCCACTCCCTTCAATGGAACAAATCTTGCAAGTGGTATCTAGCTCAAAAATATTTTCTCTCCTAGATGGATACTCAGGGTATAATCAGATAATGGTAAAAGAAGATGACCAATTCAAAATGGCTTTCACCACCAAGTGGGGCACCTATGCCTACAATAAGATGTCATTCGATTGTCTAATGCCAGAGCCACTTTCCAAAGGACAATGGACATGGCATTCAAGGGGTTGATCAACAAAATAGTACTAATATATCTTGATGATATCATTGTGTTCTCCAAAAATGCAACAAATCACCTCTTTTTCATCTAAGACAAGTATTTCAAAGATGTAGGAGATTTGGGGTATCATTAAATCCCAAAAATGCATATTCCTGGCTCATAAAGGCAAGCTCCTAGGCCATATTGTGTCAAAGGAAAGATTAATGATTGACCCAAAAATATTTGAAGCAATTCGAGCATTACCCTTACCAAGTCATAAGAAGGCTCTTCAGAGCTTTCTAGAAGGATCAATTTTGTCCGCAGGTTTGTGCCAAATTTTGCCGCTCTTGTGAAGCCAATAACGCTGATGTTGAAGAAGATCATGACATTTAGGTGGAAAATTGAAAGCAAAGTGAGTTTGAATCAATAAAAGAGGCTATATCCCAAGCTCCAACTCTCGTCAATCCAGACTTCTCCAAGGACTTCATGCTCTACACCTTTGGTAGTGAGGACACAATTTCTACAATCCTAGTGCAACAAAACAAAGAGGGATAAGCAACTAGTTACCTTCTTCAGCCAAAGTTTGGAGGACTATGAAGTGAGATACTCCTTCATTGAAAATCATGTCCTTGCAGTGATAAGGAGTTTGAAGAAGTTCAAACACCTAGTTTCAAATAACAAGATTCAATTGCTAGTTACCCATGCAAGAGTCAAAGGACTTCCTTTTGAACAAATATCTAAATGATAAACATGTAGGGTGGATCACTCATGTCATGGAATATGACATTGAAATTAAGGTCACTAAGCTTCTTCGTGGAAAAGGACTATGTGAATAGCTAGCCTCGAGTCAATAGGTTGAAGTAGGTGATGAAAAGGAAGTTGTTTTGGTACTACAAGATGGTCAAGAACAAGTAAATGATAATGTTCCTATTCCTTTTTGGACTCAAAATATGATACATTTCCTATAGATAGGACTATGCCCTCCAGAAATGAGCAAAGCAAAGAGGAGGTGCTTCAAATTACAAGCCATTCCATATGTGCTCGTTGATGGTGTTTTGTTCAAAAGAGACATCAATGGTGTTCTACTTGAGATGCATTGGAAAAATAAAATTGGGAGACTATTATAAGAGTTTCATGATAGAGAGGTCGGAGGTCATTTTTCCCCACGAGTAAAAGCTCTCAAAATAATGAAGGCATGTTATTATTGGCCCACAATGTTTAGTGACTACTACACATGGATCAAAAAGTGCAACAAAAGTGTGTCCTTCATGAGAAAGGAGAGGTTAGCAACACTTACATTTCATCCAATCTCGAGTCAACCAACCATTCATGCAATGGGTATTGGACTTCATTGGGGTCATTAATCCAAATTCAACCCAAGGTCACAAGTGGATACTCACAACAACGGACTATTTCACCAAGTGGACTGAGGTGGTAGCACTCAAGGAGGCCAATGAGTCTAGCATACTAGACTTCTATGAAGGAATAGTGACTAGGTTTGGTGTACTACCACTATCATATCAGACAATGCATTGGCATTCCTAGGTTCCAAGATCACAAAATGGGCTGTTAAGAATGGAATCTACTTGAGCACCTCTTCAAACTATTACCCATAGGGTAATGGGCAGGCAGAGTCCACAAACAAGAATTTGCTAAGAATCATCAGGACTCTAGATGAAAATCAAAGGACATGGCATACAAAGCTAAAATCAGCATTATGGGCTGATAGGATCACACCAAAGAGGTCAATAGGTAATTCTCCCTACAATTTAGTCTATGGGAAAGAGGTAGTGTTGCCTATATCATTAGAGCTACCCGCATTAGAGCTCATGAAGCAATTGGAGTTATTTGAGTTTGAACCAATGGAGGCTAGGTATGCAGAACTGATGGAATTAGAAGAAACTAGAGAACATGCAGTTCAAACGATGGAGAAGGATTAGGCCTTAGTCAAAAGATGGTTTGACAAGAAAGCAAGAGTAAGGACCTTTCGGAAGGGGACCTAGTTTTTAAATGGGATGCAAATCGGGCAAAACATGGCAGACATTCCAAGTTTGATGCCATTTGGAGTGGCCCCTACATGGTCATAGAATGTAAAAGTAGTAATGCCTTCTAATTTTCTATAGTGGATGGAGAATATTTTCCATTTCCAGCTAATGGGGTCTACCTTAAACATTGCTACTAAAATGGAAAAGTTTCACCCTTGTAAATATCGGCCTAGGATTTTAATTCCTCTAAGCACGTATGCACATTTGTCTTGTTGTAGTTTAGGTTTCAGTTTCCCTAAGTGCTTTGGTATAGGTTTTATTGCTCCTAGGTTGAATCATTTTTCAGTTCAATGTGCCTCCAAGTGAATGTGTGCCTACATTCCATTTCCAGAAGTAGGTGAATGCTCCAGGTCAAGACAATTTTCTACTCTCATAAATCTCACCTTCAAGATTTTCTTATGAAAATTGAGAGTGCAAGCGGATCGGAGTTAAGGGCCAACAGGTTGCAAGTAGTCGGGCTTGAGGTTTTAGGAACAAGATCAGTACCAGGCTATCATTCATGACTCTATGCCCAATGGATACTTCAAGGAAACTAATTTTTCACCTAGCAGGTAGGTGATCCCGCGAGTCACCAAATTATTATCCAATTTTGCCCCTCAGGGAAAAATTGATCAAACACAACCTTGCACAGGAGAAAAATGGAGAGGTTGGTTCAGTCGTGCAAGCTCACATTTGATCCCCAACATCAAGTTGCGTGCGGGCTCGATAATGGAGAAACAAGGTTTGAAAATGAGGCCAAACAATGTTAAAGGAGATCAAAGCTCAAGAGGAAGAAAATGGAGAAAGGCTCAAAGTTTTCGGACTTCACATATGATTCAACTCAAAGAAAAGCAACGGACTTATGGAAGGCACCACATGTCATCTCGGTGTAATTCTAAAAAGTGAAAGGGAAAGAAAATAGAGCCAACAGAAGCCTCTATGTGCCTCATCAGCTCAACTTTAAAAGGTACGAAAAAGGGGGTCGCCAAATGAGCACGAGGCTTGCCACGTGGTCGAGTTTGAGAAAGGTAGAACCAATTGTTGAATATTCGAAGCAAAGCAATAGAGCCAGCGGAAGCCTCCACATGCATCATCAATGTAACTTCAAAAGGTACAACAAAAGTGGGGTCCCAAAACGAGTGCGAGCTCCCACGTGGTCAAAGTTCGAGAAAGGAAGAACCAGCCATTTAAAAGTTAAAGTAAAGTAAAAGAGCTTGTGAAAGCCCCCTCGTGTCTCATCAGTGCAACTTTAAAGGTAAAATCCAAAGGGCAGTCCCAAACAAGTGCAGGCCCTCCACGTGTCTAGGGTCCAACATAGTTGCTCCTAAATAGGTAGAAAAGGTAGAACACAATAGAAACAAGAGGAATGAAGTAGTATGTTCGCGGAAGGTGCCATATGTCACTCGGTGCACTTTCAAAAGGAAGAACAAGAAGAGATCGAGCAAGCTCATAGAGGATTCCAAGTGTCCAACAAATGATCAACTGTGGGTTCATTTTAAGACACCTCTATAAAATTGTAGGTGGAAAATACCCCGCGAATATCCCTAACCGATTTCAGGTGAAAGGTGAATTTGACAAGATTCTAAAACAAAAATTTCGTATAGTTTTTCATGGCTCCATCATTAGCATGTGACAACAAGACATCAATAATCACTCTTGACACGCGTCAATGGAACGTCAATTGTCTTGGTATCAAGCGCGTCATCATCGAGATTTAGTGTCGCGGCGTCAGCGATTTATTATTACGCGTCAATAGGATCCATGGTGCCAGCGCGCCAATAGGATCCTATTGACACATGTCACTGGATCCTATTGACGCGTCATCGATCCTATTGGCGACGCGGCAACATTAAATCTGTTGATGTGTGACACTAAATCCTGTTGACGTGCGTCACTGGCTCCTATTGACGCACATCAATTGAAGCCATTGACGCCTGATTTAGCCTATAAATACCATTCAACCGGTCATTTTCTCATTTTCACCTTCCCGCTCTTGAATTTTTACAGGTCTCAATCATTGTCAAAGATGCAAGTACAACTATAATGTCGACTTCACATGCTTCCCAACTACAAGTTCAGCAAAAAAATCAAGAGAATCCAATTCAATTGATTTCCAAGATCAACTACAGGAATCCCTTATGCCCTCACATACATATTGTTTTAAACATGTCTTTAGAATATAAAGATTTGATGGATGCATGTGAATTTACAGGGCTCGTTAATATGCCCCATTTCAAAATAGATCCAAATATTTTGAATTACCTTCTATCATCCTACAATTCAGAGGACGGCCTTTTTTATGTGACTCTGAATGATGGCCAAATGTTCCAATTCGAAGATCGAAGCAAATGACATCCATCGGTTTATGGGCCTTCCATTCAAAAATTTACCAATTGTTATAACCAAGGCAACACTTCTGGAAGAAGACAAGAAATTTCTCAAATCAACGTTCGGTTTCCATGTTGATTGTAAGTATAATTCGTTTTAATTCATATTTTTTATTCTGTTTTTTATTCTGATACAATTTGCTGTTATAAATTTATAGTAATTTTCACTGTTTCACATTTGCAGCCCATGTCAATAAATCCAGGCATGGTGTGGATACACAATCAATTGCACACCACTTTCTTGCTGCACTTATTTCATTTTTTCAATCCAGAATTGTTTTGCAGGGTCGCCAAACAGATATACCAAATTGGGCCATTGCATACATTGTTGCCACTATCTCAAAACAAAAATTTGATTGGTGCACATATCTATCCAAAAAAATAAGAACTGACCTAACAAATTCAAAACTTTCAGAAAAACCTTTCATTTATTCAACAAACTATCTCCTCGGCCTTTATTATGAGGCACTTTTAAATTTAAAAGATAAAAAAATTCCTACTTGCACTGATGAGGAGTTGATGAAGTTGTCAATTCCATTTGAAGAACAACAGGTATAAACTATTTAGTTTGTAATTGTATTTCAATTTTCGAAATTACAAGTTATTAAAACTTAAATTTTAATGTTTTGCAGAGAAGATTTATTGAAGCCCTCCCCGAAAAAAGGTGTTATCGAGAGGAAGAGGCCAACAACACGCTGAGGCTTCGGGGACTCACAATCTGAAATGGAAGCTCACTCCTCTCCAAACCCTCAACAGTTTGAACTCATTAAATGCCAGAGAAGTAATACCTTCTCATATATTATTTACAAATTCCAAATTTGCATATTTATTTTTCAATTTAAATTTTAACCAAATGAATTGACAACATTTAATATTGATGAATTGCAGGGACTTTGGAACATACACCTATTTCACAAACTCAACCTTCTTCCCCAACTCACTCCATACAGTTGCATGCATTCATATCTTCTGAACAGACACTGAGTACAACTCCTACAAGGCCACCCATAGCACCGAGAAAAACAACCCCTCGACAACAAGGTACAACTTTTCGATAGTACGTTTAATTTCAAAAATTTTGACTTTATGAATTGTTTTCCTATTTTTCATTTTTTTCTTGTACTTTTCAGCACATGTCAGTCCTGATCAAACCACGGCACTGACACCCACTCAACCAATAATTTTTAAAATGCCAACCAGAGGAACAGTGAAAAAGAACATTGGTAAACGCATGCCTTTTGCTCCGGCCCCTAGTGGGACACTAAACATTGCCTCCTCCTTTCGAATTCCAACTCTCTCACTTGGTGGCTTGCCCAGTGCAATGGGCATATCTGTTTTGAACAATATAAATTTAGATGAAGATTATTTGGGCATTGATAGAAATGACCCAACTAGTTTTTTCAATACCCGCGAGATGATTCAAGGCCAGCAGGTATACTTCAAATTTCAATTTAAATATGCTTTACAATTTTGAATTACATTTCAATTTAAATTTATTTATCTAAATCTTGATTAATTTTTTCAAAAACAGGATCAGCCCACCCAAAGGCGTAAAACAAGTAGCAGCTTGATCTTGCTTTGAAAGCCCCCATACTTCTCCAGAAGATCGTCTTCATCAAATTCAGATAGTGAACAATTTGCCACCTTTTCCTTTAGAGAACTTAATTGGTTATGATTTTCAATCCCATGTGAGTGAGTTTATTCTTCCTCATATCAATCAGCTTATAGAATGGGAGAGAAGGGCTAAAGTTCTTATCAATGAAATTATGAGTTGTTATGAAAATTATTGGCAACGAGATAGTTTATACGCTGCAGTCTAGAATCAACCTGCGAAGATGGATTCCTTACTTACCCAAGTAAGAAGTGGGACTGTCACATATAACAACAAATATAAAGATGAAATTTTAGATAAGTCATTAAACAAATTGGAAAATATTAGTGCCGAGGCCCAGGCATATTATAACAAATGGTCCAAGGACAAGGATTTGGTAGCAATCGCAAATGCCGAAAGAGATAGAGTGGTTGTAAGTACTATTACATTCAAACAATCATTCTTGTTAATTTGAAATTTTCATTTTTTAGTAATTTTTTGAATTGACATTACTCTTTTTGTGCAATTGAAATATGGAAATTTGAAGAGTCGGCGAAGGTTTTGCAAGTTCACTTGGAAACAAGAAAGAAACGATTTATCCGAAAAAATTTGAAACAAAATATTGTTTTGGTTAACAAACAAAACAATACTCTAAAGCGGATAATTAAAGAGCATGGTTTCGACCACGACATATTATTCAAAGCTAAAGCAGCAGCTGATGATCAAATTTGTTGTCGCATGGAGATGCGACAAATCAAGAAGATAAATTTTTAAAAATCAGGCGGTCTTTGCGGAAGATCTTATAAGTTCGGGGGTTATTTACGGTGTTGGGGAAAGAGGTACAGCCACAATGGAAGAAGCCGTTGGGGAAGAGAGAGCAGAGGAGTAGAATTGGATAAAGAAAAAGACGGTTTTGAAAAATAGAAACTTTTATTATTGAGGAAACTTTAAATATTGAATTTGAAAAATTCTATTATTGAGTATGTACTTATGGTATTTGAATTTAATTATATGGATTTATATACAATCTTTAATTTTAATTGCATTATATGGTGATTATCATGAATTATATGTATGTTTCTTGTTTACTTGCATTGTCATGAATTGTATGTGGACGTAGATGATGAATGATGATAGTTGATAATTAATGATAGATGATGTATGTGAACTTGTTTTAAGATAATTATTCTCTATATTTGTATTGATACAAATACTTTTATTGTTATAGATGATGAGATTTATGATATAGATGATGTACTTGTGTTTTAATTTCCATTGTTATTTGTGTATGGATGGAAACTAGATGAATTAGGCATGGTGGAGTTAGGTCAGTTAGGCATGATGGAGTCTAGGTCATGTAGGCATGATTGAGTTAGGTCAGTGAGGCATGGTGGAGTTAGGTCAGTTAGGCATGGAGGAGTCTAGGTCATGTAGGCATGGTGTAGTTAGGTCAGTTAGGCATGGTGGAGTTAGGTCAGTTAGGCATGGTTGAGTTAGGTTAGTTAGGCATGGTGTAGTCTATGTCAGTTAGGCATATTATCGTAGGTTTCATTTGTTTGACTTTGATACTGTGCAGAATGCATGTCCACCTCAATAATACCTTCCACACAGTCAGTATTTTGATTCTTTGTGGTCGCATCTATATGATTGTTATTTACAATATTTGTACCCACAAAGTTTCCAAAATACTTGAAGAGTGATTTCTGATATTTCTTACTTACTTTTAGGTTATTCATATTCTTTGAGCTGGCACCTTCCATTATTCTGAAAAGAGTCCTGCATCAGCAAAAGAACCAAGTAGCGACTCTGTCCAGTGTCTGAGGTCTTGTCGCACGTCCCCTGTCTGAGGTCTTTGTCACGTGTCAACTCTACACTTGTCGCGCATCAACAACCCATTTCCTATCGCGCGTTAACACTGCCCTTGTCGCGCGTCAACTTCTTTGCCCAAGTCGCACGTCAACACTTTCTCTGTCACGCGTCAGTACAACTGTTGTTGTCACACGTCAACAATGCCCTTAAGGGTATGCGAGTTCAAATTTCACAGTATTGGTAATTTGTTAAGCTACTTGAGGTATACTACCTAGCGAATCAGCTAGGTTTTTATAGGAGATGTTTTCAAATGAAGGCGAAGCCGACCCCCAAAAAAAATATACTATATATTTTAGGTGAACAGGGCACCGACCCACTCCGAATAATTCACCTTTTCAAAATTTCCTAAAATGAAATTTTCGCCATATTACGAATATTCGCTGCTAAAATTATCCTCAGTCACAACTTCAAGAGTGAAAGGAGGGGGTAAAATCTTAAGAATGCATGGGGCTTCCACGTGGATCTTACATGGATAGACTCCAAACCAAAAGCAGTTTGGAAAAGATTGGCGATAGGTCAATTCAATGTAGGATGAATCATGAAGCCCACCAAGAATTTTAAATGCTCAGATCTTTTAAAAGATTGTGAGAGCCTACATTAAATGCCCAACCCCGACCTTCAGATGGCCATAAATTTTGGCTAGGAGCTTGGATTTGCACAAGAAAAGACTTTTTGGAAAACTTACAGTCTCCTCTACGTAACTACGACTGGATATCTTTAAATTAGTGAGACTAAGTTGGTTGAAATTAATAAATACAGTCCACCATTTTTGAGGTTGTTAGGCTTCTCATCTACCATCATAATGAGGTATTTCTTGCCCAAAAATTAACATTAATGGATGCATGGGTTTTGCAGTAAAACCCATCATTTTTGCAGGTGAATTCAATGCTCTTTTAGGGTGGTTAAAGCATGATTCGAATTCTTCCCTCCTTTCTCTCTCATTCTTCCTATATATTGTAAGGAGGGGCATTTTTCAAAAGGTTGGGCATTTTTTCTTTGTATCCTCCCTTCTTCTCTATTCCGTAGGTGAATTTGTGGAGTTTCAAACCTCCCATTTAGATTGTAATACAAATCTTGCCTCTTGGCCATTGTAGTGTACTATATCAACTCTGGAGAAATAATGTATGTCTGTGGAATATTTCCAACCTTCTCTGTGTTTATTTCACCTCTTTGATCTCTCACTATAATCTTGGTCACCTACGTATGGTGGTTGTATGCATTTTTATGTTTTGTGTTTATTTGCAAAGCATGTGTTCAACAAACCTTTGGTGCACCACCTTTGTTATTTTAGGTTTATTTTCTTGTATCTTTCTCAACCCCGTCTCCTTGGCAAGTTAGAGTAGATTTTAGAGTAGACCCTTTACAAATTGTATGTGTGCACTGACGGAGAGGAATAGGAACTAGACTTCATCCTGGAGATCTCTCTAGATTTGAAAATTCCCACACTTTGAGAGATGCTCCATGTTATGTAATCACACTGAGAGTTTTAACCCATCAAGTTGCAAACATTCGGGGTGCTATGATTTCACATCAACAGGAAGAAACCTTTAGGTAGATGCTATGAAAAATAATAGTTTCAATCAGTATGAGGTTTGGATCATCTCAAAGGCATTCAAAATTGGAGTGATAAGGCAAAATTCAAGGAAAATAGAGCAATAATTAGTGAGATATAAGCATTTTTATGTTTCTAGAAATGGTATTTCTTAGTGTAGATGTAGCATGAACAGGTTAAAAAATAAAGGATGGAAAATCACATTCAAAAATTTCTCAAAAATGCATATGTTAGATTTTAATATTCAAATAATAACTCGGATTAATCTAAACTCACCCTTGACCCACTTGCACACTCTTATACTAACCCAGGTTAAGACAAAGGGGTCTTAATAAATGGAGTGCAGGAGCCTCCATTGCACCTTACCAAATTTATTATGAGGTGAAAAATTTTAAATATGAAAAATTCCTTGAAAAATTTCCATGGGTCAAGTTTATCATGGGAAGGGGGCCATTTGACTTGGTGAGTGCATAACTTGAACCTAACACCCCATGTTATCACTTAAGTGATGAAAAAGGATCATCCCCCTAGTGGCACATATTTTGCACATAGTGAAATTTTACACCAAGTTCAAATGTGAAATTATTCTTTATAAGTTCCTCAAGGGTGTGTTGGATTATAGAGGGGGATATATTTAACTTTGTGAGTTGTTAACACTCTCCTAACACTTAAAGTTGCACCTTAAGTGACGAAAAACTTAAAAAATCATTGTTTCTCCATGGTGGCACATGTTTTTACACTAAATTCACATTTTCACAAATTTAAAATGTTCAAAATTGCATCAAATGTGCGCAAATGCTCATTGGACTAATTTAGAAATCTTGCCTTTACCAACAGCTACCAAAAATAGACCTTAGAGAGTGATATTCCACCCTCGGAGCATCCTGTGAGTTACCTAGGAAATAATTATATCATTTTGACTCCAAATTGTCTTATGAGATCTTTAAAATAGGTTTTAGGAGAAAATTCTACCTAAAATTTGTAATTTTCTGCCTTTTATGATTCTTCTCAAGCCTATACAATGGTATAAGTGACTGCTACTGAAAAGTATGATGATAGAAAGGAAAACAAATCCTTATAAGTTGTTGGTGCCATTTTTGAGCTTGCACCATGTTGCCCTAATTTTCCAAATCATATGTGCTCAAAAATGTTTTATCCTTTGATTTGATGGTCTGTAATTCTTCCCCTCCAGTTGAAATGCTTTAAAAATGCTCACAAACTTGTTGTTTTGCCCTAATTTGAAAGAATAATCCAAGTTTGCCCTTTTCTGTGCCCTAGTTTTTCCAATTTTGCGGGCTATGTCATTTTTCCCTTTGCCAGATCATGGAAAAATTGAAATTGATCAAATCATACTTGTTTGTATTTGAAAATCCAAATCCTAGATCGGGAATGTTGTAAAAAACATGGTTCAGTTGATTTAAAATCAAAAAAATTGCCATCCTTGGTGAAAAAATTGAATTCTAGGGCATCCTTTGAATTTTTTACGTTTTGATGGTCAGACGGGCATCATTTTCCCGTCAAATTCATCCTCAGAAAGTATTGGCAATGTGGCGGCTTCTAATTGGCTGAGGAAAGGCGGGGAAGTGTTGTAACTTTTCATTTTTCACCTTTTTTGACAAATGGGGCATTTTCGGGCCCAGGGACCCATTTTTCTAAATTTGCCTACGTGGCATGTTCGATTAGCAGGCGGGATGGTGGGTGGTCAGATTTCCTTAAGGTTTTTAGACCTTATTTTGCAAAAATGTTAAAGTCACAAAATGGTCTGAAGCCCCGCAGCCAATCGAGAGTGGACACGTGTCCTAAAAGACCAAAAAGGGAGGAGCGGGCTGATGGGGGACTTAGAGTTTTTTAGCTCTATTTTTCTAAAGTTTCAAAATCAGTTTTTCCCCCTCCAATCAAAGGAGGATACATGGCATAAATTTTGAGCGGATCAGCGCGGGCAGAGCAGAGGCAAAAGGGAATTTTTTCCTTTTGCGAAAAGAAGGCTTAAAATTAAAAGTTTGGAGCACGGCCCTGTGGCCAATCACAGGTGGACACGTGTCTAATAGGGTCAGAGGGAAGTGCGGGCTCACGAGTAAAAGGATATTTTTTCCCTTTTCCACAAAAGAGTTTAAAATCAAAATTTGAAGCGTTGGCCCAGTAGAAAATGAGAGATAGACGTGTGGTAGAGGACAAGGCAGGTCAGCAAGCCGGTGGAGGTAGGAGGGAATTTTTTCCCTTTTGCAAAAAGGACTCAGAATCAAAATTTGGAGCACGCCCGCGATGAATCACAAGGAGACATGTGGCGAGGGATAAAATCGGAGGAGCAGGCCCGTGGAGACAAAGTTGAAAATTTTCCCTTAGCAAAAAGGGGAGTTAAAATGAAAATTGGGCCGCGGATTTTAGCAATAGAGGAAGCGACACGTGGTAAGGGAGAAATCGGGTGTGCGGGCCCACGGGGCAAAAAGTGAAAATTTTCCCAATTTCCAAAAAGGGTCAAAATGCATAGAATTGAAGCATGATTTCAATGGGACCCACCATATGCCACGTGTCAGCTCCAAATTTCAAGGGCGAGGGTGGAGAAAAAGTCAAAATTTTCCATTTTTCCAAAAAATGTGGAAAAGTCAAAAATGATCCCAATTTTGGTCCCAATTGTTTTTGACACATGGAGGGCCCAGTTTAAAGGACAAAGATGGATAAGATCGACGGTTGTTGTGCATCCATTTGTTTTGACCACCATGGGAGCTCTAGGAAGCTTGGAATCACAATTTTTGCATCAAAATTCATCAAATTTATAGTGATTTTGTGTCGTCTTGGCCTTCCAGGATCATTGGCATCGGTTTCATGACTCAATATTTTGATTTGAGATGTTTTTGAAGTAATTTTTTGCCCTAGCCTGAGCAAACACGTGAAATGACAAAATCAAAAGTTGCAGAGGTAATTTGAAAAGGTAAAAAGGTGAAAATGATGAGTAAAAGGTGTTTGCATGCCTCAATGATGAAAAACGTGCCTCCAGGATGGATAATGATCCAGATATTTGTAATGATTTAATCTTTTTGGGCACACTTGGAAACATGTGAATGTTTTTCTATTTGATGTCATTTTCATTGAATCATGAGGACTTTGTAACAAACTTGATCCCATGGCATATTCTTTTCTTGGGAAAGAAGGATCTAATGTGGCATAAGGTATATAATGCATTTTGGAGAAATTATAAGGGGGGAAGTTGAAAATCGTGAGAAAATTTTGAGAGAAAGCTCATTTTTCTAAAAACCCCACCAAAGAACCAGAATAATTTCTTCTGTGTTGGATCTTCATGTATGTGAGTTGGTTACAAGTGTATAGCCATCACACAAGCTCTAAGATTATTCATGAAACTCTCCCCTGCTGATGAATCTAACAAGCTTTTGAGTTAATCTATGTTTTTTTTGGCAATATGATGTTTGTTATCATTTTTAAATGCCTGCAAATAGTTTTCATTGTTCTTGTTGCAATCTTGCATTGAAAGTCTTTAGAAATCACACAGAATCTCCATTTCTTGTTGATAGTTTAGTGGCATTTGCAATCTCATGTTCAAAAGAGCCTTCATCTGATAAAGAGATAAACAAATTTAAAATCACTTTACCTTCCTTAACTACAGAGATTGCTTGTAAGCCTTTGGGGGCACCTTAGGTGTGGTTTGATCAAGGATTTTTGTGTTTAATTGAGTTCTTTACTTCAAGCTTTTGTGGTGAGTTCTCAAAGATTGTGTGAAGAGTGTTGCCTGGGCTTCCATTTATGCCTCTTCTGGTTGAAAGAATGTCCTAATTATTTGAAGCATTTTATCTGATAGTTGTTTCAAGTATTGTAGAGGTTGTCAAAGATCTGATATATCCTAATTTTTCTCATCAATACCCCACCAAAAAATCATTCTAAACAACCCATCCTACCCCACAATACCCCCGCATTGCATTGTGTGCCAACAGAAGAATGCAATCCATTTACAAAAATGCACAAAGCAAATCAAGATCATATAATGTCTCCAGTAACCCTTGCCTTGCATTGAAAATATCTCCATGATCTGGGAGTGACAACTTGTGAAAGTCAGATTTGGAGTGTTGTTCATATTTTCCCGAGGCCTTTTCATATTATTTGCTTAAATTAAGGGATATCTTCATCTCCTTCACCATTTGGGGGTTACAATGTAGGTTCTCTTACCTTGGTTGAAAGGCACAACCTAAAATAGTGAGGGTCAGATAAAATCCTTTCAAAGTGCTATCCATCTCTCCACAAATCTGAGTGTCAGTTAGATCACATCCCCGGCTACAAAACGACACACATCATGATCTATCTGACTTCAAGCTTCATGCCATATCTCTAATGCTTCTTAGACTGAAAAGGAGAACAAATTTGGGTACCAACATAAGTGAAGAGGACATTGAATAGGTAATATTGGGATTTTAATCGGGTCTCATATCCCCATATAAATATTTTAATGCTTATTTGAATCTCCACAGGATCGGGGATCTTCTCTCACACTCAGGGCCAATATATAAAAATACAAATAGTAGAATATACTTGAATCCTTTTGTAATGTGAAGTAGGAATTATTATATTTCCTATTATTATTTATTTACTTCACAAAAATACCCGAGGCTCTTGAAAAAACCATAACAATCTCACTATATTTTTCACTTCTTTCATTTCCTTGCACTGTGTCATAAGTAGCCTAGTGTTGCATAGTTTGTCCCTAAATCAGTTTCTCCTTTCAGATCTTCCCTAAACTACCTCAGATGAGATAATATATTAGTAAAAATATTCTTGAAGGAATTATCTTTTCATGTTTCATCTCCAATGGGAAGCGGAAGCTTATTTTTCCCCTGACAATTAAAATAAAACTCCAGAGGGTGTTCATTAGATGCCAAAGTCCTCAAAATAGTCTTTTTAAGTCCTCTGGGAGCAGCCTTCAAGGTTGATTAAAATGAATCCACGAATTTCTTCCCACCAACTTACCTAAACATGAAACACACTTTAAAAATATATTTATCACATCCCTCTTGGCCATGATGGGGTTTACATAGTCATAAATTTATTAGATCATAGTTTTACATTACCCAGTTAAGGGATTTTTAAGTTTGGGCTTACTTGTCATGGGGAAAAAAATCAATTTTTCATAGTAGACATTCTACATGATAACTAGATCTAGCTTGGGGAATTTATTTGGATTGAACACAGTGAGAACAAAGCAATTAGGAACCTCAAAATCTCAGGAGACAATATAGACCAGTGTTTTATACACAGCCTTATCCACTTGGGAAAAATAGTCACCATTCAACTCACACAAGCAATTAATGAAATAAACACATGAAAGAAAGGTAAACACACAAATCGAAGGGAAACACACCAAACAAAAGGAAAAACAAAACATACCTAAATAACCTATGGTACATGTGGGGTATAACTTGCTTTCTATGTATTACTTCTTCTTGGAATGTTTTACCCAGACATGGGCAAATTCAAATGATGGTGTTCTAAAAAACCACTCACTGGTTCGATGAAATAACAACCCCTCCTCAATTGTTTTGGAATTTCTAGTGCTATGAAATCCTCATCTTTTTATCCATGCTGATAATTTTTTATCTTTCATCCCATGATTATCATACATATGGTTCTCGATTATATCAACCTCATCACATTTATCATTATTCAAAGTGGGAATCATAGGAAGTGGAAGTTGTGGAGGAGGTAGTAGCAACAAGAGGTTGACTACTCTTAGGAAGGGAATTATTGGAACTTTTACTCACATTATTAGAAATGGTAGAAACAACATTAGGAATTGACTTGTCATGAGAGAAAGATGGATACTTACTTGGAAGAGGAGATTTGGCTTTAGATGAGGTAACTTTAGGCTTCTTCTTTGTTGATTGCATGGGAGAATGCGAAGTAATCCTCTTTTTGATGTTTTCTTTTTAGAGTCACTAGTGGAAGATTATTTTTATTTTTATTTCTCATTACTAGATAGGTCCTCTTTCACTTGATATTTGGAATGGGTGAACACCACATATTTGTAGCCAATCACCAATTCTTCTTCATCAGATGAATATTCAAAGTACCTAATGTTTGCACATCCCACCTCTTCTTCTATGTCATATTCTTCATCATCCCAAGTTGCACAAGATGTTTGGGTAGGTGGATCTTCCAAGGAAAGCCTTTAGGATGATCTGACAATATAATTCCTATTTTGATTTTAAAGAGGAATATTTTGGACCATTTGTTTCTTTATTGCATTCAATTCATTTGCCAATTTTTGAACAAGAGAGTTAGTGGTACCTTCCTTGGAAAATTGACCCCTTTTCTTTCCATTTGGATTCTTCATTTTTTCGGACAAGATTAGATCATATTTAATCTCAATTGCATCCTCTTGGGAAAGCTCAAGAGTATGAGGTTAACATATTCGTAAGATGAATCCAATTTCAGGAGGTTGTGAATTGATGAAGAACCCATTGAGATTTTTATGAATGGTGAATCTTCAAAGGGTATCCTCTTAAACAACGTGTTATAGCAAGCTACAAATTCCCTCATAGTCTCATTAGGGAATTTTTCATCTAAGCTAGTGGAACTAGGAGCTCTTTAAAATATTCAATATATTTAAACCTTACTTCAAATCTAGTTTTGATGTCTTCCCAATTAGTGATGGATCTAGATGGTAGGAGATAGAACCACTATGCTTCATTTTCTTACAGAGATTCTACAAACAATCTTACTGACACATCTTTGTGTTATACTCCCAACACTCGACATCCTATGATGAATAATTTTATGTGTTCCTCTCGGGATCTTTGTGCTTTCACCTTTGAATTTAGGGAAACTCTTACAATATCCCTTTGGTAATTCATGGATTGGTGGAGTGAGGGTGAGTGGACCTGTGTTTCTTCCCATGGCACAATTTTCAAAGGCCTCTCTCTTTCTTCCACCATTTTTACTTCTACTTCTACTTCTACTTCTACTTTTACTTCAAAAAGTCTTCATCAAGATCTAGAAATTCTATGTCCAATGGATTTGGAGAAATTGGAGAAACTAGAGATGAAACTAGAGGAGTGTGATTGGGATCTTCAACACCACTTGAGCTACCAATGTGAGAAGTCATGCCAGGAAGGAGGTGACGAGAATTTTGCATTTTCTTCTATTTTCTTTAGAGTTCTTAAAATATATGATCAAGGTTTCCTCTTTGTCTCTCGGACACTGATGTATCTATGATCGGCCAGGTTTGCAAAATTTAAATCAACTCAAATATGAATTTTATCAAGCTCTTCATACATTAAATTTGAGTTTGTCTTGTTCCTTCCAAGGCTTCTACAAGTTCTTCTTCAAAATATAGAATTCTTGTAGCTATGTGGTAATGAAAAAAATTCACTATACTATGCCAAATGGTATCTCTCAAGTCCAATGCATTATATTCTTGGGTGTGGAAAATAATTTCATGTCTTAGAATTGGGTGAGGACCATGAATAGCCATTAGTGGTAGGCATAAGGCTCGATGGATTTTCAGATTTTAGAATTTCTTTTTTAGATTTTTTAGATATCTGATTGTTTTGTATTTTGAAATATATATTCTTATGGATTTTTTGGTTCATGTATTTGGTGCATAATATGAAACATTTTCCCCATAGCGGGCACATAAAATTGTGGGTAAAATAATTTGTTGTGAAGTTAAATTTTGGGATTTAACTAATGCTCTAGGACTACGTCCCTCTGTTTGAATGGGGAATCTCCATTTATTACAAACAAGAAACATATATACACTACTCTAATTATGGGGGTGGATTTGTAACCAGGGATCACACATGAATACTTCCCTATACCTATGGAAAATTTCTTGTGTAGAACATAAGGGAGGAGTTGTGAGGGAGAAAGGTAAGGAGAGAAAGTATGAGAAGGGATTTTATATTGCAAATAGAACATACAGATTTTACCAACATAAAATCAATTTTATTTCCATGCATTCAATGAGAAGAAACTATGGAAAGATAAGAGGAACCAAATACAACTGTCACACATATTTTTCTTGCATGATATTACACATTTACAATTGCTCATAGTATGAAGTGTAGATGGAGATAGAATTTTTAGGCAAGGCATAGAAGAATTTGATCACTTGTTCCTATAGAAAATATGGGAGTTGGTAAACAAGAATATCCATCGCTTTACAATGAGGAGAGCATATCCTTTTATAGCCTTACAATTTACCTCTTCATCTATCCCCCACATGACTCTTCATGTTCATATTCAATCTATGACTTTTCATTATCATTAGAGAGAATAAATTAAGTACCCCTCTTATAATTTGAGGAAGTACTTTTACATATTGAAAATATTACATTGTCACTTAAATTAATAAGACAAAACATCATGATCATATACAATGAGGAATTAGAAGGAGGAAATAAGAGGAGAAATAATGAGAGAGGATAGGAAGGAATTCTCCAAAGCATGGATGAAGATGCCTTTTCCCTCAATGTAGATCAACTTCGATGGTGTCGAAGATGAAATCCTTACCCATGATGACCCTCCATGATGATGTACTAACAAATAAATCTTATTAATACTTTGGACACTTTTCCCCTTTTGAATACTCTCGAAGTGATGAACCTCTGCAAAACTGCTGGAACACACCGAGAAGAGAAATGATGAAAACTTAAGAAGTATACCACTTGAGAACATTAAAGTATAAATTCTCTCTTTGATAAAATCATTTTGATTACAAAGTGAGGAAAGGAGAATGAAAAAAAAGTCACTTTCATCCACTAATTGATTATGCATTCCTTGTGAAGTGAATTGAAATGGCCTTTGGGGAAAATTAGCTTTTTTTCTCATTTTGACACTTTAAGCTCACCGCATCGGGGCATGTGAGAATTTGCTTGAAATTTGATAATAATACCTTGTCTATTCTGGAACCATTATAGGATGAGTGAATGAATTAAATATGATCACTTTTAGCTCATTTCACCCATTTAATATTTTTAGAAAGTCAGTCCTCACCCTTACTTTCTAAATTTAGCATTTTTTTTCCAATTTTGACAATTTGTAGTTTTGGAGTCCCAAACTTGAAATTTTCACAAGGGGTTCAAGATGATTTCTTCCTCATTCTCTGAATTACTATTATTAGTAGTGATAAGAGGAAAAAAATACTCAAAATATAATTATGCCTTTTGGTTTTCCAATTGGGATGAAAATGGTCTTGTTAGATTAGGAATTTTTCTGTGATCTCCTGCTCCAAATTTCACATAATTTTATCCTCCAAATTTTTTGAATTTGAAAAAGGAAACTTATTGGGAAGAAACATTCATATGGATAGTATAAAAATCATAGGCTCAATGGGGATGAGGTTTGGATCATCTTAAAGGTGTTCACAAATTGTGTGTCTTTGAGGATAAATTTGAGGGAAACAGACTCAATAATGAGTGAGATATGAGCATTTTTGTGTTTCTGAAAATGGTGTATCTTGGTGTAGATGTAGCATGAATAGGTTACAGTAGAAAGGATGGAAAAAAATCAAAAATGGCTTTAAAAATGCATAAGGAATATTTGAATATTCAAATACAAACTTGGGTTAAGCTAAACTCACCCTTGATGAGACTTTCACACTCTTACACTAACCCAAGTTAAGAGAAAGGGGACTTACTACATGGTTTCGAAGCCTCCACCGCACCTTAAAAATTTAGTATGAGGTTATATAATGAAAAGGTATAACATTCCTTGAAAAATGTTTCATGGGTCAAGCTTATCATGCGAAAGGGGCCATCTGACTTGGTGAGTGCATAACTTGAACCTAACACCCCATGTTATCCCTTAAGAGACAAAAAAGGATCATCCTTCTTGGTGGCACATATTTTTGCACCCATTTCACTTTTGAATTAGGTGAAAAGGTGAAATGAGGCTTCCTAGTGTGTCAATTTTGTTTTGGATTATGGAGGGGGTCTATCTAAATTGTGAGTTGTTAACACTCACCTAACACTTAAAGTTGTACCTTTAGTCGAAACACTTCAAGACACATGCTTTCTCCATTGTGGTGCATGTTTTTGTACCAAATTAACCTTAACACCAAGTTAAAAGGTGAAAATTTTCATCCGGGGTGCACAAATGTGCATTGGATTGATTTAGAAAGCTCGCCTTCACTAACAACCAAAAATAGACCTTGGAGAGTGATTTTCCGCCCCGAGCATCCGTGTGAGTTACCTAGGTAAAAATTAAATAATTTTGACTCCAAAAGGTCTGATGAGATCATTACCATAGGTTTCGGATCCAATTCTACCCGTAATTTGAAACTTTCTCCCTTTTATTATTCTTCTCAAACTCAGCGCGGTGAAAGTGACTGTTACTAAAAAGTATGATAATGGAAATTAAAACCAACTCCTTTTGAATGAATATGAAATTTAATACGTCATATTGGTATTTGAATTAGTTATAAACTCCCCTTATAAATCTTGTAATTCTTAGTTGAATCTCCACCGAGATTGAGGATCTTCACTTACACTGTCAGTCAATATCTCAAAATCCAAACAATAGAATCTCCTGAAAAATTTTGCAATTTTAAGTATGCCTTCTTATATTTCCTATTATTATTTTTTAACTTCACGAAAATAATCGAGGCTCCCACAATATCCGAAACAATCTCACTAGCATTTTCACTTATTTCATTTCCATGCCTTTGTGTCATAAGTAGCCCGAAAGTGTTACATATCTTGTTCCTAAACCAGTTTCTCTTTGCAAATATTCCCTAAAATTCCTCTCATGATATAATATGTCAGTCACACTCTTCTTGGAGTCCATATCTATTCTTGTTTGATCTCCAAAGGGTGTTCATTAAGTGCCAAACTCCTAAAAATAGGTCGTTTTAGGCCTCGGGGAGTAGTTCCTTCACGATGTATCAAAATGAATCCTTGAATTGCTTCCCAAAAAATTACTTACACATGAAACACACTTTAAAAATATAGTTAGCACATCCCTCTTAGCCATGATGGGGTTTACATAGTCGATAATTGACTAGAGGGCGCTTGCATTACCTAGTTCAATGATTTTTTAGTGTGGGCTTAGTTGTCATGGTAAAACAATTCAATTTTTAATTCTAGACATTATGCATGTCAACAACTTTTAATTTTTTCCATTCTATATAAAATTCATGGGTCACTTACTTCCATGACGAAGAAAAGGAAGTAATCAAAATGTAAGAAAAATTAATCAAAAGACACCTTGTGCCACAATTATGTTCTTTGTAACAATTAAATGACACGTGATCTCATGAACATGATATGTGAGCTCATGAAGGTGGCTTTAAAATCATAACAGCAATATTTAATTAGAGTGAACAATGAAGAAGACCGACTCCTTTCTCATTAAAAATATATTATAGAAATGGGATGGAAAGTTGAATATATAAGTGGTGAAACTCAGATCAAGTTAATTAGGTTTTGATTAGGATGATGGTCAAGTTGGATGTTAAGAAATTCCTGATTATCCCACCACCTTCTTCCCAGTGTTGGAAATTTTGATGATCTATATATGCTTCACACCCATCAATGTGGAATCCCTTGTATGCTACCACAAATAGAACAGGGCTCCAATCTATTTTCCAAATTCCTTATTGTTCTTGTAACCCAATCATCTATATTTTATAGGATTTATAGATCTTCATAAGATGATTGAATGAATATCTAACCCCCAAGTCCTTGTTATTCTTAAAGACTTTGATTGTAATATCATCTACAAAGAATTTAGAATATCAGGACATAAAACATGATAAGGAACAGAAATAATTTAAACATATTGATTTATTGTGTTTTATAATTTTTTATAGATAATAATTGGAAAAAAGGATCCAAGGGCCAATTACAAAAGATATACCATTAAGGATCTACCAAAACCAAAAGCATCTATCAAAAAACAGGACAAAACTGACAAAAACTAAAAAGGAAATGTCTTAAGGATGACCCAACAAAGATAAAAAACCAAAGCAATGAGCCCACACAACTGGTTAGCAAAAAGTTAGCAAAGGAAATTTATATACACTTTTCCCTAGTTCGTGAGCTAGGACCAGCACCATCCCCCTGGAGATCATCATCATCTGAAGAACTAACATCTAGCTGCCTCCTTTTTCCTTTATCCCCAGTGATCAACCCCTGTAGGGTCTCAACTCTATTCTCAAAAAACTTCACCTCAGCATTTTTCCTCTACAAGCCCCACAATAAGTTCTAATTATGACCTTTGACTGACTCGGCGAGTACCCAAGGGCCTCAATCTTGCTAGCAAAGAAACTAAAAACAAGTATTTCCTTCCACCAGACTCTCCTTGGGCATGTTCTCCTTGGCATCCCCAGCAAAGTTTTGTAAGGCAGTCACCGCATCCACCTCTGCATAGCTTTGTCCTTCATTTTCTTCAGCCTAATCCTGTCGGCAAGAGAAATATGGTCCTCCCAGTCATTCCCCAAATGAATACTGACCCCCTAGTCTGTAAATTTGGTTTTCCCACTTTCACCAGCAAAAGAATGAGGCCTTGATGAAGGAGAACCTCCATCTTCTCCTCTTTAAATTTTTTTACTGAAAACTATAAGGAGTTAAACAAATAAAAGGGGATACTCATTCTTGAACCCCGCAAAATGGTTCAAGAGCATCAAGTGCTGAGAATGAAGCTTCCAGTACTTCCCATCCAATGTAATATACTTCATAATATAAAAGCAGACTTTGACCCACCTCCCTAGTAGAGATTTTCGAGCAATACCATCTTCCATGAAACAGATCTTCTCATCACTTTCCAGAAAAATATGCACTTCCTCTTGAAGACGAGACCTATCTTTGAAAACTTTACATCCCCCACAATCCATCTTGGTCACATTACCAATGAAATCCTCAAAAACCAAGAAACTCACACCCCTCATAGAAACAAACCCATTATCCCAAGCCAAAGCAAATTCCCTTGAGATAACTTCATCAACTCTGAACAAAATAAGAAATACCACCATCTTTAAACAAATCCCAGAGAAAGGAATCCCTCTCCAAACTAGTTGATGAGGAAGGCTCAATCCTAACCCTAGCTCCCCCATCTCAAACTGACCACTAAAACAAACTTGGAGACACCTGCAAGGAAACTTGATCCAGACCTTTAAAAAAACCCTCCAAACCAATGCAAACATAGTAATGATTTTGACAAATACTTCCACCTATGGTGAATTTATTTCCCGGATGTCACAAATCCCATACACATGCCCAAATTTATCTTTCTGCATTTAGCACAGCCTTCGTACTCTAGGGTAACTCCACCTCATCCCGCCACCACCTTTTATGATGAATTCGACTACTCTATTAGCCAATGTGTCAGCACACATATTAGCCTCCCGAAACACATGATTAAAAATAATATTTTCAAAATTTATAAGCATAGCCTTCACATCTCTTATAATGGAATCTATATTAAAATGATACTTAGAGAGACCTTTCATCACATTAATAATATATAGGGAATCTCCTTCCACCTGAATTTTTTTAATTTACAAAGAATTAGCCCATAAGAGTCCAATTAACAGAGCATAAGCCTCAACATAGTTATTGGACTTATTTCCAATAGGTTCAATGTAAATTGAGCAATAGGGGTGGAAGCTTGGTTATCTTTATTAAACTCAATCAACCATTACACAAGAAGCGGGCTGCAATATATGTATGTATGTATGCATGTATGTATTGCACAATGGATACAATCAAAAGAGGAGTTACAACAATGCAATAACCAAATTAAAATACAGTAGCTTCCAAATCACATCCAGGAAGCACAAATGAATAATAACAATAATATTGTTAAAACTATATAACAACATCCGTATTGTTTGACTACAAACAATAATATGGTTTATAATTAAATATAACCATATAAACAATAAATATATTAATTAATATGAAATGCATAATTAATATATAGTAATTAATAATTAACCTAACATTCCCCCCTTAATTGTGCATTGTCTCAAGGGATGAGGAGAGGAACTCTCTGAACAACTCAAACTTGTCACGTGCAAGTGACTTTGTGAAGATATTTGCCCATTGTTCAGCTGTTGGACAAAATTAAAGCTAGATGTTGTGCTTCAACACATGCTCATGTATGAAATGAACCTATACCTCAATGTGCTTTATTCTCTCATGAAACACTGGATTGTGAACAAGTTTGAGAACACCTTCATTGTCAACATACATGGTGGTCGGTTTGTCCTGTGGTATTCCAAGTCCTTCTAGTATGTGATGTAGCCAAATCACTTCACAGATAGCTTTCCTATAGAGCGATACTCGCTTCTATGGAAGAAGCGAGAAACGAAGTGTTGTTTCTTAATTCCCCATGATATTGGTCTATATCCCATAAAGAATACAAATCCAGAAGTGGATTTTCTATCATCTATATTTTCTGCATGATCTACATCTGAATATCCATCAAGAAGAAGTTATCATTCTTCTTATATTCTAGACCAAGATCCACTGATCCTTTGAGATATCTTAATATGTGCCTTGTTGCTTTCCAATGAAAAACTTTGGGTTCCTGCATGAACCTAGATAGATAGATAACTACAAAGTTGATATCTGGTTTAGTGTAGGTCGGGTAAATGAGACTCCCGAATCAACTGCCCGATAGAGAGTGGCACTTACCTCGGAGATGGATCTAAATGATATAACTATAATCTGTTCTCCATAGGTGTAGCAATTGGTGTGCAATCCATCATCCTAAATTTCTCGAGCATTGTCTTGGTATATTTCATCTAAGAAACAAATATGTGATTCTCTTTCTACCATACTTCTAATCTAAGACAATAATGCATCATCCTGAGATCGGTCATGTCGAATGATCGATTAAGATATTTCTTCATTGCATCGATCATCCTCATTGAACTACTAGTGATGAATAGATCATTGACATAGACAACAACAATCACAATCTCCCCCTTTCTTTTTGAGGTAAATATTGGGATTGTATGGATTTCTAACAAATCCATGTTGTACGAGATGCTCATCAATCTTGATGTACCAAGCTCGGGGTGTCTGTTTAAGGCCATACAGATATTTCTTGAGTCTGCATACCTTTTATTCTTGACCAAGTATAATGTATCCCTCAAGTTGAGTCATATAGACTTCTTCTTGTAAATCTCCATTCAAGAAGGCACTTTTTACGTCCATCTGATGGAATTTCTAGCAAAATTGAGTAGCTAGAGAAAAGATCATCCTGATCATTTTGATCTTTGTTGTGGGAGAAAATGTTTCCTCATAGTCAATGCCTTCTTTTTGTGCATACCCTTTTTACTAGTGTTGCTTTATACTTGTCCATTGTCTCATCTGTTTTATACTTTGTTTTGAATGTCCATCTGCATCTAATGGGTTTTTTCCCTGGTGGAAGATCGACAAGTTGCACCAGTGTTATTTTTCATCATTGATTTATATTCAAAGTCCATGGCATCTTTCTCAAGATTTTGATTGTAGGATTCTGACTATAGAGGGCTCATCAGATTCAATAACTCTACTCATCAAAGCAAAGTTAACTTCTTCTCTTGCTTTACTGTGAGTCTGTGGTCCAGGGGTGGATGTATCTGGTGGAGCATCCATTCTTGCATCTTGTAATGTGCTAGTACACCACTTGGGCATACATTGGAATATTCCCATAGGTCTTGGTTCTATCTGATCAACACCATCATCCCCATCTTCACTTTCATCATCTGTGGGAACATCAGCTTCAATTTTTACAACTAGTGAAAAATCTACATCTGGTGAGTCTGGAGGAGGAGACTTTGCTTCCTTCTTCTCAAAAAACTCAACATCTCTATTGGTGTAGACTTTTCTGGTCTTAAGATCCATCAATCTGTACCCAAGAGTCTCTTCATTGTACCCAATGAAGATGAGTTTCTATGACTTCATGTCCAATTTATTTCTATTTTGCTTGGGTATGTGCATACTTGCTTTGCACCTGAATACTCTAAGGTGTGCAATAGATGGTTTCCTGCTTTGACCATGCTTCTTGTGGTGTTACTCCTTCAAGAGAAACTATGGGCACTCTATTCAACAAATACACTGTTGTTTTTTGCTACTTCTACCTAGAATGTCTTTGCAAGTCCAGAATCATCGATCATGCATTGCACCATTTCCATGATAGTATGATTTCTTCTCTCAACAACACCATTCTATTGCGGTGTGTGTGGAGGAGGATTTTTTGATGAATCCCATGAGTTTGTAGGTAGTATTTGAACTCATTACTGGTGAATTCCCCCTCTGATCTGAGTAGAGATTTCTAATGTGATGACCAGTTTCATTCTCAACTGCTACTTTGAACCTCTTGAAGGTTTCAAAAGCTTCACTTTTCTTGCAAAGACAAAAAATCCACATTTTCCTTAAATAGTCGTCAACACATAACATGAAGTAATGAAATCCAGAATGCCTCAATTACATCAGACCACAAAGATCGGTATGAACTAGATCAAGATTACCATGAGCTTGATATGTATGTATCTTACTTCTGGAATGACGCTCTATGTTGTTTTCCTACTAGGCAGTGAGGACACTTGTTTGTATCCTTCTGAAGAGATGGTAGCCCATGTACCATATTATGCCGATGAAGTGTCTCGAGATACTTAAAACTAACATGACCAAGTCTCTGATGCCACAACTGTGCTTGAGGTAGAGTTCTTAGCCATAAGTGCTTGATCATCTCTGTGAAAAAAATCAAGTTGGAACATGTATCCCACATTGGAGGCTTTTGTAACTATTTTCAAGCCTCGTGATTTATCTTGAATCAAACACATTTTCTTGTCGAATGACTATCAAAGTCAATTTTTAGGTTGTGATCAAGGAGTTGACTGATTGAAAGTAGATTCTTTGTCAACCCTAGTACATATAAGACATCAGATAGTCTGCATTTGCATGAACCAATGGGTAGAGAGATGTTCCCAATATCTTAACCTGTATATGAAGAATCATCTCCCAACAAAACATGATTTTTTGATGGTGTGTCCCTCATTTAAGTAAACCAGTCTTTGTGGTTGGTCATGTGTTGAGTGGCCACCAAATCAACATACTAAACATCACTAGATGACGTGGATGGTTCACTTGATCGAGTAGCGTGCAATAATTAGTCTTCATTGTCTGATGTTCTTGTTACTCAACAATATTTCCTTGTTGATGGAGTCTTCTTTTCCAGTTCCCCTTTTTCTACCCTTGATTGTAGTTAGAATGTCCCTTGTGAGATTTTTGTGGAGGTCTAGAGTTGCTTGATGAACCTTTCTTGTAAGTATTATACCAACAATCTTTTAGGTCATGTCCTCTTTTACAATTGGACATTGCTTCTTCTGTTGTTTGTCCCCTTGATACTTGATTTTGATTTTGGGAATTTTGATAGGAATTAGGTTTTCCTTTACCTTTTCCTTTCCATTTTTGATGTGAAGAAAGTTCCTACTCTTCTTCATCATCCTTATTGTGCATTGCTTCCTCTTGTTGTAATAGGTTTACCAATTTGTCAAAACTAACTGTCGTATCTAACAAGTTTAATGTTGTGAAAAAAAAATGTGGTAAGAAGAAGGGAGATCTCTCATAACAATGGGAATGAGAGATTCATCTATGACCACTTCTCCCAGGGCTAGAAGTGAAGCCCTCAACTTTGCAACTCTTCTTAAGAAAGCTTTAATTTTCTCATTTTGTTTGAACTTCAGTGTATGTAACTGAATCTACAAATTTAGTATAACATTCTTATTTTTGGCCTCATACACTATGCTCAATTTATCCCACACTTCTTTGGTTGTTTTGGCATCTCAAATGTGGGGTTGCACATCATCAGACACTCCAAACAAGATGATGAGTTTGGCCTTTTGATTTTCTTTATCAAACTTTCGTTGTTGTGTTATATCAGTAGTTGATCTGGTCATAGTACCATTCACAATAGGCCAGATCTCTTTAAACTCAAGTTGTGTCTTGATTTTTGTCTTCCATGTAGCATAGTTGTTTCCTCTGAGTAGTTGTGAATCTGGAAGAAAAATTTGGGGGCATTGGTGCCCATTTTATAGAAAACACTAACAGGGTTTGGCTCTTATCACTCTAGGTATTAGGTCTCCTAATCTATATATCATTAGTCTGATATACCAAACCTTTCTATATACGTGCCCTACTAATATACTCGTCAATATGGAAGAAGCTCACCCTTTCGATATACTCGATGGTATATGAAAGAGGCATTAACATACGTGAAAGAATTTGATATGTGGTACCAAGACAATCTTGAAAGGGTGCATGCGATTATTGACATCGGCTCAAAGAAATATCCTTATACACGTGCACGTAACTTTGCTATATACTTGGATAATTTCTCAGTCTAGATTTATGTCGTGCAATCGTTCATGACGATGGATGGGATGGCTCATACTATGTGCACTATGACCTTATTACTCCCTATCAATTTAAAGGATCAATGCCCGATAACGTTGTTGTAGATAGATATATTAGGCATTAAGTGTAGTAGTAGTCACAATGGATTTACCCATAAGTGCTTCCCAGAGGCACCATATATACCAAACACTACGAATGAGATCTAGGATCTCGTGAGTGTTACAGAACCAATTTTTATTGTTTTGAGTACAATATTCAACAAGTTTACGAGTAAGTTACAAAGTTTGCAGTTGACTATGGAAACCTACAAATTATTGTAATATTTTGAAGTATACAATTACATTCAAAAATTTGGAAAAAATTGAATGGCAGGAAAAAAATTGTTTTGCGGGCCTGGTGGCCTCCTAGAGCCCAAAATGACCCACTACGCCAAAAAATTGCAAAAATATAGCTGAAAATGCAATTTCTAGATAGGCCTCCTTTTGTAAAAAAATGCCTCGGAATGAAAAAATAGGCCTATTAGGAGAAAAAAATAACCCTAAATTAGGGTTTTTCTCACTAAATATTTAGTGACCTGTTTAGTTATAACTAAATGGTTTAGCAGTGGTTTTTCTGCTAAATATTCCTCCAACTTTGACTGTTTTTCTAAATTTTCCTCCAAATTTTAAAATTCAAAAACTTGTGTTTTTGTGTGATTTGAACCATGCACCTCCCACTTCTAAGTCTATTCCTCTATCCACATAGGCACCTTGTGCACTTAGCATATGAAAAGAACAAACTTGTATTTAAAGAAGATGAATTTTGAACTCACCTTTTGAAAAACATGACTGGCGAGAGGAGTCCGCGTGGCATGAGCTTGGAGGTGGGTCTACATGGTCTGCGTGCGTGGTGGATTAGGGTTTTGCGTGAAATTTGGATCTCCTTTGCACATATTCAAATGTCATTTATATTCTTTGGCTTCCACCACTTTCATTTGTTTTCTTTGTTGATAGTTGTGCTTGTTATTTGCATTGATTTGTAAAGAACCACTTGTTGTTTTATTTTTGTGCGGGTTTGTTGATTATTTTATTACAGTCACAGGGGCATGGAGGTTTGCTCAACTATGGCATGTGATCATAGGTCATTGATCGCTTAGCTTGTTGCCAATGTTGTGTTTTCGTGTGCTCGATCTTCAAACGAAGCTCGTGGGAGTGGCTCGGTTCATTCCTTGAATGGAGCTTTGAGATTCAAAGAGGATAGCTTTGTATTGGCAATGTTTTTTTTTTATTAGTGCACAGCTCGACTTGAATGCAAAAGATAATAGGGTTGGTCTCCATTTTCTATTCGAGACGGTTTTGTAGATAGTTGAATCGATGTAGGTGTAAGGTGTGCCTTTCAACGCAAAGCTCGATGTAGAGCTTGATCACTCGATGGGAATCCATTCAAACAACTTGTTATACACAATGCTCGCACCACAACTCGCCCAAATAGAGAAGGATCTTGGTCACTCCAAAAGTCTACCAAACTTGGCAGTGTAGTGCAGAATTACTTGTAACTATCTGCACTTCTAAATTTAGAGGAAAAACCCCTAATGGGTAAAAAAATTAATATTCTAAAAATGATCAGTTTCTAGGGAGCAAATGTGCTTGGTGTAGAGGGCACCAAGGAAAAAAATTTACTTTACGTTTACCTGGAAATTACACATAAGGTTGTGATTTTACGGGGGTTACTTGGAAGCTGCAAAATGAAGCATTAGCTCTCTGTTGATGCAGATTACTTCTCCACAAATTCTCCTTCCTCTATAACCTTCTTCAACCTTGTGAGGAGCTTCAATTCTATCTGGTACCAAATGTAAATTGAGCAACAGGGGGTGGAAGCTTGGTTATCTTCATTAAACTCAATCAACTAGTTAGACAAGAGCGGCTGCAATATATATGTGTGTGTGTGTGTGTGTGTGTGTGTGTGTGTGTGTGTGTGTGTGTGTGTGTGTGTGTGTGTGTGTGTGTATGTATTGCACATCCGGATACAATCAAAAGAGGAGTTGCAACAATGCAAAAACCAAATTAAAATATAGTAGCTTCCAAATCACATCCAAGGAAGCACAAACAAATAATAACAATAATATTGTTAAAACTATATAACAAAGACATTTGTATTGTTTCACTACAAACAATAAAATGGTTTGACTACAAAAACAATAATATGGTTTATAATTAAATATAACCATATAAACAATAAATATATTAATTACTATGAAATGAATAATTAATATATAGGTAATTAATAATTAACCTAACATTCATCATATGTTAAAACCAAATCACCCACTTCATTTCTGATAATACCACCCACTACAGCTAAACCAGTACTTCCTTTTGTAGCTCCATCAAAATTCAATTTCATCCATCCTTCAGTAGGTTTCACCCATTTAGCACTACTTCTACCCCCATTCTTCACCAGAGGAACTTGTTTTATAGAATTAGTGATTCCTAAAGCTTGAATAATCTCCTGCTCATGTCTAGGAAAACTTGTTTTCTCTTTAAACTTCACAATAGAAAGATTATTTCTCATGAGCACCTAAAATACCACTCCCCACTCTCAGAGAGTTTTTTTGTTTATCCCTAAAAATTTGACCATTCCTTTCCAACCAAATCCCCATAAAAAATGAGGCACCACAAAACTCCAGGCCTTAGATAGACTTAAAGAAACAAAGGGACTTAACCATTTCCTATACCAGTCAACAAAAGTCTCTGGAAAGACCCACAAAATCTGAAAAACTTTCAAAATGTGAAACATAACTCTTCTAGAAAATGGACAATGAAGAAAGAGGTGTTGAACCGATTCACTATCATTTTTGCATAAAACACACCAGTTTGGGATCATCATTCCTTTCCCTTGTAAGTTATCAATAGTTAAAATTTTATTCTAGACAACATGCCACGAAAAAAATTAACCTTCGAGTAAGATTCTTATCCCATAAATTTTTCCAAAATGGTTGAGAAGCAGGACAATTTCTAAGTCAATATTGTGTTTTATAATGAAAATAGTTGTTCTAAGTTAATAGAGTGTACTTACACAATTTGATGCATGTTCCAAAGAATAGAATAAGAATGGAAATCTTTACTTTGGATAATTCTTCTCCATGTATCCTTTCCCTCCACTAAACACATTGGTGTGGAGAATGAATGGCTATCAATACATGTTTCCTAAGAACTCAAAGTTTATCTCATCATGGTCTAAGCTCTATGATGACAATTCTATTCATAATAACACAACTAATAAATTTAATATGATTATCTTCAATTGAAAAAGGTACTACACATTCTGCATCTTCAACCATTACGACCCTACATTTCAAAGAAATCACTTTCAAAGAGTTATCAATTCACATATCCCTTTTAATTATTAAATAATTAAACTCTTTAATATAAACTAATAAGAAAACATATTACTTTTTAAATACAATATTGGTTTTTGTTTATTGATTTAATATATGTCTTCAAAAATGTGCATTCACACCCATTGTAGACACTCAAATCACGCACTTTATGCATTATTTAGACTTAGTCTCGGCCATCTTACGTACTTTTTTAGGATATGGTTTTGAGTGCCATCATCTATACATACTGATCATATGTTATCATGGTGATTATTTTTTCATAATGTTTTTTTGTCATTTTGCATCATTTTAACCTTATTTGAAATGAAGGCAAACATGTTAAGATCATATATTTTTTTTGATCTTAAAGGATTCTATATTTTTGTTCGGCTCTTCATGTTTTTTAGGAAATTCTAACTATATAAAAATAAATTTATGAGACATAATGAGGGACCAAGCACTAATGTAATTTTTGTTTACATGGGATTATTTTTCATAATGTTTTAATCAAATGAAATGAAGGCAAACATGTTATTATTTTAGATCTTAAAGGAATGTTTGCTTGTCTGGATTCTTGCATACGATATTTGTTTACATGGGACAGCAGTTATTATTGCTTGTATGTTTGTAAATATGCTTGCTGAACTCTATTCGCTGATTGACAACACACCTTGAATCAATTCCATTGATCCAAGGTATGTTGTGGTCTTCTTGTGATCGCTTTGTCGATTTACTTTTAAACCAGGCTGAAGGTTGATATAAGTGTTGCAGCACCTGATTACAGGTATGAATAGCTGGCACGTAGATGCCAATGGAAAAGGTTCGATTCTCAAACCATACACTATGTAACGCCAGACCCCGTAAGGTGATAAATGCCTGGATGCGGGTGGCTCAGGTATGTAGAACGTGGGACGAAATGTCCTGCACAGTGTTGAAATTTGATGTCAGGAAGGACTTAATTGGAAATTGATTAATTAGGTGTGAGGGGATTAGACCCTAATCTAATCCTAAGTTCTACCTTATATCCTAACTACTATCCTAAGTGGATTTTTAAATTCTATAATGGTAAAATAAACCTAAGTCCTATTAACCTATGACCTAGGTATGAACACTATTGTTAATCCTAAACTAATCCTAACCTAAGGAAGGGGACGCACAGACCCATGGGGGATGGAAAGGATAAGGATGGAAGGAAATTTAATAGGCAATGAATGTAGTCCTTGCGTGGACAGCGCCAAGTTTGGTGGGAACAGGGAAAATTTAGGGGCATCTAGTTAGTCATGAGACTAAACTTTGTTTTCATGCAAAATTTGAAATTGGTAGTTCGCCAACCCGAGTCGGCGGTGGCGTGAGGAAATAGGAAAAAGGCAGAGCCTTTAATGCATTCAATTTTCTTGGTCTTCGCGACCAGCCCGCCTTGGAAAGAGTATGGAGGAATTTTTGGTTGTTCATTGTGTTTGTTCGGATTTTTGGGAAGTTGCTCTGCATTTGGTTTTTCTTGGTTCAGTCGAACCAGTTGTGTTTGGTTGCTATCTCTGTTTCTTTGGAAATTGAAGGCTATTTTCTGAGCCTGTAGAGGAAGGTGATTGTTTGAAAGCTTGTTGCTACCGCCGTGGAAGGAAATACCTCCTGTAGACGTGGTTTTCTTCGAGCTTCGAGGAAGATTATCAGGCATGTTAAGCCCTTCTCTTTAAAACTACTTGCTTTGCTTAAACGTCTCATTAAAACAACCCTGCTCTTCTGATGAAGGGGGTTTTGGGTTTATTTGATTTGCTGTCATGATTGAGATGATTCTGGGTAGAGTCGTTTTGTCTTGCTGTTGCGATTTGAACTGTCTTTGCGTATTTATTATGTTGGAAATACAGTCCATGCTGTGTGATTTATTCGACCATAATGGGGGATTCGTTCTGTATGTTATGAAACTGTACAGGCTGTATGAGTTTGTTTTTCATTGTTGAGCAATTGTTCTTTTGCCAATATGAACTTGAATGATGGAACGTATTAACTATGCGAGTTGATTGACATTGTTTCTTTACTGAATTTTTAAAGGAAATGAGTTCCTCTTCCTTCTGCTTGTTTTAGATTTTGAAGGAAATAAGTAATTGGGTTTTATTGAGCATTATGAGCTCGGTTTGAAGGAAGTGATAGTAATATTCTTATTGTTGTGCTTTTCTTTTGTAAAAATGGATGAATACGACTTGGGTATTCGTGAGAGTTGGAGAAGGTAACTGTTTTTCTTAGAAATCATAAATGATTATATTTTCTCCTTGCTGTGATGGAAAATCGATTTTATAGTGTTTTGTGGATGCGGTTTGATCTTCTAACTCAAACTGTCATCGTGAAAACGAACTTGGCTTTGAATTGCTGTGCAAATAAATGAAATATATGGGAATTGGCTTGCTGTTTGAGACTGTTTTTAACTGTACCATGCTTGTGCATTTAATACCCTATGCGGGTTTGCCTTGATAAAGGTATTGTTATATAAATATTGTATCTTTTGGGTTCTGCGCATCATTGTGAAACAGGAGAATGAGGTTTTTGGATTTAAATGTTTGATCGAGAAGGAACTCGAACTGGGCATTCTTTTCATATGGTATATTGAATGAAATTGTGCATGCTGTGTGATTTGGTTTTGACATCGTTTCTTTTCTGGATTTAAAAAGGAAACGAGTTCTTCTTCTTCTGCTGTTTTAAATTCTGAAGAAATGGTAATTGGGGATTTATTGAGTATTATAGGTTCGGCTTGATAGAGATGACAGTGGCATTTAGATTGTTTCTGAGTGCTTTGTGTTTTTGTACAAATGGAATATTTAAATGTTTCGTGCGGTCTCTGATTTTGCACTGTCATTCAAAAAAAAAATGAACTCGACTTGAGTGATTCTTGTTGTGTTTGAAGAAAATGGGTGTTTTCTTATTGAAATAGTTAAAGGAATGAATTTTTCTCTTTTGTTGTTTGAGTTCTGGAAATAGCAACAATAGAGCTTTACTGTGCAATATGAGTTGGACTTGCTGTAGGTAACAGCAATGTGCAAATGGTTATTTATGAACTGTGTGCGTTCATGGATATAGAAAGTCGTGTGAATAATTGATTAAGTGACTGTATAACTGTTTATTTGGTTAGAATACAGTGAAAGAAGTATGAATTCTTCTAGTACAGTAAGTACATAGTATGCATTCTTTATATTGCTTGTTCTATGATGGATACGATGTTTTACCAACTTGTTTTTGGTATTCGTATGAGCCTGATTTAAAAGAAGTATTGATAAGGACGATAAATTCTTCCTTGTTTTCATTTAAAGCTGAATATGAATGGAATTATTCTTTGCTGTTGGAAAGTGAATTCTGAATGGATTTTGTAAGTTTCACTCTGAACTGTTATCTTTGATTGATGTCTCGTTTGGATTAAATTATCAGTACAGTCATGAGGAAAGGAAAAGGAGAGTGAATGGATAACTTGGAATAATGATCATTTCTTCTCTCATACAGTTGGAAATCTGTAATCGTTAAGGAACAAATTTTGTATTGCTTGGGATTAAGCATCTATATTTTATTGCTGTTTACTTTTCTCATCTGTACTTGATTGCTTGAAATCAAATGAGATGCATGAACTGAAAGGAAAGTAATTGGTTTATATTTTCAGTCAAATTTTATCCTTTGAATTTATTACTAATGAAAGGGAATGGAATTGGTAGCAGTTATGTTATAACAGCAGTATATATACTTGTATTCCTAGTTTTTACAGATGTTGTAATCTGGAACTGTTTGAAGGAAATTACTTTTGTAATGATCATTTGGGAAAAAGGACAGTAGTTCTTTGACTGATTGGGATGGTATTTAGATGATGCAGTTGTCATGCTGTTCATTCTTTTTGATACTTAATTCTTGATTGATGTTCTTATTAACGTTTCATAAAAGCAGGGTTCTTTTATTGAGACAGTTAATTTGAAGCACCTCATTTTAATGACAAGTGCTTAATATGCTTAGTTCAATGAACTAACCCGTGCAAGAATTTTTGCAGATGGAACTTGAGTAAAATGAAGACATGGTTGTTTTCTGATACTTCTTTTGATTTTCGAGGATGAATTGTATTTGATAGTTTATTATTCCTCTACGAGGAATTGAGAAAAGAAGAAATTACATTCTTCTAACTTATGAGTTGTAATGTTGTTTTATATAAACAAAGTCCAGTCATTTGGACTGGCAAATGTATGGATTATGAAATGGATTGATCAATACAAATACAAGTGTGATATTTTAATGACTATATCAGTTTGATATTGTTGATTAAGTTGGGAATATAATATTATCTCTTGATTTGGAATTATTCAATTGTCCTTGGATGGATTTAAAAGGAATTGACATCTATTCTTACCTAAATGCAACTTTTACGTTGAAATGTGCAATTAGTTCATACTTGGGTTAAGATGAATTTTTAATTGACATTAAAAAGGATTAGGAAGAACATGATCTCATAACTGATAGGTATTCGGGATTAGCTTGAAAGCTAAGGAATATCAAATAACTTAGGAGCAGCCGAACTTCGTATTCGGACTCTGTTAATAGACTCGAATGTTAAATTCAGAAAGAAAGGATATGGGAAAAATATATCCAGGGCTAATAGACCTTAACTATGTAAGGTTAAGGAGAATAAATGAACATATTCATTAAGAATTAGACCTCGTTTTAATGACGTCTAATAAGTGGAATTCTGAATTTGTTTTACAGTTGTGGAAAACTTGGTTAAGTTTAATAGGTTAAACTTATTAAGTCTATCGGTAATGGGCTGCTTAATCCAAGGATTAAGAAAAGAACCAAGTAGAGAAAATGCAACCCTTCGATACGAAGGAGAAGATGCATAGTAAGCTAGAAGACGGATTTAGTCTCTCTTAGCTACATCTGGCTGTAACAAGCGAGGATAAGGGATCAGCATAGCTCTTTGAAAGTTGATCTTAAATATTAAGATCATAACCAAATCACTTGAGTTTGGATGTGTACTCTCGATGGGAGGATTCCGTAGGACATTGACATCGCCGGCTTCTGACACGGTGTCTTCATGAAGGTGGGGCCTTCATGACGACACAATGTTATAGCTGACATATTACAATGCCCTCCCAAATTAAATCATCAAGATTACATAAGCTGAATATTAAGTTCTTGGCTGGGGATAGGAGTATGATCACGTATACGGAGTGACTCCGGAGGACTAAAGATAATTAGACACACGGAGTCGTCTAGGGATGACACCGTATGTCTGCGTATCTTTAGTTACCATGAGTGACTTCCTATACTCATTCATATTGCTAGTTGGAGTTAGAGTGTGACCTTAAATTGGAAGGACTGGTAGGAACCAGGAAAGACCATTCTAGATAACAGACGAAGTGAGGTGAAGGACGTATTCCGTAGGTGTGTATCACATCCAGGAATATGATCATGCAAAGCATGTGAAAATCTTTGGCCAAAGTATCACAAGTGCTGGTTGCGTTGTCCTAATCACCTAATTTAAGATGCAGGATGTCAGATGAATATCAGTAATAGATATTCAGATAGGCTTCTTAAATGGATCACTTCGATAACCGGAAACGGTAAGAGAACCTTTATATATATATATATATATATATATATATGATATGAACATGAAGGATCGGTAAGTTGCGAGTCATGAAATGAGAGATCGTTGAAACTCCGAGCCATGAAAATGGGAGATCGGTAGTTCTTGAGTCATTTACTGATAGCATATGGAATTTGTTATATGATTGAATGGCACTTTGAATGTGTGTTCTATATTGCAAATATGTGAATAGAGAACATTAGTTTTAAAAGGAAATTGTGTGTTCCAAATGTTGTTCAGGCAGAACAATTATTAAAACTTGATCGTGTGTTTGAATTATATAATTCATAAGAGAACGTTATTTAAAAAAAAAAATTCCTTGTTACGTATCTTAAAATGGGGATGTTACATCTTGGTATCGAGCTAAAGGTCATACCTAATGAGTCCACAATATTAATAAGGTTTAACAAGAGGGAATGCTACGGGCACAACCCGTTCTGGGTGGAGAAGCAGCTACTACTCAAAAGTTGGATGAAATCCTTGCTGCCCTACTAGATACGAGAGATCGTTTGACTGTTCTAGAACAGCAGTCAATGGGAAATGAAGAGGAGGAAGAAGAAGCTGATATAAATGATCAGCCACCTCCTGTGGACAACATCAATGGAGGGAATCGGGTGTTGATAATAATAATGTAATTGCTCCTAATCATCCTGAAAATAAAAGGGCAAGATTAGCAGCTGAACTTACAAATGACATAAAGAGAATAAGTCCTCCAAAGTTTGATGGAACAACCCTTGGGGACAGAGCTGAGAATTGGCTCAGTGAAATGGAGAAATACTTTGCAATAAGAAACTTCTCCGAGGAGACCAAAGCGATATGGGGAGCATATCAGCTTTCTCATGAAGCATCATCATGGTGGGACAACCATAAGGTTGAGTTGAATATTGTCGAATCAAACATAACTTGGGATCAATTTAAGGGTTATTTTAGGCAATGATGGCTGCCTCAACTCTATTTTGATAGGAAAATGACTGAATTTTAGAACTGGTCGCAAGGAAGGCTGACAGTGACAAAATACTGGGAAGGGTTTACTAAACTCCTTAAGTATGTGCCGCAGTACCAAGCTGACGAGAAGTTCAGAATACGGAAATTCATAATGGGACTGAATCCCATCATTGGTGGCGAAGTGGATGTCCACGGCCCAACCACCATGGAAGGAGTTGTCGAAAAGGCAATTAGACAGGAACAGAAATTGAGAGCAATTTCTGCTCACAGGGAAGAGATAAGGAAGAAGATTCCCAATTCTTCTTCATCTCTCGCACCTAAAAGGGGGCCTTGGAAAAGGTTTGGTGTGAAAAACAAAATTGTTGTGGATAACAACAAGAAATCTGTGATGAACAAACTCAGAAATAGTGTGCGTAATGTACCTTCACAAAAGTTAGTGGCAATGGACAAAAGTCCTATGGGAGCCAGAATGATAACTTCAAAGCTGGTAACAAATTTGAGCCTAGAAAAGAGCCAGTTGGAGGATGCTTTAACTATGGAAAGGACCACTACGCGAATCACTATCCTTTGAAGAAGGATGATCGCGGTCAATAATAGGATACATGTTGCGATGGCTAATAGACAAGCTAAAAAGTAAGTTATAGAAGTTCCGTAAGTTATTCTAAGACACCCGTAGTCATACTTTTTGATACTGGAGCTACTGAATGCTTTATTTTTGCTAAACTTGCAATGAAATTAAAAAGAAAGGTGGAACGAATGGATAAAACATGGACAGTGCATTATGGGAATAATGTTGTCCATACAGTCGAAATGTGTCTTTTGGGGCAATTCTTGACTTGCCTAGTTTCTCCACCGAAGTTGACTTTGTATGTCACTCCTTTAGGATCATATGATATCATTATCGAGTTAATCGTTGGCGTAACATAAGGCAAAGGTCGATCACATGAAAAACAAATTTGTTGTTTTGATGACTCGCAGAAAGCAGCAATCATTCAAGGTGTAAAACATGAAGTTGCGGTTAGAAACCGACAATGACTATGCAACTAAAAAGGGCTAAAAATGCAGGCTGCACTTGTATGCGGTAAAATGACAGAAAATGCTAAGGAAGATAATCAAAGGATCTTAAAATGGGGATGTTACAACTAAGCACTACTATCATCACCTAAAGTTGCATCCATCAAAGGATCTATTTTCATCCATCTAGCTCCATCATAAGGCACAAGGCTAGTTCATCTACATCACACAACATAAGAGGGAATTTTATTCTATTTCATCCACCATTTTATTACATTTCTACACATATTTATTTTTGTTACTTTCACAAGTTGTGGACTGCACAATAGCACCTAGGGCATGATTGCACACACACACACACACACACACACACACACACACACACACACACACACACACACACACACACACACACACAACTACATCAGATCTAAGGTGTAGTGTAGCGCTCGATTATGAAGTCCACCATTGTGCCCATCGAGGACGATCAAACCCTTCATATGCATATTTTCCTTTTATGGATTTGATTATCATCTTAGGGTTTTACACGTGCTTCTTTATTACAGTATTGCAGTGACATCTAACGTAGTTCGGAAAACTTAGTACAATAATAAGAGAACACAGAGAGCATACAATGGCACCTCGAGAGGAGGTTTTAGGATATTTCTGCAGACTGTGGTTCCAATATCTCAAACCAAGGTGCCCACAACACCCCTCTCCCTCTCTAGATGCCCCATTCTAGCTAGAGAACTTGGATCTGTGCCATATTAGGCTTCGTGTGATCTTTTCCTCCCCTTGTTTTCTGGTTCACACCATGACACAGACCCAGTGCCTTTGTCAAATCAACTAATCTCTTTCTAACCATCTTTTCTCAAAGTAGGGTTTCACATTTCTACTTACTTAGTTGCTTAGGTTATTTTCTTTATGTATTTATCTATTATTTAATGGTGTTCTTAAAGACACCTAAATTCAAAGATCTCTAACCTTATCTCTCGTGTGCGCATGTTTTTAACATGGTCTTAGCTAGACCCCTTAATTTAATTTAAATTCCCATACCCCATCACCTCTAGCCATAATTAATTCATATTAATTAATTAAATTCCTATTAATTAATTAATACCCATTACCTTTCCCTAATGGAATTTCTATTTTGCATCCCTATGCTTTTTCTAACCTATCTCTACCTCCAACTCACCCATGACACACTTTCTTCCTGCTTACATGCTTTAAAGCATTTTCCCAATCCTTAAAATCCCAAAATCATGCCAAAATCATAAAATCTAGCCTCATTAGGGAAACTTTCCCCACAATCGGTGGGGACCCCACCCATTCAATCGTTGACCCTATAAAAATAGATGATTTCTTTCCATTATTTATCATATGCATCTAAATTCTTGAGCTTCCTTGTGACTAGTGAACTCTCCCCCATACCTAAGCATTCTCAAGTGATTACAGATCTCTCGCACCTCCTTAGAATGTGCTTACATCGCTCATGATCATCTTTTGTGATCTTATCATTATCTTTCTATTGATTTATTTATCTTTTATCGTATTATTGTTGTTTTTCTTGTATCTAAAATTTTGTAGGAGCATATCATCCTCAAAGAACACTCTCGATTGTTGTCATTAACTTCTTCTCCTAGTTTCACACTTGTAGGTTGCTTCTTCATCTTACTTTTCATCCGTGTTGGCTAATTTTTCTACAATCATCGTCAAACCTTGTCGATCATCATTGACCCACCTTTCTTTTACTAAAATTTTCTATCTCAGAGCCATTTTTAGTTGTTGCATGAGTTTTGTGTCTTCTCCAATTTGCTAAAACCTTCATCCACTCCTCTTTGTTGCATTAAAACCAACCTAGACACACTCGATTTCCATAGCTTCACCACGGTCACCATTGAAAAGGGTCCTGGTTCTCAATCCACCGTTTTCAATCTTTTTTTTTTTGTCATTTTCCTAGTTTCTACTCCTCGTGTCCTTTATGAAGGTTGATTCTAGCATACACAAGCCTCTATCGCATTCAGATTACATCCGGATCTTACAAGGTTTACACATTTACTTATTATTTAGACTTTCCTCCCATGTCACTCGCGACTGCCTTCTTACACAAATGGGTCGCCATCAACCCAAACCATGTATTATTTTATTTACATTTTATTCCAATCGGATCGTATTTTGATCTATCATAGTTACTTTCAAATTATGTATTTCTTCATTTTTACATACTATCGGTTTATCTTTCACTTATATCACTTTTTTTAACGAACAAGGGTTGACATCCCCCAAGGAAGTTAATGCTTCTGAAACCACATTTTCGAAACTCCCGCATAAAACCATATAATCCATTTTCTTTCAATGATTCTTATTTGAAGGTTATCATCCGGGCAGAGCGGGATCCATCATCTACCTTGCACCCGTCTCTATAACACCACATTAAGAGGTACCATAAACACTCCATCATTTTTAAGTTGTGTACTTTCTTTAGTAGCTAACTCATTAACTTGAAATGAATGAGAAAATCTCTATTATCTAAATTTACCCCTAGGAGATTTTGATAACTTACACAATTTCTTTAGACTCGGATAGATAGAAATGGTGAAAAAAAGAAATATGGATCTTGGGGCACGCCTTTTCTTTTCTCTAACTTCCCCATTCAAGAAAAATCTAAGGAGTTAGCTAAAATTTTCTAAATTTTGAAAAAATGGGGAAAATGCTTGTTTAAATGTATTACGGGTCAGGGGGCTATGGGTGGAACAATTGCAGATGTAACTAGGGTTCCTCATCCTTGATTTGGGTCTAAAATGCTAACAAAACAATGATTTGTAGAAAAGGTGGAAGTTTGCGGCCTAGGCGCTTCGGGTTCCATCAGGCCACAAGTTCCCTAAAAGCCCACAATGTCTGATTTGTAAAAGGATTGAAGTGGGTCCTTTGTGTTGCGGAAAAGGTAGAAGTTTGCAACCCAGGAAACACAAGTTCCATTGGCCGCAAGTTCCTCAAAATGCTGACTTTTCTGATTTGCAAAGGAATGGAGTGGGCGAATGTATTGCAAAAAATTTGGGTCCCTGGCATGCCAGGTGGTCCAAGTACAAATGGCCGGGACGTGAATTCCTCGCAAAGACGAAATTGTCACACATCAAGGAGATAGAGTGCAATGCGGGTAATGCATAAGTTTAGGGCCCAAATGACACAAGTTTCGTAGGGACATGAGTTCCCCAAAAACCCATAATACCCATAATACAAAGGGAAAGTGGTTTAATGTGGATTATAAGAGCCCGCATGGAACACCCCAACCCTGAACTTCAAACGGGCATAACTTTTGACCCGGAGCTCCGATTTTGACAAAATTGGACTTTTCGGAAAGCTCTCAACATCCTCTATGCCACAAAAAATAGATTTATTATTTTTAATAAGGTTATGTAGGTGAAAATTAAATAAACATCTCCAGATCCAAAAATTTAAATGTTCACTCTTGTAAAATGCAAGAAATCCCTAACAAACTCAAAATAGTTTCTCACACTCAAAGGGTCATAACTTGAGCAATTTTCAACAGATTTTCACAAAATATATCTCGTTGAATCATAGTTCCAAGATCGATGCACAAAAATCAAGAAATGCATAAATTAATGAAGTTTTGATGGTGATTTTTAAGGAAAACGATCCCGATTCTAGTTAGTTGTTGAAAAGTGGTTGGAAATGCATTTAATGAGCATGAGCAATCATTATTTCACTTTGTTGTAAGTTATGGGACACCTTGAGATTACTTTTGTAGGTAAATATTCACCAACCACACTCATTTATCATGAATTACAATTGGTGGAAAAGTGGATTTCAGGATTTACATCCCCTTCTCTCTCTCTCTCTTCCCAAATTCTATAAATTGGAGTGTTGGGCTCATTGTAAGGGGATATTTTTAGTAGCAAAAACTCTATCATTTTGGTTTTGTGAAGCCAATGTGTTACAGAGCCTTTGTAGTGGACTCCTTGCATGGTGATCTAGGCCTTTCCTTTGTAATAGTTTTGACTATGCATATTAATGAAGCAATAGATTCAATTTTGTGGATGTATCTTCCCTTGTTGAGTTTGTTGCATTCTCCTTGCCTCTCTAATGTTATTGTAGATGTTTGTGTCTACTCTATACTCTTACATGGACCTATTATTATTGTGTATACATGAAAATGTGTTGTGAATGTTGTTATTAGACTGTGGAGAACTGTCATCACCCTCTCTGATCTGCATTTTGCTTCCATTTTCACACATTAGAAATTGTTCTCATTCCCTTCTTTTGGTGCATCATCTATGTAGTGTAGTTTTCCTTCATTTGCATGTTATTTCTCTCTCCCTGGTCCCTTGGAAATTGTAGGATAGATATAGTTAGTAGCTTCATCTCAATAGAGCTAGTTTGCACTAGGATTAGGAAGAAGAACCATCTTTCTCTGGAGGTCTATCTCAAGTAGAAAGTCCCACAACTTGGATCTCGTACCCATGTTACCCAATCACACTTTGTGAGATCAAGCACGTACACTTGTGCAAATCGAGGGTGCTATGATTCAATGATAAAAATACCTACAACAATCCTAGCATACCCGATGGTACCACACTTTAGGTGTTCCTTTTATTTTTACTTTCATATCTCTTGCTTCTTTTGTCATCTACTAATACTCGCAGCACAAGGCTTTACTTTTACTTGATCATGTTGGGTTCATCTGCTTGGATTGTTCTTCTCCTAAAGTTTAGATAAAAAGGAAAATATCTATCTAATTATTCCTCTTTTTTTTCCCTATTTTCTCCTTTCTGCATCGTATTTCCCTTTTTGTGTGTGTCATCATCAAAAGATCACACTTATTTGGTTTTAAGAAATAACCTTTCTTTTATGCATCCTGCTTGCTCACATAGTTGTAGTAGGGGTTAACTTGTTGCATCTCACATCCTATCACACACAACCTAAATCTCAAAAATAAAATCACACATCAAAACATCATCCTACCTAGTTAAGTGATTGTGATTTCATCACCCAACATGAAGCCGCCTGAGACTTTCCAAGCCATAAAAAATGAAAACCAGACATAGATTTCCTTCTCCTAAGTACCTCGTTATCCATCCCCTTTTCTTTTTCACACTTTAAAAATCTAAACACATAAAAATTATTGTTTTCTTGACTTTTTGTTTTAGTTAACATAAAACTTATTATTTTTTTATGCCTATGATTACTCATTTAGCCTCTAAGAAAATGGAACAAAACTTTTCTTCAAACAGTTCCTCATCTCAAACATCTACCACAACAGTTACCTCATCCATTCCCTTGATTATTTCTCTCATGGAAACTTAGCCTCTCATTAATGTCTCTCACCTAGGACCCCTTGTTCACACTACAACCTTAGAAGAAACCAACCCATTCTTACATCATCAATCTATCCCGTCTAGGCCAACTACCCCACCATTCATTAGATCGGAACCTTTTGGACCTCCTAAAGTCCCTCTCGGTGATACCATGTTTAATCTAGTGGCACTCCAAGACTATCTCCTTAGGAGATCAACTCAACTTCCCCTAGATGGTCCACCACTTCAATAACTTTATCCTTATCAAACCAATCCCCAAACCACCCAATTTGCAGTAAATGAACTTTCTACAACCCATCTTACTTCCTTCATCTCACCAAACTACCCAGATAGTCACGCCTATTCCTCATAATCTCCCTCCAATCAACATGACTATCAACACTACCCTCCCTATCACCTCTTCGGTTGCTATCTTTACTAGTGTCCCTAACCAACATACTCAAAAATCACATCCCCAATTCGAATAGCATGACCTTCTCACATCTAGCATGCCTGTTAATACTTCCTAACCCCCTTTCATGGGTGCTCTACATTATTCAATGTCTAATCCACTCCATCAACAATTTCAACCCACTCATACCCATATCCCCACTCAACACTTTCCCTAGCAACCTACCCAGTCCCAACAATCATACCATGTTCCCATTTCTCAACAACAATTCTTTCAACAACCACCCCTTCAATCACAACCCATGATTTACACTCACCCCCATCAAATTCCTCAAACACCTACACATCCACAAATCCACCAAAAATGTCATCTGGCCACTTCTTACATGTAACCACCACCTCTCATCTCTCAACAGACTCTTTTGAATGACCCCATGCATGCTCTTGTGAATAGGTTAGCCAATCTCAAAGCCGATACTTTAGGATCCAAAGTTTCATTATCATATGAGAAAATATGTAACAATCCTATTCACCCATATGTGTCAATTAAACCATATCCTTTACACTAGGAATTTCTAAAATTTTCCAAGTTTAATAGCAAAGAGGATCCACAACAAAGCACCATCGTGCATTCGGGCGTGTGATATCTTATTGCATGATCGGGACTTAATGCTTCACACTTTCCCCATGTCATTAGTCAAGACACGCATTATCTTGGTATAATAGTATTCCTAAATATTCTATAGTATCCTTCTCCCAACTTGCACACCTGTGTTTAGATCACTTTTCAATTAACATTACGCATAAAATAATGATCAATGATCTATATGCCATCTGGAAGTTTGAGGACGAGTCCATTACGAGAATTTTTCGCACGATGGCATGGCATTATAAAATAGTCATCCTTCCCTCTTCCACAAACTAATCTCATTGAGCTCTTCTCACTTTCATGTGCGAATCATATATCTTCTACTCTATAAATCCAATCGTTTTGAACCTTCAACAAAGCCTTCACCATGGCTCGCAAACTAGAAACACATGCCCTTGAGCAGGGTCATTTAAAATTAAAATCAAACAAAACTAAACAAGAATTTACCAAGTCCTCCATGCAAAATGAAAAATCAAAGGCATGTTATCTCCGTTTTGAGTTCACGAAAAAACGATCAGATAACCCCTACGAAATTTTTGAAGTTGATTTTGCAATATTGCCTCTTTAAGAGAAATTCGGGTTTCGGACTTTCGCACATCGAACATGACTTATCCAAAACATGCTTTGTGTCGCCTATTTTCCGAAACCCGAAACCCACTTCATGTAGAGTCAATTCGGGTTTTCGGACCTCCGGCGCATCGGAACATGCCTTATTCAAAACATGTTTTGTGTCACCTATTCCCCGATACCCGAAGTCTATTTAGTCCTTTGTATCGGGTTTTCAGAGCAGTGAAGCATCTAAACATCTCATGCTCTATGTCTTGTGTTTCCCAAACCCGAATTTCTAAGCTCCCAGGTGTCGGGTTTTGGACCTCTCGAACATGCCGACATGGCATTAATGCTTTGAGTTGTCGGTGAGTTGGCACGTGCCGAGTGAAGTGTATTAATTACAAATTTTCTTATAAATACACGGATTTCCACGTCATTTTTACCAGCGTATTTTTAACTCGTGGATTTTCGTACATGCTCTTCCAATCTCAAAACCCGAAAGCTCGCTTATGCCCGATTGAATCACCTGCTTTCGATCTTTCCTTTCTCTCGGTTTAAGGTATTTCTCTCTCATTCTTTGTTCCTAGTTTTATGGATTGATTGCATACGTGAATTCTTCTCATTTTCTAACTCGGTTTTGAGGGATTTTTATTCTTCTTCTTTCTGGAGTCGTGTTCTAAAAGGGGTTTAGGTTTTAGGGTATATCTTTTCAAAATTACCACTTGGTTTTATTTCCTCAGAATTTTCTTATGTGCTTGGTACATGAATGGTAAAAAAGGAGATTGCATGTTTGAAATTCAACAAAAAACCTTGTTTTTCCCTTCTCGGGTTTTGAAGGCTGTTGTGCAGTGTCGAAGACCCGAAGTATATTGAAGGTTTGGAGTGTCGGGCTTTCTTCAGTTTCCGACATCATCAGCAGTGCCGGACTTTCCAGAGTTTCCGACACTCTCAGCGCATCGGGTTTCCTGGATTTCCCGCCAGTGTCGGACTCTTCCGTTCTTCCGACATATCCAGTAGATCGGGTTTTTCACAGTGCTCGACATCCCCTGATCTCTCGAAACTTCCTTCCTTCGACATCCTTCATGTCAGACCCTGGTCCGTCTCAAGAAAAGACAGAGAAGTCGGGAAGAATGAAATACAAGTTTAAAAAGGTGGAGTCTACATCATATATTGATTGCAACTACGACATCCGGGACACAGAGCTCGGGAATATAGATATTGAAGATTTCTGGAGTAGGGTAAGGAGTTCCTCCCCAACTCCATGGATGAAATCTATAGCTGATAGTGGTTTGCCTCTCGCAGCGGGTTTTCCCATGTCCGCTCAGTGTCCGAATTCATCTTGGCCTGTGCCTCCAGTTATGACTCGGCTTCTCGTTCTGTCAGAAGTCAGGCAGGTGAAGTAGTGATCAAATTGGATGGAGGATACTTTGACGACCTCCTTAAACTGCCCAATTTTGAAGAGTATGGAGAGTTGGACATCAAGTCAGCTCAGAAAGCCTGGGACAACGATCAGGAAGACTGCATCAAGCATGTAAACAAGAAGTTCCTGATCAAGGCCAAGCCGGCTGTCTCCAGATTTCCAAGACTTATCCCCAGGAGTGATTTCATCCAAGAAATCAATGACATCATTACTCTGCTGAGTCGGGTTTTTGGTTTGCCCGAATCGAATGTGTTCCAAGGATGGATGTATCAATTCATGATCACCATCAAGAAGAATCAGCAAGGGATTGACTGGGGCACTCTCATCAGCAATGAGATTGATTCCCAAATGACAACGGTCTTGTCAACGGGGAAATTTTATGTCTTCATATGTCACATACGCAGCAGCTGGATGAGGAATTATCCCGGGCTGGATACCAAGGGAAGCAGAACGGTGAACCAGGTGTATCAATACTTCCCTCAATTGACAAAGAAGGGATCCAAAGACCAATTCAGAAGGGTGAATGATGCCTTCTTCTATGAAAACATCTGCAGGCTAAACCCTGAATTGAGGAAGACAAGAGTCTCAGATGAGGCTTGGGCCGAAGTTTCCAAATGGGGATGTATCTTCTTACAATTCAAGAAGTTTACATATCTTCGGGTGGTCATGTACTCGGGAGATCCTTTTCGCCTGCCCCGATATCCAGGGGATAAACTGATATTGATGGAATTGGTTAGGCAGCTGTTGGATTTCCATAAATTCCAACAAAGTAAACATAAGGCTGCGTATCCTTCCCAATTTCTATTGGGAGATACACTTGCTCAATAGTAGTGAAGGCCAAAAATGTTGTCCATGAACTTCAGGACAAGTTGAAGAAGCATATGAAGCCTCGAGACGGTTTTGACATCCGAGGAGTGCTCAGGGCATATGGAACCCAGCATCTGCATAGGCCAAACATAGAGGATATTTGGATCGATCTACGTAATGAGGTTGCTGTTCGCAGAAAGGATAATAGCAGATTGACAATTGCTGAGATTCAAACACTGGAGCTTGCTGATTTACCAGAAGGTACGAGCGACAATGAAAGTGTTTTGGATCTTTCCTATGATGGGATAAATGAAGATCAATATGTTTTCCCACCTATTGATTGGTCAGTCAGTGAAAAAGCCTCCATTTCAGATAGGTCGGCTCTAATCCTTGCTCGCACCAAAGCATGGCTCTCCTCTTGGGGAATGAATTTTAAAGATGATAAGTTTTCAAAGTTGGCTGCTTCAGAGGCGGGGCCCTCCAAAAAGGAAAAGGACAGAAAGTCTTCTAGGGGGCCTATAAAGGTCAAGATTGTCAAAAAGAGGAAAGAAAGAGAAATCTCTTCAATTGTTTCTCCAGTAGAAACGGTGAATGTGCCAGAATCACCAACGCCACCAGAAATAGGAGAAATTACTTTGGAAGGAGAAGGAAGTCAGCCTCTGGTTTCACCATTTGCTGATTGCTCAACTGAAGAGACCTTATCTCTTGCATCCAAGGCTTTGGAGTCTGAATCTGTGCCTCTTTCCTCACAACCACTCCTACCTCCTTATTCTCCATCAACTTCTTCAGTAATGGCCAGTATTTTCTCTGGACTTTCACCCCTCTCTGCTGGTACCCAAGTGATCACCAACACGCCCCCTCCTGTGCCTCTTTTTATTGGATCTACTACCACGTTGGTAACTATTCCTCCTCCACTAGTAGAATCTTCTCCCCTTGAGAGTATGATACCAGCTTCTACAACCATGGAAACTCCCTCTGATATGCCGCAATGGCTACTTGAGCAAACTCCGAGGAAGAGGAAGGTGATTGTGCCCCTACCAGCCTTTGATTTCAGCTCACTCAAGGCTCCTACTGCTAAATCAGGCAAGAAGCCCAAAACAGTTTCAAGGGTTTTGGTGGACGCTTCAGGAGATAAGTTCGCAGAGATTGCCACTCCCTCGACTGACAAAACTAGAGAGGATATAACAGCCTCTGATTATCAGATAACCAGGGTGGCTCTAGGGAAAGTGACAGCAGAAGGGGCGCAACAAGATGCACGGGATGCCACAAACGTGTTGTGCCAAAAGTTAAAAGAAACAAAAGACAGCAGAGATGAGCTTAAGAGAAAAGTGGAGCAGTTGACAGAGGTTTTGCTTAAACTCTCAAAACCCCTTGAATCCATACCACCTTCTTCTGTCTCTGTCGGATTCGATTTCTCATCGGTGCCTACAATTGAAAAGATTGCTAAAAAAGGAAGGGTGGTTGATGAATGGATCCAAAGGTTGCTCCAACAGGGAAGGAAGTAATTCAAGACGTTGTGAAGATTTGTCCAAAGGTGTCGATTGGGAACTCGGTATCCTATCGCTGGATGATCTCTTCAAACAAGTCCAAGAGTCTCTTTAATATGAACCAATGCACGGATTTGGTCTTGAGATCATTGATCGGTTTGTAAGGATTGAACATTCTTTGGAGGCCTTAAGAAAGCTCAGCAAAGGATTGAAAAAGCTTCCTAGCAATGCCAACGATACTCATGAAACTTGTGAAATTTGGAATGATCATTCCACCGCACTGATGAGAACGAGATGCAAGGCATAATTCGTAAGTTCCAAGAATTTCGAACAAACAGTCCTCACTGGAGGAAGAAAAAGATGAAGGAGCAAAGGATGACGATTCAGACTAAGTCCCAATGTTTCATGACATTTCAATCTTGAAATTGACATGTCTTTTTCATTTATGTTTCACACATAGGAAGCAAATTTTGACTTGGTCTCCTACGTGAGAGTCAAGCAAAATAGAACTCTGTTTTAAAGAACACTATTTTCTTGGATTTATACTATTTTCTCTTGTTTCCTTTTATTATAAATAAGGGATGCTTATGCATTCCAAAGGGTTGAGATTTTTGGTGATATTCAAAGCTATTGAGAGAAGAAAAATTTTGTGTTTTGTTCAATCATTTTGAAGAATAGGAGTTGATATTATTTTACAAACTTTGTGTTGTGGGATATATCTTTCTTAAGACATTGTTCTTATGTTCATGATCTTAAGCTATTCTTTGCATAGCATCTTAGTGTTTCTAATCATCTCAGACATTATATTTATGATCTAAAGCTCGTATGATTATTTCGTGCTCTGCGTTTACTCGAAAGAAAATACGTTTCTCTCATTTCCTTTCCATTGTGCTTCTTTCATTGTAATAGTTTCTAACCCCGTTCATTTACGAAAGCAATACCTTTGAATCGTGTGAATGCGGATTTCGGATTCTATCCCAACCCCAATGGTTAGATTAGTGTGAATACTCATATATTGTTTTTTGTGTTTTAGATTAGTAGCAGGCAGCCTCACCTGTCTTTGAGGAGGGATTTAATCCCATATACTGTGGTTGAACCTCATATTTTGGGTTGACAAAATATCCAACCAACAGTTTTTGGCGACTCCGCTGGGGAATACGGATTTATAGTATAAAGCTTATCCTCTTGGTGTCTGGCGACTCCGTATTTGCCTTATTTTTAAAGGTCTCTTTCCCAGTTCAAGCTGGCCAGGAAGATCTTCACTCGGTCCCGCCGAGCCCAAGGTGAAATTGACCCACTCTTTGAGTTGCTACAACAGCACAATTTCAGCCTGTCCCCCAATAGCATTGTTTCTAACCGAACCAGAAGTTCTTCGCCTGTTCAGAGAAACCGGATCCCCGTGGAATGGGAAGCGTCTGCAACTTGTCATGCATTACTCTTGTCTGATACTCAGATCCCTATACGCACCCTTTTCAGAAGGATGGCAGTGCAGCCTGTGCCTTGGGGCGCAGTTATTGGTCCTCTTTCATTAACTCCACCATTGCATGAGTTACCACATGGATCACGTAAAAACATTCCCAAATTCAATGGGGATGGGAAGCAGCATCCTGATGAACATGTTGCATCTTTCTTTGTAGCGTGCGGCGTCCTCGGAGTAGCTCACGAAGATGTTTCTGTTTGAATTTTTGTTGAAACATTGCATGGTGCAGCAGCTGAATGGTTTTATCATCTTCCAAATGCATGCATCACAAACTGGACTACCATGCGGACCAAGTTCGAAGCACGATTCAAACCAGCTAAAGATTCTCATGCCTTGTTAGCTCAACTTACTCATATGAAGAAGGAATCTCATGAACCCATGCGGGACTTCGTGGCAAAGTTTAATAAACTGATTCGAAGATTCCGGAGATAGCTGTTCCAACTGCGGAGAATCAGAAATGCTTCTTCATTAATGCTCAGCCTCCTGATGTGAGCTTTTTATTAAGAAGGTCGGTTATTCCAGATCTGGCTGTTGCTCAGTCAACAGCTATTGAAATAGAAGATGATCTTATTTTGGCCGGAAGAATCAAGAAGGACATACCTAAACTCAAAAATCAAGGTTCTTCTCAAGGTAATACTGATCCTATGTTTCAGAAAATGGCTAATGATTTAATTGCTTTAAAAAAGCAAATGTCTCAACAGGTGAACAATGTTCCGTATCGGGATATTCCTAGATGGAATTTCAATAACAACAATGGTGCGCCTACCAGAGATAGGCCACGGTTAACTCCTGCTCAGCCGAGGCTAGCAATTGAAGCTCCTCCCATCAATGCAGCAGTAGAAATAGTTGAAGAAGGGGAAGAACCAGAAGAACCAGATTCTCTAGAGGCTTTTGAAGCTTCAGGATATGCCGATGAATCTTATGAGGAGTCGGCTGGCGACTCCAGCATTGGGTATTTGGAATATGATGAAGATGAATGTGCACCTGATGGTCAGTCATTTGCGGTCTTCACTCGGTCCCAATCTCAGAATCCCAGAAAACCTCTTGAAAACACTAAGGAGAAGAATAAGGAACCTCCGATAGCCATAGTTAAGAGGGGTACCCCTATTTCAGCACAAACTGAAAGAGAGGTTACCAAAAAGGTAGCTGCTCCTTACTCTCCTTCTCCTAAGATCAGTGCCTCAGCTCAAGCTCATGTAATTAGAACTGAGCCTACCATTACTCCTTCTTATACTGCTTTTGATATTGTTGATCATGCAAAGAGAACCAAAATTCAAATGTCGGAAGTAGAATACCTTCAGTCGAATCCTGAACAGTTTGAAAAGCTGGCCAAGTTCATCAGAAGTAAAGCGGCTGTTCCATCACCTTCAAAAGGTCTCCTTCCAAATCCTACTCAACTCCCACCGCAGAACAATCTGACATCTGCTTCTTCTTCAGGAAAGATTGAACCATTTTATTTGTCTCTACTTATAAATGGGTTTAAACTCAGCAATTGCATCATCGACTCAGGAGCCTCTGACAATGTTATGCCCGCAAAAGTGGCCCATGCCCTTGGGCTTACTTTGACTAAGTCGTATGGACGGTGCTATTCCATGGAAACTAAACAAGTCCCTTTGATTGGTCAAATCAAAGATGCACAGTTTGCATTTGTTGCCTTTCCTGATAAGAGAGTGAAAATGACTATTCTAGTTGCCGACATTCCTGCAGCTTACGGTATCCTCTTGGGTAGAGGTTTTTGTAAGGACGTCGAGGAGAGATTAATATGGACTGGACCAAAGCTAAGATCCCAGTCAATGGGGTTCATCAGGTTCTTCATCCTGAACCGCAGGCGAAGTATTTGGTGACTAAATCAGATGATCCTAAAGCTCAAATTCTTTTCGAAGATGCTAGCTTCGGGAATTATTTCATGACTTCAGAGATACCCACTGTAGATGTCGAAGAAGAAGATCCTAATGCTATTTGGACGCTCGAATTCGATGGTAGCTGCTCAACCACTGGATCAGGCGCTGGTGTTGTCCTTATATCTCCTAGTTCCGAGATTTTCCCATCAGCTTACAAGTTGCAATTTGATAATACTAACAACACGGCTGAATATGAAGCCCTGTTATTAGGATTAGAAATGGCCAGACAGAAGGGAATCTGAAATCTCAAGGTTCAAGGAGATGCGGAGCTGATTGTCAATCAGGTCAGGGGTATATATCAGGTGAAAAATGATCGCTTGAGACATTACAGGAACAAAGTTTGGGATAGTATAGAATGCTTTGATGCATTTTCTATTAAGGCAGTTTTGAGAGATTATAATGACAAGGCTGATTCTTTGGCCGTATCTGCATCTCTTCTTCTTCCTCACCCTCAGTTCAAGCAAGATACATACTCTATCGAGATTGTCTACCGTCCCAGTATCCCAGATAATGCAACTCATTGGCAAGTGTTCAATGATGATCAACAGGTGTTGGCTTTTCTAGAAAAGGCTGACAATTTCAGTGAATTATATTTTGAAGGTTCGGAATCAGCCTTCCGTGAAACTATCTCAGATCCATATCAAGAGGTTGATGGTGAATTTATCCAGCTTAAAGGCAACAAGATACCAAAAGGTTTGGTTTCTTTGGAGGGCTTGTTTGATAAGCATGATCGTTTTATTCAAAACAAAAGGCAAGTTGAAGGAGCTTCTTCCTCTGAAGTAGAGCAAATCAATCTAGGTTCGTCTGATCAACCTCGGATGGTGAATATTGGGAAATGTTGTTCCCCTGAAGAGAAAGCAAGATTCACTTCGCTTCTGAAGAGATACATGGATGTGTTGGCCTGGTCTTATGCAGATTTAAAATCCTTCAAGCCCAAAGATGTACAGCACAGTATTCCTTTGAAACCTGATGTGAAGCCGTATAGGCAAAAGCAAAGACATTACAATCCCAAGATCTCAGGGACTATCCTTGCGGAAATTCAGAAGATGTTGGATGCCAGGATTATTTTTCCAATCCATCACTCCACTTGGGTTGCTAACATCATCCCTGTTAGGAAGAAGAATGGTGAAATCCGAATCTGTGTTGACTTCCGGAACCTGAATCAGTCGTCGCTGAAGGATAACTATCCCTTGCCTATCATGGATCAGGTATTACAAACTGTTACGATCTGAAATGTTATCCATGCTTGACGGATTTTCAGGATATAATCAAGTTGAGGTAACTACGGAAGATCAACACAAGATGGCCTTCACAACCCCATGGGGTACCTTTGCTTACAGGAGGATGCCTTTTGGCTTGATCAACGCCGGAGCCACTTTTCAGAGAGCTATGGACTTGGCATTCAGAGACCTGATGGGCAAGGTCATAGTTGTGTATTTAGATGACTTGACCATTTTCTCTAAAAAATCGAAGTGATCATTATGATCATTTGGAGCAGGTTCTTTTGAGATGCAGCGCCACGGGATTTCATTGAATCCCAAGAAGTCTATGTTCGGGGTGACCGAAGGAAAATTGCTAGGTCATATCGTGACTAGAGAAGGAACAAAAATTGACCCAGAAAGGGTAAAGGCCATTCAGAGTCTTACCCTACCAACAAGTAAAACTGGAGTTCACTCTTTCTTCGGAAAGGTTAATTTCCTAAGAAGGTTTGTACCTGACTTCACTGACAAAACCAAGGATATCCTTGGGATGATGAAAGGCAAAGTTCCATTTTGATGGAGTACAGAAGGGAAGCTTGCATTCGAAGAAATCAAAAGGGCAGTTGCTTGCGCTCCTATCTTAGTATGTCCAGACTTCAAGAAAGATTTCATCATGTACAGCTACGCCTCTGCTCACACAGTGTCAGCCATCCTGATGCAGGAAAATAGGGAAAGCATTGAAGCTCCCATCGCATTTATGAGCTGCCCATTGAAGGAGCATGAATTGAAGATGTCACAGATTGAAAAGCATGCTTACGCAGTGGTACGAGCAGTAAAACATTTCAGGTACTATGTGCTGAATTCTCATACTCTCGTTCTCGTTCCTGATACTGCTGTTAAATCCATTCTGACTCAACAAGAGCTGGGAAGTCAACGAGGTACTTGGATAGCTAAGGTTCAGGAGTATGATTTGGACATCAGGCCTACCAAGTTGGTACAAGGAAGGGGCCTGTGCCAATTAATTGCAGAAAATCATGCCGAAGCAGAGTGTGAAAAGACTCAAGACACTTCTTCAGAGCTGCCCATGGTGCTTTTTGTAAGTACGACCGATGAATGGTACACGGACATTGCTTTCTTTCTAACTTATGGTGAATGCCCTCCGCATTTAAACCAAAAGGAGAAGAGGACAGTCAAGCTGAGATCTGCAAAATACCTTTTATGGAATAATGGAATATACAAGAAAGGTATTGATGGTGTTTTCCTGCGTTGTGTTGATAAATCACAACAGGAAAAGTTATTAGAGTCCTTCCATAGCCTAGCATGCGGAGGAAATTTTTCATCCTCTGTAACAGCGTATAAGATCCTACGGGCTAGGTACTATTGGCCTACTCTCTTCCGGGATTCAGCAGAATGGGTGTCCAAGTGTGAAGCTTGTCAACATTTCGTTGGTCGCCCCAAGCTAGCAGCTCTTCCTCTGAAGCCTGTAGTGATTGAAGAACCTTTTCGCCAATGGGGGATTGATTTCATCGGAACATTGAATCCTGCCTCTAGTGCCGGACATAATTACGTGCTGACTGCTACAGACTATTTTACCAAGTGGGTAGAAGCTGCACCAATCAAGCAAGAAACTTCTGAAGCTGTTTGCAAGTTCCTTAAGGAAAATATAATTGTCAGATTCGGTGTACCTCATAAGATTGTAGCTGATAATGCCTCTAATTTCTCATCGCACGAGTTGACAGAATTTTGCTATGAATTCGGCATCACTCTGGCTCACTCATCTGATTATTATCCTCAAGGCAATGGGCAAGCTGAATCCAGCAACAAGAACCTGGTTACCATAATTAGAAAACTAGTGGATGAAAACCAGAGGACATGGCACAAAGCATTGTATGATGCATTGTGGGCTGATCGAATCACTCCAAAGCGAGCCATAGGGATGTCTCCTTTCCAGGTGCTATACGGGATTGATGCTGAGATACCTATCTCAGTGGAGTTGCTAGCCTTACAGTTAGCAAAAGCAGTTGAAGATACGGCCTTTCAAAATTCCATTGAGAAGAGGGTCATGTACTTAGCCAGGCTAGAAGAGGAATGAAGCAAGGTGGTTGATCGCATCACAGATCATCAGAGCAGAGTGAAGAAAATTTTTGACAAAAATCAAAGCAGCGTAACTTCCAGATTGGAGACTTGGTGTTGCTTTGGGATAAGAGGAGAGAACAAAAAGGAATGCATGGGAAGTTTGATTCTTTGTGGAAAGGACCTTTCAAAATCCATGAGCTGAATGGTGAAAATAGTTTCCTTCTATCATATCTGGATGGAGGACTACTCCCGTTGCCTTTCAGTGGACAACATCTAAAGTTGTTCCACCATTAATGCAAGATGCTCTCTTGCATTGTACATATTTTACTTTTTTGTTGTGTGTTTGCTTTTGGTTTTCTTTCTTTCTTTGTTTTGTTTTGTTTCAGTTTTTCTTCTTTTCTCCGTAGCCCAATGAATAAAGACCAGAGATTCTGAGTTCTCTTCCTTTGGTATTACAAAGAAAGTCCCCAGCTGGAGCCAGCTGTTATCTCCGTTTTGAGTTCACGACAAAACGATCAGATAACCCCTACGAAATTTTTGAAGTTGATTTTGCAATATTGCCTCTTTAAGAGAAATTGGGTTTTCGGACTTTCGGCGCATCGGAACATGACCTATCCAAAACATGCTTTGTGTCGCCTGCTTTCCGAAACCCGAAACCCGCTTCATGTAGAGTCAATTCGGGTTTTCGGACCTCCGGCGCATCGGAACATGCCTTATTCAAAACATGTTTTGTGTCACCTGTTCCCCGATACCCGAAGTCCGATTTAGTCCTTTGTATCGGGTTTTCGGAGCTGTGAAGCATCTAAACATCTCATGCTCTATGTCTTGTGTTTCCCGAAACCCGAATTGCTCTAAGCTCCCTTGTGTCGGGTTTTCGGACCTCTCGAACATGCTGACATGGCATTAATGCTGAGTTGTCGGTGAGTTGGCACGTGCCGAGCTGAAGTGTATTAATTACAAATTTTCTTATAAATACGCGGATTTCCACGTCATTTTTACCGGACGTATTTTTAACTCGTGGATTTTCGTACATGCTCTTCCAATCTCGAAACCCGAAAGCTCGCTTGTGCCCGATTGAATCGCCTGTTTTCGATCTTTCCTTTCTCTGGTTAAAGGTATTTCTCTCTCCATTCTTTGTTCCTAGTTTTTATGGATTGATTGCGCGTGAATTCTTCTCATTTTCTAACTGGGTTTTGAGGGATTTTTATTCTTCTTCTTTCTGGAGTCGTGTTCTAAAAGGGGTTTAGGTTTTAGGGTATATCTTTTCGAAATTACCACTTGGTTTTATTTCCTCAGAATTTTCTTATGTGCTTGGTACATGAATGGTAAAAAGGAGATTGCATGTTTGAAATTCAACAAAAAACCTTGTTTTTCCCTTCTCGGGTTTTGAAGATGTGCAGTGTCGAAGACCCAAAGTATATTGAAGGTTTGGAGTGTCGGGATTTCTTCAGTTTCCGACATCATCAGCAGTGCCAGACTTTCCAGAGTTTCCGACACTCTCAACGCATCGGGTTTCCTAGATTTCCCGCCAGTGTCGGACTCTTCCGTTCTTCCGACATATCCAGTATATCGGGTTTTTCATAGTGCTCGACATCCCCTGATCTCCGGAACTTTCTTCCTTCGACATCCTTCATGTCAGACCCTGGTACGTCTCAAGAAAAGACAGAGAAGTCGAGAAGAATGAAAAGACAGAGAAGACGAGCATTTTCAGCTGACCAAGGCCATCAGGTTCAGAGTAAAGATTCTTAATGAAGCCTGCAGCAAGTTGAGAGAATCGAGGGATAAATTGATTGATGGAAAAAGTGATCTAGAAGAAGAATTGCTGAAGATTTGTCCAAAGGTGTCAGTTGGGAACTCAGGTATCTTATCAGCGGATGATCTCTTCAAACAAGTCCAAGAGTCTGTTCAATATGAACCAGTGCACGGATTTGGTCTTGAGATCATTGATCGGTTGGTAAGGATTGAACATTCTTTGGAGGCCTTAAGAAAGCTCAGCAAAGGATTGAAAAAGCTTCCCGGCAATGCCAGCGATACTCATGAAACTTGTGAAATTTGGAATGATCATTCCACTGCGCCTGATGAGAACGAGATGCAAGGCATAATTCGGAAGTTCCAAGAATTTCGAACAAATACTCGGTCTCAAATTGGAGGAAGAAAAAGATGAAGGAGCAAAGGATGACGATTCAGACTAAGTCCCAATGTTTCATGTCATTTCAATCTTGAAATTGACATGTCTTTTTCATTTCTGTTTTGTCACATAGGAAGCAAATTTTGACTTGGTCTCCTGCGTGAGAGTCAAGCAAAATAGAACTCTGTTTTAAAGAACACTATTTTCTAGGATTTATCCTATTTTCTCTCATTTCCTTTTATTATAAATAAGGGATGCTTATGCATTCCAAAGGGTTGAGATTTTTGGTGATATTCGAGCTATTGGAGAGAAGAAAAACTTTGTGTTTTTGTTCAATCATTTTGAAGAGTAGGAGTTGATATTATTTTACAAACTTTGTGTTGTGGGATATATCTTACTTAAGACAGTGTTCTTATGTTCATGATCTTAAGCTATTCTTTGCATAGCATCTTAGTGTTTCTAATCATCTCAGACATTATATTTATGATCTAAAGCTCGTATGATTATTTCGTGCTCTGCGTTTACTCGAAAGAAAATACGTTTCTCTCATTTCCTTTCCATTGTGCTTCTTTCATTATAATAGTTTCTAACCCCGTTCATTTACGAAAGCAATACCTTTGAATCGTGTGAATGCGGATTTCGGGATTCTATCCCAACCCCCAATGGTTAGCTTAGTGTGAATACTGTATATATTGTTTTTGCTGTGTTTTAGATTAGTAGCAGGCAGCCTCACCTGTCTTTGAGGAGGGATTTAATCCCATATACTGTGGTTGAACCTCATATTTTGGGTTGACAAAATATCCAACTAACAAGGCAACGCCAATGTTATGGTCGTTGAGTCATCTTTACATCTACATCCAGCACATGGAATCAACAACGATCCCTTCGATTAATGCCTAACTACACTCCCCTAGGGGAGTCATATAGTACAATATTTGATAAGTTAATGGTAGTAAACCTTATCACACTTCCTCCTATCCAACCCTTTGATGAGTCAAGACCGAAACCCATGTGGTATCGTGAAGACCATTATTGTAAGTACCACCAAGTCTAAGGACACAACATAGAGAGATGTTGAACTTTCAAGGATTTGGTCTAAAAACTCATTGATCAGGGTGATCTTCAAGTGGACAATCCAAATGCCTCACCCAATCAACCACTTGACATCTTCAAATAACCTTTCCCAAATCATGCACCAACAATCCAAGCTACCACTTCTACTACAACCCAACCACCCAACGCTCACACTATAAACACTCTTCACACCACTAATTAGGAACCAATCCCATCCAAAACTTCCTCTCCTTCATCATTGATCACATCTACCCCCTTTGATATTGTTCCTACATATATCATACCTACATTTATCTCGACATCCACTCCCACATCTACAACTACTAGAACCCCATTTGTAAATATATCATTCATGCCCCTAGAGACATTCATGAAGCAACCATTCCAACCTATTTCCACATCTGACATTAGTCCTCCATCAACTCCCATACCTTTTACATCTACTTCGTTAGAATTGACCACCTCACCTATATCCATTCCACCTTTTCCCGTCATACCATCCTTAGAACCTAGGCTAGTTCCTCCTCCCATTATTTTACCCACATCAATTGCTATAACCACATCCATGCTACCTTATTCCTTCACACCAATTTCATCATTTGAGGAATTCTTAAAAGCACTTCAGCTTGTAATGACCTCAAATGTTCCTTCCATGTCATCAACACAATCCAACCAATCTCTGCCTTCCTTAGATTACATCAAACAAATGTTGCTTCCTGCACCCACACCAACCATAACATCACCATCCAACCCTCCAGTTGAAATTATCATCATTCCTCCCAAGATTACATCCCCACATATCAAATATATGGTTTCTTATAGAGTTAGCCAATCCAATGCCTCGCCATTAGTTTTAGGACCCTAAACATTTCAACCCACCAATTCAATACTAAAGTACCACCCAACATCAAGAACGGATTCAAATCACATCAACATATCCAGAATTTACCTCAAACATCCAAAATAGCCCACAAGGCATCTTTTAGCACTTTAGTTTGATCATACATGGAAATATTCGAAAACTTACTACAAACCTTTGCAATCATTCTTCCACCTATTAAGGCCTTTGACCCAAATGGGAAGAATCCTTCATGGTTCAATTCCAACCTTATGTGCATCTATCATCGTACCCCTAGGCATGATATTGAGCATTATAGAGCACTTCAAACCATTATCCATAACCTCATTGAAGAAGAAATACTTCTTCTTGGACTGAGCCAATCCCTTCTTTCCACATCCACATCCACAATGCCTCTTGAAACACCTAAGACAAACACAAAAGGAATTCATACCTCTCATACATAGCCCCCATTTCTACACCAACCCATCCACAATCTACATCATCTCCCTCTCACATAGACATCATCAACCGCATCATCCAAACACCCATTTCTATTTCTATATCCACACCTACTCCCATCATTGATTCCACACCTGTATCTACCTCATCCACTTCATTAGATTCTCCCACCTTATCCACATCTATTCCACCTTTTCCCATCGTACCATCCTTAGAATCCATACCAGTTCCTCTTTCCATGCTCTTTCCTACACCAACCCTATCGACCATCGTGACCACATCTCCATTATCTCCCTCTTCTTCCACACCACCTTCATCATTCAAATAATATTGGAGAGCACTTCAACTTACAGTAACTATAGGTGACCCTCCCATCTCATCCACACTATCAGACCCTCCTACACCAAGCCAATCCTCACCTTCCTTAGAAAAAATCATGCAAAAATTACTTCCCCCATCAGCCACAACACCACCTTCAAATCCACCAGTTGAAATCATTGTCATCCCTACCAAGGGTACTCCTTAACAATCCAAATCCAAAAACCTTGGCACCCTTCCACAATGATCCCTTGTGCATCCCCATAGAAAGATCGACATTCCTCCAACCAAGACCAAATCTACATCCTCCATCTTAGGGCCACATCCATCCATCCTAGGACCACCTCCTTCATCACAATCAATCAACCAATCCAAATCCAAACAACATGATTACATGTTAGAACCAATTCCTTCATCAAGAACACCTCCACCTCTACTTGTCAATCAATCAAATCCTAAATCATCCAACCCTTCTTCTTCTAGAGCATCAATCACAACCAAAGTGCCAAGATCTTGAAACAATCCACCCTCATCCTCGACATCCACATCATCTCACAAGATCCCTCCTAACACATATATCGAATCATATATAGAATTCCTCCAACATTTACTCCAAACTTATACCATCACGCTTCCACCCATCAGTCCTTTCACCCAAACCAACTAAAGCCCTCATGGTTTATCACTTATTACACCGGTCATGACACTGAACATTGTAAGGCCCTTCATATCATTGTTCACAACCTTATTGAGGGGGATGACCTTCTTGAGGCTTCTTCCTCTTCTTCTACCATTTCATCCACGACCAATCCAATCCTTGTTTCTAAATCCCGTCCATCCAAATTACCTAGCCTCCTCATCTCACAACGCGTCATTCTCTATTTTCCCTCCTCAACACATCACTCCTTCGATGATGGTAATCCTTTATTCATTGATTTTGTTTTCCTTACTGCACACCCCCTCCGACATCCATTTTATCTCTTCTTGCGACATCCATTATCTTATCCCTCTCACCGGGGAGCACCTCCCCTCTCGTCATTAATCCTTTCTCATCTTCTTCCTAATCCATGCATCTTATCCCCATGGATTTTTTTAACACTAGGGGACTTCTTTCTAGGATCGTTCCACTTTTGGGTTATTTTCTTTTCATACTTGACATTGTCTTATCTCATCCAGTCTATCTTCATTCAATCTTATCCAGCTCTCCTCTTGTGACCACCTACGTTGCCATATTTGTGCTTCCCTTAGAAGCATCATGGATTTACCTAAAGACCACCATTGTGGCCATATTTTTGCCTATCTTAGAGGAACCATATCCTTAATCTAAGTTCACTTTTTTGGCCATTATTCTCACCTTCTCACTTCCAAGGTGTTGCACATATTTTTTAATATTTATCCAATTCATCTTGTTCAACCTTATCTTCTCCATACTTGTCCCTCTCTTTGGGGAAACCATTTTTCTCATCCTAAGTCCATTTTCATGACCATATTTATGCCCCCTATGAGGCATCATACTTTCATTTTAAGTAACCATCTCTTTGTCTTATCGGGGAGGCATATGTTCCTCACTTCCTTAATGGAGCACATAGTTTTCATTTTCACTTGTTTACAGTTCTAATCATATCCTTTCCTAACGTGACTTTAACTTCGGTGACCTCGTCATTAGAACATCACTACTCTAGAAAGGAGACAACATGGAAATTTTTCCCCTAATTGGATTGGACCATACATTATCACGCATAAGTATGGGTCGGGATCCTATCGATTGGCCTCCCTTGATGGTAAACTGGAAGTGGAACCTCTTAACACATTGCACTTGCAACCATTCTACTGTTAACATGTCTACCAATGCTCTTAATCATATCTTTATATCATTCCTCCATCTTAGCCTTTTCCATTTCTCATTGTAATGATTTGGAATTATGTGGTCTTCCGTCACTTCCTAGATACGACCTTAAATATGGGCACCACGGCTCTACCTATAGTATTTTCCTTATGGATAGGTTCTCCTTCTTGGTGAGAACTCCGCAATCATTACATCCATCACCCTCTTATTCACCTATTGGAACCATGCAAAGGGTCAAGGGTGTCTCTTATACATTCATTATCCCATCCTAAGTGGTCTACTTAGTTATTCCTAGCTCTCCCCTTGTAAAAATAAAATTCAAGGATGCTCCAATCAATATCAAAGTCATTAAAAATAAACTAATCCCTCAAGGAGAGTTGTTCATACAAAAAAATCAAAAACATGAAATCAAGAATCAAAAGAAAATCAAAAATAAATAGACCGATCCCTCAAAGGACGGCTATCATATATATTACTCTTGTCATCCATATTATGGATAAAGTAGACCATACCCTCGAAGGATGGCTACTCATGGCATTTGAAAGCTTCCCGCATTGATTAGCTTTCTCTTAGCAAACTTCCCGCATTGATCATTTTGCTCTTTCCCTTCCCGGATGCATCCGGGGCATAGATTTAGGGAACACCACTTTTGGAGAACCCTCTTCCCACGTACAAGTTACATCTCAAACCCCTTTTTCATGTCGACATTAGGTTTATGAGTTCATTTCATCCATGTTCCTTATGATCTTTGGTATGACCAACTGATCATTGGTTGCATACTAACATTTGTTTTGGTCACATGTGCCTTGTGTTACCTAGATCCCCTTCTTGTTTACCTCCAATGCAGTTAGAGGCATCTTTTCCTCACATGTTCCTTGATATGATGTAGTGTCATTCATACCCATAGGTCATCATTGTTAAGTCGCATCTTATCCTACACCTCATCTAACCTTATTCAATCTCTATGACATTCAAGTCCTCCTTTGAGGCCATATTTATTCCCCCTTAGGGAATTTTATTTAAACATTTATTCTATCCATTTCTACCCTCAAATTCCAATATTGTGGCCATATTTGTCTTTTTCCTCCGGGAATTTTAATTCTACATTCAAATCACTCCTTTATACTCTCAAAGTCCACTTTTTGTGGCCATATTTACTCCTCCTTTAGGCATTTTATTTCATAATCCTATCTAATCCGCACATGAATTCCTCCTTTGAGGCCATATTTATTCCCCCTTGGGGCATTCTATTTCAACATTCACTCTATCCATTTCTACCCTCAAAGTCCACTCTTGTGGCCATATTTGTGCCCTTCTTAGGGCACCATATTCTCATTCAAATACCACCTTTGTGGCCATATTTACTTTTTCCCTCCTAGAATTTTAATTCTACATTCAAATCATTCCTTTATACTCTCAAATTCTGCCTTTGTGATCATACTTGCTCCCCCTTAGGGCATATTATTTCATCACCCGCTTTTTCATTTTGACTGCTTGGCCATTTTTCAGGTCCTATGTTGGGGCACCATACCTTTTCATCCTCGTCGTCCTCATGGACACATACCTATTTGCTTGATTCCTCATGTGCAAAGGATTTCTCATACCTTTCGCATATAGTTGTGCATATTTTAATGTACACAACAAAATTATCTACAGACTGGTCAACACAATGTATCCAGCTGTCAAACATGGCGTGTCCAAGGGCAGTAGCGTGGTGACACACGTTAACTTAGAGAGTCAAAAGATAGAACCAGAGTTGATCTCCTGGTCAGAGATAAAGGTCCCCAGAGAATGGACCTTAGCAAAAAAGTTTGTTCAATCAGCCAAACCCAAGTTAGAAAATGCCACCTCAGTCACAGAAAAAAGCAGAGAAAATGTGACATTAAGTTTTAGAAGAAATTCTGATGTTGGTATGTCTAAAAGACAGTTGCCTAGAAGTAATTCTGTTGCCTCCACATCATCATATTTCACAAGTAGGGAGAAACTTCGGCATACGAGAATGAAAAAGAACAAGATTTGGAAAACAGTTGATAGTTTTGAAAGGTTCAGCCGTCTGTAAACACAAGTTAATACAGCAACTCCTTAGGTTGATTGGTGAGGCTATCGCAACCGTAAGACGCCGTGTGAAGGCGCAACAGTAAGACGAATATTGCCCGACGTTTGTTCAACCTCTGCTTCCTTGCTTGTAAGTCACAGTCTAAAATGGCCGACACTTCTCCAAAATCGTCCACTGTAGAATCTGAAGAAAGTTTGATTAACTTGTCTGACGTCTTCTCTGTAAATGAAGATATTAATATGATAGATGAGTCAAGTCCCACACCTGAGTGGAAACTTCCCAAGAAACAATATAATGAAGTATATTCCAAGATTAATAGGTTTCAATTATTAGCGTCCACTGTGTTTAAAACTAGGGAGTCAGTTATCCAAGTAGCCCAAAGCAATAATTGTGAATACAATATTCCTTTAATAGACAAAGCCGATATCAAAAGTCTGAAAAGACAAACTACCTATAAATTTGCCCATGTTGGCTGTGTTCAAATAGGGATAACCCCATTGTTTAGAAGAGGCCTAAATGCTAGTATTTTGTGTTGTTTGATGGACCTTAGATTTGATAATTTTAAGGATAGTCTCCTTGCTGCCATCCAAACCGGTCTCCATAATGGACCCGTCTCCTTCGAAGTATATCCTAACTACCCTGTGTCTCTCACAAAAGATGACCTCCTTCAGGATGTCTTAAAGTTGCATTTAGCCACCACCGGTTTGAATGATTAAGATTGGTTTCAGAGCTTTGAAGTAATTTTATATGTGAGTATGAGTGCATTTGTTTATGAGTGCATTTGTTTAGAAATGGTATCGAGCTGGTTAAAGATCTTAGGACATTCGAGTTTGATTCTGCAGATCGCTTTTAAGAACAAGATTTGGAAAACAATGATAGTTTTGAAAGGTTCACCTGCCTCAGTAAACACAAGTTAATACAGCAACTCCTTAGGTTGATTGGTGAGGCTATCGCAACCGTAAGATGCCGTGTGAAGGCGCAACAGTAAGACGAATATTGCCCGACGTTTGTTCAACATTTTCTTCCTTGCTTGTAAGTCACGTCTAAAATGGCCGACACTTCTCCAAAATCGTCCCACCGTAGAATCGATGAAAGTTTGATTAACTTGTCTGACGTCTTCTCTGTAAATGAAGATATTAATATGATAGATGAGTCAAGTCCCACACCTGAGTGGAAACTTCCCAAGAAACAATATAATGAAGTATATTCCAAGCTTAATAGGTTTCAATTATTAGCGTCCACTGTGTTTAAAACTAGGGAGTCAGTAATCCAAGTAGCCCAAAGTAATAATTGTGAATACAATATTCCTTTAATAGACAAAGCCGATATCAAAGTCCGAAAAGACAAACTACCTATAAATTTGCCCATGTTGGCTTGTGTTCAAATAGGGATAACCCCATTGTTTAGAAGAGGTCTAAATGCTAGTATTTTGTGTTGTTTGATGGACCTTAGATTTGATAATTTTAAGGATAGTCTCCTTGCTGCCATCCAAACCGGTCTCCATAATGGACCCATCTCCTTCGAAGTATATCCTAACTACCCTGTGTCTCTCACAAAAGATGACCTCCTTCAGGATGTCTTAAAGTTGCATTTAGCCACCACTGGTTTGAATATGCGCACAGGATCTTGTCCACTGGCCATACACTACAAAATTATCTACAGACTGGTCAACACTATGTATCCAGCTGTCAAGCATGGCGTGTCCAAGGGCAGTAGCGTGGTGACACACGTTAACTTAGAAAGTCAAAAGATCGAACCAGAGTTGATCTCCTGGTCTAGAGATAAAGGTCCCCAGAGAATGGACCTTAGCAAAAAGTTTGTTCACTCAGCCAAGCCCAGGTTAGAGAATGCTACCTCGATCCACAAAAAACAGAAAAATGTGACATTAAGTTTTAGAAGAAATTCTGATGTTGGTATGTCTAAACGACAGTTGCCTAGAAGTAATTTTGTTGCCTCCACTTCATCATATTTCACAGTAGGAGAAACTTCTGGCATACAGAATGAAAAGGAACAAGAAAAGGAAAAGATATTTCTATGTAGTCATAAAAGTCTAACACATGATCCTTCCACTGATTTTCTTTGGTGTTCGGATTGTGAGAAACTTGTGAGTCAAAAGTACGCCCCTGTAAATGGGCCTACTATCAATATGGCTACTACCAGCAGCAGAACTGCTTTTCCTATAACAGATCAACATGAGTTGATCTCACCAGATCAAACCCAGAAGGCAGTTTTCTGGTATCAAAGAGCTGTGAACAAAGATCTAGAGCCATCTGAGAGCTCTAAAATGTTGAATTGGACGAATAAAGCCTTAAAGGCCGTCCATGAAGAAGTTGAAGAAACTTCTCATAAAATGTCTGCTATAGAAAGAACCATGCGAGCCATTGAGTTGAGAAAAAGGGAGATCTTTGCAGAGCCCTCAAATTGTTGAATGAAAAAATTGATAGGATAACAAAAATCATTGCACACATAGAGACATTAACTCAACAAAGAAGCACGAGAATGTTTTATAGATTTGCCAAATAAGATAACACAGATGAATCGATCTAGTACAACCTCTAGTAGATCATACTGTTGGTTTAAAGAGCACTATCAATTCCAGGGCCACACAGACAAATGAACTGATAGAATCAGGAATCTCTCAGCTTCAGGATGAGAATGAAAAGACTCATTCTCGCATAGATCAGATTCAGCAATGTTTGACACAAGAACTTCCAAAGATAATTCCCAGAATTCAGGAGTTAAGTCAAAAGTTGACTCCCAGGAAAGAAGGTGACTGGACCAAAGCAGCATCTTGGTCTGAAGTACAAGAATTAGCCAATCCTTCTGTAAAGAAATCTTATAAGGAAGTCTTAGAAGAATATAAACCCTTGTTCTTTAAGGATAAAAGTGTCAATATGTTAAGTATTCAAGGAACAGCTGAGTCTCATATTGAAAATCCAGAGTTTGAACCTCCAGTCTTTGATGAACAAATGGGTGAAACATCTGCTCCTGGATTTCAAGCAGCCACTAAAATACAAACATTACAACCTAATTTCTATAGGGTTGAATGTAAATCTGTTTCTAGAGATCAAAGAGTTAATACATGCTATGATTGGTTGGGGTAATACCCAGCAAGAAACTTATGGTAGATCTCCTAGAAACATTGCTGCTACTATTGCCAACGGTTTCGTTGGTGTGTTAAAAGAATGGTGGGACTTAGTTCCCAATAAAGAAATGATATTGCAGGCTGGTTTTACAGGTCTAACAGCAGCCGTCATCAAAGAATTCATAGGCAACATTGATGACGACAAAATGATGAATACTGCAATGTTTCTCCGTGCTCGGCTCTGCGATATGACTCGCGTGAAGGAATATCAGTGCTTCATGCAGAAGCTTTACTACAGCTCCGGAAACATCAATGACGAGACCATGCGTCTTCGTTACATTGAATCATTTCCGCCATACTTTGCCACCCAATATAAGAAAGCAATGCATGGTATGCGCACTTCTGAACTCAGTTTTGGCCATATTAATCAGATTATAGATCAGTGTAATGCCAAACTGTGCAAGGATAAATGGGAGCGTAAACAAGCGCTCAAGCACCAGAAAGCCCTGAGCAATATCTTCTGTGAACAGTATGCACTGGAACCATTTGGGTGTCCACATTTGGAAATTGCATCTTCTCGCCGTAAGTCTTCTTGCAAAGACTGTACTTTTTCAAAGGGGGAGGATGTCTGGAGAAAGAAAAAGCGAAAGAAATTCAAATTCAGAAGGTACAAGCATCTAGGCAAGTCAAAGAAGTTATCAAATTCAGTATGCTTGGCTGAGTGAACAAACTTTTTTGCTAAGGTCCATCAAACCTAAAAATTATCCTTAAAATTATCAAATCTAAGGTCCATCAAACAACACAAAATACTTAAACAAGCGCATCGGTGTAATGCCAAACTGTGCAAGGATAAATGGGAGCGTAAGCAAGCGCTCAAGCACCAGAAAGCCCTGAGCAATATCTTCTGTGAATGCATGCACTGGAACCATTTGGGTGTCCAGATCTGGAAATTGCATCTTCCCGCCGTAAGTCTTCTTGCAAAGACTGTACTTTTTCAAAGGGGGAGGATGTCTGGAGAAAGAAAAAGAAAAAGAAATTCAAAAAATCCAGATACAAAGAAAAGTTCGAGATAAGCCCAGGAAGAAATTCAAATTCAGAAGGTACAAGCATCTAGGCAAGTCAAAGAAGTTCAAGCCTACTTGCTACATATGTAAAGAGGACCACTATGCCAATCAGTGTCCTCAGAGATTCTGCTAAAGGTAAGGCTAAGGTAAATGCCTTATCCATAAAAGGCATAAATGATGATGAATATGCCTTTATTTCTGATTCTGACTGTCTTTCGTCAGATATATCTTATGCATCTATAGAAGGTGAACCCTGCAATCTGATCCAACAAGGATCTGATGATAGTGACAGTACTGAAGACAGTGGGTACAGTTCTGTTCCCTCTTTTGCTAACTTCGGTATTAATATGGTTTCAAATTTTGTTCACCCTATGATACCTCCAAGTGCAGATCTCTTAAGAAGACAAATGGAAAGTCTTCATCAGTCTATGAGAGCTGTCCCCCATGGGATACAGCCAGAAAAATGGCTCTGAGTAAGGAACTCAGAAATCTCCAAGATCGCTACCTCAGACAGAATGAATTAGAACAAAGCAATCTGCAAAGGCAAGCAGAAGAACAATCTGATGAGCCATTTGAAGCTTTTCCTATCAGACCACCATTTCAGCAGAGGATCCGGCAAAGACAAGTTCCCACCAGGGGAAGATCAGGATCATGGCGTGGTCGTGGCAGAGGAATCAGTCCTCCTGTATATTCTTCACAAGAGCCAGGACAGTCCTCTACAGATCCAGCTTTCAAAAGAAGTATACAGAACCTGGAGAAGATCCAGGATTGAACTGCTAGAGAAAGTAATAGCAAATGCCACAGAAGAATACAGTAAGCTCCTAGCAGAGGAAGAAAAAGAGAAGAAAGATTCTGAAGAGAATCTTGAAGAAACATACCACACCTAGCAGGACCGAAAGATCATGTAGAGGTATGTACTTTGAGTTGCACTCAAAACCCTTTCATTGCCATTACAATTTGCATACCACATATCAAACCATATGTATTAGATGCCATGGTTGATACGGGTGCTGAAATTAGTTTAATCAGGCAATATGCTATTCCTCCAGTGATTGTTGGGTTAACACCCACACTAAAATTAAGTTTGATAAACGGGAAGTTGTCTGTAAATACATGGCAAGGGTTAAGATTAATGTTGAAGGAAATTCTATTGATATAGAGTTCTATCAACATAATATGGAAAACTATGACTGTCTACTTGGGGTTGATTTTCTACAAAAATGTCATACATTTAGTATATCCCAAGAACATATACTTTTGTTTCAGCCTCCTGTCAAAATTCCCAGGAGATATTCATTTCAGTCCATAGTTCCTTTACCTCAAAAGGTAAAGACTGTTAACAATACTTGGATACATAAGTCTATATCAAATTGTTCTGTAAGTATAGAAGAAATCATATCTAAAATAAAACAGAATGTATGCAGTGATGATCCACATGCATTTGTTAACAGGAAGAAACACTATTGTTCCTTAGATCTGCAGCTAGTCAAAGACAGCAATGGAAATGAGGTTGTGCCCAGATTCAAGGCACATCACAGAGGAATGCCTCCTGCAGAAAGGAAGGAATGCCATGGTGAAATCCAGAAATTGCTAAAAGTGGATTCATTCAAGAATCCAATTCACCATGGTCTTGCACTGCCTTTTATGTCAATAAAAGGAGTGAGCAGCTGAGAAACAAGAAAAGATTAGTGGTTGATTACAAACCACTCAATAAGTTTATTGCTGCTGTCCAACACCCAATACCTGCCAAGGATGACATCCTCAGAAGAATCAAGGGATCGAAAGTCTACAGGAATTCGATCTAAAAAGTGGATTCTGGCAGATATTCTTGAAAAATGAAGACATGTATAAAACGGCATTCATTGTGCCAGGTGGACAGTATGAGTGGAAGGTTCTTCCATTCGGATTGAAGACACCCCATCCATATTCCAAAAGATTATGGATAAAATATTTGGTGAGTTATCTGATTTTCTAATTGTCTATATAGATGATATTCTCATCTTTTCTAAGTCTCCTAAAGAGCATATTAGTCATCTTGAAAAATTTTATGAGACTGTGTATAAAAATGGGATCTGTCTATCCCCACAAAATTGAGGTCTTCAAGGAGGAAATTGATTTCCTCGGCATTAGAATCAGTTCTGGTACTATCACAATGCAGCAACATGTTGTTGCCAACATCCAGAACTTTCCTGATCAAATCCTTGAGAAACAGCAGTTGCAACGTTTTCTTGGATGTGTAAACTATATTGCTGGTTTTTACCGTAATATAAACTTCGATAGAGTATCTTGCTCAACAAAAGACTTAAGAAAGAAGCTCCTGGCTGGTCTCAGGAAATGACACAGCAGTACAGAGAATAAAAAAGCAAGTTCGTGAACTCCCAAAGAATGACTCTCCTGGATCTCGGCAAAAGATCATTGAATGTGACGCCAGCGAACAATTTTGGGGAGCTGTTCTTAAAGAGAAAGCCGAAGATGATAAAGAAAAGGTATGCAGGTTTGCCTCTGGAGCCTTTCAAGGTTCTGAATTAAATTATCATTCTTCGCATAAAGAAATATTGGCTGCAAAGAAAGCAATTAAAGCTTTCTTGTTTTTGTTCAAAATGAAGCATTCATTCTTAGATCTGATCTTAAGGATTTTAAGAAGAGATTGAATGGCGGTGATCCAGCCAATAAAACTGCTTTTAACAGACTCCAAAGGTGGGGTCTTTGGTTTGATAATTTTGAGTTCTCAGTAGAACATATCTCTGGGAAAACAATGCTCTTGCAGATTTTGTAAGCAGAGAACTGAATACTCCAAAAACTGTTGGGGTTACACAAGTCTTCCATGAACCCCATGGAACTATCTGGGATCACAGGCATGCAAAAGCCCAGATTGACAGTTTGGTCTTGAATGATAACAGGATGTCTCAAGAAGCTCAAACGCTTCTAGTTTCAAGGGATCTCATCACTACTCAAGAATATGCCATGTCAGATACTGAATGTAGATTCTTTGATCCAGACATACCAGGACAACAATATCATACACTTCAAGAACCAATGATAAAATGTTGTCTCCATTGGCAATGGAGATCATTATATACTGTGGAACAACCAGACTTCTTACCAGTCGAAGGTCTCAGGCTCAGACAACTGATACCAAGAAAGGACACTCTATGGCGGTTCGAGTTTTCCAGGATGTGGACTGAAGAACATCCATTGCATTATGATCTATGGAACCGACCTCCATCTCTGGGAGACAGGAAGTATATTTCATCCCATTTTAAATACTTCTTACTTAAATTTCTTCCTACTAAATTGTCTGACTCTCCTCTTCTTAATGTGCATCCTGACACTGCAAGAAATATTCTAATCCAGTGTAAAATTCCATGGTTCGTAAAAGCACATTATTATGTAAAAATAAATCACAGGAATTTGTTGAAAGACCTAATGCAACCCTGTGGAGGAGAATACTTGTTACATCACACCATGGTGATAAGGCCACCTGCTCCAAATCAAGATCTACGGATATTGGACCATTACTTGTTTCCTACAAGGTCCCATCTACACCTAATACTGGAACAGCTCATATGTCCCGTGTCTGGCTTGAACAGCATGAAAGAGGTCTTCCTGGAGCTCCTCAGCGACATGATAGTACTACTTCATCAGATGATGACTGTGACCCTCCTGGTCCCTCAGTCCAATACGACAGTCCGTGAATTTAGTGCGCCTTGCACTCATTGCTATTATGGCAGGCATGTTGCCATATTGTCGGATAAGATTCCATCTTATCCTTTGCTTTTCTTAGTGCGCTGTTAGTGCGCTTTCTTTTGGCTATACGACAGGCCTGTTGTCGGTTTGCTTTTGATAAGATTCGTTCTTATCTTTGCTTTTGTGTCAGTGCGTGGTGGACCCATGCCTTTAATAAAGCTCTCGTGTGATGGTGTCGAGGCTTTCTCGGTGCTTGAGCGCTTGTTTCTTGTAGTGATCTTCACCCACTCACTAGACCGTAGAACATTGTAGCTGCCTCTCTGTTGAGACCACAATTGTCCTCTACCAATGTGATATTGCAGTCACCATCATATTTTTTTATTATTATTGTGATTCCTTTTTCCTTCCTAATAAAGCATAGCAAAGGGTGAGGGTTTGTTTGGCGAGACTCCATGGCATCGGGCTAGATTGTTGTTATTTTATTGTATTAAGAACAATGGTGTACTCCATATAGAGTGCCTTGTGGCGAGGAAAATTCCTCACGTAGCTATGGGCAATTCCCAAGTCTAAAGCACAACCCCTAATATGAGGTTGGGGATTTCCCAAACGTTAGATGTTATCCAAATGAGCTTAAGTAGTGGCACAAATGGTTAAGGATAACATATTGTTGGGGAGCGGTTGTGAGGGGAGAAAAACACATGCAAGAACAACAGGGGCGCTATCGTGCAGTGCAGAGCAGTGAGCATCCGAAGATTGAAGGAAAAAGTAACAAGATTGTGGGTATTCTGCAAATGAATCAGAAAGAAATCAAGGTGGGAGACTTGACAACCAATATTAATCCAGAGCCATGAGGTTGTTCCTAGGGTTGTGGAAAAGTCGATGTTTTTCTATTTGATATGTTAAACTTAATAGTTCACTCCATAATTCAAGGATATTTTTGCAAGAAATTGATCTATTCTTCCATTCTTGTAAGGGTAATTATATATTTTTCCTCCTCTTTCTTACATTTTTTTAACATTGTAGCAGTTTATTTTTCCTAGAAATTATTTTTACTACTTTAATTTCTTGAATTTGAGCATCTAAGTCGGAACCATTCATTTACCTCATAGCGCACTTTTACCCTTTACACACTCAACCCCAACTCGGCCGAGCCAAGATCATATCTCCCCTTTTATCCTTGCTAGCCTCACACACCCTAACTCTCTCCCGAATTTGAATCGTGATTTCCTCGAGTTTCTGTCACATTTGACTCATGCTTTGTCCAAATCTACTATTTTTTAGCTTGGCCTCGAGGATCAGACAAATAAATTTGACGTCTACAAACCTAATACTCAAATTCACTGTGATAACCTATGTTTGGCTCAATTAGAAAACACAATTAGTTTCACTCTGAGATACGGCCATCGATGACTAACACTTGCCTCAATTTTCGCTAGGGTCAATACAACTCAGGTTATAAATTTTTATTTTTAGCTTTCGGTATGAACGTCAATACCTTCACAACAACCATTCTCCACTTCATTCTAGATCGATGTATGCTAAATGATCTAGCCTTTATTGGTCTTATCTAAGTAAATTGATGAAGGAAGAGGATTTTGGAATCAACTCGACTTCTTTTTCTATCTATTTGAGCTCTATTCTACCTCTTGTGAGCTCCATCGAGCTCGCTTCATCTGCAATCCAGGAAACTTGGATACGGCTTCACGTTAAAACACATAACTCCTTTCCCCTCGCATTGGGATCGATACTAAACTAAAGAGTTTTTCTTTGCGTAACTCTCTTAGATACCACCCATTTTATATTCTGAATTAGACACACGCCTCACCCAAGAAAATTTCACTCAAAAACCAATTCTCATCCATCGATTTCCTTTCATCATTTATCGAGCTCCGATCCTTTTCCGTCGAGCTCCACCTGGAATATACTCAACTGCCCCGAGCTCCTCCTGAAGACCGCACAAGATGTTCACATGAGCCCATCACACGAGCTAGCCAACCGAGAAGGCCCTTTGATATTCCCTTTCATCTATGTATCTGCTTTTATTTATATCTTTCTCTCTCAGGGATCTTTTCACTGTGTATCCCTCTTAGGCTTTGCCTTTTCTTTTATAAATAATACCCTCAAGCTCCTCTCTCAAATCGGCACGTGCCTTTCTCAGTACCCATATTTCTCCTTTTCCATTTTACGCAATTGATATGTTATATTTAACATTTCCCTGAAGACATTTTGTCAAACAGATCACATGCATCTGCAAATCACCATATGTTTTATATATTTCCAGTAGTGATAGTTTTCAAGAATGAAATTTCATACAAATCTTGATTTCTTGGAATTTCTACTATACTATTGGCGTATCGTGAAACAATCTAATTCAAGATATCTATGTATAGTATTTCTCCTGCATGTTGTTGTTAGTGGTATGCACTTGAAGATGTAACTTTTTTTTTGTCATTTACCACTCCATTGTAGCTGTTGTAAATGTGAGTGAGACAATATCAAACAAGGTCCAAGTTCAATACTTTTACTTCCTTCATGATACGACATTGCTCAAACCAACATCTATAACCACTAGCGACTCATCAAACTGAGAACCGGACATTGTTTCTCAAAGTTGTTATATAAACTCAAATCATGATTTGGTGGAACATTAAGAACTTAATAAATAATTGTTCTAATTTGTTCCCTATAGATTCATTGTTGCCAATCTCCTAAAGCCTTCCAAATGTCTTTATTACTTCATGCCAATTAAGACCGGTATAAATTCAATGCCCAAATATACCTTGAAAATTCAGTCACATCAGTTCCACCGTGGCCATTGGAAATTAGTATTCTTAAAATCCTTACTTCATACAAGGATGTGTATGAAGAAGTTGTCGCCATCATTCTCAAGGATCCCTAAATTCTTAACGATTTCAAAGCCTGGTAGTTTTTTTCATGGTCTATTAAGCCTCAATAAGAATGACCATTTGCAAAAATAGGTTTTCTCAGTATCCAGAATAGTAGACCAGTGCCCAGATTTCCCCTTTTCGCACTTCCTATTCTCATGTATAACCTATGTGTGCCTAACGTGAGATAAAGATTTGGATAAGTGAGAGCTACAAGGATATAATAATTATATAAGGATGGATAAAACTAAAATATGACTAAGATGAGAGGTATAAATGGGATTTATATAATAGGCTGAAAGTGAGATGAACTAGGAAGTATATAAGTGTATATTGGTAGTGATATGTATAGATTAAGTTTTGTACTTATTATACATCTAGAACCAACATAAAAATTGAAAGTATCTAAGATAAAAATTGAGAAATTTCAGTTTTTTTTTGAAACGCATTTACTTTCCCTCCATTTTTTTCTTGACATCTTTAAAAGTTTTATACATCTAGAACAAGCATAAAAATTGAAATTATCCAAAATAGGTGGGTAAAAGACATACTAAAATATCAAGTGAGATGCAAATTGTATAAATGAATATGCAAGACATAAAATAGATAAACCCTACTAACATATCAACTAAAATACTAATAATAAATGTATATATGAAAGATTTCATATGAAATTTGTAAATTTAAAAATAAAGGAAAGGATGTAAATAGATAAACCTTACTAAAAAAACAAGTAACAAACAAATAGTAAACGTAAATATGAAAAATGTCATAATAAGGCTATACATTATAACAAAAGATGGTATGATGGAATTTTCAACATATGTGAACTAACTAGCCTATGTATAAAATAGATAATATATAATTTTAAGGGGTGGTTTAGATTGTCATACTAATAATCATATTTAAACTATGAATGTATTCAGCTTCATGTTTATAAAGTCATATGGCTTAATGATGGCAATATCTATTATAGCATCACCGACTTCAAGGGAAGTAAAAGCAATAATGAGGTGGCTCATGTAAATTCGAGGGAATTATTTCTCATTATTTTGTGGAAGTTAGGTTTCTTTATCCCTACGAGAAGAAGTTTTAGGAAAGGTTTTGAGCCTGAGGTGGGTAAAGAAAGAAGGGGCCACGTTTTTCATGTGTTCCTACTTCCAAGGGTGACTTTAGAAGCATGGGTGGTGATTTGGTATGCATTGGACCTGATTCCACCAGTGGAATCAACAAAAATGTTCGGAAGATCTTGGAAAAAACAGGTATGTCCTCCCTTTTTAAATGTTTCAAAGGTCATAAGGAGGCTCTAAGTCTTGAGATTGGGCGTCAATGGGAATATGGTAGGGTCAACATTAGAGTTTACTCCACTACTACTTTTTTTATTATATTGCCATCGAGATTGACATGAAAAATGCAGGTAGGAGTATATACAAACATAAGAAAAAATAATGAAGACGTTAAGAATTTATTTATTAGGAAGGAAAATCGTAATCCTCACTTTGCAGGGTATGAGTGGGATTCTATACCAGAGCCTTATAACATGATTTTCCTTCATTTGATGCAATTTATCACTCTTAAGGTAGGTCAAACACTATGTATGCCTACCATTTTCCAATTCTCAACTATATGTCATGGTACTCTTTTCAACTTTCCTTACTTTCTCCATTGATTGCTCTGTAAATCCATTAATCAATTTCAGAAGGGTTTTTAAAAACTCCTCTCCACCAAGGTCTTATTATGGCTTTGTTTAAAGTGGGTTATGTTGATTTTACCAAGTTTGAAAAATTCGAGGGCATCCTTAATGAGGATGTTATTATCAACGAGGGTAAGGAATCTATGGAGCACAAAGGTGGTGAAGAGTCTTTCCCCTCTTGGTCTAATGGAAATGAAGTCTCTGTTATGCCTTCGAGGATTTCAAAGGAAGTTGCTAATTATCTTCAATCTTTGAAAGTTTCCAAGAAGGACAGTGGTTGGGTTGAGAGTGCGGGGGGATGGTAAAGATTTTCAACAGTGCAGATATGACATTGAATTAAATAAAAATATGCTCAACATTTTGCTTAAAGAATGAAATGCAATCAAAGAAAAGATGGAGATTTTTCCCATATTAATATGGAAAGTGTTGATGACATGTGCAAGGCTTTGGGGGCTGAGATTCAACAAATGAAGGATAGTATCATGCAAATTAAAATTTGGATCCTTTTAAATATAAAGAGCACGATTGAACATCTTAAAATATTGGCCAAATTGGTCAAAGCTAAAATAGCTGGATGCACAGGGAAACGAGTAAAAAAGGAAAAGGAAGGACAAGGCTTGTGAAAAAATGAATGAATCTATAGGTGAGCTTGCCAATAACTGGACCGATGCATTAGAAGATTTGGAAGGGCAGTATTGTTTTTACTACATTTGTTTCATTGGCATGCTTTTTATCATTTGTTGTTAGTTCTGGTTTGTAATATCTTATATTGTTAGTTAGCTGATGGTTTGTAAGATGTGTGTATTGATAAATAGTTAATAAGAGGTATAAAAAAGTAGATTATAATATAGGAGGAGAAAGGGAAATTAAACTCTCAACTTGCGGCGGGTAACATTTGATACTAATGTTTTTGAACTATTTTTATAGAGAATTTGATAGCCATCAAAATAATTATAACTAACACCATGATAGGAGTAAAAATGTTAGGGGAGAATTGGGATGAGATGTTCAATATTTTTTCCTTAATGACATCATAATCTCTACAATATTGCACATCATTCCCTCAAACTTCATGTCATGTGTAATATGGTTCTAGCTTGATTTTGATGGATATGTTGTACATACATGTGAATCACCTCTATTTCTCAATATGAACCAAGAACGTTTAGATGTTTAAATAAATAAGTAAATAAGTTATGTATGGATATTTTATCTAATTGAATGGAAATAAATTTAAGTAAACTATAAATTGTTATGTTGATCTTGTAATACATGTTGAGTAAGTAATGCATGAATGAAGGTCTTGAACAATGTTAACGATAAGTTACTATGGTCATTTGTATCATATAACCATTGATTAAATGTGAATGATTCTTGAAGTGTCTTTTATTGTTTAAATTATAATAAGTTAGGTAAGTAATGAGGTCTAGTTCTTATTGGGGTTAGTGAGCTTTGTTCTTGTATAAATTTTACATGATTGTGATGTGTGTCTTGGGAACTATGATCAAAGTTTCTATACCATATCGAATCATTAGGATAAGGAAAAACTATTAAGTATACTTTGTCTTATATGGTTGTAGATAATCCTTGAAAAATATGTTTATTATAAATATAATACATGTATAACGTTATATGTACTAGTTGATAAAGGAGGAATGAGTAAATTGAGGCTTCCTTCTTAGTAGATAGTAATACAAATAATGTGAATCATTGGTAAGGAAGTTTTAAGTGTTATCTTATGTGGTTATCGATTTATTAATGTGTATTGTAGAAACAAAATATTGTTATGTAATTCACCTTTCCATGAGATTGGATCTCAATTCCTTTAGATAAAATTTTATGGTGGTTCTTACAAAGTATGTATCTTTTTATGTATTTTGATTAATCCTTAAATGTTTGGATATTATGATGAATTGAGGGAAATTAATTACTATTCTAAACTAAATTGGCCTTGGTCATTTAATTAGACGCCAAATATAAAATGATATAGTGACTTATCAAGTAGAATTTGTGTTGGCATTTAATCTAAATTAGATGATTCTTCTTTATGCTTAAGTGGACTAGTAGCAAATAATTGTGATTATTTGGTAGTATGACGTGGTGATGGGATTATGATACGCTTAACAAAGGACTCCTTGTTTTTATACAATCTATCTTATTCCTAAACTTGATTATTAAGATGGATGATATTGTTGAATTAGTGTTTCTCCAATCTTAACATTTGAGTTGTATAATGTTGAATGTTAACATTAACCTCATTTATTATAAATGCATATATGTTGTGAGATTGTAATGATTTTTAATTATTGTCTATTAATCAATTACATTTCATCGCACCCATGGTAAGATTATTATTCCTTAAAGCTTAAGGAGACACATTTAAAGTTTGATGGTACGATGCATTTACAAAATAGGTACACCACTACCAAAATGAAGGAAAAATATGTTCATATGTAAAATGTTCTCATATCTAGATAAGGTAAAATATGTTCTTATGTCATGATCAAGGAATGAGAACTACCTTGGGATCTTATTGTGTATAATTTGTTGATCATTTTCAATCATGTTAAACTTAATAGTTTAATACCTACAACACTTCTCCTATGAACTCGTGTGATCTACAACCATTAGTGAGATAGATAATTGATGTATCGATCAAAAGATTAAGGTTATTGAGTCCATAACATATGACACTTATTGCTTATAAGGAACCATTTGTTAACTTCTCGTAATTTTCTAACCAATTTCTTTGATACGGACCGATGTGACTTATGTGTTATATACAATACATCTTATGAGAACTACATAAGGCTTGATCCTTATTGAGGGTATTGAGTGCAACACTTGGTTCTACCATGGATAATCTAGCCAATATGATATAATTATAAACAATGAAAAACATTATCAATCCAAAGTTCTACATATTGTTTTTACAACGACGAGATCTAATGCTAGTAGACTAGCAGTCACTAAGCTAAACCTTGATTTTTTATTTGATCACTATTTTGATAATAAGAAATTGGAGATCCTAGCGGTAGCCAATCCTTTCCTTTTAATAAGTAATGGAGCTTGTCGGCCGCTAATCATTTTACTTGATATGAACTGATATGAATTATGTGTTACACACAATACATCTTATGAGAAATACATAAGGTTGGGAACCTCTTGAGGGTATGTATTGCAACACTTGGCTTCACCAGGATAGTCAATCTAATATGATACAATTATAAATAATGAAAAATAATAGTGATCCAAAGTTGTGCAAATAGTTTTTACATTATTGAAGTGAATCTGGAAAATATAGAGGCAATCGCCACTAGGCTTCTCCTCGCAAAATAATTGGACAATATAAAACATGTATTATTATTTAGTAACTCCTATTGAAAGGAATGGCTTAGTGGTTGTTAATACCTAAGTAATGGAGCTTAGCGAGCTAAGCATTTTCCTTTATATGAACCGATATGAATTATGTGTTATACACAATATATCTTATGAGAACTACATAAGGCTTGATCCCTCTTGAGGGTATGTAGTGTAACACTTGGCTCCGCCAGGATAGTCCAACCAATATGATACAATTATAAATAATGAAAAATACTAGTGATCCAAAGTTGTACAAATAATTTTGACATTGCTACAGAATCCTAGAAAATATAGAGGCTAGTGGCCGCTATGCCTCTCGTCAAAAAATAATTGAACAACATTAAACATGCATTATTGTTCATTAACTCTTATTGAAAAGAATAGCTTTGCGGTCACTAAGACCTAACGTAAGTAATTGATCTTAGTGGTCGCTAATCATTTTCCTTTATACGGACCAATATAAATTGTGTGTTATACACAATATATCTTATGATAACTACATAAGGCTTGATCCCTTTCAAGGGTTTTTAGTGAAACACTTGGCTCCACCAAGGATAGTCTAGAAAATATGATACAATCATAAATAATCAAAAAAGTAGTGATCCAAAGTTGTACAAATAGTTTTTACATTGATGTAATGGAATCCTAGAAAATATAGAGGCTAGCGGGTGCTAGGCTTCTCGTCCAATAATTAAATGGACAACATAAAGCATACATTGTTATTCATGAATGTCTATTGAAAGGAATTTGTATGGAAAAATCACAAAGACACCCGAATTCTTCATTTGTTGATGGCTCATGTGGTGTGATTGCACAACATGGAGATTTTCCCAAAGTGTGGGACTTTACGAATCGAGAAATATCTCCGGAGAAAGGTCGGTTCCTATTCTTAAATCTAGAGACCACACACCCAATTTCAGAGAAATTTATCTAATCCTACACTAATTTTCCAAGGAGACAGGGAAGAAGGATTACAAGAAATTAAACCTAATCTAACTGGAGGTGATGCACCAATAAGGAATGTTGGATAATTTACACTTGCATGGAGATGAAACAAGCAAATTTGAAGAGGGTAATCTAGTACCACAAGTCAAAAATACTACTACACATCCATTAAAAATTGTAACAATAATTTAACATGCACAAATAACGTTAATTGTAGTGAGAGATCAAGATAGAGACAATAGAACACAAAAGAGGGTTAAAGTCATCTGATTTGTATTATTTCTCCAAAGAGTGATATAGTGCATTACGAGAGGGCCAAAAGGCATCATATTTGTATTAAAATTTTAATGGGAGGTCTGAGCTCCACAAAATTCTCATGGACAAGAAAGAAGGGAGGGGCAAAGGTAAAACATCCAACCTTTAGAATTGATCCCCTCCTTACAATTTATAGTAGAAATTTGCAAGAGAGGAGAGAGAAAATAGAACCCAAAATTACTCCAAATCCTTCCAGAATCATCATTAGATCCCTACCATGAGTGTGGAGGATCTATAAAATATTTTCTTCATTAATGGCGTTGTCTTGTGCTCAAAGAAAATACTTGTGGTTGCATCTAGGTGTAGTTCTTTAGCTTTTATAGCTTCATTATTAATTTTCACCCACAAAACCCATTAATTTCCTATTTTTGGCTACTCCATCTTGTATATCCCAAAAATATCTTTCCAATGACTAAAATTTTGTTAAAATTGGATTTAAAAATGTAGGAGTTATGGAAGTTTGAAGTTTAGGAATTGTATAGGATTTTTTCTTTATCTCAAGCTCCATCAAGTTGTCTTCACCACCTACCGAGCTACATTGTTCTACCGAACGAGCTATGTCTTCAACATGCCAACTCATTTGGTTCAGTCTTCAAGGAATGGATCGGTGGTTTGTTTCAATTTTTGGGTGGGAGTTTGAATTACTTCGTGGTTTTAAACCCCAAACTTTGAAGAAATCATCATGCCCAGATTTGGGCTCTTACACCGTCGAACTCCGATCTAAACCTTTGCAAGTGAGCTTCCTCAAAACCCAAAATTCTCCAACTCATCACGTCACCAACCTTTTTGGACTTTGGTACTTCTTGTTTTCGAGACATCTCATTTTTCCTTTTTCGTGGTTTAATGTTTGTCAAGTTCCGATTCGACCTTCGTTGACCCTCGAAAGCCCCAAGCCCTTTTGAACTTCGTGGTTTTATGCTTTCGATTCATCTTGTTTTTGTGCTTTACACCATGGGGACCTCAAATTTCTTAACATCCAAAGTCTGAATTCTTTGTACTTTCGGACTCCTCCGACTTGGACTTTCTTGTTTCATGAGCTCTCTTACGCCAACCCTATTGTTGTCATCGAGCCTTCAACTTCGACTCATCCCTCCAATCGGCGACATGGTCGATTACTTCAACCCTCATTTTGACTTGCTCAAGACCAAACCCGAGCTTCCCCTCATTTCCACAAGCCAAGTCAGTTTTCAACTCATCGATACCTACCTTAGAATCACCTCTGCGATGTATTTGTTTTGGTCGAGCTCAGGGAGCTCGGCCTTCCACCTTCTTTCCGCGTTGATGCCTCCACGTCGACCCTAATGTCCCATTCAAGTTCACTTGTTCCCACCTTCCATCAACAAGCCCAAAAGACCTCCCCTAACTTGGCTCACCAAGCTACTTGATGAGCTCCTTTTTTAGCTTGATGGCCTATATGAGGCCAAAATGAAGATTTCGATACCTTGGAGCCCAATTTAGTAATTTTTTTGAATTTTTCATGTTGGATACCTAATGGGAGGTTCACGTAAGGTTTTTTTTTGTTGGAAATATTTTTACACCGATTTTTCCATTTTAGGTCTAGATGTGGGACCCAGTCCCGTGATTCACTATTTTTCAAGATGATCCTAAGGGTTGAAACCCAGAAGAGGAAAAAAATTCCTCGATGTCATTTTTAGTCCCGAATTGACTAAAAATACTCCCGAGACCTTGAGAACCTCATGTGACCTGATTTCAACCTATGGGCCCCTTGAGAGCTTATGATCATATGGGTCATTGTTGTCCAATTTGGCCGGAGGGGAAAAAGTGGATAACAATTTGGTGACTCAGCAGGACATCTTCCTGCTAGATGTTCTATACCAGTATCCTTGTTAAATCCATTGGGCACGAGTCACTATTGATTATTTGAATCGATCTGGACCCTATTGTCATTGAAACTTGAGCCTGCTTGCACGATTGTTGACCTTGATCCTTTCTGTTGCATGCACTCTCAATATTCCTAAGAAAATCTTGAAGTTAAGATTTATGAGAGTGGAAAATTGTCTTGACATGGGATTTTCACATGTTCCTCTGTATAACCCTAATTTGTGAGACTGAAATGGACTATCCTGAATCCTAATTCTACCAAGTATGAAGCACCCAACCCCGATTATTACTTGGCATACATCACACACTACGGAATTTTAAATAAGACATCCTTGGAATTTTCACATTGTGGAATTATATTAAAACTTGAATTTTCTCTTTCTTCCAAAGTTCCGCTTGTGACATGTTTTGGTGACCTTAAATGATCCTGCGAGAGGCTCTCATCTGCTTAACTTTCTCGACATCATGGGGGCACTTTGGAATTCTACATATGGTTGATCTTGAAGGACTCGAAGAATGAAAATTTAGTAAAATATATCCTTATTCCTGATTTTAGTTTCTCTACATTTATTTTCTTTTGAAATCTACAATTGTTCCTTACAAGTATGAGCTTTTTCCTATTACAACATTCCCTAGGAGGCATACTTGAATTGTAAAATTATATAACTTAGGAGCAAAAAAACCTATGCCAAATGCATTTAGGGAAGTTGAAACCTAATCTACAATAAGACAATGTGCATATGCACTTAGATTAATTAAAATCCCAATCTAATACATACAAAGGTGAGGATTTTGCTTTCAGTAGAAATGTTTGAGATAGATTCCATTGACCAGAATCGGAAGTTTTTCTCCTTCCAAAGTAGATAATTAGAAGGCATTTCTACTTTTGCATCTTGTGACCATGCAGGGGCCACTCAAAATGGCATCGAACTTGGAATTCTTGCTCGGCTTTTCCCAATCTGCATCCCATTTCAGAACTAGGTCCCCCTCATGGAAGGTCCTTACTTTAGCTTTCTTGTCAAATGACCTCTTGATTAAGGCCTGATATTTCTCCATTGTTTGCACTACATGATCTCTGATTTCCATCAATTCCATCAGCTCCGCATACCTAGCTTCCATTGGTTCAAATTTTGACAACTCCAACCGCTTCATGAGCTCCAATGCGGGCAACTCCAATGATATATGCAGCTTTGCTTCTTTCCCGTAGACTAACTTATAGGAGAACTACCTATATACCTCTTAGGTGTTATCCTATAAGCCCACAAGGATGATTTACTATTGGTATGCCACGTCCTTTGGTTCTCGTACAGAGTGCTCCCGATGATTTTCAAAAGTTCTTGTTTGTGGACTTCGTTTTCCCGTTACCTTGGGGTAATAGTTTGAAGAGATGCTCAAATAGATCCTATTTGGTGATCTTGGAACCTACGAATGTTAGAGCATTGTTTGATATGATAGTGGATGGTACTCTGAATCTTGTCACTATCCCTTTATGGAAGTCTAGCATGCTAGACTCATTTTCTTCTTTGAGTGTTCTTGTTTCGGTCCACTTGGTGAAGTAATTTGTTTCCGTGAGAATCCACTTGTGACCTTGGATTGAATTTGGATTAATGGCTCGATGAATTCTAATCCCCATTGTTGGGGTTAAACCATATAACAAAGTTGCACGTATCTATAATTAGATAAAGCATATAAGCAATGAATGTGGAAATAACCTTAAGATAAAATAAACAAGAGAAAGATTACACCGTATTTAACATGGTTCATTGAGTGTGGGCTACGTCTGCTAAGAAATAGCCAATATTATTATTCAATGATTTATAGAGGAAATACAATGAAGATATTTTGTCTTCCAACACCTCACGGGGTGTTCAATGTTTTTCCTCACTCAATACTCTTTCTTGCTCACCAAGAAAACTTACATGCAAAATAATTTTTATTTTTCTTCTCTTCTTCTTACTTACCCTCATACAATGCATACATGCATATATATCTATTTTGGGTAACTTAACTATGCTTTTAAAATCAATAAATCATCTTTAAAACAAGTGATTTATTCTAATTTTCATCAAAAACAAAAGCAACGTGTCACACAGTAACCGTCGATGGTTACTTCCTAACCGTCGATGGTCACTTCCTAACCTAGACTGACTGACACTAGTTACACCCTGACCAATGCCGATTATTTTCAGAACCAGTAACATGTAAAAGCAATTTTCTTGTGAAGTAATTAAGCTCCATACTCAACAATCTCCCACTTGGAGATCAATTATTGCACTATACTGTGCATCACCATGCTTCGTTCCTTTTCCTTGGCCCATTTCTTTCTCTTCAAGTCTTAAACTCAAAGACCAATAGAAGTGGAGTGAAGCTCCAACTTCTCCCTTACCAATGGCTTCGTTAGCATGTCTGCAGGGTTCTCATCCATATGGATTTTCTCTAACTTTAGTTGTTCATCCTCTAACACCTGCCATATGAAGTGATACCTCAACTGAATATGTTTTTTTCTTGAATGAAATGTTGAGTTCTTTTCTAGATGAATCATGCTCTAACTATCACTGTATAATCTGTAATCCTCTTGCTCCTTACCCAAATCTTTCATGAACCTACTCATCCATATCATCTCCTTGCTAGCTTTTGTAGCTGCAACATACTCTGCCTCTGTAGTAGAAAAAACCACAACCTTCTACATTCTCAAAATCCAAACTAACCGTTTCCACCTACGGTGAAAATATATCCAGTGGTGCTCCTACCATCCAAATCTCAAACCATATCTCGAATCAAAATAGCCGCATAAAGAAGTATCTCGACCCTCCATATCATAAGTCTATGTCGGGTGTCCCTCTCAAATACCTGAGAATCCATTGGACTACTTTCCAATGTTCTTTATCTGGATTAGACATAAACCTGCTCACAACTCCCACTTCCTGTGCAATGTCTGGTCTAGTACAAACCATGTCATACATAAGACTTCCTACTGCTAAAGCATAGGGAACATGTGCCATGTACTGAACCTCCTCATGTGACAAAGGACACTATTCTTTGCTTAATTTGAAGTGTTCACCATAGGTGTACTAACAGTTTTGATTTTTGGATATTAAACCTTTCTGACAACACCTTATTGATATAAGCCTCCCGAGACAAATACAACTCATTTTTCCTATCTCGGTGAATTTGCATGCCAAGGATTTTCTTTGCAGCTCCTAAATCCTTCATTACAAATGTGTGAGCTAACCTTTCTTTAAGTTTACCAATGTCTTACATACTAGATCCTGCAATTAACATATCATCCACATACGAATGAGAATAACATAGCTCCCATTTTCAAGCTTTTAAAATAAACACAATGGTCAGATTCACATCTCATATAACCATGCTCATGCATAAAACTATCAAATCTCAAATACCATTGCATTGGAGCTTGCTTGAGCCCATATAGGCTCTTTTTCAATCTGCACACAAGTTCCTCCTTTCCCTTGAATTCATAACCAAGCAGCTCATCATATATAATCTCTTCCTCCAAATCACCATGAAGAAAATCCGTCTTAACATCAAGTTGTTCTAAATGAAAATCTTCTGTTGCAACCAAACTTAGAACAGTACGAATAGAAGTCATCTTAACTACAGGAGAAAAAATCTCATCAAAGTCAATACCTACTTTCTATGCAAATCCCTTTACCACAAGCCTCACCTTATACCTTTTCAATCCACCCTCTTCTTCCTTGATTTTATAAACCCATTTGTTTTGCAGTGTTTTCTTACCTACTGGCAACTTGACCAAATCCCATGTCTGATTTTGTTCCAAGGAGTCCATCTCCTCATCCATGTCATGCTCCCACTACTCGTGGGTATCTACCTACATTGCTTCTTCAAATATTTATGGTTCACCACTATCAGTCAATAATAAATAAGAAAATGAAGGTGAAAATCTCTTTGGAGGTCTACTTACTCTTTGTGACCTTCTCACTGAGATCTGGGGTGTCTGGGGCTCATTTTGTGCCTGTTGCACATTCATGTCAATCTCTGTCAGTGACCGATGCTGGTCACCTATAACCAACCGCGGTTCCTCTGCCTGCTAACCGATTGATGTTGCCTTACCGACATCGGTTTTAGGAGTACCAACTTCGGTTCTTATAGCTGACTTCTCTAAACCTGATCCTGTCGAATTGGCGATAGTTATCCTAAATGACATCGGTTCCTATAGAACCGACATCGGTGTCTGTGGATGTCTACTTTAGGTCTAAAAATTGATTTTCCTTCAAAATCTCCTCAACTTGTTCATGTTTAGGCACCAAAACCTGATCCTTGTACATTCTTTTTTCATTCCAATCAATGTCATGACTCCTAACAATATTAGAATCTTCTAAATCCCAAAATCTATATCCAAAATCACCAAAGCCATAACCAATGAAAGTACATCTCTTAGATTTAGCATCCAACTTCCTCCTATTTTCCCTATCAACATGCACAAAAGCTTCTGAGCCAAAAACTCTAAGAAAAGAAAAATCTACCTCTTTTCCAGACCAAGCTTCTTCTAGTATTCCACCATCTAATGTTGTTGAAGGCCCACGGTTGATCAAGTATATTGTTGTATCCATTGCTTCTACCCAAAACTTCAAAGGAAAGCCAAGCATGTATCCTCATGCTTCTAGCACGTTCCATGATTGTTCTGTTCATTCTTTCTACAACTCCATTCTCCTGGAGTTCTAGGAACCATTCTTTCTCTTCGTATTCCATTCTTTGAACAATAATCATTAAAATCCTTGTTGTAGTACTCACCACCATTGTCAGATCTAAGGCACTTCAATTTTTTTAAAAAATCATTTTCTACAAGGGCTTTCCATCTTTTAAAAGTTTCAAAAGCATAATATTTATGTTTAATACAATAGATCCATACCTTCCTTGTGGAATCATCAATGAAAGTCACAAAATATTGGAATCCTCTAATAGAAGCTACGTTGGCTGGTCCCCACAAATCTGAGTGTACAAACTCCAATTTCTACTCCTTCTTTGTTGACCTAACCTTGAGAAATCTCACTCTCTTCTACTTTCCAAATATACAGTGCTCACAAAATTCAAGATCTAATTGTTTCAAATCTAATAACTTACCCTTAGCCTTTAAGATCTGCATTCCTTTTTCACTCATATGGCCTAGCCGATTATGCCACATGTTTGTATTTGAATCTGTAGTAAATAGCACAGAAAATGAATCAATAATACAGGTAGATAGATATAAATTTCCTACCTTCTTACCTCTTGCCACAACAAGAGATCCCTTAGTAACCTTCCAAGAATCGGCTGTGAATGTAACCACGCACCCAGATTCACCAAGTTTCCCTATAGATATTAGAATTTTTTTAGGCTTGGCACATGCCTCACATCTTTCAATACCCATGGGTTTCCATTATGCAACTTTAGATAAACATCACCTTTACCAGTAATATTACATGGCTCATCATCACCTAAATAAACTTGTCCAAAATCACCCTGAACATAATTTCTAAAATAACCCTTATTAGGGGTAGCATGGAAAGAAGCTCTAGAATCTAACACCCAAGATTCTAATTTATTATCCAAGGAGAGAATAAGGGCATCTTGTTTTACCTCACTTGCAACGTTTGCCTCTTTACCTTTTTCTTTACCTTTGTCTAATGTATTCTCTTTTTTTCCTTGGACCAACACTCCTTCTTTACATGTCCTCTCTTTCCACAATTCCAACAAAGTAAATCTTTGTACCTGGATCTAGATCTGCCATGTCTTGACTTTGATCTCCCATTATTTTTTCTCTTAGATGATCTCTCCTTAGATCTTCCCACTTTCTATAGTTAAAGTGTTTCAAAATGATGCTTCTACTTGAGATTTTCCTACATATTTCCTCATTAAGAATTACACTAACCACATCATCAAATTTCAATCCTTTAGAAACAGATCGTTGTATTACTAACATCCATTACCAAGTTATCCCAACTATCTGGCAAAGAGCATAAGAATAAAAGTGCTTTCACTTCATCATCAAACAAAATTTCTACTGATTTTAATTGATTTACAATAGACCGGAAATCATTCAAATGATTAGATACAGATCCACCTTCTTGCATCTTAGAATTAAAAAAAATCATCAAATATACCTTATTTGAAGCACTAGGAGTTTCATACAAATTTGCTAAAGATTTCATCAACTCTACCGTGGGTTTTTTCATCTGCAAAATTTGAAGCCACCGACTCTTCTAGGCTCAATCTTATAGATCCCAAAGCCTTTCAAGAACCTTCCACTCTTCATCACCATCGTACTCATCTTTCCATGCTCATCCAATGGTAAGTATAGATATTTCTAATACAAATAATCTTCCACCTGCATCTTCCATAGTTGATAATTACAACCATCAAATTTCTCTACTTGGTATTTACTATCTTCTGTCATTGCTTTTCTCCCACTCAATCAAAAAACCCTCTGAAAGTAAATCTTGTCAACACACAAAACCTCCAAACAAATCTCTGATACCAGTTGTTGGGGTTAAACCATATAACAATGTTACAGATCTATAATCAGATAAAGCATACAAGCAATGAATGCAGAAATAACCAGAAGATAAAATAAACAAGAGAAAGATTACACTAGATTTAACATGGTTCACCCAGTGTGGGCTACGTCCACCAAGAAATAGCAAATATTATTATTCAAAGTGATTTACGGAGGAAATACAATGAAAATATTTTGTCTTCCAACACCTCACAGGGTGTTCAAAGTTTTTCCCTCACTCATCTACTCTTTCTTGCTCACCAAGAAAAATTACATGCAAAATAATTGCTATATTTCTTCTTTTCTTCTTACTTACCCTCATACAATGCATACATGCATATATATCTATTTTGGGTAACTTAACTATGCTTTTACAATCAATAAATCATCTTTAAAACAAGTGATTTATTCTAATTTTCGTCAAAAAATAAAAGTAGCGTCGCTTGATGTAACAATCGATGGTTACTACCTAACCATCGACAGCCACTTCCTAACTTGGACTCACTGACATCGGTTACACCCTGACCGATGCTAGTTACTGTCAAAACCAGTAACATGTAAAAGCAAGTTTCTTGTGAAGCAATTAAGCTCCATACTCAACACCCATTACATGAATAGTTGGTCAACTAAAATTGAATGCAATGGCATTTTTGATAGCCTCTCTTTCCCTAAGAAAAATGCACATTTTTACACTTCTTAATCCAAGTGTGGAAGTCACTAAACACTATGGGCCAATAATAATCTGCCTTCATTATCTTGAGAGATGTTACTCATGGGGAAAAATGACCTCTGACCTCTCCATCATGAAACTTTTGTAGCACCTTTTCAACTTGAATGGTACCAATGCACCTCAACAATACTCCAATGATGTCCTTTTTGAACAAAACACCCTCAACAAGAACATATGGAATGGCTTGAAGCCAAAAATATATCCTTTTTTCTTTGATCATTTTTGGAGGGCATAACCCTATTTGTAGGAGATGTATCATGTTTTGAGTCCAACAAGGAGTAGGTACATCATCATTTTCTTGTTCCTAATTATTATGTATCACTAAAATGGATTCATTTTCATCACTTGTCTCAACATGCTTTGACTTATATCAATGTCGTATTCTAGGACATGAGTGATCTATCCTACCCATTTCTCATTCAAATCCTTGTTCAATAGGAAGTCCTTGACTCCCACATGGGATACCAAAGAATTGAACCCTTTTGTTTAAAACTAGGTGCTTGATTTTCTTTAGACTCTTGATTCATGCAAGAACATTTTTCTCAATGAAGAAGTATCTTACTTTCTAGTCCTCCAAATTTTCTTGAAGAAATAAATTGGTTTCTTGGATCCCTCTTTTTTTGCTACACTAAAATTGCGGAAATTGTATCTAAACCTCTAAAGGCATAGAGCACAAAATCCTTGGAAAATTCCACATTTACAAGAGTAGGAGCTTGATATATTACATTCTTGATAGCTTCAAAACTTGCCTTTCCCTCCACTATCCACTTAAATGCCATACTCTTTTTAAACATTAGCATTATTGGCTTGACAAGAGTAAGCGAAATCTGTAAAAATATGTGGACAAAATTGATTCTCCCTAAAAAGATTTGGAGAGCCTTCTTATGACTTGGCAAGGGCAATGCTCTAATTGTTTCAACTCTCTCTGGATCAATTATCAATCCTTCCTTAGAAACAATGTGACCTAATATTTTTCCTTCCCCGAGCTAGGAATACATACTTTTTCGATTTAGGAAACTCTAAATCTCCCGCATCTTTGAAACACTTTCCTAAGATGTTCAAGGTGGATTTCTGCATCCTTTAAAAATATTGTGATGTCATATAAGTATATCATAACTATCTCATTTATCAACCCCTTGAGCACCATGTCCATTGCTTGTTGAAATGTTGCTCCAATGTTTAACAATCCGAATGGAATTTTCCTGTAGACATAGGCACCCCCCTTGGTGGTGAAAGTTGTTTTGAATTGATAATTTTCTTTCACCATTATCTGATTGTAGCCTAAATATCCATCTAGGAGATAAAACCTTTCCAAACTAGCTACTACCTATAAGATTTGTTCCATTGAAGGTAGTGGGTAGTGATCTTTGAGAGATGCCCTGTTTAGATCTTGAAAGTCTACACACAACCCGATTTCTCCATTTATTTTCCTAACTGGTACCAGGTTTGTAACCCACCTTGAATGGTTGATTGGAAATATGATATTTGCTTCTATAAACTTATTCAAATCTCTCTTCATTAGAGGTTCAATGTGTGGGTTAAGCGGTCTTTGTTTTTTCCTAATAGGCTTAGCATCTAGGTCCAGTTCAATTGTATGTTGTTCCAACTTCGATTAAACCCTCTTAGGTTCTCATAACTCCAAGCAAAGACATCTAGGAAATCTTATCAAAGTTTTATGAAATCAGATTTTTCTTGCTCAAAGTGCTTACTTTTCCAATTTGGAGTGTTTTTCCTTCTCCGACTAATATAGGTTTTGAATCTTCCCCCTTAACTCGAATGTTTTCTTTCTCTTTCTGAAATTTTTCATTGGGATTGAAGATTGATTCCAATGCCACTAAGCCTTTTGGGAGATTTTTTTCCATAGCTACACCATTTGATCCCCATATTGTTGCTCAAATTTATCCCGATTTCTAGCTACAAACTCACCTCTTCTTGTAGGAAATTGATGATCTATTGATCGCTCTCGAACACCTGCTAGCTTGTGTTGTTATCTAGAACTGTTGGCCTCACCACTCTAATTCAATTGTATGTTGTTCCAAATTTGTATTAAATCCTCTTAGGTACTCATAAATCCAAGCGAAGACATCTGAACTCTTATCAAAGTTTTATGAAATCAGATTTTTCTTGCTCGGTGCTTACTTTTCTAATTTGGTGCATTTTTGCTTCTCCGACTAAGATAGGTTCTTAATCTTCCCCCTTGACCTGAATGTTTGCTTTCTCTTTCCAAAAAAATTCATTGGGATTGAAGATTGATTCCAATGTCACTAAGCCTTTTAGGAGCTTGTTTTTCCATAGCCGTACCATTTGATCCCCATCTGTTTCTCAAATCTATCCCAATTTTTAGATGAGAACTCAACCTCTTCTTGTAGGAAATTGATGATCTGTTGATCACTCTCAAACACCTGCTAACTTGTGTTGTTATCTAGAACTGTTGGCCTCACAACTACCTTGATATGGGGTTGTGTTTTATCTCTTTTAATACTATCAACCACATCAAATGTTGATCAATTTCTACAAGTCTATATATAGCCTCATTCTTCTTTCTAGGTATGGACTCGATGTTGAATGCTTCAAAGTCCTCAATGAGATCCCATACCCTATTTTTGTAACTCTTGAGTAGGTCATTCTTTGCGGCATGTTGTCCTTTGACTTGATTAACAATTAGTTCACTATCCCCGAACACTGCAAGTTCTTTATACCTCTTTTCTTGGCCCAATGAATTCCATGAATCAAAGCTTCATATTCAGTTGTGTTGTTCAAACAAGCAAACTAAAATCTAGAAAGTTGAATAATAATTTATGTTTTGTGGTGACACCAACATTGCACCTCCTCCAGAGACACCTTGACTATTTCTCAAACCATTGAAGAACAATTGCCACACTTCATTTTCATCCTTATTTTCTAGCTTGGTGATGCCAGGAGAATTGGATTTTCTTCGTGTATATAATATACTCCTAATTCAGCGTCTTCTATTTCCTTGTAAGGATCAAAAGTGTTCCTTTTGTTCACCCATTCATCCAGAGTCAAATCCAAAATTCCCTCAAATTTATTACCTATTTACGGAGCGTTTAAACACTCTTCTTGATCAAAAGCTAAGCAATTTGCATTAATTGGACTTGGCACATGAGACTCAATGTGAAAGTTTGCAATTGGTTATGACCTGATTCTTGCTTTGGCCCCATACCTTGTCCTAAAAATCATGTGTGACCAATCAGTAGATAGGTACCCACCAATTTTGGTGGTGAAATCACTTGACAATCATAATGCAAAGAGTGGTGGTAAGTCAATTATAGATACATCTTGCAAACTTGTGACATTTGGACACACATGCAATGTAAGACTTAGCCCTTTCATAATTCCAATTGTTCCTACTATTGTTCCATCCAGTTGTACCACTCCTCTTGAGACTAGATCATACTTGAGATGGTCAACTATCCATTTTGGCATTCTTGAGTTGTTTGCTCCCCGAATCAATCATGTAATTGTGCACCAAGTTGTTCCTAATGATCAACGACACATAGAATGGTGGAGGTTTTAAGGTTTTCTTGGTTGACCCCCATCTTGTTGCCTTTGCATTAGTTATAACTTTCTCCATTCTTTGACCAGTTTGACCCATTTGAGGAAGACCGGTTGGCCATTGTTGCTTGCAACAAATCTCTTTGCCATGGGATTGCTAGTGATTCCCACATGGAAATTATCACATCTGTTTTCTTCATCTAGTCAATGATATTGAAATGGGATGGATTATCTTTTTTGCCCCTTACTTGGCACAATATTTTCCCGAACTACATGTGCTACTACCATGGGTGTCTTGGATTGATTTTGTGCACTTGGAGTTGTTTTTGCATTACTAACTCCTTATGGGGTGAGAGTAGGTTAAGAAACAATCAGGCTAGATGGCTTCCCTTCTTTAATCTTCCTCTTCTTTAACCTTGTAATAGTAGCTACACCCTAGAAAGGAGGTTGGTTAATCCCACAAAATTCCTCTATTTTCTAATTAACCAATGTAGTTTCAATTGAGGTGCCTCTTACTACTAATTTTCTTCCTCGCTTGGCTCTTGGGACACACCGACGGTCTAAACCATTAGAGCCTAATTTAGTGCACCATTAAAGCATGTTGATTGGTTATGAGGTAGATTGTAGGGGTAACACCACTCATACTCTGAACAATATTGTTCTCGAGTTGGAACCAAGGATCCTAATGTCGAGGATGCATTCAAATCATATGGTCGAATGGCATGGTAGCTGAGATTGTCCTTTATTTGGATTTTCACTTGTATCCCGAACCGGTGGCATGTTTGATTGAAAGGACGGCCTTTTTCTTAAGCTTGAGGTTGGTATGGCATGTTGGTTGAGATTGTGGTTTATAGAACCTAGAACTTTGAGCTTTCTTCCTCTTAATAGTCACTAATTCATTCGTTAGGTTTTGCGGTAGCTTAATAACCTCCCGAAGTTCTTTGGAAGTGCTTGAAGAAGTAGAAGCTTCATTGTTTCTCTCGATTCTAAGGGCTGGAATGGGATTCAATTCTAGTGCTTGACTAGTTATAGGAACTCCCATTTTTAGATATATAGGCATATGTGGCCTAGGTGCTAACTTGCCTACTTGAATCAAAAAAATTCTTCCCGATGCACGGCTATGTTATAGGCTACGATGACAGTGTTATTCCTCCCATTGACTGTATCATCATGGTTATTTCTAAAATTAAGGCCTTCAAGAAGTAGAGGAAAGAACCTTGGGCAATTGTTCTCATGGCCACCGAGATCTTGTCCCATGTCCTTTGGAATCAAAAATTAAAATATATCATCTGCTCAGTTGGAGCTCTCTTGATTGTTATCAATTGTTCTAATAAAGACATATTATCTACCCTTTCTCCAAATTGATCACAGAGGGTTGTGCACAACTAATTCCAATTTGTTATAGACCCTATTATTAGGCTCCTAAACCATTGTAAAGCCTTACCCTTGAAAGAGGATGTCAATAATTTGACCGCAACATCCATTTCATTAAGCTTGTGAATTGCATGACGTTGGTGATGTCTTGAATCTGCAATAGGGGTTTTATGGTTTTTTCCTATGAAGTAGGGAATGTTTTTTAGTGCTACAACAGAATTGGATTTTGAGCATTTAGGGAAAGTTGACTACTTCCCATGAAGTTAGCAAAAGGATTTGGTGGCATTTGATGAGCCATTGTGATCGGTCTAATGACCCTAGTTAAATGAATGAAAAGTCTACCGGTGGAGGTGTAGATAATGTCCTATTAGGTGGAGACAAGGATATTTATGGTGTTCTCCCTCTCCTTCCTCTGCTGAGGATAATTGCGGGTATACAAATATTCCTTCCTTTCTTGACTCATACCTAGTTCGAATTCTTCTCAAGTACTTGGGTAACTATGCTACTATACCACCACTGAGTTCTATCCTTTGGAGTCGCTATATGTGTTGGGAAATGAGCCTCTAAAGGCTAGATTTTGCCAAGTCACACACTAAACTTGAAAAAATGAAAATGAGAAATTTGAAGGACCTACATGTTTGATCTTCTAGAGGTTAAAATTTTCCTTGAAATGACAGTCCCGAAATCCCAAAATTTTAGACTTTCGAAACCCGAAAGTTCTGAAAACCCAAAATCCTGAAATAGTGCATAGTGAAAACCTCTAAATCTCTAAAACCCAAAAACCCAAAATTCCAAAAATGCACTATTTCCAAAGCCTGAAATTGTAAGAATTTCAAAAGTTTGAAACCCTAAAATTTGAAGCTTGGAGAAACCCAAATCCTCAAACACAAAATTCTCAAATCTTGAGATGTCCAAATCCCGAAACCCAAAATTCAAAAAAATCTGAAATTTTGAAAATCAAAAACTTAAAAATCTAAGGATAGCCTTTTGAAGATTATTCTCTGATCTATCTATTAGTGAAATTTGGACTTTTTTTTTTAATGAAAACCCCTAAAAATTGAATTTGAAACTCTACCTATGAAGTGAAATGTCCAAAATTGGGAAACTTGTAATTTTCTAAGTTTGAATTTCTTGAAAATGCCTTCAAAGCTTATGGAATGACTTCTTTCGTCCCACCGAGTGTGCCAAAACTATTATGGCAAAATCACAGCAAGACTTCCACAGAATGCTTTGTTTATTGATGGTTCATTCGGTATGATTGCACAACATGGAGCTTTTCCCAAAGTGTGGGACTTTACAAATTGGGAAAGATCTCAAAGAAAGTTTGGTTCTTATTCCTAAATCTGGACACCACATGCCCAATTTTAGAGAAATTTATCTAATCCGACCCTAATTTTCCAAGGAGATAGGGAAGAATGATTGCAAGAAATTAAACCTAATCTAACTGGAGGTAATGCACCAATAAGGAATGTTGGATAATTTGCACTTGCATGGAGATGAAACAAGCAAATTTGAAGAGGGTAATCTAGTACCATAGGTCAAAAATACTACTAGAAATCCATTCACAAAATAAACACAACCATTAAAAACTATAACAACAATTTAACATGCACAAATAACCTTAATTGCAGTGAGAGATCAGGAAAGAGACAATAGAACACAAAAGAGGGTTAAAGTCATCCACGAATTTGTATTATTGCTCCAAAGAGTGATACAGTGCATTATAGAGGGCCAAAAGGCATCAGATTTGCATTAAAAATTTAATGGAAGGTTTGAGCTCCACACAATTCCCATGGATAAGAAAGAAGGGAGGGGTAAAGGTAAAATATCCAACCTTTAGAACTGAGCCTCTTCTTACAACTTATAGTAGAAATTTGCAAGAGATGAGAGAAAAAATAGAACCCAAAATTACACCAAATCCTTCCAGAATCATCATTAGACCCTGTCTTGAGTGTGGAGGATCTACAAAATATTTTCTTCATTAATGGTGTTGCCTTGTGCTTGAAGAAACTAGTTGTGATTGCATTTGGGTGTAGCTCCTAGATCCTATAACTTAATGATTAATTTTCACCAACTAAACACATTAATTTCCTATTTCTAGATACTCCATGTTGTAGAGCTCAAAAATATCTTTCCAATGATTACAAGTTTGTTAAAAATGGATAAAAAATGCAAGATTTATGGCGGTTTGAAGTTCGGGTATTGTTTAGGGTTTTTAGCTTTGTCTCAAGCTCCACCGAGTTGTCTTCACCACCTACTAAGCTAAATTGTTCTACCGACCAAGATATTTCTTCCACATGCCACCTAATGTAGCTCAGTCTTCAAGGAATGGATTGGTGGTCTGTTTTAATTTTTTTGGTGGGAGTTTGAATTACTTTGGGATTTCGGACCCTCACACTTCGGAAAACTCACCGTGCCCATTTCAAGCTCTTACACCGCCAAAATCCGAACTAAACCTCTAAAAGTGAGCTTCCCAAAACATAAATTGCTTCAACTCACCACATCACCAACCTTTTCAGACTTCAGCATTTATTTTTTTCAAACATCTCACTTCACCTTTCTCGGGGTTTCACGCTTGCCAAGTTTCGAATTTGACTATCGTTGACCCCAAAGCCCCGAGCCCTTTCAAACTTTGTGTTTTTAGGCTTTGGCTCATGTTTTTGTGCTTTGTGCCATGGGGACCCTAAATTTCTTAACATCTAAAATCTGAAGTCTTCAAACTTTCGGTCCCCTCCGTCCCAAACTTGCTCAACGAGCTCTCTTCTATCGACCATGTTGTTGTCATCGAGCCTTCAAATTCAACTTGACCCTCCACTGCGACATGGTCGACTACTTCAACCCCTATTTTGATATGCTTGGTCCAAAACCAAGCTTCCTCCCCATTACCATGAGTTGAGTCAACTTTCAACTCATTGATAAATGCCTTAGTATCTCCCCACGATGTATTTATTTTGGCCGAGCTCGGGAGCTTGGCCTTCCACCTATGTATCCGTGTTTATGCCTCCACCACTGACCCCGACATCCTATGTGAGTTCACTTGTTCCGGACCTCCATCAACAAGCCCTACAAATGTCCCCCAACTCAGCTCACCGAGTAGCACGCCAAGCTCCTTTTTAGCTCAATGGCCTATATGAGGTCCAAATGAAGATTTTCATACCCTAGACCCAATTTAGTAATTTTCCCGAATTTTTTTCGTGTCGATACCTAATAGGAGGTGCATGCAAGGTGTTTTGTGGTCGACATATTTTTACACTGATTTTTCTGTTTTGGGGCTAGATGTGGGCCCAGGGGCCCGGAATTCACTATTTTTCAAGATGATCCCGGGTGAAAACCGGAAGAGGAAAATATTCCTCGATGTCTTTTTCAATCTAGAACTAGTGAAAATACTCACCGAGACCTCGAGAACCTTCCGTGACCTGATTTTAGCTTTGTATGGGGCCCCTTGAGAGCCTATGATCATATTGGTCCTTGTTATCCAATTTGGCCCAAGGGGCAAGATTGATAACAGAATAACTTTAGTGACCGCTAATACATAATACAAGTAATGGAGCTTAGTGGTCGCTAAACATTTTCCTTGATAAGAACCGATATGAATTATGTGTTATAAACAATATATATATTGAGAACTACATAAGGCTTGATCCCTCTCAAGGGTATATAGTGCCACACTTGGCTCCATCAAGGATTTCCGGCCAATATGGTACAATTATAAATAATGAAAAATACTAACGATCTAAAGTTGTACATATAGGTTTTACATTGCTGGAATGGAATTGATGAGGGAGCATAACTTATGATGGATGTAACTTTTGATCCGACCGTTGGATCATCTTGAAAATTTCTAGGGTGGTAGATCTTCATTAGTATTATGTTGGGGCCAATTTTCATTAAAAGGTTGTGGCTATTTTGCCATAGTTTTGGGGTCGGATTCCTTCATCTAGTGGTCTAAATTTGGCTTCGAATGTTTTTTTCACTTTTGACTAGGTCTTAGAGTTTTAATAACTTTTGTTATGCTTTTTAGAATAAGTCAAAATTTTACGTGAGCCTTAATTTATGAAGGCATATTTGGCATGCAAATTTTGGGGTCCATCTGAGGTGTTTTGCTAGTAGGTAATTTGTGGCATTTTAGGGTTTTTAGAGTAGATGTGAAATGAAAGGAAGATTGTAATAATGTAAAAGATTAGTGTGGATTCGGAATGAGAAGAAACCTATTTTAGAAGCGTCCCGGTTTTTATTTAGAAAGCTGTTTGTGTGTGTTTTGGAGGTATTTCAACCTCTTGCAGCTAGATCCACATTAGGAATTCTACAAAATGTAGATCTTTAGTGACCACTAGGCTTCTCGCCGATAAATAAATAGACAACATTAAATATGTATAGTTGTTCCTTAACACCTATTGAAAGGAATAGCTTAGCGGCGCTAATACCTAACACAAGTAATGGAGCTTGGAAGTCCCTAAGAATTTTCCTTTATATGAACCGATATTAATTATGTACTATACATATTATATCTTATGAGAATTACATATAAGACATGATCCCTCTCGAGGGTATGTAGTGCATCACTTGGCTCCACCAGGATAGTATAGTCAATATGATACAATTATAAATAATGAAAAATACTAGCGATCCAAAGTTGTACAGATAGTTTTTACATTTTAGAAAGGAATCCAAGAAAATATAGAGGGTAGTAGCCACTAGGATTCTCGTCAACAAAAATAAATAGACAACATAAAACATGCATAGTTGTTTATTAACACCTATTGAAAGGAATAACTTAGTGGTCATTAATACCTAACACAAGTAATGGAGCTTAGCGGTCACTAAGCATTTTCCTTGATACGAACCGATATGAATTATGTGTTATACACAATATATCTTATGAGAATTACATAAGGCATGATCCCTCTCGAGGGTATGTAGTGCAACACTTGGCTATGCACAGGGGATAGTATAACAAATATGATACAATTATAAATAATGAAAAATACTAGTGATCCATAGTTGTACAAATAATTTTTTACATTGTTGGAAATGAATACTAGAAAATATAGAGGCTAACGGCCGCTAGGCTTCTCGTCAACAAATAAATGGACAACATAAAATATGTATAGTTGTTCCTTAACACCTATTGAAAGGAATAGCTTAACAGATCACTAAGATCTAAGGCTTCATTATTTTTTAATTTTTAATATTTAATATTTATTAATTTTTATTAATTGTAATTTTTAATTTTTATTAAATGTAATTCTTAATTTATATTAATTTTTAATATTTATTTTTTATTAATTTTAATTCTTAATTTATATTAATTTTTTATTTTTATTATTTTTAAGTTTTAATATTTAATTCTTATTATTTCTACTATATAATTCTTATTAAATTTAATATTTTACTTTCTTTCATTTTAATTTTGATTGTTATTAACAATATTAATATAAATAATAAAAATGTTATTTATAATTATGTCGAAGGTGTCCCCTATGGGAAAGGCCCTTCAGGCGTTTCGGTGAGTATGTTAAATTTGGCGTTTGTTTGGATGTTTTTTCAAAGCAATTAAATTTGACGTCCGTTTGATGTTTTTTCAAAGTGATTAAACTTAACGATCGTTTTGATAGTTTGAACAGCGTCAGGACATTTTTTGGATTTTTATGCGTTCTACGATTGTAGTTGTCGATGTCTTTTCCGAGCTATGTTGTAATCTATTTCTGCGCCCCATTCAACCATTCTCAATTCATCCTCGCTCTCCTTAATTTCCTTTAACAATTGCTTTGTCAAGAAGCCATCGACATCACATATTTCTTATCCATGGAGTTTATACTCTCTAAGAATGTGATAACCTCCTCCATCTTTCCTTAATTGATCGCACACGCCCAAATTACACGCCTTGTTGTCATCCACATCAAAATGTTGCGATTTCCTGCGCAAATAATTTTGTTTACAAACTCTTCCTTAATTATATGCATTGGAAGAAATTGTGTTGCCAAATATCTCAAAGTTTACTCAGTAAATAAGCTCCATGGTGGCATAATTATGTTCTTTGCATATACACCCACCCTAAATTGCTCTGCCAATACAATATATACGTTCTCACGTAAAATATAAAAAATAGAATGGAGTTGGGTATGCCATAATTATAATTATGTACCAGAAGACGACTGGTCTCTTACCTAATGGAGAGCTGAAACTTCTTCCCGTGCGAGCGCGCGGTTTTGGTGGGATTACCATTAAAAACAAGTCCATGTTGAATAAGCCGCAGTTTCTCTTTCAACACCACGATTTTCTCCTCCACCCTCCCACATTTCTGCACCCAAACTATCTACCATCATACTATGGTGTATAGATTTTCAGTGCATAAGTAGTCATCACATGTTCAATGTTAAGGATAGGTGACATGGCTTCTCAATCTATCTAATGAATTCTATTGTTTAAAGATAGTACAACATTGCCATTGAGAACAATTTTTTAATATTGCTTTTGAGGAGAAAATGTATAGGATTTTCTTTTATGAAATAATCTTTCGTTGGTTTTCTTCATTCTGTCAATTTATTGGCTTTCTTCTTATAATATGACATTTGTATGGGGTCAGTTGGTTCGATCGGATACTAGGAACTTGCTTAGGAGCAAGCATTGGCAACATCAACTTTAGAACTCTGCAACATCATGCATGGTGGGTCGATCAGAGGGCCATTTCTTGGTGCAAAGCAAGGCCAACTGGAAGATTTTTCTTACAATCCCAAGATCCCTGCAGGTTGTTGCAACTTTTGTATCAACAGTTTCCCCTTCTACTGTATTCTTGCATTCCATGGTGTCTTTTTATCTCAGATTGCATCGTTGTGAGTCTGTGACCCATTATTTTTCTCTCTCTTCCATTATATTGTTACATCACATTGCATGGTGTGCATTGGGTTATTTCCTTGCATTCTTCCATTTTACTACACATTATATTGGATTCTCTTCCACTGTAGTCAAAAATGTATTTTATCCTTTAAAAAGGTTGGCTCACATTTTTTGGAAGTTAGGTAACTGTGGAGATGTTTGGCCTTCAAAACTCTATGTTGCCCTTTGTTAGAGGAATAATGAGCGTCTTGAGTCCTTGTTTTAGAATGACATCTATTGCAACCTTTAGAGGTTGTTATGCATCACAAATGACTTTTACAAGTTCTGGACATAAAAACTCCCTTTTGGGATGAGATGAACTAGAGGTCCTCATAGAGAATTGTTGCATGGAATCTAAGCTTCCTTGTTTGGCTGAGAAATTTTGTGACTCTTTGCATCAATTGTTTGGATTCTTGTTCAACAACGACGATGCTTTACCAGGTTTGATGTTCAGAATAGGTGATCATCGTAATTGTTTCTACGAACAAAGACTACACATACCATATGGGGTTTTACAACAATATCCCTTTTACCATTTTTGTAATTGAAGGCATGATCAGGATCTTGTGATGGTGAGAAGGCTTCAACAATAACAAAATCTATTGAATTGGTCGAGTGGGAATGCATGCGTAATGTATATTGATGATGGAAAGATTTTGAGACAAAATATAACTCCTATAGAAAAAGTATATACCATAAGACCCTAATGTGTTGTGTGGTCCATTTTGATCATTGTTGATGTCGTGGGATTAGAAAATGATATCATTCGAAGGGCTATACCTATCAGGCTATCATGTTTGGATTTTAGCTTTTATAATATTTACTTTCTTCATGAAACTAATTAATAAGTCTCTATAAGTACATGTTAGAAGGTGTTGGGTCTTAAAGTTCATTTGATTGGTATTTTAATTCTATTGCTTAAAAACTTTTCACGATAAACCTAAAATATATTTAGGAGAAAAAATCTCTTCTGATATGTTTTTCATACTCAAAATATCTTTTGTAAAAGTGACAAAGAACACAAAGAAAAGTTTTAACCAATGACCTCAGGTCCCATTGATTAATTTCACTACTAATGACTCGTAGTATAATGGTGTTACATACATGAATAAGGGAAACCTAATATGATACATACACAAGCATACATATATGTGCTAAAAATGAGATCAAAACATCCATAACATACAATAAAAATAAGCAGTGGAAACATAACAATATGGGACATAATATGTAATAAATTCATTAGCCTTTCCGAATTGAGGCCAGGTTTTTGACGTTAGCTCACCCTAATGGAGCGCAACCCTTTTTTTTTTTTAAAAAAACACAATTAAAAAATACAACACAATATCTCATGATCTTCCAAATTCCTAACTGCACACCTATGCAACACCTAATCTTATTTGTATAACCTATTTGACCCTTTGTATCCCTAACATTTGCTATAACTCACTAATGTACCAATTCCTTTATAAATTATGGATGATTAATTGCCCAAACATCATCCCTAATAATCATCAAAGAAAAGTGTATGTCCTTGTACAGTGAAGACATCCATCATGATTAAAGTTTTAGACACCAAAATTAGGTCATACTTCCCTTAAAACCCGTTCATTAAATTAACCATATCCTACCCATTCATATCCCTAGTGCACATGTTAATTGAATTAATTATCTTAATTAAATTAATTAATATCCTCACTTAACCACCTCACCCAACCAACTCACCTAGCCACCTCACTCAAATGACCCACTCAAACCTCATTAATGACCTAAGACCAAGTCTAAACCTATCCTAACCAACTAGGACTTAGTATAAACCTAGACTTAACTCCTATTAACAAACCTAAAAGGACTCCTACTTATCTTTCCGTGATCCATCACTCAAGACTCGAAAGAAGGTTGGAGATCATGCCAAAAATAGCAACAATCTGCTATTTTTGGCCAACCTATATATTCCTTTGACTAACACCGGTTATATCTCAACCGACGCCAGTCACCTAACCATTGTCGGTTAGGTTAAATACATTTCCAAAAGCCTTTGCCTAGGTTGGTCATTCGATTCAAGATCTCATACGAATAGAGACTTGGAGCACTTGAATTTCTTTAGCACTCAGGAAAAGAAGACACATGGGAGCACTACCAACACTAGTCACCATCCATCATCCTCTTCACGATCAAAGATTCACAACAGAGAGAGCCTGAAAGGTTCAAACTACTACAGCGTTAATAAAATGACTCTTCTCTCTAGATCTCTACCATCACCATCCTCATCACCTACATTCTCCAAATCTACTTTTCAATAAGTACCTAACACCTCTTCATTTATCTTTGTTTTCTTTCAGTAAGATTTATTATTCATCTCAGTAATTTATCTTTCTCCATAGTCATACACTTCCTTCCTCCCACCAACCTATCACCTTACCATACCTGGCCCTTTCACCTATTTTTACCCTCTTCTAATCATCCTGAGTCTTCAAGACCATTTTTGACCTCACCCTCACCATTGTTAGCCTCTGTCATGCAATCACGGAGTCTGAAAAACCAATTATAAGAACTTTATGTTAATTTCCCCTACCAACGTTGGTTAGCCAACCGACATTGATCATTTTTCCTAATCGGCATTGGTCATACATCCGACATCGGTTACTTATTTCTGCAATATAGCTCAGACCAATGAGCTAAATACCCCCTTCCCAATAACCCAAAACCATTCTTAATCTTTACCAGACCTTACCCAAAGCTTATACCAAACCTGTAACTCAACACCAACCAATCACCTGACCCATTTTGACCTCAATTACCTTTTACCTAGCCTTTATTATTATTTTGTATGAGATACCTAAATTAGTTCAATTTCAATAGGATATTTACTTCATGTATGATTTAACTAGCATTAATATTGTTATATAAAAGTGGATTGACAGCTTGTTTAGGAAGCATCACACTTCCCGATCTAGCTTCTGCTAGGCAGTCCACTCATTATTTTTTTAACTCTATCTGGTGGTATTGTTTTGCATTTACAAGTAGTTCCTCCTAGCCAAAAGGGATCTCTCATAATCAACTTGGATCAGGAAATCAGAATGCACGCACAACCTTCAACCGACATTACAAACATGTATTCCTCCTTGGCCTACTACCCTTATCTATTTCATTAATTTTCTAAGAATCAGTGAAATATTTTGGCACGCTCGATGGGACCTATCTGGGGTTCCTTGCATTTTTTCATTCTTAGGGAACCATTATATGTTTGTTTCTTTTCAAAATGAATTTAACATTAAATTCTCTCCCTAGGAATCTTCTCTTTCTTCTACTTGTCTCAGTGACATTTATATTTTGGGACTAAAACAAATCCTTCTTTATTTTCTTGCATTTACATTAGTGAAATTCATATCCTTTCCTATTCACTCTTTGTTTACATCGAATATCACATTTTGATTTGGGTTTTAAAATAATTGCATTTCATACTTCTATGTTTGCATTTTTAGCTCACATTAAAACTAAGGGCAACCTATATGTTGGAAGTCATGCCCAAGTTGATGGTTGACATAATTAAATCATAGAGCACATTCTCTTCTCTCTTTGCCAAACTGCACAAAAATAAACTCACACATCTTCTTAAACAACACCTTACCTAGAAGAAGCTTTCAACGATCACATGATCAGAGGATTGACAATGGGCGCCTAGCTTGTTTCTTTGTCCAGTCATTATCTCAGAGAAATGACCACCCCCACCAAAACATTACCTAAAACCATCCTTAGATTTTTCCTTTCATAGGAAACCTTCTTTCCAACTAAATTACTTGATTCTATTCACAAGTCAATCTAAAATAGCATAAGCTAAAGCATAAAATTCACCCATAGGATTTTGTGTTTTTCTTAGTTTTTTTTTGAGTTATGTTTTGAGTTGTGAGGTCACGTTCTTCATTTTCTTTTCTTCCTTTCACACCCCACAATTATATTAGTGTATTTTGACTTTTTACGGTGTGTTAGGGTCCATTACTATCATAATCAAGTTTCTGGGTTGATAGTTTATTTGATCTAAGTCACAAAAATCAAATTCTTCCATCTTTTCAAATTTCACAATGACCGCCGTCGGTTCTTGTCATTGGTTTTCATCTGATCATCATCGGTTTACCTAACCATTTTCGGTTTCCAAATTTTTTGGTCATTTCACCAAAAACAACATTCACCACATTTTTGTTCTTTTTGAGGTTCCTCAGAAGCATCATCATACCTCTAGATCTTTGAAATCACTATCAAATCTAGATTTTTTCTCATTTTCATCAGTTATTGCCCCATTTGTGAAAAATTGATTTCCTACGATGCAGTTATTAGTTAACCTAATCGGCATCAATCACCCTATCACCATCATCAGATTAACCTAATCATCGTCGATACTTTTGTTTTGATTTTAAATTAAAACAATGACTAGTTTCATCTCCCAAAACCTATTTTTCTTCATTTCTTTTGTTTTTCTAGTGTCATTTATAGAGAAAAAATTACCAAGCCTACACCAACTCACATGGTTTTGACTCATAGTCAAGCCAACACCCTTATATTCCATGCAAGCCTTCAGCCACTCCCACCTATCCCATCACCACCTTCCATCCTGTCACCTATGGATCCTACTCAACCCATTATCATCAGTATTGGTGACGAGGAGTTTGCAAGACTCCTTGACCACAACCCCGCTACCTTACAACATTATCTCGCCCATTCCTCTACTCATAATTCATCGGAAAGTTGTTATATGACATGTATGTGTCCATTCCTCCTGCCCTCACCCCCACTTCTACGTTAGCTACCACTAGCTCGGCGTTACCTTCTTCCACCTTACCACTCGTAGTATCCCAATTTGACCCCACATCATCCATATCTTTGGTACCTACAACATCAATCACACGTTTGATGTTAGTTGCTCTCATGGTGTCAACCATTCCTTCATCAGCCACCTTGAGCATAGCCCCGTCTGCACCTACCACCTCATATGTACCTATTGCATCATAACCATCCATGGTGTCGGAAACCCATACTCCATTCAAAAATATCATCCTCTCCGTCCAGCTTTTACCTCCAATCACTACAAGGATCGCTAAATCCACCCCACCTACTTACACATATTACTAACAACCCCCAATCTCGTATATCACCTATTCGGAGATTTTACTCACCGCATCTATTCCCCCTGCGTAGTTCTTATACTCAAGACACCATATCTTTATAATGCCATCCACATCATACATTCATCATCAACCTCCTTATACTGCAAGGGTGCTCAATCATCACAACCTACCAACGACCTTATTAAAATGATGATGGAAAAGATGCAAACATTAGAAGCATCGGTTTCTGTCTCTCTCATGACTCCTTAACCTATGATGAAATCTGCAATGAGCCCATTCATCTGTCTATTCCCATTCACCCATACCTCGATGCATTGGGAAATGCCCAAATTTAACTAGTTCAACAGTAAAGAAGACCCACAACAACACTTGCGGTCTTTCAAACATGGGTGTTATCTAATCACCCACGATGATGCTTTACTCCTACAAACATTCTCAATGTCTTGACATGACCTATGTTAGATTGGTACAGTGGTTTACCCAGACATTCCATTTACTCATTTAATCAAGTGGCGCATGACCTTCATGGACCATTTTTGATCAATATCATCAAGAAGTACACCATGACCGACTTGTACTCAACACGGCAATACGATGACGAATCTATTACAAAAATTTTCACTTGTTCATGAAGCATCATCAACCAGCTAACATTTCAGTTTCCTCAAATCAAGCTTATAGAGTTGTTCACTAGATCTTGTGCTAGGCACATCTCACCAAATCTCCAAGTACAAACCTTCTGTACCTTCGACAAAGCATTTACCATGGCATGAAAACTAGAAATTTGTGCCATTGAAGAGAAGAAAATTCAATTGTAAAAAAACACCACCTTTAAATCAAATGATACCTCTTCCTCTTCAAAACCCCAAAAAAATTATTCAAAATCCAAAGGATCTACCAACATGGTAGTTTTAAAGGCTAGCCCATCTCACCCATCTAATCAATCAAAACCTACCTCCAACCTTTCTCTCGTTCAAGCTTTTCAGTTCAGACGAGAGCAATGAAAATACACTCCAATTGGGGAGCCTTATTCTTCAGTATTAGAAAAACTTCTTAAGGTGGAGCCATTGCTCTTCCACCCATAAAACCACATACTAGTTTCGACCCCGCTCATCCTATGCCTACATGGTACAAGGAACATGACTATTGTAACTATCATCACGTCAAAGGCCATAATGATGGTAATTATATAACCTTCAAGAACATTATCTAGGAAATGTTAGATAATGGAGATCTCGTCCTAGACAACCCAAATGCACCGAAAAATCAAAACTTGCATATCTTCAAGAAGCCATTCCCTAATCATACCTCATCATCTAACCAAAGTGGTGAACCTTCAACCAATGACAACAATGTCTGTGAAGTCCATGTTGTTTTCAAGTCATACTTAGACACTCCCCCGAATTTCCTCCTATCCCCTCTATCAAGGAGATTCTAGCATGAGCTCCTCTACCCATGGAGGAGCCTACTTCAGCTAATCCTTCACCCACGGAGGAGTCCACAATTTCCGCCAATGTCGTTTCACCACTTACCTTGCAACCTAACGAACAACCTATGGTATTAACTCTCCTACCCATGGGAGATTCATCCTCACTTTCTTCTCCATCGAAAGAGGAAACTACCTCATCCCAATTGTTATCTCCCTACCCATAGGGGATCCTTTAGATGCACCACTTGCCTATTGGGGACAATTCCCCATTAGCATTCCAGGATCCCGTTGATCTTCTCTCGGCTCTCTTACCCACAGAGTCCGAAGCCAACTAGTTCCCTATCTCATAGACATATTTTACAAGGATTACCACTAAACCAATGTCATCTCCTCTTACAATAGTGTCATTTTCATGCTTGGCTGATCACTTGGATTACGTTGATAATTCCATGCTTTGGGGACGTCTTCGGCTACCATTTTCAACCCAAATGCAAATGTCTCCTATGGATACCTCCACGATCTATCCAAAGGTATTTCAAGAAACCAAGCCAACTATGACCATGCCTATTGTAACAACTTCTTCTTCATCACCCTCTCTTGCACCTAAACTTTGTTGGTGTGTGGGATCCTATGTGTCCTCAACTCGAGATATGGAGGTTCATCTCACATGGGTTAGGTTTAGGCTTTGCTTGTGTGTTATGCACTAGGGTTACTCGGCACCCTATATGTACCCTTTCATTCCTTATTTATGAGTATGTCAAGACACTTCATTGTCTTTCCTCTATGTGCAAGACTTTGTTTCTATTGAGATAGTTCTTCCATTGTTGATCGATCATTGCGATTACATTGGAGCCATTATGATTCTTGCGGTCATGACTACTTCATGGTACATCGTTTCTAATTCGATTCTCACAAAATCTTTCATGGTATAGAAGCCTGAGATTGGGTAAACGTGCATTTTTCATTTGAGTTGCAATTACTCTTGGTCTCGTTTTTACTCCTCGTGTAATTTTTTTATCGTTATATTCTATAAATTTAGTACTAACATATTTAACAAGTTGTTCTTAGAAATTTTTCATTTTGTTGTGTTCTTCGTGCGTATGCGAGTCTCCTTGAGTTTTTCGGGGGTTTTACAGCTAAATTTAGTTGGTATGCTAAATCTGGTAGATCAGTTAAAATAGAGGTTGTTTCTCTTCTAGTTTATTAATTAATATTACTCGAATTGCAAGTGTTTTTTTAGATCTCTATTTTTCTTTTTTTTTTGTGTTTGCATGGTGGTTTTTGCAAAGATTCGAGTCAAAATTTCAATTTGAAGTTTTGATACTCATCCTGAGCTCTCTCCACCAAGCCATCTCCTCTTGGCTGCAAGCGAGCTCTTCACTTGCTCACCTTCAAATATGGCGAGTCATTTTTGTTTTTGAGCGAGCCATTTTTTTGGCTCTAACCCGAGCCATCTCTATTCTTCCTTGCTCGCACATGTTGGCTCACCCTCTTCCCCGAGCTCTTACTACCTCGCCTTGGCTTTGGTTCCCCATTCCTGCAAGCTTCTTCCCGCATGTCTTCCCACCTGAGATCCTGTGTGAGCTCCTACCTGCCTGTGTTTGATCCTGCTCCCCCGAGCTGCTCCACCCGAATCTCCAACAACTTCCCCCTCTCCACCCAACACGGGATCCTCCCACCTCCAATGGTTTCCACCAAGCCATGTGTCGGTTGGTAAGTTTTTAAAAAAATCATTTATGGTATGTTTTTAATTTTTTGGTGGGAATTTCTTTTAAAAGGGAAAGTATATTTGATTTTTAATTAGGATTTAATTTGCACTAGATCTTAATTAGAATTTCTTCGTAATAACGTAAGTTCATTTAAATTTATTTAAGGCAAGTTAACGGAAAATTTTCAAATTGTAGTGGGAAACCATTCAAATTTGAATTTTTTTTAAAAGGGAAGTATATTTGATTTTTAATTAAGATTTCATTTAATAGATCTTAATTAGTTTCTATTCATAATTAATTATATTTAATTGTAATTAAATCTATTTCTATTAATTACGATCTCTTCATTCTCGATTAGATAAAATAATTAAAATCGTCTTTTAAAATTAACGTTAAATTGTCATTTTTTTAACTCCAATAGCTCTAAAATTAGCCAAATTGGGTGTTTCAAAGCGATAATTTTTTAGGCATTATTGTCAATTTTTTTACTAATTGTGCACTCAAGTGTGCAGTATCACTCCGAGCACCTTTTTGTCTTCTACGTGCCTTTTCGGCATTCTGGAGGTCTTCCGGACTCATCTTGAGTTCCTTTCTTCATTGTATTTTACCCTTATTATTGCTTGCGACGAGTGAGCACTTCTGTCACTATTTTTGCAGCAAGGGGGTATCCTTTGCGTGAGATGCTCTATCTCACAACCAGGATTTGATTTCACCTCCTTCCTAGTTTTTTGCAGTTGTGCTTATATACAATGTCACTTTGTTTCACTCCACGAAACACGATTGTGGTCTCCTCTCTTACGCGTTATTACATTGATTGTAAGGTGACTTACCAACTATTTCAAGACACATGCTCCGACCTAATTGTATCTAATGCACTCAAATATAAAGTGTTGAAACCAGGGGGTTATTATATTGTCTTGGGTGGTTGTGATTCTTTTATGTATTTCTTCTCTTTCTCTTCATAATGGATCCTTCTTCACTTCCTTTTCTTACACCGTTCAACTTTTTCAAGTGGAGATCGAAAATGATTATGAAACTAAGAGGTAAAGGGTTATTCCACATCACCATGGGAATTGATACTAAACTAGATGATGACCCCTAAAAATATAAGTGGTTAAATCGTAGTGATGAAGCTTTAGGTCTTCTTTGCATGTTTGTTTCTCCTGACTTGCTCTTCCACATTGAGTCATCTGAAACACCTAATTCTGCATGGAAAACGTTAGATAAAATTTTTGGACAACAAGATGAAATGAGAGCGCATGAGTTGGAAAATGAACTACTAGGGTTAAATCCTAGTGATTTTGAAAACCTAAAAGCATACTTCTCTAAGTTTTTACACACTAGATTATTGTTAGAGGAATTTCAAGTAGAGAAGAAATATTCTCAATTGATCTTGTCAATTCTCTCTAAGTTAGGTCCTGAATATTCTGTCTTTGTGTCAACTTTTTACGCTACAAAATCTACCTTGGGCAATGATTGGAATATGCCCTCCTTTGACTATTTTTCGTCCCAACTCATTTGAGAACAGGACAAACTCATTAAAATGGGGTCTCTCAAGTCCAAGTCACATGCCCTTGTAGCAAGTACTAGTAAGGAAAAGAAGACTGAAAAGAAGAAATAAATAAAGGATCAACCTAAGAAGGAAACTAAGACCAAAACTAAATTTAACACAAATGCTTCAACTTCTAAGCCTAGAGAACAGAAAGACAAGTTTTTGTGTTCCTATTGCAAGAAGCTTGGTCATAAAGAGCATCTATATATGAGAAAAAAATTGATCACCTTACTCATTTACTTGAAAAAAATCAAATAGGTGTTCCCGAGTCTATCAAACAAAATGCTCCAAAGGTCAATTCTTCTACTGCAAAAGGGTCTAAATCTAATAAGAAGAAAGGAAAGGCCCTTATAGTCAAAGTTGCTCCTTCATCGGTGTGGATTATAGATTCTAGTGCCTCGCACCACATGGCTTCTTCGCATGTTGAGTTCTCCAACATTGAGCCTTGTAGTATGTCCCAAATCACGATGGGTAATGACACGACAGTGTCGGTTTCCGATAGTGGATCGGTAGAGATGGATGGAGGAACATTCAACCAAGTGTTGAGTGTTCCTGATCTCCCTACCAATCTCCTATCCGTTTACCAAAATACTCATCTTGGTGAAGGAATGCGAGTGGAATTTGGTACTAACTTAGTGATTATTAATGAGTTTAATGATGACACTATAGTGGTGAGGAAAGGTAGATCACCGTTCATGGTTGTATACCTTTTCCCACTTTACTTCTAATTCTATGCCCAGTGCCTTTTTCACTCATGGAAATGAGGTTAGTAAGCTATGGCATGAGCATTTTAGACATCTAAATTATCGCTACCGTGAATAATTGAGCTAAAATGAAATGGTCAACGGGTTACCCCATGTCAAGTTTTCTAAGGGTCTTTGTAAGGGTTGTACCCTTGGAAAGCATCTTGAAAAGAACTTTGACAAAGAAAAATCCTGGAGAGCTACTCATCCCCTGGATCTTGTTCACAACAATATCTCTGGTCCATTTATGTCTCCTTCATTTACTAGATCTCTTTATGTGCTCACCTTCATTGATGACTATTCGCGATATACTTGGATATATTTTCTTAATCTTAAGTCTAAAGTCTTTGAACATTTTCGGGACTTTAAGGCTCATCTTTGAGAAACAGTGGAATGGTCTATCAAGGTTCTTTGAACCAATTAAAGAGGAAAATATGTAAATAATAGGTTCATGGATTTTTGTACTTCAAGGGATCTCCTTGCAGCACACATTGTTTATAGCCCTTCGCAGAATAGAGTAACAAAAAGAAAGAATCATACTCTTAAGGAGATGGCCACTTGTATGATTCACTCGAGTCTCTTCCTCTCAGTAGTATTGGGCTGAAGCAATGAATTGTGCTCATTACATTCAAAATTGTGTTCCACACAAGGTAGTAAGAGGGAAGACACCCTTTTTGGATGCAAGCCTGATGTTGAGCAATTTTTAGTCTTTGGATCCAAGGCTATGGCTTGGATTCCCAAAAATAAACGTAAGGCATTGGAACCACAATCCAAACCTTGTTTCTTTGCAAGGTATCCTGGTGTGAAGGGATATCAATTGTTGAATCCTACTTCTCATGAGCTTTATATTGAGAGAAGTTTTAAGTTTGATGAGTCTTCTTCGACTTCTACTTCTCTACCTATTGAGGTTCTTCAGCTCACTAATTCAAATTCTAACTCATCAGATGATGATGTTGTTGAGCATGCTCCTCTTCTTGATCCTCCCGACCATCAGACCTTTGAGTCTTCCGATTCTGACAATAGTGATGATGAGGACTATGTCCCTTCTCACTCAAGTGAAGAATATTCTGACTCTGAGCCTGATCCTCCTGGTCCTCTTTGGGCTAGGAAAACTTTGCAAAGTGTTGGAGATTTAGTTGGAGATACTTCGGATATGAAACGTACTCACTCAGATTTTGTTGGACCATACTCTTTCTTCACCTCTGCTTCGATCTACGGTCTTTACCGGGAGGCTTCGGTACTCTTGAGTGGGATTCTACCATGGATGAGGAGTATTCCTCTCTCATGAAGAACGATACTTGGGATCTCACCAATCTTCTCGAGGAAGAAAAATCATTCAGTGTAAGTGGGTGTTCCAAACAAAGTATGGAGTAGATGGAGACGTTGAAAAGTTTAAAGTGTGATTAGTAGCTAAGGGTTTCTCCAAGATAGCTGGGGTTGATTATACTGAAACCTTTTCTCCGGTTGTGAAGATGAATTCTATTCAACTGACCCTTGTCATTACCAGAACAAACAGATGGAAATTCCATCAAATGGACTTTAAGAGTGCCTTCTTTCATGGTGACCTATAGGAAGAGATCTACATGGAACAACCTCTAGGTTATGTCCATGATCCCTCCCTCATTTATAATTTAAAGAAGTCTCTTTATGGCCTTAAACAAGCCCTTCAGGCTTGATATGCCAAGATGGACTCATTTTTACTTACATCGGGGTTTACTACGTGTCACTCTGATCCAAATGTTTATATTCTATAGCAAGATGAATCCATACTCATCCTTGTTCTCTATGTTGATGACTTGTTGATTGCAGGAAGCTCTTCCTCTATCATTGATCCTGTGAAGATCACCTTGGCCAACGTGTTTTCCATGACTCGACTTAGGTCCGCTTCATTACTTTCTTCAAATCCATATTTCACAATCTAACTCGGGAATTGTAATTTCGCAACCAAAATATGCTCTTGACATGTTTGCTCATTTTCATATGTCGATTACAAGTTTTCTCCTACTCCTTTTCTTTCTAGGGTTAAGCTGGTTTTTGATTGCTCTACTCCCTTGGTTGATGGTACCCTTTATTGACAGTTGGTGGGGAGCTTGATTTACTTGACTCACACTCAACTGGATTTATTTTATGTTGTTAGGATCATGTCCAGATTCATGCAAGAGCCACATGAGCTACATTGGAAAGCATAAGTGGATCCTTCATTATGTTTATGGCACCTATTCTAATGGTAGTCACTATTATGAAGGGGTCGATATTGACTTGATAGGGTTCACAAATTCTGATTGGGCCGATGATTTAGATCATCGTAAATCTACCTGTTATCCCAAATTTACCCCCGATATATTTGGTCAAACACGACCCTGTGTAAGAAGAAATTGAAGAAATGGCTCTATCGAGCAAATCCATGCTTCAAATCTAGCAGACAAGTTACAAGCGGGCTCAGAAATGGAATAGCAGGGTTGGGGAGAAGAAATAATGTCAAAGAACCAAAGGCTCAAAGGAAAATAAACAGTGAAGGATTGAAGTCTTCGGGCTCTGCAAATGACTCAGAATGAGCCCAAAATTGGCTAAGTATGGAGGAGACAACGGAAGCTGCCAAGTGTCTAAATGGTGCACCTCCAAAGATTAAATCTAAAGGGGTAGACCCAAATGAGTGTCGAGATTCCACGCATCCAGAGACCCAAAATTTTACACCGGCCGTTGAAAATTCTTCAACTCGGCGGAGGGTGTCAAGCGTCTTAACAAAGTGCACATTCAAAAGTGGGATCCAGGTTGAGACTCAAACTTGCACCAACCCTCCACGTAGAAAATGGTCAATAGAGGTCAAAGGAAAGTGGGCCAAAAATGAGTAAGTATAGAATGCAGGTGAAAGGCGCCATGTGTCTTAATGATGCTCCCTCAAGGGTAAAATCCTGAGTGGGTTTTCAAATGAGTGCGGGCCTTCCACGTGTCTCAGAGTCCAAAAGGGACAGAGTCGGTTTGAATAGTCAAAGCATTGAGATAGGCCAGCAGAGGGTGCCAAGTGTCAACATGGCGCTAATTCAAGAGCAAAATTAAGGGAAGGTTTCCAAACAAGTGCCAGACCTTCGTGTGTCCCCGGTCAAATATATGACCCAGCCGAGCAAAAGACTTAGCCAAAAATATGAAGAGATTGAGAAATCCACATAAGAAGCCACATGTCAGCCTAGCGTAACTTCAAAATAAAAATACAAAGGCTGCCCTCAGACATGCGCCAGCCCTCCACGTATCCGGTTTCAAAAGGGGGCTGTTTTGGTAGTTGGTTCCCGCCATTTTGTATGACCCGATTCAAATTTTAAAAGGGCATATCTTTTGACTCAATGCTCAAAATATGAAAAATTTGGCACCATTGGAAAGAGCTCAATCTCGTCTACACCATGGAGATCTAAAACTTTAATTTTGGAGAGGTTAGGTGGGGAGAAAATGAAGAAACATCTTCGTGCCATTAATACAAGATCTATTTTCCCCAACAACCAGATCGGATTCGATATGATCCATCGTTCTTCCTCCTTCGAGGTGCCAAACAAGTAATTGATGCAGACATGATAGTTTTGGGGCGGAATTGTAGGCATTGAATGCTTCTTGTTGGTGGTTGTGTTTCAAATTTAGGTTTTCCCTCCTTTTTCCTTCTTCCTCCATGGATTCATCTATAAATGTAAGAGCAAGGATCATTTATTATGTTGGACACTTTGGATCCTTACGCATGTTGCTAAGGACTCCATATTTTCTAGTATTTTGAGTTACATACCTCCATGTTTGGCTCTTGCATGTGGATATCAGCCTCCTTATCATTGTAACAGTTATGTGCATTTTTGGAAGTAATAGAAGCATCATTTGTGACTATTCTTTGTCCTAACATGTTTGCATTCCTTCTTCTTGCATTGTGTATTGTTGTGCTATTTCAAGTCCCCTGCAGTTCCATACTTGGTTGTGTTCCATGAGAACAATCTGGTGAATGTGTGTTTCGTTGTGCTACTCATGCCTAGAGTCCTTTCACACATTCCCTATCATTCTCACTTAGAAAACATAGTGTTCGCCCCTCTTTTTGGTGCTATCACCTTTTAGTGTAGTTTACTTCATGTTATCCTTCTTTCCCTGGTCCCTTGGCATTCTTAGCTTAGTTTCCCCTTTCAACACTAGGAGTAGCAATAGTAGAAAATAGATAGAGGAACCAACCTTATCCGGAGATCTATCCCAAGCTCACAAGGTCCCACAACTTGGGGACAGTTCCATTGTGGTCTTAGACACCTCTATCCTTCTGGATCCAAGACACGGGTGCACATTTGAGCAAGCAATAGTTTCTATCATGCTCAAGTGGGACTAGCATTGAAAGCTCAAATTTCATATCTCTAAGTTCTGGTGTGTGAACTTAGTGTTTCAGCCTTTGAAGAGGCTCATTTCAAACACATCTGGTGACTCCCAATATTTAAGATCTTTGTTTTGGCAGTCCTGAGTGCCTTTCATGAGAAGAGTGCACATAAGAAGAAGTGCGAGCTAAAGAGTCCTTTGAATACCTCTAGTTATCCCCAAGGAAATTTCATTCTAGAAAGCTCACGCATGCATCCCTATCTCCAGCGTGCCACACCCATTCAACTCCTCAAAACATACAACATGCGTGCCCTACTGAATGGCGCACCAACCTCCTCCATTAAGAAGCTTTGTAAACTTTGATGGAGGGAGTCCCTTACTCCTGGCTGTGCAACATGATATGCCAAATGGCGCACTCAAAAGTATTCCTTACTTTACTTGGTGAGAATCAAGTCACCCCTCAGGAGCATATCCAGGATGTAGCAAATGTGTGTTCACTTTATCTGATCACACATAATGATGTAGCAATCAAGATGCTTGTAGCCTCTTTCAAAGGTAAAGCACTTCAGTGGTATAGAGGCTTGAGACTTGGATCTATTAGCACTTAGGATGAGCTAGGAACAACTCTATGTAATTATTTTGAAGACAATTCAAATCACCTATCTTTGGTGGAGCATCTGAGAACAACAAGGAGGGCACGCAATGAGAAGATGATTGATTTCAACATTAGGTTTCATAAGACTTGGGACATAATCCCTCTTGTGGTAAGACCTACAGCCCAACATGTTTTCCTTTATTATTTGAAGGCACTCAATAATGATATTTCAGTTATGATACAATCTATAAGAGGTATAACCTTACCAGCCACTTATAGTATTGCAATAAGGGTAGAAAATAGTCTTATTCGGGTGGGAAAATTAGCTCCCAGACCACCTATGCCCTTTTTCCCAAAAATGTCGCAAGGACCCCAACCTTTTGGGGCCCCTATTCCTATCCCTGAGAAAAGTGTGCAACTGGTTGCCTCAACATCCTATTATCCATCATAAGAAAAAGCAAGATGAAGAATTGAAGGTCTTGATCGAAATTTATCAAACAAGGTCATATCATTAGAAAACTAGCAAAGTGAAGCGTATAGAGAAAATTCCAATTAGGTGCATGGAAAAGGAAATCAGCCTTGGCGAATTAATATGGAAATAAGAGATATGTGCCCAACTAGCAGAATGATAGATGGTAGCCTAATGCATATATGCCTTTGCAAGTTATCCCCTCCACACCTTCTCTCCTAAAGACCCAATGCAAGTCGAGTGGTTGTTCCAGGTTCGTAACAACTTGGCACAAGAGTCGAATGGTGATTCCTTGCAAAATGCCTCATAGTCGATTACCATTGTGCTAATGTTGTGCGTGCCTGCGTTCATGATCCGAATGCTTCATCCTGTGAGCCCTCAATAAGCGCCCATGAAGCAAATAATCCAAAAGGACCAGAAGTTCCTCCAGAGTCCAATTTGATGTTCTTTGCACAGAAAACTTACGTACGATCAACCAAGCTGCATAAGATACAAATAGATCGCACGCCCAAGTTATGGACAACACGAGATATAAGAAGAGAGTGTTAGAGTCAGTAGCGCAGTTATCCCCCAAAAATGCAAGAAAATCCTCATAAGAAGAAAGAATCAGACAAGGCATCATGTAGTAAAAACTTTCAAATCCTTGATAAGGAGGCCCCTCATAAAGTTCCGTCTAAAACAACATGCGCTCCTCATTTGGTGGGCCAAGCCTCAACCCCAACTAAAATTCAGGCTTTTGCACCTGAACAGTCAAGAAGGGATGTTGTTCCCCAAATACACAAGATGGGGGCTTCCATTCAACATTTTTGACCAAATGAAGAGAACAAACATAAACATCATAATGTGGGATGCCTTGACCATTCCATCTTAGCGAGACCTGTTGCATGAAGCTTTGCACAACTACTAGGTCTTTGACTCGGTTATGCGAAGCCACGTGCTTCACAAAATATTTCAAGAATAGGAGAAACAAGTAAGTAAAGTTACTAAAACCCCACAATTCTATATGTCCTTGATTATAGGCAAACACCTAGTGCATAACTACTTGATTGACTCAGGCGCTAGCACTTCAGTTATGCCTAAAAAGATAGCTGATGTATTAGGTCTTAAATATAGCCCTTTGTCTAAAGGAGTCTTATAACTTGATGGCTCAATTATAACCACCTTAAGAGTCATCAAGGATCTTGAGTTAACCCTCCATGCATGTCCAAGCCTGATAATTACTCAAGATGTGTCAATTATTGACTTGCCTCCTCTGTTTTCCCTATGTCTATCGAGAGAATTTACTACCAAGGTGGGTGGTTACTTGTCTTCTGATTGGTCTCATATGTTACTCAAGACAAGGTATGGTACCCGGTTTACCATACAAGCTGAGCCTATATTTTCTTATCATGTAGAGCCATATGTCCCATCCCCTCTCCAAGCCAATTGTCTTATCCAGGAAGAACAAGTTTTAGTTCCTAAAGAGAAGTCTCTTCCACCCTCTGTTCCAGACCTAGTACTTGATGAATGGGTGGAAAGGCATCACAAATTTGATCCCTATGCTGAAGAACTGGAAGCCTATGAAACTGGGCTTAGTACTTATTACATTCTAGAAGAAGACGCCACGCTTATGTATGTGCTCATGGGAGACAAAATTCAAACTAGTCTACGAAGTTATACTTTGATGGATCCAGAAGCAAAAATGGCATGGGAGCAGGAGTGGTTCTCATTTCCCCTAAGGATGAGAAATTCTTCTTCGCGTATAGGCAGCCAGTTTGCATGCTCTAACAATGTGGCAGAATATGAAGCGTTGGTGCATGGCTTGCTCATTACTGAAAAGAAGAAAATTAAAGCACTGCAAATCTTTGGGTACAATGAATTGATCATCCACTAGGTTACCAACAAGTACCGGATAAAGAATAAGCTTATAAATACAGAGGATGGGACCTACTTGAGAGCTTTGATGCCCTTAATTTGTAGGTAGTCCCACACAGAATGAACAAGGAGGCTGACCAAATGGTCGCGCTCGGTTCATAGTTTTCTCCTACTGAGGCCTTTGTCAAAGGAAACACTCAACACATTAAGATGTTGATCGTACCATCCATTTCGAGACAATAACACCAATAGGCAAGTGTTCAACAGTGATGCGTAGATCATCCAGTTTATCCAAAATGAAGCTAAATTTTCATCAAGTATGCAAGCTGATCTCTAGGATAGCTATGGTGACCAAGTAATACAACTTGAAGACAAATAGGTTTCCTAAAGGATTGGTCACCTTAGAGAAAATGTTCATCCCTGATGATGAGTTCAAGGGTGAAGAAAGATACATGCACACCACGTAGGAGGACTGCTCCTCCATCACTATTATGCACGGAAAAGAGTTGTTGCTCAACAGAACTTGTGCACATGAAGAAAAATAGGCCTTTATCTCTCTCTATCAAAAATACATCGATATTTTCTCATGGGAATATGAAGACCTCAAAGGTTTTGATCCAAGTGTTTCTCAACACTCTATCAACCTTGATCCTAGTATCAAGCCCGTCAGACAAAAGCAATGGCCAGTCAATCCAAAGATAGAACCCCTCATGAGAAAGGAACTATCAAAACTCATTGAGGCAAAAATTATCTTTCCTATCAAATACTCTACCTGAGGTTACAAATCTAGTTCCAATATGCAAGAATAATGGTGAAATTAGACTTTGTGTTGATTTCAGATATTTGAATAAGGCATCTCTAAAGGATCATTATCCTTTGCCTTCAATGGAGTAGATTCTGCAGACTGTGGCTGGTGTGCAAAGGTTCTCCATGTTGGATGGGTACTCAGGTTTCAACCAGATCCTAGTCAAGGAAGAGGATCAATTCAAAATAACATTTACAACCAAGTGGGGAACATATGCATATCAGAAAATGCCCTTTGGTCTGTCAAATGTGGGTGCAATATTTCAACGCGCCATGGATATTGCCTTCAAAGGTTACATCAATGAGTTCATCTTGGTTTACCTAGATGATATAACTGTCTTCTCAAAGCAAGGCGCGGATCACATGGCACACCTAGAAAAGGTCTTTGAGAGATGTAGAGAATTTGGGGTATCTCTTAACCCCAAGAAGTGTAATTTTGCGGTGGCTCAGGGACAAGCTCTTGGGTCATGTGGTTTTGAAAGATGGTATTGTGATTGATCCTGAGTGCATTTTAGCCATCCTAGCCCTTTCCTTACAACGCACAAAAAGGCCTTATAGTCCTTCCTTGGCAAGATTAACTTTGTTAGGCGTTTTATCCCTAACTTTGCGGGACTGGTTCGCCCATCACCCTCATGCTCAAAAAGGACATAGCCTTCAGATGGACAGCAGAAGGAAGAGAAAGCTTCAACAAGATCAAGAAAGAGATTTCTTGTGTGCCAACACTCATCAATCCAGATTACTCAAAGGATTTCATCCTTTATGCTTATGGTGTTGATGCAAGCATTATTGTTATCCTAACACAGGAAAATGAACAAGGGCTGGAATAGCTAGTGGCCTTCTTCAGCCAGACACTGAAGGATTATGAATTGAAATATAGTCACATAGAGAAGTAGGTCTTTTCCATCATGTGCGCGCTCAAGAAATTCAAAAGTATGCTCGCCACAAATCATATCAAGGTGTTAGTATCTCACTCATCTGTCAGAGACTTCATCATGGGAGTAGAGATTAGTGAGAAGAGAGCATGATGGGTGACCAAAATCATGGAATATGATGTGACTATTAAGGCCACAAAGTTGGTGAGAGGCAATGCACTTTGCAAGCAAATTGCTGAGGATGCGCAGAGTGAACCTGAGGCTTCATTATTTCTGGATGAAGACCTCCCGCATGTAGAACATGAATAGAATATAGACCTCGGCATGCGTGAATGGATGAAGGACATGATCATATTCCTTTCTGAGGGCGCGTACCCTCCCGGTTTGAACAAAGCAAAGAGAAGGCATCTAAGGTTACAATCCATCCCTTATGTGTTGGTTAATGGACTTCTCTTCAAAAGGAATCTTGATGGCGTGTTATTAAGATGTATCAATGGCATGCAGACTGAGCAAGTGTTAGCAGAATTTCATGATGGATTCTCTGGTGGACACTTCTCTGCCAAAACTAGAACAATGAAGATCATAATGGCAAGTATCTTTTGGCCTACCCTGTTTGCAGATGCACATAGGTGGGTCACAAAATGCAAGGAGTGCACTTTCTTTGCAGGAAAGAAAAGATTGGCAGTGCTTCCCCTCCGACCAATCCAAGTGGATCAGCCTTTTGTGCAATGGGGTCTTGACTTCATAGGCATGATCAATCCACCTTCAAGCATTGGACATAAATGGGTGCTAACAACTACAAATTACTTCACCAGATGGACAGAAGTTATCGCGCTTAAGGAATCAACTGAGGTAGTCATCCTTGACTTTCTCGAGGGTTTAGTCACAAGGTTTGGCATTCCTCAAACCATTATCTTTGATAATGCAAAGGCCTTCCTTAGTGCTAAAATCACTAATTGGGCTCTAAATCTAGGTATTTACCTGAAGAATTCTTCCAACTATTACCCCCAAGGAAATGGTCTGGCAAAATCAACAAACAAGAACCTGATCAAAATCATGAAGTGCACAATGAACATCATCCAAAGACAGTGGCATATAAAGGTCTTGCGCTCACTCTGGGAAGATAGAATCATAGTCAAAAAGGCAATAGGAACTTCTCCTTATAAGCTTGTCTATGGAAAGGAGGTTGCCCTTCCTTTGACACTAGAACTAAATTCATTGGCACTTGCCCAACAACTGGAATTTGAGGGCGCAGATCAGAGAGAAATCAGGATGGCAGAGTTGGTTCATCTTGAAGAACTCAGAAACTCTGCCATGATCAAGCTAGAACAACATCAAAGAAGCAACAAAGAAATGGTTTGACAGAAAGGTTAGGCCTCAAGATTTCAAAATTGGGGACTTGGTCCTAAAATGGGATGCTAACAAAGCTAAGCCAGAGTGCCATTCAAAGTTTGATGCACTTTGGAGTGGCCCATACATCATCAAGTCCTGCAAGGAAGCTAACTCTTTCAAGTTAACTCATCTAGATGGAAGTGCGTTGTAAATCCTCAGTAAACGGATCTATCTCAAACCCTTCCATTAGGTTTGTTGCATCATGTTGTACATATTAGAGTAGTTTTAATTCCTCCAAGTGTGTTCTGCGCACATTGTTTGTTTGTACATAGTTCTTTCCTCTCGCGTGCTTCCTGTGTGTGCACTCTTTTGTTACTTCCAGAGTGTAGAAATGATTCTCAAAGTGATCATAGGGGAATTTCATAATTGAACAAATAGACTCCATGCCCAATGGATGCTTCAGGCTACTGATCTCCTTCATCTAGTAGGAAGATGTCCCCATGAGTTGCCAAACTGTTATCCCAAATTTTCCCCCCGATTTGGTCAAACACAACCCTGTGCAAGAAGAAATTGAAGAAACAACTCTATCGAGTGAATCCATGCTTCAAATCCAATAGACAAGTTACATGTGGGCTCAAAATTGAATAGCAAGGTTGGGGAGAAGAAATAGTGTCAAAGAACCAGAGGCTCAAAGGAAAAGAAACAACGAAGGCTCAAAGTCTTTGGGCTCTGCAAATGACTCAGAACGAGCCCGAAATTGGCTAAGTATGGAGGAGATAGCAAAAGTTGCCAAGTGTCCAAATAGCGCACCTCCAAATATTAAATCCAAAGGGGAAACCCAAATGAGTGCCAAGATTCCATGCGTCTAGAGCCCCAAAAATTTACACCGCCGTTGAAAAGTCTTTGACTCAGAGAGGGTGCCAAGTGTCTTAACAACGAACATTCAAAAGCGGGATCCAGGTCGAGACTCAAAATTACACTAGCCCTCCACATAGCAAATGGTCAATAGAGGTCAAAGGAGAGCAGGCCCAAAACAACTAAGTATAGAATGTAGGCGGAAGGCACCACGTGTCTTAATGACACTCCCTCAAGGGTAAAATCCTTGAGCGGGTTTTCAAATGAGTGTGGGCCTTCCACGTGTCTCAAAGTCCAAAAGGGATAGATTTGGGTTGAATAGTCAAAGCATTGAGACAAGCCACCGAGGGTACCAAGTGTCAGCATGGTGCTAATTCAAGAGCAAAATTAAGGGAAGGTTTCCAAACTAGCTGCCACCTTCGCGTGTCCCCGATGATATATGACCCAAGCAAAAGACTTAGCCAAAAACATGAAGAGACTGAGCAAGCCATGGAAGAAGCCATGTGTCAACCCAGTATAGCTTCAAAAGCAAAATACAAAGGCTACCCTTAGACATGCGCCAACCCTCCACGTATCCGGTTTCAAAAGGGGGCCCGTTTTGGTAGTTGGTTCCCACCATTTTGTATGGACCCGATTCAAATTTCAAAAGGGCATATCTTTTGACTCAATGCTCAAAATCTGACAAATTTGGCACCATTGAAAGAGCTCGATCTTGTCTACGCCATGGAGATCTAAAACTTTAATTTTGGAGAGGTTAGGTGGGGAGAAAATGAAGAAATGTCTTCATGTCATTAATACATGATCTATTTGCCCCAATAACTAGATCGGATTCGATATGATCCGTCGTTCTTCCTCCTTCAAGGCACAAACAAGTAATTGATGCAAACGTGACAGTTTTGGAGTGGAATTACAGGCATTGAATGCTTCTTGTTGGTGTTGTGTTTCAAATTTATGTTTTCCCTCCTTTTCCTTCTTCCTCCATGGATTCATCTATAAATGTAAGAGCAAGGATCATTTGTTGTGTTGGACACTCTGGATCCTTACGCATGTTGCTAAGGACTCCATATTTTCTGTATTTTGAGTTGCAGACCTCCATGTTTGGCTCTTGCATGTGGATATCGGCCTCCTTATCATTGTAATAATTGTGTGCATTTGTGGAAGTAATAGAAGCATCGTTTGTGACTATTCTCTGTCGTAACATGTTTGCATTCCTTCTTTTTGCCTCTTCTCTTGCATTGTGTATTGTTGTGCTATTTCAACTCCCCTGCAGTTCCATACTTGGTTATGTTCCACGAGAACGATCTGGTGAATGCATATTTCCTGTGCTACTCATGTCTAGCCTCCTTGCATGCATTCCTTATCATTCTCCCTTAGAATAGATAGTGTTCAACCCTCTTTTCTCGTGTTATCACCTTTTAGTGTAGTTTACTTCATGTTATCCTTCTTTCCCCGGTCCTTGGCATTCTTAGCTTAGTTTCCCCTTTCAAGCACTAGGAGTAGCGAGTGAGCAATAGAAACAGATAGAGGAACCGGCCTTCTCCGGAGATCCGTCCCATGCTCGCAAGGTCCCACAACTTGGGGATGGTTCCATTGTGGTCTTAGACACCTTGATCCTTCGGATCTCGAGACGCGGAGTGCACGTTTGAGCAACCAACACTACCTCAGCTACGCTTCTCTCTTGGTTCGAGATCCTATTAGCTAGTCTAGTAAGAAGCGAGAATGTAATTACGATATCTTATACGAGAGCGCTTAACGCAGCCACGTGAAGTTGTTTGGCTATGGGGTATTCTCGATAGAGTTTGGCATCCACTTTCGGTGACCTACCATTATCTATTGTGATAACACGAGCACTATCTTGATTTGTAGAAATCTAGTTCAACATAAATGGACGAAGCACATTGAGATCCATATGCACCTTATACAAGATCTTATTCATGATGGTATCATCAACATTCAATACATTTAGACAGCTGATCGATTGCAGATATATTCACCAAGCCCTTCACTGAGGTGAAGTTTCTTCACTTACGGTCTCTTCTTGAGGTGAGGTCTTATGTAGCTACTCATCTTCTTCTGGATATATAGTCCTTCTCTTCTTCTTCTTCTTCTTCTTCTTCTTCTTCTAGGAAGATATTTTTGTATATGGGGACCTTATCGTGCCGTTAGTTACCGAGCCCCATTAACACATCTTTCTTAGTTTTTTAGGAGTGTCTTCTTGTTCTAGTCTGACTCATCATAGCCGCTACCCTAGCTTTAATGAAGGGGGGTGTTGGTGTGTGGAATCCTATGTGTCCTCCACTCACATATGGAGGGTCATCTCACATGGGTTAGGTTTAGGGTTTTCTTGTGTGTCATGCATTAAGGTTACTCAACACCATATATGTACCCTTTCATTCCTGATTTATGAGTATGCCAAGACACTCCATTGTCTTTCCTCTATGTGCAAGCTTTGTTTTTGTTGAGCAAGTTCTTCCATTGTTGATCGATCCTTGCAATTACACTGGAGCCATTATGATTCCATTAGAGTGCAACTACTTCGTGGTGCATCATTTCTGATTTGATTCTCGTAAACTATTTCAAAACCATCACCAACAATGAAACCCATTCCTATGCCTAAGAACCTACCTGTATCTACACCTTCCCCCACATCCAAACCCATCACTACCTTGGGTGTCATGCCGACATCAAGCCTAGTCCATCCACCCATCAAATTAGATTTAGCCACATCTTCCCAAACCCACACAAAAACCATTCCTCCACCTAAAAGGAAGACCCAACCTTCTAAGCCGCACACACCAATTTCACCTACTACACCTTTTTCACCTTCACCCCTTCTGTCTATCCTAGGGCCTCACCCATCTACCTTGGTCAAAAACCTCTTACACAAGGCAAATCAAAAGCTCAAACCCGCCTCTTCATCACAATCCTTTATTACACCCAACCTACTAGCACAACATACACCTTCGTCGCCACCGCATCTTTCCTACCACCTCTACCTCCACCACATATAGTAACTCCATTAGTACCTATGAGATTTCCTTCTCTTTAACCCATACCTTCCACCTTGCCTCTGTCAAAGAACCTTCACCATGCCTCCTTTATCACCTTGGCTAACTCATCCTCTTCCACCATCCACTTTCCCTTCTACATCATGTACTCCTCCTTCACCTTTACCCCGGAAGGAACAACCAAAATTGAAAAACCCACTACCCTCCAAAGAGGTAGTTAAGCCTACAACACCTTCTATTGCTAGTTCATCTACTATGCCTTTACCTAAGAAGGTACAACCCAAGCCTAAAATAGTACCACCTACCAAACCGGTGGTCAAACCTATCCCACCTCCAATTCCACCTCTTGTAGTACCTCACACATCACAATCACCTACACTTCAATCCAGACCCACACTCACCTCACATTGCAATCCATTAGCAAGGTCTTACGCCAACATTCTAGCTAACCTTTTAGAGACCTTTGTCATCACATTATTGTCCCTTAGACCTTACGACCCACTCAAACCCAAACCAAAAGGATTTGACAATACTAAAATTTGTGCCTACCATCATGTGCCAGGACATGATGTAGAAAATTTCAAGGCTCCCAAAACTCAAGCTATTCTCGAACTTTGTCCTCCTAAACAAAACTTTTATGATGGTGATCTTCTAGATGAGGACCCGGGCCCCATCCCCACCTATCATGACATATCCTCACCCACTACCTATTCAACGACCTGCATCACCACCTCCATAACCCATTTATCCTCCTCCAAAATTTGAGATCAACATGGTCCACATAAGAGAGCTAGCCAAAACCCCACCAAAATGTCAAGTGCATCCAAATTCTATCACAAAAACATTTTTCTTCATTCTATTGTCCATCCTGTCGCTACACATATCACAATTCACTTGCTCCTTCACCCCATATCAATATGGTTAACATTGTCACTCGCGCCCAAAAAGACAAAGGAAAGGAGAAAGTAACCAACCCATCCATCAATCTTGTGCCCAATATACCATCTACACCCGCACCAAGAATTACCATTCGGGACCCACATACCCTATTTTTGATAGGGTTTCCCATCGTATAATGATAAAACAATTGCACCAATCCCCTCTAAAAATGTCTTTGTATGACCTTGTCCAAATTTCTAAATCCCATCGACATGCCCTCATGGAGGTTTTGTAATCCATTGAGGTTTTACGTAATGACCCAATGCCTGTATGGCCTCCATTATCACTCCTCACCATGTAGCCTCCCTCACCAATTCAATTCATCCCCTTCCTCTACACCTACCAATACTCACCAAGTAATCGCCCTTAGTTTCTCTGACGACGAGATTGTACCTCTCCAATCAAATGATCTTGATCCTACTCTTTTCATTACCGTTTACATTGATAATATATCCATTTGATGCGTTATGATCGATGGCGGTGCCAGCATCAACATCATCTCCTCCCATGTGTACAACCAAATGTGCATCCCTTCCAATTACATGCATAATAACCTAGTTATGTTGCATTCATTCAATGATGCCATCACTTCCACCCTTGGCACCATCATTCTCCATGTTTGTGTGGGCCCCTGTATTGTTCCGAATTGTTCTATGTCTTAGAGGGGGAATTTCTTTACAACTTGTTGCTTGGTCGACCTTGGATCCATGTCATGGGTTGTATCCCTTCAACCTTACATCGCTATGTAAAATTTGAACATGAAGGACATAACTATACCATTTCAGTTGACCCGTCACCTTTCAAAACCTAGTAACATGCTCTACCGACCTAATGATGTCTTTATACCAATTAAGGCATCTACCACCATTGTCACTTCTCCTTCACCCATAGCCCCATCCACCAATGTTGTTGTTACCTCTCCCACACCTACCTCCTCTATTCCCACTATTGTCGTAGCCTCTGCGGCCCAACCCATCTGCTAACCCATCTACTTCTTAACCAACCAATGCTTCTTCTTCTTAATCACTTAGTGATTCATCTATTCCTGCTACACATATACCAACTACCAATCCCTTAGCAGGTGTTTTTCAAATTCTCACTCTGGAGGAGTATCGCTATACAACATCGACACATTCCTTACTCCTCAAGAGTATGGTAACCTTCACCAACATCCTCGCTATGATCACCGCATAGGCGAGGTTTTCCCTTATGGTCCTCCCCACCTTCATACCAACTTAACATATGGGGGACTTGATACTTCTACCTACTCGCCCAAGCCACCTTCCCAAATGTGACCATTTTCTTCTAACCTTCAATCTCTCACCAACCGCCGCTTCACCCACACTTTCCTCCATTGTTGTGCATGGAAGGGCTTTAGCTTTTCTTCTACGAACAAGGTTGCCATATTGTCATCCCATGTACCACATGTAAACACAACGACCACAGTGGTATTGGATTTTCTGAACCATCTTCCAAGAAAGCTTGTGTCGAACTCATTGAGGATAAAAAAGCTTCCTCACCCCATCTACCAACTTCACCACCTTCACCTACGGAGTCTATGGATCCAGAATCCATTCCTCCTAAAAAAATTGTGAACACCATTTCCTTGGGACCTCTGACTTGTCAACAAGATGACAAGGCTCCCACTTCTCTTCCCTTCCCATATCTTGACATGATCGATGATGATACACCTTTTATTAACGTTGTTCAATGTCAAGACAATGAGTCTATTCTCACCTACCTTGGTGTGGAAGATTCTTATATTCACCAGTCGTTACCTTCTAAGACACAAACCCTATTAAACGAATCGACCATCAAAATCAATATTCACACTCAAGAAGACCCGCACATTCTAAAGATAGGCCAATCTTTAGATGTTGTTGAATAGGAAGCTTTTACTTCTTTCCTTCGAGGATCATAGCAACATTTTTGCTTGGTCCTATGCTTGATATGCCCGGTATTGACCCCAAAATTGTGGTCCACAATATCATCACTATTCCTGAAGCCAAACCTGTAAAACAGATGCTACGGAAAATACATCCTCATATTGCCCTTCTTGTCAAAGAAGAACTCCAACATCTTATTTCTGTTTCCTTCATCCTACCCATTGATTATCCCCAATGGATCTTTAACATCATTCCTGTCACAAAAGTGACAGGGGGACTCTACATTTGCATGGATTTTTGTGACCTTAACTTAGCTCAACCCAAAGATGATTTTCCCCAGTACCTAGTATTGACCAACTAGTTGATCTTACCGCCATGAGATGTTATCACTCATGGACGGTTTTTTGGGTTATAACCAAATATTACTTAACCCAGAAGATCAACAAAAAATTACCTTCATCACCCCTTGGGGAACCTTCTGCTATCGAGTCATGCCCTTTGGCCTTAAGAACGCTGGTGCTACATATCAACAAACTATGACTTATATCTTTCATGACATCATGCATCGTATATTGGAAGATTACATTGATGACCTTTTTGTCGAATCCAAAAATCAGGTTGGACACGTTACAGTCCTTAAGGTCATATTTGACCGTCTCATCAAGTATTGTGTTCGCCTTCAACCTAAGAAGTGTGTCTTCATTGTTCTCTCTGGAAAGCTCCTTGGCTTTATCGTTTCTTTGTGTGGCATAGAAGTCGATCTTGCTAAAATCAAGGCTATTCTTGAAATGCCTCCACCTACTAACCTTTGCCAACTTCGTAGTTTTAAGGCAAGTTACAATCTATTCGACGTTTCATTTCATAGCTTTCCGACCATTGCCACCCATTTCATCATCTCCTCAAAAGGATGTCTCCTTCAAATGGGATGATGAATGCCACAAATCCTTTGAGGCCTTAAAAAATACCTCCTCCAACCACCTATGCTCATTCCTCCTAAGGATGACCAACCATTTTATCTTTACATTTCTACTACTGATAATTCCTTAGGTGTCATGCTCGCTCATCACGACAAGAAGAATAGGGAGCAAACAATTTATTACATAAACCGTACACTTTTAGACTATGAAACTAGATACACCCACATCAAAAACTCTGCTTAGCCTTAGTTTTTTTCGCCACTAAACTTTGTCATTACCTACTCAACCACAAAACCTTTGTCATCACCAATATTGACCCCTTACATTACATGTACACCAAGCCCTACCAACATCAATGCGTTGCATGTTGGCTCATGCTTCTTGCAGACTTAGACCTTGAATTCATCCTTCAAAATATGTCAAAGGAAAAACCATCGCCAACCAACTTGCAGATGCACCCCTCTCTAGAAATCAGTCCTCTAACTTTGATTTCCCAGATGAATCCATCGCTACTCTCTCTTTGGACGATACCATTTACCAGATGACCTTATTCTTCAATGGTTCCAAATGTCAGCATGGGGGTGGTGTCGAGTTATTCTCATTCCTCTTAACGGTGAGCCTATGCCATTATCTTTCAAACTAGATTTTGATTGTACTAACAATATCACTGAATATGAAGCACTCATATTAGGCCTTCAAACCGCCATTGCCTTAGATGTTAAGTCAATTAATATCTTTGGTGACTCTCAACTGGTCATAAATCAAGTTAATGGTATATACCAATGTCGTAATGAAATACTTCAAAAGTATAAACATCATGTAGACATACTTTTGACTACCTTTGACCGTTATGAACTTCAAACCACCCCACGTTCCACTAATAAATTTACGGATACCATGGCTTTTCTTGCTTCTCAAATACCCGCTTCTCCCTCCGACTCGAAAATCTTTGTCATAGTATAATAAATGCAATCACCTTCCTATCTATTTCAAGACGTCAACCTTATTGGAACCATTGAAACTGACCCATGTGACCTTTGGTATAAGTAATTTGCTTGACTACCTTTCCCTTTTGATTCTACCTCCAGACCTTACTCAGAATGGACAACGAGCCTTTCTCAAAAGTGTCTCTCACTATGTCATCATGGGTGGTCTTATTTATAAATGTGGCTTTGACAACATCCTCTTACGATGCCTTACAAGTTGTAAAATTCCCTACACCATCAATGAAGTTCACGATGGAATTTGTGGAGGAAACTTCATGGTTTAGATGTCGCTAAACACATTTTCTCGCCTAGGCTATTATTACGATCCAACCTTAAACTATAATTGTTGTGATTATGTCAAACGTTGTGTGAATTTCCAGCAACATGTTAATCTTCATCACACGCATAGTTATGTTCTATGAGTTATGAGTGCGAGACCTAGTCCTCTCACTCACCGCTGATGTGCTCTATACTTAGCATAAGATGAGACTTCTATCTTGGCAATCATCGGTGATCTTGATAAGAACCGACCTCGTTCAAGGCATCCTTGAACCTCGTCATAGTCCACTATTTGAGGTAGTGTTATAGGTCTCAATGCAACCTCGTGTGCCCTATCCTGTTAACCCCGGTATCGATCCTATACTTGTGATCACCGTCCTCCTCCCTACCATGGGACCATGCCCCACTTTCTCACGCTGTAGTATGGGACCCTATTCATGAGCCCGTGCAGTCCCCGTGCTGCAACGTAGGCATGTAAGGCCACACCACATGCTGCCTGTGTAGTGGCCAACTAGCCCTACAAACCTACTACCTATGCCTATAAGGAAGCTACATGTAACCCATCACCACCTGTGCAGTGCATGTACCAGGGCTAGTTGTGGCTGTAAGGCTATCATCTCGGGCTCGTAGGGTGGCCACCGCACATGAGCTACTATCAACCGACTTTGCACACTTGTGAGCCGTGGTCTCAAGGGTGGCCACCTATCCTGCCGCAAGGTATCTCTCTCAGTATTGTCACGGTGGAGCAAGATCAGGATGACCTGGTCTCGGTGGTGTCGCACATTGTTGTGCCGCCCACCACTACCTATAACCATCGGTGACTCTAGCATCATCAATCCACCTATCCACTGCTGCTCCTCCTACCCTATTGACACACTCGGACGTGGTGGAGACATGGGTCTCTCCACGTCATCTCTCCGGTACTGTGGGAAAGGTGGAGGCACGTCCTGTGGCATACCAAACTACCATCTAACCCTATCTATAGGTATCAACTTGTGCTCACTAACACGCCGCCCCTGTATCCACCTCAGTAGGCTGAAGCTCGTCTAACTCCTCCATCATGCCCTATATGAGGGGTAGCCAATGTAGGGCCTCCACACAATATCAACCCCTGAAATTCCCTCCAACAATCCTGTAATATAAAACATCATGTGTGGCCCTAGCCACCCTATGCTTCCCACCAACTGGTACCCACCGTCTGTATCCAACTCTCAACAATCCACCCCGAACCCGGTCATGTTACGGCAAACCAACTGGGCGAACGTTACATGATATGCTAGTATGCCCAGCAGTGTAGTAGAAAGGTACAACACAAACTAAACTGCCGCAATCTCCCACGACTCCACAACTCTTTGTATATAGCCGCACTAGGAATGTCGCGCCTGGCAAAGCAAATCCACTCCTCCATCATATCCTGGAGCACTCCCATTAGTGCTCATGGGAATATCCCACCCTTAGCATCTGGTAAGGCGAAGCAACATACCGCCTCCATCATCAATACAACCAACCTCGTCTCCTAAGGATGGGCTACATACATATCTCCATAACTCAAGCTCGCACTATGATACCTCAACTCACCCATCGCCTCCCCAAACACAGCCACTATCGGCTCCACTGATGCCTCCAACGAAATAGAATAAACTAGCTCCCCAATGATCGGTAGCCGCAGGATCTTGTACACGTCCTCTAGGGTGACAATCATCTCACCTATCGGTAAATGAAACATGTTGGTCATTGAATCCCATCTATCAATGAGTGCAACCATCAAGCTAGGATCTTGAGCTATACGCCTATAGCGTCGGATCCCAATCAGTCCAACATCCATCATATGCTCCCACTCCTCTACAATCACACTAGACCACATCTGTACCAACAGAGGTGGTACTTTGTCCCACATCCTAAGTTGGTCCCTAGCCTGCAACATCAAACACAACATTGTCAAGACTTTCCTACCCCAAAATTACATCTTACCCACTAAACCATACCCAACCACATCAATCATGCCTACCCCATTTACCTAATTCACCTATAAGCCTACTACCCTTTACAATCATGACCCATCATCTTAACATTATTGAACCTACTTACCTATCTTATCCCGCCAAACTCACATTTTACCCTCATCCCTCTACATACACTCTTCATTTACCCCTTCCCACCTATTTTTCTTTCCAAACTAGCCCTTCTTACCCCTGTTTTTCTTGACCATCACCGCCAATTGCCTTGACCGTCACCAATTTGTCTTGACCGTCACTGGTTCCCTTTTACCGTGTTGGTCACCTTATCCTCACCGACATCGGCAAAAAGCTAACCAACATCGTCCAAACCTAGACCGATGTTGGTCTTTGTCGCGATAACCAAAACCCCAAACTTGTTCCCCCATTATTAAAGAACTCCAAAAAAACACCTAAATACTTACGAACACCTACCCAAACCTGCCTTGCCCTTATGCCCCAACCTATTTTACCTACTTATGTTATTCCCACCCTTCATTTCATTCCATTTTACCCACAAACTTCAATTTACAAACCCCACCCAAATTTACAATAAAAACCACATTTACAACACACTTTTCAACCAAATAAACAATTCAAATTGCCTCTTACCTCATCTCGGTGTTGTCTCCTCGGTGCGCTGTCATTGTGTGCTTGTGGTCCGCCCGAACCCTTTCTCTCGCTCTGCTATGTCCAAATCAACTACTCGCCTCAAATGAAGTGAATAAATCAAACCGATCTCATGGACCCGCCAATCGCACGCTAATCACTTGTTATGTGGCTCACCAACTCAACTAAAATTCTCGTCTTTGTCGCTTTCCACGAAGGCACTATCTCTCTATCATTTTCCCCAATGACAACAAGTTAAAATGAAACTGTAAAACATAGATTTTTTTTTAAACCCTAACTCGACATGACCAACGTCGGTCATACCAAACCGATGTTGGTAACCTTATAACCAACATCGGTCACCTACCAATACCATTTCACCTACATTTTTGCCCACTTTGGCCTACAAACATTAACGCCTCAATACCTTGTAACCTCACCAACACCTATTACACCCTACCCACTAGCCTAAACTACCTATACATTTCCTTAATTGCATTTAGGGACATGTTATTTACCTATACCTCGGCCTTACCCGTGTCATGACCTATATACCTTGACCTGAACCACTTTTTGTGACCTTTGAACTTGTGTACTCGTTATACCTTGCGATGTTATTACCATGTTGTTTTTGGCCTAATGACCTTACCTTGCCTATTGTCGTGCCGTTTATCCCACCAAACCTTTGGTGTATCGGATCATACCTAAATGTTCCTACACCTAACCTACGTTGTGTTTCCGGACCATATCTTGTACCCTGGATACCTGAATCACTTCAACCTTGTTTGGATAAACCTATTGACCTTGGACGATGTAGAGTTTGCAAGCTCTTTAACCTGGTACCGTGTCGTAGTCTATATGTGTGCGCGTGTTTGATTGCCATTACCTATAACCCGATTTGCCACCACTATCACCCAAAGTGCCCATACCCTTACCCATAACCCACCTACCATAACTTTCATCACCTATACATTTATCAAACCACTCATCGACTATGTCTCACACATCATCAGATCCTGGTTTGAGGGGGATCACCTCCACCCATACTTGGGGGAACACCACTCTCACTTATATTTGGGGCAATCACTTCTTGTTTTTGTCAGCGTCACTTATCGATACAAGCCACGTGACAAAAAGGGGCAAATGTAGACACCAAAATTAGGTCATACTTCCCTTAAAACCCCGTTCATTAAATTAACCATATCCTACCCATTCATATCCCCTAGTGCACATGTTAATTGAATTAATTATCTTAATTAAATTAATTAATATCCTCACTTAACCACCTCACCCAGCTAACTCACCTAGCCACCTCACTCAAATGACCCACTCAAACCTCATTAATGACCTAAGACTAAGTCTAAGCCTATCCTAACCAACTAGGACTTAGTCTAAACCTAGACTTAACTCCTATTAACAAACCTAAAAGGACTCTTACTTATCTTTCTGTGATCCATCACTCAAGACTCGGAAGAAGGTTGGAGATCACGCTAAAAATAACAACAATCTCGTTATTTTTGGCCAACATAGATATTCTCGCCTTGACCGATGCCAATCACCTAACCATTGTCGATTAGGTTAAATACATTTCCAAAAGCCTTTGCCTAGGTTGGTCATTCGATTCAGGATCTCATACGAAAAAGACTTGGAGCACTCGAATTTCTTTAGCACTCAGGAAAAAGAAGACACAAAGGAGCACTACCAACACAATCACCATCCATCATCATCTTCGTGATCACAAATTCACTACAAAGAGGCACAAAGGTTTGAACTGCCGCGACGTGAATACAATGGCTCTTCTCTCCGGATCTCTGCCATGATCATCCTCATCACCTACGTTCTCCAAATCTACTTTTCAGTAAGTACCTAAGACCTCTTCGTTTATCTCCATTTTATTTCAAGAAGATTTATTATTCATCTCGGTAATTTATCTGTCTCCATAGCCATACACTTCCTATCTGAATGTAAAGTATATTTGTCCATAGTAAGTTTTAAATCTTAACATGTGAACCCATACATATACATCATAACATTATATCCCATGTGAACCCATACATATAACTAAGGGAATGTGTGCCACATGTCGGATCTCCATCAACCCATATACATTATAATATTATATCCCAAGGTACATAGCAGCCACCATCCATCATCATCTTTGTGATCACAAATTCACTACAAAGAGGCACAAAGGTTTGAATTGCTGCGACGTGAATACAATGGCTCTTCTCTCTGGATCTCTGCCATGATCATCCTCATCACCTACGTTCTCCAAATCTACTTTTCAGTAAGTACCTAACACCTCTTCATTTATCTCCATTTTATTTCAATAAGATTTATTATTCATCTCAATAATTTATCTTTCTCCATAGCCATACACTTCCTTCCTCCCACCAACCTATCACCTTACCATACCGCCCTTTCACCTATTTTTACCCTCTTTTAATCATCCCTGAGTCTTCAAGACCATTTTACGACCTCACCCTCACCATTTCCAACCTCTGTGCAATCACAAGGAGTCTGAAAACCAATTCTAAGAACTTTTGCTAATTGCCCCTACCGACTTTTAGCCAACGTCGACGTTTGCACTTCGCTTAACCGCATCGATCATACAACCGACATTGGTTACTATGTCTTGCAATATAGCTCATACCAATGAGCTAAATACCCACTTCCCAATAGCCTAGAACCATTCTTAATCTTTACTAGACCTTACCTAGAGCCTGTACCAAACCTGCAACTCAACACCAACCAATCACCTGACCCATTTTGACCTCAATCACCTTTTACCTGACCTTTCTTATTATTTTGTACGAGATACCTAAATCGTTTCAATTTCAATAGGATCTTTACTTCATGTATGATTTAACTAACATTAATACTTGTTATATAAAAGTGGATTGACACTATTCAAGAAGCATCACACTTCCCGAGATCTAGCTTCCGCTAGGCAGTCCACTCATTGTTTTGTTTAACTCTATTTGGTGGTATTGTTTTGCATTTACAGGTAGTTCCTCCTAGCCAAAAGGAGCTCTCACAATCAACTTGGATTAGGAAATCAAAACACACACACAACCTTTAACCGACATTACAAATAGGTATTCCTCCTTGGCCTACTACCCTTATTTGTTTCATTAATTTGCTAAGAATCCGATGAAACAAGTCACAATACAATCAGAACCCATTTTGTCAATTGGTGTTGATAAAACCTTGTTATGTATCCTAACAATACATAAAGCACTGTAACTCATATGGATAGTCCACTTGGATTTAAGTCCCTATGTAGCCATCTCCCACTACATAGCTCAAATGTTGCTACATTGCCTTAATCTGATTTTTCATACCTATGAGGAGACACCACATCTTGCTTCCATTTAAAACAATCCTTTTTAGATGCCTAGGCTTTTAGTTATAATGCTTAATTTTTTCCCCTCCTGTTTACTTTTTTTTAATTCTTTATTTGCAAATACTTCTACTTTGCATTCTTTACCGTGTCCATTGGTGTTTCCAACTTCATGCCTTTTACCTTTGTTGTTATTTGTTGGTGCTTAGAAGGCTTTGAATGACTTTGGTAGATTGTGGCCCATTTTAAAAAACATCAAATCACATCTCTATTAATCGGCTTTCTCCATTCATGTATTCCTTAGAAGCGCCACCTTGCCTTCTTCTCTTTATAATACCCAAATTTTCACTTGACTGAAAATCCCCAAAATTTGGTCCAATATGTTCCTTGCGTAAAATATACAATTTTTTCTAAAGACTCAAGGGAAGAATACATAGTTTTGACCCCCAAAACAGATGGTGCGTCTGGATTGGGCACACCCTTTATCAACATCAACTACAAAAATAATAACTATCCCTCTAAATCAAATAACATATACGATTCGGTAATCACATTGCATTGTATACATGATTGCTAGTTTATAATTTTGTAAATTATTATTTTTAATTTTAATAATAATTTTGAATTAACATGCCTATCGGTAGCACCAAAGGTGCTATCGCCAGTTAAATATAATGTTTAAACTCCTTTTCCGGAAAGATCCTTCTAAAAAACTAAACTGGAATTGGGCGTATGAAGACTTTAAATGGTATTGTATGCCCGGATATTAAAGGACCTCTTAATTTAGGAAGTGTTTTCTTGGGGAAAAAGAGATGTATTTTTAGAGATTTCTTCACAGGGATTTCTCTTAATTTAGGAAGTGGGAAAAAAGAGATGTATTTTTAGAGATTTCTTTCACAGGGATTTCTTTTTAAGGAAACAGTAAACTATAACAGGACGTGAAGGCTCAGATTCTTGTCAAAGGGCATTGATGATACTGAAGCAGGTGGACAGGTATTTACATTTAGGATTTCGCTCTAGTGTTTGTTTTAAGTAGATATTTTTATTAGCAAGATCATGGCTGAGGCCGATAAGAAAAGTGTTGAATTGAATAAACATGAGGACGAAGATGAAGTTCAGTTTATCATGGCATCAGTACTTGAAGGAGATAAGGATGAGGATGACCATGATGATAATACTAAGCAAAAAACAATGTCTCTCCAGCAAGAAAGGAAGATGCTTCCCATCGATGCTTTGAGAGAAGAGTTGATTCAGGTCATAAATGATCATCAGATTGTTGTTGTTGTGGGGGAGACTGGATCAGGGAAGACGACACAGATACCTCAGTATTTATATGAAGCAGGGTATACAAAACTAGGGAAGATTGGGTGCACACAGCCACATGGAGTCGCAACAATGAGTGTGGCTTCTCGAGTTGCACAGGAAATGGGTGTTAAACTAGGTCATGATGTGGGTTATTCTGTTGAGTTTGAAGACTGTACATATCATAAAACAGTTCTCACATATATTACAGATGCAATGTTTCTTAGGGAATTTATGGATGAGCCAGATCTAGCAAGCTACAGCGTTGTGATGGTTGATGAGGCACACGATAGAACTTTATCCACCGATGTTCTCCTTGGATTGATCAAGAATATTGCTCGCTTTCGTCCAGACCTAAAAATTATAATATCCAGTGCAACATTAGATGCAGAAAAGTTCAGTGACTACTTTGACGGGGCACCAATTTTCAAAATCCCGGGAAGGAGGTTTCCTGTTGAGATCCATTACACAAGATCCCCTGAAGCAGACCGTCTGAAAGCTGCAGTTGCTATGGTATGCCAGATTCATCTGACAGAGCAGGCAGGAGATATTCTTGTGTTCTTCACTGGGCGGGAGGAGATTGAAGTAGCGGAAGGGATTCTAAAACCCTGGGGTTTAGGGATCGATATTGCTGAAATGATCATATGCCCTATGTATGCCAATCTTCCATTGGATATGCAAACAAAACTTTTGAGCCAACCCCAAAAGGAGCACGAAAGGTCGTATTGGCAACAGATTTAGCCGAAACCTCTTTGACCATTAACGGAATAAGCTATGTTATTGATCCAGGTTTTTGTCAGCAGAAATCATATAATCCTAGCATGGGCATGGAGTCCTTGCTTGAGACTCCGATTTCAAAGGCATCTGCTCTGCAGAGATCAGACAGAGCAGGAAGAACAGAGCCAGGTAAATGTTTCCGTTTGTACACTGCTTGGACTTATCAAAATGAGATGCAGGACCATGGAATTCCAGAAATTCAGCGGACAAATCTATCCAGTGTTGTAATTACTCTCAAAAGATTAGGCATTCATGATCTTATGAATTTTGATTTCATTGATCGCCCTCCAGCAGAAACAATAATAAGAGCACAAGAAGAGCTTTACGCTCTGTGTACTCTCAATAGCAACAGCTAGCTACAATAATAAGAGCACGAGAAGAGAATTATGGTCTTTGTGCCAAGGTAACAAAAAAATTGGGACAATCACTGGCTAATTGAAATTGCTCAACAGTTTTACAACATGGAAGATTTTAAAGACGTTGAACTTCAGAGATTGCCCACACAGGTAATTGAAATTGCTCCGCATATTTACAAGATAATTTTTTTAAAGATGTCGGATCTTCATCTCAGAAACTACTGTCATGCAAGGGTTTTTGTAAGCTGGTAGTTATAGTCTTTGTTTTGTGTAATTTTCGCCCTGGTTTTCGCTGCACAGTTAAATATCCTTGCTGAGATACATTTGTTGAGAGTTTGATCTGTATAAAAGCACTGCTCTTTGAACTTCAAAGCTATAAAAATATACATTCTTGGTAAGCAGGCCAAAATTTGAATTGTTTATGTTTATCTGCTCTATAAAATAATTCAAGGATATCACATTCATGGAATTTACTTGCTTTGAGAGGTTCATTTCAATTAGAGTTAGTTATGTGAGTTTTGGCTTGCCCAATCAGCAATTAGCACTAGTAGTTCAGTTGCCATGAAACAGAAAGTTGCATTGCTTAGAATTTTGCTATGAATTGCTATGATGGAGTAGAGGTTATAGTGATATTTCTCCTTTTCTGCCCATTATGAACTGATGTAGCTGGTGTTGCCCCTTAAATATTTTTCTGCCCTTGAAAATTAGTAAGCAGCCTTTTCCCTCCTTATGAATGATAGAAATTGTCATTTGTTTCAAAGGGCAGCTCAATCATACATCAAAGCTCACAAGGGAACAGTGGATTGGTAGGAATCCCACAGCTCCTCAAATGTCAATCTGGCAGGAAGAAGCTCCCAAGTCACGAAGTTCATCTCTAAAATTCATCAATTATTCCATTGGTAGTTTACGTTTTTTAGTTACACATTCTTCTAGATTGCTAATAACCTCCATGAGACAGTCCAATACACAAAGCATGTCTGAAATGTCTCTTTCACCATGCTAGCAGTAGGCAAGAGGTCCAAAAATTCTGTAACTTGCAAGCTGTAATCAGGTTCCATACGACAGATATCACTTCCCAAGGTAGTTTGCTCTATTTAGGAGATGATAAAAATCTGCATCACAAAGTCCGCACCTCTTTCACTACCAAGTTCTAAGGAGATTAATAGGTCTGCACCACTTTGTCCATGATTGATATACCTCTTGATTTATAATGCCTACTCATAACAGGTTTGTTTGTTCCATTTTTTTATTGCATAAGGTAGACTATAACAAGAATAATCTGATCAGGCCCAACACGGATCGCTTCAGGACCCAAGGTTACCTCAAATAGCTATATAGCTCTGGGATACATGGGTTTTATATCCTCAAGCATACACTTCAATCTTAAGAGAAAAACCAAGAAATAAGAGCCTTAACAAACTCCACACTCAGAGAGAAGCAGCCTCGATTATGGGCAAAGCACGGGGGTGCAGGGGAGGGCAGAAAATTAAAGAAAAGAGGTCCAATATGAGCTATAATCCCCATTTTTACATCATACATTTACATGCAAGCAGGAAGAAAATTCCCTTCAAAGGAGAAAAGATTGACAAACTCGATTTTCATACAAAATTAGCTTCATTTGTCCCTTACCAGAGGTCTCTAGCTTTTGCTGAAATCCTTCTGGACCAAGTAGGACTGACTTCTTTCACAGGGAAGCTAGGTTCCTCGGAAACGGGTACAGGTACGAAATGCAGAAATGCCAATTTTCGAAGAAAAAAACTTGGATACTGAAACCGCTTGGAAACATCTGTACAATATATTATTAAAAAAAATATAATTATATATTAAAAAATGCATGACTCATTTTTAGTCCATAAAAAAAACACCTAAAATAATTTGTATTCATGAAAGTTCAGAACATTCAACATGTTTAAATTTTCGTATATACATAATTATTATCTAGATTCTACATTATATCATCTATTTTTTCCTCAAGTACCGCTGAAACAGAATTATCTAATGTTTTTATTTGTATTTTTGGCCTTTGGAAAAAAAGTAAGTACTGCTGAAACAGTACTGAAGCATCCCAGGCATGTTCCAAGTATGGCATAGCCGTACCTGAGACTGTTTTGGTGTCTCAGAAATATTACAGACGAATACCAGGACTTGTACCAGTACCTGATATGTCAGTATGCTGCCCTAGTTGGCATTTCCGGGTATCTGAGTTGAGGGAAGGTTGATTAGGGGCCAGTGGTTGAGAGTGACCAAGTCCCTACGGGAAGTTTTCTTCTTACCAGCTATTAAGTTGGTTTTTACAACTTCAGGGATAGGCATTTCTACAATGGAGAGAGATCTCTTAAGATCTATATCCTTTCCTTCAAGAATTCAGTAGTTTGCTCTCCTTTCAAAGTTTCCATATGACTAGCAAGGATTCTTTTCACAGAACCTCTGCTCCTCCAAGGCCACCAGGGAAGGGCCAAGATATGAGAGGAAAGCATCTTGAGGCCAACTCATACTATGCCAGCCTTTGCAAGAGCAAGGACCAAATGGTAGAAATGAATTCCCATTGAACCAAGTAGTAAATCTATTTCCTTGTCAAGTATGCACATCATTCACATTCAGGCACCATGTAGTCCCATCCTACTCAAATTCGCTTGTGATTGATTTTTTTGCTCAACGAACCACACAAAAGCATTAGTTTTAGGTAACCTTGTTCAAAACCACAATAGTATGAAATTTCTTGTCTTGAGTCGCAGCATGAATAGTTAGCATCTAGCCAGATTTTATTGGTGGTGTTTGCTTTTGTTGCCAACCCATTGCAGGATATTTGAGCCTTTAGTGTATGGGATCCCAACAGTAGATAAACAAGAAGAAAAAGCTGCAGTATGGAGACTATTCAATGAGGGATTTGCTTATAGGTCTTTCCAAACATTCCTCTGGCCACCATACTCTTTAACTGTGGACTAGTAATTGCAAACTTTGGTTTCCTACACGTTAGATAAATAGAGTTTTTCTGTCCCAAATTCAAGGTTTGAGCCAATGCGATACAAGCCCATCCAAGAAAACATTCCAGAAAAAAGTGTTGGAAAGTAATCACAACTACCGTAATAAATTGTTTTCCTGTTCATTCTCCTACTCTTTATTTCCTAGCATGGCCTCATTGTTCCATTTAATAGACACAAATTATGTTTTTGACTTGTTTTCCTTTACCCTATCACTGCCCTTTTTCATTAAAATCTCTGCAGGGAGTGTTGTCTTGGAGGTATGGTCCAACATGTTCTACATATGGCTCAAAGCAGTCTTTTGTCTGATATCTAATGTCATTATTGATCCCTTTTGGCCAGGGATTTTTAAGTGTGGAAGTAGAAAAACTGTTTTAATACAAAAAAAGTTGGGCTTTGTTTGAAATGCGCAGAGTGTAGAAGAAGAAAAAAAAAACTGCTCTGTTTTTATTGTTTCTTTGGATGTAGGAGCAGCAGCTCTGGTTTAGGCAAAATATGTATTGTCATTTTCTCAATGTAAAAAAAGTTTTAATATATGATATGAACAGATTTAATGTTCTCATATGATCTGCATTGTTTCTGAACAAATAGAGGTGGTGAATACATCTCAAATGATTTTATATGGTTTTGCAGGGATCATGGAATTCACAAGCAATTCACAACTAGGTACACACCTCAACAAAATGGTGTAGCTGAAAGGAAAAATAGAACAATCATGGAAATGGCTAGGAGTATGTTGAAAGAAAAACATTTATCAAATGAATATTGGGCTGAAGCTGTAGCATGTGCAACCTATATAATGAATAGATTTCCAACCAAGAGTGTTAAGAATATGATTTTGGAAGAAGCATGGAGTGGAAGAAAACATAGTGTTGCTCACATGAGAGTATTTGAATGTGTGGCATATGCACATGTCCCAGATGAATTGAGAAATAAATTAGACAACAAGGGAGAAAATGCATATTTGTGGGATATAGTGATGAATCAAAGGTTTACAGATTGTACAACCAATAACCAAAATAGTCATAATCAGCAGAGATATGCAGTTCATAGAAGATGAAGCATGGGATGGAAGCTTAGAAAAAACAGTCTATATATCAGCAAGTTTACCACAAGAGGATAAAGACATTTTAATACCAGCAAGTACTCCTATTGTGACTCCTTCCACACCCATTCAAGCTCAAAAAAGTGGTCCACAAGTGACTCCATCAAGCACAAGGACAGCCCCACACATTCATGCTAGTACTCCTTCAAATGAACAACAATCACCATCTACAACATGTATTCTAGGTGCTGAACCATCAAGTCCACATTCTACAAGTTCTACTTCAAGTGACATGTCAAATCCAACATTGGCAAGTTTAAGGAGACAAAAAATCAGAAGTATAAGAGACATTTATGATCAAATTGATGGTGAGAACAATGCTGGTCTGATTTCTCTTTTTGCATTATTTTCACAAGTAGATGATCCAATTCACTTTGAAGATGCAATTAAAGATGAAAAATGGGTACATGCAATGGATGAAGAAATTGATGCTATAGAAAAGAATCATACATGGGAGTTAGTAAGTCTTCCAAAAGGAAAATATGTGATAGGAGTAAAGTGGGTTTACAAAACCAAGTTAAGTGCAAAAGGTGAAGTGCAAAAGCATAAGAAAAGGCTTGTAGCTAAGGGTTATTCACAATAACTAGGAGTTGATTATAATGAGACATTTTCTCTAGTAGCTCGATTGGACATCGTGAGAACAATACTTGCAATAACAACTCAAAACAAGTGGCATGTTTATCAAATGGATGTAAAATCAACATTCCTAAATGGTTATCTTGAAGGTGTATGTGGAGCAGCCACCAGGAATGAGGTCCTAAGCCAAGAAGACAGAGTCTACAAACTCAAGAAAACACTCTATGGACTCAAGCAAGCCCCAAGAGCATGGTACAACAAAATTGACTCTTATCTCTTACAAAATGGCTTCAATAGGTGTAGCAGCGAGGTTACATTATACACCAAAATAAATGAGTAAGGTGAAATCATAATTGTTTGTTTGTATGTTGACGATTTGATATTCATAGGTGACTCATCAATTGATTTGTTCAAAGGAGCCATGAATTTTTTTTTTGAAATGCTTAATTTGGGCCTCGTGAAATATTTTCTTGGCATTGAGGTGAATCAAAATGAAAATGGTATATTCATCTCTCAAACTAAATATGCAAATGATAATTTGAAAAGGTTTAACATGATAAATTGCAAATCAGCTCCAACACCATTTGTGACGGGATTGAAGTGAAGCAAGGATGATAAGGGATCCAACATTGTATAAAAACTTATTGGTAGTCTCATGTACTTAACAGCCACAAGGCCGGACATAATGTATGTAGTAAGTCTTATTTCAAGGTTCATGGAATCTATAAAAGACTCTCATTGACAAGCGGGAAAAGGATTTTAAGATATGTGAATGGAACAAGAAATCATGGAATTCAATATTCAAGGTCAAATGAGTTCAAGCTCATAGGATACACAAATAGTGATTGTGCAGATAGCATTGATGACATGAAGAGCACATTTGGTTGTCTTTCATTTTGGAATAGGTGCAGTATCATGGGATTCTAAGAAACAACATGTTGTCACTCTTTCATCTGCTGAAGCAGAGTATGTAGCAACAACAAGAGCATCATGCCAAATAATTTGGATGAAAAGAGTGTCGAAAGCTTTAAGGCACGAAGAAGAAGAGGCAACTAAGATTTATTGTGACAACAACTTAGTTATAACACTCTCTAGGAATCCAGTTTTTCACAAGAGAAGTAAGCATATTGACACAAGATATCATTTCATTAAAGAGTTGATCAACAATGGAGAGATATTTTTGAAGTTTTGTAGGTTTGAAGATCAATGTGCAAATATTTTCACCAAGGCATTAGGGAAAGAAAGTTTTGTCTTTCAAAGAGATAGTTTGAGTATCATAGATGGCAGTAGTTGTGATTAAGGGGAGTGTCGGAAAGTAATCACTACTACCATGATAAATTCTTTTCCTGTTCAATCTCCAACTCTTTATTTCCCAGCATGGCCTAATTGTTCCATTTAATAGACATGACTTATGTTTTTGACTTGTTTTCCTTTACCCGTCACTGCCTTTTTCATTGAAATCTCTGCAGGGAGTGGTGTCTTGCATGTATGGTCCAGCATGTTCTATGTATGGCTCAAAGCAAGCTTTTGTCTGATATCTAATGTCATTATTGACCCCTTTTGGACAGGGATTTTTAAGGGTGGAAGTAGAAAAACTGTTTTAATTAAAAAAAAAGATGGGCTTTTTTTGAAATGTGCAGATTGTAGAAGAAGGAAAAAAATGCTCTGTTTTTATTGTTTTTGTGGATGTAAGAGCAGCAACTCTGGTTTAGGCAAACTATGTATTGCCATTTTCTCAATGTAAAAAAAGTTCTAATGTACGGTATCAGCAGATTTAATGTTCTCATATGATATGCATTGTTTCTGAATTTGTTTTGTTCAAAAGTTTTTTCTGTACGATAAAGAGCTGAAGCTCTGTTTTTTTCGTTAAGAAGAGAGTAATATCCTTTGCCTTCTCCTTTAAAAAGGACATCCAAGCCACTACATAGGTCCCAACTCAAGTGCCCATTGATTAGATCTCTCTAAAGCTTGAAAATAGTCTTGATGTGGTAAGCTTTGACTTGGGATCTTGCTCTGAAAATGCCATGGTGGCTTAAGTCATCTAAGTATTTACTCCTCAACAAAGGACTCCATGGCCATGAATGCTCCTAGTACATTCTGTACAGCAATTTAGCCCCTACAAATTTTTGATGATTGTAATGTCCCCATTACTGAAGACCCTTAGCCTATACGTCCCCGTGGGTTTCGGGATGTGCAAGGGGAACATTTTTATTAAATAATTAAATATTATTGCCTAGAGCAATAATTATTTAATTATTTAATTATTTTATAAAAGTTATTTAATTTAATTCCCAAAATATATAAAATTAAATGGGGAATTAATTAAATAAAAAGTTAGGTGGCTTTTAATTTATAAAATCACCCTTTGCAAAGGGGACGCCACACCTAGGGAAGACAAACTACTTTTATTTAATATTTTCCTTCTCCTAGGGTTTTCGAATTTTGTGCCTCCTTGCTTATAAAAGGAGTGTTAGGACCATTATTATGATTATGTTATGATGAACTTATTTTGATACTCCATGCTTGGAGTTGGGATGCATGCCCATTGATGCTTTTTCTCTCTCTTGCGTGGGAGATTGTATTGAGCTGATTTTGAGATTAATTTGAAGTATTTCTTTGTGAGATCCATGTCTTTGGCTTTGGACAATTTTTAGATGAAATTTACTATTGAAATCTGCCCTTTTACTGTAGCGACGTCACTGTAGCGTCATTGTAGCAACTGTTTTGAATAGCAAATTAAAGGATTTATGGGTGCCTTATCAAGTCGATTTTCATTGTAGTAAAAGTCTCTTATGCCCAGCGACTTTTATGGTGCTTATGTGTTGACTGAAGCTACTGGTTTGAATGCAATATTTTGTTCTATAACCCAGTGAAAACCCTAGCGAATTGCATGCTCTGTTGGTGACTGGTTTAGAGGATAAAGCTGAGTGCAAAGTGAACATATTAGCAGCGATTTTCTATCTCATTTGCATGTCTTCTATGTGATTGTTATTTCTGAGTATGGTGATCTGATTAGTGCATGGTATTATGGTGTTTTGCAACCTCTAATAGCAGTGATTTGGATAGGGAGATTCGGATATGATTTTGTATGCTTGTTTAGTGGATAATCAACCCTTTTGCAGCGATCCATAGATAAAGTTTGGATCAGATTTAATATGTGCCTTTGGAGCAGTTCAGCGACTTGTATGAGAGGTATAAATCTGGGTTGGTATGCATCTCTGCCATTCACTTATTGATGATTTAATGATGTTTTTGGAGCCCTTGTAATAGCGATCTGTAGGCTGCCTTCATTTCCATCAAACAGTGACTTCTTTAGGGGTGAAAGTTGGGCATTTATTACATGTTTTGATCCTAACATAAGCAGCAAACTGTTAGTGCAATTTTATTAAGCCCAGCGACTGGTAATTGCATGATTTGTTGGTAAGTTTGGGCCTCTTCAAGGCTGCGATCTGGGTCTATTTGTTGAATATAATATTGCATGGTTTAATGATCAGTTTGGATATCATTTGCTGTTGATGAGGCTTGGTTTAATAGAATTGTGGAGCTCCATAGCAGCAAACCATAGTAGCAGTGGATCGTAACTTGTTTGCATCTCTTTTATGACTAAGACATCCTTACTTTGATAGCTGAGAGTGGTATGTTTTCTTGATGCTTTAAGCACTACTTTTAGAGCATGTTTGCATGAGCTCATTTATAGTTAATCCATCAAGAAGTCTGATTCCTGAAGAGTTTAGCTTCAGCTGGAAATAAGCCATTCATTAGAGGCCATTAAACCCCTTCTATTGGGTTTATTGAGTCATCTATTTGATTGGTTCAAATAGTTTTGACTGAGTTTTACTATTTTCAGTTGATTGATCCGGTGAAGAGATTGGTTGTTTGCCTAATTTCTATTGGTCCCGAAGAAGGGGATATTACAATGATAGCTTCCAAATCTGTTATTCCAACCCCTCATACTTTGAGATGAAACACATTTGTCTACTTCAGGAGTGTGATCTTATTTTCCCCAGAAGTCCGTTGCTACAACAAATCTTAAATCATCTTGGTCATTTTAGAGATGACATCCTCATGGGATTTTAAGATGGAGAAGGGCCAGATTGGCAAGGCTGGGATTGAGTCCTTCGTGCAAGGAAGAGTCATTTCACTTTCTTGGAGGGCAATATTTTCTGATATGTCTAGTAAATCATTCCAGAGAATGGTGTGAGAGTGGTCAGAGACGAGAGGGATACCAAGATACTTTTTTTAGAGTCCATTGACTTAGGATCCCAAGATGTTTGCAAGCCTATGTTGTTTTCTAAGACTGACATTGAAAAAGAAGAATTTTGATTATTCCCTGTCGATGACTTGTCTTGATGCTTGAGAGTAAGAGTGAAGAATAACTTTAAACTCTCTTGCTTCATCTACCTCAACCAATTTCCTGAGGATTGCATCATCAGAAGTAAAAGACAAAATAATAGCTAGAGCTTCCAACCTACTGGCTTTTATTGCTGCTGTTAGAGACCTTCCCACAGTTTTGACCATAGTTACTAAATATGGTAAAATCATAAAGATTTTCCGTGACCATAGTTACCAAATACGGTAAAATCATAAAGATTTTCCGTATTTTTTATTGAACCGTATAAAATTTCGTATTTTTCGGTTGCAAAATCTTAAAATACAGGATCTAGAAAATGTATATTATTTATTATTATTTTATAAAATAAATGTTTAAATTATGAACACCTCCAAGATTTTATAGTCAAGAGTTAAAAGGATTTTCATTTTTCAGTATTGTTTAGAAGGCTTTCAACAGTCCCAAGAAGATTAATGAGACCGTATTTTTTTCCATATTTCTAGACCGTCTTTTTCCATATTTGAAGACCATCACTTAATACTCTCCGTACAAAAGTTGCTACCTTGATTTCACCAAGGTAACAAATAGGCATGGAGAGATCAATATTAAACCCTTCCAATCAGATTATTTCATTGATGCCCTCCAAAGTTTATTTCAATCTTTGTTTTCTCTCATAAATCTTCCTAAACATCTGTGAATTCCAATCTCTAAGACAGTTTTTTTATGCAGCAATTTGTTTGCTACTGTGAATGCCTTGGATCAGGCTTGCCGCCAACTTCTTATGAACTCTAGAAAGTTCTCACTTGGTAGGCTGGTTTCCACATCATCTCAAACTTAAATTAGAAAGGAGGGACCACATCAGACCTTATGGAGAGGAACATGGAGGTGTTATGTGAACAGGAAACCTCAAGAATTTTTAGAGAATGATCCAATCTTGCTACAACTAGTTTGAAGAGGCCATTAATCAGTTTGGCCTTTCCACAACATCACAGAAGCAGGATCTTTGTTGTTCTAATAAAAATGTTCACATTTTACATTAGAGTTGACAAACTTCAGAAATTCATTAATGGATTATTTTTCCTGTGCAAGAATCTTTCTCTTCATAGAATTGAACGTTAAGGAATTTAAATATCCTTGTTTTTGTTAACCAAAGCAAGATGGTTTGAAATCTACACCAAGCATCATCCTCCCAATATGAAGGGTTGTTAGGGTTCGGGACAGGTCTTCCCAACAGTTCCTCTTCAGAATCAGGGTAGTAGGTGAAATACTCCATACACAATAATGAGGACTGCATCTCTGTTTTCTTTATAGGAGAACTTCACAGGACTACTACCTTTCCTTTAGAGATCTTTGGATGTGAGGTTGATTTCCTATTGGCCGCTTGCCCATCATCTTCTGGCGTATAAGTCGAATTTGACAATTTGTTTGTAAAACTGGTAAGGGCTTCTTCAGCAACCGATCCGGGAGATTGGTGTCCATCTGCTCAATCTACAAGATGGGATTCCACCAGATTGAGCCTCTCCCTACCCCAGAAACACCAAATTTATTCACTTTTTCAATCGGAAGAGACACTACCAATTTGTCTCTATCAAGCCACATAAACATATCACGATTTCTTTGCCACAAGGCATCTTTCTCTTGCTTTGAAAGAGTTTTGGGTTTCCAATATTTTTGGTTGATTTTATGCTCGAGCCAGCTAATTCACCCACTATTTTTCGGTGCGACTTTTGTTTGAGGTTTTACAGATGTATGGGTTCTGCTGAGATGCCCCTGTTTGTGATACATACAGCAGAAAAATCAGAGGCACTCGAAATCCAAGGGCTGCTCTAGGGCTACAACTGAGAACCAATGCAGGATCTAGAATTGATCGGTTTGGGGATGGGCTTTGTGAGGTCAAACGAGGGACATTCTTGCATAGTTTGCTAAAAGCAAAGTCAAAAATGCCTTAGTTATACTCAAATGGGTCGACGATCTTTTCCCTAATCTTTGAAGGATGCTATTTTACCAGAATTTTTGGGGCATGCCATATAGCTTCACCCCTATTAGGATTGAGATATGAGGCTCTGGTAATAGATTTGAATGACATGTCCGCAGCCTCAAGAAAAGCCAGAATTCTCTAGGAAGGACTTCTCCTTTCTCTTCTTCACAGTTCAAAAAATGGCCAGAAAAACTCATAGGCTATCAGTCTTATCTTAATTGAATTTCTAGTCTTCCATTCTAATTTGATCTTAACTGGCCAGAGTCCCTGAACTTAGAAATGAACACTTGATCTGATATTTGCTCACCTCTAAAAGAAGTTTTAAGCCCAGAACCAGGACTTTTGTTGCTGCAATAAGGTAGGTACTTATGACGATATGATAGCCTAACGAGGTTGGGGCCACATCCTCTAGGAAGCCACCAGGAGGGATAGGGGAATCAAAAACAGTTTCCTCATCAAGTTGGTTTGTTTCGCTCGCCATTTATCTTGAGAAAGCTTGAAATTTAATTGTCTTTGAGCAATGGTGAGTATTATAATTATGCCTATCAAAACATTATCTACGCTATCATGTCAAATGTAGATAGATTTGAAATTTGAATGCACCTGAAATGACCAGGTCTGAAGAATTGATAATCCACATTGTTTCTTGAGTTAGTTCACTGGTGAGGAACTTGTTCATGGAAGAAATACTCATTTTTGTCGAAGTAATTATGCAAGGCTGATTAAAATCAAGAATTCAAATAGTTCTCTCAAATTAAGAAATTTCTCATATTGTCTAAGTTTTATAAATTCTATTTGAGAGTGATTACCCCTTCAATTTTTTTGTTATTTTAGAAAACATCGTTCACTACATTTAAAAACAGAGCTGGATTAACGCTTATTCGTGTAATAGGCAACACTCATAGTTAATACTCCTAAGTTTTTTTATAAATATTCTCGTACCAATTATTCTCATACTTCAAATCTTTCATGTCTTACCTTGTATTTGAATTATTTTATAGATAGATTTGTAATATGGAGATCTGTTTCATTGGCTGCAACATACTCGATTGAATGTCAAATAGAAAGTTGATTCATTGGCTTTAACATATAGTATCAATCAACTAAGAAGAGACAACCTATGGACTAGGTGACCATGTGGAGAGTAATATTGTTGAAAAGAAATTAATCGTAAAAGAAAAGGTTGCACATTGAAAATAGAGGGCTTAAACAATATCTTTCTTATATAGCCTTTGTATCAAGAAAAAATAAGTCGACCTGACTATACAATGCATACAATATTTGAAGAATAACACAAGAAATTCCCTTCAACACAATCGATTAAATGCCTTTTTTTGATAAAATAGAATTTTAACCCGACAATAGTTATCACTTTGCTTGAGCTTTATGGTGTCATTTTATACCTCTATTATGGTGAATTGCCTTGGTGTTTAAATAAATTGTCTCTAATTTTAAGAGCATTGAAATTATTACTCATGTATTTTAACACATTCCTAAGTTCCTTTTCGAAATATTATATAATCAATTTGTAAAATTTAGAAAATGTAATGCGCCCTAACTATTTGCACCGTAGGCAATCGCATAAATTGCCTAGAACTTAATCCCCTTGTGTAAAAGAACAATTCTTCATCAACGAAAGAAAGCAAAGCCATTGTATGTGAAGAAAGTAGAATCGAGGAAAAAAGGAACACCACAAAACATTTACAAAAAAAACTACACCTTGGATCACAAATTGTAGGCAAGAATGCGATTGTTTTTTCTCTTTGTTGTGAAAAGATAGTTTTATAAAACTCGACTAACTTTTATTTCCTAAAGAAAGATTATTACGCCAAAAGGCATTCCCCCTATAGGAAAGCCCCCGTGGTCGTTCACGTGGCGGAGTTAGATTTGATGGGTTGACGAGCGTTTAAACGTTTTGTTGTTTTTAGTTATTTTGTCATTTTTAGCGAATCAACTTAAATTGCATGTGTCCGCAAGGTCACATCTCAGAGGGATATTTTGTCAAATGATCGTGCACATACTCCAAGTTCCTTCTTTTGTCCAATTTTTTCTTCCTTATGCGAAATGAGTATTATTATCAAGTCACATCTTTCCTCCGAACTTGCTTCAACACGAGCTTAGTTTCGGAGCACTTAGGGTTTTTACTAGGTTTGTTTTGATGGTGACGAATTTTTAGGGGAATCAAAGAAAATAGTGGCAGGCAGGAGTTTCCTCTTCTAGACCATTAAACCCCCTCCCCGATACGATACAAAGCTAGATCAATCAATTTGTATATAGTAACATTAGGGTTCTGGGCGCATGTGAGCAATATCATCATTGTCAATGTTGTTTGGCTTCCTGCGATGAGTAATGGCAGCTCTCGTATTTTTGTGATATTTGCATGGGCTTTGTAGGTGAATTATTTTTAATGGGTAATTTTGACTGTTGCAATTTTCACCAACCACCATGAAATTATATGATGGTTTTTTGGGGAATTTTTAGAAAGCTTCTTTATGAATGTTAATCGATCAACATAATGTAAGGGGTAATTTGGATTTAAGTCGTATTTCTTTTGTCCCCCAGGCACAATCCCATGGAGGGGTTTCGGCTATTTTGTTGCAAAAGAAGGCCCCTTGAAAATATCTCAAGTCGGCTATAGTTAAAATAGTTTTGCCCTAGAAGGCGGAGCTTCAATTTTTGTCCAAGTGAGTTCAAGAGATTGTTCAGAGGAAGGGCTTGAAGTTTCTGGATATGTATGTTCTTTATACTGAAAATCTGATTATTTAACTCACAAAGTCATTTTTTTGGATCTATATGCTATGTATTTTCATTGCATTTCTTTCAATGCAAAATGAACACTCTATTCAACTATAATAGGTAGGACTGCTCTACTAGGTTCCTAAAAATAATAATTACCATCTTAATAAGTGCATTGAAAGAAGACCACAACATACTCATGATGCGTAATGAACACCGAAATTTGTGAAGCCTGGTCATGATACAAGAGATTTAAGTAAAGGGGTAAGTACTGCGTAGGAAGTTTTGTTGCCAACATTTAATGAAAAAATTGATTTGGGATTGTTGGGAGTTGAGACACACATTCAAGGCACGGTCATGTACGATCAGTTTGAGTGATTTACATCTATAGGATCCCGGTCGGCCGCACTTATAGCTTATAGTCCCGACATGAGTGTTTTCTATTTTCTTGTGATGTCCGAGTTTAGCAAGGTTTTCTTCTCGAACAATATCTTATTCTTATGCTTCCATCTCATTTGCGAACCCTATATTGTTTGTTGTTCCCTAACACGGGGTTCTCGAATTCATCTTTGGGATCCATAGACATGGTTTACTTTATTTCTTCTTTATTTATCTTGTCTACATTTCATAGTTTACTTCCTTTGGGCCTTCTTATTGAAGGTAAATGTGGTCTTCTCATCCTTTCCTTTAGTGTCTTCATCTATCAAGGTGGCTTTTAAGATGTTCTCAACCCAATTTGCAAGTCATCTTGGGCTCATGGTCTTTCTTTTGATTCTCTGGAAGTCTTCATGGATTGGAGGGCAACCTAGATTCTTCCCAACCTTTTCTTTATGAGCTTTCTCTATTTGTTTTTTTACCAAATGTCCAAGTTATGACCAAGTTTATCTCAACTGGATACATTCACTGACACTTAGATTTTCATTTTTATCCACTACATAACTATATTATGACATAATCTATAAAATCATTCTTGGCATTGGATTTTAGTGAAATGCACCATATAAGCATTTCTCTTTACAATGTAGTAAATTCTTAGCTACTCTCCACATTGGCTTTTTCCCCAATTTTGTGCAATCAACAAATCTAAGTAGCTAAAACACAAAATATTTGTGAACATTCTATGTTCTGGGAAATGCCCTCTGAGAATGCCCCTAGAGTGGTTGGCAGCAAAGCACAAAAGCAAAGGCTTATTGTGCGCATGTAATTTGAATTTAATAGATTATAGGAAGTGACTTCTAGTAGTATTTGCACACTGGTGTAGCTAACAGAGATAGCTATACTAAACTAGAATATCTACTTGTATGCACACTTATGGATAAAAAGTAGAATTTGGGATACCTTGTGATTTAAGGAAGTAGTTGCACACTTTTGGTGTAGGTAATAGATAGCTATACCAAACTAGATTATCTCCTTGTATGCAACTTACGAATAAAAAGTAGAATCATGGATACCTTGTGATTTGAGGAACACTTTATCTGCATTTGTCACTCGATTGATTGGTTGTATATGCTTGATAGGCTTCATCACAGTGAGCAAGGATTCCTAGAAGCAATACGATATTCATAACTAGCCATTCCAAATTGAACACTATTTTCCATATTTAGCAAGAGTCATAAGATCTAATGAAGTAAATTAATAGCTTCATTTTTAGTAGTAGACAATTTTATGTGTCGATAGCACAATCACTCTCACTGTGTTATCAACAGAAAGGCATCTCACACAGTGGGTTGCCGTTGTGAGAATATTGCCACCCTCGGGGAGTGAAAGAATGTTAATTTGCTTGGAGTTATTGTGGATCTTCCAACACTTACAAAAAAAGATCAGGAGGACATTCTGCAATGGGGTGTTCCTAACAAAATAGATATGATAGCTCTTTCCTTTGTTTGCAAGGGTTCAAATCTTGTTAACGTTAGGCAAGTGTTGGGAAAACATGCAAAGAACATCATGCTAACGTCAAAGGTATGATCATTGCTTTCACTTCTTGGCTTGATTTTAAAAATTTGTAAGATAAGGGTTTCCTTGTGCTCTGCAATTTTATAACAGTTAGGCTTATGACGATCTCCATGTCCCAAACATTATTGTAACCTTTTTACGAACCCATTCAACTTTTTTTAGGTTTCCCAGAACATCAAAATGGACTTTCCATTACTTACCATTATTGACGTGGGTGTAGGGATGTTTCCTTAAATGGATTAAACATGGACATACCCTTCTCAATATCCAATGACCTATTCTCTACTCCATATGACTTGTTCTTTTGTGTGCTTTAGTGGGGTGAGCTCTAGACTCTAGACTCGGGGCTTCAGGGATGTTGGTTTATCTAGGTTATTATGGAGTGGTGTTCTGGATAGATGTTGGGGAGTTTTTGGGCTATGAATAGTAATATGGGTAATTTTTAATTGTTTTGGTTGGGTGGTGTTACGGAAAATATTGCAGATATGATTTTGGATGTTGATGCGGATGGGCTATGGTTAGTAGCTATAGATGAATTGGTAATGGAGTTGGAGTTGAGGTTTGCAGTGGATGATCCGAGCCTTGGTTTTGGATTAGTTGTGACGTGGAAGAATAATTTTTAGCTGTTGAATTATATGTTGCAAAAGATTGAATTTGGGCTACAGAAGTCCCTTTGATGAAAAACATGGGGAATTGTATCCTTTGTGATGCTTTAGATGTGATCTATTTTTTACCCTTGAGGTAATATTGAGCTCTCAATGTATATTTTTATGAACTAATATACCTGATTCATAGCTCTTGATAAAAACATTTACCAATAAAAAACAACACCAATTCTATAAGATCCAAACCAAAACAAGTCAAATTTATGATGTTTACCTAGATCCTCTCTCACTTTACCCTAACAAAATACAAAATTAATCCCGATAGAAGATCCTTTAACCAAATCATAGGATACGTGTTCGACATATTTCAAAATGAGTGGAACAACAAATCAGACAACGTTGTCAATCCTCCACCAAACCCCTTCTTCATCGTTCGTCATCCTCTCTCATTTTTTCACTCCCTCATGTTTTAATTCTTCCATCCATCCCCTTCAACATTTCCATCGTACATTTCACGAATGATTGCTAGTATACACATTCATATATCGTCAAAGTTATCCCCAAAAGCAATTACAATTATTTGTTTTTATTGCTTAAAGAATATTATGAAAGGCATTATTCCCAAATGCATTTACAAAAATATCATCAAATTGAATCACCAATATCTATTGCACATAAAATATATATGCAACTTGGTAGGGTATAGCTTTAGCATGGGTAATCCTCAATCATTCTTAATGGCTTAAGGATCTCTAAATTCGACTCAAACATGAGACTTTTTAATGAAGGATGCCTAAATTTGTGAATAAGAGACACTTTGGAAACTCAACTTTAAATGGTTCAATAATTAGGTTGAATCCAAATTGGATCGAGGGTCTTTATGGTTGGCACATCCTAGTAAATGGAAAGTGTTGATTAAATTGGTTGTTGATGTTTTGTATCATCTTGGTCATCCACCGGAGAGAGAAATCAATGTTTGATCATTGGCATAATTAGAGAATGTATGGAGTAAGTCTTGCTCGACGAGTTGCGTGGAGTATCTTGATATTTACAAAGATGAGAAGTTGTAGAGTATATCGGGGTTTCAAGAGTTGCGTGTATTGAAAGATGTACAACTTGTGTATTATAGCAATGTAGTGATGTGGAATTGCATTGACATGTTGTAGGTATTGCTTACAATATTATCTTTTAACATTCAATCACATCTCATTTTTAGAAGGGAGAGTAATTTTTCTCTTTATTGAATAAATGATCTGATACGATTACAAGTGAAGGCTTGTTTTGTAATTTTCTTCATGGTTTTTCAAATAACTCATCAAGAGTTGTCAATAGAATGCCTTACATGTGGAATGAGCTCCAAGAGAGGCGTATGAATAGTCATGAGATGTTATTCACATTCACAACCCAACTTTATGAGGTGGAGAGTGTCGGGCAATATGTGTTTGTGCCATGGTGTCGTATTCCAGTTGAGAATCATATCAAATGTGGGCAACTTGTATGTATTGATCCATACATGTGTTAATTTCATCCCCTCGCTTTTAAAACTTAAAAGGGGGCTACAAAAGCAAACATTGTGGTCGGGGTTTCAAACCTATAACCTATTGGATTTACCCCATTTTTATTTTGGCCCCTTTAAGCACAAATTGTCTCACGTGAATAATGCAAGTGTGAGAAAGACAATCAAAGTGGAGCATAGATGGAAAATATTATTTAGGTGGGAACAATTTGAGTCATGGAATAGGTGTGGCACATGCACATAGTTAACTCCCACTTTTTTCTTTCCAACTTTCCATTCATTTCTTCGTCTTACCTAACAAGTTAAACATCGTCTAATTGAAAATCTTGACAAGGTAAAAATAAATAAAAAACCCATTTTCCCCATATTTTCTCAAAAATATTTGTTTCTTTCAGTTGTGTAAAGGCACATGATTGTTTCAATCGTAGAAATGATGGACACGTTCAGGGCATTGAATGAGCCACCCCTCCATATGTCTAAAAAATGATGCAATACAACATTAATCTTAAGCTCAATATGTTGAGTTGTGGAGCTCAATTACTTCAGTTTAGCATGCAATATCAACTTGTTGGAAAACATAGTAACCAACATCGTTTATGAAGGGATCGACATAAGTCACCTATGGCCGGCATCCATCAAAGCGAAGAGAAATCGACATCGGTTAGGGATAACCGACGTCGGTTACCTGTGTGTGAGCATTTTATTTAACTCATGGGAATTAGATCTAATTTTAGTATTAAAGCAAATCAATTGATTGTAATTGCATGACTAAGTGCCCTAAGTGTGTATATGCCTATATAAGCACGAAAGCTAGGGTTAAAAGTAGGGATTATTGTGAAAATAATTGTGAGAGAAAGAATTCTTGGAGAAAAAGGAAAATCTTGAGGAAAAGAAAATATTCTACATCTGAGAGGTGTGAAAGATTGTAAATCTTCATTTATATCTTTTGAAAGCTTTGGATAATATATTGACTTGTTTCTTGGTGGATGTAGCCCACAGTGGGTGAACCACGTTAAATCTAGTGCTAATTTATATCTTTTGTTTTGTATATTTTTGCTGGTAGAATATCTATTTTTATTTCCATGTATGCTTAGATCTGATATATTATTTGTACAACCTTGTGCTAACCCCAACAACTGGTATTAGAGATTTGTTTGAGGGTTTTGTGTGTTGAAAAATTTACTCACAAAGGGTTTTCGATTAAGTGAGAGCTACAACAATGGTAGAAGAAAACAAATACAAGGTAGAGAAGTTTGACGACCGAAATTATCAATTATGGAAGATGCAGATTGAGGATTATCTGTATCAAAGAGATTTGTACTTACCGTTGGATGAAAAGTCTAGACATACGAAGATAACTGCGATGAAAAATGAAAGATTCTTGATAGAAAGGCTTTGGGATATATAAGATTGAGCCTGACAAAGATCTCAGTAGCATCCAATATTACAAAAACGACATCTACTAGTAGAGTTAATGAAATCTCTTGCTAATTTATACGAAAAACTTAGTGCTTCAAATAAAGTTTATTTGATGAAGAAATTATTTACTTTTAAGATGCATGAAAGTGGGTTTGCATCTAGTCATTTAAATGATTTCAAATATTGTAAATCGATTAAAATCGATTGATATTTCATTTGATGAAGAAATGAAAGCAATTTTATTCTTATGTTCTTTGCTTGATAGTTGGGATAACTTGGTTTTGACTATTAGTAATACAACATCTGCTAATAATATTTTGAAGTTTGATGATGTGGTTAGTATAATCTTGAATGTAGAAAGCAGAGGTAGGAAAAGAAGAGATCCAAGAGTAAAAATAATGAGAAATCAAAGTCAAGGATGAAATATCTAAATCCAAAGGTAAGGGAATTACCTATTGGAAATGTGGAAAGAAATGACATGTAAATAAAGATTGTTGGTCAAAGGATAAATAGAACCAACACCTAGATAAAGGTAAAGAAACAAATATCGTAGGAGAGGTAATGCAAGATGCTCTTATTATTTCTTTAGATAATAGAATATAATCATAGGTTTTAGATTCAGGAGCTTCTTTCCATGCAACCCCTAATAAGCGTTATTTCATAAATTATGTCCAGGCAATTTTGGGCATGTTTATTTGAGTGATGATGAACCTTGTAGTATTATTGGTAAAGGGGAAGTTCATCTAAAATTGCACAATAGAAAATACATGGGTATTGAATGATGTGAGACATGTGCCAAGCTTTAGAGTAATCTTATTTTGCGGGGTAACTAAGTGAAGCTAGTTGCATGGTTGCATTCACAACATACTCTTGAAAAGTCACTAAGGGTGCTTTTGTTGTTGTAAGTAAGAAGGTAGGAACGTTATATTTATCTACCCGTGTTACTTATTCTTTTTCTGTATTATCTACTTCGATTTAGATGCATGCATGTGGCATAATCGGTTGAGTCATATGAGTCAAAAAAGAATGCAGATCTTAAAGGCTAAGGGTAAATTATTAAATTTGAAATATTTAGATCTTGAATTCAGTGAGCATTGTGTCTTTGGAAAGAAAAAGAGAGTGAGATTTCTCAAAGTTAGGGGCAACTAAGAAGTAAAAATTGGAGCTTGTACACTCGGATGTGTGGGGACTAGCCCGGTAGTTTCTTATGGAGGATCCCAATATTATGTTATTTTCATTGATGATGTTATAAGAAAGGTATGAATTTATTGTATTAAACATAAATATGATGTTTTTGAGACTTTTAACACAAGGAAATCCCTTGTTGAGAATGAATCAAATTCAAAGTTAAGGTGTCTTAGATCTTGACAATGGCGGTGAATACCGTAGCAAAACTTTCAATGATTATTGTTCAATGAATAGAATACATAGAGAAAGAATGGTTCCAAGAACACCACAAGAGAATGGTGTTGCAAAAAGAATGAACATGACAATCATGGAATGTGCTAGAAGTATGAGGATACATGTTGGATTGCCCTTACAATTTTGGGTAGAAGCAGTTGATACAATAGTTTATTTGATTAACCGCGGGCCTTCAAGTTCACTAGATGGAGGAATACCAAAGGAAGTTTGGACTGAAAAGAGGTAGATCTTTATTTTCTTAAAGTTTTTGGTTCATAAGCTTTTGTGCATATTGATAAGGAAAATAGGAAAAATTTGAATGCAAAATCCAAGAGATGCACTTTCATTGGTTATGGATCTAGTGATTTCATTCCATTTTTGGGATTTAGAGAATTCTAAAATTATTAGGAGTCATGACATTGAATGAAATGAAAAGAGAATGTACAAGGATCAAATTTTGGTACCCAAGGACGAACCGGTTGAAAAGTTTGTGAATGAAAATGAACTCTCGGATTTAAAACTCATATCAATAGGGTTACACAAGAACGATGTCGTCGGTTGACCCATAGCCGACATCTGTCAGCAGAACCCGTATCAGTTATAGAAGAGCCAAACCGACATCGATTAGTAGAACCGGCGTCACTTACAAGTGATCGACGTCGATCACTGTCAGATTTAGATACAAATTTCCAAGAGGTCCAGAATGAGCCTCTGGTACCCCAAACTCATGTGAGAAGGTCACAAAGGGTAAGTAAACCTCCAAAAATATTTACACATTCTCTATTTTATTTATTATTGAATGATAATGGTGAGCCAGAAAGTTTTGAAGAAGCAATGTAAGATGAGACCCATGTATAGTGGGAGCATGACATTGATGAGGAGATTGGACTCTTTGGAACAAAACCAAACTTGGGATATAGTTAAGTTGCCGAGAAAGTAAGAGGACATTGCGAGAAAAAGTCGATTTATAGGATCAAGGAAGAAGATGGTGGACATAAAAGGTACAAGAGACAAGGTTTATAGTAAAAGATTTACACGAAAGAAGGTATTGAATTTGGTGAAATATTTTCTCTTGTTGTAAAGATGACTTCTATTCGTATTGTATTGAGTTTAGTTGTAGTAGAGGATTTGCATTTAGAGAAACTAGATGTGAAGACAAATTTCCTTCATGGTGATTTGGATGAAGATATTTATATGTAACAACCGCTTGGATATGAAATCAAGGGTAAGGAGAAATTAGTGTGCAGGTTGAAAAAAACTTATATGAGCTCAAGCAAGCTCCAAGGCAATGGTACATGAGGTTTGATAGTTTTATGCATGATGGTTACTTGAGATGTGAATATGACTATTGTGTTTATTTCAAGAAGCTTGAAAATGGGAGCTATATTATTTTATTATTGTATGTGGATGATATGCTTATTACAGGGATCTAGTATGCAGAAATTGATGAGCTTAAGGAAAACTAGCTCACACATTTTCTATGAAGGATTTAAGAGCTCAAAAAATCCTTGACATGCAAATACACAGAGACATAAAGAACAAGAAATTGTATTTGTCTTAGGAGGATTATATCAATAAGGTGTTAGAAAGGTTTAAGATGTAAAATTCAAAACTTGTAAGTACACCTATGGCTGACACTTCAAATTGATCAAAGATCAGTGTCCTTCATCACATGAAGAGGTCAAATACATGATATGAGTACAATATGCTTCAGTAGTTGGGAGTCTCATGTATGCTATGGTTTGTACTAGACCAGACATTACACATGCAGTGGGATTTGTGAGTAGATTTATGGCCAATCTAGGTAAAGAGCATTGGAAAGCAGTCCAATGGATACTCAGGTATTTGAGAGGGACATTTAGCATGCAGCTTATGCTATGGAGACTTGAATATTTATTTAGGTGGCTATGTTGATTCGTATATGGTGAAGATATGGATGGTAGGAGGAGAACTGCTGGATATATTTTTACGTGGGTGGGATAACAGCTAGTTGGATTTTGAGATTACATAAGGTTGTGACTTTGTCTACTACAGAGGTAAAATATATTGCAGCTACAAAGGCTAGCAAAGAGATGATATAGATGAGCAGGGTCATGGAAGAGTTGGGAAATGAGAAAGATGATTGTAAATTATTCAGTGATAGTTAGAGTGTAATTCATTTGACAAAAATTCAACGTTTCATTCTAGAATGAAACACATTCGATGAGGTATCACTTCATGCGACATGTATTGAAGGATGGGCAATTGAAACTGGAGAAGATTCATACGAGTGAAAACCTTGTGGATATGCTAATGAATCCATTAGAAAAGAGAAGTTGGAGCTACACTCCACTTCTTTTGGTCTTCAAGTTTGAGACTTGAAGAGGAAGAAAAAAGCTAAGGAAAGGATCAAAGAATGAAGTTGTATGTGTATAGTGCAATAATTTATCTCCAAGTGGGAGATTGTTGAGTTGTGGAGCTCAATTACTTTAGTTTAACATGCAATATCAACTTGTTGGAAAACACAGTAACCGACATCGGTTATGAAGGGACCGACATCGGTCACCTATGACCAACATCGTCAGAAAGGAGGAACCAACATCGGTTAGGGATAACCAACGTTGGTTACCTGTGTGTGAGTGTTTTATTTAACTCACGGGAATTAGATATAATTTTAGTTTTAAAAGAGATCTATTGATTGTAATTGCATGGCTAAGTGCCCTAAGTTTGTATATGCTTATATAAGAATGAAAGCTAGGGTTAGAAGTAGTAAGAAGTTGATTATTGTGAAAATAATTGTGAGAGAGAGAATTCTTAGAGAAGAAGGAAAAACTTGAGGAGAAAGAAAGTATTGTACATGTGAGAGGTGTGAAAGATTGTAAATCTTCATTTTATATCCTCCAAAGCTTTGGATAATATATTGGTTTGTTTCTTGGTGGATGTAGCCCACACTTGGGTGAACCACGTTAAATCTAGTGTTGATTTATATATATTGTTTTGTATATTTCTTACGGTAGAATATATGTTTTTATTTGCATGCATGCTTAGATTTGATATATAATCTGTATAACCTTGTGCTAACCCCAACATGATACTATTTTTAGTGCAAAGTGCACTCACATGAATAATGCATGCAATTTCCAAATGATAAAGTGGAGCACATATAACAAATATTATTTGAGTGGAAACATTTTTAGTTGTGGAACAAGTGTGGGACATGTAGGTATTTAATTCCCACATTTTTATTTCAAACTTTCCATTCATGTCTTCATCTTATCTAACAAATTAAACACTGTCATTTGAAAACCTCAACACTATAAAAAAATAAAAATAAAAATCCCTTTTCCCTATATTTTCTAAAAAAATCTTTCTTTCAATTATGTAAGGCCATTTGTTGGTGCCTTAGAACTAACATAAAAGTTAACGACGCTATTTGAGTGACCCTTCCATATGGCTAAAAAATATGCAATACAACATTATTCTTAAAATCAATACTATTTTTCATTGAGCCATGTTACTCATTACTTATTTCATCATATCCGCGTCATCGCCCTTGAAATATTCTCTTTTTTTCTCCTTGATATTAAGAATATTTTAATCAAACATTCGAGAGATGTGTCAAAATATCTTCCCAAATAGTTCACCTCTAAAAAAAATAAACCAACAAATCAAAGTTAGGATGTTAAAAAGTGTCACAACCTACATTGGAATTAAGTGGCCTTTTGTATACCTCCCGAGAGGCTATCCACATAAATAATTTCCTCTTTTGGAGAAGTAGTATTTTGGCTATTGTGAAAAAAATGCCCGACATTAATGCATTTCCCACATTTAGCCTTTTTTTATCTCTATCATCTCATATTCATAATGTGTAGAAATTGTTTCCTGTTTCGTGCTACGAGGATCTCTCATGAACCACTTCATTATTAACTTTATAAAATAACATCAATATCACACTGTGTACGTTCAAACATCATCTCTCATCCCTAAAATATTACAATGAATGGACCCACTATAATGTACTATTGTTGATGTTGACCTACATACCTAAAAGCCTTCGAAGAAATTAAATTAAATTTCCTTGTTTTGGGTATTCTTCTTCAATTAAGAAAATGATGATTTATAATGATTTAACCTTACTTGAAAAATGATTTCACGCTAAGAATACATGTTCCAGTCCAATGTACCATGATGGAAAAGTCTAATTATTCATTGTGCCTAGCAATCGCACCTACCAGGAGTACACTAGATACGTCAATAAGAAAACATTGAACAATTGAAAGTTGAAGGATTGAAGGTGAAATAAATAAGCTAGACATCAGGATGAGCTAGAGGAATGACAGGAAAGGGTATTATCATTTTGGGCTTAAACTTATACAAACTTATTATCTATAAAGCGGTGGAAAAGGAGACTCTACACAACATCCAAGGTTAGGGAGAATGTGAATGTTTGAGTCAATGGCTTGAGGCTTGACCCCTTGGGCATAGGTCATTGTGGAACCTTGGTTACAAGTGAAAATATTAGATTTGGAATCATGTTAGACATTTCAAGATTATGTTCCCTCCTCTACTAGGCATTTACATTGTGCAAATAATTATGCTTTATGGTGGGAATGGTGGTGAGCTCATTCACAACATCCCATGGATCTGTTTGTGGTCCTTCAACTATCTGTTGGGGTAGAAAGACCCCAGTGCCAATATTTTGTTATGTAACCTATCGTTCACCAAAGAATAATAGAAACAAACCCACATTTGACAAGTCCTCAATTGCATTGACAATACACAAATTGTAAAAGTAAACACCATCACTTATATATACACAAAATAAAACAAGATAACAACAAATCATCCACAAATAATATTATAAATCTGGTTATTGAATTTGTAATCTTGACAAGTAATTATATCAATATCTTCTTCCCATGCTAGATCTATTTTTGTTATGCCTTTCTAAATGGGACTCCCAATAATTGTGCCCGAAACACATTGGGGAAAGGAAATGTTGAGGTTTTTGTTGATGGTCATTGATGGTTAGCATCACCATGACTAATAATGAGGGTAAAACCTAATTTCCACCTTCATCATTATAGATAAACCCTAATCACAAATGTGTATGTCAGTGATGACATAAGAAACCCTAAATGAAAAGTTTTCGTATCTAACCTATATAGAATTTATGTTTCACACTTAACAAAGTTTCCCTTGGAATTATTCATTGACCATACCTTTCCTTCATATATATCTCCAAATTATATTTCCTCAAGACCCGCACCCCGCACCCCCTTTTCCCTTCAAAAGATTGAAACAAATGATACATGCTTCATATTTGTCAGTCATAAAAAAGAAGATGTTATCCTAAATTCCTCCCAAAATTTTCCCTACCCATGTACTTCTCCTCCCTCAATATCCTTCTTCATCACCCCTCTTCCTCGTTCGATATTTATCTTTCTCAAGTTTAACTTCTTTGATACATCCCTTTCAATGTTTCCATCACATATTTCACATTTGATTTCTAGTATTACATCCTTCAACCCTATTGACAATATAAATAAAAAAATTCCATTTGTACTCACAATATTACTAAGCAAATGTCAATTGAGGAAGACGACAAAACTACCAAGATTAAAGATTAGTTGTTATTTCTTCCTCGTAATAACAAATACTTATAAGGGCTTGTGTTTGTTGTGAATTTTCTTATTTTACAATTATCAATAGTAATGTGAGATGATCAATAATGATCTAATAAATTCATAAAGAACTCAATTACAATCCATGGCCATGTTAGGATTAATGAAACAAAGGAATATTGTAAAAGTAATATAACTTAATTTAATTTATATATTATTGTCTAAGTAAAGGCCAAGAATGGCCTATAAGATTGTAAAAGATATAATGTAAGGAAGAAAAGGGAGTGTCATGACACATCCAAAATAATATAAATGAGAGTAAGAGTATTAGATCAGCCACCCCACATAAATAACATAAAGATACTAAGCGATAGGGTTATGCATAATGAGTTGAATCTTGTTGCGTTAGAGACACTTCTAATACTCAAAGTGGTCAAGAAATATGTAATGGGTATGTGGCCATTAAGTCATTGAGTCAGTGATGTCTCGTTGGTTGAAAATGTGAATTTAGAGGATAAACACAAGGCCTCTTCTTATTGATGATGTCAAATGGATGTAAGTAGGATGTAATGAACCTAGTGGAAGCCCCACTTAAAGCCTTATTTTTGATAAACCATTGGTGAAGGTCAAACATCTCTCGAGAGGAAGATGATTAAACATATTTGATCTTCATAACCCATGAATGTTTGGAGAGAGCCAAGATGATATTTGAAGAGGAAAATAAAACCTCCCTTTATCTCATAATAAATATAGCAACTGAAAATAAAATGGTCCTCGGTCTCGGGCTTCGATCGGACAATTTTACAAATACGATGCTATCAATAAATATGGTGGTCTATCTAAATGTGAAGTTGATGGGAGAAAAATTTGAGTTGAACAAGGGGAAATTTTAGGCTATAAGATAACTTTAAGATTGTGTACTTGGAGGATGTATTAATCCATCACTAAAATGAAGATATAAGTCTTATTAGTGATGAAGTTTTGAGGTGATTGGTTCTTTACGTGGAGTCCATGTGGAATTGAGATAAGTTATGTAAATATCAATATGAATACCATTTTTATCACTATCTCTTGAGAGATTAGGAGTATCAATGGGAAAGCTATGTGGGGCTGGTTTTTCAATATCAATATCAATAAGGTGAAGCAATGAAGAGGCTCTCTCATACCAACATGAATCAACCCCAAACTTATCCTACTCCATAGATGATTGAAAGCAATGTATATTCACATAAGGTGACCACTCTAGGAGATGCCTAGTGGCCTTAACCTCTAAATCACAATCACCATATGAAATATCATTGAAGCAATGAGTGACATTGTGCCGAATTCTACAAGGATGATGGCATAAGAGGATAATTTCTTAGCATGAATATGTTTGGATAACATTCTGACCATAGTTTTCTATGTTCATCTTTGGTCATTAACTTGAAGGTATGGGACCCAAGTCTCATAGCCATATAAAGAGTTATGTGTGACCAATGGGTTAAATAGATGGATCTTTGTCTCAATGTACTAAAACTAGAGCTAAACATAATGTTTATTAAGGGTGTTGAGAGTTAAAAACTCTCATTCATTTTGAATATATACATGGAGTCAAGATAAATCATGGTTAATAGAAAATAACTTCTAAATACACATATACGAGACAATATCAACCCTATCCCTTTGTAAAGTAAGAATCACCTCGCTTTATCAAGAGAGATATCGAAAGCCAAGAATTTTATTTTACCCAAATTAACTTGAATCCCATGAATGTCACAAATGGAGGATAGAATATCAAGTTGAATCAAGACCTCTCGTAAAATGAGACATTATGCTAATGTCATCCACAAATAGGAAAATTTCAATAGATAATCCTAAGATTAAGAATCCATATGTTATACCCAATATATATGAAATTATTTACTCTAACACATCAATGTAAATACCAAAAATTATTGAGAGAGTGGGTGACCTTTTTAACATGTATGGTAATGTGGAAATCCTATAAATCACCGTTTCTCATTCATACCTTGCAACAATGGTATATCATAAAATATCATTATAAGTGAATCTACTAAGGGTGAAAGACCAAAATCTTGAAGCCTTTAAACTAGCTAGTGCCAAGGAATTGTATCAAATACCTTAGGGAAGAATATAAAAAATACAATATACTATATGTTTATTTTCTTTAGCTTCCTCAATGAAAGCGGTCAAAGTGAAGATATGATCACCGATGTGGTTGTTCCTTTTGAAACCTACTTCCCCTTAAGATCTTAGCCTCTTGGTCTTTTCCCATTTAGATATGAATTGCTAAAGTTGTGGTGAAAATATTATCCAAGGTGTATCCAACCATGATGTTATGGTAATTAATATGATAATTCATGTCTTCCTATCATTGTAGATGTGATGGATAATATGAGAGATCCAAATAGGTGGAAATCAATGGTTCACCATGTAGCTAAATATTTTGCGATATAAAATACTAACTCTTATGGCTTATGTTTAAAAATTTTAGCTTGAGGTACTCCATATCATAAGTTTTCTTATATTGGATAATAAGGATGACATACGAGATTAGGTGATCAATTAAGAAGTTAAAATGACAGGTTTTGGTTTTACTTAGAATACTTGGTTGGTTTGGAGCATTGTATGGGCTAGAAGCATAATCAAACCAAGTAAGAAGATTAGATATTAGACATACCAATTTATTAGGAAGAAAGACTCTCCAAAACATCTTGGGAGGAAATCAAATTTGGTTGAGAATATTTTTCCACTTTTTACTTGATATAGTTGCAATTTTTCTTTCAAGGAATGCTTTTATATATAATTTCTATTTTCTTTGACTTGGAGGGTCTATGCGTCATACTATGCTTAGTTAGGATATGAATGTTTTTATAATCAAATTCATACCGAGGTTTATGATGACACTTGGTAATTGTTGGGAGTGTGATAAGTGTGGATTGAATGATGGAAATTGTTTAATGTGGAAGAAAAATGTCCCGGCTAAAGTAAATAAACTACTCATCCAAATCATAAGTATCATACACTAAGAGGATCCTTGTTTTAAGAAAATTCATATATTTCTCATCAATATAGTGATAAAAATTGATGATGGTAGAGTGAAAAGGTCGATTAGGATGAGGATATGTAAGAGAAAATCAAGTGAGACATAAAAAGACAAAATATCACGGTCAATAAGGGGAGGAGGTGTGGAGGATACCTTAAAGCCTTGTATTGTTTGTAAAAGATAATTGTTAATAATAATATCATCTACAAAATAATAGCCACAAGGATGAGGGAAGTAGGTAGGACCACTAGAGTGAAAAAAGAACTAGTTCCATTGAGGATGACCAACTTGTGATAATATCCCATGGTAACCAAGCTTTTTCCATAAACATTTATTATTACCATTGATGAAGTTCATTTTAGAACATCACTCTAATATTCAATTATCTGTGTCATTAATGGATTTTAATAGAGATTGTGTCATATACGCACATAAGAGTAGTTCACATACTTGAAGTCTCCTATAAGAATAACATCCCAATGAGCCATATTTTTTATTTCAAATTATAAATCTATAAATGAAGATCCACCGATATTTGAAATAACATAAGGTCATGATGCTAGAGGAAGATACCATGTGCCAAAGAAAATTTTAATGGAAGGGAGTTTCCTCACTAAATGTATCCATAGGAACTTCACAAGTACATTTGACCATTTAAGGTGGATAAAGGGAGCTAGGTGATATTTTTTGAGACATGTTAATCCCCATTATCAACTCAAACTGAGACAAAGTTCAAGTTTATGAATTGATAACAGAAAGTATCCTAAGAATATATGGATTAGATTCTAATCTATATCACATATTTCCATAAAGAAAATCAAGTCCTCTGAAGATCCCTACGAGAAAAAGAGTGAACCACTATAGTTCCACATGATTACTAAAACCTAAAACTTAAAGTCTGGAATTATGAGGGAAAAGATGGTGGTACATGGTTTGGAAAAACATGGAGGGGAGAATCTCAAATAAAAATATTCCACTTCACATGAAAATTAATTTTCCTTTCTTTCTTTCCTTAACCATTTTAGTCTTTTTTAATTTCAAGTCCTCAAATTGAATCCTATTGAGGTCTTCATACATGAAATTATTTTCAAGGAGAGAATAATTTTCTTATACCATGATATTTGTAACCTATCACGAGGTTTTAGAATTGATAATTAGAAAGTCATATTCTACATACCATGCCCTATAAGTAAAAATGTGTTACATATAAATTCTAATGCATATTCAAGTGGTATTTCATGTTTCTTTAGGAATCTAATCCTCAAACTAAATTCTTTCAATTGCCTTTGTCTCTCTTTATCAAATTTGGCTTCGACACTACATTCAAAATAGGTGGTGGATTTGAATTGTAGCTTCCTTTAACCACTAAAGCCCATGTATTATCATCTGACTCAATCTTAGAGGCAAGATATTTTTGATTCTCCAAACTTGCTAAAATATATACTTTAAGAGTTTGAACTATATCCTTCATGGGATAAAAATATGTTATAAGCATCCCTAGGTTAGCAATGCTATTGTACTATTATATTTACATCCCGATTAATTTATATGACATGGAGGTACACAACAATAAGAGGATGTAAGGGTTAACAACATGTAGACTATTTTGGTCTAATTAACTTCCAACATCAATTATACATGACTAGAATAATGAATTCAACTTGAACTAATTTAGATGATTAATAAACGATAAGTACTTTCTTAAAAATGAGAGGAGGGATAGAGTTAGTTTATCAAGATGATTTTGGAATGATATGGGTGTGTAGGGCAGTGGAACAAAAATATTTAGAGCTCTATATTCTTCATTGAAGATTCTAGAACTGTAAATTGAGTAGGTTTAAAACTATATCGATTTTGTATGGTCTTGAAAGGAGCTGTATGGTCTAGAATAGGGGTTATATATTTTTATACATGGAGATAATTTAGGGATATAAATTATTTTGCACTTCACTTATATAGAATTGGTGCTTGTTGTATGTCACTCTTACTCGCAAAACTTTTTGATGAACTCGTAAAAAGTATAAACCCTAAAGAACTCCGGAAAATTTTTCATCATAACATTAGCATACCAAAGGAGAAAACATGTGTGTGTGTGTGTGTGATGCTAGACCAACCTTATTGGTCAAAATCCTACTTGTTGAATCAATCCAAGTGTTGCACTACATATCCTCTTTATGGAAATCAAGCCTCATGTAGTTCTCTAAGTGATTTTGCAAGCGTGTATAACTAATCTACCCTCTATGGGTGCCTTCGTGTCTCTTGACAAAAATATATCAAGATAAATGCCTAGTATAGGATATACCCAACATGGTAGAAGCAAGATATGGTGTGCTTTAGCTATGATACCCAACCCCTATGTTGATTAAAACCCTTGTGTAATGCTTGGAGTGACTTTTATCCTACTTAGGACACGGTGCTATGATATTTTCATGCTTGTATATGGATGAATCTAGACTCTTTGAACTAGTTGAATGCTTCAAAATTGTAGTATGTATTTCTCTAGATGATGTGTAGGCTGGTTAGGAAGATTTAGGAACTCTTGAGTGATATTGGAATGATATTTGCAATATTAGCTTGTGAGAATGCCATGCGAGTTTATAGGTGATAATGATTTGATTTTTTTATTATTGGTAAATAGTTTTTTGAAAGGGACTATACCCTTGTAAACAAAGAGGGCCTAGAAGCCAGAATAGGAATGAAAAGCATCACAAAAAGGATCAAGATCCAGATAAGTCATAAGAACCCAAGGTAACCAAAGAGAAGTTACCACAAAACAGCTAACCAGTTCGAACACTTTGTAGAAAAGTAGCCAAAACATAGCAAAAAATAACAAAAACATGAAGGAAGACAACAACAACAATGCAGCTCCACATTTACTTCTTGGCGGCTTTGGCGATTCTGGATTTAATAGTTTGCCAAGAGGTGAACATAGCCAAAGTCGTCATGTGAGTAGGGTCAGAAGTATCCAGCTGTTGAATGGTCTATTTGCTTTCTTTTCCATGCCCCAAAGAGTTGCTGGGATTTCACTGAGAGTAGAGATCTTTGTGGACATGCTGCTCAATAAATTCCTCGATTGCACTAAAAATAGCCATATTATGGTCATGGTGAGTCTTGGCTTTCCCTAGATGGTTGTCCAAGGAGTTCAATTTTTGTAGATATCCTCAATTTGTTTATTGTCAAGATCAACCTCCTCCTCCTTCTTCCTCTTACCTTTTTGCTTAGCCAAGTTTTTAACTTCATCTTTCAGCAGCAACATGTCTTTTTCTAAGAATTCTAGTCTTTTTGTGTAGCTCTTGGTGTGTGCCTCCTGTGAACCAGTACTACTAATATGAAGAAGGTTTTGTGCAACCTCCAAGTCCTGAGGAGCGTTCCTCAAACAGGGGTATCCAGATTCAGTTTCTTAGAAGACCTAGTAATAGGTCTGGTCGAAGTGGAGGCAAAGGGGGTGGGAGCAGAGGTGGAGGGGATGACAGTGGGAGCCGAGAAGGAAGGTAGAGGGGTAGCGGCAGTGGAGATGGGGATAGAAGGAGAAGAGATGGGAGTAGCGGCAGCGGTGAAGGGAATAGATGGAACAGAGATGGGGGAAGAAGGAAGGCTGGGAAACTTAAGGATACAGAGTTTATGTAGCAAGAAGATAAGGCCTTGATGCAGAGGGACCGCACGAGCATGTTTTGGAACTCCAAAATGGAGCGCTCAAGAGAATTAAGAAGATAGTGAGGGAAACATACCGTGAAACTTCTGTGGAAGTGATTGAGGAACACAAGATGCTTAATGGGTACTGTGACGTATCTCCCCTCCAAGGAGATGTATCGAACCATCATACGGGTGACCTCGTCAAAAGGTAGAGGGATAGAGCTGACCTGCAGACCCGCCATGATGAAGACCAGTTTCTCATTGCCCTCAACAAATTTCCTCTCCTCAACTACTGTCTATCCTTTTATTAAAAAAGTGGTACCCATCCATCCCAAGACCTGTTGCTTCTGCTATTAACTCTTCATTAATCGCTATTTTCTAGCCCACCATATTCAACTTTGTGATCCTTCCAATCCTTCGCAAATTACACGAAATGCTTTGGTCGTGACCCTGTATCTTCTCAATAAAATTTGTGATGCCTCCCTGGTTGAGAAGATTCCAAAGCTCTTCATTATTCTTCCACTCCGGGTCCTTGCTAGGCTCAATCTGACAAGGGGCTCCTCCCATTTTCACCTTGCTTAAGTGTTTGAAATCTTCAAAATCCCTATGAGGAATTCTATAATAAGACCTAACCTAGGAAGATGAAATGACCCATATAATGATTTGAAATTGAAAGAAGATTCGGTAATTAAGAAGGGGTAAGACCGTATAGGTCGGATAATACCGAGACCCTACATCCTGACCCTTCCATATGGTTTATGGTTTTGGATATGAGAGAGAAACATTAAATTGAAAGTTTTTTCATGAATATCATATGTTTTATAAATTTTTATTAAATAATATTTCTATAATTGATGAAATAGAATAGTGTAAAAATAAGTAAATTATAAAATGGCTAGAGATATGAGGATATTATATTCCGAGTGTGAGCATGTTTCTAAAGAGGATACAAGGTAAAACTTAGCATTGCATAAGGAAAAATTAACAAATTTTATGTTTACACCTTGATTAATTTCTATGGTATGGAGATTACACAACAATAAGAAGGATGCAATAACCAACAATAAGAAGACTATTATGATGTAATTAACTTGTGACATCAGTCATGCATGGCTAGAGTAATGCATTCAATATGAAATGATTTAAATGATAAGTACTTACTTAAAAACAACAAGAGGGATAAACTTAGTTGTTCAAAATAATTCTAAAACGAGTTGGTTGTGTAAGATAATGGAACAAGAATATATAGAGCTCTATATTTTACACAAAATATTCTAGAAATAGAACCCAAATAGGTTCAAGACCATACAAATTTTGTACGGTCTAGGCATGAATTATACATTCAGGATATGTGTTGTACATTTTGGACTCGTATAAAGTACGGGTATGTGAATTATTGTGTGATTCAATTTTTAGGAAATGGTGCTTTTCTTTTGTCACTATTTCTTACAAAACTTTGAGATAAGCTGTGATGATCTCAAGAAAGTATAAAACCTAACAATGTGTAGAAACGCTTCTTCAAAGCATTAAAAGAGAGAAAAACATGGGTGTGTGCGTGTGTGTGATTGAGGTGGAATACCCTTGGTGTTCGAATCCTAATTGTTGAACCAATCCAGTGCTCCACTACATATAATTTTTGTGGAAAACAATCCTCATGTAGTTTTCCTAAGTGCTTGTGTAAGTGTGTATAGATAACCAACCCCCTTGGGGTGACCTCCCGTATCTTGACTCCAAGATAGTGGGCTAAATGTGTAGTCACGAAATCTATCTAACATGATAGTATTGAGCTATGTGACCTAACCCTTGTGTTGATTGAAACCCTTGTGTAATGCTTGGAGTGAATTTTTCTCTTACTTAGGACATGGCTATATGATCTTTGCATGCTTGTAGATGGATGAAGCTATACTCTTTGACCTAGTTATTGCGTCATACTTGTAGTAGAGACTCATCTAGAATTTTTAAATTTAAATATTTTTATTTTTAAATGTGATAATTTTTTATTTACAATTTCAACAACATAACCTTGCAACTACTTAATGCAAAATTAAAAAAATAGTAATGTAAATGTTTGCAATCCTTTTGTAATGTCAAGTTGATCAATGGTTGTTGGGTGTTTCTCTCATACGATAGTGAAGTGCACAACATGCCCATACATCGGGATCTATCTTGCACACCATTACCACAGTGATTGAGACATTGCACACATAATACACAACAAATATTATGCACAATATTATCTCATTATTGACTTAAATTGAATATATAAATCCATATTTTACTCTCTACCATTGGCTAAGGAGAAGCACAAGGAGTGCCTACTAAATAGGCCAAGGAGTTTGTTACATGCAACAATAAGTTTTTACACAGAACCAACACTAGTTGGAATGAAATATTTGCACAACCAAATTAGTCCATGTAAATATTTCTCACAACTAACCAACTCCCAAACAAGCTTAACTCATATAGTGCGTGTAAACATGGCTAATACACAACTTGTTTAGAAATAAACTAAACCATTAGTCAATGTAAACATGACCACTCCAACAACCTAGAAGGGACAAATTGGTCAATTTTTTTGCCCCACTCTAAATTTTTTTCACTAAACACCCCTAACAATTAATTTTTTATATGCAGAAGTTTCCTATGATTAGGACAATTGAGTAAGAAAAATTTCACACAAGTCCCCTTTATAAAGGATTCATATCTCACATCTTGTGGCTATCCAGGGATCACAACAAAAAAGAATCCAAGAGGAGGATTAAAATAGACATACCACTCCTAAAAGCACATAAAATGCTACCAAGTCTAAATAAATCTTAGAACACTGTCCTAGATCACTATCACATGTTACAAATTAGACCCAAGATCATTCCCCAACCTGTTGAAGGTCTTAGTTCATTCTTCTTTTCTAAACACATTCTTTGGGGATATATTGCACACCTTGATGGTTGAGATAACTACATTGGTCTTAGGCCTATTTGGTGTGTGTGTGTGTGTGTGTGTGTGTGTGTGTGTGTGTGTGTTTTTGTATTTCAAATCAATAAGGGGTTGATAAAGCTCGACCATAACAAACTAACCATTTTAGGTTATTCAAGAAAAATAATTAGGGTGTAAAGATTACAGATTTCATTATAAGTTAAATAAGTAAAACACGAACATCTAAACAAATATCTAGAACCATGAGACACAAACCTTTAAGGTTCTATAATTTGAATTTAAATTAGAGTATTAACGATCAAAATTGGCCAAGGAGGGTGGAAATTCCCAATTATTTTTTCGTATTCTGGTGAACATTCCTCTAAAATTTCCCCACCTTTTCAAATCTAAATTCATGAAAATTGGAGCCCTGCCATGGAAGAAATTCATGTTTTAAAATCCTCATGACTCTTGTTTTCATTTCCCACGGTTTTTAATCATTTTCCTCAGTTTGATGCTGTTAAAACGTTTTACCTATTTTCAATAGGTGGGAAATGATTTTGGTTCTCCTTTGATGAGTTGGAATGCGTGGGACCTTGCATATTTTGTTTCTAACCTTTTGTAGAGAAAGAAATCCTTCATCGGGAGAAGAACTGGTGTTTTTTCCGTTTCCTACAACTTTCTACGTTCTTTTCCCCGTCAAATTCTTGCTCGGGAAGGCAAGGTTACGCGTTTGTTTCCCATTGGATGTGGTGGGTGGGTTTCTTTGTGAACTTATGAATTTTGGTGATTTTGGGAAAAATGCCAGATTTTCTCGACATCCCCACCGGTCCCTGATTGGTTGGAGCAGTTTTGGCGGAGGTTCGGGCCGACGGATCCATTTTATTTTCTAAGGCATTATGGAAAAAGAAAATTTCTAAGTTGAGGCCCGTAACCAATCATAGAAGGACACGTGTCTACATTGAATAGTCAATGGTGGGGACATGGACTTCAGGGGGAAAGTTAGAAATTTTCCTTAAATAGATAAAAAGTGAAGTACATCCCCACAACCAATTAGGTGGCTCCACGTGTAACCAATCAGAGAAGGACACGTGGCTATTTCTCAATTCATGGGCGCTTGGCTTCAATGACCGACGGGAGGATTTGGGAATTTTATCCTTGTTCCCACAAAAGGCGAAGAGTTCTAAAATCACCCGCAGCCCCGCCTGAACAAAAGGATAAATTTTCAAGTTGAGGCCCACACCAATCAGAGAAGGACACATGTTCATGTTGAAAAGTCAATGGTGGGGGCACGGACCTTCGAGGAAAGTTGGAATTCTTCCCTTTTCTCAAAATAGATAAAGTCTAAAGCAAAAGTGCATCCTTGTAACCAATCATATGGTGCCACGTGTCCACGTTGAAAAGTCAAAGTGGCCCTAGTAGAGATTTTTGAGAATTTGAGCCTTTTTGTTAAAAAAGTTCAAATGGTAGTTCTGACCCGCATTTCCTCAGCCACTCAAAGGATGAAACGTGTCCGGCCTTTGGCGGAGTTGCGGGGGCGTAGCAAATCGAGAAAATGTGCTTTTTCTCCCAAATGTCAGGAAATGCAGATTTCTTCCCCAGGGCCGTCGTTGCTTGGATCTTACCATGTGTAGGGTCCAAATTTGGAGGTAAAGGGGGAAAATATCCAAATGCCCTCTTTTGGTTTTTATCACCATTAACAAACCAGAGCTCTGCAAAACATTGAAAATGGCTCATTCTTCATTCTTTTCCCTGTATTCCTTATTGGTCCTTCATGAGATGTGTTTTGGATTGGTTTTGGAGCCGAATTGATAAGTTTAAATATCTGTAAAGTCTAATCATCAGAAAATAGATTTTATCGGGCATACGTGATAAAATGGGATAAAACTTATCAATAAGCACTTGAGTGCTATGAAAGTGGTTAAAAGGTGAAAATGGCAGGACCACGTGAAGGAGAAAATCATGAGATGTCCCGTGATAAAATAATCATGCTCAAACTGACGAGATATTTTCCTTTTTGGAGCCTCCTATTTTCATGAGTGTTTGTTTCATGTCACTTTCCAAAAGCGGATCTACAACAAACATTATCCCTTTCAGATATTCTTTTCTTGGGGACAAAGTATGGATGTATACAAATTGTTATAAATATATGGCTTTGGCCACGGGAAAAGGGATTCTAGTTTTCTGGGAAAGTTGTAAATTCTGAAGTAATTCAATACAAAAGTTCTTTCTTTCTTATTTTCCTCTGTTATATCTTTCTCTCTCCTTACTCGATTCAATGGATCTTTTATTTTGCATTCAATAGAAACTTTGTGTTCTAGTTTGTGTGAATCTTTAGAACTTTGTGTCTGCATATTTGTGTAGGTGGTGAAGTAATTGATCCTTTCTATATTTTCTTGGTTCAATGTGAGTAGGGAGATACTCTGCTATCTATATTTCCCAAAAGCATTGTTGTTTTCTTCCTTTCCTTCGATAGATGATCTTTTAAGTATGAAAACATTCCAAGATATTAGGGTCCAAACATTGAGAGTTGTATATCTATACATTTGTTTTTCCTGCTTTCAATAAGGGAACCTCTCCCATTAAAGAGGAGGGACTTGTTGTCCCCTGAATGTGGTTTTAACCCATGTTCCATTTTGAAACCCAATAGTTTTTGGTGACTCCGCTGGGGAATTCATTGCAAATGGATTCCAAGTTTTAATAACAACTTCTTGATCATCTTTGATTTGGCGAATCCAAGATACACTCAGGGTAGAAGAACCCTTGGGGAAGAAGACCCTCATTTCCAAATTTTAGATCATCAAGGTTTATCCCTCCCTTCTTCATCAAGAAAAAGAAGAGGAACAAGATCTGTAAGTGCTCCTCCTACTAGAGACAAAAATTCTAGGAATGACATCCCTTAAGATCAAATCAATCCTACTTTGCATGCTTTGACTCTCGCTGGTGTTTTAGTTCCTCTCCAAAAAATATTTCCAAGGATGGCAGCTCATCTTCCTTGGGGCCAAAGGGTTGGACCTCTTGCTCTTCCCCAACCATTGCATGAATTTCCTAGAGGCAATAGAAAGAATTTCCCTAAATTCAGAGGTGATGGGAAGGTTCATCCAGATGAACATATTGCAGCCTTCATTGTTTCTTGTGGTGTTCTCGGGTTGAACATGAGGATATCTCTGTTAGAATTTTTGTGGAGACATTACAAGATAATGCTTTGCTAATTGGTTCTATCATCTCCCTGCTGGATCCATCACATATTGGGACACCATGACAACTCGGTTTGAGTTGCGTTTCAAATCATGCCGAGGATGTGCATGCCCTCTTAGCCCAGATTTCTCAAATCAAGAAAGAGTAACATGATCCCATGAGGGAATTTTTGGCCAAATTCAATAGGTTGGTTAACAAGATCCCATTAAACACACACCCCGTTGATCAAATTTAGAGATGTTTCTTCCTTAATGTCCAATTTCCTAAAGTGAGCTATGCACTTAGGAGAGCCAATCTTGCCACCTTAGATGCTAATCAGAGATTTTCTCTTAGTGTTGAAGATGATCTAATCATGTCTAGAAAGCTGAGGAGAGATTCATCCAAATCCAAAGCATCCACTTCTTCCACATCTTCTCCTGGGGCTAGTGTAGATCAGCTAGTACAAAAACTTGCTAATGATATTATTTCCCTCAAGAAGCGGGTCGTTCAGCATGCTCCTTATCAGGATGTTCCTAGGAAGAATTTTCAACCCATAAATCAGTTTCCCTCTACTCGGACTCGGGCAATTGAATGTCCACTGTTAAATTTCCAATCAATGCAACATGTGAAGTATTAGAGCTTGATGATGAAAAAGAGGATGCAATTTGTGAAGAACATGAAGAGGAAGTTGATGAAGAATTAGAAGAGTTGAATGGATCTCATGTCCATTTTCTCACCACTGAAGGTATAGATGAAGAGGATGATTATGAAGAAAGAGTCATAGAGATGAACAATGAATCATATGTTGTCATGACTCGTGAGCAAGCCAACAAGAAGGAGAAAGTGGTGCAGCCTACTAAAAGATCTAAGGAGCCTCCTACGGTCATTCCAATGATTGCAAAAATAGGAGCTCCTATTCCAACTTCTTCCACATCCAAGGTAAGTTCTATTGTCCCTTCCTCCTCTATTTCTTCTCCTAAAGCTTCTTGCCCTTCAAATGATAGAGTTGATAAGTCAAAATTTTCATCTACTCCTATCAATGATGCTCCATCTACCTCTAGTTATTTTGACATTATTGACCATCTCAAGAAAACTAAGATCCAGATCTCAGAGGTTGAATTCTACCAAACCCATCCCAAGGCCTTTGCTAAGATGGTAGACTTTGTGAACTCCAAATCCAAGCCTTCATCCCCTAGTTCTAAAGGTCTCTTGCCCACTCCATCTCCTCCATCTCAACCCAGCCTTGTGGCTACAATCACTTCATCTAATGGGAAGATCGAACCATTTTATGTCACCCTCCTCATAGCTGGCCACAAACTCAACAATTGTGTTATTGATTTTGGTGCTTCGCACAATGTAATTCCTGCTAAGGTAGCTCATGCCCTAGGTTTATCCCTTATCTATGCTTTTGGCTCATGTTACTCAATGGAAAGTAGAGAAGTACCATTGATTGGCGGATCAAGGATGCACACGTAGCCTTTGCTGATTTGCCAGAGAAGAGAGTTTTAGCCACCATCTTGGTAGTTGATATTCCCTTCCTATGACATGCTACTGAGTAGGAGTTTTTGCAAAAAATTAGGAGGAGAAATCATGATGGATTGGTCACATGCTCTTATTCCAGTGAATGGGAAAATGAAGAAGCTACTGCCTAAGAAACAAACTGAATATATTGTGCAAAAATAGATGATCCAAAAGCACAAATACTTTATGTAGACATTGGTCACGAACTACATGATCATGTCATAAGATGAGGCTAACCATCCTAAGAAGGTGTTTCTTGATCCTAATGGCATTTGGACCTTGGAATTTGATGGAAGTTTCTCCTCACGGTGGTTCCGGAGTTGGTGTGGTGCTCATTTCTCCTGAAGGTAAAATTCACCCTTTCTCTTTCAAGCTCCAATTCAAAAACACAAATAATACAGCTGAGTATAAAGCTCTCATCCTCGATTTAAACATGGAAAAATAGATGGGGATGAAGAATATCCTTACTTGTGGAGATGTAGAGATGATAGTAAAATAGGTTAGAGATCTCTATCAGGTGAAGAATAGAAGGTTGAAGCATTACAAGAACTTGGTTTGGGATTCCATTGAGTTCCTTGATGCCTTTTCAATTGAAGCCATACCAAGGGAAAGGAACACTAGGGCTGATTCCTTGGCTGTCTCGGGGTCTCTACTAATCCCTCATCCAAATTTCTCCCAAGATAAATTCACCATTGAGATGATTCATATGCCTAGTGTGCTCGATAATGCTAATAACTCGACATGTATTTAATGATGATCAACACTTGCTTTCCTTCCTTGAACTTAGAGATAATTTTGACCAGATGTACTTTGAAGGAGGTGGGAATCTTCCTAGAGAGTGTGCCTCCAAATGAAGGAGATATCAAAGAAGAAATGGATCATGATGGCTGTATAAAACTAAAAGGTAATAAGATACCTAAAGGAATGGTAAGTTTGGAAGAGTTGTTTGATAAACATGATGGGTACATCAAATCCAAAGCTTCCAAAGGAGCTCAACAGATCTCTACGACTATGAAATGATAAACATAGGGAGCCTTAACAAACCTATGTTGGTAAACATTGGAAAGTGCTGCACATAAGAGGAGAAGAAGAAAGAAACAAATCCATTGAAAAGGTATGTTGATGTTCTTGCATATTATTATGATGATCTTAAAGCTTTTCAACCAAAAGATATGCAACATTTCATTCCTCTAAAGCTTGGGATTAAGCCCTTCTATCAAAAGCAGAGGCAAGATAACCCTAAAATTGCTGATACAATTTTTCAAGAGATCCAAAAGTTATTAAAGGATAAGATCATTTCCCCATTCAACATTCAATGTGGATTGCTAATATTGTGCATGTCGGGAAGAAGAATGGTGAGATCCGAATGTGTTGATTTTAGGAACTTGAATCAAGACACTTTGAAGGATAATTATCCTCTCCCCGCAATGGATCAAGTGTTGCGGCAATTACATGTTCGAGAAATGTTGTCCATGTTTGATGGATTCTTAGGATATAATCAAGTAGAAGTAAGTGTTGCAAATCAGCATAAGACTGCCTTTACCACTCCTTGGGGCACCTTTTCTTACAGGAGAATGCCTTTTGGCCTCATCAATGCCGGTGCCACCTTTCAGAGGGCAATGGACCTGGAATTTGGTAGTCTCAAGGGAAAATGTATAGTTGTATATCTTGATGATCTGACTATGTTTTCTAAAACCAGAGCTGATCATTTCCAACACCTTGAAGTTGTTCTCCAAAAGTGTAGAGAGCATGGCATCTCCTTGAATCCCAAGAAATATATCTTTTGTGTCACCGAGGGAAAATTATTGGGACACATTATCTCCAAAGAGGGAATCAAAATTGATCCGAAAAGAGTCCAGATGATTCAATAGATCCCTCACCCCACAAGCAAGAAGGGTGTAACCTATTTCTTTGGCAAGATCAACTTCTTAAGAAGATTCATACCTGATTTTGCTGAACTTACTTTGACCATAGCCCACATGATGAAAGGGAAGTAGAATTTTGGTTGGTCCTTTGAAGGGAATGTTACATTTGAAGACATCAAGAGATTTATAACAAAGACTCCAATCTTGGCATGCCTTGATTATAACAAAGACTTCATTATCTATTGCTATGCCACCACGAAAGTACTATAGCTGCTATGTTAACCCGAGAATTCAGAAGGTCATGAACTTCCCATAGCATTCATGAGTTATATTTTGAAATCCCATGAGATGAAGTACACCATGATGGAGAAACATGCTTTTGCAAAGTGGTCAAAGTCATGAAACAGTTTCGTTTTACATCCTCAATTCTCATTCTATTGTGCTTGTGCACGATACAACTATTAAATCCATTCTTACTCAACAAGAATTTGGAACCAAGAGAGGAAATTGGGTAGCCAAAGTTTAGGAGTATGATCTTGACATCAAACCCGCCAAGCTAGTTTGAGGAAAGGGCTTATGTGAACTTATTGCTGAAGGAGTTGATGCCAAATTGTCTAAGGAGGAAGTTGATATCCCTGTTGTTCTTTTCCTCACTCAACGGATGAATGGTATGATGACATTACACACTTTCTTCTTATGGAGAATTTCCATCCCATTTGAGTGCTAAGGAAAAGAGAGCCATCAAATTAAGGTCTACCCAATATGTGTTGTGGGAAAATGCATTTTTCAAGCGGGGCATAGATGGAAGGTTTTTGAAATGTGTTGACAAAGAGCATCAAATGAAATTATTCTCAGCTTTTCATGATCGGGACTATGGAGGTCATTTCTCTTCTCTTATAGCCCACAAAATCGTCTCATGTGCTAGATAGTATTGGCCTACCTTGTTCAAACATGCATCAAAGTGGGTAGGAAAGTGTGAAGCATGTCAAACCTTTATTGGAAGACCCAAATTGGCTTCTTTACCTCTCAAACCAAAGTAGTGATTGAGGAAACTTTTCAACAATGGGGTTTGGAATTCATTGGGACACTCAATCCATCTTTAAGTGTAGGGCATACCCATGTTTTGACTACCACCGACTATTTCACCAAGTGGGTGGAAGCCATTCCGAGTTAAAAGTACTACTTAAGTAGTATGCAACTTCATCAAGGAGCACATTTTGGTAAGATTTGGGATACCAAACAAGATTGTCACTTGACAATGCTTCCAATTTTTCTTCTGCTGAGATGATGGATTTCTATTATGGCTATGGCATTTCCTTGCTCACTCTTCATATTACTATCCCCAAGGAATGGGCAAGCAGAATCAACAACCAATAATTTGGTCACCATTGTTCGGAAACTTCTTAACAACTCTCGAGAGAATTTTCATAAGAAACTATATGACGCTTTATGGGCAGATAGGATTACACCTAAGAGAGCCATTGAAATGTCTCCTTTTCAAGTGGTACATGGAGTTGAAGCTCACCTGCCGGTGACATTGGAACTCCCAACCTTGCATCTGATGAAGGCCATTGAGGATGCCAACTTTACCATTCATTAGACAAGAGAATTATGTACATCCGTGGTTGAATGAAGACAGATTGCAAGTGGTTGACATCATATCAGCTCATCAACTCAAGGTAAAAGCTCTGTTTGAAAAAAGGCTAAACCCATAACTTTTCAAGTGGGAGACAATGTTCTTCTTTAGGATAAAAGACATGAACCTCGAGGCAGCCATGGTAAATTTGATTCCCTTTGGCTCAGTCCTTTCAAAATCAAATATTTTCTTTGGTGAGAATTATTTTTACCTAGACTACATGGATGGATCTCCTCTCCCACTTCCTTATAGTGGGAAATTTCTGAAGTTTTTCAAAACCTAGTAGTTTTAGCAGTCCCTTTGTACATTCTGTATAGCATTTTTCTTTCCTTGTTTTTGTTTTGGTTGTTTCCCTTTCTGTGTTCTCTTCTATGTTGGTTTTTCTTCTTTTTGACTCTGTTACCCAATGGCTAAGACACTGATCCAATCTGATTACCTAGAATTCTCTAAGGTTCTTGATTTTGCCTCTTTCCTCTACCAAATCATCCCCAAAAGGAGCCAACTATTGTCCTCTCAATTTTCCCCACCTTTTCAAATCTAAATTCATGAAAATTGGAGCCCTACCATGGAAGAAATTCGTGTTTTAAACTCCTCATGACTCTTGTTTTCATTTCCCATGAGTTTTTAATCATTTTCCTCAGTCTACTACCGTTAAAACATTTTACCTATTTTCAATAGGTGGGAAATGATTTTGGTTCTCCTTTGATGAGTTGGAATGCGTGGGACCTTGCATCTTTTGTTTCTAACCTTTTGTAGAGAAAGAAATCCTTCATCGGGAGTAGAAATGGCATTTTTTTGTTTCCTACAACTTTCTACGTTCTTTTCCCTGTCAAATTCTTTCTCGGAAGGTGAGGCTATGTGTTTGTTTCCCATTGGATGCGGTCGGGTGGGTTTCTTTGTGAACTTATGACTTTTGGTGATTTTGGGAAAAATGCTAGATTTTCCCGCATCCCCGCCGGTCCCTGATTGGCTGGAGCAGTTTTGGCGGAGGTTCGGGCCGCGGATCCATTTTATTTTCTAAGGCATTATGACAAAAGGAAAATTTCTAAGTTGAGGCCCGTAACCAATCAAAGGAGGACACGTGTCTATGTTGAATAGTCAATGGCGGGACATGGACTTCGGGGAAAGTCGAAATTTTCCTTAAATAGATAAAAAGTGAAGTACATCCCCACAACCACTCATGTGGCTCCATGTGTAACCAATCAGAGAAGGACACGTGATTGTTTCTCAGTTCATGGGCGCTTCGGCGGACCGATGGGAGGCTTTGGGAATTTTATCCTTGTTCCCAAAAAAGGTGAAGAGTTCTAAAATGGCCCGTAGCCCAGCCCGAACAAAAGGATAAATTTTCAAGCTGAGGCCCGCACCAATCAAAGAAGGACACGTGTTCATGTTGAAAAGTCAATGGCGGGGCACGGACCTTTGGAGGAAAGTTTGAATTCTTCCCCTTTCTCAAAATAGATAAAGTCTAAAGTAGAAGTGCATCCCCGTAACCAATCATATGGTGCCACGTGTCCACGTTGAAAAGTCAAAGCAGATGGTAGAGATTTTTGAGAATTTGAGCCTTTTTGTTAAAAAATTTCAAATGGCAATTCTGACCCACATTTCCTCAGCCACTCAGATGATGCCACGTGTCCGGCCTTTGGCGGAGCTGCGGGGGAGAAAATCGAGAAAATGCACTTTTTCTCCCAAATGTCAGGAAATGTAGATTTCTTCCCCAGGGTCCATCATTGCTTGGATCTTGCCATGTGTAGGGTCCAAATTTGAAGGTAAAAGGGGAAAAAATAGCCAAATGCCCTCTTCTGGTTTTTATCACCATTAACAAACCAGAGCTCTGCAAAACACGGAAAATGGCTCATTCTTCATTCTTTTCCCTGTATTCCTTGTCGGTCCTTCATGAGATGTGTTTTGGAGCTGAATTGACAAGTTTAAAGATGTGTAAAGTTTAATCATCAGAAAACAAATTTTATCGGGCATATGCGATAAAATGAGATAAAACTTATCAATAAGCACTTGAGTGCTATGAAAGTGGTTAAAATGTGAAAATGGTAGGACCACATGAAGGAGAAAATCATGAGATGTCCCTTGATAAAATAATCATGCTCAAATGACGAGATATTCACCTTTTTGGAACCTCCTATTTTCATGAGTGTTTGTTTCATGTCACTTTCCAAAAGAGGATCTGCAACAAACATTATCCCTTTCAGATATTCTTTTCTTGGGGACAAAGTATGGATGTAAAAAAATTGTTATAAATATATGGCTTTGGCCACAGAAAAGGGGATTCTAGTTTTCTAGGAAAGTTGTAAATTCAAGTAATTCAATACGTGTTCTTTCTTTCTTTTTTCCTCTGTTATATCTTTCTCTCTCCTTAATCGATTCAATGGATCTTTTATTTTACATTTAATAGAAACTTTGTGTTCTAGTTTGTGTGAATTTTCATAACTTTGTGTCTCGCAGATTTTTGTAGGTGGTAAAGTAATTGATCCTTTCTATATTTTCTTGGTTCAATGTGAGCAGGAGATACTTTGCTATCTATATTTCCCAAAATCATTTTTGTTTTCTTCCTTCTCCTGTCTCTATATTCTTCCTTTCCTTCTGATTGATGATCTTTTAAGTATGAAAACATTCCAAGATATCGGGTCCAAACATTGAGAGTTGTATAGTTGTACATTTGTTTTTCCCGCCTTCAATAAGGGAACCTCTCCCATTAAAGAGGAGGGACTTGTCCCACTGAATGTGGTTTCAACCCATGTTCCATTCTCGAAACCTAACAATAATTAAACTGGAAAGTGACTATTTTGAAGGCTTATTAAATCTTCTTGATGTCAATACATATGCCACCATTTCTCCCGAATCCACTCTTAAGCACCGGGATGCTGAAATTGAAACTTGTATAAGGGTTGTCAATCAGATTTACTTGATTAAGTCTAAGGTTTCTTTTTATAGGTTTCACAAGACTATCCCACAATCATATTTCATCCAAGAGCTAAATGTCATCATCACATTGCTCAATAGAGTTACAAGGCTTCCTTCTTCCAGGGATTTCCACGAGTGGATGTATTTATAAATTTCCACTATCCAAAAGAATGGCAATCTTATCGATGGGCAAAACACATTAGTAATGCCATTTTATTCCAATTATCAAGTCCTAACCTCAAGTAATTTCTTCATTACCTCCTATCTTGTGTACATGGCTACAAGAATGAGGAATTACCCAAGTTTATCATTAGTGGGATCAAGGAATTCATCTCAAATTTATGATTTCTACCCTCATCTCAAGATGAAGGAAGGGGTTAAGCATTTTTAAAGGGTGAATGATGCTTTCTTGTTGTTATTTTATACTTATTCGATAAATACTTGTACAACCAAAGAATTTCGATGATGCTTGGAAGGAATTTAGAGAATGGGGAGGTATTTATTTATAATTCCCAACATTCACATACATCAGGGTGCCTAAATTCTCAGGTGCTCCTAACAAGTTACCTAGGTGTCCTACGGATAAGTGGGTATTAATGGAGTTGGTTCGACAATTGTTGCATTATCACAAGATCCAACATGACAGACACAAGATGGGGGCTCAGTTCCCATAACTTTGGGAAGATACACATGTGCTTCTACGTATAAGGCAAAAATGTCGAAGGAGAAATGCAGCAGATGACTCTAAAGACCTTTCACCTATGCACTTGTTTTGATTATTGGGAAAATTGGGAAAAATTCGGCAGACACAGGCCAACTGACATTGACATGCCATAATTGGAGGATATCTGGTTCAATTGAAAGGATGAAATCACAATAAGGGAAAGATACTTCAAAAGTTTAACTCTCCAAGAGGTAGCCTAGTACGGAATTGCAACCATCCCTGAAGGTCTCCAAGATGATGGATAGGTTTTGGACCCATTTTACGAGTAGAATAATGTTAAAAATCAACCATTGTCATGGATTGATTGGGAACTTGAATAATGCAACAATACAAAAGAAAGAGTGGGTCCTATCCTTAATTGGACCTATCGATGCTTGATATCATTTGGGATCACACCAAAAGCACCCGAACAGTTCGTTATGGAGACCATTCAAGTATAGTCATCAATGGACCATTCCACCCCTTTAAAAGGATGAAGATCCGCTCCCATTACTACTCCCGAACCTCTTTGTAAAGCCTCTAAATATCTCTTTTGTCTATAAGGGTTCAAGATCCTGGGTCTCCTCAATAGAAGTTTTTGCCACCACTTCCAAAGTGTCGTCTAGAGAGGTCATTAAACTAAGTTTTTATCCTACAACTTCTCAAGTGTTGCAGTTTCCTCTCTCTCCACCTCTTCCTCTTCACCATTCTCATTTCCTCCTTCCCCTCCACCTCTCACTCTTCTTTTGGCCACATATTCTATTTCTCATACACTTCTCACATCATCCCCTTCCATGGATATGATATTTTCTTCTCTTCCACCTCTTTCTTCTAGAGTATTAGGATCCCCTTTTATGACTTCTCTACAGGTTCCTTCTGCTTCCACTCCCATTACATCCATTCTTATGGCCATTCTCTCCACTCCACCTTCTATTGTCACCACATCATTTCCCCTCACAGGAATCGCAACAAGTGATTTAGTAACACCAACCCAACACATTACCATAGTTATAGTGCATGTGTCATCTATTGAAGCTTCTTTTTCTATCCCCACTTCAATAGGAAAACCCCCAAAAATAATAATCTTCCAATTGTTGATGTTGTTGATTTCATTATTATAGATTTTCCTCCTTGGAGATAAATAAATAGGCCAAGGTTCATTTCCAACCTATCGATTGATCAAAATGGGGAGAGGCTTTCCAAAATAGCAACCCCAACTACTTTGGGAAAACCAAGGAAAATATAACTACAACATATTACCAAATCTCTAGGTTCGCCCTTAGAAAGGCTACTCATAAAGGTGCCAAACAAGATGTTCAAGTTACTTTGGGTAACCTTTTGGATAAATTCAACAAGGAAAAGGTGACTAAGGACAAGCTCAAGAACAAGGTGAAACAATTGAATTTTATTCTAATGAAGATCACATAGCTTGCTCATACTACGGCATTGCCATACCTCTAAGATTTGATGACACATATTTCTCCGTAGTAGAGAATATTGGACAATAAGGTTGGGAAATAGGAGCTTGGATTGAAATTTTAATTTAGGAAGTAGAGAAGGTGATTAAGGACTTTGTTGACCTTTATAATGAATTGTACTCTGAGAAGGATACTATCTCCAAGATGAATGAATTTATCATCAAGAAAGTGAAAATTTGGAACTCACTCTTGATACTGGAGAGAGGTACGAAACATGAAATCATATATACTTCTAAAATAATGGATCATTGATGATACCTCAAAATTGTTCCAATATAATGAAGCCATGAGGTTATGAATTCAGATGTTTCAAGAAGCTATGTCTAAGATGGATGAGAAGAGAATAGAGGAAGTTGATGGCCTCAATGACATTATGGATGAATTTTATAGAATCCATTACAGTTATTGGATAATAATTTTGATGCACTTCCGGTTGAGAAACATATTACCCAATTCAGAGCATGGTAAATGAAGAAAATGATGTAACCAAATTCTTTGGTCTCAATTCTATTCACAGGTTGGTGTCATACTAAAATTTCTTGAGCCAGCTCAAGAAAGTTATAAACTAGACCAAAAGGCTACCAGAAAATTGGTTAAGGCAGCTGAATAGGAGGATGTCCTAAATTTCTATGCGTGTGGACCAGATGAAAAGGAAGTTCAGGACATCATCAAACAATTTATGAACTACAGGCACAAGGTAACTGTTAAAGAAAGAGAAGAAGAATCATATCAAGGAAATGGTGGCAAAACCCCTAGCTGAACATGGTGACCATTTTTGCACAGTCTCCAAGCTGTAGCATTGTTTCAAGTTGCAGGTTTGACCTAGTCAAACTTACATACTTACTTCACTATTTTTGTTGGAGACTATTTCCTAGTATAACTGCATTCTATTTTTAGCATGTAATGATTAAGAGGACTAGATACAATTTATCTACCCTCCGAATCTATAGATATAAGAATGCATTATGTATTAAGGGACTTTTAGATCTTATAGTAAGTAGGATCTATCATTTTTGGAGTTTCACATACAAGCTTTAGCCTCAATAATATAAAGAACAATATTTTTCCTTCAACTACTTGATGTGTTGTGCATTTCAATAATTCATTTAATACTTGTGAATGATTTCAATTCCTTGTATGTGATGATTTATCTTTCCTTCATATTATCTATCTATCTTTAGTTAAATTTCAAGTTGTGGTATACAAACTTATTCATTTCAGTTGTGGAAGATATAGAATCCCTTATGTTATTCTATGTTTTATATTCATAATGCTTTAAATGAAAGGATAATAAGGAATTGTGCATGTTGTATATTATTCTGTAGTAATAATTTATGCATGTGGAGAGGATCATTTTGTTCCTTAAACTTTTGGTGCATCACCTCATTTTTGTGTATTTTAGTCATCCTTCTATCCCTTTTCCCAAGCATCGATATAGTAGTTTATTTTAAGTATTATAGTTCTGCAACTTGATCTTCAATTGGATGCATATAGTTTAGTAGGAAGCTGACCTTCTCCGGAGGTTCATCCCAAGGATCCAAGGTCCCACACATTGGGAATGTTCCCATGTTACATAAGATCATCTAAAAATTCTGTGGGTGAGTGATCCACCCGACAACACTACCCATATTGATGGAGAAGTACCCAAGTGCAATGGAGCCGCTTAAGAAACATCATGATGATATGATGCAACCAAAATTTTATAGTGTGTACTTCCCATTGGACATGTGACTGTAGATACATGTTAACTTTTTTGGTGATAAAGGTCATATAAATATAGACTTGTAACGAAGTAATCCTTAGGTAATGAGTAGTATAAGACACAACGAAGAAGGGATATCAAATAAATTCTCAACATATGAGCCCCATGTTTCCAATCATGTTCTCAAGGAAAAACATAAAGATTTTCTTAATGAATATGGTTGTGAACATGAAGTCTTTATTTCCCATTGGCGGATGGAGACCTTCTCAATGAGGAATGTATGAATAAGAATATGCATGAATCTTTCAAAGTGTAATCTATTTAAGGAAAGTATGTCTCCATCATGGAGATGGATTTTAAGGATAAAAATTGTCAAGATGGGGAAATGATGATTTGCATATTTGATGCCTAACCTTGTGCTCATTTTATTTTAAAAATGACGAAGCACTATACAAATTGCATCATATTGAGAAGCGGGTCCAAGGTGAGAATGTTTTAGTGAAGGATAATTTTTTGAAGCAATTGAGCAACATGGAGCGTCAAGAGGCTTGTGACAATTTTAAAAATATCAAAATATTTTCTGAGAACCATCTCATAAAGACCATGGTCATGAAGCAGATAAGAAATAAATTTCAAATGTATATCATAAACCATAATCCTTGGTGCGGGAATAGTAAGCATGACATGATCAAAACTCACTCTGTAACAACAATAGAAAATCAAGAATTGGAATCAATTTGTAAATAGATGAGCAGAGGAAGTAGAATGTCGAGAAACAAAGGAAATGGGAATTCTAAGTGGACCCTCACTTACAAGAAAAATCATGCAAAATTTCTCAAGAAATTGAGAAAAGGGTCATATTTCAATGAGCCAGTTAATGAATTTTTAGAAAAAGGCATTTGGTGATACCTGTGCATGGGTAAGCATTCAATGAAGAATCAATGCTATAATGAAAACAGGTTGTACCACTGCATGTACCATAGGAGATGAAGGTGTTTTATATCATGGTTCCATTTTTATTTTGTGTTTCCCTTTCCATTGTGAATTTCCCTTTTCTGTTGTGTGTTTGTAATGTTTTTCTCTTGGTTGTGTCGATAACTTTGTTAGTTGTTCAATATGATGTCTCTATGGCCCAACGGATAAGACATTGGTCCCCTACTCTACGAGATACCTGAGGTTCCTCATTACCCCGTATGGTCTAATATCCTCATGATAGAGCCAATTATTTTTATGTTAAATTTATAGCATGAAAAATTTAAATTTTTGGCCATGTGAATAAGCCCACTATTTGAAAACCTATCTCTTGGCCATTGCAAACATTTCCTCTAGTCAACTCATCACTCATGTAGCCCCTCCAGTTTGTGTCACCCTCATCCCGGATGAGAGGAAAGTTCTAACATGTTTTTAAATTTTGTTTCACATGTAGGGGAATATATCCAAGATGGTTTCATGATTAGACTAAGTTCCGAGGTGGAATAATGTTCTCCAAAGCACTAAATTGGCTATTTTTAACCATATTACAACATAAGGACATCATCCGAAAGATGACATGGGAGAATCAAGCCATATAGAATTTTTGGAGGAGAGAAGTTATGTTATTTGGGTAAGTTTAGGGAAAATATGTGGAGATAATTGATGTCGGGAATAGGTTAAGCAAAACCATGTCATTTTGGGCACAAGGGGTGAAGGCTCCAACAGAGAAAGCTTCATTTCCCCCCCAAAATATCACTATCCTTTCTTTTATGCTTCTAAAAATGTGCCAAAGACCTCATATAATAAAAATAGAAAGTTGTTCATATCTCACAAACCCCTTGTTTGATCCCCATTAGATTTTTACAACAATTAATTCTACAAAAATCCTTTCGATGATCCCAAACTTGCATCCAATGGTTTTAGACATTATTTTTAATGGCCATACAAATTTTCCCAAAATAAAAACCCATTTTTCACATCTATGAAGGTATGATGATTGAAATATTCTAAAACCTAGAGCAAAGCATCCTTATGAAATAACCAAACTTTTGAGACCATTTTTGTTCCATTCCGACACCATGAAGACCAAATTCTAAAAATAGTAATTATTCTTAAGCATTATATTCTATAAATAGTAAGTATTGTAAACAATTCATTCTCAAAGTTGTCATTGCTCCTTGCACATCAAGAAAACTCAAAAGTGTCAAATTGAGAAACCAATGACTAAAAATAGACTTCTACATTAAGGCTTACTAAAAATAGTAAGTTTTGGGATATTGGTCAAGAAACAAGGATGTTGAGCCTCTCATGCTGAAGAAAGAGCACCTGGATATGTTTGGAATAGTTATGGAACATCATAATGACTGGAAAGACTCAAGGTTTCACAATATGCACTTCTAGTTAAATGAGGGAACAATCCTTCTATCTGGAGGAGAAGACCTTTTTCAATGAGTAACAGACAAACAAGAAAATGTTTGAGCATCTTGAAGTTGATTCCATTAAGAAAGGAGACATCTTTGTCACAGAGGTGAATTTTGAAGCCAAGAGGGATAAGGTGATGATCTTCATGTCCTAACTCGACCTTGTGTTCAAAGAGGATCATCATGTTTGTAGGAACATGCAATCATCTCAAGTTCACAAAGTGTAAGTCACTTAGCAATGTTTTTGAACACTTATCCGCATCTCACGTAAGAAAAATTTGTAACCACATTATTTTAATACAACATGAGGTCGAGAAAAGAATCTCATTCATGAAGCATTTCCTCAAAATCCATCAGAAGTAATTTCTTCATCAATAAGAGGTTTTCCCATCTTTGGATTTTCACTTTTATCTCTTCTTCTCTCTCTCCCTCCCTCTCTCTCTAACATTTTATTTATTCATTGGGAATGTAATTTTTCACTCTTTCATATTATTCACTTAAGTGACTTAATTTTGCATTGTAAAAGTCCCTTTTCAAAAATAAGAAAATGACTTAATTTCATTCCTAGGGAATGTGAAAGGTCACAGGTGGTGGTAAGATGAAAAGTCACATAGGGGAGAGGAAGAGACAATTTGTAAGCTATAAATTGGGATGGCTTCTCCATTTCAAAGGGTTAACATTTGTTGATTGTTACTAGTTGTTGGCTTTCACTACTACTTCAAGCAATAAAGCTACATTCTTCTATCTCCTTGCCTATGTTCTTCCATCCTCTCTATTTTCCAACTTTGCAAGCATTGTAATCTTGTAAAACCAAGAAGGAACTTTGTCTTTGATTAATGAACTCATAGAACTTTGTGTCTTTGATTTATTAGTCTTACTATTGCTTACATGGTTGTCTTCTTCTATTGAATGTGGACCTACTTTGGTTATTGTTGGTGAGAATCTGCTAGTGCCTACTCATGACATTAACCCTATCTCTATTTATCCTACTCCCCTTTACCTCTCTCCAAACTAATTCCTCCCTTGTACACTATACAAGTAGTTTGCCACATGTTTAGTGGAGTATTCTTGTGTGATCCCGACCTAACGACCAACCCAAAGTTTATTTATTCATTTCATTCAATAATGGCAATCTCCCTATACCCAAGAAGGAGGGGCTTAGCCCCATGACCATTGGTGAAAACCAATAATCTTTCCCGCGACAAATTATTTCACCAACACATTTATTGTGTTTCCTGGCCTTGCAATGGCTCTCATAATTCGGTTCTCTTATACATCTCCAACCTCTAGCTCTCTTTCTTGAATCTCTAGGATTTCTTCTTCATCAACACTTGTTGGTCTTCTCCCGTGTACATTATCAATTGCATCCTATCTCATTCAGATTCTTCCCAACTTCATTGATAGGTCTACAACTCTAGGTAATTTTGGTGCCCTTCCTCTTCCTCTAGCAAGAGGTACTCCTATGTGTGCCATATCCTCACAACAAGCAAGCTTCTCTTTCACAACCTACAAATGACTCAACAAAAGCCTCACACACTCAACCCATGAGTAAGTTAATCCTTCCTCTAATAATAATTGATGCACATGGGAATAAAGGGACCAAGTAAATGGTCTAAAATCTCTAACTTAGGACACACAACCATACTCGGGGATAGAAAAATACGAAAAACAAAATCCTAGAACAAACTTGCTTTCATTATTAATATTTAATAAGATTACAACAAACTTATAGAGATACAAAAGAAAACATTCACACTCCATACCCCTACAAACTATGAAGAATTTATACTTTTAGTCGAATGACCGGGTATGACTCATGAACATCACACTTGCAGGCACTTGGCATTGCTTTCATTCCTCTCTAAGCTAATATCTTAGTATTATTTTTGTTTTGCTCCCTTGCTTGGAGTTATTTGAAAACGGAAGATGCTCATAAAAAGAGGCATCTTTAATAGTTGTCAAGGAAATGAAAGAAGCAATAAATCAAGTGGGGGAGTGGGGATGTTTAAGTTAATGAGGAGAGAAAAACAACACAATATTGATGTGATTTATGACTTTGAGAAAAAAACTTAATGATAACATTAAACAAACCGAAATATTTATTCTTTTGTGAATAAGAGGATAAAAACTCAATGTATTAAGGAGATCCACCCATTACAAGATAACACATTGATTCACATTAATGTATATTGCATCCGCAAGTACTTAGTGGTACTAAATTGAGAACATCAATTACACTATTTGAAAATTGATTACTTAGTGACTAAGTTTATTTTTAAGTACTCTAGTTTATGCGGGACATCAAGTTTGTTTGATACAATATCAAACCCTTTTTTAAAAATAGATAAAACTCACCGCAAAAAAAAAAACATGGATTTTTTTTTCTAGAGAGACTTTTCCATCATAACTAGTCCCGTACTCAAAATTAGGTGTTTACACTTTTCCTTATTCAAAAGTTCTTCATATATTTCTCCACTTTGAAATTATGGACTTCCTAATATCCAAAGGAAACCAAGTATGAGGAATGAGTCCACTTCTCATGAAAACTGTCCACATTACATTTACAATTTTCCATATAATACTATTTGTAAATAGGAAATCTTACCTAATTACCTATTTGTAAATGGGAAAAAGGCGCTTAAGAATTCAATTTGCTATTTTAAAATAGGATATATTACTTCCCTTACATTTTACGCTAAAGATCCTATTTTTAAGTAAAATATAAAAAAACATTTTTCGAAAGAAAAAGCGGGGATTTTAGTTTAAATTAATCGTTCGATGTTGTATTAGTTTACAAGAACCAAAATAGTACATTCTAACAAAGTGTGTAGAAAGAATTGACAAATCAATGAGAAAAAGAAAAGTGGATTGAGAAGTACATTGGAAGTAATATTAAGGAAGTTTATAAAGTGAATCTTAGGTAATAATTGGAGAAGTTGTCCTTTTAACGCTTTTTTTTTTTTTTTTACGAAGTAAATAAATAAAAATTAATTGTATTATCATTTTTAAAATTTGTATTAGGATCATAATAAATCAAAAATTTATAGATATTTTCATACAAAAATAAAAATAAATCTTATAAATGAAAGAGAATTAATCTTAGGAGGTGCTCAAAATACAACAAATATAACTTTTTATAAAAGGTTGCTTACAAGTCCAATTTACCAATATCAAATAGATGATGAGACTCAAACCTAAACAAAGTACCATTTTTTCACAAAGCAATAAAAATGGTTATGTAGCTTCCATGGTTTTGTGAAAGTGCTATTTAGACCAAGCCCACCAATTCCTCCATAAAAATAATAGACATTTCCTCCCAAAAATAGGAATAGAGAATTAAATACTTCTTTCCCTCAATTATATTTACCTCTACTGGATATACCAATGGCATTAGCAAGAATACATTAACCTTTTCCTAGAAAATATGAGCTCATAAAAATACCATATTTATTTTTACTTGCAAAAATATTATATTGTCTTGTTATGCGTATGCATGAAATTTATGTTACTATATAATAATATCAATACATGCATCAATCAATATTGAATCTTCAGGTAAATCATTGTAATGATAAGTTCTAAAAGTAACAAACAATAAGGGAAATATTTGGATTTAGGTGCCCCCTAAGTTTTGGTGCCTTAGGCAAACCCCTAGTCTACCTAGGGATAATCCCCCTTGAAAGTGATTGAACATTTAAGGAAGATTAAAGAGATAAGGGTCTATGTTAACAATAAAATATGTTGTAGAGAAATATTTATAATAGTTTGTTACGAAGATATGTGTGATAGATGTAAGTAATTATGATTAATTGGGCACATGATATCTCATGTGTCTAGCATACGATCTTGCAAATTGGTTAGAGGGCCTCAAACTATGAAGCTATGAACCTAGTGGAAGACCCCTTAAAGGTCATGTTTAGAAAAGGTCAATCATATTTCAAAATAAGAGAACTAAGAATTTATGGTCTTCATAAGCCATGAGTATCTAGAGAGAGCCAAGTGAAAGATATTTAAAGAGAAAAAAACTTATGTTGTAATGATGGGAACATGTGAAAACAGAATGCCCCTCAATATTAGGCTCTAAAAAGAAGATCGACAAATATCTAGTGCTATGTAAGCATATGGTCGTTTGTCTCAATGCAAAGTTGATAGAAGAAAATTCTTAAGCGAGAGGGATCCTCATGATACAAGGAAATTAGAGTCTAGTGTACACATGGGTTGGATGAACCCATCACTCTAGAGTGAAGATATAAGTCAAAATATTGTTAAAGTATTGAAGAGAGAAAATATTTAGGCTCATATCATGTGGACTGGAGGTAGGCTACATGAATCTCAATATGAATGCCCTTTTTTTCTTTCTCTTGGACGGAATAGGAGGATCGATAAGAATATGTGTTAGGGTAACATGTCAATATCAATATAAATGAGATGAAGCAATGAAGATGCTCTTACATGCTAACAACAAACCATGTGATCTAGATACACCATATATAGGCCCTAAAATCAATATATGGGTACCTAAGGTTACTATTTATGAGTTTCATAGCTATCTAAGTATTTGAATCATGATCACCACATAAAAGATCATTGAGGAATGAGTGGCGTTGTGCCAAATTTTGTAAAGATGATAGTCTGAAGGACTAATACCTTGGAATGCATATATTTAGATAACATCAAGATAAGTACTCTTTTTCTTCATTTTCAATCATATGTTTGAAGACATCATCCTTGTTCTATGCACACATACAAGTGGTTAGGTGTAATTTGTGAATGAAATAGTTATAATTTCATCTAAATGTATTGAAACTAAAGTTGAAAATAATTATTTTCAATTGATTGATATCTTCATATACCTTATTCAATCCATATTCTACAAATGAATTCAAGTTGAGGTGTGGTCCGAAAAAGATGACCTTAAATGTATATATGAATATACTACATTGAACCTTGTACCTATGTAAGTAAGAATCACTTGGCTTGTTGCATTTTATAATAAGACAGGGTTCATTTTAAGAAGCCTCTGGTAAAATGGAGGTGGAAAATCCCCAACGAATATACCTGGAACCACTTTCGCATAAAGGTGAATTTTCCAATTTTTGAGAATGAAATTTTCACCTGATATTATTTGAGTGAGAGTGAGGGCCCTGAGGAAAAAATATTATGTAGATGTAGAAAAATAGGTATTGTTCACTATTGACGCATAGTTGTCACCGATAATGAGCATTGTACGGTTGTTAACGCATGACAACAACTCTTGTTGTCGCGCTACAACAAAGCTTGAAGATGCATGTCACAATTTTTATCGTCAAGTGACAATAAGAGTTGTTGTCGTGCATCAACAACACTTGTTGTCAAATGACATCAAATTTTGTTGACGCACAACAATAAATTTTATTGATGTGCAACAACAAGAGTTGTTGTCGCGTGTCAGCAAACTTTGTTGACGCGCGCGACAATAAGTATTGTTGTCATACGTCAACAAAGTTTGAACTTTGTTGACACACGAAAACAATACTTACTTGTCATGTGTTAACAAATTTTGTTGACACATGACAACAAAACTTGTTTTCACGCGTCAATAAAGTCTCATTGTAGTGTGCCCAAGGCTTGAGAAACCCTAATTTTGTCCTGTAAATACCCCACTGCCCCTCTTTTCACGTTTACACTTCCCGACTCCCAATGTTTTTCTCCATTCTCCCAACGCTTACTGCTACAAAAATCATACGTCACTACACCAACGGTCCAACCAAACACAAGATACTCCAATCAAGGTCAAGTACTCATGGCTACTACAACTCAAGCTCAAGACCAAGATCCAATGGAAAATCAAGTTAACCAGGCATTGGTCACCCCCAAGCCCTACCCAAGGGCAAGATACAATACATGAACTTGATGTGCCCCCACATTTATATAGTTTTGTAAATGAATACAGAATACAAGGATTTTCTAGAAGCATGTGATTTTGATGGGCTCGTTAACATGCCCCAGTTCAAGATTGATCATGACATTCTAAACTACCTTCTCTCCTCATACAATACAAGAAGATGGTAATTTTACTGTTATTGTGGATGATGGTTGTACATTCAAATTCAATTGTCGATCTAAAACCCATGATTCAATTCTACAATCTAAAGAAAGAATAAGAGCATCTCACATTACCTCTGCGATGCAACAAGATTTGCTTCTTTACCTTTGTCTGTTGTTGGTTCTCTTTGTCCTTTGACCAACAATCTTTCTTTGCATGTCCTTTATTTCCACATTTCCAACAAGTAATTCCCTTACTGGATTTAGATCTGCTATCCCTTGACTTTGATTTCCCATTATTTTTACTCTTGGATCTCTCCTTCGCCTCGCCCCTTCTTTCTACATTCAAAACATTTCCAGGATGATGTTTCCTCCATACTCTTCTGTGAATTTCTTCATTCAAGATTATACTAACCACATCATCAATCTTCAAAATATTATTAGCAGATCTTTGTATTACTAACATCCATTACCAATTTGTCCCAATATCAGAGGCAAATAACATAAGAATAAAAGTGCTTTTATTTCATCATCAAATGGTATAACAACCGATTTTAACTAATTTACAATAAATCATAAATCATTCAAATGACTAGAGGCGATTCAACTTCATGCATCTTAGAACTAAATAGTTTCTTCATCAAATAAAATTTACTTGAAGCACTAGGTTTTTCATATAAATTAGCAAGAGATTTCATTAAGTCTCCGTAGAAGTCACTTACGTAATATTGGAAGCCACGGATGCTTTGCCAGACTTAATCTTATAGATCCCAAAGCCTTTATGTCAAGAATCTTTGATTCTTCATCAGTCATCTTTGTAGGTCTAGAATTCTCATCCAACGGTAAGTACAAATCTCTTTGATACAGATAATCCTCAATCTGCATCTTCTATAATTGATAATTAAGCCGTCAAATTTCTCTAAAGCGTGTATTTATTATCTTCTGCTTTATTGCTATAGCTCCCACTCAATTAGAAAACCCTCTATGAGTAAATCTGTCAACACACAAAACCCTCAAATAAAGCTCTAATACCAGTTGTTGGGGTTAGCACACGGTTGTATGTCAGAGATAATATATCGAGATCTAAGCATACATGCAAATAAAAGCGGATATTCTACCGGAAGAAATATACAAAACAAGATACATAAATCAAAACCAAATTTAACGTGGTTGACCTAATGTGGGTTACATCCACCAAGAAACAAGCCAATCTATTATCCAAAGCTTTGACAAGATATCTGATGAAGATTTACAATCTTCCACACCTCTCGATGTTCGATACTTTCTTCCTTGATATTTTTCTCTACCACCAAGAATTCTCTCTCACCAACCTTTTTCAATTTATTTCTAATTCTTGTTGATCATCATCTTCTAAAAACCCTAGCTCTTGTGCTTATAAAGTCATTTATAGACTTAGGGCACTTAGCCATGTAATTACAATCAATAAATCTATTTTAATGCTAAAAATAGATATAATTCTCAAGAGTTAATTAAAAATTCATCACACATGTAACCGACACCCGTTACTACTTAACTTGTTGTCGATTTCCTTACTTGCTTGATGATGCCGGTCCATACTTGACCAATGTCGGTTCTTGTATTTTCTAGAAGTTCCATTTGCATGCTAAAATGAAGTAATTAAGCTTCACAACTCAACACAAAAGATACATATATTTGACTTCAAAAGTTATATATATGTATGTATGTATGTGAAAATTTTACACAATTAACATTCTAAATTACCTCTGTGAATGTATGAGTATGCATGGTGTTTGTCACTGTGGTCATGATGAAGACACCCCTCTTGCTTATTTGTATGTGTGTGTGTGTGAAAATTTTACACAATTAAGATTCAAAATTACCTCTGTGAATGTATGAGTATGCATGGTGCTTGTCGCTTTGTGGTTGGGATGAAGACACCCCTCTTGCACACTATAATATTAATGCATACATGTAAAAATATAATTATTTCAAAAATTTAACATATATAAGTAAATCAAGTACTCTGATATTTTTGTAACACACATAATAAAACATAACAAATACTTGCGAAGGTGACATTGATGACTGTAATCCAAATGTCTCACTCAAAAGGCATCTGACATAGTGACATTATCGTGTGCACCCCTAGTGCCAACTCCACAAAAATTAATATGCATGAAAGTATTGTCCTCCTCGGGCCCCAAACATATGCTACCACATGACGAGTAAATATTTGGCCTCAAGCTAGTACTCCCTAAGGGAATACTCTATATACCTCCATGAGCATCCGACTCAAATCTCCCTCGTATATCGAACAAGGGTCGTAGATAGCCCCCAAGCGCGTGGAGTGTGTCAATCTCTACTATCTCCTTCACTACTAGAGGGACAGTCTCAAGGTGAGGGGGATTCTGTGTAGGGACTCTACCCTGCTAAATAGGTGCACATTGTGCACTTGGTCAATCCTCTATAGATCCTTTTCCTTGGCCCTAGAAATCTTGGAAATCAAGATAATTTGGGATCTCATTGAGGATAAAATTGCGATAGAGTTTCATCAGAAACTATAGTGGCACCTCATTGTTATTACAAGGTGTAAAATCAAACACCATCCACCATCAGGTCCTAATTTTTTTTTTTTTAATCAAATTATTATTGCACCAAAGGATGGGAAACCATTTTCATGACAATGGAACATGCAAACTAGTGCGAGCGTTCGTGAATAAGGCGCATATGAGGTCTTTTGTAATTTATTTTTTCTGTACATCCACATATGACAATTTGTTGGAATAATAAACCCTGTAACCCTCTCTGTAAGATGTCCAACGATCAATTTACCTCATTTCCGTGTCAACTTGAGAAACTAATGCCTCCAATGTGTTTGTAAGAGAGGCACGGTGGGGGTTTGTAGATTGTGAATCCCTCATTCTTTTTATTAAATCCTCAATTTCAATTTTGTTTTCAACTATGTGGGCTTCTAAATCTTCTTGAATTCTTGGGGAATGGTGAGAAATTGTGGGAGGGTTGGGAGGGATGCCAAGAATAGTAGGGTTTGGTTGTGGTTGATTCCCGACCTCGAACTATAACAATAGAAAATGTATTCAATTCAAATTCTACTCTATAATTATCAAATTTCAATGCAATTTTGAGAAAATAATTGTGCCTACCTCTTCTCTCGTGGCACCATCATCGATTCAAATCTTCCCGGTGATTCGAAATGATCGTTTGAGCTTGAGATCCATCTGAATGACAAAACGTGAGGGCACAATTAAGCTCTGAAACTCGCATTTGAGGGAAATAGAATGATAGAGGCTCATGATTCTTTTTTTATTTATAGCAGACATAATGCGTATGTGTTATGGCTTGGTAAATTCCAAACCTAGAAAATTATAATGTGACCACATACACGTTTTACCTTTTTTGGGGTTTTTTCCACTTTTTGGCTCTCCAACTTGGTGTAATTACCCAATGGATAATTGTTTTAAGAAAATTTGTAATGTGCTATGAAAAAAACATCTTAATACAAAAATATTCCTCTATCTACTTGTAAAATGTGAACTTTGTATCATGTTTCTTCACATTTAAAACTACTCAAAATCTTTTTCTCTCTACTTGTAAATGCAATGTTTTTGGGAAGATCAATTTTTACATGTAATTTGATATTCATGCCACAAAGTTCAAACACTACATCAAAGCATTTTACAAATAACAAAATAAATTAAACATGATTGTAAAAAATCCATCTATGTCATATGATAGGGTTTAAGGTACCTCTTGTCTTCTAGATGGGTGTGACAAAGCATATGGAAGGAAAATGAGAAATCATCCTTCGCAGCGAGCTAGAGGACCTTCGATTCAAGACAACTCAACAAAAAATAGAATAGTATATAGATGGGTGAGTTGCCCGACATTGTCAGTCTCGAGAAGTGAGAGCTTCCTCGGATGGATGTCAACCCACGTTTTCAAGGAAAAAGATGACATAATGATTGAGAAGATTAAGGAAGAAACAAAAAGATTAAATAAAATGAAAATGAGAACCTATACATGTCTGGAAAGTGGAAGTCTGGAAGTTTGGAAGAGTATAACAGTGGAATAATATGCAGATCTGAACTTTGAGGGCCTTGCAAATTAGTATTTGACAAATGCATGTAAGAAATAGATTTTTAAATAGAAAGATTAAAGAAAATGCAAATGAGAACCTATGCATGTCTAGATAGTGGAATTCTGGAAGAGTATAACAGTGGAAGAATATACAGATCTGAACTTTGAAGGCCTTGTAAATTAGTATTCGACAAATGCATGTAACAAACACATTTTTAAAGTAGAAATTGGTATTCAAAAAATTCAAAATCGTAATTATATAAAACACATTTATTATAAATAATTGTATTTAAATAAATGTAAATATATACATGCATGTAACATCTTTAATGATAACAAGAGCTGAAGCAAAATATGTTAAAAGCCTCCTCATTCAATATTTGCATCTGTAGAGAGTTACAATTGTGTTCACTGTTACGTCTAACTACAAACTACTATATTCGAATCTGTTAATATGAAATCGAATAAATAACCACGATTAAAATGTAAGGTGACAAACAATAAAAGTAAAGTCAAGGAGATACCTATTTAAATTTGAAACAATCCATTATCAATAGATTCTTCAAAGTCGATGTTTTCTTATGTAGAGTGTAACGACCCACCAATTCTAGTCTCATTGTTGAGAACAATTGTACTTGTAGCTATATTATTTACACCTCTTCTTTCAGCAATGGAATTCCAATGCACAATTGCTTTGTTGAAAGGAAAGGTTTCAAGGAGTAGCAAGAAACATAAAAACTCATGCAACTTTCTAAATTTTTATCCGACACCTTCTTCTAAGTTTTGATTTTATAAATGATAAATCCACGAAAAATCTGTTCATCCTCCACAAACCCCAAAATCATTGTTTGGCATAACTCATATAATCTGAAATATTCACTGATGTCTTCTTGTAACACAATACTTTGATAGATTCCTTGCTAGAGCCTTGTAATAGCACCACTCTCAGAAGGTTCGTCTAACTTTTTATATTGGTTCCTCATTGTTGTTGCAAAATTTGTTGATTGAGACTTTAATAAATCAACATTCAGTATACCTTTGATTTCCATACCCTTGACCTTTGAAGTCTTGGTGAAATGTTCCATTATTGTACCCATGGATTTATGGAAATGCTTTCTTACAAATTCTACACGAGCACCTTCAATATTCCAAAAATTAGGATTCATCACACCCATTGCTTCAATAATTTTATCTTTGGAGAAATGTTCTCTAATTTTTGATGATAAGGATTTTGAAAATTTTCTAAGCTTTATTCTTGTTTCAACTGTAACAAAATCAAAGATATTACGTGTCACAGAACTTCTTCTCTTTCCGATCCTGTAATATCTTGACGTTTTTGCAAAATGTGTAGTGGTATGTCCCTCCCATTAACATGTATATAGAGTTGATCGTGGATATTAAATCTCAAATAGTTACTAGGATTCTTAAGATCTAATAAAGCTTTCCAATTATCGAAAACAGGTGTATCAAAACTATCTTAGGAAGTGTACAAGACATCAAGATTTTGACATACCATTTTCTCATCCGTATAAAATCCACAATATAGATTAATCTCCCATGTGCATGCTTCATCAGTGTATTGATTTCCTACAACATTGGAAGAATACCAACCAATGTAAGCAATGTATCCAAATCATTTAAACGGAATAACAAGTCCCTCACCCTTTCAACTTCATGATGATATTTGTGCATGAAACCAACCAACGAAGGATACTCCTCATGAACTTTGCATGTATGTTCATACAAAGAAATCCATCTTGTCCCAACATCCTTCAAATTTTTTTTGTCATCTGTAATTCCAATTACAAATTTCTGGAACTCAAGAAATTGTTTTGGGATGCTTTCCATATACGCATGTAGTTCTCTTGTAAGGTCTTCTACTTTAGGAACATTTTTCGTAGTTTCTTACCATTTTATATGCTAAATTCATTTTGTGAGCCTTACAAAGAATTGCTAGCATATAAGGGGTAATTGTTGTTTGAAATCTAACACACAACCTTGTTCGGTGACCACAAAGTGCATGAGTAATGCACCATTTGCTCCAAAGCGTACCAACTTCATCGTAATTTCATAATCAGTCATTCAAGTAATATCTTTCAAATAAGACAACTATTTTATGTAGGTTTTGACATTATAGTTTTCAACCATTTTCATAACACCCAATAGATGCGCTTTCCTTATATGATTTTCTAAAGTATAGATGTGGATACATACTCATGCAAAGTTGTCGACTTTTGTCACTTCATCAATTGAAAGAGAGATAAACTTCACATTTTTTACATTCTCTTTCAAATCTTCCTTCTCTATCATTGAAAAGCATTTTTCCATTTCCCATGCACTATTGTCTAACCAATGAGACTAAGAAACGTTTTTCATTCCATTATATTGATACAAAACTTTAAAATCGAGGAAATATGAAATTGGTCTTCCTTTCTTAATTATGTGAAATAAAGTAGAGAAATGTATAAGTTTTGCATGCATATTTGATTGATTCATCTTACCAATTTGTGATGTGATCATTCCTCCCTCTTCCATGAGATGTCTGCATTTTTTCTACTTTGCTTCATACTCTGCCGCGTATTTAATATGCATGCATTGTTTTTTAGTTTTCCACCTGTGTGTTTTAATTTTTGGCCATCCTCCCCATTACATACCAAATATTATTTTCCACAAAGTGTTTTTCTATAGTGTCTAGCTTCAGTTGCATTTTTTGATGCTTTCCCAATTTCCATGTACATATTGTACATGTAAATTTAGATAGGATCTATTCTAAATTAGTTGGTTGTACAAGTTCGATAAATAGAAATTTGGCAGCCCAATCAAACTTGTATGTCCTCCCAAGTTTCCACATATTGTTGTTCATTTTCAATGTTTTACTTTTATGAGTAGAATTTTGAGTGTTACCACAATCACCCGCTTCCCTCTTTCGTGAACCAGAATTTGCATTTGATTTTTATTTTCCATTTTGCTTTGAGTATTTGTATGTGTGATATCTTGATGCACTCATGGTTACACCTCAATAGGAATATCTTTAAGCTCGGGCATCCCAACAGGTATATCTTCAAGATCTGGCATGGTATAGTCATAGGTGTCATTTGGTTGATATTGTACATAATGCATGTCTACGTAAATATTACCTTCCACACACCATCTGTACTATGATTCATTCCAGTGGCATATATATGGGTGCCGGTGGTTGCATGTATCTGTAGTAGAAGAGTCTCCAAAATACTTGAACATGGACTTCTGAGATTTTTGGTTACTTTTTGGGTCTTCTCATTCTGAGCACTAGCACCTTCCATTGTTCTGAACAGCTAAGTTGAAACTCATTGTTGTGCCAACAACTTTGAGTCATGCGTCAACAACAAGAGCATCGTGTTTCAATAATAACACTATCGTGCATTAACAAATATCCTTGTCGCTTGTCGAGAAGGACTATGTCATGCGTCAACAATAGCAACATTGGGCGTCAACAACATAACCCCTATCACGTGTTAGTTGAGTCTCCTTGTTGTGCATCAACATAAAATCTGTTGTCATGTGCCAAAGAAATACAATAAGTCATGCGTCAACAAATATCATTGTCATGCGTCAAAGAAGTACTCTATCATGTGTCAACAAGAGTACTATCGTGCGTGTTACAGAAATATTATTCATAGTGTGATGTAACAACCCAAAATTTCACACACAAACAACATAGTAAACTACAGGATAACTTTTTTTTTTGACACATAACACGACACAACATGCCACCACCAAGGTCACAACTAACTCCGCGGATAACTCAATACAAGGATGACCACAAAGGTAGCATGGAAATTTTCACACCCACCAAGGATGGTTCACTTCTATTTGACAAGATAACATAAGAAACCACCACATAACACACCTACAGATAGGCAAGCCACAATGAGAAAATTATTGAAGGTTATTTATTTTAATAAAACCTCTTTCGATCCTTAACTTAAGTTTTCTAGGACTCTAGATATGATTCGTACAATTCCTCTTACAATGCTAAGTTTCTTACTTTTACTCTAAGGAGAAATTTGCTTTAAGTCTTCTCTATTATGACCTTTATTTGCTTAATTCGTTTATTTAGAAGAAAAGGGTAATTTAAATTCCACAAGGCCATCTATTCACACTAACGCTACTAGAACTCGTTCATGCCCATATGACAACATGGGTTTGCGTTCAACACACTTAAGAGAAGAAAAAAACAAAGTGCCTTGGAACAAGGTTAGAGGGAGAAGGTCGAGTTGAAATCATCTTTAGGACCTCATTAGTTATTGCCAATATTTAATTGAAGCTAGAGATCTTAACCGAATTATTAACGATTTTACTAAGGCTTCACTAAATGAGTATAACCAAAGAGAAGAATTTACCTTCCAAATGGTAGTGAGATAGATTGTGAGATCTCCAATTTGTTTTCTCTGGCTTATTAAATCTTATCATCTTCTAACAACTAACAATTCATTTCACCTTAGGGTCATTTTACAAATTTCACCATAAAAGGGATAATGTTCACTAGAGGAGCTAGGGTTATCATGTTATATAATTTTACTTGCAATGATAGTCTCGCCTTTGCTTACTTAAAGAAGCACTTGCTCTCAAGTTGGTGACCCCTACGTTACTTTATTTGAATACAAATTTTAGTTTAACTTCCAGAAGTATTAAACAATCCCATGTTAGTTTACTTATGACACATTATTACTAAGTCATAGCAAGGTTTAACTCAACATTTATTCTCAAGGGAAAAGTTGTAGCAACACTCATTTACAAGAACAAAACAAGATTACATCAATTCTTAAAATACTGATACTCCAACAAAGTCACCCAACAACAGTAACCAAATTTTCTTATAATTTCAATGATAGTCAAACAATACAAGGTTTCCAAAGTTCAGATGACAAAGTCCACAATACATTATACTAAGACATTGATCCTCTTCTAAACTTTCCACTGGATGTTATCAATAGTTGAACAACGTAAAAAGGTTTCGAGCAAAAGAACTTCTCAACTGAGGTTGATGACAAAAATCTACAAGTCTATCCCTCATCTACTCGCAAAATCCATCTGCAACAAATTTTCTACAAGAGTCAGTTCACAAGAACTGAGCAAGATAAGGCTACACAAACCCACCATAACTATTATCTATCAATACCATGAAAGGAAGCACTTTATTGCAAGAATTTGGGTCAAACCTCTAAACACTATCAACACTTCAAGTTATAATAAGTTTCCACCATGCCAATCAAGGAAGAAGACCATGTACTTCCGTTAGGAGTAAAAACAATGAAAATATAACAACCGAAAGAGAATGGCCCTTGGCCCTATAAGGAGAAATAACCAATCTAACAAAACATGATTCCCATCAAGTAAATAATTAAATAACAATCACAAGATTGCGATTTGATATATAGTACTAACCATCTATAATTTTATCAAAGGTACCAAATGCATAGGCTATAATATTATATTTCTAGAAGAACAAGAGTTGATCGGCCCAAGAAAGGGAAACCATGGTTTTCAAGAATTAACACAAAAGGCCATGTATAAATGAGTTTCAAACCCGAAATCACATAGAGTAACCACATAACATAAGTTTCGAAGCAAAGGCAAAGTAAACTAGTTTGGCCACTAACTCCAAGAGATTTCCCAATCATTCAAGAAGGCCAATGCCTTGTAGGCTAGTAGCAAACACGCGAGAGAAGAAGGGAGTTCCGTCAAACAAGCGTGTACGAAAATGTCATCAACAAATTTTATAACCCTAAAGATTTACAAACCTCCACATCAATTTTAAAGTTCGGTTAATTTAAGATAATTTTCCTATTTCCCAAAACAACAATATTTTTAAAGCAACCCTTGGTAACACAGTCAATCGTCACACATAGATACAAACATAAATTTCTAAGTGACATTAATAAAACAAAACCTTCCGCTATGAATCCATAAGACTATCAAATGCACGATGAGTTTTCCCGAAGATTAATAACGTTTAAGGCAATTTTCCATCACAAAATATTAAGGTAAATTATGTGCATGGAAACGACCAATATTAACTAATAGCATTAAAATTATAAAAGAGAAAGAATGCAAGTTAGGAAAAATAGAAAGAAATGCCATTAACAATAATTCTGAGAGAGGGATTAGACCCTAACTATCCTAGTGTGAACGAGGTACTGGATTCACATGATAGAAACCTCGAGCTTAGCAGATCCGAAAAGCTAATTATGGTTCAAGTGGATAGGGGTGGTTAAGGTACTTTCTGAGGATGGCCTTAAATGCCTAGGAACAAGTTGAAAGATAATACGGGAGTCTAAGCACGCGAGATTTGATGCGTAATTGCATGCAAACCTTTCATTTTAAAAGTTTTAATACCGACGACCCAACCCAGATAGCCCAAGCGGTGATCACTCCAATTCTACAACCTGTCTTTCTGATGTCAAGAAGATTATCGAAGGTAACAACATAATACTGGTAACAACATAATAATATAAAACTCAATCGTAGAGAAGAAGATATATGTAAAACGAAAGGATGAAGGTCGAACAATCAAGCAAGAAAACATAACACCCAGAGATGACGGTACATACGTGTTTCTCACTAACACACTGATAGCGATAAAAGCGAAAACAAGAATAGGACAAGCAGAAAGGAGAGGTCTCCTAGTAAGACATCCAACTGAAAAATTTATACAAGGAAAAAGGTGGTTCGGTTTCACGATAAAATAAAAAAATATAGCAACAGTAGAAAAGTGTAGAGTTATCTTGCCTGCTCCTCCAGCTTTGACGAGGCATCCAAACTCCCCAAGGTCCAAAGAACAAAGAACCCTCTAGTTGAATCTTCGTCCGCAGCATGCGAGGCGCCAACATTCCTCTCAAACCCGAACTCCACTGGACACCTCTTCTTAAAATCTTGTTTGTTTCAGTTTCACCATAGCTAAGATCATATATGACTGTTACAGGATGCAGGAAATGGAGGACAAAATGATATACGCTCAGCTTTGGTTTTCTAGTTTTTTTTTTTTTGAAACTGTTGTTTTCCACATAGCCTTTAGCTGGTCAAACAATCCTGGTACTAACAACTTTGAAACTACATCTAATAAAGAGAGTTCCCTTGAGGCAAGGCACACCGTGTTTAATTTCACTGTTAATATTATAACCCTTACATCTTCCTTAGCTGGAATATAATCTACCCGAGGTGCACAAGCTTTAAGATCATGACTTGACTAATGAAGAAGAACTGTTATCTTTATTGGCTCTAGAATCTCTACTCCAGGCACTGACAAAACATGTTTATTAGTTACACACAAGCTTGAGCAAGGCAAGGAACGTGCATTCCAATTTCCAACATTATTTTTCATAGGCTCGAAATTATATTCCAGTGCTACGTCATTTAATTCCATACATTGCACTAAGACAGGCAAGCATTCTTCAAACTTACTGGTTGTTTTCTCTGCCGAAATTACAGCTCTTGGTCCTTTAAGATTAACAAAAATTTCTTCAACCACTAGAGAAATTTGTTCCTTCGCTTCTGCCAGAGTAAATTTCCATTGAGCCAAGCAAGGCTCCACACCCGGAGGTCTTCACGCGGCCAACAGGGAAGGGTTTTAAAAGTCTGGCGCACTCAAAACTCCTCCCACCGCATTTTCCATACGTCCCCAGTTCTAGGCGTGAGCAGGTTTCTACGAGGCCAAAGAAGGTGAATAAAAACAAAAGCAAAAAGGGAACAGGCGCGCAACAAGAGAGACAAACTTTTCTCACGTTTTCCACCACTCCACACGCAGACTACCCCAAGAAGGCACGGCCAGAATACAGTGGTTGTCCCAAAACACTAGGGACTGCACCCAACCAGAGCTTACACACCAATCAGAAACAAAACTCAACAAAAACCTCCCCCCTCCAATCTCACGCGGCCAGCAACAATGCAGTGCAGGTAAAAGACAAAATAAAAACATGGAAGATATAATAATAAATTCCATTTGCAGGGTAAGCGGCCAGCATGGAGGAAAAAGGCGCTCCAATCCAGCAAAGGTCAATTCATCATTTAATTACAGCCGACTAGGGAAGAAAACAGCGGCCCAATAATAATCTCCCACTTTCTCCACCAACTTGTCAGGCATTAACAACAAGGAGGGAAACAAAAAAAAGGACAAGGACAAGGAATTCCTCCACGCCAAGCATGGCATAAAAATTTTAAAACATGGAACAAAACAAGGGGTCTCCAAGGCGTATGAGCAAGAGTGAGAACTATACAAAAAGAATAAATAAATAAATTGCTTGACAAAAGAACCTACACTATAGCTTACAACCCCATATGCCTTTGCTAACCAAAACTACATAACCTCAAAATGAAATAAATTAAATTAATCACAATTCATTTTAAAATTTCCGTTAGTTCGACAACCTGACGGCAGTAAACAACTGCGAAGTCCAGGGGACCGACAAAACTCACATATTTTGGTTAATAAAAATTCTTAGTAATTGAAGGTGTGCAATCCTATTGGTCAGCCTATTTATCTGACAATATACAAATACATTTACTTGAACAAAACATCTTTTAAAGCAATCCATGTCTCCATGCCAAGTGTTGATGATAGCAATTTACCAGCTGGTGGACGAGAAACATCAAATAAACAATAACTCGCAATAAGGCATGCGTACGGCCTGAAAAGGCTTAATTAATTCAAAAAAATGAAATTTTATTATCTATATACGCATAAGAATGTAACTGATATCCATTCCTTTATTATGTTTTAAAAATGTCGCGACACCTAAACGGGGTTCAAAAAATCATTTAGGACTTAACACGATAGTGACAACAAATAAAAATAATAATAATAATAATAATAATAATTTAATCGAGGGGTCGAGCACGAGAGTGATCAATACTACGGCAAAATATCTTGCAGGCAATAAACAACAATCAACAAGAGGTTCGATATAGCAAGAACAAGGTTTTCCTTTAATAGGATAATCGCGAGGGATGATGCGGGGCCAACAACCAAAACATCGACACCGACGCAAGCAGGTAAGCTCAACAAGACGAAGACACCAACGTTTCAAAGGAAACACAACGGCGTTCAGCCCTTAGAAGCACGGTCGTCACAGAATAACAGAGCAATGATGAATGGGGCATTACATGTGAACACTTAGGAGTGGTTTGGGTTATTTGGTAGTAATAGTTTTTAATATTTATAAAATAATATATGAGTGTGCAAAATAGTTGTAATGCACAACTCATAGTTCGAGATATTTGGGATATTGAGAGGACTTAGAGATTAGCCTTGACTCCTTACTTATAGAGTTCATTGAGTGTTTATATGTAATCTCTCCATTGGGAATTTGTCCCTAATGAATTACAATATCTCTGGTTTTATTATTTTATCGTACAATGTCTTTTTAATTTGATTAAATCATGGTCAACAAAAGCGGTGTCGAGCGTCAACAACCAAACCCTTGTTGCACATCAACTGAATCTCCTTATCGCCCGTCCATAGAAAACCTTTGTCACGCGTCAGCAAATATTATTAGTCAAGTGTAGCACATGTCGCCCGACTACAAACTTCTAAATAGTAAACAGATTTGCATTGTGCACTTTGGTGCTTAGAGTATGCAAGTTCATGGTATTTGATATGCCGGTAGCTCAACTAGTAGTAAGGTACTGGTAGTAGTATACTACCTAGTGAATCACCTAGGTTTTTATAGGATATGTTTTCAAATGTAGGTGAAGATGACCCCAAAAAAATATACTATAAATTTTAGGCGAACAGGACACTGACCTGCTCCGAAAAAATTGCCTTTTCAAATTTTCCTAAAATGAAAATTTTACCATATTACGAATATTCACCACTAAAATTATCCCCGTAATAAGAGACATTACATTAATAGGCTAAGAGAATAATAATGTGTCCCTTTTTTTTTGTATTCTAAGGGTATAAATACTCCATTCTCCCTCCCAAAAACTTTAATTTATAAGATATTTTTTAGCTTATATATTTAAACTATTTTCAATTCTGAAATAAAATTTGTTTAAAGCAAAACTAACAAATATTATAATTTGCTTTAATAAATAGAAGACTCTTGTTAATAAGCAACGTGACAAAACTTATTAAAATCACTTTAAGTAGAAATACGTAATATAATTTATCATTCCTACGATAATATTTTAGAGTCCTTATAACCATCATTTTCTTATAGAGGGATGTAACAAACACTCCACCCAAGTGTTGTAAAAGGTATTGGACATAATTCTTGACAATAATGGAGGTGAGATTATTTTTAATATTTTTGAGATATTCCCTTAATTCCTATAGACCAAGGGATTCACATAAGAGGCTTGTATGTGTGAATTTCCACCTTTTGATGGTTGCGTATGGCCCTCATTTGCATTTTGACACTTCATGTTGTCTCCATTCTTCGATGTTGCATGTTGTGAATATACCTTAGTTTCCTACCCTATACATTTTGGATACTCTTAAGAAATCTATTATTGAGGACCACACTAGCTTAGGTTTGTACACTTATGGTTTGAGATTCCATATGTACAAACTACATTTCCACTATGTAATGTAAGTATGTGCAACATCTAGTGGAGATGGAGGGATAATATTGGGATAATATACTACAAACACATGAAGGTGGGTTAGGAGTGCCCTATACCATTGAACATGAACCATCATAATATATGAGAACAAAGAGAAATATATCCCGTTTATTCAATAATGCTTTGAGAAAATTATCTTATACGAGATAAGTCCACATATAAAAGCTAGCATACTCAAATTGGGAATACATGCCTATTTATAATCATTAAAATAAGAAGAAATATACATAGTTTCTAATTGGACAATTGACACATGAATTATATACCATAAGTAAATGATGGACATGCTTATTGAAGATATATGGGGATTCAAAATAGAAACATAAGACAAGGCATTCCTCGGGAGGACATGAATTATTATGGATCCATATCTCATCTTCATTCATTCAATTATTTTTTTATTGAAAAAGGTGTTACACAAATACAACATTAGTCTAAACTACAAAAAACAATAAATAAATAAAGCAAAAAATCACATTTATATTTACAATTTCAAGTGTTTTGAAAGGTTAGTTGGATCATCTTTGATCTTTCTCATTTTGTTTTCAATTTTCACCATTTGTTGAGCCAATTTTATGTTGCAAGAAATATATTTCCAAAGTAACAAAAATATTATCATGCATATGTAAAATAAAGTTAAAGTGAATCATTTGAGTGAAAAATTCAAATGTAATACAAGTGATCTTCCATAATTTACTAATAATTAGATATTTAAAATGTCCATAAATCATATTCTGAGAAGTATTAAGGCCTATAATAGCCTATTTTCAAGACAATGTATGTCCAAAAAGAGAAAGAATACCATTGTGAACAACATCTCGTGTATTTGTAAAAAAGACTTGCATCTCCAAAAAAATGTGAATGACATGCTTAAGAAGATTACAAACTAGAAACTTTAGAGGATTGGTCACAAGACACTTCCAATAGGAAACTCTTTGAATAGAAGCTTTCAAGAAGTGATTTTAACATGGATGGCCTCATATTTGGATTTCCAAATGGAAGCTCTAAGGTGGTTCCTTTATTATTCAATGAGTTTACATTCCCACTTCGAGTTGAGCATTTTTTGAATGATAACCTATGGATGGGATTCCAATTAACACATTTGAGTGGAAAGTCATCTAACATGTTGTTTGAAGGCCATCTCTAGTCTGTCACAAAGTTACATTGAACAAGAGTGGATATTTTAACAATTAGTGAGCCATCCTTAATCTACAAAATTTCAATTCTAGTAGTATTTTAAGTGGCATGTAAATGAAAAATACCCTTTAAATAGTTCAACGTTTCCATCGGTATCCTAATGAATGCTAAAGATATCTAAATTGATGTATATCTCTTTTGAATATGCATTTTCTTTTCATCCTATATTGATATAAAAGGGAATCTCATTAATTTCATCTGTTCATTTAAACAAATGAGGGAGGTGGGAAACATTAGGTCATGTCCAAGGTAGTTTCCATTTCATTTTAACATCATAGACATTTCTTACTATGCTTTCTATAAGAATCTCTTAGTAGAATACTCGAAAAAACACCCCGATTATATCCACCAGGACAAGAATACCATCCCTAGTTCTTAACTTAAACTATCCATGATGCAAAAACCAAAGGAAACAATTAATGTTTATTTACCGAATGGAAAGCACAATAATCAAATTTAATCATCTATTTGCATTTTAATCAAATGTGTAATCTTATTGTAATACAATTAGATAATTACACAAGATAATATATTAATTCCACCTCACTCAATTCACCAAGCATCAATAGCATACTATAAACTAATATGAATGTAATGATATATGATCTAATTCATTACACATTTCCTAATGCAAAAAGAGATTAAAATGATACAAAAATTATATGTTTTCAAATTTGTACATAAGAGTTTTCAAGTACACTACATCTTCATTACGTTAATCATGATTGTGCTTTTTAATAACATTGATTACAAATAAGAATGAAATATTGTGTTGAGAGACAACGCAATAGAAGAACATAAGTAGAATTCTCAATGTGAACACCACTAAGATAACATTGGAGAGCATGTTGAGGTCACAATAATGAAGCAGAAGAGGGAGAGCATCATCATAGCACTTTTCCTCCAACCACAAAGCTAGTTTAGTCCCCCACACACCTCTCATATCCAGAGAGTGTTCCATGTATACAAATCCCTAATGCATTGACCTAACCAGTCATGATGTAATCCAGGATGGTGAACTAGAAAATAATAATTACATTGTTATTAATACTAAATATTAATTGTTTATGACCATAAGACTTGAATTAGAAAGGGTGACTCCCAATGTATCCTAACTCATATATAGGGCATGTCCTGCAACTCCATACATTTGACTCAATCTTTGGTAACCCCAAAAATGACCCATACCCATTCCTATTGAGTTATGGTGAATATTACACCAATTCCCTTATCCTTTTAGTCCCACTTTCTAATGTTCACTATACATTAAATCTTGGCTATTGATTCTTCTCATCTCTCCTAACCCCATACTAAATGACAAGTTATCTCCAAACAACAAGACTTATATCATGAACAATTTTTAGTAAGTGGATTTTGATAATTTATCGCATCAATGTCCCATACCAATGTGCAAAGTAGTATTACTACACACTTTCGAGGAATTTGTTAAATTCAAAAGAATCTAATATTCTATTGATATGTCTAGATTTTTTATAAAAACAAAGGGTGCAGTAAGTTTGTATTACTCACTCAAAGGTGTGAAAAAAGGAAGACATATTCATAAATCTCAATGTGTACCGTAACATAGGGATGTTAGACAATTTCCATTTTATAATAGTAAACATGTCAAGGTTTGATGTTTACCATATGTGATTTCCATCATATTTTTAGATTACTTACAATTGTTGATTTACGGAAATCTCTCTTTAACTTGCGAAATTTGTTTTTACATCAATTGACTTATAAACTTAAACTCTCATCAAGCACCAAACCAAGATGCATGATAAAAACACGTCTATTTACTCCAATGTGTAGTTCTTGGCAAGGTAGTTTCATTTTTTTATTTTGTATAATTAAATCCACACAAAAACATTAAACTAGAGATATTTGACAAGTTAATTACACTTTCTTAATTAATAAAATAATTTTCTTAAACATAAATTATAAACGTATTTAATAAAACTTCAATCTATATCTAATTATGAAATTTAAAATTATATTAATTGACTTGTAAATGTAAATCCCCACCAAACCAAACTATTTACAATTATATTGGCTGCAATCATATCCTTATTGCCTGTTATTTATATTATACAAAATAGATAGTCTTATATTAAAATCCCTTATAGAAAGTGATGTGAGCATTAATATTTAAATTAACTTATTATATAAGCATCCAAAGGTATTTAATATATATGGATATTAACCCAATAAAGGATTACTTTGACATTATATCACATTCAAAACTCCATCATTATTCACTATTACTACCTACCAATACTTTAAATATATTACGAGATGGATTTTATATGGCTGAAATTTTGTTTATTATATTTTTTTGATTTATTATTATCATTAACACTATGGGTGGACAGTAAAACGCAGACTCTAGACATTTTTTCCAAATAATAAGGGTGAATTTCTAAGACGGATTGCTGATAAGTCATTCTAGAAGACAATATAATCAAGACCATAAATTATATTATAGTCTATAAAAGCATTATTGGTTAATCTTTTGGACGGAATTTTGGTGTGTAGGGTTATTTTAATAGTATAATTGTTACTTTAAAAAATATTATCGACATAAAAGTTTATCCTCATATTATACACAACTTTAATCACTACCCATATAATAATTTGAATATTTCTTCCTAGAAATGAATACGTATCGCAATCCTAAGTTTGGGGCAATAAGAGGAAAAGAAAGAGCTAAATAACCTAATTAGTTATAATTAGGTAATTAAGGATGTTCTAATTCTGTGTGCTCTTTTGCACTATTTTAACTTTCTCTACACAAAATAATATCACTCCCTCCCTCACGCACACTTGCCTCTTCTCTTATGGTCCTGCCTACTCTTTCACTTGCATATTTCCTCCAAATAGTATGCTGTTTCAAACTCTTTTCTCCCATATTTTATGCTCCCAAATTTTACAAAAAGAAATTATGCCTCTTCGTTTATTTGTTTCATTATTTATAGATTGGGGATTTTTACCGGTCTCTAATTTAAAAACATCTTTCTTTATTACATTATGGGATTCCATCTTTCTTAATGAACTCTGGAGAGATCATTTAACATTTTTCATGCCTATCAATTGAAAGGGCACACCATATAACCCTATTGTAAGTCGAATAACAATACAAGTTTTCACATATGTTTTCCTTTGTTTCTCTACTCAATAGTTAATGGAAGAAAGTTTTAGATCATGTCCATCTATCTTTGTAAAATAATTTATTTCCCTTTTATTATTCTTATTATTATTAACATTAATTTTTCAATAATATTCTCCAAAATATGGAAAACACCATTAAAATGAACAATTCATTTTAATAACTATATACACGTATTGATTTATTTTTATGTACATGTTTAATAATATAAATTTATATTTATATTATAAATCAAGGTCATATTTTAAATGCACAATTTAGAGGCAATGGTCAGTTCAAAAATTTGTAAGTACATTATGGCTAAAAATACGAAACGTACAATAAGATTTTAAATTCTATTTGTGGGAGGACCTATAGCATCTTGAGACTCGAAATCTAAAGAGGTCATCTAAATACTCTTTGGTACTTTAGCATGCTAAGAGAGACCAAAGTGTCCTAAAAATAAGAGAATTCGCAAAATGACACAAAACAAACTTACCCTATTCCCAGGTGGTATAAATATGCCATTGTTAAGGTTTAAGGGTACACATTTTTCTTTTTCTTTTGGTACCAAAACTTTGCATCTAATCTCCTCTCTTTGATGATTCTCTCTTTTCAATCTAAGGGAATTTTATCCTCCAATCAACTCATAACAACAGACACAAGTAGTTAACCAAATCAAATATAAAATCCACATGGTTTAATTTTAATAATGTTAAATATGTTGATGCCAACTTGGCAATATTTTGCTTTCAACTACACTTATTAAAGCCAAATTAAACACTTTACCATAATAATAATAATCTAAAATTCCACGCAATCAATTACAAATGCCAATTATTACATTAGAAGTTTTATACAGTAGAGAGGGATGTGACACTTTCCACATCCTATTAAATATCACAAAGATTGAAATTTTAAAACATTTAACAAATGAAATTCACTTCTCTACATTGTCCTTTGGAAGCAAAAAGAAAAATCCTATGGCAAACATGCCCCTTCCATAGTTCATAACTGTGTAGAGCATGAATGATCCATATAGAGATCAAAACTTTACCTTATGTCCAAGGATCCAGGGCAACAAGGCCTCCTTTATAAATTTTCCGATAGGTTTGGCATGAATATTCTATAACGTGTTTAAGAAATAAAACAACTTGAGTAATAGACATGAGTTACAACAAATTTCTCTCATTATAAATTTCAATGCATTGTGCAATGTATAGAAATTTGGATCCCCAATAATCAAGCTTTTCGTACATTTATTTAATAACTAGCTCCATGTGTTAGTAATGACGAGTCCAACACCAAAGTGAATACACAAACATTTGGTAACTTTTCCATGCTCGACGGTGGTGTCATCATGAATCATAATAAAATTAGTTTTATGCATCTGAAATTCAGAGCCATAAATAACACAATATAGCTCAATCGCATCCCTTGCATGGCTAATATCCTCTTCATCGTTTCTAAGAAAAACATACTATCATCAATAAAATGAGAGTTTAGAGCCCAAGCGTAATCTGGAAGAGAAATTCATTTTTTAAGACACTTGTCATGTGCTCTTTACAAAATGTATCCAAGAGCGTTTATTTCCAAGAGGACTACGTTGGTGAATGGAGTATTGGAGAGCAATTGGTTAATTGAGAAAACCATTCACTACAAGTCTTGTTAAGGCATCATTAAACAACATGTTGATTTGGTGACTCATTTTATTCCCAATATTTAGCCAACCGATCATATTAAGGATGGAGGGCAGTTTAATTTTGTCATAGAATTTGTCGAAGTCAAGCTTTACAATAAGATAAATTTAGGTTATTTGTTAGGCCTATTCTGCATTAAAACCAGGTTATCTACAACTTACTTCCATTGAAAATTCCTTTATACTCGAGTCTAACAATCTCTTACACCACAACTTTTATACATTAGTTAATATCATTAACTAAAATGACACACAATATTTATTTATACAAATTTTGAATCCTAGAAATAATTGTTAATATGTTTTTCACACGTGTAACGCAAGTGGACCATATTTTTCTAAATTATATTGAAATGAATTTGATCAATGCAGTTTTTAACGACAATATAACTAACATTGACATATTTTTTAAGTGTCATGCGTGGTCGATAAATATTTAAAGGTTATATGTGTAATATAATATATATTTTTAAGTTGTATTAATTAAGGATTTTATGAACTACAATGTAATTATGATATTTGTGAACACATAGATAATTTGATTATAATGGACATGAATATATGTGTGTCTCGAAAGTAAGCATAACATATTAATAGTACTATATCAAAAATATATCTCAAATTAAAACTTGTAGGAGAAAACTCGAGATAAAACATAAAACACAATAGCTAAGTTGTTGAGATATTTCTCTTAACAACATATGACTCTTAATTAAGAAAGTGGGTATGTTTGTCTACTTGAAATAGAGGTCGAAGAAAGAAGTTTAAAGTTAAACCATAAAACTAATATTTGTGTTTGTGGCTCTTAAAGAGACCATTTATGTGTTGGGTAATCTCTCTAACAAATAGAGTTACACATCTATGATCCTTATAATGAACACGATTTCATAAATATACCTTATTTCCTTTAAAGGGGTAGTCAAACATGTGATGAATCTGGGAATACAAAAAACATTTAAGTACAAAATGTGACTCCAATTTTCATTCGATATTGTAAAGTTTATATATGTGTTGATGTTGCATAAGAAATTGATTTGTCTCCATGCAAAGATGATGAGAACATACCCAAAATTGACCCAAAGGAAATGCCAAACCAAAACAAAACCTACTTTTTTCCTTTGGATTAATAATACATCCATCTTCTATTTGAAGATAATGTAACACATAATGATATATTTTTGTTAATCATTGTTCTAATTGTTTTGTATACGTTGATTTTATTTAGGATTTGTAGATGTCATCCTTGAAGCCTCTATGAATTCTACTTCCAACACATAGGGAGCATTACTAGAAAAGTTACTAATGGGAAGACAGGTTGATATCAATGTCAATCCATGTAGGAAAGATATACATTGTGCATATGAGTGTTCTTGATGTCCCACTAACATAACTTCAAAGAGGATTGGAGAGCATTAATTTTATATCTATTATGTTTGATTATTGTATCCACCATACCTATTAATCTATGAATCAATGTCACTACATGGAAAATAGCTTAAATTTGAAGTAGATGGATGCCAAAGTTAACAAAATAATTGAATGTAGAACTAGTTGTTTTTCCAACAAGTTTTATAGATTTCATAAAAATAAGAACTCTATCAACCCGATTTAAGCTAGTACTAAAAAGTCATTTTCCCCAAATCTCACAACCATACAATATTGTTGGTGATACTAAAGATTAGAATATATATAATTTTGCTTTGACATCTTAAAACTAAAGTTGTAAATATTGTCTCTCAAGTGTACTAAGAGATACACACCCCTTCAATAATCTATCTTCTAAAGTAGAGATAATATTAAACGGAGGTCTCTTATAAGGTTCAAATATTATTTATCGTTTATCTTTTATTTCGGTGTATTGTATTTTTAAAAATCATTGTGTCCTCAACTTTGCAAAGCAATTTATAGTTAGAGGTTGCTAATTCCTATTGAATAAGAGTGTTTTTACATGACAATGGTGTTAAAAAAACATGTAATAGAAATGATACTTAAATTGTGCAATTACTTATTCATATTGTATAATTTTTATTATAACAATAAAAAAATTATATTGTTTAAAATATTTTGGCACCAACTAAAGTAAGAATTTGAAAATTCTAAACATTAAGTTTGAAAAATACTTTTAAATTTTTGACCAAATATAATTTTTATTTTATAAAAGAAATTAGATAAAAATTTGTATTTATGACCAAATGTAATAATTTATTTAATGAAACACAAAATATAAAGGAATTTAAATAATTATTTGTAAATTTTAATAACATGTAAAAGTTATATCTCAAACAAACATCTCCAATATTTGAAATACGAGTTCTTCAAAATTAACATTAACAATTTTGAATGGTGTGATTTAGTGACAAGTGGCAAGTGAAAGACTTAATTTAAAATAAGACCCCATGGAATAGGTGTAGACAAGGCAACCCAATGCTTGTGTGTTTTATAAATTAAAGGATGTCAAAAGAGAATGTACAATCTCCGATATAATATGTAGAGTACCACTGAAAATAATTTAATCCTAATATGCCTATAGTTCAAAATTATTGTATCTAAGACTTCCAAACTTTAGGATGCATAGATTTTAAAGATGAGTAGAATATAATTAGAAATCAATCATTGTTGTTACAAACAAACAAAAAAATTGAGCATCAAATATCATTAATCAATAATTAGTGATATAAATAAAAATATTGCCTTAAATATTTGAATAATAGTTATAACTGCCTCCAAATTGAAGTCTAATGAAAATTAAAGGAAAACTATTTTGTTGTTAAATTAGTTCTCTCACACAACACAACATTTTGTCGATGCTTTCATTAAATTTTTTTTTTTACAATTTCTACCACATAACATACCTTCCTTTTGGAATTATTCAAGAAATTTTATTGATATGGTGGATTGCCTAAAATCACTAATACATTTATATTTCATCTCATACTATTAAGCAAGCTTAAAAATAAAAAGGCCCAATATTTAATCACAAAAACATATTTACAACTTATAGTTGTCTTCTTGAATGATTCTTTCAATCCATAAAAAAATGATTTTAATGTTTTTTCCTCATTTTCCTTCCATTTTCCACCTTTTATACCATTTTTCCTTGTAGATTCAAATTTGAAAATGATTTTTTTTTTAAATAAAAATAAAATTAGGAGAAGGTGAAGATGACAATTTTCCTAAAGCAGATAAGAATATGGGGTCAAGACCTATTATTTTTTCTTGTAGGTCATACATAATGCTTATTGGATTTTGAATTGTGCACCTTCTCATAAATGATGATCAAGTTAGACACGTGTGATGAGAGAAGGTTATTTGTTTCAACTATAGTAAAAGTTGTGCGTAGATGTGAAAAATGGCTTTGTCCTAATAGTTCACTAAATCAACCAAATCAATTTGTAATAAAGTTAAACTCAAATACAAATCCCTAAATCACATTTTATTGTAGAATAATGGAATATTTAAAAAATTGGAAAAAGAGAACAATTAAATTGTTGGAAGTAATTAGGGTTATGATATTTTGTGAATTTAAAGATACTCACCAACAATTACTAGTGTGAAATATGTTCGAGATCTCAAGACTAAACATGCCCATAAAGAACGGAAAATCAACCTCAAAAATATTTGTACAAGTACATAAACGGATTTGATAGAACCATATGAGTATGGAAATTAACCCCTCTAATAACACCGGCCCCTTTAATAACTACAAAAATCATTCAAGGTGAATGTTATAAATTAGTTAAGGGCTATAAAAACCTTGCTTTTTTTCGATTTCGATGTGAATCATTGGGATATTGTTCTCCTTGCTCCAGGCCTAATACATATACATACCTTGCAAAATAGAAAAAATAGGTTTCATAATGGGGTCCATCTCAATTAGTACCCTTTTGAGAAAAAATATTGAATCAATACTTAATGTGCATGTGAGCGGGTAGACTAGAGCATGGAAGTGTTTGAGCCCTTATCTTTTTAATAGAAGAAAAACAAGTGACCACTAATTAATGGATCTCTAAATCCTCAATTTTTTTCTTTTGCTACGGATGCTTCAAAAATATAATCGATTCTCTACTCTCACAACTTTAATATAATTTACTTGTGATCAATCAGGTTCATAAATGCATTAATGTGTGCTTATGTATTTATCGACTTCTTGAATTCAAATTATGACCTTATTGAAATGCAAGTGACATAAATTGATACACAACACAAGGTACCCAAATCTTGGGTCAAAAGGGCCCATAAACAATGAACAAGAATTGTACAAGTCAAAATCATAAGGAAATCACAAACCAAAACATTACCTACCCCCGAGTTTATATTGGGGTTTTAAATATTAGTCAAAAATGGACCCAATATATTGCCTCATATTAAGGGGTATAAGGGGTTAGCGTATAAAAGTTTTAGAATATATATTGGGGTAGTGTATATGGAATGGTAGGAAGGAGGGATGAGTAGTCATGGGGTAGATAAAGAGGCCATAAATTTATATTATTTTCATCTTGTGTTTTCTCAAAGTAGCAACTTGTACTTTAGAGAAGCAACATGTTTTTCCAGAGTTACAACACTACATAACTCTTAATAGTTGGGATGTCCTTCATACTATCATGACTAAGGTATGTTTTTGTCATTTGATTCTATTTCTTAGTAGAATCATTATCATGAAGATTAATAAATTTAATGGAGAAGAATGTAACCACACATGACCCTTCACATTACTATATAAAGCTTGATTAGTCTGACAAATGTAGATATAAAAGAAAGGAATAGAGACATCAAATTAAACATACCGAGGGTTATACTTTTTTGAGTCAATATATATTGCATCAAGGTTTTAAGTGGAACTATAATTAATTTTTGTGAAAATGTAGGATATTGAATTCAACATTGAAGAGATAGAAATAAAACAGGGTATAAATAATGTCATATGGATAATGGATATTTTGGACATACGGTAAAATAAGAGGTATTTTATAATTGAATAATTGTATTGGGGGTGGGCTAATAATATCATATTGAGATGTAGATTTGGAAATAGGGGTAGTATTTAGTATCATGTGAATGAACGTGATAGACATAAGTTAACACGTGAATCCCCCGTAGTCAAAATGTCCAAAACAAGGTAAATCATGTTTTTAGGATTCCATCAAGAGTCATACATGGGTAAACTAATAGTTGTTTTGTAGGATTTTGGATATTTTTCGTTGATTGGTAATTATTTCCAAGGGTCAAAGATAAGGAAAAAGTGAGGTTGCAAAGATGACCATGGGAAAGAGAAACATGAAGAAAAGAAAGTGTTTAGGGCTAAACACAAAAGATCAAAGAGTCAACAAAGCACAAGATAAAATATTAAAAAACAACGTAAAATACAAAGTATTGAAACATACAATACAAAAATAACATGTCAAAAGTCGAACAACACTAACAACAATACAAAAATAACATGTCAAAAATTGACCAACACTGAAACCAACCAATCCCATACTAAAATTAAGTGTCTGCACCAACCAAGGAACTGTTCATGGGAGCGTAAGGAAGGGATTCAATAGATATAACATGAATACAAGGGATTTCAGATGTTGAAAGATGAGATATGTACCTCTATGGGGATCATGTGAGAGCACATTAAAGAAAAAAGTAAGAGCGACTAAAAGAAATCAAATTGCGTGTTAAGACTGGAGAGAAAAGGAAGGTACCTACCTACCAAACTCTAAAGTCAGTTGACAAGCGAAGAAAGAATCAAAAATGTGATGCGTGATGCATATAATACTTACCATTTTGTTTTCTTCTCCCTTCCCTATCGCACCCACGAGAAAGTAAGCAAGAATCAAGTTAAAGGAGGCGGGTTCACGTGACTATATCACTAAATTAACTCAGTTTTAATGTTTACGGGTCTTTGTCCGTACCTAGCATTATCAACTACGCTGTGAATGCACGGGAAAATTAACATGCCGACTTAATTGGTTTGCCTTCACGGCCATACTCACGAGTCATGGGGTTATCATAAAAATATAGATTCTTAACATCGAATCTCAACTATACCAAACCCAATAACTACCATGGTTGTACTTTTCATGTATTTGGGCAACTTGTGTATTGTGCAAGGTATATTGGACTCAAATGTAAAGTTCGTTTGAAAATTCATATTGATATAACTTTTTGTATGTTCCAATGGAGATAAACGGAGATTGATGCAATGATAAAAATGCAAAAGACAATTATATGTACAAAATCTTATGCGAGATGAATACGAAAGATCCTGAAACTCCTATCAAAAGACTCTTTATTAGGTGTTTTCTTATAACATGTGAGCTATTTAATCTTAAAAGAAATGGCACAGTAAAGGAAGGAGCTAGTGTGATACCATCCGGGATTGCACAATCTACCAAAAGCCGATATCTAGCCATATATATGGCTAATATGTCGAAATGTCTTGAAAATGGCACGAAAATTCTATGAAGTATTTGATTCGAGAATCTCCATAAAAACCATTCCCATTTTAGCAAAAAAATTATAGGGTAGTCTAAGAACTGCTTGAAGCATGGTTTTGAACTTCCTCAAAGCTCTTAGGAGCCATTTGAAAGGACTTTGTCATGTTCAAATGAGTTTGAAATTAACACAATCGGTAGGAATAACTACAACTTAACACAACTTTGTAGTTAACTCATAAAATAACTCAAAGACTACCTACTATAACTCATAAAATATAGAATATTTTCATCAAAAACAGTCATTGGGTGTTTAGGCATCTTGTCCCTGCGTAATCCTTGTTCTCGAACACACCAAGTTCCCAACTAAAATTGGAGATTTAAAATTTCCTCAATCGCTCATCACTTTGGTGGGTGCCAAATTTAAGTGAAGACATGCTAGCAATTTGTGAAGTACTTAGAAAATGAATTCAAAAACTGACAATATTATTAGAAACATTCATTTTTTATAAGTCACCCTGAATATTTTCCAAACTCTTTAGTTTGAATGACAAAAACATGATTTTGGCAGTGTTAACTATGTGAAACACAATGCCCACTCATAGGATACATAATTGAAAGATGCTATACTAATTAATATTCTTGAGAGCCTTATCCGCAAATACAAGTGTCCACAATTTGAATTATTGCAATCATACATTAATACAAAAGTTTTGAAGATTATCTTTCGGTGTCAAATTAGCACCATAATCATCATGAAGTGGAACAATATAGTATGCTCAAAATCTTTGAAATGAGAAATGCTTATAATGTTGTAAATAAAATACCACAAAAATTGAAAGTCACTTAAGAGAGTTGAAATCACAACAATACAATAAAACTAAGCAAACAACTCATTAAAATGTAGTGATTTATTTCAATCCAAATACAAAAATTAAGACAAACTTCATGAACATGCAAAACATGTACTGTAGATGTATACTCTATATAACAATCGGAGGCCCGAATCGTACACGGTCTACCCCTCCCTTCCTAGAGAGAGTTTGAGATATGGATGGCCCAAATGGGGCCCAGGGCTTTCCCACCCTACTAAACCGATTGGAGACCCAACTTGTACACCGTCTATTGCCTATTGGGGCCGATTATCTCCCATTCGCACATTCATTATGGTACGTTCGGATGGTACACAAAGTCGACTCATTGGAGCTAGTGTCACCTAACAACCTCGGGTTATGGCCCAATAACCACAATCCCATATAGATATAGATCGAGGATGGTACAGGCTAACTCCCATTTGCCTATTCATTATAGCATGCCCTTCGTATTACTAAATAATGATTTAATAGTTCTTGACCGCATAAAATATACTCTTATTAGATGCATCATTGAGACAAGCTTTGTCCATATTTCCTACATGTTTTGACATATCTTTGTCCATGATAGGCGAGACATTCATATCCTAAAGTCAAACTATTGCAATCCACTATTTTAAGTGAGCTAATTGTACAATAAATCTTGTATATATAGTTGAATCCATCCAAAAGAACAAAAGTTTCCAAATCTTGTACCCAAACTTGGACTATCTTATATTTCATGTGGGCATATCTAAAGCATAGTGAATCCCACAATTGATGTTTTAGTGTTTCAAGTGTGCATATCCAAAGTGTAGTAATCCTATTTATGAAGTTGAATCTGAAAAGAATGACTCTTTAAATCCTAAACTCAAAAATCTACAATCTAATGCATCAAGTGGATGCAAAATGAACCGTAAAAGTGGAATTAAATCCCAATGAATAAATTTTTGCTCCTTTCATATCCCGACCCAAATAGTAATTTTGGAGAAATATCTTGATGCAATTTAATTTTACAATAGGAACATGATAAACATTTACCCGATAACCCCGTACAAAACAAATGCAAAAATATGGTTAGGAAGTTTGTAACAAAGGTGAATAGAGGTCAATGACAATGTATTCAAACAAATTATTCCTAACAAATATAACATAGTAAGAAAATGTTAGTGCAATGATGATCGCCACAACTTTCAACTACTGATAACATTGTGTCACATAAATGGACATTATTGATTTGTAGTTATTGTAGCTAAACAATATGACCCAAATGAAAATTTGATCACCACCGCCACAACCACCACCACTAACATCCTTTTAGAAATAACAAAATGAAATATTAATAAAAATGACCATTATTGATTTGTAACCTTTTTAACAACAAAAATAGCATGCTCATCATAGAAATGGGCAATATTGATTTCAACCTTTTTAGCAACAAAAAATAACTTGATTGCCACAAAAATATGCATTCTTGGTTTGTAATTTATTTAGAAACAAAAAATAACCCAAATAAAAATTCAAGAGAAACTTACATGTAAATAATGGTAAGTGAGATACTAATCATGGCTATTCATTCTCTGTGATTATTATTACTCATGAGCCTTGAATTCCTATGTCTAATCAATTTAAAACTAAATTCAAAATCATTGCACGATTCTAACTTTTCCTAAAATTGGAAATACCCCGCATGCATGGCCTCAATGAAAAATCACAAGTCAAGGTGGTGCCATTTTACTATGATTTGAGGTTACCTAATGATGAAAAACATTCACCTACTTAATGATGAATAATTTTTCATCGTTTAGTGTCAATAAAATGGATTTCATTATGATATCAAATCCCCATCTTCTAATCCTGAACCATGCTTTAGAAACCAATAAATATTGACGAGAAGATAATAAGTGATAGAAAAGTATGTCAATAAAGTTTCGGAGAGGAGCTGCTCAAAAGGCTTGATACTTTCCACCAAGATCTCTTACCCTAAGGTATGCGAGGAATGTTGTCAAATAGCTACATGATTGCACATTTTGCATACACATCTTCTAGAGTAAAATAACACATATGAAAAACATCCCTTATCTATGATTCTTTGGTTAATGTCCACACTCTATTTCAAATATCTTATTTTGGCATAGATTACGAGTATGATAGCAAAGGTGAACATATTAGGCTGGAGAACTATTGGTTGTATTTAGTGAAACATTGTGAATGCTTTGTGAAGATGCCCATGACCTTTTTTTTTCTTGAAATTATGATATTCTATGATAAAATAAACATGAGAGAAAAAAACTTGAGTCCTTTATTAGTGCGGGGATGACACAATGCATGCTCTTATAGTGTAATCAAAATTTTATTGATTATTTGAACACAACATTACAAATAATATCTCTGATAACCTTGTCCTTTTTGAAATGATGGATCCAATTTTTAGCTCTCTCATAAATTTGTCTTCTAATAATCTTGGAGATAAACATTGATATAGTATGGCAGTCACCACATGCTCGAAGGTTCTTTATGTCTCGAAAATTTGTGTTGGGGCATGTTTAAATTTTTGTTTGCATTGTTTATTTCTATGAAAATATTGCACTTGTGCTTGCTTTAGAAGTCCTTTTGGAATAATAATGGCAACAATGGTGACATGATCATAAATAAATTAATTAGTATTACTAATATTTACAAATTTTGTTACTATAAATTGATTTCTCTATAGATAATATCTATTCAAATATATATTGTTAATTTACTTTAAAATAAAAAAATATGACACAATGCAATTGTAAACATTTCAACAATTGCATCTCTAATCTTAGTCTTTCTTTCCTTCAATCGAGTAGTATTTTTGATTTAAAAAAATGAAATTTTTGTTTAAACCCTAATTATAGAGTAACATATGATAATGAAATGCTAAAATACAGATTTGACACAAGTAATAAGCTAATAAAATATGAAACCCTAAGTGCAAGAGAGAGAGGAAATGACTTAGCTGATTTGTAATTGATCCGGGACCTGATACAAACTAGGAAAACTACTTGAACAAGAAGTGACTGTGTTGTTAATGCTCGGGATAAATTATGAAATCCACAAACAGATCTGGACATGGGTGCCCATAGGTGGACAAGGGTGCCTGAGCAAACTGAAGACCTTTACTTGGGCACTGTGAATGCGTACATGGTCGAGAAAATGATTATCACGAGTGTCACACAAGTGTCGCAAATATTCCCTTTTAATCGCCTGTGTGTCACTATTTGATTGCTTGAGAGTAGCTATAACCTACAAAATAGATATCACCTACAAAACCCACAATAACAAATCAAATCCAAAAAAAGAAAGATGCAATATGGGGAGTCAGAATGACCTCCGATGGTCACCCCGAGAGTGAACTTACGACCAAGCATTGCACTACATTTCATAATCCATGTAGTTCTTGTGAATGTGTGTACGAATTGTGCCCTAGGATGCTCTTGTGCAAGTGCACTTGATAGCGGGATATAGCTAGATGCGGGAATACGAGATAGATGTGTTGATGGAATAAAGAAACTTCCCCTTCCTATGTGGTGTATGTAGAAAATGCATTCCCTTGTCCCTTGATTCAATGCCAAATGGATGCTTTTAAGTGCTTTAGGTGCCTTTTGAGTGCAAGATTAGGTGATAGTAATAATGCTTAGATCTTGGTCCCTAATTTTGAACACATAACTAGGTATTTATATTATTCCCTTGTTTGAATTTCATAATTGACAACTTGGAAGGCTAGCCCATAAGTAGAAAAGATGCCCAAAAGATAAAAGAGACCTAAAAGAAGTGAGTAAGGTGGAAAAGGGTCAGGGGTTCCTAAAGGGCGGGGGCGCTAGGTGCTCTGTCTCTAGATGGGCGCTAGCGTCTGGAGCCATAAAAGATAAATAAGTAAAATACCGATTTGGGTTTTCGGTATATAAGATCAAATAGAAAAATAGAAACAAAGACAATCATCAATTACTAGTTTTCTTGCTTAGGAATCATATGAATGCTAGTATGTTTTAGGACCTAGAAATGTACTCAAGTGTGTGATTTAGTGTCTACATTTGCCCCCAATTTATGTTTTTGAGTGAATACTCGATAACATAAAGTAGATAAGAGATGTGTACCTTATGATCCATGTCATGATCCTGTCAGAGCGTGTGACGAATAGTGTGTCGAGTGGACAAGTGAAGCATGGAATGAGTGCAAAAATGAAGCATGGAAACTAGGAAGAGAAAATGATCCTAGGGGTGAAGTGTATGCATTATGTTGTGTTGTATCTTATTTTGTTGTTGCTTCTTGTAAGAGACAGACACTGTAAAAGAAGAGCAAGAATGTAGTCAAAGTCCTGTATATGATCAATCAAAGAAAATTATGCATAAGTAAATAAAAGCATGTAAAGATGTGTAAAAGGAAAGTGTGCACTTGATGTAAAAGAGTGTAAAGGGATAGAAAATTTTCCTGAACATGCTATGTAGAGTGATTTTTGGGTGATATCACACCAAGAGTGAGTTTTTTTGGGTGATCTCATGCCAAGAGCGAGTTATTTGGGTGATCTCACGCCGGCGTGTGTTTTGTGTGCGATCTCATGCCAAAGAGAAAGTGATTGGGAGAGAGGTCTAGTGTTACTCTCCTTCCATAACTCTGCCCAATAAAACACCATTGCAGATGGTGTTTTCCTATTTTTTCATGTTGTCCCCGATTTGTTCCAAATGTACTTATTGTTTCAATTGAAATGGATATCACATGCATTATGTTTTCTAGAGGATTGTGTTTGATATTGTCAAACTGCTTTGAAGGCTTATGTGAACTATGTTGATCTAAGAAACTAATTGTGTGTGCCCCTAGGATATAAGCACCCAGGGGAGGACACATGCACCCAAGGGAGGATACAAGTTCCCGGAATTCTTGTCTCGAGCCCAAGTGCTAATGTCATGTTGTGTTGAGGACCTAAGTCGATTACGGTCGTTATGTAAGCGTGTTCATGTTCTAATTCTATGTTGTAATGTATTGTGTTGTAGCTATGAGCTGTTGTATGGGGTGATTTGTTCACCCAATGTATCCCCTCGTTTGGGGTGCATGCGACGTCGATAGGAGTGTGTGGCTCAAAAGAGAGGTCTTGATGTTGAATTGAATTGTATCCCTATAGGGGGAGGGGATGTGCATGATGGAAACTAATTCACATACAAACAAAGTAGCTAGATATATGTATTAGTAGAAAAGGAGAAGCATGCAATAGAAAAATAGTGTAATAAGCTAGTGTGGGTACAAGTTAGACCACAAAAAAAAAGTTTCAAACATGGGACATCTCTCATAATGTCACAAGACAATCAGGTCCGAAGTGTCTAAAATCATACAAAAATGATCAAACAAGACATAGGGCATAGCCCACAAACAATGGCATACAATAAAAAACAATGTCAAACAAGATGTAACAAACAACCATGGTGGCATATAGTCTTGCAAGGAAAATGCTACACATGAAGCACTCATTAGCATGTTAGAAAGATAAAAAGTATGTTAAGTCATGTAGTTACCGATAGAAAGTAGTGTGCTAGGGATTAGTAGTAAACAATGAAATAATAACACCTATAATGTGTGAGAAAATAGATGCCCCCATGAGCCTCGATGGGACTGGTAAGAGGTACAATGTCAAGCATCATTGTAGCATGTAAGGACCTGTAAGATATTTGTATTCACTCCAAAATACCAAGTGAACATGCACGTGTAAATATAGAAAATATATTGACATACTAAGGATCTGTCTAGTATGGGAAACAAAGTGTGTATGTGAGTATAAGAAAGCAAGAATAAGTGCAACTAAGATATGCAATATGAAGTTTATGAGTGATCGAATGGTATGCAATGTGAATTTGATATGAGCAACGTGCCCCCAACAGATGTATATGATTATGAAATGAGGTTCATTTATAAATGACCCCTCAACAATCAAGAATGAACCATATAACAAGAGTGTGTCATCGGAAATGGTTTTAAAATGTGTGGTGGATAGAATAGAACATGGAGCATAAAGCGTGAAGAGTGAATGTAGTGAGGTTCATTTCAAATTTATGCCCTCGAATGTCGAGTATGAACCATGGAACTAGAGTGTGTCATAGGGTAATGATGATACATTGTGTGTATCAAAGGGTTTGAAAGTGCTAAGAAAGATGAATCATGAAGCACGAACATTAAGTGTGATAGGAGATGCTAGAGACAATTGATAGTGCTAGAAGGGGGAGAAGTAAAATGCTCCCAAAGTGTGTGAGTGATGGAGATCTATGCGGCGATGTGAGAAGGACCATGCCATGGTGGCAGAGCTGAAAATGTGTCTTGGCCATTAGTATAAGGAATAGTTTATTTGAAAAAATGAATTGGAAATGGAAGTGGAGTAGGATGGGGAGGGATCTTGAATGGTGGTAGCGTATGTGTAATTTATAATACTTTAGAAGACTTTAAAGGAGGAGGGGTTGGACCGATTTTGAGAGGAAGTTGTTTAGTCGGAGATGGTAACACTACAAAAGACTTGATAGGAGGAGGTCATGGAGAATGGACCTAGAAAGGTGGTTGTTTAGTTGGAATGGGTTGGATAGGTGACATTTGACTTACCATAGTAGGTGCAGATGAAAAATAGATGTTAGAGAAAATGCAAACTAGAAATCAAAGTAAATCAATTCCTAATCTAACACTCTTTATCACTACCTCATATTGAGATAGATGGAAAGGGAATAAAATGTAATACCTTTTACTTACCAAAGTAGAGCTCCCTTTGATTTGTTGATGTCCCCTTGATGGTGGATTGGATATGCTTGCTTCATATTTGTGTGGACTGATTTGGGCAGCACCTCCCATTGATTGTGTTTCTTGATTGAGGAATGATGAAGGATAAATGATGATAGATTTTGATTGAAGGAATGGATTGATTGAGTGGATAAAATAGCAAATTTTTTCTATGAATTCTTAAGATGGCTCTCATGGAGGATGGGAGCTAAATTTATAGCTAAGGAGTGGAGGATTCAATGGCTAGGATGAAGCCATCTTGGATTTGGATCAAGGGTGGAGGATGCATGAGAAGAATGGAGAATTCTAGAATGGAGATTTCTATAATTTGAAAGAGTTTTCCATTGAATTAAAAATTCAAAAGAGAGCGAGGAGATATTTGAATTTTTAAATTAGATGGAGGTAAATTTAGAGAGGCTTCTAGAAATAAAAGCCTCTAGATTTAGAGGTGTGAGGATGTGATTAGATTAGGATTAGATTAGGTTGATTAATGATTATTAGGGATGTGATTTGATGAAAATGCTAGGTGTAGGGATGTGTAGGGTAAGTGGTAGGCGAGATGTATGAATATTAGATTCCTATAAAATGTTAATGAAGGATTATAATGATAATATGATATTATAATGAAATAAAAGGGATTAAGGATGAAATGAGATAAATGATAAATGATGAAAGGGTAAATGTGATAAGAGGGGTTTTAATGGGATAAATGATAAAATGGAATATTTAGATAAATGATGAAATATTAGAATAAAGGGATTAATGCTGAAATTAATAATAATTAATCTTGCGATTAATTATTATATGGATTTATATGATGTTGTGTGACAAATTAATCATAATTGAGCGTTAGTCGACATTTTCCCCCTCTTTGAAGTGTTATTGTGGAGCAGTGACAATTAAAAGAAGAGAAGATATTAGGATAGTGATATGATGCCCCTTGAGGGGTTAGGCGGGGAGGGAACAAGTCGGGTAACAAATCAAAAGAGGAGAAACCCAAGTTAGTTGAGAAGATCGAGGATGGAGAGGATGAGAAAATGGAGGATTTATAGGATTAGAAGATGAGGATTAAAGGATGATAAGAGTGAGGATTAGAGGATGAGAGGATTAGGAGATATTGGAGGATTCAAGGATTAGGTGATATTGAATTTTGGATTAGAGGATGCCCCAGTCAAGGGGTTTGAATGTTGAGCATTTTTATTATAGAATGTTGGATTTGATGATGTTAGATTTTAGGATGTTGGATTCAAGATATTTTATGTTGAGGATGTTTGGATTTAGAGGATTAGAAGATATTAGATTTTTGATGTGAGGATTAGGTGATATTGGATTTTGAATTAGAGTATGCCCCGGTCAAGGGATTGAGATGTTGAGGATTTTGGATTATAGGATGTTGGATTTAGATTGATGCTTTAGATTTGATGATGTCTCGGTCAATGGGGTAGGATATGAGGGTTTGAGGATGTTGGATTTGGAGGATTAAAAGATTGAGGATTTTGGGATGGTGAGACTAAGAATTGGTTGGTGGATTGATTTGGATGAGAGGATGTTAGAAGATGTCCCAGCCAAGGGGGAGAATTTTGGATGTTGGGTGTGAGAGGATAAGATTTATATGTAGATAGTGATTAATTGATAAAGGATGGATTTATGAGGAGGTTAGATAGTTAGTAGGATGATGATGAGGATCAAGTGTGGATGATGATAAGGCTCGAAGATGATGATAGAAGGGGTGTGCTTCCATAAAGTTCCCATTGTTATCATCATTAGCAATGTTATGAATGTGGCATAGAGAAAGATGCATCAAGGTATAAATACCATGATGATTAAATTGCTAAATTCCCTTGTCCTCATATCATTGGACATATTAATGCAAAAAATATGGTCCTCATATTATTTGACAAATTAATGCAAAAATATGGTCCTCATATCATTGACCAGATTAATGCAAAAATAAGGTCCTCACATCATTGGACCGTTCAAAAAAGAAAAAAGGGCCTCATATCACCGCAAACATGTAAATGCAAACAAGCAAACAAAAAACCAAGCAAAACACACACATTGTATTTTTATTGTTTTGTGAATGTGTTGATTTTTAGATTTTTTGATGTTGATATTATTGGATGTGGGATGTTTAGATTATTTGATGTTGGATGTTGAGATTTTGGATTTGGGATGTTTAGATTATTTGATGTTGGATGTTGAGATTGTGGATTTGGGATGGGGGGACATGACGTTCTCTATAAGTCCCAAATCATGTTTGGGTAGGATAAAATGGAAGGATAGAGGGAAATTAGATAGGTTGGATATGATGTGGATTGGTTGATAGGTTAGGATTAGATGGGATGTGGGATGGGATATATATAGCTAGGATGAGGGGTATAGGATAAGATGGGGGATATGGAAGATGAGAATATTTTCCTCCAAGTAATCAAGAGATGGTATAAGGGATAGATGTGGTGTGCCCCCAAGTGTAAAGTAGGATGGCTTATGTGGATGGATGGATTGGTTTGATTTAACCCCAAGTGTAAGGTAGGATGGAAAGGAGGGGTATCTAAAATGGATGATGCCCCTAGTGAATGATAGTAAGACTGCCCCTAGTCATGATGATGACATGTGAAAAGGGACATGAGGAGGATTGGATGAAAAGGAAAGGATCATCATCTACCCACGGATGTTCAATCCAAGGGAAAAAAGGATGTGGATGTGATGGATGGAAGGAAAATGAAATCAGTGATGAACAAAAGATGAGCCTAATAGCACATGTTGTAAGGAAAGATTCAGACTAAAACAAAAGTGTGACCAAGGTCTAAACAATACCTAGAAAAATGCAAGCCTTATGTCTCTACGAGATCAAAGTGTGTGTGATTGTGGTGGTTAATTACCACTTGAGGTGAATACTTAATGGGTAGTATATGAAGACAAACTAACCAATGGATAGGGAGTGATTAAGTCAAGTAGGCTGATGGAAGGTGAATGGAAGGTTAATTCATGTATTGCTCTGCTACTCGCCAGGCGTCTATAGCCCCAAAGAGAGATACATCTCGATTCTTGTCACAACATTTCTCTATTTCCAGAAGACATCCATAGCCCCAAAGAGAGTTGCTGGAAACACCCATAGAGAGAGTCTTGAGGTGGATTTTATTTCATATTTTAAATTTTTATATGATTTTTTGTTTTGTTTTGTTTTTTTATGCATTAAGAGCTTGCACTCTCTTGAAAACTCTCAAGGGGTTAAGAATCACTAGTGGCTTGATGGGGGGATGGAAATGAGTGTGGTGATGACATTGGCTAGAGTGTCAAAAGATACACCCAAGGGTCTTCACCACAAGTTGATTAAGTTTGTTAAATTGTGTGGATCTCTAGGAGGAAAATGGTGTTTGAATGTTGGTCGTAATGATATATCAAGGTCACATGGTTGTAGTAGGTACTATCATCTTACAATATGTGTGAGCGAGCTAATCAAGTGTTAAAATGAATGGATTGGAGGAGGATATGAATGGATGTGATGGTGATAATGGATGATATGCAAAAGGGATTTGGATATTAGATGGAAGGAGGATGGGTGGGAAGGAAAGAACATTCATGCACAGGTGATGAATTATGTGCTCAATCCAATTTTAGGTGTTTAGTATTTGTAGGGGGATTAAATTATTTGTGATTGGGTTGAGTGGTTAGGATGGTAGGATCAACAAGAGGAGTGGTAGAAATGGGTTGTGATGAAGTAGTGGGAGGGTCATTGTTAGTGTTAGGTTTATACCCTAATCCTAAACGACTTGGATTTCGATGAAGGGAGATGGGTTCGTGAATGCCTTGTTCATGGATGCCTAAGCCTTTACCTCGATGTTTCATATTAACGAACATATTTTTGGCTATAGGATATGAATTGGATGGTGAAGATGATGCCATGTGGTCATCATGAGACTAGGGGTTTATAATTTTGTCATCCACTAAGAGCCCATAAATAACAAAGTGTGGGGGGTGAGATTTGTTTTTATTTTTGGTGGGTGAGGGATGTTTGGATGTACGATGAGATTTGGATGGATGATGATGTTTGGATGATGGATGATGGTTAGGGATAGGATTGGGATGGAAAGGTGGTGGATAGAGAGGTACAAGGATAAGAATTCCTTGGTTAATGAGATTTTGGACATAAGACCTAAATTGCATGCAATGATTGGTCAAATGTCTATGGGTGTGATGGAAGTCACAATAATAATGTCCCCAGTACCAAGATGGTTTAAGAAGGTTTTTATTGCATGATTTTATTTGGGGATAGATGATCATGTTGAAGGTTTTTAGATGATGGAATATGGTGGTCAAGGATTCTCCTAAAGGAGTGGAGTGGTTTAAGTTATATTGTTTAGATGGAGTACGAAGTAATGGTGCAGAGGGAGTAGCAAGTAAAGATATAGGATTATGTGGATTATGAGATGATTTGGATGATTTGGATTTATGAGTTAGATTATATTGTTGTGGCTTATAAGATGAAGGGGATGGATTAGGCCTAGGGGCTGAAGTGGATGGTTTGGTGTTGGAGGCCGATGTAGATTTGGTTGCTTTGGGATGGGTTGGAGTATGTGGTTTTGAGGTTGATGGTTTTGACTTAGGATTAGTTTTTTTGGATTAGTACATGTAGATGAAAGGGATGGGGTATATTTAGATGAAGGGGATGGGTGTGACATGGGGGTCACATTAGAGTTGGGTGATGTTGGGGATGAAGGAGATTTTGGAGATGGGTGTGGTTTAGGAACCACATTAGATTTGGTTGATTTAGGGGATGAAGTAGATGAAGGTGGCATAAGAGTCTCATTAGATTGGGTAGGAGATGGAGTGGGGAGAGAGTTAGGATTATATTTGTTAGGTTTAGGAGTTGGTGACTTAAGAGTCATGTGAGATGTTTGAGGATTAGGGGATGGGAGAGATGAAATGGGATTAAAGGATATGATAGTGTGAGATTTAGGTGATGAAGGAGATGGATTAGGATTAGATGTGGATGAAGATGATGAGGGTGGTGTAGGAGCCACATTAGATGGTTTAGGATTGGGGGTAGAAGGGGATGAGGGTGACTTAGGAGTCATGGTGGATGAGATAGTTTTGATAGGATTGGGTGTAGGTGATGGAGGGGATGAAATAGGCTTATGGGCTAAATTTGATGGTGGATTAGGGGTTATGGGACAATCTAGGAGAAATTATGTAGGATTGGATTGGGATGTTGAAGATAATGAGGATGGAAGACTAGGATGGGATGTGGGGGATAATACTTTTGAAGAAGTTGTTAGGGTTGTTGTGGGTATGTGAATGGAACGTGATTTTAGGTTTGACGATGATTAGATTTAGGAGTTGAGATTTTGGATGGTGGTCCATGAGTTTTGATGGGAGGAAGGTTTATATCATGATGATTGATAGGGATTTTAGCGGTTGAGGTTTGGAATGGTTGTGTGGGCTTGAGATGGGTTCCTAGATTAGCAAGGACATAAATAAGATCCTCTTGGTCTAGGTCAAAGTTAGTGAGGTGGTAAAAGTCGATGTAATTGTCTTGTGGGGGTAATGTTTTATGTTGATTGGAGTGGGGTTTGGATTGAGATGATTTGGGTTCCTTGAGGAGGAATTCAATGGGATGAGAAGTAGGGATCTTAGGAAGGGAAAATTTTGGATGGTTTTGGTTAGGAGATGATGGTTTAGGTGATTGGTTGATAGATGATTTAAGGTTGGATATTTTTTTATTTAGTTGTTGGATGGTTTTAGGATATTAGGATCAACATGGGATAGTTGGTTTACGTGACGGGAGAGGATTGGTTAAGGTAGGATGTTAGATTTGAGATTTGTTTATTAATGTGTTGGATGGTGTGTGGGACTTCATGGTCAAAGTAAGATGGTTGATTTTGATGGGTGGGTGATGATGGGATAATTTGGTTGATGGATTTAGAAAAGAGATAGGGGTTTGGATGTTGGTTTGGAGAGGATGGGGATTGAGGGTCAAAGGCCATGGTTGGATAGGATGTGTGGGAATTAGATTTGAATTAGGATTATTGATTAAGGATGGTGGTGGGATTAGGATATGGATTAGGATTAGGACAATCCTTTTGTATAAATTTCTCTAAATTATATATTCTTGAACTTTTAAATAGTGTTTAAAATTTATTATTTTTCTTTCCACCCAATTGTGTTATTTGTTCTAATATCAAATATATTTCCTCCCATAGATTCATATTCATTAACATTTAAAGCTATAATGTGCTATTTGTTCCAATATTAAGTAAATGTCCTCCCATAGATTTATGTTCTCTAATCTTTCAAGTTATAATTAATTCTTATGAATAAAATGGAGAAAATCTGGTTTTTAGTATGTGAAGACAAAAAAAAAAATAGCTTTTATATCATTTCTTTAATATGTATCAAGTTTGAACTTGTTGATTGTATAATAGAAAAAATAAAGGATAAACCATTTCTTTCCGAGACTAAATTGTAATGAGCTATTAACATAGGATGTTAATAATATTTCTTCTTCTTCCCATATAAATATTTGGCTTATATTTTTGTGTCTAATATATTCAATAGTGTGGGATAGGTAACATATTCTAATAACGGTGTGATCCTTGGAAATATAATAGTCATCTAGAATTAGCATACAGGGTGGTTTTGGTACATAGCTAATGCCAACATCAATTCTTGGTAGCTTGTACCCTACTCTCACCAAACAATATATAATTTATCATATTAAACAATATATAATTTATATGAATGAATAATCTATTTGATATGAATGATAAGTTTATCATTAAACACTATATAATTTAAATCAACTTTAACTCTACTCTCACCACTCGTAAATGGGTTTTAGATTCACTTTAATATATTGATCATTGATTAAGACTTTAAAATCATACGACAAGAATGATTAAAACGTATCTAAATATCTTGGTACTTTCAAAAGGAATCATATCATATCTTATATGATTTGGTAATGTTCGTGTCTAAATAAAATAAGAATTTGGCTCCCAAGATTTGAATACACAAAAAAAATTATTTAAGCATGATTCCATCTATGTGACTATGTTTTAGAGAAAATATTCATGGCCCAACCTTTCATTAAAATAAGCCCGATTAATTTGCTTTGTTACATGACTCAAACCCGCATTATAATAGCAATCATTTCTTATTTTCATTAAAATAAAGTCAATTATTCGAAACTTCTCTATATTGTATTTTCGCAAATTGAAAAACCCAAATATGGTTGGTTCTAAAATTAATACAAGTCACAATCACAGGACCAAGTAGAATAAATCTATTGATGTAACTCTACACTTCGAGGACAAAATCCATTAAATCTATAGATAATAGGGGGTGTCTGTTGCTTTTTCCACCATGTAGGGTGCATCAGGAGCCCGAAAAAGAAATTGTTGCCACGTTCCTGTAGTAGCTGCCAAGAATGTTTTTGGAGGGAGAGAAGAATCGTTGCCAAAACTTGTGTTGTTGTCAGCTCTGTGTGGCCATCCCCCACCTGCAACTCCATTTTCATTGCATGCCTTCGTCGAGGTAGGGTTAGGGTTATCGGCTCTATGCTACGCTTCCATCCTCGCATTTTTCTATTAATTAATTTTCAATTTTATGGCACATACTCAACAAAATTTTGGAAAGAGACTTTTTTAATGAGAGCCCCTGGTTTTGGGGTAGTGTTGACCTGTTTATCACAACATGGTTTATGGATTTTGATCCCTCTACTATGGTGGTCTCTAAAATGTCGGTTTGGGTTCGTACCCAATTTTCCTCTCCCCTTTTGGCACCCCGTGGTTTGTCTTGTTATTAGTGATTCTCTTGGTTGATTCATCAAGTTGGATGATGAGCGGTCTAAGCAAGGGTTGTTTACCTATGACCAGATATGCATTGAGGTGGATTTCAGTAACGGTCTTCTAGGCAAATTGGAGTTAATCCATGATGTCTTCAAGTGGATTCAAAGCCTCAAATATGAGAACACGGCCTTTCGATGCCGATTATGCCATCAAACTGGACACCTTCGGAGGTTTGCCCATTGTGACCCATTCGAATAATCAAAAGAAGAACAAAGGAGTTTCTCAGCGGCCTAAAGGCTGGTAGCCATACTCTGCGCCGGAAGTCAAAGATCGCCGCAACGATATGACTATCGAGATTCCCCTTCTTTGGCGGTGGTGCCAAACGGACTCATGTATATGAGTCTTTTGCTTCCTCGACCCCCTTAGGATAGCACGTGCCTTGATCCTCCGCTTGACCTCGGCACCCTAGTAGGCACCATGGATTGTTGTCACGCATTCTAAGGAGAAGAAGGGGCACTTTGACCCTCCCAGCTTATCCAGTGAATCGAGAAACTTTATTTTTGGTTCTCCTCGAACCCCCATGTAGTTTGTTGCTTTGTTGTTTTGCTTGGCTTTGCATTGCTTGTGGCCTTGTGGCGTGCTCTCATATCACCCACTTTTTTGTTGAGAGAATCTTGTATCATGTTGTATTTAATATAATATAAGATCTTTTTCATAAAAAAATTAATACAATTAGTGGATGCATCAAATATCTCTACCCATATTTTAATATTGATTTACTCTAATGTACGTGGGACGAAGATGGTGAAATTTATTATCCTCTTTCTTTTCTCAATATTATAGAATATATAATAGAAGATCATATTAGGATTAATAAATATATCAAGATAAAATACCAAAAGTATAGTCATGGATTTAGAAGATGATAAAACTATAATCTAATTTTTATCAAAGATGTAGTATTCCTAAGTATATTTATAACATAAAAAGTGGAGTCTCACTTGTATACAAAGGTTGTAAGAATAAAGATAATCAATGAACGATATAAAGTGTCTCAATTAAATGTTATAAAGATGGATAATAGGAAAGGTAGATGTTAAGGTGATAACATTGAGGAAGTAATTTGAAGGGGGCATGAAATAATTGTAGGTAGATGTTAAGGTGATAACACCGAGGAAGTAGTCAAGTAGTCATACTAACGTAGTGAGTGGTAATAAAGAGGTAGTAAAGTGGTTGTAAAAGGATAGAAAAACACACTAGGAAAGTTAGGTCAATGTCACACAAAATTACTCTCTCACTAGATATTGTTAACTAGATTAACCCCAATCTTGATTATACCCCTTAAAGAACACACTCAAAGTGATATTAATATGTCAATAAGTTACAAAAATATTAAGAAAGTGAAAAATAAAGTATAATATATAAATTCTATATATGTTTCAAGAAAAACAAACCATCAAAAGTTCATCCATGTTCTACTTTATTTTTCCTCAACCCCATGAGTAACACACTTAATTGAAGCAATATTCATGAGTGTCCTCAAATATAAATATGTTAATTATACGTAATCATTTTCCCTCTAATGATTAATGTTATTGTTACTAACTTACCAAAACCTTTTCCTCTCAATTTTACAATGTTTTCTTGAATGGACTTTTTTCTTTCCCAAATGATATCTTTTTGAGAGAGATTTTATAATTTTAAACTTGCCCTATATATATCTATAACACACACCTTTGTTAGCTTCAACTAGTTCAAGATTTTTCCTTTCCAAAGGAACTAGGAATGATATGTATAATTGGTATTCGAGATAGAGTTTTATAAGCTTAGGAAAGGAACACATGTTTCCTTGGGATTGTAAGAGAACACAACATATTAGTAAACTTACGATTATTCAATTCCAAAAGAATGACTCCAAGAAGAAATTATAGCCACGGATTGATTGAATAATAATTTATGCAGCTTTTGATAGTATATCGGTGTCCTTTTATGAAACCAATATTCTTTAGGAGCTCGGGAATAATAAATCCTTTGGTATTAAATAAAACTTAGGTTTCATCACAAGTTCGTTTATGAGCGGCTCATGAAAAGTGGTTTATAATTCTTTAACAACACATGATTAAGAAAGATGGGTTTTATGATCAAGTTTTCTTCGTCCTATGCTCAACAACAATTTTTTTTTTTTTTTTGAAAAGGACATTTGTAAAATATTTTTAATTTCTCCTTTAAATTTAGAGGCAAATCTCAACAAGGAGCGTGACTTTGAAGCTTGTTTGGCAAATCGATTGGGTTTTTTAAGAAATAAAAAATATAATAATAGTGAAATCGATATGAATTTTGTGGAATATATAGCTATCATTCCACTGGGATTAAGTCAAAGAAGGTTAAATGTAACCCATAATAATAGGGCAAGTTGTAGATAGATTTGGTAGAGTGGATACCCTTTAGTCCTCAATAATAAGTTGAACAAGGCCGATTGCTCATACACACAATACCAACATGAAACAATTTCATAGTTAAAATATTTATAATTCAATCATTAAAAAATATTGTTAAAACCATAAAGACTTCTGGAAACATTACGAGCATCTTTCAAACCAACCTTTTTGATCCATCCTCATGATAAAATGATTAGATTACAAACTCGGGTTCCGTATATAGATAACCTATTACAAAGCAATACAATATAGTACATTAGTGTATTTAATATCCATATTAATGGTCTTTGTTTAGACTTTCTTTCAAAACCCAAACCCTAACTTTCTTAGATTTGTTTTAGAATAGAATAGAGCTAGTGTGTGTGGTAAACATTTTGGAAGAGAGTTATTCTTAACATGATGAATTTGACGTACAAATTCTTAGTAAAATTTTGATAGTCGTGTTGCCATTGATAAATTTGTGTAATGTATTTACTTTAATCTTTCCTTGATTCTTATATATACATACATGTGAGTGTTTGTCTTATAGTTGTTTACAATGATTCTCAAGACTACATCGTGAATTTTAATATGGTATCATGGCAATGAAAGTTTCATCTTGTGTTGCATATTGATTTATAGATCGATCTATAGTTTTCATTATTTTTCTACAGGTATCCATATCAAATATATAGTTTTCAAAGTTTTTTTGGAGGTATTCAAATTTATTGTTGTTTTTAGTGTTTTATCTATAATTTTGCCACAATTAGCCAATATTATGCTCTCACCTTGCCTTCCATGGGATCTAAGTTGATTAGAAATTGGTGAAAGTGGTGGGTTACTTAGGGTTTATATTTGGGTTTTTTTGTAGATCTCCCAGTAATACTGACCATGTTTTGGCAATTTGAAACCTTTGGAGCTCTTATTTTGGGAAATTAATTAGCATTTTTATCTAAGCCATGGTGTGAGGGGTAATTCCCCAATACTCAAGCCATTAGATATCAATGCGTATGGATTTTAGCTTCCACGAACCTCATGGTATATAGGAATCATCTATAATTTTTTCTTTTTTTTCAATAGGAATCCTTTCAACCATTTTTCTACAATGCATTGGTAAGTGGTTATCCTTGAGAATTTGTTCTTTAGGTACATCTAACACGAGATGATGTGGCTACAAAAATAATGGGATTCTCCTAACTCAATGGCCCAAACAATAGCTTAGTTACTATTTACAAATACGATAAGAATATCAAAGAGGATACAAAAATACACTCCAACCTAGTGAATCCCTTAGGTTTATCTAGTGTAGACATGAAATCACACATTTACTATTTACATCATGTCTCTAAGTATGTCATTATATGCATGATTCCTAAGCAATAAAACTAGACATTAACAATACTTGTTTTGCTTTTACATTGCTTTATCCTTTTGATAATATTATCATTTGCTTCTCTCAAATGATTACTTTACTTTTGGACATTGGAGAATGTGTGAACCACTCTGTATTTTATGTTTTATCCTCCCAAAATCCCAAACGCTACCGCTCATTAAGGATAAGACCACCTAGGTGCTATTGTACCCTTTGGGTGCTTCATCATTTTCCTCCTTTTCTCAAATTTGAAATGCCACATCATTTGTTATCTTCTATAAATTATTACCTATCACTTTGGGTCACTTCTTAGTTATTAATGATGGAATCATATATATATATATGACCTACTATATATATATATATATGACCTACTCACTATTATTAGGGGCTGGACAACTTGGGATATTATTTACTATCTACTACTTGGGAAAAGAGCAACATTCAAGGGAAACCTAGCTTCACAAGCAAAACCTAGCTTCAAGGGACACAATTCTCTCTCTCTCTCTCTCTCTCTCTCTCTCTCTCTCTCTCACACACACACACACACACACACACACACACACACACACACACACACACACACACACACTATAACTACATAGAGTCTTAAATGTAGTACAACACTTAGTGAAAATCACATTGGGGTGACTTTCAAGGTTAGTCCGACTCAAGCATATGAATTATTTATTTTATCTAGTTTTTACTTGATCCTTATGCGGAGTAGCTAGGGTTTTGTTTTGCACATTCGGGTGTGACAGTGAAACCCTACAGAAAAGATAGAGTGACAAATAGCGAAAGGAAGAAGACAAGTTCATACCCTGAGAAGATCATAAGTAGAACATTTACCAAGACACTAGCACCCGGTTCAAACGCTAGCGTATGGATGATCATGTCCTTATCTCGGGTGGTCATATACAAAAGAGTTGTAGATTCCAGCTTCCTAAACAAAGCTTATTCATTCCTGATCCAGCATGTTCCACTCAGTTTCAATCCCAGAGTCCATATCTTTGAATACAAGATAAGTCACTCTTATCTCCCTATTGTACACACTTGCTTGTTTCTTGCATGATAGATCTTGCTTGTTATTGTTGTATTCATTTGATCTCAATCCTCTAATTAAAATTTAGATTTTTGTTAAATCATTTGGTGAACCCAATCCTTACATGCCCATTATTGGATCTATCTTTCATGTCCATTACTCGTAGTGGTCACTTTGGTTTCCCACAACATACTGAGCTCCTCCCACAAACTCGTAGTCATTCCAATAGTATGGATGACACCACACATGATAACCCTCTCTTTAATTCCCATCAGATCCCCCTCCATGACATAGAAACTTTTGATAGTGAATAGTCTTATGATGAAGACACTAATGTGGATCAGGAATAACTCGATGCTCTCACCACTTTCCATTCTACATTACATGACAACCATACTCATGTACCACATGTCCTTAATGTTTGATTAGTAGACCAACATGCTCTTGAAAATTCTACGCATGTTAGTATGGTTATTGAGACACTAAATCACGCGCTTTGGGTATTATTTAGTCCCGGTCTCATACTACTATTCATATGGTTTTTGAGTGAAGGAAGTACTAATTAATCCTTGTATTTTGGCCATTTTTATTAAATTTATGGCATCATTGCCGACCTTCACCACATACATGCCCAGTCTGTTTTCGTCATTTTCCATCATTTTACCCTTGACCAAGGCACCGAGTCTAGATCTTGGGCGCCCATGGGCGCCCTAATCCTTTTTACATTGTCTAACCACCTTTGGGGCACTTTCTAGCTGTTTGAGCTTCCTATCTTTCTCGTAATCATCCTTTTTGGGGTTAATTACGAAATTAGAACAAGAGAACCATATAAATATAAAGTTATGAGGCCATAATGAGGGACCAAGCACTAGTCACTACAATCATCCACCTAGAGTTACATCCATCTAAGGCATCTATACTACATTTACATCCATCTAGCTCCATCACAAGGGACAAAGTTGGTTCATCTGCATCACACAAGCATAGGAGGGAAGTTTATTTTATTCCATCCACCATATATTACATTTTCTACACATAGTTATAGCTCACTACTTCACAAAGTGTGACTGACACAAGAGAACCTAGGGCATGATTCACACACACACAAAACTACATTTGGGTCTGAAATGTAGTGCAACGCTCAGTTAGTAAGTCCACCATTGTGGCCGCTGAGGACAACCTACCCCATCATTTACATTTTTATTTTTAGGGTTTGATGTTTTTTTTGGGGTTTTACATGTCTATCTTTCATCATTGATCATTGGAAACATTCGGCCAGAGGATCGAATTACACACGATAGACAACAAGGGATTCACATCATATTCCAACCCTACATAGCTGATTCATGGACCTCCCGCATGACCCCAGAAGGCACCTGAACTCGGACTAGGGCACCCACAGATGCCCTGATACTCTCCCATACATCCCAATCCAGATAAACAGCTCAAATCTATCCTTTTTGGGACCTCTACATGTTCATTCCTTCTTCTAGAATATTCAGTTTATTTTACGACACAATCTAGATTAGCTTGTGAATTAGCTAAGTCACTTCGTTACTCTTCTTACACATTAGGATTTCTATTTTCATTAGCCTAGTTGCTTGGGTGATTTTCCACAGGGTAAGTGCAACAAGTTGGTGGACATAAAAACCTGAAATTTAGGCACCGCGATCGTGGTCCTCATTTTCCCCATTTTTCCTTTCGAACCATGATTTCTCCTAGACCTTTGGCACTCGTGCTTTGAATACCCCCTAAAAATTACTCTTTGACTTCTGGATCATGATAGTTTCAACCATGCCACTAAGACAAAGAGGTAAGCCCTCGATTTTGATCAATTTTTTTGCATTTTAGGTTATTTTTTGTGATTTTCATGGGTTTTTCAATTTTTGTTTATGTATACAATTTTTTTGTTTTTTCAGTTTGCTCGACAAGCTCGTAATCCTACAAACCATCAAAATATTCCTCAAAACCCTCCAAACATTCCTCAAAACCCTCCAAACATTCCTCAAAACCCTCCTCCAAACATAGATCCGCCTCTTGTGGCTCCTTCTGTCCCCATGAAACCAACGTAGGAACACAAGTTGATATCATTGGAAGAATCGACAAAATAAAATTGTCATTGAGAACCTTATTCAGACTATAAGACAAAATCATGCCACAAATCCATCCCGCATGACTTTAGCCAACACATTACAAACATTGATTGGTGAAGTCGACTCCAACCAACCAAATAGACATATGGAATACCTTTAGAGGTGATTGTAGGTGGTGGTATGCAGATAAATTATCCCATGTGGCCGTAAAAGACAAAAAAATTTAGAAAAGACCGCATTTGTGCATTATTTAATGACCCAGAACCAATGCCCCCCCCAGCTACTTGCAAATGGTTCCCAATCCATTGGTGCCACGATGACCAAATCAAGAACAATTTTTGGGACCGATGGTGGATGGTTTTTGATTATCCACCATGCAACAACAATGAGGTTCCTCTCTATTTTTTGAAGAAATTATATTGTGAGTTCATGTTTAATGAGGTCCCAAATTATTTTGACTTTTATGAGTTTTATGGGCGAGGGTGGCTCTCGCAGTAGACTCCGGTGCATGCATAGGGCAACCAAGGATCCCCATGCCCCAAAACCCCACTTCCTTTCGCTTATCCCTCCTACAATGAAGGAGGTTGTGGAGATTGACACACTACATGCATTGAGGGAGCTCACTGACACTCTGACCCAACATAGTGACCAGATTACATCTGGTGATGTTGGTGGAGGCATCAGTTCTAGCGCACCACACCACTTGTGGATCATGTGGTGTCATGCACTATGGGTGAGACATCATTTGTTGGATCACATGATTTCTTTTCTCTAGATGAGATGATGGTGGATGTTTTTGGAACTAGTGCAAATGATCTTGGTCTTTCACAGGTAAATGTCAAATAAATATTTATATATATATATATACAATAGTTTAATTCATGTTTGAGATTTTAATATATATGTATTTGATTGTACGTCATGTACATACATGTAAAAACTAATTTTTTATTTTATTTTAAATAGCAAGAGCCAATGAAGGAAACATCCGACATCGACATGCTAGCTACTATATTGGGCGTGTTACAAATGTAAGTTTCAAGTTGTACTTACATTTCAAATTTCATTTGATTGCACTTTTATTATTATAATGTTTCACATGTACATGTACATATTAATATATGTTTGTCTTTTATACGCAGAGCCTCGGGTCATCATCTGCTCTAGGAAATGAGGCTACTGGCACGCCTCACGTGACTTTTACGCAGGTTAGTTTCTCTTTACACTTTGTTTCTAATTGTGGAAGTTCATGTGGATTATGCTTTGGGTCTGTTATGTGGCAGTCATGTAGATTAATATTGATTTGTACATGTTTTTGTATAGCTTATGACTTCCAGAGAGACTCCTCCATATATGCAGACTATGGAGGCTACTGTAGATACTGCCATAGCATCTGTAGATCCACTAACTGAGGTACAATTTTTCAAATTTGTTAAATTTTGGAGGAATTATTTCTTATTACTTAAATCTACAATATCAAATTTTGTACATGAAATATTTAATTTGAAATTTAATTATTTATATGTAGCTTACCCTCGTGAGTCTACTGTTGTCCCTGATGACGTCAACGACAAATTGATAGGGATCATGACATTGCGGTAAGATTTCACATGCATTTTAACTAAATTCTAAGTTTCTAAATTTTGAATGTATTTTAAAAATTTGGGTGTTAAAAACTTGTTGTTTATGAATGTGCAGGTTAGGTTGTAGGCCTTTTAGAGATGCCTAGGACCACACGGATGAAATCCATAGTGGCATCTCCCTCCACTACATCCCTAGGTCGTGGACATGCTACTTCTAGCAGGGTGAAGAGAGGGAAGATGTTTCATGATTAGATTCATAGGACTTGGATGTACATAGATATATATATGGGCCATCTAGTCCTAGTTCATGATTCTTCATATAGTCCATTGTATATAGCCTTATGTGACCGCATGTGGTCTCTATATGTGACCACACTTAGTTCGAGATGTACACATGTTATGAACTTATATTTTTAGAGACATGTATCACACTTAGTTCGAGATGTACACATGTTATGAACTTATATTTTCAGAGACGTGCATCCAACACACTTAGTTTGATACATTATATATCCATGTGTTGGTTTTCATAACGATATTACTTCTATGTTTGATTCGATTTCATTGCACATGATATCCTTCTATGTATGTTTTCATAACCATATATTAGTTCTATATGTATGTTTGATTTAAAATTAAAAACCACGTCCCGAGCACTACATGGTACAATTGTTAAGCAAACCTATTCCATTAAGCAAAACCTATGATAACCATGCTAGGTGAACTACAAAAGGCAATACGTAATTACTTTTTTCACAGTAATTACGTAGGGTGTATGTGCAACTCTAATTATTTTCCCACCTCCTAACAATGTGCACATCTTTGAAAGAATGGTTGTGAGGGAATTTCTATAACTAACATTTTTTCTTTTAAAGCTAACACTCATCTATGTTGCATATCAACTAATGTGAACATTGTTAGAAATAAGTGAGGTAGAGTTCATCTTGAACTATATGAATATAATGTTACTATGGTGCAACATTACATGGTACAATTGTTAAGAAATTAAGGGAAGCATTTACATTGTTTTAGAGATTATCCCATTAATAGGGCTTATCCCATTGATCAATAGATACACCTTATCTCTTTATAATTTGGTGCTTATGCCAATCAACTAAGAAGTTACACATGATTTGATTATCGTAAGTAGATTCACTTCCCTATTAAGTCCTATATGTTTTTGTATTTAAGCACACACTTTAAAAACCCCATTTTTTGTATACCCTACAATCCTTCTAGTCCAAAATACACATTTTTGTGAGGGGGTTTGTCAAATAATTCACATCCTTACCATTCCAAGGTATTTGAAAAAATTTCAAGGTTCTTCAATGAATTTTAAAACAATATATCAAGGAATTTGTGAACATTCTTTACATATTTATTTAGGATGTTTGTACATATGTTACGACATATCAATCTAGATAAGAACACATAAATATGTATGTAATGTATATTGTCAAATAATTCACATCCTTGCATTTTAAAGATGATACACTGACAATTTTTTAGGCATTTCAAATGCTAGCAGGTATCCTTGTCATATTTATTTGAAACCCTAACATCTAATAAAAATCTATTTGTTTAACATTTAATTTTGAAACTAAGATATAACAATCGACACATATCATATATGATGTTATATGTTATATAATGGTAAATTGAAGGTTCTTAACTTAGTTGGCAAAAGATATGCAAAAATATTCTTAACAAGTTCTATTGTGTATTAACATGCTTAAAAAGAGATCATTTAACAATCATTAGAGTATTTACATGGTAATGTGTTAACCTTGTTGCAATCTCATTGATGTTAGCCGAGTAGCACGAGAAGTCATGCCCAGGACGTCGTGGTCCAAAGAAAAATTTCACACCAACCAACGCATTGATTGGGGGTATATGCCTTTCAGGTGTGCTATGGAGGGCTCTAGGGAGGCCCGGATTGGAGTCAAACCACTTGATCCAGAGCCTTCCTAGCATTCCTTGAGCCTTTGTGGCATAAATGTTTACAAACTACCTTTTCTAGGCAGTCCTAGGAAATGAACGGAGGCGAGTAGTGAGAAGTCATGCCTCGGGACGTCGTGGCACCAAACCAACTACGCCGACACATGTCCAGGTGGCTAGGTAAACACTAGAGGAGGCTCATTTTGGTGCACGACAACATCGTTTCTTCCGGCTACTTCATTTGGGCGTAGTCCCTTAAGAGCCCTGAGACCAAAAATCATTCAACTTCGACGGGTGACTACGTGAACTCCATGGCACCTAGAGATGTCTTGTCTAATCCTACACCTCGGCATAGGGACCCTCTACAATAGCCTGTCTCAATTTTTTTCTTCTCCAATCGGTGCTCTCACTGCCCTATTGTTTGTAAACACACAAAATAGTGCATTTGAGCCAAAGTAAAGGTTTTGTCAAACACAGTATATTTTGCAAACGGTGGGTCATCACACCAAACCAGAGCCCTAAGATGTATGTGAGGTGAAATGCCCAAGTATCTAGGTGATGTTAGAGGAGGTGTTTTTTGGTGCGTGACAACGTCATTGCTTCAGGCTAGTTCGTTCGGGTGTAGTCCCTTAAGAGTCCCGAGAACAAAAAAATTCAACTTCGACATGTGACTACGTGCACTCTGACTACGTGCACCTAGAGATGTCTCATCTAATCCTACACCTTGGCAGGGGACCCTATACAATAACTTGTCTCAGTTTTTTCTTCTCCAATCGGTGCTCTCAAAATCCTTGCCTATTGTTTGCAAACACGCGAAATTGTGTAGTTTGAGCCGAGTGTAAAAATTTTATGTCAAAACCTATATTTACAAACGGTGGGTCGTGGCACCAAAACAAATAGTGCGAGCTATGCCAAACACTTCTAGGTGGCTAGGTGAACACTAGAGGAGGTGTCATTTTGGTGCGTGAAAACATGTCATTACTTCCGGGCTACTTCGTTCGGGCGTAGTCCCTTAAGAGCCCTAAGACCAAAAATCGTTCAACTTCGACGGTGACTACTCGCACTCTGTGGAACCTAGAGATGTCTCGTCTAATCCTACACCTCGGTGTAGGGACCCTCTACAATATTTTGTCTCATTTTTTTCCTTCTCTAATCGGTGCTCTCACTGCCCTATTGTTTGCAAACGTGTGAAATAGTGTAGTTTGAGCCAGTGTAAGGCTGTCAAACGATATATTTTGCAAATGGTGGGTCGTGGCACCAAATCGACTATGCACACGTATAGGGATGGTCTTGTAAACACTTGGGAGGCATCATTTTGGTTCTCTAAGCTCCAGTGCTTCTAGGCTACCTCCTCCGGAGCTAAGAACCCCCTCCACAGGTACATAAATCGTTGTTAATTGCTTCTCTTTTCTTGTAAAACAATGAAAGCTTCTCTTAGCTTTGAGAATTTACAATTCTCTACTAACAATTCCAACCATGTGAAGGTGGAAGCTTTTACGCACCACTAACCTGCACATAAAAGTGTTAGTCAAAGAAATTTAAGTTTCAAATCAAAACCATACTAGATATATACAAAATACACAAATTTAATAAAATATATGAACTTAAATCTATCTAACTAACAAATTTATATATACCAAAGAAATTATATCAAATAAATTATATATACCAGACATGAGCATTGTAAATTCATTCCAATGAACCATCAGGATTGGATCTACTCTGAATAGCAGACAAGATTGCTTCATGATCTGACTCTCGAACCTTCCAAAGAATCTTGTTATTAGGCCTTCCTCGATATCTATACAACTGAATATTTGTCACTAGAACTAGATGTAAATATAAGAGTATTTTCCTATGTGTCTCAAAGTCTTCAAACACCCAAACAAAGGAGTTTTTTTAATGGATACCGTCAAAGCCAAGTTCCAGTAACTACCACTAACCCTATAGGGTACTCAATATCTTCGCCATCTATAATAGGAGAAGTCAACTTCTTTCTTTCCTCGATGCAATGACATAAGAAATAGTCTGTTCCTTCTTCATTGTCTTCTGTCACAATAACTATAAACACATGTCCTAAAAAAAAAAAGGTTTCAACTCAAATTTAAATTACATATTAAAATTTCAATGGACATAACTCAATACAAAAATTGTAAATAACCATAAATACCTTGTCGCACCAAAATCAAAATTTTTCAAAGTCCTTGGATGTTGCAACTTCATCTACAGAAACAAGTCATAATGCTTGTGGAGGTTGATAACTAGGAAGCGGAGTTAGAGGCCTACAAATCCATCCATCCACCCATTCTTGTGAATCACACTCAACAGTGACAAATTCGATACAAGATGCACAAAAACATGTCAAATTTCTTGTCCATGCGGCCCATGAAGTAGCGTCTGAGCTACAAAATGAGTGCATATCACTGGACCTAGTGAGTGTCATAAAATCCTCATAGTTAGCAATTTGTTGTTCCTCTATCAACCAAAAATATCTTGTGAACTATGGAATTTTCTTGAGAACCTCGGGCCATGTTGTCAATACACCATTCCACTATGCTCTTTGCATCTTTCAATTTAGCACCATCTTTGTACTTCAACTCTTCTCTTGCAAGAGCTCTTTTCACACATGCCCCTACACCGTCATGCTCTCCTTTTCCATGTCCATCCTCAGTGAAACTCCAAATATGTTACACACCCATCTTGACGTGCATCTTGCTCATCCAATAAAATATTCATGCATTCTTAAACTGAGACGTGTAATTATCTGACCATATATAATGTTGTTTGAAGTGGATGTCCCTATCAATAAAGTTTCCATAAAATAACTGAAACACCCTTGCACAAATTCAGTAGAATGAGTACGATCATCACTGATATAAAAGTGGTACTCTCTTAAAAAAATTGATCATTCTTTGTACTATCAGGAGAATGTATAAATGCTATATGCACAAAAATGGTAACTTGTACTGAGTTGTAATATTACGATTGAACCTCCATTTGTGGTTGCAATGTGTAATTCTCTAAAATCGACCACTAAAACAATAGTACCAATAGGAAATGTGTCCTTGCATATCTTGAACTATTCATCCAACCATCGAGCTTACGTGTGTATGCCTAACATACTCATAAATAATTTCATCCTTAAATTTTCTCATAAATTGAAAAACAGGCATATGTTCTATAACTAGCTCACACCGTTTAGACTCTTTTCCATCTTTCAACTGGTATGCAACTAATTTATATTTATCAAACTCAACTAAATTATGTCCTATTGCACCTTCAATTTGCTCATGGATGCAACTTTCTAATTTAGGTAATCACCGCATGTACCACAACTTCCATCTAAACAATCTTAACTATAAAAAAATTGTCCAACTTCTTTTTCACAAAATATCGTAGGAATGAAATCCTTGGAAGATATTGGTGGAACTTGAACACCACATTCTGATAACATAGTTTTAGAATGAAAATTAGAATGAATACGTAAAAATTTAGCATAATGCATCATGCAAATTCAACATGTTGCCTACAACAACAAGTGGTGCGAGCGTGGTTGATTTTCACATAGAATGGTTTCAACATTTCAAAAAAATGTTGACTAATTTTAATTTCCAGATGCTCTTGTTCAAACTTATGAAAAAATTGAGTTTGAGTCATATCTAAGAAATGCTTTGGATGTGGTTCATGATTAGTAGAACCAACTCTTTGTTTTACAACATCTCTTGTATTAGGTGAAACTCTAGTGTTATCATGCCAAAATTGAATAACAACTTCTCTTATAGCATCAAATTATCTTTGTCCTTACGCGGTGCTCTAGCAAAAAATGCCCAAAAATCGGTGTTATTGAGTGATTGAAGGATATTACGTCTTTCAATTGCTTTCATTAGAGTTTTTCGATTAACTTTCAACATTCGACTTGTTTGTGTAATCAAACATTTATTTTTTATTGATTCACTTACAACACTAGTAGCAAGTACACACGCACAATATTACTATCCCTAGTGCGTCTCTTGACACCAACAATGTGATATGCATCATGAAGGTTTTCAACAATTGTAGAGGTTTGACCACGTATATTAGATGTTGTCAATCCTAAGGTGTTTAATGTAGGTCTCATTTTAATCAATTTCATCAAACTAACCAACAACTGACATCTTTGGGAATCATTTAAAATTTCAAAATGATTATCCCAAATTTCAGTGGCTTTTCTTCTAATTTTCCGTTCAGAAAGTTTGTCAGACATTGGTTTCAAAATGTTTTCATCAATTTCAATAAAATAATTAGGTTTCTTAAGAAAATCCTAGGAGGTGTTTTTGTCAAATTTTGTTTGTCTACAGTTTCAACCTGAATTTCCTTATTCACATTTTCATTGTCTCCTTCAATTTCAACATTTGCTACATCACGAGTATTTAATTCTTCTTCAACATTGATAGTAAAAACATCTTCATCATGAGTATTTAATTCAACTTCAACATTGATAGTAGAAACATTACCTAGTTCCTCATTGCTTACAATAGTAGGGGTTGAAGATGAACCTCTTCTTGATTCATGAAGATTCCGCATTCGCTCAACATTTTGAAATCTGTTTGCCTCTAATTCGTTTGGTGTTTTTTACTTAATGACTTCCTTTTTTGACTTCATTTCTTGTCTCCCATGATGTTTTGCTTCTAGTGATAAGAAAAACGTGCAGAAAATGATATAATTTCATAGTAATTCATACGGTAAAGTCAAACAGTAAAAATCACATGGTAATTAGAACATTGGGATGTGTGTAAATATGATTTAAGAACCACGATCACGCTTTACAAACCACGCTCACGGTTTATAAAGCGCGATCATGGTTCTTGTTATAAAACTTGCGATGATCGCGGTTTATAAACCACGATCGCGGGTCTATCTGTATCATCAAATCCGACCCTAAGGCTTGGGAAATCTTTGTTTTTCCCCAACCAAAGCTATGGAAGGTCATTATGAAGTGTAAAAGGTAAAAAACTTCAAATTTGCTCTTCCATAGACTTGAACCATGCTGAAAAACTAAAAACATTTCACAAAAATGGTGTCATCACGTAGGGGAGACTGTTAGCTTTGTAGAAATATTGATTTTAAAGTGAATAGAATAAGATAAATATCATTTTATAATTTTTACTAACAATAGGTCTTTAAGACATTTTTTCCGCGAATGTTCATGTCTACGTTTAAGACTGCAACTTTTGTTTTGCTTATCAAAATGTGATAAAACTTATACCATCCCAAGCATGGAGAAATTCTATACACATTAATATATGGATATAATATATTATATACATATATATATATATATATATATTATGATTTATATATATATATATTTTTTGATATAGTTATGGCGGGCAAATGGAAAGCGCTCCGTTTTCTAAATCTTTTCAAACCACTTTCATGGAAAAAATCATAAAAAAATATTGCTCGAAAAATACAAAATAAAATCCATCCCAAGATAGACAACTACATCTAACTTTTCACCAAATGAAAAAAAAACAAGATTTGGTCATCCAAATCGCGGTCAAATGGACTACAATATTATAGGTTTTTTTAAAAAAAAAAAAAACCCAAGTCATATAATTTGAAGTGTTTAATATAGCTAAACTAGTCCGTTTTTTTTTTAAATTATTAGTTTAGAAACTAAATTCCGGATACTATGATTCGTTTTTATATAATTTTTTCTAATTTTGAGTCCGCATATTGCTAATAATCCTTACAAGTTGAGATTTTGTTGTTTTTGCAATATGACATCAGATTCCAACATCTTCTTGCTACTACTCGCATTCTTGCTGATATGCATCCTGATACGGTTTACCAAAAAAATGTTGATGCATTTTCTCAAAGACATAACATTCAATTCTAATCCTCCCACTGATGTTCATACCTTTGATAATGATCCACCTTTGCATATCATGTGTCATATTCATAATGTAGGTGTCAAACACACTCTAATTGACAATGGATCTGAACTCAACTTGTTTCCTATGTCATTCCTTGAAGTATTAGGTCTTTCTACTCGTGATGTTAGTCCATCTTGTATTTCACTATGTTCTTATGATGGTTTTGTTCATCCATGTCTCGGTCACATTAAACTACCTATCACTATCGGTCCAAAAACTATCAACATCGTGTTTTTCGTCATTGATTTTCTAGTATTTTACAATTGTCTGTTGGGTAGGCCATGGCTCCATGCCATGCAGGGCATTACTTCTATTGTACATCATTGTGTAAAATTCTTACATGAAGGCATTAAGTATACTATTTTTTGTGACCACGATCCATTCCAATATTGTGACCGAGCTCCTAACACTAGTCTTCCTATTCCACGCACTGATACTATAGATGATCCTCAACCTATGGATGAACCACCTCACTTGCCACCACTTGAAGGTGTTATTTGTGTGATAGATGCAGTTTATTCTATGCCACCTGCTACTACTACTATTATGATTCCTTATTAGGGGCATGTCTAGTCTATGGACGTCACTCTATCACCTATACCTTCACATGTACTGCCTACATTAGCACGCCCACCATTTACTTGCACATTTTTCATGAATGATTCATACTGGGAACATATTCCATTTGATCCTACATGCGATGACACTATATGTACACATGAGGGTTTGGTTCGACTAGGCTTTGCTTTTGAGGACCTCTATCCTACACCATATGCTCCTCATCTTGTTAGGAAATAAGAAATAAAATATGTGGAATAATCCCTTACGTAATCGTAATAGTAGAAACTAATATGCGTAAAATATTACAGATCTCAAATAAAAGTGCAAATAAATAACACAACACGAGAGAGACAAGATTTAACGTGGTTCACCCAATTTGGGCTACGTCCACTAAGAATCACTTGCTCAGATTTTATTACAAGCCTCCACTCTCTCAATACAATACCCAGATCCGTTTGGAGCTATGCTCAACAAACTCTACAGAATTCACACCCGAATTCAAAACACATCTGCAATACATTTTCTTGTATATCTATCATATGCATAAGACCATATAAATAGACAATTTCTTAAGCAGTTTGATACAAAACCATGGGTATCAAAACAATGGGCAAAAAACTGTGGGTATCAAAACAATGGGTACCGAAAAACCATGGGCCCAAAAACAACCCATAACGGTTACCCATTACCCATGGGTTAATAAACCACCCATGAAAATTTGCTTCGGGGCTTCGCCCCAACCCCCTGACCCGCTCACCGGTGAGTGGGACCGCCATAAAAATACCCGAGTGTAACACATAGAAGGTGTACCACACTCTAACATGAAAATAGGCTCCACAAACATAACAATCTCCCACTTGGAGACTGATTTCCACTGAGCAAGCTTCTCAACCCTTCACTGTCATCCGTGAAGGCCAACCAAAGTTGAACATAGCTTTAGTTTATCCCTTGTGACCACCTTGGTCATCATGTCTGGAAGGATTCTAACTGGTATGAATCTTCTCCAACTTCAACTTATCTTCTTCCAAAGCTATCCTGATGAAGTGATATCTCAATTGTATATGCTTCGTCTTGGAGTGGAAAGCAGAGTTCTTAGCTAGGTGTATATCACTCTAACTATCACTATGCATCTTACATTCCTTCTGCTTATGCCCTAACTCCTCAAGCAATTGTTGTAACCAAATCATCTCTTTGCTTACCTCTGTGGTAGTAATATACTCACCTCCGTGGTTGATAAAGCCACCACTTCTGTAGTCATGAAATCCAGTTCATTGTTGTCCCACCTACAATGTAAATATAACCTATCATGCTCCTCCTGCTGTTCACATCTCCAGCTATGTCTAAATCTACATAACCATGTAAAGTGGTGTATGATCCATCAGAAGACAAAAGCTGTCCCCATGGTCCCTCTCAAATACCGAAGGATCCACTTTCTTGCTTGCCAATGCTCTTTACCTCGGATCACTCATAAATCTACTCACACCTCCCGCATGGGCAATATCGAGCCTAGTGCACACCACAACATACATCAAACTACCAACTGGCTAATGAGTAAGGTACTTGGACATCTAGTTTCTTTCCTGCTCTGTCTTGGGACACTACTCCTTTGATAACTTAAAATGGCCTGCCAAAGGAGTCCCAACCGGTTTAACATCCTGCATGTTAAACCTATCTAATACCTTCTTAATGTACTCTTCCTGAGATAAAGTCACTTCCTTTCCTTCCTATCCCGAGTTATCCTCATACCAAGGATTTGTCTAGCTACCCCCAAATCCTTCATATCAAAAGATTCACTTAGTCAAGTTTCTTGAGTACTTTTATTTCTTGCATGTTTTTACCTACAACCAACATGTCATCAACATACAAACACAGGATAATATAACTTCCATCCTCAAATTTCTTTGTATACACGCAATGGTCAGAATGACATCTAATATAACCTTGCTCCATCATGAAGCTATCAAATTTCTTATACCATTGACGTGGAGCTTGTTTTAAGCCATACAAGCTCTTCTTCAGTTTACACACCATCTCCTCTTTACCTTTGACCTCATAGCCCTCTAGTTGCTGCATATATAGTTCCTCCTCCAAATCACCATGGAGAAATGTAGTCTTTATATCTAACTGTTCTAAGTGCAAGTCTTCTGCCACTATTCCAAGAATAGTTCTAATAGAAGTTATTTTTACTACAGGAGAAAAGATCTCATCAAAATCTATACCTTGTTTCTGTGCAAACCCCTTGACCACCAACTGGGCCTTATATCTTTTCTTTCCTCCTTCGTCTTTAACTCTGTACACCCACTTGTTCTGCAATGCTCTTTTACCTTCCAGTAGCTTCACCAAATCCCAAGTCTGGTTCTCCATGAGAGACTTATGCTCCTCATCCATGGCTTACTCCCACTTCTTACTGGCATCTACCTGCATTGCTTCATCAAAGCTCTCTGGCTCTCCACTATCAGTGAGTAATAAAATAATAAAGAGAAGGAAACAAATGTTCGGTTCTTTTCTTACCCTAGAAGACCTCCTTCTTCAGGAGTTTGGGGTTCCTGTTGAGTTGGTTCTGAACTGATTCATGGGTCACTGTCCCATCCGGAAGATCCTCTACCACTACATATTCTTTCTTGGATTCTTCCTTGTTTTCCTACAATTGCTTATACATGACTTTCTCATTAAAGACCACATCCCTAGACTGAATGATTTTCTTGTCCTTAATACTCCAACATTTAAATCCAAAGTCATCACCACCATAACCAATAAAAGTACATTTTTCTAATTTAGCCTCTAGCTTGGTCCTGTCATCCTTGTCAATATGAACAAACATCTCACATCCAAGGAATCTAAGAAATGAGTAATTGACTTTCTTACCATACCAAGCCTCCTCGGTATGCCTCCATCCAAGGCACTTGAGGGTCCTCTGTTATTAAGTACACAAACTATGCTTACCGCTCGCCCAAAAATAAAGAGGCAGTCCTACATGTATCCTCATGCTCCTAAAGCACGTTCCATTATTGTTTTGTTCATCTTTTCGACACCCCATTCTCACTGCGGGGTTCCCGAACCGTATTTTACCTACGATTCCATTCTTAGAACAATAATCATCAAATTCATTGTTGCTGATAATACTCCCCTCCATTATCTGACCTGAGACATTTTAACTTAAGATCCGTTTCATTCTCTACCAAGGCTTTCCATTTAACAAAAGTATCAAATACATCGATTTGTTTCTAATACAATAAACCCAAACTTTCCTTGTTGCATCATCAATAAAAGTAACATAATAACTTGAACCCCAAGAGATGATATCCGAGCCGGCCCCCACACATCGATCATGTACCACTCTAACTTACTCTTTTCTTTGTAGGTCAAACCTTGAGAAACCTTACTCGCTTCTTTCCCATATATGCGCTTCTCACATAAATCCAAACTTGTTTTTGTATATCCAGAAAATTGTTCTTTATGATGTTCATGCCCTTATGGCTCATATGACCGAGCCTATAGTGTCATAATGTTGTATATGCATCCAAGCCACAAGATTACAATCATTAGTACTATTAGTGGTTAAATACAAGGTTCCAACCTTCTTACCTCTTACCACCACAAGAACACCCTTTGTACCTTCCAAGAGTCACCAAATATCACAGTACAACCATCACTTCCCAATTGCCCCACCGATATTAAATTTCTCCTTAATGTAGGCACATGTCTGACATCCTTCAATAACCATGTATTCCCATTCTACATCTTAACCTAAACAAAACCTTTTCCAACTATACTGCAAGGCTCATCATCACCAAGAAAAACATGCCCAAAATCCCCTTGAACATAATCAACAAAATAATGCCTATGTGGAGTAGCATGAAAAGAAGCCCTTGAATCTAAAACCTAAGATTTAGTAATATTATGCAAAGAAAGAATCAAAGCATCCTGGCATACATTACCCGATGCCACATTTGCCTCCTTGTTTTCTTCCTGTTGTTTCTTCTTATCCCGAAGCTCCCAACAATCCTTCTTTGCGTGCCTAGACTTTCCACAATTCCAACATACAATCTTGCTCTTGGATTTTGACCTTGCCTGATCTTTCGATTTTCCACGGTTTCCTCTATTCTTCTGTCTCCCTCTAGTTTCCATTGTCAAAGCATTCCACAAGTAGAAGATTTCTGAGCTTTTTCTTCACATTTCCTCACTTAGAATCACCCCTACAACATCCTCAAACTTCAACTTCAAGTTAGCTGGAACCGAGTTGCTTACCGCCATTACTAGGCTATTCCAACTTTCAGGTAAAGAGCACATAATTAATAAAGCCCTAACTTCTTGATCAAATTCTATCAGAATCAAACTAGCATATTCACAACCGTATTAAAATCATTTAAATGATCTCACTACTCAACTATTCTCGACATCTTCATATTAAACAACTTTTTCATTAAAAATATCTTGTTAGAGGCGGAGGGTTTTTCATACAACTTCCTAATGCATCCATTAGATCTTTTGTAGTCTTTTCCTTTAAAACATTAAATAATACCGAAGATGCAAGACACAAAGTGATCGTTCCAAGTGCCTTCCGATCCAAAAATCCCATTCCGCATCTCTGTCATACTCGAGGGTTTTTCACCTTCTCGAGACAAAGGTGGAGTATAGAGATCCTTCGATAAAGGTAGTCTTCCATCTGCATCTTCCAAAGGTTGAAATTATACCGATGAATTTATCAACCCTAGATCTTCCATCATCTCACCATAGCTCCCACTCAAGCTAAAAACTTTCCTTGCGATTCAACACTTTAGCAAACCAAACCAAGCTTTGATACCAATTGTTAGGAAATAAGAGATAAAATATGCGGAATAATCCCTTACATAATCGCAACAGTAAAAAATAATATGCAGAAAATATTACAGATCTCAAATAAAAGTGCAGAATAAATAACACAACACAGAGAGACAAGATTTAATGTGGTTCACCCAATTTGGGCTACGTCCACCAAGAATCACTTGCTTAGATTTTATTACAAGCCTCCACTCTCTCAATACAATACCCGGATCTGTTTGGGCTATGCTCAACAAACTCTCTGAAATTCACACCCAAATTCAAAACACATCTGCAATACATTTGCTTGTATATCTATCATATGCATAAGACCATATAAATAGACAATTGCTTAAGCGGGCTTGTTACAAAACCGTGGGTATCAAACAATGGGCAAAAAACCGTGGTATGAAAACAATGGGTACCGAAAACCATGGGCCCAAAATAGCCCATAACGGTTACCCATTACCCATGGGTTAATAAACCACCCATGAAAATTTGCTTGAGGATTCGCTCCCAAACCCCGACCTGACCACCACCGGCGAGTGGGACCATTGTAAAAATACCCGAGTGTAACACATAGAAGGTGTACCACACTTTAACATGAAAATAGGCTCCACAAAAATAACACATCTTTATTATGGGTTTGTTCGAATCACTGCCGCCACGGATTATGTGTCTTTCATCTTACGGTCTATCTATCATGCAATCCTCACTCTTCTCCACTTACATTAGGGAAATCATGGCTTGATTATATTGGGGGCACTCTAGATCCTAATCATATAGACATCTCTTTCCCTATGCCTTTTGGGCGTATCTTCATTTGCAATAGCTCTTTTCTAGGTCATACACAAAATCTCACTCGTTGGTATGCACATGGTTGTCCACTTCCTCCATTTACTGATGAGGAATATTTCATGGGTATGTACAACTTACGCCTAAATGGCTTATTACGTGATCAACTAGACATTATTGTTTATCAAGTCACTAATGCTTATCCATTTGACTATGATCCTGAGAGCGATGATCTTCTAGATGACATTACATGATTTGCATCCTTCATATTACATACTTAGGGGCATAATATTTACACATTTCCCCCCACCTCATATTAGCATCAATACATCTCTCATCTTTGCATTTACATACATCAACTTCCTCTCATAGGCATAATCATCACATGTTCTCGCGTCGTCATTACCCGATGACACACTCTTGTGTTTTGGTTCACACTTGACTGTTGAGGGCATCTTACACACATGAACCCCACACACTTCACAATAGATACTACACACCGTGTGTCTTTCCACACATCTCATGTTATACATCATACATCCTACATTTATACTATATCATTTTTGACCATTGCACATTTACATATCATACATACTCTACTCATCATACATCGTATTAATCTTCATCATAAAAGTGTCATACTTCCACTATTATCTCTAATAATGCATTGACATTTCAGAAGCACCAAGATCTCTGAGAGTGGGCTATAAAAAATGGGATATATCTAAGCACATCTTCAAACTATTACCCCATGGCAATGGGCAAGTTGAGTCCACAAACAAAAACTTGTTAAGGATCATAAGGAGAACTTTGGATGAAAACCAAAGGACTTGGCATACAAGATTGAAATCACCTTGTGGGTAGATAGGATTACTCCCAAAAGATCAACTAGTCACTCTCCTTACAAGTTAGTCTATGACAGAGAAGAAAAATTTCTAGTATCTCTTAAGTTACCAACATTGGAGCTTATCAAGTAGCTGGAATTGTTTGAATTTGAAGCCATGAAGGTCAGATATGTAGAGCTCGTGGAGCTAGAGGAAATAAGAAACCAAGCAATGCAAGCAATGGAGAAAGATCAAACTCATATTAAGAATACATTTGACAAAAAAATTCAAGGCTATAAACTTCCAAGAAGGAGACTTAGTCTTAAAATGGGATGCAACCAGAGTTAAACTAGGTAAACACTCAAAATTTGATGCAATATGGAGTGGTCTTTATATCATTTCAGGTTGCAAGTCAAGTAATGCTTTCCAATTGTCAATATTGGATGGAGAAGAGTCGCATATTCCAACTAATGGGATCTATTTAAATAATTGCTATCAAGTAAAGTTTTTCGCTTGTACATATTAGAGTAGTTTTCATTCCTCCAAGTGCTTTTTAGCACATTGTCTTGTTGGTAGGGTAGTTTCTGTTCTCCTAAGTTCTTGTGCACACTCGCATGTTCCACTTGGAACATGTATGTCTTTTCATGTTTGTATATACTTTTTGTAGTTTTTATGCTTTGCAAAATTCATTTTAGAGCCAATAAGCTAAGTTGGATAATTTCCAAGCTTCATCTAGAGCCATGAGATCAATATAGTCCATTTAGGAACCAATATTCATGAAGGACTCTGAAGAAGATATGTTCAAGAAGAATGTGTCACTACATTTCCAAATCAAAGATAAGAATTCTGAATTCTGCAATGCTTCATCCTTTGTTGAGAAATCAATTTAGTTCAATTCTTCATACTTGCGTAAATCGATTTTGGGACAACTTCAAATATTCATCCTTTGTCTCAACATATCACTTGTAGAGGAAACAAGTGAAAAATCATATCAAAACAATTTTCTACTCACATAAAACTTAATTAAGAAAATCCTTATCATGTGAATGATCAATCCAAGTGAAAAATCAACTTCAAGTTCAATTAAGTGCTTTAAGTGGTTTCGGGGTATGTTCTTCAAGTTCGATCATTTTTCAGTTTATCAAGTAGACTCCATGCCCATCGGATGCTCCTGGCCACCGATATTTCAATCTAGCAAACATATTACCCTTGGAGGTCGCCAAATTGTTATACATTTCCCCCTTGAAAAATGGACAACTTGAAAAGTTGGACTTGGGCAATTTCATGGGATCTTGGTGGAGAATATGAAGAATTCTAGAATTTTTCCATGTTTTTGGAAATTTTAGTTTCTTTGGAGACTTAGAATCATTTCAACACATTTTGTTTTCTCTAAACTTGAATCCAACACTTGGCCAAAATTTGGGTAAAAATGGTTAAAATTGGAAAAAATGGCTTTTGGGGCAACCTTCTACTCTTTTCCTAACTCCTCGGTCCAATAAAGATCAACAATAGTTGGAAAATTTTGGAAAAATGAGAAAAATGTCATTTACAAAGAATGCGGGTTTTAGCCTCAGAGGTACATAAGGAACAAGTACCTTAGGGGCTCAAGTTCTTTGGTCGGCCGATTTGGCCACAATGCAAGGATTTCAAAGGTTTTAGTTTAATGTGGAAAAGCGACATTATGTGGGTACTTTGGGATCGGGTGGTACATGTTCTCCAGACCCATGAGTTCCCTACACCATTTTTCGGGCCGCAAAACAAAAAATTGGCTAAGGGATTAGTGTAGTGCGGATCAAGTTGAGGTGCAGAGAACTAAGGATCCCCACAAGGCCGAAGTTTTCGCAACACAAGGAAGAAACGAGGTTAGTATTGTGCAGGAGGGAGGCTTGTTGTGGGCCCGAAGGCCGAGGCAAACTTGATCCTTTGGGACCTCTATACCTTAAAAATCCGATCCATCCGACAAACAAAGGAAAAATTACTAAGGAGTTTTGTGCAGGGAAATGTGGAGTTTTATGGCCCAAGCGAACCTCATTCCAACACACCCGTGTTCCTTGAAACTCCGCATTATCTCGAAAAACAAAGGAAAAGGGAGTTAGGCTGCCGCAAGAGAACAAGTACCTAATGTACCCCATGTACTGATTTAATCGATTTATCTAATTTCAAAGGAAAAATTGAAATTTTAATGGTGGACTGTTAATAAAATCTTGAAACGTGTTCCTCCAAACCTCTCCAAATCTGCATTGCCATAACTTCCTCCCAGGAACTCAAAATTTCTTAAAATTTATATCAATGGAATCATTTGTTCACGCTCTACATAATGAAATCCAGAAAATCTGATTTTGGAGGGAAAGAATGGGTGAAAATGAGAAAACTTGGGAATATCACATTTCCTTGGGCTCTAAGAAAAAACCCATCCAAGTGTCAATCATCCTTTACTAGCAATCATTTTTGAGCTTCTAGAAGGGTTGGGACCACTGAAATCAAGCTATGGAATTCTCTCTCTCTCTCTCTCTCTCTGGGATGAATGACATGAGTGTTAAGGAACATTTTTTGAGGGGGAATGTTTATGTAATGGAAAACCGTCAAACTTGTTCCAAAACAGAGTTAAGTTGCATGCCTCTGATCTGAGTATTCTGGGAAAAGATCCTTGCCTTTCTTTTGCAATTGTAATGAATTGGGCATCCAATTGATCAATAAATCCAATTTTTGTGGCTATTCTCTTCCCTAGTTGTGTTTTATTGCATTTTCTTTGCCTTTCATTGCATATTCCATTTTTTTGTGCATTCTATATTCTTCTTGAGGGTTCGAGATCACAGTGCTCCATGGAAATGATGTTGACAAATGTAGTTAGGAACTATATCATTGGGGTTTGACCTCTCTCTTTCTCATTCTTCATCTCATTTTCACTCATCTGGATGTTTTCCCACCCCTTTTCTTGGTGCAATTGCCTCTCTATAGTTTAGGATTTTCATTATATGCAATCTCTCTCTCTAGTCCCTTGGAAGCTTAGGATAGAAGTAGATAGTAGAATTTCCCTTCTAGGAGTAGTTTAGCATTAGGAATAGGTAGAGGAAGTTGGCCTTCTCCAGGATATTTGTCTTAGTTAGTAGTCCCACAACCGAGAGACAACCCCGTGTTACCCAAAAACACACCAATTCTTTGAATCACAAATTCAAGAACACAATCGAGAGGGTGCTATTTTTTGGTGATAACAATCATAAAAGAGTTTTCACTTAGATCTATACGTAAATCGGTAACCTTCATTTCCTCTTGAATTTTATTTTCTTTTTAGCATCAAGTTTAGAGTTTTGGTTCCCTTTTTTGCCGACAAAATAAGATTCATTCATATCCCTCTCCTTTTAGTGTTAGTTTCCCAATCCTTTCATCAATAAAAAGCGAGTGGGCACTCATGGGTTAAATGCCCATGGTTGTGGCCCAATAGATTTTGAAAGGAAAGTTCTTGTAGTCTAAGGGTTGTTCCAACAAATCTCCCTCAAGGGATTTTAACCATATTATTATAGGAAGAGGTTTGTTCAAATTCATTTGAACACAAATTTGCGTAAGTAATATGATTTTTGCAATGAGTTTTAGAAGAAATGCAAATAATTTCCTAAGAGAGTTTTGAAACCATGAAAAATGGATTTTTCTCACAATTTTGTTAAGAGGTTAAAAATCCATACATAAATTAGAGTTGTCATTGGATTTTCTTGTGAGAAGTTCAAGCTCAAGTTTCAAAGTGTCATGCAGGACCTTGACCTACCAAAAATCAAGGTTTTTGATTAATACAACAACTTTGTCCTCTTTGGCTGAAAAAAACAATAATGAAGATGACTTAAAATGCAACTCTTGTGTGTTATTGTCTTCCATTCTTTGTGCCATTATTTCGATTAGGATTCTAGCTTTGTTATAGACCACAAAAATATACTTGTAAATTGTATCGTAAAACATCATTTATTCATAATTAACTAAGTGAACAAAAATTATATATAATTACAATAAAAAGGCGGTCTATTGATATGAAATAACACTTGGAAGAGGTGACATACAACAACTAAGGTAAAAAAACTTAAAACGTTAACCCTGTATACATAAAACCACCACGAGTCCCCATCCAAATGAGAGAGACCCAACCACTCTGAAAATTAGTAAAATGACCTCAACAAAATAAATTTTCTTACAGATATCTTCCAACCTGATCTCAACACGAGACAAATTCCTTACAAAAATCTTCCAACCTGCACTTGATAGGGGTTATACCGCTTTATGGAATTCGTTGAAATCATGACGGTGTCTTAAAAGCTTGAGATATTAACATGGGCGTATATAGTAGCAAAATTTATTGGTTGTACAGCATCTGGAAAAAACTAGATAACAACAGGAGGATGATCCAGAAGAGGGTTAAAGTAAAAGGGGACCCGCAATACACCACACCCATGTTTGATTCATACATTTACATTCCTCTTTCCCAAAAGACGGGCCGCGGGGAATATTTGTGAGTGTCTGTCACTCATCTCAGCCATGATCGACCTTCGATTTATCTCGACGATGCCTCGCTGTAATGTTCCTTTTGACATTAGATTCTACAGGTATGTGGAGTATATGTATTTAACTCCATTTATGGTTTGTATTGAATTCCACGCACCAAAAATACAGATCAAAAGAGTTCAGTAGAAATTAAAGAGGTAAGGGTTTTTTTGTTGATCAGATCTAGTTGTGGCGAATGCTGCTGCTGCAAATCGAAACGCGGCGTCATCATGTGCGAGGAATTAATTTCGTGATCTTGCGGCCAAGTCGTTGGAGGCACTGGTTTTTCATACTGTTCGCTCACTGCATAGAAAAAGAGTAAATTTACAGCAATGACGCGGATTGCTGTTTTACTGAGGAGAAGCGCGCTGGAGAACAACAACAATAATAATAATAGCACCAACAATGCGTTCCAGCAGGACCCGAGGTCGAGTCACGGGGTGTGGCCTACATGAGCGAGACCAACTTCGACACAAACATGGTCATAATCTTGGCGGCGCTGCTGTGTGCGCTCATTTGCGCGCTCGGGCTGAACTCCATCGTGCGGTGCGCGATGCGGTGCAGCCGCCGTATGGTGTTCGAGTCGGAGGAGGATGTGGCGGCGCGCCTCGTCAACACAGGGTTAAAGCGCAAGACGCTCCGCTCGTTACCTATCACCGTCTACGGCGCCACCGGCGGCGCCGCCTCCGCCGCCGCCGCTTCAGGGGAGGTCTGCAGCGACTGTCCCATCTGTCTGGCAGAGTTCGTTCGAGGGGACAAGGTTCGATACCTGCCCAAATGCAACCACGCTTTTCACGTCAAGTGCGTCGATGCATGGCTGCTCGCTCATTCTTCCTGCCCGACCTGCCGCCACTCCTTACTCGAGATTTCACCGGATAATAATGGCGGCGCCTCGCTGCAAATTTCACAAGAAAATAACGGCGCCGCGCTACAAATCTCGCAAGAAAATAACGCGCCGCCGCCGCGGATCGGAGCTCCTCCTGCGGAGATCTCTACGGCGCAACTTCAAATACCTATACAGTTCCATATTTGAGGCCGTTAATGGCGTGGGGCCATACTCTCCTCTACTTGAGGGTTTCCGTACCGGGAGCCTTCCTGGATCCATTTTCGTGGGGGCTTTACAGTTTAAAGGTCTGTAAGTACAAATCCATAAATAAATATGCATCTTACAGAGAAAAGTTTAAAGGTTTTTATTTAATTACGCTTTTGATAGAAACCCTGAATATCAGGCGTGGATGTATCCATTTTCATTCCTCCTCCTAGGTCTTTGAGAAAAGTTGTCGGTTGCAGGATTGTAATAGTACCTGGTAATGCTCTTGCTTTACCCTACATGTATGACATGATCTGAATCAGTGAATTCAGGGATATTTGTCTCTTTAAATGGTTGCGTACATTATTATATTTAAGAAAGCTGCGTCCTCTAATGGAAATGCCCTAACACACTCTGTTTTTGTTGGAATCTGGCCACTTTTTTATAGGGTATAAATTCTTTATTATCTGGGCAACTCAAATGTTTGGATAAGTTCTTCATTATTAAATCAATTACTTAAGTGTAAAAATGGTGAAGGTTAATTTATATTTTGTTATTGGGTTATTACATTTTTTTATTTAACTTATGAACCTCATTTGAGATATAATCAGGCGGCTAAATCTTTCAAGTCAAATTGGCAAAAAGTTAATTCCTCTAATTTCAGATTTAATAAAAATGGTAAAAACAAATCTAAAATATATATTTTAAATTAGAAATAAAATTTGATGTTGTCACGACTCTTTTTAATAAATGTTTTTTATTTCTTTATAAAAAAGTAATATTTTACAAAATTATATTTAAGAGAAAATAAAAAAAGAGCTTCCTTATGTGTTGAATTATTTATTATGACAAATCAATTTACATATATTGTGAGTTTCCAATGATTGGGATGGTAATTTGATTGTAAAGACTCCATGGATTTCAAATATATATTTGTTATATCTTTAACAAAAATAACTAGACAATTACAAAGTGTAGAATAGGTTTAAAATTAAATTTTTATATTACTTAACATTTCATTAAGTCTTGTGACCCATTTAGTTTAAAGGTTATTAAAAGTGGTCATCATTATTATTATAATTTATTATTCTGATTTCAATTGTCTTTTTAGTGACAAATATTAATAATTATGATAAAATATGTTATAGAAATACTAATTTAGTTGTCGTTGATGATTCATTATGAAATTGATCTTGTTATGTAGACATTTAGTTGTTAGTCAATGGAAATAGGACTTTTTGTCTATATAGGGAAAATGTCTCTATGACCATGATATGAATCAATAACTACGACAGAACATGTTAAAGAAGTACTAGTTTCAAAATAAAGTGACATAAAGAGGAGTTTAATATAAATTAGTTGGGACACCATTCAGAGATTGTGCGATGTTATAAGTCATTTTGTTTATAGTAAATAAATTCAAAATATACTTTTCACCATAATTAAAGAGTTCCAAAATGATAGATTAATGACACAATATAGTAAAAAATTCAAAATATACTTTTCACTATGATCAAAGAGTTCCAAAATGATAGATTAATGACACAATAATCTTATTAGTTGACTTTTTAGTACAACATTTAAGTGTTATATAATAAATTTACTAATCCCTAATATATGTGTAGTCTATAATGGATCCTTTCCCTAAACACATTTCTTCAATTTTTAAAATTCTAAATTTCTTTTAAATCAAACTTTAAATTCCTATTAAAAGAATTCAAATTCAATTGATGAGGACAAGGGTTTATTAAACCATTTACCATGATATAAATCCCTTAACTATATGACATAGAGTTAAATTGATAAGAAAAGTAATTGTAATATCCTCGAATATATATTCTAAAATATAATTAGAAATCCAATATTTATATAATTTTAAAATTAACTATTAAAAATTCCATTTTAAATATATGTTTACTCACTTAGGGAGAGGACCTAGCATGCACCAAAACATGTACATCTCTTTTCACCATAGGTTGTTGACAAAAGTACCAATAGTTGTTCACTTTTTGGTTAATGACACTTTTTAAGAGTTAATGAGAATGTGACACATAGGGCGCTCGGTCATTGGTCCCTCTTTCAAATGCTTTATATTGATTTTCTTCATATTAAATCAATTCAAAAACTACTTTTCCCTCCAAATAAACACGCGAAACGAAAATGTTGATATGACACGATCATACGCTACACGATGATATAATTTTTTTACGCTACCAACATACCTACATATATCTACGTGCCCCTAAAGTTAGGTGCACGGTTATAGGGTCCTCTCCCCTATTAGAGTATGGTATATGAATTCCAAAACATGAACAATAATATTTTTTTTTATAATTTATTGATGAAAATCCTAATAAAATTGAAGCCAAGTCAAAAAAAAAAAAATATAGGTATCAAATAATATTAATGCAAAATGGTTTAGAAATTTCAATATGTATCTCTTCATAAAACTACAAGATAATTATTAATTTGGAAGAAAATAATTAACAATATCATCTTTTCGGTAACCATTTAATTACATATTCACTTTTAAACCTTCTTATTTTGTTTAATTAGATTACCGACTCACAGGAAACCACTTCCATTTCTAAACAGGTGTCAAGAATTTATGTATGTGCTTATGTTTTCCATCCTTAAAAGCTGTTAAACTTTCCTTTTAACGAAAAAACATTAGTTGTATCCGTGACTAGTCCCGAGAAACATACCCCATCAAAAGATCATGCTGTAATTGTGTGCGATATTATTTCTGAGCTTAGTCAATATTTTGATATGATAAATGCTTTTGGTGGGTCACTCCAAAATGATTGCGTCAACACTTCATGAAGGTGGGGCTTAAAGCATATTTCTAAAATAAGTTTTACCGAAATTAATGGCACTCCAAACTCAACTTTCTTAAATTTTAAAATCAAGAGTTTCCCGTACCTATATTTTTACTACCTATTTCATTAGAAAATGTGTTTATAGTTTTTTTTTTTAATATTCATTCATATATTTTTAATAAGTTATTAAAAAAATTATGGTAGTTATGTGTGATAAATTTTTTTGTATAATATATGATTTTTAAAATCGGTATGATAGAAGAGAGAGTTAAATACAAGTCATTGTAACATTGGGAGGAGGTAGAATATCATCCTTCAAGAGGTCTAAAACCGATGGTGGATCGGAAGGAGGATCAAGAGCCACCCACCAATCCCCATCTTGAGTATGAGAGTCACCAACAAGAGACAAGAAAATAGGCGGAGGCACCACTTACACATTGCCTTGGATCAAGGAGACCAACGAAATAGGCCAACGATCGATTTTCCTTGTATTGAAGGCAACGAGCTCCATCCACCTTGCTTAGGAGGAGAGGAGCACCGACTTGGCAAATCACCGTGATAGCGTTTGGGTAGGGATGGTGGGGAACCCTACAAAGGTTTGTCCGATGAAACTTGACTCATAGTTCGGGGGCACTCCCTAGAGGCAAAGAAGCTCCTATAGATGTTGAAATGCAAGTGTGACTTTCTCTGCGTGTGCTTGTATATGTAAATACATCGAAGAAATTATATGAAGCTTTTCATTAAGAATGAGTTCAAATAAAATGGCCTCATTGTTGAAGATAGCTATATTTCTAGACTTCCATAATTGAGATAAGATATCAACACGAAATAATTTCTAAAGATAAACAATATAATTAGGCCAATTCACACGGATTTTTGATTGAGAATTTAAGGGGCCTTTATTCACATTTAAGTGTAATTAAAAGAAAACAAAGTTAATGATCAAAGAGAAAGTCTAGTGAAACACAAGAACAAGCACCTAAACAAATTCAAAAGAAGCCTAAAAACTTATACTTCCACAACCAATACCTCAAACTTCAACACCAATGGAGCAGGGGTAACATATAGCTCATAATAGCCAACTAGATGCCACACATCACTAAACCAAAAGAAACAAATACGAATAACCCAAACAAACAAGAAAAAAGAAAGAAAAGGAAGTCGTTACAAATCAATCTACTAGCCTCAAGAATGTTCAAGAAAGTGAGGCCATGGCTCTTCTACCCCTAATAGAAAACAATTTTCCTAAAGTCATTTGAGAGCTATCCCCAATGGCCTTTAATGCCTCCATCTAAAAAATCTCTAGCATGGTTTTTGACCTTTCTACTTCCTAATTAGAGGGGAAGAGAACCAAAAAGTTTGAGAAACCTTACAACGTGGTTCATAAACCTCTTATTCATCATTCAAAAGAAATTTATTTTTAGTGGGATTATGGAGAACTCTTGGTAACAACTCCCAAAACCAATATCATAGAACTAAAAGTTAAACCAAGTGCTCAAAATCCCCTGCCCCATGATTCTACATCCTCAACAATATTTATTTTTATAAGGGGAAATGTTGAATCCTTAGCACCAAAATGTTTATGATTGAATTTGTTTAGGGAAAAAAATCAAAACCTCCACTCTTTTTAATTTAATTACACCATTGAGATATTTAATTTAATTTATATGAAAAATTAAGTATTGGCTACCCCACATGGAATCCTTATACCCTTAAATAAATATATTATATAACAAATACCAAAATATGAGTATGTTAAGTATTTGTTAAATGGCGAATATAGTCTATGTCAAATTCAAATCAATGGAGATTAATTTGTTACGGTCTTTAAAACTATCATGTGAAATTTGTCTTTATTTGTGGCCACAATGTAAGGATGGGAGGGTCAACTTCAAATTATTTCTAAAGGTCTTTAAAGGTATCACGTGACCTTTGTCTTTATTTGTGAATCATTTCCAAACAAATCCCGAAAATAAAGTAAAAAAACTAAGAGTACCATTAGAAAGAGACGCAAATACCTTTCATTAAAAAACTCGATGAATTGCTAACTGTTATAATTCCAAGTTAAAATGATGAGATTTTAATGTAATTGCGGACAAATCAAATTAATACATCCACCTTATACAGTAACATTTGCACGGAATTATAAAAGATCATTCAATCGGAAATTATGTTAGACTTTTTTAAAAATTTTATATGGGGTATTAAACTAACAATTACACATGTAATGTACGATGGAAATGTTAAAGAGGATGGGTCAAGTAAAATTGGAAGGAGTGAAACAGTGGGAGAGGAAGAGGGACAATGAAGAATAGGTTTCAAGGAGAAGTGCAAGGGAGGTGAAAACACGAAGGGGTCCAATATAAAACTCTTATTTCTTACAATCACATGCCATTTTTGTCAATCATTTGAAGGAGAAAGGGGGTGCGGTGTGTAGGCCATTGAGGCAATATAATTTGGAGATATCTTAGTTAACAATGAGTGGTCCATCAATATTGCCTATGTCACTAGTTGTTCTTTGTAATTTTAGGTTGTGCATTTTTTGGGTATGTAGAACATATGTGTATGTAAAGGGAATTCACTTGCATGTCTCATGGGACACTTTAGAGACAAGTATATGTGGAGTGTAGTGATCTCATGGTAGTGATTTCACGCACAATTGTAATTAGGGTCTCCCTAGTGTAGACACAAAATCACGCACTTTGGCTAATTATGTAGTCCCGATTGCATACTATTATTCATATGATTCTTAAGTAAGAAAAACACTAATTAACCCATGTCTTTGACCATCTTTGCTTTCTTTCTGTTGCCACTTTTGATCTTACACTATTTCTTGCTTAGTTTATCTTTTCACACCTCGACATTTATAATTTTGGACACCGAGCCAAGCACCCCCATCCCCTTTGGGCACCCATGACCTCTTTGTACTTTGTTCACATTTTTTGGGTCCTTTCTAGTCGTTTGAGCATCTTATCTTTTCGGTAGCCGGCCTTTTCAGGGTTAATTACGAAATTCAAGCAAGGGAATCATATAAATATAAAGTTATGTGATCAAAATGAAGGACCAAGCACTAAACATTAGCTATCAACACCTAAGGTTGCATCCAAAGCCTATTCAAGAGCATTCACAGATCCATTCAAGGGAAAAAGACAACATTATTTTGCATACACTTCATATGAGGGGGAGTTCATTCTTCCATGCACACATCTATTACTTAAATTTCTTTACATCTAGCTACTTGCTCGATATCAAGTACGACACACATAAGAGCCACCTAGGGCACAATTCCACACACACACATACACACCTATAATTACATTGAGTCCAAATGTAACTTGCATTGCTTAATTGTAAGCTCACTTGTTTGACAGCTGAGGAAAGTCGACCCCTCATTTGCATTCTTTTCTTTTTGGGATTTGATACACTCTTGAGGGTTTTGCACGTCGATCTTTCATTATAGGTTATCAACAACATTGACGATCATTGTGCGACATACTAGTGATGAAAGATGAAGGATAACGAACACCTTGTGACCCTGTGAAGAAGGTTTTTTAGGGTTTTAGCGATTCTGACAGATGCCCAAAGCAGTCTAGGGCACCCGCGGCGCCCTACCCCTTTCCAGGTGCCCCAATCCAAACAGATCGTCAACTCGCACATTTTTATAAGGTTATGTGCGACACTTCTCCCTCTATGTTCACCCCGTGATCACTTCAACAAAGTCTAGATGTAATTGAGAAACAACTAAGTCATCTTATCTCCTCTTTGCAACTAGGGTTTCAATACTTAATTGCTTAATTTGCTTGGGTCTATTTTGTACTTAATTGTTTATTTATTTATTGACTGCATAACAATCATATTTAGGCATTTATTTCCATATTTTCTTAATCATTTTGGTGAACCCGAACTTGATTTGAACACTCTTAGGATCCTCATACTTCTATTTTCTTTTATCTTCCTAGGATCTTCTCATCATGAGTATCTCTATTAATGATTTCTTGCTCATTAATCTTGAATTAAGAGATAAAATCGAACTCTCCTAGCTACTACTCGCATTCTTGTTGATATTCATCTGGATATAGTATATAACACATTCGTAGATGCATTTTCTCAACACATTGCTTTTCCATCGAATCCTAATGTTGATCTTGCTATTTTCAATAATGACCCACCTTTATACATTATGCTTCACATTTATAATGTGGGTGTCAAACACTCCATCATTAATAATGGATTTGAGCTAAATATTTTCACTATGTCATTCCTAAAAAATTAGTCTTTCCGTTCTTAATGTTACTCCATCTCTTTCTCTTCACGCATATGATGGATCTGTTTCGTCCATGCATAGGTCACATTACTTTTCCTATCACTTTGTTGGGCCAAAAACTCTTAATATGGTTTTCTTTGTCATTGACTTCTCGGTTTTGTACAATTGTTTACTTGCCAACCTTGGATTCATGCCACGCAAACAGGTTCCTTCTACAAAGGTGCATCGCTATGTCAAATTCTTACACAAGGGAGTATAATATACAATTCACGGTGATCGTCAACCATTCAAATATTGCAACCATGATCCCAACACTACACTTCCTACCCCAACATCTTCTACCACCAATGAACCACAACCTATGGATACTTTGACTCATTTGCCACTACTTGAAGGTGTTATTTTAATATTAGATACAATCTCATCTCGCACCATTGCCTCCTCCTATTTCTATTATTGTTATGATTCTTTATCGGGGGCTGTCCATACATTGACGGTGTTCCCTCTCCTTCACCTTCTCATAAGCAACCTCCATTAACACGACCTCCATTTACATGTACACTTTTCATGAATGAATCTTCTGGGAACATGTCCCATTTGATCCTACTTACCCATATATTATATGCACACATGATGGGTTGGATTGGCTAGGATTTATAGTTGACAATAGATTTCCTCCACCCCATGATCCTCATATTTATCATGGATTCATCCACATTATTGATGCTTATGGGATGCACATCTTTCATCTCAAAGTACTTATTACATGAGATCCTCATGCTTTACTCCACTTATACTTGGACAATCTTGGCTTGACTATATCATGGCACCTTAAATCCCGATCATACTATCATATCATTTACCATGCCATTAGGTGTGTTTTTATTTGTAATGACTCATTTCCCGACTATACAAAAATCTTACTCACCGGTATGCACATGGTAGTCCACTACCTCCTTTGTTGATGAAGATTATGCTTGTGGGCATACATAATTTATGCCTCAATGGCTCTTTATTTGACCAAATTGACACTATTACTTATTAAGTATCATATGCTTCACCTAATCATGATAATGACGACCTCTTAAATGACATTACTTGATCTCTTTTGTCATCACCACTTGGGAGGCATCACACTTATTTCTCCCCCATTTAATCGACACACATATTATCTTCTCATCATTTCACATCGGGAAAATTTTAAAGAACCCCTATGCAAAAACTTATAGAAATCGTAGCAAATATCCTAGTAACTTGGGTTTCAGTAGTTTTGGTGAATGACGCTATAACCTGTTTCGTTCTTTCGGTGAAAATGGTAAAAATATAAAAATAGTTGGAAATCAAATGGTAAATCTCTTATAACTAGTTTGGTGAATACCCTCTGTCGAATTTGACTGGAATAAGGCCCAAAAATTGTCATTACAATTTCAGTGGATTTTTAGTGGCGAATATTTGTAATTTGGTGAATATTCCATTTTAGGAAAATTTGAAAAGGTAATTTTTTCGAGCAGGTTAGTGACCTGTTCGCCTAAAATTTACAATATATATTTTTAGGGGTCACTTCGCCTACATTTGAAAAAATCTCCTATAAAAACCTAGGTGATTCGCTAGGTAGTATACTACTAACTTACTACTATTTTACTGAGGTACTGACATATAAAGTACTTGTGAACTTGCAGGTAGGTTGTTGATGCACAATAGGAGGTTTTTTATGCATGGAAGGAAGTTTTGATGCACAACAGAGGTTGTTGATGCATGAAATTCCTATGTTGTTGACGCATGACAGGGAGGGAAGAAGATGCAGTGCACATGAAAAGAGATTTGCGGTCATACAATAACAAGGTTGTTGTCATGCGACAACAAACTTCATGTCATGCGACAGTAAGGTTGATGTCGCACGACAAAAACTTACTTGTCACGTGACAATAACCTTTTTGTCATGCATCAGTGAGGTTGTTATGACACACGATAGGAGGCGAGAGGTGCGATGCATGACAAAATATTTGCGCAAATGCATTTACAATAAGGTTATTGTTGTGCGGCGATAAGAGGTTTTTGTCACATGACAAAAAACTTGTTGTTGTGCGATAACAACCTTGTTGTTGCATGTTATTAAGGGTGTTGTTTGGAAAACACCCTCACCGAATCATGACAACAAGGTTTTATCACACGACAACAAGTTTGTTGTCATGCGACAACAACCTTATTGTTGCATGACATGAGGTTTTCTGTCACATGACAACAACTTTACTTTCATACGACTGCAAATCTCTTGTCGTGCATCTGTAGTCTTTCTATCGTACGAATTGAAATTAAAACCTTCTATTAGGAAAAAAATTTACACACAAACCCTAGAACTTTTTCCATGTTCGCAAAAGTTGTTTTGGGGATATTCACTAGGAATATTTCACCTTCGATTTCCCATAGGTCTCTTAGAATGAACCCCGATTCCAGAGTCAAGGCTTCTTTTGCATGCCTTATCTTTATGATCAAGTTCTTGGAATGTGTGACACTTGGCCTCTTGGAGGAAAAATAAAATGACACTTGGCATCTTCTAATTGCTCACTACCACTCTGCCTTACCTCACTGACACCGCAAACATGAAACTTTCTTAAATCGGTTCATTCTCGGGCTTGAGTCCACAGAATGCCTTTTCCTTTAGGATGCTAGGAATCCTACCACATGGCCTTTTGATAAACATTCGCATCATTCAATATATTAATATCAACGACACAAGCTCTATTTTGGGAAAAAGGCTTGACACACTCACATTTCGAATGGAAGTGCCCGGAATAGGCTTAACGAAAGTGACAACTGTCATCCATTGAATGAAATTTTAAAAAAGACTAAATTTGATTTCTATAGTGAAAGAGATAATCATTTATAGTGATGTGTTATTTCTTGTGAGTTGATATTTAACGTCCATTGAAATTTTATTTTTGGAAGGAATACTGCAACATAAGGTAGAATAGATTCATAGAAGTTGAGGACGGTGTAAGAATCAAAATATTCAATTTTCAGAGTAAGTGTCATCCTGCATTTAATTATTTAAGTATTATCTTTTTGTAAGTAAGCACTGTATAAGCCTTCGCTTTGAAATATTTCAATAAAAGGGTTGAAAAATTAGGGTTGATGGTTTCTACAATCCAAAATTCCAAGTATGTCTACTTCCATAGGATCCCAAAATAAAAGTAAAACTAAAATCCCATACGCCAAAATACTTAAAACCCCTGGTTTCACTGATGAATATCATGATATTTATGATCATGTAATTGAAACAATAACTTCACAACTTAGATACATATATGAGAACAAGGCAAATTAAAATAAACATTCAGACCCATTAAGTAAACTTAAAGGTTGGATACTATGGGGGTTGGATTAGGACGCATGATGCTCAACGATGTTTTACCTTGCCTTGAATTTGGCATTCTATGTGCCCAGAATTATGATGGGAAAAAAACACTTGTTGCAAATGGCACCAAAGAAAAAATATTGTCCATTACGGAGGTAAATATTATCCATGCGTTGGGGTTTGAAAGTAAATATTTAGGAACCATTAGCATAAACATAGAAATAATTGCTAACGATTATCATGCCACCACTCAAAATGATAGAGATGATTTTTTACAAAAATTAACACTTGATGGAACGATACCAAAAGGGAATCCTCCATATACAATTGAGATGTTTAAACAATGGGTTAGGAATACCATTTCTATGCTAGTATTTTCCTTGTATTCGATAGCGATGAGCAAAGTTTTGTAACCCTCCTCGAAATGGTATACAATATCCATTTCATTTCTCCACCTTGTGCATATAGATTTGTTGAGCATATTAAAGAATCCATGCATAAAAAAATTCTTAACAATCAAAGAAGGCTTCAACACTAAGACCTTTAGGTTCACTACCTACTTTTGCTATTTAATTCTATGGCAGTTTGGTGAATGGTTTGTGAGAAACAAGCTTGCAATTCAGCCCTATAATGATGTCGAGGGCCAGCAAAAAGTGTTGCGTCCATTAACCGAGTGGTCCCCAAGATAAGGATGTTTGATAATCGAAGGGAATATAATCAATTTGTGGACTACTTTTGGAATCCAATTTATTAAGCAATTTTAAAAAGTACAATGCCTAGATTTCTTATGACTTTGTAGAGATTGCGTTCAATCGGGATAAAAATACAGCTAGCTGACTTGTACTTCATGGAGAAATATGTTGTGTTAAGGTTTTATGGATCAAGAGTACAACCTTACAAATTGTCAATACATGTGACAGAGATAGGGTTTTACCTTGGAATATATACATAAGATGGAAAGCAAGATAAGATGTACTTTGTTACTCAAAGAAAAGAGGAGCATATTTACGTCCTTAGCGTTTTCATGTGGAGGGTTCACATTTGAGAGAAAAGCATTTAATGTGACACAATTTTTTTACAAAATTTTAAGTTTGATGTTTACTCTCATTAGATGTATGTCTCATGTGAGGTGATTCAATCAAGGGTAGTGGTGAATAAGAACTCTACCACTAAAATTCAAAATGAAAGCAAACCCTGCTAGAAAAATTGAAAAACAAGAACTCTTGGGATAAAGTAAAAATGTAATGGATAAAATTGTTATTGAGAAAGGAATTAATTTTAAAGAGTTGTCAACAAAATTTTTGGGATTGCCTCCACAAAAATAGGCGAGAGGATTTTTAATATGCCAATTTTATGTAAAAGTTGATAAAAATTCCTTTGAAAATGTGCCAAAGCATATAGTGTAAATTATAAACAGGGACAAAATCTTGATTAATTTATTGATGTTCAATCAAATCAAACTTACAATGGAGTGTTGCAATTCTTATAGGAATTGTACATCTAAATACACACATGGAAATATGTTGCACAGGTGCAACAATAAACTAATTTACATAAGCTTCCAAAAGTATACACGGGAAGCAAGTATAAAAAACATGCAGTTGCAACAATAATGCAACAAATAAATATATTAAATACATAACCATATAATAAATAATGTCATGTACCTAATTAAAATGAAAAATTATTATATATCCTAACATTCCCCCCTTAATTTTGCATTGCCTCAAGGATGAGGAGAGGAACTCTCTGAACAACTCAAATTTGTCACGTGTAAGTGACTTGGTGAAGATATTTGCTCGTTGTTTAGCTGTTGGACAAAACTGAAGTTGTATATTGTGTTTTAAGACATGCTCGCATATGAAATGTACATGTTGTACCTCAATGTGCTTTGTTCTTTCATGAAAAAATGGATTGCGAAACAAGTTTGAGAACACCTTCATTGTCTACATACATGGTGGTTGGTTTGTCCTGTGGTATTCCAAGTCCTTCAAGTATGCAACATAGCCATATCACTTCACAAACAACTTCACCTATAGAATGATACTCGGATTCTATGGAAGAATGAGAAATAAAGTGTTGTTTCTTGCTTCCCCATGATATTGGTCCAGATCCCATAAAGAACACAAACCATGAAGTGGATTTTCTATCATCAATGTTTCCTGCATGATTTGAATCCAATATCCTAACAAGAAGAAGTTTTCATTCTTCTTGTATTCTAGACCAAGATCCACTGTTCCCTTGAGATATCTCAAGATTTGCCTTGTTGCCTTCCAATGACAAAATTTGGGTTCTTGCATGAACTTGGATAGATAGCTCACTGTAAAGCTGATATCTAGTCTAGTGTAGGTCAGGTAAATGAGACTCCCAATCAACTACCGATAGAGAGTGACATTTACCGTAGGAGATGGATCTTGAGATAACTACAATCTGTTCTCCATAGGTGTAGTAATAGGTGTGCAATCCATCATCTTGAATTTCTTGAGCATTGTCTTGGTATATTTCAACTGAGAAACAAATATGTGATTCTCTTTTTGCCATACTTCCAATCCAAGACAATAATGCATCAACTCGAGATCTGTCATGTCGAATGATTGGTTAAGATCTTTCTTCATTACATCGATCATCCTCATTGAACTACTAGTGATGACTAGATCATCGACATAAACAACCACAATCACAATCTCCCCCTTGCTTTTTAAGGTAGAGATTGGGATCGTATGGATTTCTAACAAATCCATGTTGTATGAGATGCTCATCAATTTTGATGTACCAAGCCCGAGGTGCCTGTTTAAGGCCATACAAAGATTTCTAAGTCTGCATACCTTTTCTTCTTGACCAGTACAACATATCCCTCAGGTTGAGTCATATAGACTTCTTCTTGTAAATCTCCATTCAGAAAGGAACTTTTTACATCCATCTGATGGACTTTCCAACCAAATTGTGCAACTAGAGAAAAGATCATCCTAATCATTTTGATCTTAGTTGTGGGAGAAAATGTCTCCTCGTAGTCAATGCCTTCTTTTTGTACCCTTTGCTTACTAGTCTTGCTTTATACTTGTCTATGGTCCCATCTACTTTGTACTTTGTTTTGAATATCCATCTTGCATCCAATGGGTTTCTTCCTTGGTGGAAGATTGACAAGCTACCAAGTGTTGTTTTTCATCATTGAGTTATACTCAACATCCATGGCATATTTCCAAGATTTTGACTATAGGGATTCTGGACTATAGAGGGCTCATCAAATTCAATAACTCTACTCATCAAAGAAAAGTTTACTTCTTCTCTTGCTTTACTATGAGTCCATGGTCCAGTGGTGGATGTATCTAGTGGAGCATCCATTCTTGCATCTCGTAGCATGCTAGTATACCACTTGGGCATACACTTGAACTACTCCCATGGGTCATGGTTCTATATCATGATCATCACCATCATCCCCATCATCACTTTCATCATCTGTGGGAACATCAACTTCTGTTTTTACAACTGGTGAAAATATACATCAGGTGAGTCTGGAGGAGGAGTCTCTGCTTCCTTCTTCTCAAAAAACTCAACATCTCTCTTTGGTGTAGACTTTCCTAGTCTTAGGATCCATCAATATGTACCCAAGATTCTCTTCACTATACCCAATGAAGATGAGTTTTTGTGATTTCATATCCAATTTATTTATATTCTTCTTGGGTATGTGCATACTTGCTTTGCACCCAAATACTCTGAGGTGTGCAACAGATGGTTTCCTCTTTGACCATGCTTCATGTGGTGTTACTCCGTCAAGAGAAAATTATGGGCACTCTGTTCAACAAATACATTGTCTTTTATTCATTGCTTCTTCCCAAAATGTCTTTTCTAGTCTAAAAATCATCGATCATGCATCACACCATTTCCATGATAGTACGATTTCTTCTCTCAAAAACACCATTTTTCTGTTGTGGTGTGTGTGGAGGAGGCATTTGTCGATGAATCCCATGAGCTTATAGGTAGTCTTTGAACTCATCACTGAGTGAATTCCCCCTCGATTTGAGTGGAGAGTTTTGATGTGATGACCAATTTTGTTCTCAACAACCACTTTAAACTTCTTGAAGTTTTCAAAAGCTTCACTTTTCTTGTGAAGAAAAAAAAATCCACATTTTTCTTGAATAATCATCAACACAAAGCATGAAGTACTAAAATCCAAAATGACTCGGTTGCATCATAGACCACAAAGATCGGTATGAACCAGATCAAGCTTACCATGAGCTTGAAAAGTACTCTTCTGGAATGAAGCTTTGTGTTGTTTTCCTACTAGGTAGTGAGGACACTTGTTCTGTATCCTTCTAGAGAGATGGTAATCCTTTTACCATATTGTGTTGGTGAAGTGTTTTGAGATACTTGAAACTGATATGACCAAGTCTCTGATGCCACAATTATGCAGAGGTAGAGTTCTTAGCCACAAGTGCCTGATCATCTCTGGACAAAATCAAGCTGGAACATGCATCCCACATTGAGGCTTTTGCAACTATTTTCGAGCCTCGTGATTTGTCTCGAATTAAACACATTTTCTTGTCGAAATGACTATCAAAGTCAATTTTCAAGTTGTGATCTAGGATTTGACTGACTGACAACAGATTTTTAGTCAACCCAGGGACATATAATACATATGATAATCTATAGTTGCATGAACCAAGAGGTAGAGAAATGTTCCCAATCCCTAACTATGTATGAAGAATCATCACCTAACAAAACATGGTTTTTGAAGGCATGTCCCTCATTGAAGTAAACCAGTCTCTGTGGCCATTCATGTGTCGAGTGGCTCCCAAATCAACATACTAGACATCACTAGATGACGTGGAGGGTTCACTTGATCGAAGCAATGTACAAGTAGTCTTCAGTATCTAAATGTTCTTCTTGCTCAACAATATTTCCTTGTTGATGGGGTTTTCTTTTCCAGTTCCCCTTTTTCTGCCCTTGATTGTAGTTAGAGTGTCCCTTGTGAGATTGTTGGTGTTGAGGTCTAGAATTACTTGATGAACCTTTCTTATATGTATTATACCAACAATATTTCAATTCATGTCCTCTTTTGCAGATAGGACATTTCTTCTTTTGTTGTTTGTCCCCTTGTTGATGCTGATTCTGATTTTGGGACTTTTGATAGGAATTAGGTTTTCCTTTCCTTTTCCTTTCCATTTTTGATGAGAAGAAAGTGCCTTACCTCTTCATCATCTTTATTATACATATTTCCTCTTGTTGTAGTAGGTTTACCAACTTGTCAAAACTAACTGTCGTATCTGACAAGTTTAGTGTTGTCACAAAAATGTGGTATGAAGAAGGGAGGGATCTCAAAACAATGGGAACAAGAGCATCATCAGTGACCTCTCTCCTAGGGCTAGAAGTGAAGCCCTCAACTCTGCAACTCTTCTCAAGAAAGCTTCTATTTTTCATTTTGTTTAAACTTCAATGTGTGTAATTGACTCTACAAATTCAATATGACATTCTTGTTTTTGGCCTCATATACCGTGCTCAACTTATCCCATGCTTCTTTGGTTGTTTTGGCATCTTGAATGTGGGGTTGCACATCATCAGACACTCCAAACAAGATGATTATCTTGGCCTTCTAATCAGATTTATCAAATTGTCTTGTTGTGTTGTTGTATCAGTTGTTGATCTAGTTAAATACCATTCACAACAATCCAAATCTCTTCAAACTCAAGTTGTGTCTTGATTTTTGTCTTCCATGCTTGCATAGTTATTTCCTCTAAGTAGTTGTGAATCTGAAGAAAGAACTTGGGGGCATTGGTGCCCATTTTGCAGAATCAACTGACAAAGGGTAAGGCTCTTATCACTCTAGGTATATGGTCTCCCAATCTATATACCATCAGTCCGATATACCAAACCTTTCTATATATGTGCCCTTTCGATATACCCATCGGTACGTGGAAGAAGCTCACCCTTTCTATATACTTGGTAGTACGTGAAAGAGGCATTAATGTAAAAGAATTCGATACGTGGTACCAAGATAATATTGAAAGGGGTTTGTGTGATTATTGACACCGACTCAAAGAAATATCCTCATACGCGCACATAACTTTTCTATATACTCGATAATTTCTCATTCCAGATTTAAGTCAAGCAATCATTCACAAATGGATGGGAGGGCTCAAAGTGTGTGCATTGTGTCCTTATTACTCCTCGTCAATTTAAAGGGTTGATGCCCAGATGATGTTGTTGTAGCTATATTAGGCGTTAAGTGCAGTAGTAGTCATGATGACGACTTTACCCGTAAGCACTTCCCAGAGGCATTGTTTATACCAAACACTGCGAATGAGATCTAAAGATCTCATGAGTGATTTAGAACCAAATTTTAATATTTTTTAGTACAAATCTCTGCCATTTTATAGTAGTTACAATGGTTTGTGGTTGACTATGGACAACTCTAAAATTAGTACAATACACTGAAGTATACAATTACATTCAAAATTTTGAAAAATTGAATGGCAAGTAAAAAAATTTTGTTTTTCGGGGCCTTGGTGGCCTCCGGAGCTCAATACGACTCTCTGAGCAAAAAAACAAAAAAATGGCTCAAAATGAATTTTTTCGAAATACCCCTCCTTTGGAAAAATGTTGTTGAAAAATAAAAAATAAGCATAGTAGGAGAAATTTTTTTACCCTTTTTAGGGTTTTCTCACTATTTTTAGTGGGTTTGTTTAGTTAGCTAATGATTTAGTAGGTTTTTTAGCGGGGCTTAAAATTGGCGTTTTTCCAAATTCACTACTAAATCTAAAAATTTTTTTAAAAAAAAAAAAAAAGGCATGTTGGGGGTGGGGTTGACCCCAAACCTTACCCACCCAAAGCTTTCCACTTATCCAACCAGTGTTACCAACACTTTGCTAATGAAATGAAGCAATTTGTATCTAAACCATATCAAAATCAACTCACATGTTGAAATTTGACGATGGCTCGAGATGGATGATCCACGTGGTGGTTGAGATGGATGGTAGTTTTAGGGTTTATCTCATGCTTTATGAAAAAAAATGGATTTGAGCCTTGTTATCCACTTTATCTTATATCTTTTGGATTTGTTATTTTTATTTTTGTTTGTTTTGTTTCCATCGATTTTGATTTGTCACCTTTTTTTCTTTTGTTTCCAATGTTTGTGAGTATTGATTGCCATCGTGTTTATGAATGTGGAGTTTGGTTTCTGATTGTAGGGTTTGCATGTTTTCTCGGTCGAGGATTGCTTAAATTGTTCTCCAGATTAGATTGGTGGATTGATGCTATTGTTTATTTGAGTTGTCGTGATTTGTTTTTGATTTTTGTAACATGCAATCGATCAACTCTTTATATGCTTGATTTATTTTTTCTCAAATTTAAAGCTGGTACCCCTAGCTCAAAATGAGGAAATGGAGGACTGCACTTAGCTCAAGCTATAAACCTCGGTATGTAGTGTTTGGTCCATTCAAAATGGTTCGCTAACTTTTCCTATGGGAAACTTGATTCGGTGGGGTTTGCAATGTTAATGGTTGCCAATACATACAGAGATTGATGGTGTCGCCCAGTGTTGATGGAATGTGAACTTCAACTCATCTAAAACATTTTCCAATACATAGATTAATAATGAAAGAATGAACTTAACTTGGTTTAGTCAAATGCAAATCTCAATGGGTAACACCAATCAACTCGTTTAAGAACTCAAAAATAGCTAGACGATCAGGCTCCATTCACCTCCAAGGCCTCCATCTTCCTCCAAATTCTACTAACTATAATGCTAAACCAGACTATATTGCTCCTCTAAATTAGAGACAAAACCCTTAATGGGGAAAAAATATTATTTTATTATATTTTAATCTTATTTTATTATAAAATTTAAATACTTTAGAAGAAAATTTTCCTTGTGCATAGGGCACCAAGGAAAAAAATTCTTTTCTTTTACCTCGGAGAATGACAAGAGGGTTGTGGGGATGTAGGGATGTTCGGAAGTTACCGGAGGCAAACACAGGCTCTCCTGAGTGCAAAATTCTTCTCCAAAACTTTCTTCCTCTCTCCCTCTCTTCTCTACCTTCACAGAGCTTCATTCTTGCTCTCTAGTACCAAATGTAAATTATAAATAGGACGGAAGCCTAGTTAATTTATTGATGTTCAATCAAATCAAGCTTACAATGGAGTGCTATAATTTTATAGAATTGTACAACCGAATACACATACGAAAATATGTTGCAAGTGCAACAATAAACTAATTTACATAAGCTTCCAAAAGTATACATGGGAAGCCAAATTATAACAAACAAGTATAATAGTTGCAAAATAATGCAACAAATAAATAATACGAGAATAATATGTGGTTATTAAATACATAACCATATAATAAATAATGTCATATACCTAATTAAAATGAAAAAATTATATATATATGGAGCTTCACCTTCAAAGTAAGGACTATTGCATATAACAACTACAAGTGGTAATCCAATGCATTTTTCTCCGAGTTAAATCCTCAACAAACATTTCAGCCACACATTGAAAATCCAAGAGGAGAAGTTGAAATGAATCTATTATTATTATTATTATTATTATTATTATTAGAGGTTCTAGTGGTCTAAAGTACTAAGACAATCGATTATTCTAAAGAGGCCAATACATACAAATGAACTTCCTACTATCCAACAAGGACCCAAGAAGAGGTAAAATAATGACATAGATACAATTACTCTTCCATAAGTTATAATTTCCTCAAGGAAACTAATTACAGAAGGTGGTGCCACCCCTCAAAAAATTGATAATCCATAGGGAAATTATCCCCAAACTTCAATCACTCCTTATCCATTCAAGATTAAGTAATTTATTCCTATAAACACCTTAGGTTTTGATTAGAAAGTTGAGTTTGCCCATAAATAAGAAAGAGATAAAAGAAATAAAAAGAAAATGCTACAGGCTATTGTAACTTTAGATCCAGCCACAATGAGGGTATTTCCTACATATAACCTAGACACAAATACCATGGAATACATGTATGTTATGCCCAAAGTTGTAAAACTAGAGAATCAAATGGTTTCTAGTGACTATGATGTAACCTCCCTTCAAATGGATTTTACCGAATGAAACCTTGTGAAAAAATAAATGTATCAAAAAGGAAAAATGATGTGGTATACATAAAATTTCTAAAGGAAGAAAAAGAGAACAATAAGTTGAATAGTAAAATTCACAAGTTAGAGGCAAACCTGACGAATGAGAAAGTGAACAAAAAAGTGACACTTAAGAAGACATGTGAGTTGGAGAGGAGGATAAAATCATCTTCCTCTATGACTATAATTGTTGTGAATAAATAAGCATAAGTGGAATTGGAAGAAGTGAAGAAAAATTTAAAGGAAACGACAAGTAATAATAATAGATTAGAGCAAACATTGGGAGAATCACAAGAGGTTTTGAAGGAAGAGAAAGAAAAGGCCAAAAAATGGGAACATAGCCTAGAGGAAGAGAGAAAAATCAAGGAAAGATTGTAGAAGGAAGAGAGAAACAAAATGAAATATTACAACAGAGATGGCAAAAGCAAAAAAGGAAATATAGTCTTCCAACACCAAACTATCCAAATTTTATAAAAAGGCATTGATTAATATGACGGATAATGTTTGGGGGGAAATAAACTAAAAAATTGATGATTTGATTAGATTGTTTGAATTCATGGTTGATTTGCAGGGAATATCTAATAAGCTCCATGAATATGTAATTGGTAGTAGAAAAGTGATGGCTTTAAGAGAGGATACAACAAGGAAAATTTTAGAAGCTATCTACAAATTCAATAACACAAAATTGACATCTAGAGGAATTCAAAAATGGTTTGATGCCTCAAAAAAGGTATCATCTATCACTCATAAGTGTGTGATGCTAGGCGAAGCATAGAATTTGTTGAATAAGTTTCAAACAATGTTACAAGAGATGCATGGAAAGGTACATGATTTCACAAAGCTTGGTTTGCCAATGCCTTTTGACAAAACACACTAATTCATTAAGAAGGATGCATTCCAAAAGCATGAAAGAAAAAATGATGCAAGAGAAGAACCAAATTCTTGAGAAGGTAGATGAGACAAACTTATTTGGCTTTGTTAAATAATTGATAACCTTGTTAATAAGTTTGCATACAAAAATAAAGGAAAGATCCACTCTCAATTATGAATTGCTAACAAAGTTACATGTCAGTCACTCTAATTTATAACAAATTGTAATTCCTACGATGAAGAGTAGAGCATGTTACAGAAGATGATATAATTAAGAGTAATTTAATTTTGAAAATTGTTCCATTTGTTGCAATCTTCAATTTTTTCATACAAGGCATGTCTCAAGCAAGTTGAATGAGGAATAGTGTTATTTTTAAATTTTCATTTCAATACATAGTGGTTCACAAAACTGACAAACCTTTTATGTTAATGCTTTGTAATTGTAGGTGTATGAGAAACATAAGTGTTTTTTAATATATTATATGAACATCTATATCATGTGATATCCATCTCATAAGTGTTTTTTAAACAATGTATTTCTATTCTGAAGACAACAAATCAATGCAATGTATTTCAAGTTTCATTCAAAAGACTATAAATCGACACAATGTTTTAAAAAAATATAAAAAGAAAAAATATATTATTAGAAAAACATATTGAATATTTGAATATATTAATTATTATATGAACATCCATATCATGTGATATCCACAAACGAAAGCTTCCAATTTTATGGTGGATCATCTATATCATTTTCTTGACTTTGATCTCGACTCTCACTTCGTTAACGGTTAACTATTGCAATAGGGTTGTCTGTTGTATTTGTGCCATTGTTTTCATCCTCTCATTTCATTAATATACTTCCATACTTCGAGAGCAATCGTCATAGGCAAATTTATCCACTTTGTATCGTGATGTGTAAATTCTCAAACAATTTTCCAAATTTTTATCAATCTTTTTGCAATTTTGACTTTATAAAGGTCAAGACACTAAAATTCTATCATCTTCAAATAAACCCAAAATAATTATTTGACATAGCTTAGCCAATGAGAAAAAATCGGACATGGTTTGCTACTGAAGTAAGTACTTAAACCCATTTTTTCCACATCCAAACATTTGAATTGCTCATTCATTGTAAAGGAAAATTTATGGGATTGATTAATCAAACTTTCCTTGCTTAAAATACCTAGAATATTTGTTTTATTTATATTAAGAGGATTACAAAAATGTTGAATCAATGTATTCAATATCTTGTGGTAGTATTCCTACAAATAACTTTCATTTTAGATAGGATTCCAATAGGTGGGATTTACTAAAGCCATTGCTTCAAGTAAAACATCCCTACTAAATTGTTCCTTATTTCTTGTAGTATGGAAACTGCAATTTCTCTTAACCTTACCCTTGTTGATGATACAATGTTATCAAACAATGACCCTATGGCATTTACCTTTTGAACTTTACCAAACTACTACTTTTAACACGTGCATTGGTATCTCATATCCACGTATGAAACACATACATCCCCAAACAATTTGAACTTCAAAAAGATACTTGAATTTCCAATATTTATCAAATCATTCCAACCATCAAACTTTGGACCTGAAAAAGTAGATTCATTGACAAACAAATGTTCTATTGCTAGATAAACTCGTTTCCTCAAACTAGAAAATTCAGCAATATAGATAGTTCTTTCTTGGGATTTTTTAATTAAATGATGCATTTCATCCAACATGGGAAGGATACCACACAACATCAACAATGTATCTATATCATTCAAATGATGTATTAAATCTTGAGCCTTGTCCACTTCCATGTGATTCTACCACATTACTCCTAATAAGGATTGATACTCATTGTACACCCTATAAACTGGTTGATACAATGAGATCCACCTGGTGTCAACATATTTTAATAGTTTATGCCCATTTTTTATTTCTTCTAAAATGATTTGTAATTCCATGAACATTTTAGGACTACGAAAGAAATAATCATGCACCTCTCAAACAAGGTCTTTAACTTTTCCTATAGGTGTAAATACCTACACTATTTTGTAATCTAAATTCATTTTATGAGCCATACAATGAATGAAAATCATATATAGGCAATGAGATGTTTGGATTCTTACACACAAGCCATTATGATGACCTTGCATTATAGATGTCCTATTTAACCCGACACATCCTATCTTTTATGCAATTATAACATCATCTATGCCACCAATCTCCTTCAAACTTTTTATCACCAACTCACAAAGGTTTTCAGCATTGGAGTTATCTCTCATATTGTGAACGGAAAGTAAGTGAGGTTGTCTCACATGATTCTTAATAGTATACACATGCATACAGACCCAAGAAGTATTATTTACTTATGTAACCTCATTAATAGACAAAGATATATATCTTGCAGACTATAGTTTCTCTTTCAAGTCTTCTTTCTCAACCATAGCTATGCATTTTTCCCAATCCCAACCACTACTTTCAGACTAGTGAGAATGAGGAAAGTGTGGGACACCAATAAAATAAAACATCTTCTTTTGTTCAGAAAATCTATTATAGGACAACCTCTTTTCAGAATGTGAAAAATAGTAGCTAGCTGAACTATTTTACCTAAAAGACTGTTTTGAATGATCTTGTTGAATTGAAAGGTAAATTTCCCTCCATTTGTTGAAACTATTATTTCAATTCTCTTGTGCTCTTTAAATTATTTTTCATACCTAATATGTAAACAATCATATGTAATTTTTCATCTAGTAATATTCTTCTCAACGCCATCTACAATTTTCTTTTCATATATCTTTCCTGCAGCTTCTCAATAGTATCCAACTTAAGCTGCATTGTCTTGTCCCTACCTAATTTCTAGCTATAGATTGTACATTTGCATTCTTTGGGAGGTTCATCTTTATTCTCATTTTCAAAAGTTTAATAAATGGATACTTGGTGCAGTCTAGAATTTGTATTAAATGACCCCGATGCGCCACACATCACCCAAACCGAGCTCGAGTGCTCACCCGAAGTGCGCAAAGGCACCGTGTCCTTCTATAGAGTTTCTTGTATAGAATTTTAGCATGATGATGTTTAAACATATTGATTCATAACCAGTAATAAACAACCCACAATGCATAAACTAGATCTAGATCTTAGATTATATGAAAGATGAACTAAACAATGACTATAACAAGATTAATCATACAATAACCAGATTCAGTCATGTTCAACACCATTATCCACCAATATTATCCATTTCATAAATATTGTAAAAAATATAAGCTTCATACATTGTAAAATATCTCCATAAGTCATGCACGCATCAAAACCAATAGTATAACTCTACAATAATTCAAATATACACCCCTAAACTATGCAAATCCATACATACATATATATAAGGGTGGGGAATTTCCCTTCACCTCCCATGCACTTCTCAAAATAGGTCACATGCTAGTAATAACCATGTGCCTTTACAAAGGGATGCACAACATGCAAGTTTTCTAACAATAGATTTCCTATAGTTACCTCAAAGTAGAAATCCTATTATTAGCTTAAACTATGCATGACACTAATCTACCTCTTGTTCCCAAATTACCATTGCATGGATCGAAAGTCTTCATATCCATGTGTGCTCCACAAGCTATCTCCAAAATAGCCCTTATCCAAAAAATGGCTAAGTCCTGATCCTGGGCGCTTTAACCCTATCATAGTGCCGCACACTCTTTCAATGCCCTATCTTCGCATGCCTAATACTTAAACCATTTTTGTTTATTCAACATTACCCCAAACTAGAGTACATTACCACCCCGGTAATGGGTAACCTCATTATCACTCTAAAGAATAATTTATAAGTAAATGAAAGAATAAGGAATAAAAAGTATGATGAGTCATTTTATTTTGTACCCTTTCATCTTTTAACAAATTGAATCCAAGATATTCACTTTGTATTTCTCCATCAAATTTATACCAGTCCTTAAGCACCTTTGCATTGGTATTATCAAGAATATCTACAATAATGCCATCCAACTCATCCATAGTCATGTTTTTTCCCTCACTTTTCAAAACTATAAAGAGGTTGGCCATACCTGAGACCATCCCTTCCATGACATCCAATTTTATGGAAATGAGCTTCTCAATGCCCTTGATTTGATCCATATGCTATTTCCCTTGCAACATCCAACATGTCGCACTTTTTTCTACCAAGGTAACTTATTATGTGCACCCGAGTGTCTTATCCTTTGCTACCCGTAGAACTTCATTCTCCTTGTCCCTTGTCCCTACCCGAATTATGCTATTAGGCATTGCGCACATGGTCAAAATTGTATCAACCTTCTTCATTTCATCCTTCAAGGCTTGTAGAACTACCTTATAACCGGATATATTTTTGCAATTTAAACCTTGACCCTTGGTACTTCTTCCACCTCATATTTTTTTCTTGGGAGGTACGTTGGTCCTTCCTCTAGAAGTAAGTGAATTGTTGTGTGTAGATAGTGCGGTTTAGACTTGATGTCCCGAGTCACCTTTTCCTGAAACTCAGGCCTCTTCTTTAAAATTTCATCTGCAATTTGTTTCACCATATTTTTGATATTCGGGCCTTGGTGACTGCATTATCATGCTCTGAGTGAGGTGCTCTATTTCTGTCCTTGTCCTTCTTATCTTATAATAACAACTCGTATTTTTTTCCACCTTATCCATATTTCGCGCGTCTACTTATGTGGACACTTTAATTAAGGTGTTACCTACTTGTTTGTTTAAAAACCATGTTAGATTAATTGTCATATGGCGTGTATGAGGTGCCTTCCTCATCTTCTTTGAAGTGCACACCTCCTCGTAGACATCAAAATCAGGGTTATCCATGTGAGTCTGCATACTCTAAGATAGTTTCTTATGAGTACATGTGTTGTCCATTTTAAGGTCCATCTAATCCCAGCCATATCATTATTTGTTTGGAAGAGTACTCTAGAGGTGGGCATGAATAATTTTGGAAGGGTCATCCATATAACCCAAGTTCTGAGTACCTACTACTTCTTCCTCATCATGCATACCTATATGCTTGCCAAAATCCTCATGAGAAGACGCGCCCTCTTCTTACTACTACTTGCCATGCATCATGCTCTTGCTATGATATAGTGCCTCCAATATCCTGGTTCACTTCCTCTTCATATTATCCTTCATTCTGCATGGGCGTATGATGACTTCGTATCGCCACCCACCGCTTTTTGCTTCACTAAAGAGATCTTCATGAATACTCATGTTGGGGTCTATAGTCTCATAGACTACGTGCTTGCAATATCCTCATCATCCTACATTTCCACACTAGGGGTGGCCTCTTCTCTATTCCCACCCATACTTGGAGCTTCCTTCTCTTTCTGTGTGCTTGGTTGTGGGGAATCCTCCTCACTATCTTTACATGGAACATATTTCCTGCACTTTCTCCTTTCTTCCTCTTCATCCTTCACAAGAGTCACGCATGGTGATATCCTTACCGGATGTGAATATCTTGCACAAGAGTCTCTTGAAGTGTGCCTCTTCCGCAGAACCCTCCTGGTATGCACAAACTCGACATTATCTTCAGGTTCTTCCTAGTCTAGGACATTTTCTTGTCCTGTATGTATTGGGTCCTCTTGAGAATGTGGCATAGATGCAACATGCCTTAAAGTCCCTACTTGTGTTCCCCTTCTTTAGAGGTCCTGGAAGATCCATATCTCGTGTCCTTCACCACTTTTCCAACCTTGAACCTTGGCCTCAGGTATATATACACACGCACTAGTTCAATCTACCCCATGAACAAACTCTCTAGCATGATTTCCACATTATTAGACTCCATAGTTTCTACATAGGCCTCCTTACCTAACCATACATATGTTTTGTGTAAAATGTGAATGTACCTGTCTACCTTGTCTGTGTCAAACTAGAGCTGGTGCCCGTCATGGAATATGTTTACAGAGTCTTTAAAGTATCGTGTGGTAAATGCAAAGGGCAACTTACACCATGGGCTCTTTTCTCCAGACTTCATATGGAAGCACCCCAAGATGAAATGTTTGGTAGACTACAAACTCACCTCTCCGTCCAATACCTTTGGCAACTCACGTGGAATGCACCATTCTCCCTCAAATTCCCTACGCAGTCTCTAGAACCACTTGTCTAAGCGCTCCTTGTATGCATTGGAAATAGCCCCATGTAGCATGTACTTGGCATATCTCTTTGTTGGGGACTTATTCTCTAATGAAAACTCCTAGATGTTCTCCCTAGGTCTATCGGGTACTCCAATCTCACTAAACATAATCAATAATAGAATCGCGCCCTAGGTAATCTTCTCACCTTTATCTACTTGGATGCATGCCTCGTTTACCAAGATTTTTGCAATGTATCCGATGATGTTGTAGTATGTCTTGTTGACCATTTTGTGCGTTATATGCAACCAATGCATATTCACCTTGTTCCATCACTCAATGGCACCTAGCTTATTCCTCACTAAGCATGCCGTAACTCTGGTGGCCATGTCTGTGATATTGGTGACTTTGAAAGCTCAGGCCCCCATCTTATATTGATATAGGGCTGTTGTGGCATCAATGACCTCATCATTTGGTATGTCTCTAACAATCTCTAAGCCCAAGTCACACAACCCTGTCACCTTCCCAATCAACTTGGCAGTAATCCTCATTCTCCTACCCGTGAAGTAGAAAAATCTTCATGGATGCATGACATCAACCACTGGTACAACTACTCAGGATTTCCAAAGTAGGGAAAATCTAAAATTTGCATCATGCCCATGCTCTCAAGTAGTTTCTTCACCGAGGCATCTAAGAACCTAGTGTCGTCCACCGCTTACGGTTAGTCTTTCACGTAAACTTCTACCGTGACGTCCTTCATACATTTTTAGTGTGGTGGTTAATCTCTGAAACCCTACATTGTGTAATTTTTGTTGTCCATGGCCACCCCTCAATAAATTCTTCTGATATAACATCTCCACCAGCCACTCCTCTGTTAGATTGTCAACCTCCTTCTCCATTGCTGGAGCCCTCTGTGGTGCCATCACTCCTTTTGATTCTATGAATGTGAAATGAAAAACCTAGTTGACATATAATTGAAACCTAAGTCACCCTTCCATCATGCACAAGCACCGCTACTTGAATCCCACTTCTTTTCTTGGACACTCAACACCATGCTTCAAAATGTGACAGGTTCACTCGATCTACAGAGTGCTCTTTGTCTCCAGCTCTTCTTCACACTTCAAATTTTTTTTCTTCACATTTGCAATGTTACAAATGACATTGAAAATTCTGACTTTAAACCAAGTTAAAAAATTTCCCTTCATTAATTGCCCCACCTACCACCATACACGACATTAACTCTAAAATTTTGTAGCTCGGTCATAATTTTCAAAAGCGCCACTACATATCTATCACATATCTCTTCTATCTATGCTTCCTTATGCTAAAGTAGTTTATCTAATGTGACCAAATCATATGTAGTCTCTAATGCTGCAACATCCTTGATTTATACTGAGCACCCAATGCCTTATACATGGTCTTAATTTTTGAGCAATTCTTCAGAGTTCTCATTAATTTTGAAATCCTATTCCTTTTATGCTCACCCGTAAGTTTATTTCTTTTCCATACCTTCTTTATCCATTGCACACTAAGGGTATGTGCAGTCCTTTGCATATATAAACACTTCAAACCGTAATCAGCTTCTAGTGCGCAAATGTGCATATTACACAAAACATTGAACTAAATTGACAAAGCATAGCGATGAAAAAGGAAACACACTAAATAAAATACAGTAAGGGAAATCTAATATAAATGGAAATACTACCTTATTACAAATACCAAGAAGGCTTATTTATAGTAGCGCTTCAGCCTACTCTCATTGAAGTAACTATGTTCCATCAAGTGCCTCTAACTAGTAAGTGCCTAATTCAAGTATATGAGTGATAACATATGGTCCTAACCAATGCACCTTAAGCTTTCCTGGGTGGCACATAAAATTTGAATCATAAAGAAGTACCATCTACCCAACCTCAAGCTTCTTGTCCTTGATGTGTCTGTCGTGCCATGTTTTTGCCTAGCCTTTTCCTACTTCTGACTCTAATGTGCTATGGCACACCTCTCATCTAGTCTGTACCAACTTGTCAATTATTTCTTCCAATGCTTGCTCATTAGCTAGACCTCCCACATGTGCAATACACAAAGAAGGTAACATGAATTCCATGGGAAGAACTACTTTTATGCAAAACACCAACTAAAAGGGCATGGCCTTATTCAACATTTTGTAGGTTGTTTTATATGCCCAAAGTACTTGCATAAACTTTATCATCCCAATCTTTCCTTCCAACATCACAATTGTTTGTCAAGGTCTGGCTCAATATCTTGTTAAAGGCTTCAACAGTCCCATTTGCTTGAGGGTGATAGGGTGTGGTCTTTTGGTGCATGACCATAAATTCATCCAATAATATCTTGATTATCTCATTCAAGAAATGTGTGCCCCTATCACTTGTCAAACTCAATGGGCATCCATACCGTAAGGATATTTTCCCATAAAAACCTTGCTTTACTATAGCCGCCATACAATCCTTTGTAGGTGCTACTTCTACCCATCTTGTAAGATAATCTATACAAGTGATGATGTAGCATGATCCAGTTCTACGTGTGGTGGGGGAAATAGGACCTACAAAGTCTATTACTCATTTTTCAAAGGGTTTTGTGCTAGTGATAGGCCTTAATGAAATTTTATCTCTCTTCCTGTGTTTTCCAAGATGCCGACGGTGATCACATGCTTTACAATATTCTTTGCAATCTTTGTATAGGGTCTCCCACCATAAACCAACTAAAAGAATATTGCATGTGATGACATCCCCTATATAATGTCCACCGCAATACCGCCATAATCCTCCTTTATAATTGTTGTGCACTCATGATCTAGTACACACCGACACAATACGCCATATTGGCCCAAATAATATAAGTCACCATTGAGCAACATGAAATGTGCGAAACGAATTACAAGTTGTCTCTTTTCCAAGGCTTTCATGCCTTCGGCGCAATCCTTGTGTGTAAAAAGACAACAATATCCTCCAATTCCAAGGGCACGCAGTTTAGCCTGTAGAACTGTGCATCCGAAATTATATCTTCAATACTTTGTGTGTCCTCTCCTGATTGAATCCTTGATAAATGATCTAGGCCAAAATTAATTGTACTTGGCTTTACTACAATTGCGAAGTCAAACTCCTAGAATAATAAAACCCATCGGTATATGTGCCCCTATAAAACTGGATTTTCACCAAGTATTTCAATGCCATGTGATATGTAAAGAACACAAAAGGAATTGCTAGAAAGTATTATCTAAACTTATGAAAAACATAGATCATTGACAAAGGCTCACGCTTTATAGTTGTATAATTATGTTCTACAGAGTCAACTTTCTGCTAGAAAAGAAAATAGGATGATCTATAATACCTTCTCTCGGGATGAGCTAGCACTTTGCACTAATGACCATCCCAGAGAGGCATCCACATGTACATGAAAAGGTTGGTTCCATGAAGGAAAGTGCAAAATAGGCACCGTAGTAAGTCTATCCTTCATGCTTCAAATGCACATTGCTTTTGCAGCTTCCCCAATAGAATTTTCCTTTACCCTTTAATAAATCCTCTAAGGGCATGTCAATTTTAGCATATCCTTTGATAACTTTTCTATAATACAATATGTGGCCTAAGAATCCATGCACCTCACTCTGACTAGTAGGCTCCTCTAGGCCTAGGATGACTGCAACCTTTGCTGGATCTACTAACAAACCCTCCTTCTAGCGATGATATGCCCTAGCAGAGTTCCAAGAGGTGTAAAATACACACTTCTTAATATTTAAAGAGATGCTTAACTATCTACACCTCTCAAACATTAATCTCAAGTTGTCACAATGATCCTTGACAAGCCCATATATGGTCCAATCATCTAAGTAAACCTGTAAGATTTTGTGAATAAAATCTGGAATGCTTGAACAACGATGCACGAGAATACTACAGGCGCATTCTTTAGTCCAAATGGCATGACCGTGTATGCAAAAATTCCCCATTTTGTGGTGAAAGTTGTCTTCTATTGATCCTCTTTAGAAATTCTTACTTGATGATACCCAAAAAATCCATCTATAAAAGAGTCAATTTCTTACCCTATAACACCTTCCAATATTTCCTCGGTGAAAGGCATAGGAAAGGATCAATCACACATGCAACATTAAGCTACCTATAGTCCAAAAAATCCTTATTATTTCATCTTTATTTATGCTAATTACCATAGGGCTAACCCACTTTGATTCTTCTAGGAGCTCAATGATGTTAAATTTCAACATCTTGCCAATTTCTTCTTTAACTTTTATGTGCAGGTTAGGGTTCATCCTGTAAGGTCTCTTCCTAACCATACGCGCACCTTCCTTTAACTTAATCTTCATCTCACCCAAAGATTCATGCACTCCTTTCAACTCATGGTAGCCCCTAGGAAATAGATCATGGAAGTCACGTAGTAACTTAATTATCTTAGCCACTTCAAAATCAGACCAATAATCCCTAATGATGGCCTCTTTAGGTTCAACATGTGTTCCAATATTTACTTTCTTGGTCTTCATAGGTTCATGGTAGGTGCACGCCTTCTCATCCGCACTATCTAATACGTCACATGTACGCTTTGAATGATTAATGTCCAAATTATCAACCTCTTCATCATCCATCATGTAGACCATTTTTCCTTTCTCCTTCGCTAAATAGGTGTGCTCAAGAAGTTCCGCATCAGTCTCTTCCATTTCTTCCAAGTGCACTTCTAGGTTTGACTCACCAAGTAACTCATGAATGAGTTATTCAGATTTTGAACTATCCCCCATAGTCAAGTAATTCATAACCTATACCACCTCATTCATTGGAGGTTTAGTGGAGAACTAATCAAAATTCGGGTCATGCCTATAATCAAGTCTCACCAATTTCCAGTCTCTCTATTCAACTCTACATAAACATACCACATGCGCATGTAGCCACATAAGGTGAAATATAGCTTATGAACCCACAACAAAGGTGGTAAAGACTCCTTCCCCTCTAACTAGAGTCTTTCACACTACTGAACGTGGTGTTGAATAGGACCATTACCATGATATTCACAGATCTGAGTTGGTGCATTACTTCGGAGAAATTGGGATGATAGAAGCTGCTTCGCACGCAATGTTTTGGCTTTGCAGAATAGACTTGCTTCTATCCTATCATTCCTTTGAGAAACAGATAAGGGTTAGGGCTAGGAGGAATACCTGTTAGATGTTGAGATGGTGTGCGCGTACCGTAGAGAGAGATCAGGTCGACTGCGAAGAACTCCTTTTTGTCTTGGAAGGACTACCTGCAAGTAAGAATACAAGACCACCAGATTTTAATTAGACAACAAATGAGGGATCTGCCTTAGGCCCAGGAAATATAAAAACTTCCTTTCGAAGGTGGTCAGTTCCCCTTTTAATATGATTTAACACAAATGATAATATAGAAAGCTATTGCAAAATCATGATTTAGGTATCTCGTTACAAAGCAATAGAAACTAAACTATCAATAATAAAGCGTCACGTTGTTTGTTCGGTTACTGGTCGTTGATACGTTCAAGTTGAGTTATAGGGATAAACCAGACTGGATTTGGGGTTATTAGGTGGCAAATAGGCAAGCAAAAGGTTTTGGAGTATAAGTCACAGTGACCGACGGCGGTCACTGGGTAACCGACCGCGGTTAGATAACCGCTGCCGGTAGAGGATAAACGATACCGGTAGGGTCAGCAATCTAAGTGCTTCTGGATAGAAGTTGGTTGCAAGGTGATTGTGGGGTTATTAGGATTGGTGGATGGCTGAGGGGAATGATGGGAGGATAGGGAAGACTCAGAGTGTGGTAAAATGGCCTTCTGGGCAATATCAGGATGTATGGGTGAAGGTTAAGTGCAGTATGTTGCTGGTAGTAGATCTAGGAATAAACTTATGATTACTATTAATCAACAGTTCAAGAAAATGGTGCTTAGAAACATATATAAAACACTACTCACTAGTCCCTGATGCAGATGCAGGTTTCAGGACTGTGATGATGAAGACAGGACCCAAGTTGGATGATCTGACAATCCAAGATGAGTTATCTCCTCTTCTGATGCTCGGATGAGTGTTACTTGGGCTCACAGGTTCTGGTTCATTCGCATTGCGATCTTGGGCTTGATGTCCTTCTCTGCAAACTCTTCTGTTTTCTTCACTTGTCTCTCGCCACCGACCAAGCAAAATCTGGATTCTTTCGATGATTTCTCCTTCTCCCGATCAAATGAAAATCCGATCCTTTGTTTTTGGTTGGAAGTGGTCATTTACGGGGAACCGATGGCGGTTACGCAACCGACGGCGGTCGAGTAGGAACCGGTATCGGTCAGGTCAAAGCGGGCTATTTTTGGTAAAATAGCCAGCTTTCCCTCCTTTTCTTCCGAGGGATTGGTAGCGGGCTTGGTCAAGTCATTATGAAGTTGGTTTTAGGTGTGGATGAGGAGTAATTAGTCATAGGTGTGGAATTGGACCAAGTTATAGGTCTTAATTAGGTTAGTTTAGGGTTAAGACTAGGTCATGATGAGGTGGCGACACAAGGTGGCAGGTATGGCGATGTGGATTTATTAATTATAAGGTAATTAATAAATAATTGTGTAAGGTTTAGGTGATGAGGTTAGGTTGCGAAATGAGATGCGAGGCACAGGGGGTCGTAAGACACAAATTTGGTGTCTAAAGACGCTCCTATTTATTTGGATCTCATGTCCTTGCCTTGTTGCCTTGGTTTTTCTTGGATTGTGGCACACCTATTTGCAGCAGTTGATCAAATTATGTTTGGTGTTTGTTTTTCAATTTTCAACATCACTCCATTGTGATCTCCTTGCATGGAGCTATGTCTACAGTGAAGTCCAAGTGTCTATTGTTTTTGAGTTATATGATCAAGTAGTTTATTCGGACCATAGTGTGCACCGCACTTCTAAAGCATTGTACAAGTTTTGGAGTGGAGCTTGAGGATATCTTGCGGTAGGATTTTTCTCTCTACTTTGTTATTACTTGGTTTTGGGTACCTTGCGGTGTCCATTTTTCCCAGTTGTTATACGTGGATACCTCATCGGGCTTGTTGTTGCTAGGACCCACCTTATTTTCCAACCACCTAAGCTATGCTTACGGGAGGGTGTTAATGTAGGTTATTATTTATCCTTTTATTTATTTATTAGGATAATTTTTACACTTGTGTTAGCCCTACACTTATTGGGCTAGCTTGCTTAGGTGTACTAGTTGTGTGGAGTTAGCTTCTCAATTATGTCGAGTTAGCTTACTAGTCTTTTGGAGTTAACTTAACTACCAGTATCAGTTAGTGAGAGTTCTTCACCATTGATTTAGGTAGTAGTTGCACTTCCCTCCTCCTATATGTACATCTTTCTTATTGAATAATTCAAGTCATTCTATTGTAATGTATTGAGCATTATGGATTATGATGGATTTACATATATGGTATTTTAGCTCTTCTATTTTTGCAAATCTAATGTGGTGTGCTATTATCATATGAGATTACGGCTTGGAAGAATCTTCTTATCGTTCCTTTCAGATTGAGCACAATGAGACTATCATATGATAACTCCAGAATCTCCACACATACATTGACTAGTGCCTTATCCATTGGGCCTTGCATAATACACACCACTTGCAAGAGATAGCTACAAAGGAACAACACACAACTAAAAGAAAACATGCCAAAAAAAAAAAGTAAAACATCATAAAAAAAGGGAAAGGGGAAACAAACCTAAATTACCTATAGTCCAAGGTAGGGGAAAACCCTCTTTTACCATAAAGTTCTTCTATTATAAGAGGTTACCTTTGAGTGGGAAACATTGAGTGATGTTGTTCTGTGAAGACATTGACCGGTTTGAGAAAGTAGCCTCATCTCCTTGACTGTTTATGAAAGCCAGGTACTTTCATTATTTCCTGTCTACTTGGTAGGAGTGAGTCTACATGAGATTCTTGATGCTCAAGTGCCTTCACTTAGAAATTCCATTTCCTTCATTCCCTTTGAAATCGGTTTCATAGTGTCAGTTGCATTCTGCACTTATACACATAGTTGATTCTTCATTGAGCATCCCATCGCTTCCCAAGGATGATTTTTGTTCCAATTGTTTGAATATTCTCGAGTTATTTTCTTTCCCAGGTCTATGCTCATTGATCTCTTTTCCATGAGAAACATCAAACTTATCTTTTATCTCTACTCCACTATGAGGTGCTTGAAGATTGAATGGAGGATTATAATTAACCTCATACTTGTCTTGTATGGCCATGGTGTGAGCTAAGAGATCGAGAATTATCTTAGGATATTCCACACTTTCTACTACATCCAAGATTTCTTACATGGAGTTCTCTTTTGTTACTTCTTGTGGTTCATCTTTGTATTTCCTTGAAGAATCTTCATTTTGAAGCTCAAGGAAACTATCTGGATGGATTAATTTTGATTCCATGAAACTTATTACATTCCACTACTTCTTTCTCAAGGGGATCTTCACCTTCCATGACTTCAACGCCATCTATTTCAGATTTTTCATTATGGAAAGAGTCTTCTTCTTCAAATGGGAAAGAAAATACCTCCATTCTCATCATTGTATCCATCAACTATTGGCTCAAGAGAGACATCAGATTTCTAATCTTTCTTTACTTCAACATGGCCAATCTTCACATTGGTTGAGGCTTCCAAATCAGATTCACACTTGTCTTACAGATTCATGGATTTCATTAGGAGTTCAAAACTAAGCTCAAGATCTTCTGTTTCTTCCGCGCTCTAAGCATTTCTTATACAGACAACTTTTTCAACCCTTTCATGGGCTCATCACAAGCTGGTATTGTCCCTCCAAGAATGGCATGGCTGATATCATCTTCATCTCCAAATAGGAATGAGAACATATCCTCTTTGTGGATAAGTGTATAAGCTGGTTTCTCCATTTGAGATTCGTCAAGAACCATATCATCTTCTTCATGGTTTGCGTTGTCTAGAAATTTGGGGCTGCAATATTTTAACTCGAATCTCCTTAATGCTTCTTCAAGGTCGATACCTCTCTGCGGGAAGGAATTTTTGGCCCTATAAAGATGGGAACATCCTCTTCTTCTTTAGTAATTATGAAAAGAATCATCCTCATTATATCTTGATACAAGATATTGGTTCTGACTTCTAGAATTTCACACCGTTGTGTACCTCATATTTTTTTTTGGGAATTTTTTTTCCATGTCTCCCTTCACCGGTATGGTTGTAGAAGACCAATTCATTTGAATTTTCCTCCCAATTCTAGACGAAGCTTCAAATCAACATCATTCTAAATGAAGTTGGAATGTCTGGTACCAAAATCATTCATGAAGCCTTTTTGTCTAGAAATTTGGCAAGAGTCACATTTGCATCTTTGACCTTCCCTACAAGTGGGACCTATTTTGACTCCAGGGAGTAACAAGAGCCACCGAGTAGAGTCATGGTGAGTTTGAGATCCTTAGTGACCTTTACAGGCATTATATTGTTGGAGGTGTCAAAATATATTATACAGTTGTTCAATACATAATCTCCAAAAAGAAGAGAGACATAGAAAGGTTCAACCTTATCAGTCTTGGATGCACTCAATGAAAGCATGTTATATGATGGAGGTGTAGGTGGGTTTGGTAATATTCCTTTAGAACTAAGAGCTATAACATTGGGTGTTAAAATACCACTCCTAATGTATTGAAAAAATATCTTGAACTCTGTTTGATGCGAGTCCACAAATATTCAATTTCAGTAATTTGTACCTTAGCTTTGTTCGCATATTCTACAAAGTCAAAGGGAGTAGATGTGGACAAGGGGAATGAAGGGACTGATTTTGGATTTGGGGTAGGTTTGGAAGTAGGGTTTGATGCTTTGGGAATGGAGGTTATTTTGAACGGAAAAATAGGAAATTTTGAAGTGCTAGTTTTAATAGGAGTAGATTTAGATTTAGAATTCGAAGAGGAATCATACGATTTACTTGGAATTGTGGGAGCCTTCTTACTTATTATAGGAAAAGGCTTCAACAATGCAGACTCCATGGAAGGAGGAAGTTGAGATCCTTGAATGATTATTTTTTTGGGGGATTTTCCATAGGATGATCATCTGTCTTATTTTTCTTTAAAGCGGTGGAGGAGATTCTCCTTTCTAAGAATGAGAACAAGTGGATATCACACATGATAAACTGGGTGCATCTTCTTCGTCTTCTTCATCACCTCTATAATACTTATAGAATCTAATTTATGTATCATTCTCATGCTCATAAACTTCTAGGAGATCATCACATTCAATTTGTTGTTCAAGCTCTTATTCACTCTCCCAAATCCTGTAATTTTGTTCATGGGTGGGGCCTCTAAGGAAAGCCTTTGGGGTGTTCCTGCAAAATTTATTTGTGTTGTTTCTTTAAGAAGACACTCATTCAAAAATTCCCTCTTCAAAGATACCATTTTATTTTCCAATTTTTACAATGATGGATTGGTTCTCTCATCTCCATGATGTTGGTCCTGCCCTTTGATGGATTCTTGATCTTTCTGAGAGAGATGAGATCTTCATCAAGTTCAATGGAAATCCTTTGTGCTTCTACAATGATCCTTGGTTGAAATATTCGTAAGAAAAATCCTACCTCTGGTTATTGAGCATTGATGAAGAATCTATTGATATTGTTTTTAGATGGCGAATCTTCTTCCCCTATCCTATGAAGAAACAATTAAAAAAGAGCCGAAAGTCTCTCATAGTTTCACTTTCTTCTTTCTTCATTTTATCCAACTCGCACCAAGTGGTCTTGAAAGTCTTCAGTTGATTTAAATATTTCCTCGAAGGTAGTATTAATTTCATTCCAACTAGTGATGGATTGGGTAGGTAGGAGGTAGAACAATTCTACTAATTTTTCTTAGATGGATTCCACGAACAACGTTATGGAAATGTCTTCATGTTTGACTCCCGAATCACGTATGATGTGGTGAAAGCGAGGGACGTGTTCTTCAGGAATTTGTGTGCCATCACCTTTGAACTTTGGAAAGTGTTTGCGGAGCTGTTGGTAGATCATGAAGAGGTGATTCAAGATCGATCGGGCCTATATTTATTCCCCATGGAATAATGGGTTGAGGTATTTTTTCTTTGTATACCATTGTTGTTTTTGTTTATGCTCTTGCTTTTACAAATTGTTTTTCAAATTCTTCTTCTTCTGGGAACTCAATACTCAATGGTGGTTGAAAAGTGGGAAAATTTGAAGGGGGAGTATCAATGGGAGTTTGGATAGGATTTCTAGGTGAACTATTTGATGACCCATATGGGGATGAGGCTTGAGAAAATTATTAAGGATTGTCTCTAACTCGTCCTTGCTGATTTTGCAAAGCCTCGAAAGTGGGGTCGACAATTCCTCTCGATCTATTTAACCTAGTGATGTCCTTTCAGCCAGCATTTGGAAATTATTGTGGTGGGAATACAAAAAGACACTATGAAATATGAAAGGTCACGAGTAGGAATTTGATAGTGTATCTTTTAGCAATGGATTTTCATGAACTAATTTTTGCATTTTTTTCAATATTTGATTTTTTTGAATTTTTGGACCTTGCGGTTGTATTTTGGGTGCAGGTGTTGTTAAATCTGTCCCATGGTGGGTGCTAAATAGTTTTGGTGAGAAAATTTTTTCAGGGGAAAATTAGTGGTTATCTTACCAACAAATGCTGGGACTCTAGGTCCCCCGATGTTGGTGTGCAACTCCACTTATTATGCGTGCATGAAATAAAAATAATTGGTGGCCTGATGGTTAGGGATCCAACAAGGGCACTCCACTGACCCTATGGAAAAACCTTGCGGTTACACTGCAAGAGAGGAATTTTCTATGGAGAGTGGGAAGGGAGTGAGAAAAAGAGAGGGGGATTAATGTTGCAGGTAGAAAATCGATTCCTACAACCGTTAACCAGAAAATTCCAACACACATATACTTAGAAGAAAACAATTTTGCAAGTGGCAATAAGATGAGTTAAGATTGAGAACTCAAAGTTTCTAAAACCTCCTCATAAAAAAGGCATGAAACTCCTTCTTTCTTTATTGATGCTTTGAAAAATTTATGAATAGTTAGAAGTAGAAGAGAATAGGGAAAGGAATTAGAAGAAATAGCTATCTCCTTTGTTTCTTCACAAGTAGTGATCTCTCATGAGTAGACAAAATTGAAAACCCTTAAGAATAAGGTGGCATTACATTATATAGAATCAAAATGAATCTTCATCTACCCCCCATGGTGACATTTCATTTGTCTTTTCCATTCATGAATTTTGGCATTCTTAAATAACATTAAGTCCCCTTTTATAAAATAAGGCAACTTATTACATTTTAGACTATAGTCACTTTAATGAATAAGAAAAATGTCATGATTTCTCACAATGAAGAATTAGAAAGAAGGGGAGAGAAGAGGAGAAATAATGAAGGAGGAGAGAAAGGAATAAATGATCCAAAACATGGTTATGGATACCTCTCTACCTTCAATTAAGATCTTGTCGATGACGATCACAACCTCTCGTATGATCCATGGACACCTTGAACCACATAATGAGTGCTCGAAACACCGTTATGAGAGATTTACCGATGCGAACTTGAGATGAACACATACAATACCCACGATGACCCTATTTGAAAATTTCTTGGTGAAATCCTTGACCCATTGAAATCGCTCTAACCAACCCACTTTGAATCACCCAACTCCTTGAGTGAAGAAGATGAATTCACATGCTTTGCATCTTGCAATTCCCTATTTTACCTCTTGTATACCATTACACACAATATGATGCTTCCAGGACCTCTGTCAAGTTATCATTCCTTTTTTTGACCCATGAAACCATCTTACAACCTCATGCAATGTCTAAAAAATAGAAATATGAGTCATAATGAGGCCATCCACAAATTTTCGCCCTCAACACTAAAAATTTCTATTTTTAGAATATGAGACAATGGCCTGCCATTTTGGGACATATCGCCACAGATCTCCCCATTTTCACCTTCTGAACCTTCTATCATATTCCATACTTTTCCATCACCGAGGAATTGCTATTTTGAGCATATTTCTATTTTTAGCAGGTTTTCCATTTAAAGACCTACTATTTTGAGAAAAAGCCATTTTCTACCGTGCAATCCATTGTACACCTTTTCTGATTGTCCTGAGTGATCAAACTTGTAATTAAAGAAGAATTTCCATTTATAGCATGTGTGGAAGCATATAATATGATATTTTAAGTAAATGAAAAAAAAACCTTGGTTTACAATGTGAACAACATTTTTGGATTGGATTCTTTGTTGTGATCACGTGATCCAAATTTCACTGTATTTTTCTCACTAGAAAGCTTAGAATTATAAATGAAATTTTTGCCTAACGCGGGTTTTAGGCACGGAGCTACTAGGGAAACTATTAATGGAGTTGTGGAGATTTTTTTTCAGGTTTTTATTTCATCTCTCGATCGTAAAAAAAACATTTCCATTGGGATAGGTTTTTTATCAAGAGTTTTTGTCACAATTCCACCTTTCATCCGATACCCGATCGATGGGAAATCTTATGAATAGAAGCTAGGGCACAAAATGGATTTTTCATTATAGAAAATAAACCAAGGAATCATTTGATATTCTATGAATTTCTTATTGACGACCTCTAAAAATTATATATTATGCAAAAGGTTTAATATTAATCCATGCTTTGGATCATGAGATATGAACATTTCTTCGATTTCACCAACAAGGGTTTCTGATAACACTCGGGCATGGTTTTGGCTTGAAATTTTCTCTTCTCTTGATGTAGCAAAGTGAGGAATGATGGATAGATGATGGTGAGAATGTTATGGAAGATATCGATGCGAAGCAATGGAGGAGAGGAAGTATTTATGGTGGTTGAAGATTTCCTATGTGTGCATGAAGGGAAAAAGAGAAGTAGCCATGATGCACGACAATTAGAAAATTTATATAAATTTTATGATTTGGAATGTGTCACACTTTATTTCACCTATTGCACCAAATATTTGGTGGAATTGGTGTAAAAAAGTGTGCCCCATTCCCATTGGGCTACTTCAGGCGGATTCCGGTTGGATGGAGCGAGGGCTAGGAAAGTGTGCACATGGGATTAGATTGCGAAAAGGGCCTTATAGGAGGTCACATTGAGGTTTAGGGACCTAAATTGAAGGGTGGAGAATTTTCTATCACCTATTGCACCAAATATTTGGTGCACTTGGTGAAAAAATGCACGCCACATTCTGATTGGTCCAAAATTTTACCAAAAAATGGCTAACTCCACCCCGTGAAGAAACTTGTTGGGCACATAACGCGAGCTACCAGGCTTGTTGTTTGGTGCTTCCATACATGAATTTTCATGGAAAACTAATTTTTAACCTAATGGAGATAGTCGATATCTTGATTCAGCCTAAAAGTTCCTCAAATTTCCCCATTGTGATCACGAATTTCAGTTGTTCATGTGAAAAAGAGCTCCCATGAAAATCACAAAGGGTTTGTGAAAAATATGATGATTACACATTGTATATGATTATCTTATATTTCCAATGAGCATTATTTTTCTCCTAAATCCTTACAGAGCTCTCAAATCTTCTGCCAAAGATTAGGTACTTATTTTGACTACATTCTCCCTGGGGGATGAGACTGGGTCACATGGGGGACCAAGGGACTAAATGGGAGGGTCATGGAGTTTTATGTGCTAACTATCTCAAATATTTTTAAACATGGGACACAAAAATGCAACCTCACCTTGATTGAATAGAACCATGGCTCAAAAATGGATCTTGGGGATTATTTGGCGAGAAGGATTTGAACTATGTTCATGTAGAGGTTACATGGGAAAAATAGGTTAGCGGTGAATTTTATTGCACCTATTACACTAAAACGTTGGTGTAATTGGTGAAAAAAAGTGTGCCACATTCTGATTGGCTGGGTTTTAGACTTAGAAAATGGCTAACTATTGGAGACTGTGCTCTAGAGAGTAACTTGTTGGGACCATAACTTGAGTTCCGGAGGAGTTTTTTGATGAAATTTTATATGATATTGACTATAGATATAATTATGAGTCCAATGGTTTTTTTAGAGATTTATTCTACCATTTACCCCTTTAAATTAAGGATTTGTGTTTTGGCTCTAAGGCTGTGCATGAGAAAAACTTGATGGGGACATAGTGCGCCAAGGTGTTGTGAAGAATCTGATTCCACCATCTTGTAGAGATATGAATTAAATTTCCAATGATATATTTTTTGAATCTTAACTCTTCTAGAGCTCCCAGGATCACCTCCTGAAGCTCGGGAGTTGTTTTTTCTCATGCTTGCGCGCTTAAGCCTCTAAGACTCACTTTTGCTGAACTTGCTCCAAAACTTGTGAAACCTTCCAAAACTTGTAGAACTGATTGAAAAATTTTCTTGGATCTATACTATTCCTTCTTGATGGGTTTTGGATCTCCGTTCTACTCGAGGGGTGTACGCCGACCTTGAGAAGTCTTGAGAACAACCCTTCCCAAGCTTGTTGAGAAGCTTGTCTTGGTAGATTTGACTTGGGAAGAATATGGAATGAATGGATATCCCTAAATCACCTAAACAAAACTGAAATGACAACTCAAACCACTTCGAGAGAATGGATAAGAGTGACTCAGGGATTAGGGTGATAGGAAGGAGGGCCTAGAATGTTCTTTAGGTAAAATTTACTAGTAGGGTATGGTCACATGATCAAAATTGTGAATTTACTTGTTGCCAATTTCAAGTATGCCAATACTTATAAGAAAGTGAATATTGGGAAACAAGAAGAATGAAAGATGTGAACGAGGATGTTTCAAATGAATCATGGGCCCAGATGGATCATATTTTCAACCATCTCCTAGAGGCACAACATGAAGATTCTTCCAATAAGGATGAATATGAATCTATGGAAAACTCGGAAGAACCATCGGTACAAGACATCTTGAAGGCTGTAAAAGAAACTGAATATCCTCAAATCAGTCTTGAACTCACCAATGTTTGATACTGAGACAAAGCCAATGAATGAACTGGATGACTTCCCTAATGCCTTGGTTGATGAGAATGGATGTGAAAGCATGAAATTTCCTTTCACTCATTGTGAAGAGGTTCATGAGTGCAAATGAAGGAAGATTATCGAATATTATTTGAAAATTCTTAATCTTGAAGACAACGTCCTTGTAATGGAGGATGATGATAAGGAAAATGTTAAGTTGATTTGCATTGAAGAGAATTGTTCCAGGAAACAAAAGTGGGACATCTAAAGAAGTTGTTGAAAGGGAAGAAAATTAGTTTGTTCTCTCTCCTTTCAAGGGCCTTCCTAATGTAGGAGATGATTTAAAGTGGAAATTCAAAGAGGACAGATATTTTCCCACTCTTGAAGACATAGAAGAACGGTGTCTCATGATCACAGGGATTCAAGTGGAAGCATCAAGGTACAAGATATCGAGAAGATAAGGAAGCACTCACTATATAAAAGAGTTTTCACGATGCAACATGAGTATGAAGATGGAATTATGGTCAACCTTCTTCTTCTTAAGCCATGCAAAGGCATCACCAAAGCATGGTTTGATCAGATAATAGTTTATGCGCTTCAAGACTTAAATCTGTTGTTTCATGATGGCATGTACATCTCTCAACCCATATTTAGGTATGTGTATATTATTTCCCCACCTCTTTAAATATCCCTCCCCTATAACATAGTCTCCTCTTTTCCGTTGTGTGTTAATTCCCCTTCCGTTGGCGTGTTTGTGTTTTTATGTGTGTGTGTGTGTTCAATAAAGAATGTTGTGTAGTATATCTTTTTGATGACTCAAAATCCTAAAGGATAAGGAACTGACATGTAAATTGAAATTGAGATTTGGTATTTCTCATGTTATGACCTTGTTGTGTTTGATCCACAACATGTCCCCAAGCTAGAGCCGGTTGTTGTCATGCAAATGCACAACAAGAAAATTCCCATATTTCAAGCATGTCAACCATACCCTACCAGAAAATTTTTACTCAAAGGTCATTCTAAGACATCCTTCATATCACCCTAGTTCATGAGTTAGTATACCCTTAGGTGATTTAGGGATATCCAATCAGTTCAAAATATTTAAGATAAAGATCCATCAAGATAACTTTAAAAGGGGCTCGGGAAAGGTCATTTCCCAATCTTATCAAAGTTGGTGCGCACCCCTTGGATCGGAATGAAAGGTATAAATTCATCACGGAGATGTAAATGAGGGCTAAGAGCATTCTAAAATAAATTTTAGAATGTTTTGGAAAGTTTCAAAAGTTTTGGAGAAGTTAAGTAAGGGTGAATTTAGGAGGCCTAAGCAATGCACGAGCCAAAAACATTACCAAGCTTCGGGAAGCAATTATAGAAAATTCAGAAGGAGTTTAGAGTCAAAAAGATATATCCTAGGAAAGGTTATTCGAGCTATACAAGATGGTGAAATAAAATTCTTTACAACACCTTGGTGTAATAGGTCCCCATTCAATTTTTCTCATGCATATCCTTGGAACAAGATTTTTTTTTTTTTTTTTAGGTATTAGATGGATGAATAAGAATATGCAACCACCACCATTAGATTAAGAAGAAAATTTTGAGTCAAGATCGTATAAAATTACATCAAAAAACTCCATAAGAAGCTCAAGATATGATCTAGATGAGTTGCTCTCTAAGGTGAATCTCCAATAGTTATCCAATTTTTGAGTCAAAAACCTAGACAATCAGAATATGGCACACTTTTTTTGCACCAAGTGCACAAAATAATTGGTGCAATAGGTACAATAAAATGTGTCCCTACCAAATTTGAGCTCCTGGACCCTCAGTGACCAATTTTAAGCTCCCGCTTGTCACAAATAAGCCCTCTAAGATCCATTCCCACCTCTCACTCCGACCAATCACACTTTGCCACATGGAAAAATCAAAATAGGGAGAATTTGTTTGTACCAAGTACAAGAAATATTGGTGTAAGAGGTACAAGAAAATGTTCCCCCATCCTTGTTATCCCTCGCTTCATCATGTCCCAAGAAGAGTAAAAGGTGTTATTTCTAAGCCCCCGACTCAAGCCCAACTACTAATCAAGTGACGCCAAGTGGACCAATAGGGTGAGGGTGTACGTTTTTACACCAATTGCACCAAATATTTGGTACAATAGGTTCAAGAAAGTGTGACACATTCCAAATTATTAAAATTTTGTAAAGTTTTTAAATGTCGCATTGTCACTCGCTTCTTACTTAACGCATGCACTGCTTTTCCTTTAGCTACTAGATTATCTCTCAAATCTTCCAATGCCATTGCTGAAAAACCTTCTACAGAACCTCCACCTCCTTAAAAATTTATTAAGTAAATAAATAGAGGATTTATCAAGAAAAAAACAAGAGTATGAGTCAAGTTAGAAACCCCAGGGGCATGAAAACGAGAAATTGCTCATATCTCCCAAACTGTGCATCAGATCCCCATGAAATTTTGAGAAAATGTTCCTCATTTAAATGCATTGAAGCTGGAAAAACTAAAACTTGGAAGGTGGCCATGATTTCTAATGGAAGCAATCTGATTTTTTTCCCTAAGTTGATTCTTCTTTATTTTCCATCAATTCGGGGAGTAGCTTGACTTGAAAATCCGAATAGAGACTGAAGAGAAAAAACCTAGAAGGAATCTAAATTTTTTTCATCAATATAACACTACAAAGTTCAGATTCTAAAAATAGAAAGTGATACTGGTTCAAACTTTCCATTTTTAGTAAGTTTCTGAAAAGAAAAACTCCTCGAGAAGAACAGGTACTGCAAATCATTCAAATCAAAAACTAGGGCATGTGGGTCGAAAAAAGAAAAAAAGAAACTTTCCAAAAATAAAAAGTTCTTCAGATTGACCCCCAAGGTGCCTATGGTAGATTTGTAGCATGAAGGAAACACCTCATATAAATTAATAAACCAAAAAATAACCTTCCCGAAATAGCATCCCCTGGGTCTTAATTTCCAAAAATAGTAGTTTTTGGTATTAGTTGCAGAAACTTGTTGTCACCTCCATAACAACATATTTCTATGCTTTTTTCCACCATGAATCTCAAGTTTTCTAGTTATGATCACCTAATTTCCCCTTGGTGTTTTGGTTCAAGATGAGCTTAGTCAACGAGCCTCATTGAGTTGGAAGAGCTGGTTAAGTGGGCCAAGGAGAGTTGGTTGGATTGAGCTTCTCAGAAAAGAAGAAGTAATCCATAGTAGTATCCTCCTCTACACAAACATATGATTATGTATTCTCAAGGTGATCAAGAGCTAGCTCCATGCTAAGATTTTACAAGGACTCAAGTGACAGACCTCACGATAACTACAAGAGCCATTTCCATGGATTCAAGAAGTGCTTGAGAGTGGGCCAAGACCAATGCAACTTGATACCATTCCAAGTTTTACAGAAATCTCTAGAATGTTGAAACATAAGTTAAGAAATAAATCCCGAGAGCTTCTTACTTCTTCACTTCTTCGAAACCTCGTAATCAAGATGTTGATGTTTCCAGGCCTAAGAATGACAAGCCCATGGAGGAAATGAATCCATCTGATTATGATTTGACCCACATATCATCGGGTCAAGCTTATCACAAAGGTAACATTCATATTTTCTAAGAAGATAATTCTCGTCTTCTATCTCGGATCAAAGAATACAAGTAAACCATTGTGTAATTGGAGGAACATGTAATATCTCTCAATGCATACATTTAACCCTTCTCAAGAGCAGAATCAACACCTCCCCTTCCGATCAAAGATATCCCTCCAATCAGTGGTATCAACCCCAAGGAAATCAAGAAATCACATGAATACATGATTTGGGAAATCCTATGAAAAGTGGATTGAAGAAATCATCAAGCAAGGCAAGGCATTGTGTCCGAACATCATTTCTCTCATCAAGTATGCTCATGAAATATTGTCTGAAGTAAACAACATAAAGGAGAATCTTGCAAAGGAAGTCGATCACTTAGATAATTTAATCCTACCGATATCCAAAATGATTTCTTTTGACTCCCACGCCTTGTGAGTAAGGGAGTGTTTGTATCAACTATCGAGGACTTGTCTCAAGTTTGGATCCACATCTTGGATGCATGGTATGCAATGCTTAAAAATTCCATATCCGAATTGGACTCCCATGAGTATCAGGTCTTTGGAATCTTGAATGAAGTCTACCATTGTGTTCAAAGGTTTGAGTTCCCCCACTCACTAAATAATCATCATCGAGGAACTCATCATCGTATTCCATGAGATGGTAAAAAATAAGGCAGGGTGACCCTCTTTCCTTCAACAAAAAAATTTAGAGTCCCTAGCCGATATCTGAAGTTACATTTCCTCAATTGCAATGGATCATGAAGAATGGATTCATCAATGTCAAATAATCAGGGATGTTCCAGGAACATGGATCAAGGTACTTGGCTACATTTGTGTTCCAGGAGAATAGAGTTTGACAACAACAATAACTCATTTCAAAAGATAATTCAAGGAACAGGTGCACATTCCAGAGGACCCCCATTCGGAGGTTTAATTTTGAAAATTCCTCAAGGAGGATGCTACTTCATTAGAGATAGTCTCCCCTTCTCTTCTTCCCTCTTTCTCTCCCTCTCCTTTCTCTCTCCCTTCTAATTCTTCATTGAGAATAATAATTGTATTTTTTCCTATTCACTTAAGTGACCTATTCTAAATTTGTAAAATTATTTTCTCAAAATTATAAGATAAATACTTAATTAATGGAATATGGAACATGAAAAGTCATGTGAGGGAGGTGAAAGGATAGTTGAGATTGTTATAAATTGGGATGGATTCTCCATTCCAGGGGATTCTAGATTGTAAATATTTATGCTTTGTAACAATAGTGGATTGTGATATGTTGTTGGACTTTGTGTCATCCATATACATGAAATAAAGCTGCATTTCTACCACATGGTTTCTTCTTTTCCCTTGCTCTATGTAATATGTGTAAATGTAAATCAAAGAATAGAGTATTTGATTTCCAAAATTTATGAATGTGTGTAGCTTTGTATGCATGGTTTCGTCTCATCCTTAGTGTGATAAATACAATTGTTATAAGAATCTTGTTTTTATTCCACTTCTCTCATTTATGCACTTTACAAGCATAGTGATGTAAAAGCTATGTATCTTTGGTAAGTGAATCTTAAGACTTTGTGTTTTGATTCATAGATCTCGCTAGCTTCATTGTGATTTCCTCTATATTAAATATCGAAATAATCTAGTTATTGGGTGCGAGATTTGCAATCTACTCACGAAAGTAATCTTCCTCATCTACTTTCTCTCCTTTCCCCTCAAGATTACCGTTGTAATTTCCTCCTCAGAACCCATAAACCACAAGTTTAATGGATTTCTCTTATGTGATCCCTATCCAATTTTACCACCCAAAATAGTCATATAGGATTAGAATTAATTACATTTAATAATGGGTGTCTTTGTACTCATTCAATGCAGAGGGGGATAGCCTCATGAACATTGGTGGAGACAACTAATTTGTCCACCTGATAAATTTTCTCACCAAAAACTCATAGCTCATCAATTGATTAGTTTTCCAACTACTCATTGTTATCCTCCTTATCGGCTGATCAAATATAAAGGTCTCCCATTTTGTGCTTATCATCAAATAAATGGACATAACAACAATGATTGCTAGCATTTGCAACGTAGAATCCAACATCTTAAATGTCAAGGTTTTATCCCATTCACCGCATAACGTTTTGTTACATTATTCTCTCCACTTGGTACATCTCAATGGGTTCCTAAATCTGATTCGTATATGCCTAAAGATAATCATGTCATCACTTCTAATGTTTCTTCTTCCGTAACTCAAGCACTACCTATGAAATCCACTCAAACTATGCAACCACCCCTCAAAATCAGTCTTTCTTCTTCTCCTTTCAAGTCTTCTCCAAAGGCCATTAATCCCACATAAGCTCTAACTAATCACTTTTATCAAAGAAACTACTCTTTTCATCGATGTCCATGACACATTTAAAATCTGCTACCATCACATGGTCATATTGCTTCTACCTACCATTGTGTTGGCTCTGTCTCTATCTTATCATGGAAAAGATAACACTCTCTCATAATGGCATGGTACATCTCACGTCACCATATAGATCTACACCATTGGCACACTTGGAGGCATCACACATATTCTCCCTTTGCATTTTTATTAAATGTTTCTATCATCTCATGCATTTGACGCTCCACGCTTAAATGTTTAATATTTCCTAAGTATCATTACAAACCTTTTGATACAATAGTATCATCATTACCCAATGAAGAAATATTGTGATATGGTTCACACTTGGCTATTGAGGGCATCACTACATTCATGAACCTCACATCATACACATTACATAATTAACACTCATGCATTCACAACACATATCCTGTCGTGCATGTATGTTAAAAACACACTACCCTATGCCGCACTCTAGTTCCATGGTTCATACTCTACCGCCGAGGGTCACAATCTAAAATGAAACTCATTGAACTCACTCATTCCCTCACACACTCTCTAGCCTATATGTTTTGATGATCATATATTTTTAGCACAAATCGACTTTCAAAAAATTTCCCAATGACACAATCTTGTTCTCGTGGTTCATTCTTGACTACTAAGGGATCTTTTATCGCTGAACCTCATCTCATGCATAAAAATCCACTCGGGGGAAACACTTCTCCTATCACACTCATACTACATTCCATGTCATCTCATCCAAAACATATTGTATATCTTGGTCACATTTAATCTTGCTTTCTTATGCTTACATATACACTTTATTACACATGCTATACATATATATTGTGTGTCATTATATTTATATATACACATGCACATTCAATTTCCTTATATTCATGGATGAAATGTTCACACGTATCAATACATGTAGTAAAAATGCTTGGAAAAGTACCTATTACTAGTCCCACCGTGGTTCTTGAGGCATCTAATTTTATACATTACGTGTGTTATTGGATCCTTTTTCATAAGACGTTGCTATATCAAATTATACATGTTTTGATATAGATTTTATCTTTCTAATATGCTAACGGGTTCCTTATGTGTAACATTTATCTTACACGTCTATTTACTTCCATGTTTGTCTCTTACTATTTACTTGCCTTTGTTTGTCATTGTATGCCATTGTCTCAGGGCTTTTCCTTTGTCTTGTATGCACAATGTATGATTTTGGCCACTATTTCCTCAAGTGTCTTGTGACATCGTGAGTGATGTCCCATGTTTGCAACACACTTTTCATGGTCTACTTTGTTTGTATCATTACTTGTTTACATTGTCTTCTTACGTGCTTAGCTTACAATTTTATCTTCTACATGCACATTTAGCTTGTTTGTACTAATACTTGTTTCCTAGCCACTTTGTTTGCATGTGCCTTGGTTTCTACTAAACATAATCCCTTCCCCATGTAGGGATTCAATTTCAACATAGTGATAAGTCTTCCCGTGGTTTACATACTCCTCGCGACATTACATGCACCCCATATGAGGGGGGCATCCATTTGGTGAATGAGTCGGCCTACACAATAGTCTACATTCATAGTTCAATATAACTCACTTCACAATCAACAAAATATTTAGTTTTAAAACGGTCCATATCTAGACTTGGGTCCTCAACATAGCACAAACACTAGCGCATAGACTCAAACAAGAGCACTGGGTGCCCTTGACCCTTCTTGGATCCGTGTGACTAGGGAGCAGTTACATAACATTTTTTAGTTAAATACAATTTTTGGTAAGTATACATAACAAATTTTACAAGATAGATAGACCTTCAACACTTGGCATTCATGCATTACATTGCATTTTTTACTATTTCATTGGATTGAAACATATCAAATTTTTACACACCATCTACAGTGGTGTTCTACACTTCAGGAAGTAGTTAAAGGTTGGAGGATGACACCGTAATTTTCTCCCTAAAATTATTCCGTTCTTGGCGTGTGATCACCCAAAAAAATTGCACTTAGTGAAATCGGCATGAGATTTCCCAAAAAAACTCATTCTTCTACAACATCTTCAGGATCCTTTCTATATCTTTTACTCATCACTCGATCAGTTTGTCTTTATGGGAATTAGTAGTCACATCAATCACACATCATCACACATAATCACACATCAAGTGACATTAAAAATAGGTACAAACATGACATCTACACATACGCTCTCACCCTAGGGTCATCATCATCATTTTTCACTTACTCTACTATAACATCCATGCTTCATATTTTATCACTCCATGATTTTTCTTGTATCTCTCGACACACTTTTCACCATCGATCTACATGGTTATTAGGTACACATATCTTATCTACTTTATGTTATCAATAATTCACTCAATAACATAAAGTGGGGAAAATGTAGACACAAAATCACACACATTGGGTATATTTCTAGTTGTGATCACATATCACTATTCATTTGATTCGTAAGAGAGAAGCATAGGGATTAAGAGACAACAAATTAAGGCACTAATATAGGAGCTAATTTTTTTATATCCATTCTGATCCTAATTGCAAATATAACATGATAATACCCATCCTTTAAATTCATGTAAGTACTTGAGATAGCTACAAGGACGCTTTAGAAGATTATATGAGACCATTATAGATTAGAATGTATATAAGGTAAGTTTAGTAATATTTATACAAAGTATAAATACCTTAAGCACAAACCAAAGTACATAATTTATCACTTCGTGTTCCACAAAATTAAAGAAACTCAATCATTACCACCTTCAACAGTTCCTTGACTCGCAAAAGTTTAGCAAGCTCTACTACCACAACCTAAAGAACATAAGTAGGCTCGTAAATTGTTAGATTTAGTAGGGGAAATGTAATCCATCGATAAAAAATCCACCATCAATGCGAAAGATTATAGATTATGGCATGCATTCAATTAGACAAAGAAATAACTTGAAATATATAAAGAATACATAACATAATGAGCTAGAGCTGAAAGTAAAAAATAAACAAGAGAAAGAGATAGATAACACTAGATTTAAATGGAGAAAACCAAAGGAAAAATCCATTGTAAAAGCATTGTCTATATTAAGAATTTACACAAGTTTAACCCAACACTTCCACTTCACTCCTCAATCTTTCACAATACTAGAGCTATGTATCTTGATTAGTTAATAAAATAATTATGACCATATAGCTTCTTATATATTGCTAGTATTTTACGTAGTATGCTCTACTTTCATATCTTACAATATGATTTCAATCATTAATACTAAATTTTAAAAATGTAAATGTTGCTCAAGCCAATCCTTTGAGAGGGAGCACTCGCTAATCAATATGGGTGGGTGAATCAGTCAAGCCACTTTAATCTTTGAGTGTGAAAGACCTTCAAAATAAAGTTTGATTAGATAATGTTTAATAATTTTGAGGTGTACCGTAGTGGATGATCCCACTTGACATTATCACCCCAACACAAACAACAAATATAGAGGACAGAAATGAGTTTGAATGTAATTACACTATTATGATATATGTATATGTATATGTATGTATGTATATAAAAGGACCACATAGGTTGAAAACCTAAATGGGTTATCTATGAGGGAGTTTCCATATAGTGAAAACCCGTAGAGAGCGGTTAAGTAGTGCACAGGGAATGAAAATTAATAAATGGTGTTCCTTGTTTTGAATGTGAAAAGATGATATAAATAAAAATACATAAACTAGAATTGGGATGTCATAGAGTGAAGAAAAATAAATTTCCATACTTCTCAAGATTCTTTTGTCATAGGAGGAGACAACTATTAAATTCCTTGAAAGTGTTGGAAATTTATTAAGGCTTAAAAATGAGTTTATGAATTTTGTAATTTTCTTTGTAAATTTTACAATATCCATGTATGTGTAAAATGTATATAACAAAAAATAGTCAATCTATAATACTCCTCTATCCTATAAAGAGAATGTGAAGATATTCTCTATCTAAAACAGAATATGGAAGTATTAGAAGGTCAATGACACCTTGAAATGTATAAAACTATATGAGCACATTGTAAAAAGTTTTGATTGTTGATATTGACATATGATTAGAATATAGTTGTTCGTTATTTGGTTCCTACAACAATATACTTCATTTTTATGTTACTTCTATCTTTGTCTAGTTTATATGTTTACTTCTATGATTTCTAGAAATATAGATATTGTGTAATCAGATGTTGCTAATCCTAATTTTATTATGAACTACCTTATTCATTTTATATGAATTAAATATGTAAATACCCTAGACTAACATTTTATACGTAGACACAAAATCACGCACTTTGGGTATCTATCTAGTCCTGATCACATACTACTATTCATATGATTCCTAAGTAAGAAAAGTAGTAATCAACCCATATCTTTGGTCATCTTTACTTGCTTTCTCTTGCCACTTTTGGTCTTAGACACATTCTTTTCCAAGATTACCTTTGACCCTTTAGTTTCTCTAATTCTACACACCGCGCCCAACCAGACACCAACACTAGGTGCCCCTGACCTATTTATACTTTTCTCACATCTTTTGGGTCCTTTTAAGCCATTTTGGCATCTTATCTTTTTGGTAGTCATATTTTTCAATGTTAATTACAAATTTCAAGAAAGGGAATCATATAGATATAAAGTTATGTGACCATAATAAAAGACCAATTACTAAGCATTAGCTATCACCACCTAAGGTTCCATCTAATGGATATTTAAAAGCATTCAAGCATCCATCTAACATCCACACAAGGACAAGGGATTGCATTATTCTACATACACTTCATAGGTGGGGAAGTTCATTCTATTCCATGGAATCATCTACTTACATCTTCTACATCTAGTTATTGCTCACTATCAAGTACGACACACACAAGAGCCAACTAGGGAATGATTATTCACACACAAATATAGAACTACATTGGGTCTAGAATGTAGGGCATTGATCATTCATAAGATCACTTATTTGATAGTTGAGGATTGTTTTACCTATCATTTGCATTTTTTTCTTTTTGGGATTTTCAATGCAATTTTAAGGGTTTTCAGAGGTCATTTCTTTATCACAAGTTATCAACAACATTGGTGATCATCATGCGACATAGTAGCGATAAGAAGATAAGGATTTTAGACACCAAAAATATACACTCTCTCATCTTCACTCATTCACAATTGTCAAAATAATTAAAACATTCCACTCACAACACTCCATGACCTAGGTCACCCACTTGTACTCTTTAATTAATTAAATACTCACATCATCACATCCCTATGTCTAAATAATTAATTAAATTACACCCTCACACCTCACCATGTGAACTCATCCACACTCACTAGTTGTAACTAGTTAATTTAGAAACCTTCCATAAATATAACCTAACCACCTCTAACTTATCCCTATAACTACTTCCCACCCCTAACTAGTTAGAACTAAGTTAAATTAGAAACCTTCTAAAAACACCTCTACATTTATCCTAACCAACTTGGTCCTAATTTGAGTTCATCCCTCTAAGCATCTCAATCTCTCTTGAAATATCTTGCAAATAAAGTTCAAAATGGAAAGAAAATCACTCTTGTCATCCCCTAACTCAAATTGGCTGAAATCTCCATAAATTATCCTCGTCATTGCAATCTATATAAACAAATTTCAAAGCCTATTTGGAGGAGTATTTTAGGGAGAGGATTTTATAGGGAATTCACGTCCATTCACGAATGTTTCTGAGTCTGATTCTTTAAACAAAGCACTAATATTGTTACACTTGCCTCAAGATGATCAGATCATACAACACCATTGTCAAGACATATTAGAGCCATCTTCCCCCATATGTGACTTCATCTCTCGATATCCGCCAATCATCCAAGGTAAGCATTGTTTTCATTAATTCCTTCTTTTATTTTTAGGTAATCTTTCTCATATTTTTATTAATAATCTCGCTTGAACTTTTAAAGTCATTACACTCACAAAATAATCAAGTTATCTTCTCTGCTTTTATTAAGATGTTAGAATTTACATAAATCAGTAGCAATTGCTAGAATCTCTTGTGATTCCTACACAATCTATTTTTTCAAATCATGCTTAACAATCCATATCCATTCCTTTTTGTTGCTAACATTTTATTAAGTATGGATGCTATTAGATGGCCATAAAAGGTATCAATCACCCCATAACTAATAATAATTCTCTACCAATTGTTTGATATCCTTTGCATTGGGAGCAATATGACTTGTTACATGACCTATAACTATGTGCTATCCATGCTTCACCTCTTGATCATCTATAAGCAATATTTGTGTCAACCCAACTTATTCATGAAGCAACCAAAGAGTTTTGGGAAGCATATTACGAGGTTCAGAGGATCCAAGATGACCTTGCATGGTATGAGTACAAGCATGAAGCAACTCGGATATCCCCGATGACACCCATAATGCATTTGAATCCTATATCGAAATCAACATCAGCCTTCTAGACAATGATTTTGATCTTACACGCCTATACGATATGAAAAAGGAGATCTCGTAAGTTCTTCATGGAAGACTACATTTCGTAACCTCGTTATGCCCTTCATTTGTTTCATTATGCTGAATGGTTACAATTTGATTAAAATAAAATAAAACTAATAATCAATAAACATGTGAATAGTTCCTCGGAAGCGTGCAAGTGGGAGGATAGTGTTAATGTTTAATTTTATTTTTGTATATTATTGAGCCACCTTTTTCAGTCTCCTTTTTGCAGTGCACCGATCTTGTAGAGATTGGAATGAGACACATCCTCAACGTCCTTTCGTAACTATATTTTTCCTTACAATATAATACATTCTATTTATTTAAGAATCTAAGGTGTTAAACATGGTGAAACCCAAGATAGCGTTGGAAATTTAGTAGAAATCAGTTAGTTGCAGTGAGTGTATAGTTATGTACTCTCATAAGTAAATAATTTTTTTTTAAGGAGGAGGGTCACGCTGAATTGATCTCTCACCTATACCCACCTTAAAATCATACCCATTATGGGTTAAGGCACCACTTTGCACATAAAAAGATCTATAACCAGATATCTCCTCTTATTTTATTTTTTTGTATACCATTGAATGATTTGGATCTATACCAACATTATCAAGTAGGTTCATTTTTCTTGAGAGGAAAGGAAATTGTTTCTTGTAATTATTTTGTTAGTTGTGTGTAGAGGAAAATTGAGAATCGAAGGAGTCATTCAACCATATTTCTAGCCATCCTAAATTTGTTTCTTATGATTCAAAGCTCTTATGCTGCATGAATCTGTAGCCCTTACAACAAACAACTACGACCTTGTTTTTTTCTACTCTCCATCATTTGTTTCGAGTAGTTGTGGTATTGCTTAAGGAAGAGGCAATGTTTTTTCCTACTAACACACGTAGGTCTCTACCATATTTTCCTCCCGGACTCTCCCTCTTCATGAAAGTATTTATTTATTTTTGTCAACATCACCCCAGCCAGATGTTCCCTCTTGGCATGCCATGGTTATAGTATTTATACCAATGGTTGGGTATAAAGCCTCAAGACATGGCACATACAACCATCAAAGAACATTGGGAAAGCTGATTATTTTTCCAGCTCCCCTAACTTACGCAAAAATGGGATATTTTGAACAAGTACATGATTTTTTTGACAAAATGCCTCATAGCTGTGTGGTTTAAAGACTATTCTTTTAAGGGCATGTGGATTATTTGACAAAAATAATCTCGTAAATGTGGCTCCTTGGCATGGATTCCTCCCTCCCGTATCTTGGCCCGGATATGGTGGTCAAATTAAAAATAATCAAGGTTGAATGGTGAGTGAAAAATTTCTACCGTAGGTGTTTAGGCATAACAAGATTTGTTGGATAAATGGGATGTATTGTCTTCTATACTCCCATCATGCATGCATTTTTCAGTTGTTCCAGATTTGAAGTTATAAGGAAGCCATTACTAAGGGTAAGCAATCCAACCCCACATTTATTTGAGAAATCATGAATGGCCACCCAAGACCTTTGCAAAATACTCTTCCATGGTTGTGAGAAAATGTAGAAAATAAGTGGATGTTTGTACATGTGTGCAAATGGGTTGAAAATATCCTAAGGATTTTAATCTCATGGAATGGGATGGCTGCATCTTGTTCAAACAAAGATTTTGGTGGAGAAGATGTAGAGCTCTCAAGCAAGTGCATTGTTGCTGAAAAGCCTGAAGGTGATGTAGTCTTATCAAATGCGGTGATTGTGAGTTTGGCGTAAAATAGGTATGGACGTTCTTTGCTCTCTGCTCTAAATATCATTTCTTGTATTTTGAAATTAAATGTCGATTATTATGAAATGTACCCAAAATAATGATAAAAACATTACTTCTTTTCAAATTTCAAAAAAAAATTTGACACTGAAAGTCATGTGCATGGAGCGCTACACCCCAATGTACCACAAATCCAAAAATATTTGCATGAATCCTTATAACATGGAACACCATAGGGAACCTTTAATGAGTTGTAGGAAATTATTTAGCGCACTTTCAAGGCATATTCCTAAAACCTCTTAGCTTATTAGTCAATTATAGTGGAGTGGTCGCTTTTAATAAAATATGATCGGTTTCGCCTACATTTCTTGCTAAACTTGATCAAAATTGAAAACCACTACCTTGTAACTCTAGGATGTTAACAAGAGACTATTAAACCACATTCATTATTTTGAAAACACCTTCAAAAATAATTTTTCAAGTGAGTTTTGGGGCCACCGGTCGGTGTGTGACAAGAGCCGCGACTCAATTACGATAATTGACCCCAAAGTTTCCCTTATAACTTGAGCTCTGCTTGTCATAATCAACTTCCGTCAGACATGATGAATTATCTATATTTTTGGAAATAAGAAGGAATCATCAAAATTTGGGATTGAACTTGAAACGAGTGTGTTCGAGACCTAATTGTAAGCACTTCTCCCAGTTTGGACATTTTTATCAACCTTAGCTAGAATTTACTTTTTTGAGTCTTGTTTGACTTCTAGCCAGACATGTGACCTCGTTATACCGTTGCAATTCTATGTAGAATTTTATTCGATATTTAATATTTTATAAATGAAAATTTGAAATGTATGGTGATTCTATCTCTCCACCCTCTTCTCTCTTTAAAAAATGACTATTATACTTTGGTTAATTTCAAAACGTAAAGGGATTGAGAAATATAAATTGGTTCTAAATAAAATGAATATGGATATGAAATGCAAATGGTTATGACATTGTGAATGGAAAATAAAATGCCTCTCAAAATCTCTATTTCATCCTCTCTCTCTCTCTCTTTTATTTAATTGTAAATGTTAGAAATGATGAATGTGTGGATTTATGCTTAAGTGTAGGGGATTTCCATACTTGGTCCTAGGAGTGACGCAACATTGGTTGTAGGTACTTGAACAAAAGGAGTAGTAAAAATGACATTTGTGTCTTTTATTAGCATGTTATTTGAAGGAAATGTAATTGTTTAGAATATTTTGATGATATTTTTATGAATAGAATGTATTATTTTCATTATTTCCATGATGAAAATGATAGTGTTGCGTATTGGGAATATGCACTATTTCATACTTAGTTGGAATTTTACCTAATTAATGAATGTTATTCTTAGTTACATAATTGTATATTCTATTAAGTAAATGGAGGTTATTGTATTTTGTACTTTGGAAAAAGATGTCAAATATTTCTTCTTTTAGTGTCAAAATAAATATAGGAGGATGAAATTGGAACCTTGTCATTTAAATTTTTTATTATAGCCAAAAGTTTTGGATATGATTGTGATAGTAAAATTGTTAGCAAGTAATTTCAAATGAGGTGATTTTACCTATTTGCTAGTGTTTTAATGACCTAGGAAATAACTTAATCTTCAACTAAAAATATCAACTTACATTGTGCGTGTTTTCTTATTGAGAGGAAAGTGACCAAAGAAACACAGTTCAAAATATTTACCTTTGTTGAATGTAATGACCCTCTCAAGTAAGCTCCAAGTTAGGCTATCTCCAAAATCTTTTGCAGTCCTTAGAGACATAGAGGTATTTTATTTGTTTGTATATTCCTCCCTAGAAACCTAGTTGAGAGTATTCACACAGTATGAAAGAGTGTAAGATTATTTAGTGCGAGGAATAACACCATTTTAATGGCATACAAGATAACATGTAGAGCTTGAAATATCATGGTTGTTTTTGGAGTCTAATCAACGTTAGAAGTGGAATGTAATGAACAATGCATGGGACCACAAAGATAGTTATGTTGTGCATTATTTCACTATTAAGTTTTTAATTGTAAAGGACAATTTGTAACTTGCCCTCATTTGGGAATGTACCCTTGTGATGTCAATCTAATCATTACCATGGTCATGGATATTGCTCGGAACATATTAAATATTTCTTATGAGGTGAAGTGGACGTGATTTGATCTACGCAAAACAAGTGAATAAGAAACATAGTCTCCCATTTAAGAATCAAACCTAAAATGTGAATATGATAGGATATTTGAAATTAACTATCAAGTGATATATTTTATTGGAAGTCAAATATATGAACCAAATCTAAAAGAACCCTTTATAAGATACATATTAAATGAATTGAAAAAGTGTATTCTTGGAATACTTTGAGTAACACGAATTCCTCGCAAGACATGGACATTTGATTTCTCTAAATTTTATCTTATGGTAAGGTGTAGAAACCCTCAAGCACTAATAAATTTAATTTATCGAGTGACCCCTCTTGATGTTATTTTACAAAGGGGATATGTTGTACACTTATCAATGATTGTAAATATGGCTTTAGATGGTTGTTGAACACATAAAATTTTATAGCTTTTTCATTTGAACCCATTTTGTCCCTCTTACATAAATGTGTCCCTTAGTATGTAGTAGTGGATTACCATGTGTTTCTCATATAGGGTAGTTTATCCACCATCCTAAAATGATTTTGAAGTTAGGAGATCCTAAATCATCTCTTAATGTTTTTGGTGAAGGAAACAATAATTCTTATTTACACAATGATTTAAATTGTTCCATGGAAGGCATTTGAGAAGAGTATAGTTATTGGATTGTCTTGTTACATGGATTTAATTCTTGATGGTCTAAGAGAAATGAAATAAGTAGATAGGCACAATGTCAAAACTTCTTATAGTAATGAGTTGCTATAAGTGTAAATTATGTATCATTTAAATTTTAATTGTTCAAAAATATCAATAGTGATACCAACATACGTTGTAAGTGTAAAGAGTACAGGTTAGGAATAACGTCATGCTTAAATTCATTATAACTCAACTAGACACTTTCATGTTGTTAAAAATAAGTATGAATTGCCCTCGTGATATCAAAATCTCAATAAAACAAACATAATATATATATATATATATATATATATATATATATATATATATATATATATATATATATATATATATATATATAACTATAGACAAAATTTCTTGTTATGGAAATGTTGAATGGATTCAAACAAGTAATTGAACTATATTAGTCAAACAGGAAAAATAGGGTACTATGATGCAAAGATGTTTATGGGAAGAGATATCTTGAATCTAAATCACCCTTTTAAACTTTAACATACCTTCCTTGACCTCATGATAGTTTTCCCTTGTCTAGAAAAGGTAAAGTTTAAACATTGAATATACAAGTCAAAAAGTAGAACCTTAACACCTTATTAGTTCCTTTTCGTAACGAGGATAAATGTTAACGTCAATTAAGCATATTTTAAGAAACAAAACTTTAACGTAAGAATGAATATTAGGAGGCTCGTAGGTGTATAAAATTAATTTTATTAACAAATGAGCTATGGATAATTTATGGAAATTGAGAAAGGAACCAACAATACATCCTTTTTTAAAGGTTGATGCTCTACAAAAATAAATTATTTGAAGTTTTAGAAAAAAGAAATTTTACACCCTTACCAATTTTATTCATCGAAACCTATTAGGTTATATAATGGAAAAATAAATGTAATAAATATGTAAATCATAAAAAGGTCGTGTTATGGAGTATGCCTATCCCGTGAGCCTTACCATAGTTGGGTCATTGTCTTTGTTTACATCGATTGAGTAAGACATTAATGTGTACCCTATGCTATCATGTTGTGTATGTGGGTCTATGATTATGCAGGTGTATTATGTGATGTTGAATTTTATTTTTTAGCTCATGTGGTGTTGAGTTATGAGAAATGAGAAATTAAAAAAAAAATGGTATTTTTTAACTATTGTATTTGTGTGTGTGAAATGTGGGTGTTATATATTATGTCGAGTGAGGTTCATGATCTCAAACCTCTCGGGATAGGTTGGAGTTGTGATGATCTTACATGGTGGTGATGGAAATAGGAAGAGTAATTTGATATATGTTGTGATGTGACCAATGTTGTAATTGTAATATTATGAACACACATGTTATGCATGTCACTTAGTGTGTATTTGTTATCATGTTGATGTGTTTGTAACGAGAGTATTTTTTCTCCTTTTTGTGGACTCAATGAGAAGTTCAAGTGTGATGTGCCAACTTATTGTGTGTAAAAAAATGTTATCGTGGATTAAAGAGAGTTGGAGTGTTTTGTTATTATGTGATATGAAGGTGTGTTGATGTGTTGCATGACAAAAATGGTGTAAAGTGAATTGGATTGTATCGTAATGTCGGCAAGATGTTGTGATGAATTCTTTGCATCACCATGTTGTACTTGCAATTGACTACATGTTTTAATTTTAGTCATTGTGTTCATCATATGTATAATTCATGTATTATGTGATGGTTCGTGTTGTGAATTAGGAGTATATGGTTATCGTATGACTCCTATTATGACAAAGTGCCTACACTTTGGGTGTATTATATGGTAACGTGATGTATCAAACCCATGAAAGTAATGCTTGTGATATACCCTATATATATACCATGCGTAAGATGCCATGTTTAATGTGTGTGAATCACCATTGTGTTAGTGATGTAGTTATGTGTTATGTTGTGAACCTTACACTAGATGACCCTAAGGGAAGCAACCATCAAGAGTGTATGTGTGGAGAGAGGAGGCATGGACCAGGTTTTCATAATCTTGAGCTGAGTACAAGTGAGGAAGTGGAGTCTTATATATAATGAAAACCCACTTCTATCTATTTAGTATACTTCGAGCTTGCTTAGTATATTGTGGATTTGCACCACCTTAGGCTCAACTTATGAAAACTAGCGTCCCCTGCTCTTTCCTATTGGGTTTTCCATTAAACAATCCTATGTGATTTTGACTATGTTGAGCCTTGTGGGAGTATGGAGGGATGATTCAGGTAGAGATGATGATAGTTACATTATTTGATATACTCATTTATGGTTACATGTATATTTTTATGATCTAAGGCTTGAAATCCGAGTGTCTAAACTCGATGAGTACCCATTTGGTGGTCATATGAGGCCAAATAATGATCAGAATATTCCATTTCTCAATACATATTTTATTCATAAATTGATCATTATCTCTTTTCTTACAAGAACTAGCTATTTTTCTTGATTGATATGTTATTATATTTTGGACATTTTATTTGGTTGCTACACTAACATGAGGATTTTTTTGCACTAACTATGGCTATTTAGCCATTTGTTTTTCTTATTTTTAAAATTTCTTTTCATGTTTAAAATTTTTATGGCCTTTCCCAAGGCTTGGGATTTTTTCCACTTAGCATTTGAGACATATTGTTATATTGGTTCTAATGTCGTAATGTATTGGAATAAGGTCATGGGATTCACCATGGAGTGGTGGAACCTATGGACCCATTTCATTATATGGGGATACGCCCCAAGGAGTTATAGATAACTAGCGGTTTTCGAGCCACAAGTTATTATGTCACTTGGGTGGGGGCCATAGGGTGACCCGACCTCATTAAATGGAGAAAAGAGATGGGGCTATATGGTTGAGTGAATCGATATTCTTGATGGAACTCTATGGTTGAGTGAACCAATGTTCTTGATTCCACTCTATGGTTGAGTGACCTGATATTCTTAATGGCACTATGTGGTTGAGTGACCTGATATTCTTGATGGGGTCAGTATGGTTGAGCGACCCAAACATGGATAATTTTAGTGGCGAATATTCATAATATGGCAAAAATTTCATTTTAGGAAAATTTGAAAAGGTGATTTTTTTGGAGTGGGTCGGTGTCTTGTTCACCTAAAATTTACAATGTATATATTTTTTGGGGTCGGCTTCGCCTTCATTTGAAAACATCTCCTATAAAAACCTAGGTGATTCATCAGGTAGTATACTATGGTACTACCACAAGTAGCTTACCAAATTACCAATACCATGAACTCGCATACTCTTAAGCACTAGAGATTACTGTTAGCCTGTTAGGGTTAGTTGTTGACGCGTGATAGGGATATAGTTGACGCATGAAAAAGAGGTATTGCAGACATGTGACAAGGAGATATTACAAATGCATGACAAGGGGGTAAGCAGTTGACATGCAAGAGGATTAGAGTTGACACGTGACAAAGACAATTGACACCTTGTTGACGCGTGAAGGAGACAGCTTGACACCTTGTAAACGCATGACGAGGATATAGTTGATGCGTGATAATAGGTAATATAGATGCGTGACAAGGAGGTATCAAGACATGTGATAAGGGGGTAAGAAGTTGACACATAACAGGATAGAGTTGACACGCGACCGAGATAGTTGACGCGTGACGTAAATAGTTGATGCATTTTTGACGCATGATAGGGATAGTTGACGACCGCTATTGACGTGTGACAAGGGGTTAGTTTTGATGCACAATAGGGATTTCCATAGTTGACACGTGATGTATTTTGACTCGACTCACTACTTGGTTCTTTTCTCGACGCAAGACTCTACCGAGAATAATGGAAGGTGCTAGTCCTCAGAATGCGAAGACCCTAAAAGTAACTAAGAAATATCAAGTTCCTGCTCAAGTATTTTATAAACTATGCTGATATAGATATTGAAACTACCAACAACCATATAGTTGCCACCAAAAAGAATTAGAATACTGACTATGTGGAAGGTATTATTGAGGTGGACATGCATTCTACACAGTATCAAACAAATGACACCTATGATAATATGCCAGATCTTGTAAATATTCTTCCCGTTGGGGTGCAAAATACAAATACTCAAAGAAATGGAACACATAAATCAAATTCAAATTCTCGGTTCATGAAAGAGGAAACTAGGTGATTGTGATATTGCTCAAAATTCTACTAAAAAAGTAAAACATTGAAACCAAACAAGAATATGTGGTCCATTGGTAGGTCTTACAAGTTTGATTGGGCAACCAGATTTCTGCTTTATCGAACTTGTATAATCATCTAATTATGAAGAGATCGCATTTGAATGTACATGTATAATATGTCCGTGAAATTGGGAAAGCAACACAAAATGCAAATGAAGCTTGACACTATAGAAAAACATTGTGGAAAACAATATTTAACCGTAATGGGGGGATGGCGAAATCAAAAACATAGGTGGAAAATCTGAAAAGAATGCATGCATGTTAAATACACAACGGATTATGAGGCAGAGCAAAAAAATGTAGACATCTCGTGGAAAAGGGAGGAATGATCACATCGCAAATTGGTAAGATGAATCAAACAAATCTACATGCAAAACTCATACAATTCTCTACTTTATTTCACATACTAAAGAAAGGAAGACCGATTTTAGATTTCCTCGATTTCAAAGTTTTGTATCAATATAATGGAATGCTGAATGTACCTCAATCTCATTGGTCTAAAAGTAGTGGATGGGAAATGGAAAAATGCCTTTCGATGATAGAGAAGGAAGATTTGAAAGAGAATGTAAAAAAATCAAAGTTTATCTCTCTTTCAATTGATGAAGTGACAACAGTTGACAACACTACATGGGTATGTATCCACATCTATACTTTAGAAAATCATATAAGGACACCTCATCTATGTAGGTGTTATGAAAATGGTTGAAAATTGTAATGCCAAAAACCTACATAAAATAGTTGTTTCTCATTTGAAATATATTGTTGGAATGGCTGATTATGAATTTCTACAAAGTTGGTATGCGTCAGAGTAGATGGTGCATCTCTCATGTAGGGTCACCGAACAGGGCTGTGTGTTAGATTACAAACAACAGTGGCCCCATATATGCTACCAATTCACTATATGGCTCACATAATGAATTTAGCGTATAAAATGGTTGGCAACTATGAAAATGTTGCTAAATTAGAAGACCTTATAAGAGAACTTCATGCCTCTATGAAAAGCATCCCAAAGTAATTTCTTGAGTTCCACAAATTTGTAATTGGAATTACAGATGGAAAAAAAATTCTGAAAGATGTTCATACTAGATGGATCTCTTTGTATGAACTTGAATGTAGAGTTCATGAGGAGTATCCTTCATTGGTTGGTTTCATGCACAAATATTGTCATGAAGTTGATAGGGCAAGGGACTTGTTGTTCCATTTAACTGATTTGGAGACATTGCTTACATTGGTTAGTATTCTTCCAATGTCATAGGGATCAATACAATCGATGAAGCATGCATGGGGAGATTAATCTATATTGTGGATTTTATACGGATGAGAAAAATGGTATGTCAAAGTCTTGATATCTTGTATTGTTCCCAAGATAGTTTTGATACACTGTTTTTGAGAATTGAAAGCTTTATTAGATCTTAAAATCCCAAGAATTATTTGAGATTTAATATCCACGATCACCTTTGCATCATTGTTAATGGGAGAGACATACCACTACACATTTTGTAAAAATGTCAAGATATTACAAGATCGTAATGAGAAGATGTTCCGTGACATGTAATATCTTTGCTCGCCTATTATAGTTGAAACAAGAATAAAGCTTAAAAAAATTTCAGAATCCTTATCATCAGAAATTAGAGAACGTTTCTCCAAAGATTAAATTCTTGAAGCCATGGGTGTGATGAATCCTAATTTTTGGAATATTGAAGGTGGTCGTGGCTTGACTTTATAAGAAAGCATTCTATAAATCCATGGGTACAATAATGGAACATTTCGTAAATACTTCTAAGTTCAAGGGTATGGAAATCAAAGGTATACTTGAATGTTGATTTATTAAAGTTTCAATCAACAAATTGTGTAATAACAATGAGGAACTAATAAAAAATTTAGACAAATCTTCTAAAAGTGGTGCTATTACAAGGATGTGGCGAGGAGTATATAAAAGTTCTATCTTATAAGAAGATATCAATGAATATTTCACATTATATGAGTTATGCCAAACAATGATTTTTGGGTCTGTGGAGGATGAAAGGGTTTTTAGTGCATTATCATTTATAAAATCAAAACGAGAAACGAGTTGATAAAAATCGAAAGTTACATGAGGTGTTATTAACTCGCTACTCCATGGAAACCTTTCCTTTTGACAGAAATCACGCATTGGAATTCCCTTCACAAAAGAAGAGGTGTGAATAATATAGCTATAACTACAACTCTTCCCAATGTTGAGAGTGGAATTGGCGCATCGTCACACTCTACAAAAGAGAACATCAAGTTTAAAGAGGCTATTGATATACAAATCTTCCCAACGTTGAGAGTGGAATTGGGCATCGTTACACTCTAAAGAAGAGAACATTAAGTTTGAAGAAGCTATTGATAATGGATTGTTTCAAATTTAAATAGGTATCTCCTTCACCTTAATCTTATTGTTTGTCACCTTAAATTTTGTTTTAGCTCTTGTTATCATTAAAAATGTTATAGGTATATATATTTACATTTATTTAAATACATTTTTTTTTGAAAATGTGGGTTGACATCCATCCGAGGAAAATGATACTTCTTGGGACTAACAATGTCGCAACTGACCCATCTATTTACTAATCCATTTCTCGTGTTGAGTATTCTTAAAACAAAGATCTAGCACATTACGAGTGATGATTTCACAGCCATCTAAAACATTAGAGGTAAGTTAAACCCTATCATATGATCTTTCTTGATTTCTTACAATTATGTTTAATTTATTTTTTATATTTACAAAATGCTTTGATATATTTTTTAAACTTTGTGGGATAAAATGACACAATCAAATTTTACAGAGGAAGATTTTTCCATATTATACAATTCATAATCCACGATCCATTATACAATTCATCATCCATGATTGTGCTAGAAGCTAAATCTATGTCCACATAAAATTCATCATCATCCATATATTATTATTAAATTCATCATATCATTATTATTAAATTCATCATATCATTATCATAATCCTGACACTCCAATTATTATTAAAACAATTATTTATCTATTTTAAATTTGTAGAAATGTCTTTGTCCTAACACATTCCATTTTTAAAAAACAATTATCCATTATCATCATTCATCATCATCTATATCCATTCTAATGTCATCATGATCATATCATTACAAGTATAGAGAAGAAGAATTTGAGAACGTTTAAATGTCTCTATCGTACAACATTCTAAATTTTCTTAAAACAATTATCCATTATCATCAACTAGATTCAATGATTGTGCTTGAAGCTAAATCTACGTCCACATACAATTCATGATAATCCATATCTATGAGACTGATTCTATTATAATGTCATCATCCACATCTAATGTAATCATCATTACAAGTAAACAAGAAACATAAACGCCATATACAATCTAGAAATTCTATACATAATATATAGGAAGTTATAAAATTAAAGATTATATAGTATTTCAAATTTTCAAAGGCTATCTAATTCAAGTTTCACATATTAAATCCAGATAATAAAATTCAAATGCCATGACCACAACATTCAATGTTTCAAATTTTCAAATATAGATTCAATATTTCAAGTTTCCACACTCAATAATAAAAATTTTCAACACTCAATTTTTGTATCCATTTCCACTCATGTGCTCCTTTCCCCAATGGTTTCTTCACCTGTACCCCTTTCCCCAATGTCAGAAATAATGCCAGAACTTATGAGATCTTCCGCAACATTGTCTAGATTTTTTTAAATTCTTTCTTCTTGCTTTGTCACATCTCCATGGGACAACAAATTTGGATCATCTATTACCTTAGCTTTGAATAGTATTTCAGAGTCCGTGCCGTGCTCTTTTATTATCCGCTTCAGTGTATTATTTTGTTTGTTAACCAAAACAATATTTTCCTTCAAATTCTTCACTGTGGATAAACTATTCTTCACTGTTTCTAAGTGAACTTGGAAAACCTTTGCTTGACTCTTCAATTTTTCATATTTCAACTACACAAAAAAAGTGATGTCAATTCAACATATTACTAAAATAAGAAAACTTCAAATTAACAAAAAATATTGTTTGAAAGTGATAATACTTACGAACTCTCTATCTCTCTCAAAATTTTCCACTTTACTTTACCAAATCCTTGTCCTTAGACCATTTGTTATAATATGCCCGGCCTCATCACTAATATTTTCCAATTTGTTTAAATTCTTATCCAAAATGTCATCTTTATAGTTGTCGTTATAGATGACAGTCACTTCTTACTTGGGTAAGTAAGGAATCCATCTTCACAGTTGATTTTGGACCGGCGTATAAACTATCCCTTTGCCAATAATTTTCATAATGACTAATAATCTCATTGATAAGTACTTTATCCCTTCTCTCCCATTCTATGAGCTGACTGATATGAGGTAGAATAAACTCATCGACATGGGATTGAAAATCACAACCAATTAAGTTCTCCAAAGGAAAAGGTAACAATTATTCACTATCTCAGATCGATGAAGATGATCTCACCGGAGAGGTATGGGGGCTTTCAAAGTTGATCAATGTAACACCCCACCTTGGGACACCGAAAAACACACTAAAATTTAACTGGGAAATTTTGGGTAATTTTTTTGCTAAAGTGATTAATTAAAATTAGTCCCTTTTGAACCATATCCCGTTAATAATTTAATTTATACAACTTTAGTTTTCTCAGCCCTAATAATAGCCCAAAACAAATTAATTGTTTATTCTATTTAGCTTACTATGGTCTCCAAAATAAATACACACATCCTTTTAAGTTTATTATTTTTTCGCTTTTTATTATTAGTTTTGCCCACACCCCTCTAAGTTTACCTTCCATACCCAAAAGTACCCCAAAATTAAAGTATGTAGCATTGGTTCTGGACCTTTGGATCAAATTTAATCTTGACCATTGATTTCAAAATTTCACCCTAAAGTTGCCCTAAAGTTCTCTATGTTTCTTTTCCTTTCTATTCTTCTCCTCATTTTGTTTTCGTGTTGTCATTTGAATGTGTAGGCTACGTAACTATGGGGATTGATTTCATGGAGTCTTCCTTTGAGAAGCGGCCTCACTATTGTCTCCTTATTGATTCATTTATTTTAGAAATTATATTTTCTTACTCATGAAATTTATTTATATATATATTTTATTAGTGTTGGGCACATGAAATACCCACAAAAATACTAGTATTTTGATAAGGCAAAACTACCTTATATATAATATATAATATATATATATATATATATATATATATATATATATATATATATATATATATGAATGATGCAAATTAATAAAAAGAGGAAACCCGGGAATTAAATGGGTAGTAGAATGAAAGCAAAAATGCATATTATGGCACAACCATGTGAAGTGGGGGTTTGGTGGAGCCGTGGGGAAGGGGAGGGGGTCACGGTGGTGACAAAGGAAGGAGGAAGTGGTTACGGCGGGGGCAGCAATAGGGGGACAATGGCGGTGGTGGAGGTCGGTGGTCTGCAGCGGCAAAGCGCAGGGAGCAAAGGGCGGTGGGTGGTGGTCGAGAGGACAAGGTCATAGGTCGGTGGGGGAAGTGGTGGCGCGGGGTTGGGATGGCTCGTCCCTCCCCATACGTATTAATTTTTTTTTTTTTTTTTTTTGGTTTTAAAAAACAATAACCAATATTCTATTTTGTTTTACTAACTAACATATATATAATTTTAAGAAAAATATGGTGCAAGGAAAATAACCGAATAATATATTCATTAGTATATTGATTTCTTTTTAGTTTATGTATAAATATATATAATTTTAAAATTCACCAATGATAAATTTAAAAAAACTTAAAACATCTATGTGTGAGGAATAGATATTAATCACAAAATTTCTCTTTTTTATTTACATTACATCCAAAATGAACTTTACAATGTAACCTTTTTCATGGAAATAAAATACTTAATATATATGTCCTTTTTAAATGCAAGCACTTCCTTTAGTTTTCAAATATATAGCTATTCAAGACAACCTTTTTACAAGATCCTTGCAATATTGAAGGGAAATTTCTCAAGCAAAATGACTTAAGTTTACAAGTAACATCAAATACAAAATAGGTATCTTACAAGGTAATGAAAGCTTCAACATAGCCATGTTCTTAGAGATAAAATGAGAGTGATGCTTCACAAAAATTTGAGAGGACAAGGAGAGAACAAAATTCCACAAACTCCAGCCATCTCTAAACTTGAGCTCCAAACTTGAATACTCTTAAAAGAATCCAACACCTAGATAACAAGGCTTGTTTAATCACCCAACCATTAGGCATCATTACATGCCTTTTCAAGGTTGGAAGACATGTTAACCTCCCCCAAGCCCATAAGAAAGAGGACTACTATCCACAACTTTGCACAAGAGTAAGGAAGAACAATCCAATATTATATTCACATACAAGCTAAGGCCATGCCCTAAGAAACAATAACAAAAAAAAACTAATAAGTGAAAAGAGGAGAAGCCATATTCTACCTCCAAAATGGGGAAGAGAAGAAAGAGATCTCCAAGTGTCAATAATGTATCCAACATTGGTTGCACATAAACAATAATTCTCCACAACCTCCTTATTTCTCCAAAGTCATCACACCCTCCTTATTTCTCCATCCATTCGCCAAAATCCTTCTTGGGAGGATTTTCAAACCCAAAAGGGTTTCCTCTCCAAGAATAGGGAAGGGGGTTCAAACCATATGAACCACCTTCCCCACCTCAAACCATTTGAGGGGAGTAACTAAAATTCTACATGGCTTTCCCATTAAGCCATGAAGACTGAGAGGGAAAACTCCCTCTCTCTTCCCCCAAAAACTCAAAAATCCATCAAGCCATATGATGGATGGAGGAAAATTAAACAACAAACATAACAACAAATGGTAACACACAAGTAGCAACACACATTTTAAACAAAAAATTATGTAATAAAACACAAAAATGAACTCAAGGAGTTTACCTCCAAAATCTCTCCAACTTCTAACTTTTCCACTTCTTTATCCAAGCAAGCTCTAGCTCCAAAATCCACAAGCTTCCAAGCAAAGCTCCAAAAAAAGTTCTCTTCTTTCCCCACGAGGGAGAATTTGAAGAGGCGCCAAAAAATCCTCACAAATGAGGGGTGACATGTGTCACCCTCTCTTCCCTCAAGGTCAAATATTCTCAAAATAAAAGGGAGAAAGGATAAAATAGCTTTTAACCCTCTTCTCCCAAATTACTCAAAATGAACAAAAAAAAAAATTGTGTAACTTTTAACAAAACACACATACCCATCCACCTTACATGGATGTGACCAAAGGGAGGAAATATGGAAGGAAACTCCTCTACGCATTGGAATTAAGCCCCTACCTATTAGGTAGGGTCTAAGGGCTCATTTTCATGCTAAGTGAACTCCCAAACTAAAAAGGGGTTACTTAAAATGCCTAAAATATCCCAATTTCGGGTTTGGAATATTTGAGCAAAAGTGTAGAGGATGTGGGGCCCACCCAAGGGCTCACATGTGACCCTAATCCACTTTAATTAAATACATCATTATCCAAACTCAAAACTTAATGCAAGTGGGAACCATTAGGTCCCCAAATCAAGTTTACAAGGCAAACTAAACATCCTAAGCAAGATTAATATTACAAGACATATTACATTACAATTGAGGGTCACTCATGGTGCCCAAAATAATAAACTCTAATACTAAGGCCTCATACAATAAACACGGTTAGGACTTAGCCTTGTGGGCTGCTTGTGCAAAATTGTGTAGCTGCCCTGAATCCCACGTTCTCCTGTGACCTGTCACCTGCACACTCATTGCACACATTAAACACACATGTCCGATAAAATTTGAATGAACTACTTATTAAGAAATCAATGAATTATATGCTAGCATATCATCATTCTGGAATCGAAAATGCAACAATATCCACAATTATGCTGAATTTACAATGAATTAGAAATAACGATAAAGTGATATACATCCATAGAATCCAAACATGCAACTAACTGAGTATCCATCAATATAATTATGGTCCAAAACAACATCATATCAGTTAGTATCCGTGACATCATAAGATAAGGTGTCAACATAGTAATCAAGCTAAATTGGCGCTATATGCCTAAATCTCCATACATGTCTAATAAGGTCAAATATCCTAATATAATGTCCAAAATATATCAAATCCCTGCAAACATGTCTATGAGTAAAAGGAACAACAAATAATTGAGGCTATAAAAATGTGGGCACTACATCCCCCTCTCCTAGAATTAGACTTCCTCCTGGAAGTCACTGAAAGAGATAGGGATATTTGGCCCTCAATGGTGTAGCATCCTCCCAGGTAGTTTATGTCTCATCATATCTATCCTATTGCACTCTAACTTGGTCCAAGTATCAACCTCAAAGGGCCAACCTCGGGACTCCAGTATGCGTACGAGCTCTAGTCTCCATTTCCCTCCGTCCTCTACCTGTAATGCCGACCAATCCAAAACATGAGAAACATCTGGTACATATCTATATAGTACAGAAATATGAAATACATCATGGGCCCATGCAAGGCATGGTGGCAAAGCTAGGCGATAGGTAACTTGACTCGATGACCTCTAAAATATCAAAAGGCACCACAAAACGAGGCAATATATTAGAACTCTTTCCATAGCGGATTGGGCTCTTATGAGGATGAACTCTCAAGAAGACTTTTTCACCCACTGCAAGTGACGATCAATCCTCTTGGTGTCTACATATGCCTTCTGGCATGCTCTAACTTGCTCAAGACACTATCTAATCAGAACAACCTATTTCTCTAAGTCCTATAGGTAAGCTGGTCCAAGAATAATTTATCGTCTAGTTTGTCCCAACTCAGAGGTGTCCTACATGGTCTTCCATACAAATCCTGGTAAGGAGCCATACCAATGGAACTGTGATAGATTTTGTTGTATGTAAATGCAACTAAATGAAGATAATCCTCCCACTTCTTCTGTTGGTCGATCACATACATCCTCAACATGTCCTCCAACACCTCGTTAACCCTCTCTTTCTGTTCATCCTGTCTCTAGATGGTATGATGAGTTTAAATTAATCTAAGTACTAAGAGTGGCCTGAAAGGAAGTCTAGAAAATTGAAGTGTAAATGGTATCCCTATCATTGATGATGGTCTTCAGAATCCCATGCAATCTAACAATGTCCTCCATAAATACTTTGGTGATGGCCTGTGCATTATAGGTGACTTTGGTTGGCGAGAAATGTGCAACCTTGGTCAACTTATCCACAGTGACCATAATGGCATCATGATGATAAGAAGACATAGGGAGTCCTACTATGAAGTCCATGGAGATCACATCCCATTTCCACTCTGGAATATCATGAGGATGTAAGAGTCCTGTGGGATGAGAATGCTCTGCCTTGACCCTCTGACACTCAAGGCATCATGCAACAAAATATGCTATGTCTCATCGAATACTTGCCTAATAATATTACTCCCTCGTAGATTAGCGTGCATTTTCTTCACTCCTGGATGTGCCGCGTATGGAGCTCGATGAGCCTCTGTGAGGATGAAGCTATGCAGATCACCTGTCTTAGGCACATATATGCGTCTATGAAACCAAAGTAAACCATCTATCTCTAAAATGCACCTGGATATATGCCCTCTAGTGAACCCTGTGACTTTAACATCTATCTAGCTCACTCATAAAACTTGTCCTTAGGAAGATGCTCAAGAATCCTACCTCTCAAATCTGACTGCAATGTCAAAGATGCAAGCACATGTCATCACCTACTAAGTGCATCTACAATGACATTTTCCTTCCCTTTGATATACTGCACCTCCATGTCGTACTCACATAGGAACTCCATCCAACGCCATTGTCGAGCATTGAGGTTCGGTTGTGAGAAGATATGTTATAAACTATGGTGGTTAGTCCTCAAAATGAAAGGTCTACCCAAAAGGAAATGACACCAATGCACAAGCGCATGAACGACTGCTACAAGCTCTAAATCATGGGTAGGATAGTTAAGCTCATAGTCTTTGAGATTATGTGACTTAAAGGCAATCACCTAACACTCCTGTATAAGATTGGCTCCCAAACCCTCTAGTGATGCATCAGTACAAACAACAAAGTCCTCTGTCGGGTCTGGAATTGCTAAGATGGGCGCCGTGGTTAACCTTTCCTTAAGCAACTGAAAGGCTTGCTCACACTTTTCTGACCAATCAAACTTCTTCCCTTTTCTCTGAAGAGAAGTAATAGGGTGAGCAATCTTGGAGAAATCCTACACAAATCTATGGTAGTAACCTACTAAACCCATATAACTCCTCACCTTAGTGACTGATGTGGGTGCTGGCTAATCCATGATAGCTTGTATCTAAGAGGGATCAACTGAGATACCCTTGCCCGATATGATGTGGCCCAAGTATGAATCTCTTCCTGAAAAAAGCTACATTTTTCCAAGTTCCCATAAAACTTCTACTCTATCAAAACCTATAGTACTGTCTCAAATGCTCCTCGTGTTCCTTCTCGGAATGAGAATATATCAATATATCATCAAGGAATACTAAGATAAAATGATCCAAAAAGGTTCTGAATACTCCAATCATGAGGCTCATGAAGACAACAGGGGCATTAGTCAAACTAAATGGAAATACCATGAACTCATAATGCCCATAACTTGTGCGAAAAGTTGTCTTAGGAATGTCTCCATCTGAAATGCACAACTGATGATACCTTGACTTGAGATCGATTTTAGAGAACACTCTAGCTCCCTGCATCTCGATCAAAAATTCATCAATCATAGGGAGTGGATAACAGTTCTTTATTGTGAATTTATTGAGCTACATGAAGTCTACACAAAGTCTTAAAGAACCATCCTTCTTTTTAACAAATATGACAGGCGCTCCCCAAGGAGATACACTAGGACGAATGAGAACCTTCTCCAACAATTCCTCTAATTAAATCTTGAGCTCATGAAGCTCTGGAGTCATCATCTAATAGGGTGCCCTAGAAACTGGTGCAGATCCTGACACTAAATCAATGGTGAAATCCACCTCTCTACGGGGTGGTAACCTTGGAAGCTCACTTGGAAACACATATGCTTACACCCTAAAAATTGAATGATCATCCAAGGGTGAATGCTTTGGGGTGCTCTCTAATCGATCACTGATGGTGATAGCAAACAACTGACAACCTTTATGCATGCTCCGCTTGAGTTGCTTAGCTAAGATCATACGCAAAGAGATAGGCCTCTGCATCCTTAATATCACAACTGCACTCCCAAGATCATCCTGACACTCAATGACCTTATTTCTACAATCTACCTTAGCCCGATGAGCCTTGAGCCAATCCATGCCCAACACTACCTGATAGGATCCTAGAGGAATAACTCGGAGGTCAAGAGTAGTGGAGAAGACTCCCAAATCAAGTACGTAACTCTCCACATACGAGTCCATGGTGAGTTTGGCCTAGAGGTCAACTCAACCTGCCAACTATCTTGTTTCCTAGCCACCACTAGCCCACACTGGTCCACTATACTAGGAGATATAAAAGAATCAAGCATCCGAATCAAAAAAGTATTGATACGAAAAATACCCCGATAGTACTTTTCATCCCGAATAATAATGGCCTAATGCTTGGGTGGTGGTTGTTAACCACATTGCATACACACGATGGGCATGTCCTACATCACCCACCATCGATCTAGGAACTCTCTGCATATACATGGTAGTGGGATTGTGCGGGCACATATGCACATAGTGATTAGGTGACCCATAAATAAAACATCATCCCGTACCCATCTCGAGATGGGGTCCCTCTGTACTCTGGTGAACCAATCCTATCAACCCAACCCTAGCAGATGCGCTACGTGCAAGCTAGGTGCCCTCACTGAGTACCTTGTCTCCTATACCCGGCTCCACCAAAACCTCTTCTAGTGCCACCTCTCTGTAGGCTCTAGGTCCGTGCCCAGCCCTCTGCTGCTGGCCGCCATGGTGCTATGTCTACTACTATGGATATAAAGGACCCTCGTAGTGGCTAGGGAGGCAAAAATTCTCCTATAGGAGGTGGTGCTATACCTTGTGACCTTTGACTCTGAAAGGCTTGCATCCTATCTTGAAACTTGCTCTTGTTTCTATCTCGGTGATCATGTGCCTTGGTCATGTTATCCTCAACTAAGTAGGCCTTCTCAACGGCCTTCTCAAGCATGGGAGGAGATAACATCCTAACTCGCTCTCCGATATGTCTCGCATCCGGGCCTTGAATAAACTCCTTTACCTATAATTTTTCGTCTTGCAGGTAGTCCACATACTGCAGAAGATCTAGGAACCTGCTCTCATACTGATGCTACTATATGCTGATCCCTATCGTAAGTCATGAAACTCATTGATCCTCTTCTACACAAAATGCTCTGACATATACTTGGGCCCCGAATCGCTCCTTGAACAACTCCTGGTCACTTTGTCTCTCGAGTCAAATGGAGCTTCCTCTCCTCATTCCTCCACCAAATGCCCGCTACGTCTCGGAGGAGGTGTATGGCAAACTTTGGCCTTGATATTTTCTCATAAGAGTGCAAGCCAAAGCAACTATCTAGGCTAAGGAGCCATGACTCAACTCCAAATCCATCTGTAGAGCTAATGTAAGTAGGTGGATCCAAATGAAGAAGATCTCTAATCACATTGTTTGTATCTTGGTCCTAGCGATGCAGTCCAATAGGTGAGTGGGGTCACCTATCCCCAAATGGTCCCTCAAGACTATGAGAATGGCTCCGAAGGTAAGAGGCCACCCTCTTGCGATGAACATAAGTGATACACGATCTCTTCCGCCTCAAGGTATCGTGCTTTGGCAGCTCTGAGGGTGCATCCTTGTCTATGGGCTCCTCATCTCCTAACGAGATCTCCTCCTCTCTCGCCTCATGTGGTGATGGGAGGTGCTACAACACAACACCGATCAACTACTAAAGAGCCTCTAAGATTTGAGGCCCTAATTCGGGTGCCTGTGGTTCGGGCATAGGTGAACTACATCCCAAACCCCTAACCGATTGTCATCTCATGGGTGCCATCCTATGAACGAGGTGAGAGAAGAGATTATTAAATTATAGCGATTGATTTTTTTAAATTTGTTATTAAAATATTGTTGACTAGTTAATTAATTACCCAGATTGTCCGCGTATGCAAACCTACTCTCGATATCAAATATAATGCCCCACCTTGGGACACTGAAAAACACACAAAAATTCAACTGGGAAATTTTGGGTAATTTTTTTTTTAAGTGATTAATTAAAATTAGTCCCTTTTGAACCATATCCCATTAATAATTTAATTTATACAGCTTTAGTTTTCTCAGCCTTAATAATAGCCCAAAACAAATTAATTGTTTATTCTATTTAGCTTACTATGGCCTCCAAAATAAATACACACATCCTTTTAAGTTTATTATTTTCCCCTTTTTTATTATTTGTTTTTCCCACACCCCTCTAAGTTTACCTTCCATACCCAAAAGTGCCCCAAACTTAAAGTATGTAGGATTGATTTTGGACCTTTGGATCAAATTTAATCTTGACCATTGATTTCAAAATTTCACCCTAAAGTTGCCCTAAATTTCTCTATGTTTCTTTTCCTTTCTATTCTTCTCCTCATTTTGTTTTTGTGTTGTCATTTGAATGTGCAGGTTGAGGAACTATGGGGGATTAATTTCATGGAGTCTTCCTTTGAGAAGAGGCTTCATTATTGTCTCCTTATTGATTCATTTATTTTAGAAATTTTATTGTATTACTCATGAAATTTATTTATTTATTTTATATATTTTTATTAGTGTTGGGCACATGAAATACCCACAAAAATACTAGTATTTTGATAAGGCAAAATTACCTACCTAATATATATATATATATATATATATATATAATGATGCAAATTAATAAAAGAGGAAACCCAAGAATTAAATGGGTAGTAGAATGAAAGAAAAACTAAATATTATGGCACAACCGCGTGAAGTGGGGGTTTGGTGGAGCCATGGGGAAGGGGAGGGGGTGCAGTGGTGACAGGTGGAAGGGGGAAGCGGTTGCGGGAGGGGCGGCGATGGGGGAAGCGGCGGTGGTGGAGGTAGGTGGTCATGCGGTGGTAGAGGCGGGAGTGGTTGACAACGGGTGGTGGTTGAGGGACGTGGAGTGGTTCGGGGGGTTCGGGCGGTGGTGGTGCACGGTTGGGAGGGCACGAAACCCTTTCCCATACGTATTCAATATATTTTTATTGTTTTTTAAAACAATAACCAATATTCAATTTTATTTTATTGATTGAAACATTTATATATATATATATATATATATTTTATAAAAATAAATAAGAATAATATATTCATTATTATATTGATTTTTAATTTTATATATATATATGTATATATATATATATATATATATATATATATAATTTTCAAAATCACCAAATGATAAATTTTAAAAACTGAAAACATCTATGTATGAAGAATAGATATAAATCACAAAATTTCTCTCTCTCTCTTTACATTACATCCAAAATGGACCTTTACAATGTAACCTTTTTCATGGAAATAAAATACTTAATATATATGTCCTTTTAACATGCAAGCACTTCCTTTAGTTTTCATCTAAAGGGGAAGGAAGTAGCAAAAAAAAAGAACTTATTTCTTTCCATTGTATAATACTAGTAACATTTTGCAAGAAAAGATCCATTATAAAAATGAAAGTATAACCATTTAAAATAAGACTTTAATCTCCATGTAATTTTAACTTTCCTTCAAACGTAGTAACTAAACAAATATTGCAGATTTCTACAAGAGGGGGATTCCAACAAGGAAGAAAACCAATTTTCTTTTAATGCTAGTAACTTCACATTATTTCTTTTTGTAATACAATGTTTCCAATAAACAACTTTCCTTCCAAAATGAAGTTGCAACCATTCTTATTAAGAGATTTTCATATCTATTTTACAAGTTTTCATTTCCATGGCTTTGGTTCACATTTGTAAAAATATGCTCAAATACATAGTTATCCAAGACAACCTTTTTACAAGATCCTTGCAATATTGAAGGGAAATTTCTTAAGCAAAATGACTTAATTTTACAAGTAACTTCAAATACAAAATAGGTATCTTACAAGGTAATGAAAGCTTCCACATAGCCATGTTCTTAGAGATAAAATGAGAGTGATGCTTCAAAAAAATTTGAGAGGACAAGGAGAGACCCAAATGCCACAAAATCCAACATCTCTAAACTTGAGCTCCAAACTCGAATACTCTTATAAGAATCCAACTCCAAGAGAACAAGGCTTGTTTAACCACCCAACCTTTAGGCATCATTATATGCCTTTCCAAGACTGAAAGGGATGTTAGCCTCCCCCAAGCCCATGGGAAAGAGGACTACTATCCACAAATGTTTGCACAAGAGTAAGGGAGAACAATCCAATATTATATTCACATACAAGCTAAGACCATGCACAAAGAAACAATCACCAAGGAGAAAAAAAAAAACAAATAAGGGAAAAGAGGAGAAGCCATATTCTACCTCCAAAATGGGGAAGAGAAGAAAGAGATCTCCAAGTGTCAAGAGTGTAGCCAACATTGGTTGCACATAAACAATAATTCTCCACAACCTCCTTATTCCTCCAAAGTCATCAAACCCTCCTTATTTCTCCATCCATTCACCAAAATCCTTCTTGGGAGGATTTTCAAACCCAAAAGGGTTTCCTCTCCAAGAATGGGGAAGGGGGTTCAAACCATATGAACCACCTTCCCCACCTCAAACCATTTGAGGGGAGTAACTAAAATCCTACATGGCTTGCCCATCAAGCCATGAGGATTGAGAGGGAAAAATCCCTCTCTCTTCCCCCACAAACTCCAAAAATCCATCATGTCATATGATGGATGGAGGAAAATAAAACAACAAACATAACAACAAATGGTAACACACAAGTAGCAACACACATTTTAAACAAACAAGACTAATATCTAACATGAAATAAAACACAAAAATGAACTCAAGGAGCCTACCTCCAAAAGCTCTCCAAATTCTAACTTTTACACTTCTTTATCCAAGCAAGCTCTAGCTCCAAAATCCACAAGCCTCCAAGCAAACGCTCCAAACAAAAAGTTCTCTTCTTTACCCATGAGGAGAATTTGAAAAGAGCCAAAAAGTCCTCACAAATGAGGGGGTGACATGTGTCACCCCTCTCTTCCCTCAAGGTCAAATATTCTCAAAATAAAATGGAGAAAGGATAAAATAGCTTTTAACCCTCTTCTCCCAAATTACTCAAAATGAACAACAAAACAAACTTGTGCAACTTTCAACAAAACACACATACCCATCCACCTTACATGGATGTGACCAAAGGGAGGAAAAATGGGAGGGAAACTCCCTCTATGCCTTGAAATTAAGCCCCCTATCTATAAGGTTGGGTCCAAGGGCCCATTTTCATGCTAAGTGAACTCCCAAACTTAAAAGGGGTCACTTAAAATACCTAATATAGCTCAATTTAGGGTTTGGCATATTTGGGCACAAGTGTAGAGGATGCGGGGCCCACCCAAGGGCTCACATGTGACCCTAATCCCCTTTAATTAAATACACCATTATCCAAACTCAAAACTTAGTACAAGTGGGGACCATTAGGTCCCCAAATCAAGTTTACAAGGCAAACTAAACATCACAAGAAAGATTAATATTACTAGACATATTACATTACTATTGAGGATCACTCATGGTGCCCAAAATAATAAACTCTAATACTAAGGCCTCATACAATAAACACGGTTAGGACTTAACCTTGTCGCTGCTTGTGCAAAATTTTGTAGCTACCATGAATCCCACGTTCTCCTGTGACCTGTCACCTACACACTCATTGCACACATTAAACGCACCTGTCCGATAAAATGTGAATCAACTACTCAATAAGAAATCAATGAATTCTATGCTAGCATATCATCATTCTGGAATCGAAAATGTGACAATATCCACAATTATGCACAATTCACCATGAGTTAGACATAACGATAAAGTGACATACATCCATAGAATCCAAACATGCAACTAACTAAGTATCCATCAATATGATTATGGTCCAAAACAACATCATATCAGTTAGTATCCGTGACATCATAAGATAAGGTGTCAACACAGTAATCAAGCTAAATTGGTGTTATACGCCTAAATCTCCATACATGTCTAATAAGGTCAAATATCCTAATATAATGTCCAAAATATATCAAATCCCTACCGAAACATGTCTATGAGTAAAAGGAACAACAAATAACAAATATGACAGTGCTCCCCAGGAGATACACTAGGATGAATGAGACCCTTCTCGAACAATTCCCGTAATGAAATATTGAGCTCATGAAGCTCTAGAGTCGTCATCCGATAGGGTGCCCTAGAAACTGGTGTAGATCCTGACACTAAATCAATGGTGAAATCCACCTCTCTACGGGTGGTAACCTTGGAAGCTCGCCTGGAAACACATCTGCATACTCCCTCAAAATTACATGATCATCTAAGGGTGAATGCTCTGGGGTGCTCTCTAATCGATCACTGATGGTGATAGCAAACAATTGACAACCTTTACACATGCTCTGCTTGAGTTTCTTAGCTGATATCATGCACAAAGAGATAGGCCTCTGCATCCCTGATATCACAACTACACTCCCAAGATCATCCTGACACTCAATGACCTTATTTCTACAATCTACCTTAGCCCAATGAGCCTCAAGCCAATCCATGCCCAACACTACCTGATAGGATCCTATAGGAATAACTCAGAGGTCAAGAGTAGTGGAGAAGACTCCCAAATCAAGTATGTAACTCTCCACATACGAGTCCATGGTGAGTTTGGCCCCAGAGGCCAACTCAACCTGCCAACTATTTGGTTTCCTAGCCACCACGAGCCCACACCGGTCCACTACTGGTAGGAGATAAAAAAGAATCAAACACTTGAATCAAAAAAATATTGAGACATAAATACCCCGATAGTACCTATTGTTTCAATAAAAATGGCCTTATGCTCAACCTAGGTGGTTGTCAACCGATGCATACACACGATACGCGCGTCCTACATCACCCATTGTTAGATCTAGGAGCCGTCTCGCATATCCATGGTAGTGGGTTTGTGCGGGCACATACGTATATAGTGATCGGGTGACCCACAAATAAAAATCCTCCTGTACCCCTCTCGAGATGAGGTCCTCTTGTACTCACGGTGAACTAATCCTGCCGGCCCAACCCTAGCAGATCGCTACTTTTAAACCGGATGTACCTACTGAGTACCCTATCTCCTATCCCTGGCTCCACCAAAACCTCCTCTAGCGCCACCTCTCTATAAGCTCGGGTCTATCTAGCCCTCTACTGCTAGTGGCCATGGTGCTATGTATACTTCTTTGTGGATGCGGAGGAGCCCTCATAATGGCTAGGAGGCCAGAATTCTCCTCTAGGAGGTGGTGCTGTTCCTCGTTATCTCGACTCGAAAGGCATGCATCCTATCTTGAAACTTGCTCTTGTTTCTATCTCAGTGCTCATGTGCCTTGGTCTTATTCTCCTCAGCTAAGTAGGCCTTCTCAATGACCTTCTCAAGTGTGGGAGGAAATAACATCCTAACCGCTCTTGCTATGTCTACATTCATTCCTCGAATAAACTGTTTACCTGTAATTTTTCATCTTGAAGGTAGTACACATACTGTAGAAGATCCAGAACCCGATCTCATACTTTGTGCTCTTCATGTATCGAGATATCCGTCATAAGTTATGGAACTCATTGATCCTCTTCTACACAAAATGCTCGACATATACTTGGGCCATGAATCTCTCCTTGAACAACTCCTAGGTCACTATCTCTCGAGTTGAATGGAGCTTCCACTCCTCACTCCTCCACCAAATGCCTGCTGCGTCTCGGAGGAGGTGTATGGAAAACCTGGCCTTGATATTTTTCTCGTAAGAGTGCAAGCCAAAGTAGCTATCCAGGCTAAGGAGCCATGACTCAGACCCAAATCCATCTGTAGAGCGAGTGTAAGTAGGTGGCTACAAGTGAAGAAGATCTCTAATCACATTGTTTGTATCTTGGTCCTGTCGATGTAGTCCAAAAGGTGAGTGGGGTCGCCTATCCCCAAATGGTCCCTCAAGACTGTGAGAATGGCTCCGATGGTAAGAGGCAACCCTCTCGTGATGAACATAAGTGATACACGACCTCTCCCACCTTAAGGTATTGTGATCTGGAGGCTCTGAGTGTGCATCCTCACCTATCAGCTCCTCATCTCCTAACGAGATCTCCTCCTCTCTCGCCTCATGTGGTGATGGGAGGTGCTGTAGCACAACACCAATCAATAGCTAAAGAGCCTCTAAGATCTCGAGGCCCAAATTCAGTGCTTGAAGTTTGGGTGTAGGTGAACTACGTCCCAAACCCCTAACCGATCATCGTCTCATGGGTGCCATCCTGTGAACGATGTGATAGAAGAGATTATTAAATTATAGTGATTGATTTTTGTAAATTTGTTATTAAAAATTTCTTAAATAGTTAATTAATTACCTAGAGTGTTTGTGTTTGCAAACCTTCACTCGATACCAAATGTAATGCCCCACCTTGGGACACCGAAAAACACACTAAAATTCAACTAGGAAATTTTGGGTAATTTTTTTCTAAAGTGATTAATTAAAATTAGTCCCTTTTGAACCATATTTTGTTAATAATTTAATTTATTTAGCTTTAGTTTTGTCATCCCTAATAATAACCCAAAAATAATTGTTTATTCTATTTAGCTTACTATGGCCTCCAAAATAAATACACACATCCTTTTAAGTTTATTATTTTCCCCCTTTTTTATTATTAGTTTTGCCCACACCCCTCTAAGTTTACCTTCCAAACCCAAAAGTTCCCAAACTTAAAGTATATAGGATTGGTTTTGGACCTTTGGATCATATTTAATCTTGACCATTGATTTCAAAATTTCACCCTAAAGTTGCCACAATTTCTCTATGTTTCTTTTCCTTTCTATTCTTCTTCTCATTTTGTTTTTGTGTTGTCATTTGAATGTGTAGGTTGAGGAACTATGGGGATTGATTTCATGGAGTATTCCTTTGAGAAGAGGCCTCATTATTGTCTCTTTATTGATTCATTTATTTTAGAAATTATATTTTATTACTCATGAAATTTATTTATTTATTTATAGTTTTTCTTATTAATGTTGGGCACATGAAATACCCACAAAAATATTGGTATTTTGATAAGGCAAAGCTGCTTGATACAAATTAATAAAAGGAGGAAACACGAGAATTAAATGGGTAGTAGAATGAAAGAAAAAGCGTATATTATGTTGCATCTGTGTGTGAAGTGGGGTTTGGTGGAGCCGTGGGTAAGGGGAGGGGGTTGCGGGTGGTGAAAAAGGAAGGGGGAAGTGACTGTGGTAGGGGCGGTGACAGGGGGGAAGTGGTGGTGGTGGAGGTTGGTGGTCTCAGTGCGTGGTAGAGGCGAGGAGCGGTGGGCAGCGGGTGGTGGCCAAGGGGACAATGCACAGGTGGGGGCGGTGGTGGCGCAGAGTTGGGGAGGGCTCGGCCCTCCCCATATGTGTTCATTTTTGTTTGTTTTTTTGTTTGTTTTGTTTTTTTAAACAATAATCAATATTCTATTTTGTTTTATTAACTAACATTATATATATATATATATATATATATAAAATTTTAAGAAAAATATGGTGTAAGGAAAATAACTTGAGAATAATATATTCATTAGTATATTGATTTTTTTAATATTATATATATATATATATTAGTTTCAAAATCACCAAATGATAAATTTTAAAAAATCGAAAACATCTGTGTGAGGAATAGATATTAATCACAAAATTTCTTTTTTTTAATTTACATTACATCCAAAATGAACCTTTACAATGTAACCTTTTTCATGAAAATAAAATACTTAATATATGTCCTTTTAAAATGCAAGCACTTCCTTTAGTTTTCATCTAAAGGGGAAGGAAGTAGCAAAAAAAAGAACTTATTTCTTTCCATTGTATAAAACTAGACTTTTTGCATGAAAAGATCCAATATAAAAATGAAAGTATAACCATTTAAAATAAGGGTTAAATCTCCATGTAACTTTAAATTTCCTTCAAACGTAGTAAATAAACAAGTATTACAGATTTCTACAAGAGGGGGAATTCCAACAAGGAAGAAAACCAATTTTTTTTAATGCTAGTAACTTCACATTATTTCTTTTTGTAATTCAATGTTTCCAATAAACAACTTTCCTTCCAAAATGAAGTTGCAACCATTATTATTAACAGATTTACATAGCTATTTTACAATTTTTCATTTCAAGGGCTTTGGTTCACATTTGTAAGAATATGCTCAAATACATAGCTATCCAAGACAACCTTTTTACAAGATCCTTGCAATATTGAAGGAAAATTTCTCAAGCAAAATGACTTAAGTTTACAAGTAACATCAAATAAAAAATAGGTATTTTACAAGGTAATAAAAGCTTCCACATAGCCATGTTCTTAGAGATAAAATGAGAGTGATGCTTCAAAAAAAATTGACAGGACAAGGAGAAACCAAAATGCCACAAACTCCAGCCATCTCTAAACTTGAGCTCCAAACTCGAATACTCTTACAAGAATCCAACTCCAAGAGAACAAGGCTTGTTTAACCACCCAACCTTTAGGCATCATTACATGCCTTTCCAAGGTTGGAAGGCATGCTAGCCTCCCCCAAGCCCATGGGAAAGAGGACTACTATCCACAACTTTACACAAGAGTAAGGGAGAACAATCCAATATTATATTCACATACAAGCTAAGACCATGCACTAAGAAACAATAACAAAAAAAAACTAATAAGGGAAAAGAGGAGAAGCCATATTCTACCTCCAAAATGGGGAAGAGAAGAAAGAGATCTCCAAGTGTCAAGAGTGTAGCCAACATTGGTTGCACATAAACAATAATTCTCCACAACCTCCTTATTCCTCCAAAGTCATCACACCCTCCTTATTTCTCCATCCATTCACCAAAATCCTTCTTGGGAGGATTTTCAAACCCAAAAGGGTTTCCTCTCCAAGAATGGGGAAGGGGGTTCAAACCATATGAACCACCTTCCCCACCTCAAACCATTTGAGGGGAGTAACTAAAATTCTACATGGCTTTCCCATTAAGCCATGAAGACTGAGAGGGAAAACTCCCTCTCTCTTCCCCCAAAACTTCAAAAATCCATCAAGCCATATGATAGATGGAGGAAAATTAAACAACAAACATAACAACAAATGGTAACACACAAGTAGCAACACACATTTTAAACAAACAAGACTAATATCTAACATGAAATAAAACACAAAAATGAACTCAAGGAGCCTACCTCCAAAATCTCTCCAACTTCTAACTTTTCCACTTCTTTATCTAAGCAAGCTCTAGCTCCAAAATCCACAAGCCTCCAAGCAAAAGCTCCAAAAAAGTTCTCTTCTTTCCCCATGAGGGAGAATTTGAAGAGGAGAAATAAAAATCCTCACAAATGAGGGGGTGACATGTGTCACCCCTCTCTTCCCTCAAGGTCAAATATTCTCAAAATAAAAGGGAGAAAAGATAAAATAGCTTTTAACCCTCTTCTCCCAAATTACTCAAAATGAACAACAAAACAAACTTGTGCAACTTTTAACAAAACACACATACCCATCCACCTTACATGGATGTGACTAAAGGGAGGTAAAATAGAAGGGAAACTCCCTCTATGCGTTGGAAATAAGCGCTCTACCTATTAGGTAGGGTCCAAGGGCCCATTTTCATGCTAAGTGAACTCCCAAACTAAAAAGGGGTCACTTACAATGCCTAAAATAGCCCAATTTCGGGTTTGGCATATTTGGGAACAAGTGTAGAGGATGTGGGGCTCATCCAAGGGCTCACATATGACCTTAATCCCCTGTAATTAAATACTTCATTATCCAAACTCAAAAATTAATGCAAGTGGGGACCATTAGGTCCCCAAATCAAGTTTACAAGGAAAAATAAACATCCTAAGCAAGATTAATATTATAAGACATATTACATTACACCGAGGGTCACTCATGGTGCCCAAAATAATAAACTCTAATACTAAGGCCTCATACAATAAACATGGTTAGGACTTAGCCCCATGGGCTGCTTGTGCAAAATTGTGTAGCTTCCTGAATCCCACATTCTCCTGTGACCTGTCACTTGCACACTCATTACACACATTAAACACACTGTTTGATAAAATGTGAATCAACTACTCAATAAGAAATCAATGAATTCTATGCTAGCATATCATCATTCTGGAATTGAAAATGTGACAATATCCACAATTATGCACAATTCACCATGAGTTAGACATAACGATAAAGTGACATACATCCATAGAATCCAAACATGCGCAACTAATCGAGTATCCATCAATATGATTACGGTCCAAAAAAACATCATATAAGTTAGTATTCGTGACATTATAAGATAAGGTGTCAATTCAAGTAATCAAACTAAATTGGCGCTATACGCCTAAATTTCCATACATGTTTAATAAGGTCAAATATCCTAATCTAATGTCCAAAATATATCAAATCCTGCTAAACATGTCTACGAGTAAAAGGAACAATAAATAATCGAGGCTATAAAATTGTGTGCACTATAATCAACTCTACTTGTTGCTACCTTTGGGTGGCCTGATCCTATTTGTGATAAAATAAATCAAGATTCGTAAAAATAAATTAAAGTGAAATGTAATTCAATATGGTAAATTATGTTGAAATTGAAGTATACCTACTGGCCTTGAATCATCTCACGGGTATTGAAAAATCCAGTTGGGTCATTGCTATCAATGCCCAAGTAATCTTCATCTAAATTTATATTATTCAAAACTGATATGCTCATTGTGTTGGGCAAGCCACCAAGTGAGAGGGTTGGAATTCGAAAGGAGGAGGCAATGTTTAGTGTCCCACTAGGGGTTGAAAGCAATTGGCATGCATTTACCAATGTTATTTTTTCCTGATCCTCTGGTTGGCATTTTAAATATTATTGGTTGAGGGGGGGTGGTGCCACTGTTTGTACAGAAGGAGGACTGCAATGTGTTGAAAATTTCAAGAAAAAACATATGAAAAACTAGAAAACAATGCAAAAACTACGAAATTAAATGAAGTACTATTCCAAATTTGTACCTTGTTGAGGGTAGCCTCGTCATGGTGCTTGAGGTGGACGTGTTGGTGTAGTAACTAGGTGGTTTTTGAGCTGTCTGATGTTGGGATTGCTGAGGTGTTTATTGAGAATATACAAATGCATGTGACTATACTAAGTGAGTTGGGAAGATGGTTGGTCCAAAGTCCCCGCAATGTATTCAACATTGAATTGTATGTCAATTCAATTGGGTAAAATTTAAATGGGAAAATGAAAATACAAATTTGGAATTTGTAAATAATACATGAAAGGGTATTACTTCTCTGGCATTTAACGAATTCAAACTATTGGGGGTTCGGAGATGAGTGAGCTTCCATTTCAAATTGTGAATCTCCCAAAGCCTCAGCGTGTTGTTGGCCTCTTCCTCTTGATGCCACCTTTTTTTGGGGAAGGGCCTCCATAAATCTTCTTTGCAAATAGTAAATAGTTAATACCTATGCACAATGTAATGTTGAAATACAAACTTAATAGTTTATACCTGTTGTTCTTCAAATGGAATTGACAACTTCACAACGCCTCATCAGTGCAAGTGGGAATTGGTTTGTCTTTTAAATTTAAAAGAGCCTCATAATAAAGGCCAAGGAGATAGTTTGTGGAGTAAATGACAGTGTTTTTTCTGAAAGCTTTGCATTTGTTATGTCAGTTCTTTTTTTTGATAAAAAGGTGCACCAATCAAATTTTTGTTTTTGTAATAGTTGCAACAATGTATGCAATGACACATTTAGGTATATCTATTTGCAAAACTATTCTGGATTGAAAAAAGGAAATCATTGTAGCAAGAAAGTGGTGTGCAATTACTTGTGTATCCACACCATGCCTGGATTTATTGACATGAGCTAAAAATGCCAAAAATAGTTGAAATTAATATAATATTAAATTGTATCAAAATAAAAATCTGAATAGAAAATGACAAATGAAAACAAATTATACTTACAATCAACATGGAAACTGAACGTCGATTCGAGATATTTCTTATCGTCTTTGATGAGTGTTGTCTTCATTGTAACAAAGGGTAAATTTCTGAATGGGAGGCCTCTAAACCAATGAATGTCAACTGGTTCAATACCGAATTGAAACAATCGGCCATCGTCCATAAAGCAACATAAAATAAAATAGGCCGTCCTCTGTATTGTAAGATGAGAGAAGGTAGTTCAAAATATCTTGGTCTATTTCAAAATGGGGCATCTTAACAAGCCCACTAAACTCACATGCATCGATCAAATCCTTGTATTCGAAGTCATCTGTAAAATAGTTTGGATGTGGGGGCACAAAGGATTCCTATAGAGTATCTTGCCCGTGGATAGGACTGGATTTTCCTCTTGATTTTTGTCTTGAGCTTGGAGTTGGGATGCACTTGTAGTCGCCATTGTAGTTGTGCTTGAGAATGATGGATTCCTGTATACAAAAAAATTTGAGAGCCAAAAAGTGTAAATGTGAAAATGACCGGTGGGAGGGTATTTATAGGACAAATCCAAGGTTAATGACCTTTATTGACGTGCATCAACAAGGGCAATCAATGCATGTCAATGAACCATGTTAACACGTGTCAACAAGGGGCATTGATGCACGCGCAAATTTTTTTGTTGATGTGCGTAAACAAGGTTCATCGACGCGTTAACACGGGTTGTTGACATGCATTGACATGGGTCGCTGGCACACATAAACAAGGTTCGCTGACGCGCATCAACAAGATTCATCGACGACGCGGCGTCAACATAGGTCATTGACATGTGTCAATGCCACATTAGCGAGACTTGTTGATGTGCGTCCAACAGAACTTGTTGACGCGTGCTAATGAGGCATCGAAGTGTCTCAGTAAAAAGGTGTCTCTCTCGGCTGAAAAAAATGGCAAAAATTTAGATTTGAAAAGCGGTAAATTCACCTTTTCGCTGAAACCGGTTCCGGGATATTTGCTAGGTATTTTCCACCTCCAATTTTCTAAAGGTGTCTTAACATGAACCACGGACCCGACTTGGTTTTGGCACTATGATATTTCTCTTTGGGAGGTATATGGAGTTGTTGGTGATGCTTTGGGAGGTATATGGAGTTGTTTTGTGATGCTTTAGGAGATATATGGAGATTATTTTGTGATGTTTTGTGATGTGTGGAGTTGGTGTTATGAGTTATGTGTACTCTTATGAGTCTTGTTACACATTGTTATGATTGAGGCTTGATGCTCCCCTTGGTTGGTATGGACTATTGTATATTGTCTTGGCACTGTGTTGGTACAGTCATGGTTTTCTTGGTTCATGTGATACCAGTTACGTTTTTATCAACATCATGATTCACTATTTTCTAGTCACTTGTGTGTGTTGGATCTATGCCTGTGACATAATTGCTAGAAATGTTTTGTTATGTGGACTACTTGTTATTTTTCCATGGTGGAATTAGACATCTTGTCATGTGATACATTTGTTAAGGTATGTACCAAGATGTCTCATGGCTCATTTGTGTCGTGTTGAGTTTTATATGACATCTTGAGGCCAATTACTGTTAGGCACCCATGAACATAAGACCATTGAAATTTTAAACATTGAATATTAAGGGCTTGAGATTAAGAAATCTTTGTAAAGGAAAAAAAGACAACTTAAGTAATAAAGTAAAAGATAACTAACTACAAGTCTTCATAGAACATTAAAATTTAAAATATTATCAAATTTAGTCATCGCTTCTGTGTGGTCACATTGTATTGGAAATTTGTTTTGTTAAAGTACGTGTTTCATTATGGACCTTCTTACCTACATATCCTTCACGCTTCACCATTGTGTCACATCAAGGACGATGCTCTTATAAGGGGAGGGAGATGTAATGCCCTCCATTTTTTCATTATGTCAATGGTTACAATTTGATTAAAATAAAATAAAATAAAATAATAAACATGTTAATAGTTCTTGGGAAGCGTACAAGTGGGAGGACAATGTTAATGTTTAAAATTTTGTTTGTATTTTATTGATCCACCTTTTTCAGTCTCCTTATTGCGTGCACCATATCTTCCAGAGATTGGAGTGAGAAACATCCTCAAAGTCCTTTCAGATCTGTATTTTTGCTTGTAGTATAATACAACCACTTTATTTAAGAATATAAGGTGTTAACCATGGTTAAATCCAAGCTAGCGCTAGAAATTTAGAAAAATTGGTTAGTTGTAGTGAGTGTATAGTTATGTACTCTCATAATTAAATAAAAATCCAATTTTTAGGAGGGTTTTGCTTGAATGGAGCTCTCACCTATATCAGCCCTAAAATCATACCCATTATGGGTTAAGGCATTGTTGTACATAGAGAAAGATCTATAACCGATATCTCCTCTTATTTTATTTTTTGGTATACCATTGACTTATTTTGATTTATATTGAAATTTTCAAGAGGTTCATTTTTTGGAGAGGAAAGGAATTTTTTTCTTGCTATGATTTTATTAGTTTTGTGTAGAAGAATATTGAGAATCAAAAGGTTTTTCATTCGACCATACATATGTCCAGCCATCATAAAGTTGATTATTATGATTTTAAGCTCTTATGTTGTGTGAATTATATCCTTTACAACAAGATCTACCACCTTGTTTTTTTCTACTCTATTATATTTTTATTCGAGTAGTTGTGGTATTGATTAAGGTAGAGACAATGTCTTTTCCTACTGACCCACACATGTCTCTACCATATTCTTCTCCTGTACTCTCCCTCTTCATGAAAGTATCTATTTTTTTTCCATCAACATCGCCCCAACTAGATGATCCCTCTTGGCATACCATGGTTGAAGTATTTATACTAATGGTCTGGGTATATAACCTCAGACATGGCACATATAACTATCAAAGAACATTAGGAATCTTATTCTTTTTCTAGTTTCCCCCAACCTGTGCCACAATGGGAGATTCAAAACAAGTACGTGATTTGTTAGACAAAATTCCTCATAGTTGTGTGGTTTAAAGTATTATTTTTTCGGGTGGGTGGATTATTTGACTAAAAGCCTCTCGAAATGTGGCTCCTTCACATGGATTCCTCCTCCCAAGTATCTTGGCCTTAGGATATGGTGGTCAAATGAACAAATAAATCACAGGGGTTGATTGGTGAGTGGAAAAATTTCTATTATAGGTGTTTAGGCATAACATGATTTTTGAGAGAATGATGATGCATTGTCTCTATACACCCATCAATGCATGAATTTTTCAATCATTCTAGATTTTTAGTTCTAAGGAAGACATTGCTTGAGGGGAAGAAGGCCAACCCAACATTTATTTGAGAAATTATGAATGGCCACCCAATACCTCTAAAATACTCTTTCATGGTTGTGAGAAAATGTAGAAAATAAGTCGATGTTTATGCATGTGTGTAAATGAGTTGAAAATATCCTAAGGAGTTCAATATCATTAATGGATGGTTGTATATTGTTCACACAATGATTTTCATGAAGATGATGTGGAGCTCTCAAACAAGTGCACTCATTGCTGAAATGTGTAAAGATGACGTGGTCTTATCGAATGCGGTGATTTTGAGTTTGGCATAAAATAGGTATGGACGTTCTTTTCTCTCCTACTCTAAATACCACTTTCATCATTTCTTAAATTTTGAAATTAAATGTCGATTATTAGGAAATATATCCCAAATAATGATAAAACCTTACTTATTTTTTTCTAAATGTCGAAAAAAATGAAATAAAAATGAAAAAAATTGACATTGAAATTCATATGCATGGAGCACCACACCCCAATGTACACACAAAGTCAAAATCTTTGCGATGAATCCTTATAACATGGAACACCATACATAACCTTTACTGAGTTGTTGGAAATTATTTAGCACACTTACAAGGCATATTCCTAAACCCTCTTATCTTATCAGTCAATTATAGTGACGTGGTTGTTTTAATAAAACACGATCAATTTTCGCCTATAAGTTGTCGTTTAGCTTAATCAAAACTGAAAACCACTACCTCATAACTCTAGGATAAAAGAGAGAATCATAAACCACATTCATTCCTTTGAAAACACCTTTGGAAGCTAATTTTTCAAGTGGGTTTTGGGGCCCACTGGTTGGTGTGTGAGATAAGAGTTCATTGACACAATTATGATAACTAACCCCAAAGTTTCCCTTGTAACTTGAGATTTGCTCTTCATGTAATAAACTTTTCTTAGACACGATGAATTATCTATATTTGGGGGAATAAGAAGGAATCATCAAAATTTGGTATTGAAATTTAAATAAGTGTGTTTGAGACCTAGTTGTAAGCATTTTTCCTGGTTTGGAAATTTTTATCAACCTTAGCTAAAATCTCCTTTTGAGTCTCATTTGACTTCTAGCCAGGTGTGTGACCTCGTAATACCATTATAATGCTATGTAGAATTTTATTTGATCTTTTATCTTGTATAAATGAAATTTTTAAATGTATGGTGATTTTATCTCTCCACCCTCTTCTCTCTCTAAAAATAATAAAACAACTCTTATACTTTGGTTAATTTAAAAACATAAAGGGATAGAGAAATGTAAATTGGTTTAAAATAAAATGAATATGGAGATTAAATGCAAATGGTTATGACATTGTGAATGGAAACTAAAATGCCTCTCTCTATTTCTCCTCTCTCTCTCTCTCTCTCTAAATGTTAGAAATGATGACTATGTGGATTTATGCTTGAGCATAGGGGTATTTCCATACTCATTCGTAGGAGTGACGTGGCAACATTCATCATGCAGTACTTGAAAAAAGTAGTAAAAATGACATTTGTGTCTTTTATTAGCATGTTATTTGAAGGAAATGTAATTGTTTAGAATATTTCAATGATATTTTTATGAATAAATGTATTATTTTCATTATTTCCATGATGAAAATGATAGTGTTGCGTATTGGGAAAATGTACTATTTCATACGTAATTGTACTTTTACCTAATTAACAAATGTTATTCTTAGTTACATAATTGTATATTTTGTTAAGTAAATGGAGGAGATTGTATTATGTACTTTGGAAAAATATGTCAAAATTTCTTCTTTTAGTGTCAAAATAAATATAGGAGGATGAAATTGGAACCTTGTCATTTAAAATGTTTATTATAGCCAAAAATTTTGGATATGATTGTGCTAGTAAAATTGTTAGCAAGTAATTTAAAATGACGTGATTTTACCTATCTGCTAGTGTTGTAATGACCTAGGAAATCACTTAATATTCAAATAAAAATATCAACTTACATTGTGTGTGTTTTCTTATTGAGCGGAAAGTGACCAAACAAACACATAGTTCAAAATATTTACCTTTGTTGAATGTAATGACCCTCTCTAGTAAGCTCCAAGTTAGGCTAGCTCCAAACATATTTTGCAGTCTTAGAGACATAGAGGTATTGTATGTGTTTGTGTATTCCTCCCTAGAAACCTAGTTGAGAGTATTCACATAGGTATGAAAGTGTGTAAGATTCCTTAGTGCGAGGAATAACATCATTTTAATGGCATACAAGATGACATGTTGAGCTTGAAATATCATGGTTGTTTTTGGAGACTAAACAACGTTAGAAGTGGAATGTAATGAACAATGGGTGGGACCACAAAGATAGTTATGTTGTGCATTATTTCACTATTAAGTTTTTAATTATAAAGGAAAATTTGTAACTTTCCCTCGTTTGGGAATGTACCCTTGTGATGTCAATCTAATCATTTCAAGGGTCATGGATATTTCTTATAACATATTAAATATTTCTTATGAGGTGAAGTGGATGTGATTTGATCCATGCAAAACAAGTGAATAAGAAAACATAGTCTCCCATTTAAGAATCAAACCTAAAATGTGAATATGATAGGATATTTGAAATTAACTATCAAGTGATATATTTTATTGGAAGTCAAATAAATATGAACCAAATCTAAAAGAACCCTTTATAAGATACATATTAAAAAATGAAAAATGTATTCTTGGAATACTTCGAGTGGCACAAATGCCTTGCAAGAAGATGGACATTTGATTTCTCTAAATTTTATCTTGTGGTAAGGTGTAGAAAACCTCAAGCACTAATAAATGCAATTTATCGAGTGACCTCTCTTGATGTTATTGGACAAAGGGGATATGATGTACGATTATCAATGATTGTAAATATGGTTTTAGATGGTTGTTGAACGCATAAAATTTTATAGCTTTTGCATTTGAACCCCTTTTGTCCCTCTTAGATAAATGTGTCCCTTAGTATGTAGTAGTGGATTACCATGTGTTTCTCATATGGGGTAGTTTATCCACCATCCCTTAAATTATTATTAAGTTAGGAGATCCTAAATCCTCTCTTAAGGTTTTTGGTGAAGGAAACAATAATGCTTATTCACAAAATGATTTAAATTGTTCCTTGGAAGGCATTTGAGAAGAATATAGTTTTTGGGTTGTCTTGTTACATGCATTTAATTCTTGATGGTCTAAGAGAAATGAAATAAGTAGATAGGTGCAATGTCAAAAACTTCTTATAGTCATGAATCCCTAAGTGTAAATTATGTATCATTTGAAAATTTTAATTGTTCAAAAAAGAGTATATCAATAGTGAGACCAACATACGTTGTAAGTGTAAAGAGTACAAGAGTTAATGAGATTTTGTGTTTTTCTCTTGGCAGGAATAATCTAGTCATGCTTTTATTCCTTATAACTCAACTAGAATACTTTCATGTTTTTAAAAATAAATATGAATTGCCCTTGGTGAGATCAAACTTTCATGTCATAAAAATAAATATGAATTGCCCTTGGTGAGATCAATAAGATATAATATATATAATGACTCTAGATAAAATTTCTTTTATTGAAATGTTGAATGGATTCAAACAAGTAATTGAACTATATCAACTGTAACAGGAAAAATAGGGTACTATGATGGAAGGATGTTTATGGGAAGAGATATCTTGAATCTAAATCACCCTTTTAAACTTTAACATACCTTCCTTGACCTCATGATAGTTTTCCCTTGTTTAGAAAAGGTAAAGTTTAAACATCAATATATTCATCTTGAAAATAGAACCTTAACACCTTGTTAGTTAATTTTTATAAGAGGATAAACATTAATGTCAATTAAGCATATTTTGAGAAACAAACCTTTAACATAAGAATGAATATTAGGAGGCTTATAGGTGTATAAAATGAATTTGATTAACAAATGAGTTGTGGATAATTTATGGAAATTGAGAAAGGAACCAATAGTACATCCTTTTTAAAGGTTGATGCTATATGAAAATAAAGTATTTGAAGTTTTAGAAAAAAAAATTTTACACCCTTACCAGTTTTATTCACTAGAAACCTATAAGGTTATATAATGGAAAAATAAATGTAATAAATATGTAAACCATAAAAAGGTCATGTTGTGGAGTATGCCTATCTTGTGAGCCTTACCATAGTTGGGTCATTGTCTTGGTTTACATCATTTGAGTAAGACATTTATGTGTACCCTATGTTATCATGTTGTGTATGTGGGTCCATGCTTATGTAAGTGTCTTATGTGATGTTGAATTTTTCTTTTTGAGCTCATGTGGTGTCGTTATGAGCAATGAGAAATAAAAAAATTATTCTGGTATTTTTTAACTATTATATTTGTGTGTGTAAAATGTGGGTGTTACATATAGTATCAGAGTGAGGTTCATGATCTCAAAACTCTGGGATAGGTTGGATTTGTGATGATCTTACATGGTGGTGGTGGAAATAGGAAGAGTAATGTGATATATGTTGTGATGTGACCAATTTTGTAATTGTAATATTATGAACGCACATGTTATGCATGTCACTTAGTGTGTATTTGTTATCATGTTGATGTGTTTGTAATGAGAGTATTTTCTCTCCTTTTTGTGGATTCAATGAGGAGTTCATGTGTGATGTGCCACCTTATTATGTGTGAAAAGAATGTTATTTCTAGATTACAGAGTGTTGGAGTGTTTTGTTATTATGTGATATGAAGGTGTGTTGATGTGTTGCATGAAAAAAATTGTGTAAAGTGAATTAGATTATATCGTGATGTCTCCAACATGTTGTGATGAATCATGTGAATCACCATGTTGTTCTGGAATTGAATATATATTGTAATTTTATTCATTATGTTCATCATACATATAATTCGTGTATTGTGTGATGGTTCGTGTCGTGAGTTAGAGGTATATGGTGATCGTATGACCCTATTATAGTAGGCTCCTACACTTTGGGTGAATTATATGGTAATGTGATGTATTGAAACCCATGAAAGTAATGATTGTGTTATACCTTGTATATATACCATGCGTAAGATGCTATGGTTAATGTGTGTGAATCACCATTGTGTTAGTGATGTAGTTATGTGTTATGTTGTGAACCTTACACTAGATGACCCTAAGGGAAGCAAACCTTCAAGAGTGTATGTGTGGAGAGAGGAGGCATGGACAAGGTTTTCATAATCTTGAGCCGAGTATGAGTGAGGAAGTGGAGTCTTATATAGACTGAAAACCCACTTCTATTTGTTTAGTATACTTTGAGCTTGCTTAGTATATTGTGGATGTGCACCACCTTAGGCTCAACTTATGCAAACTAGCATCCCCTGCTCTTTCCTATTGGGTTGTCCATTGAACAATCCTATGTGATTTTGACTATGTTGAGCCTTGTGGGAGTATGGAGGGATGATTTAGGAAGAGATGATGATAGTTACATTATTTGATATACTCATTTATGGTTACATGTATATTTTTATGAGATGAGGCTCGACATCGAGTGTCAAAGCAACTCGATGAGTACCCCTTTGTGGTCATATGAGGCCACATAGTGATTTTAATGTTCTATTTCTCAATACATATTTTATTCATAAATTGATCATTATCTCTTTTCTTGTAAGAACCAATTGTTTTTCTTGATTGATGTGTTCTTATATTTTGGGCATTTTATTTGGTTGCTATACTAACATGACGGATGTTTTTGCACTAACTATGGCTATTTATCCATTTGTTTTTCTTAGTTTTAAATTTTCTTTTCATGTTTAAAAGTTTTATAGCCTTTCCCAAGGCTTGGGATTTTTTCCACTTGGCATTTGAGACAGATTGTTATGTTGTTCTAATGTCGTAATGTGTTGGAATAGGGTCATGGGATTCACCATGGAGTGGTGGAACCTATGGACCCATTTCATTGTATGGGGATATGCCCCAAGGAGTTACATATAACTAGCGGGTTGTTGAGCCATGAGTTATTATGTCACTTAGGTGGGGGTGATGGGGCTCTTATGTGCCCAAGTTCATAGGGTGAACCGACCTCATTAAATGGAGAAAGAGATGGGGGTTTATATGGTTGAGTGAACTCTATGATATTTGATGATCTTGATGGAACTCTATGGTTGAGTGAACATGATATTCTTGATGATCACTCTATGGTTGAGTGACCTATATTCTCGATGGGCTCTATGTGGTTGAGTGACCTATATTCTTGATGGGGCTCTATGGTTGAGCGATTCTTTTGTTTTGGGAGGTATATGATTATTTCTGATGTTTTGGGAGGTATATGGAGTTGTTTTGTGATGCTTTGGGAAGATATATGGAGTTTTTTTCGTGATGTTTGTGATGTGTGGAGTTTATTGTTATGAGTTATGTGTACTCTTGTGAGTCTTGTTACACATTGTTATGATTGAGGTTGACACTCCCTTAAGGGTGGTATGGACTATTGTATATTGTCTTGGCATTGTGTTGTTACATCATGGTTTTCTTGATTCATGTGATACCAGATTATGTTTTTATCAACATCATGATTCACTATTTTCTAGTCACTTGTGTGTGTTGGATCTATGCTTATGACATAATTGTGGAAATTTTTGTTATGTGGACTAATTGTTGTTTTTCCATGGTGAAATTAGATGTCTTGTCATGTGATATAGTCGTTAAAGTATGTACCAAGATTTCTCGTGGGTCATTTTGTGTTGTGTTGATTTTTTTCTGATATCTTGATGCCAATTACTATTAGGCACCCATGAACATAAGAAGATTGAAATTATAAACATTGAATATTAAGGGCTTGAGATTAAGAAATATTGTAAAGGAAAAAAAAACAACTTAAGTAATAAAGTAAAATATAACTAACTACCAATCTTCATAGAACATTAAAATTTAAGATATTATCAAATTTAGTCTACTTCTATGTGGTTACATTGTATTGGAAATTTGTTTTGTTAAAGCACATGTGTCATTATAGACCTTCTTACCTACGCATCCTTCAAGCTTCGCATTATGTCACATCGAGGACAATGTTATTATAAGGGGAGGGAGATGTAATGCCCTCAATTTTTTTCCTTATTTTTAATGGTTACATTTTGATTAAAATAGAATAAAATAAAATAATCAATAAAATTGTTAATAATTCCTAGGAAATATACAAGTGGGAGGACAATGTTAATGTTTAAATTTTTGTTTGTATTTTATTGATCCTCCTTTTTAAGTCTCCTTATTGTGAGCTCTAGATCTTTTAAGAGATTGGAGTGAAACACATCCTTAACATCCTTTGATAAAGGTATTTTTCTTTGCAGTATAATATAACCACTTTATTTAAGAATCTAAGGTGTTAACCATGGTGAAACCCAAGCTAGCGCTGAAAATTTAGATGAAATTGGTTACTTGTAGCGAGTGTATAGTTATATACTCTCATAATTAAATAAAAATGAATTTTTTCTTAGGAGGGTTTCATGCTGAATGGAGCTCTCACCTATATCCGCCCTAAAATCATACCCATTATGGGTTAAGGCAACCACTGTACACAAAGAAAGATCTGTAATCGGATATATCCTCTTATTTTTTTTTTTTATACCATTGAATGATTTGGGTCTATACCGACATTTTCAAGTAGGTTCATTTTTCTTGGAGAGGAAAGGAAATTGTTTCTTGCTATGATTTTGTTAGTTATGTGTAGAAGAAGATTGAGAATCAAAGGGTGTTTCATTCGAGCATATGTCTAGCCATCCTAAATTTTCTTCTTATGCTTCTAAGCTCCTATGTTGTGTGAATTATAGCCTTTATAACAAGCAGCTACCACCTTGCTTTTTTCTACTCTCTATCTTTTACTTTGAGTAGTTGTGGTATTGATTAAGGTAGAGACAATGTATTTTCCTACTAACTCACACATGTGTGTTCCAAATTTGTGTCATGATATATCCCTCTTCATCAAAGTATCTATTTGTTTTTTTGTCATTATTGCTTCCCCTAAATGTTCCCTCTTGGTGCATGGTTGCAGTATTTATACTAATGGTTGGGTATAAAACCTTAGGAAAGGGCACATATAACCATAAAAGCACATAGGAAAAGATGATTCTTTTGTTAATTTTCCTCAACATGTGCCAAAATGGGATATTCAGAACAAGTACTTGATTTTTTGAAAAAAAATGCCTCATAGTTGTGTGGTTTAAAGGACTATTTTTGGGTGTGTGGATTATTTGACTAAAAGCCTCTCAGAAATGTGGCTCCTTGGCATGGATTCCTCCCTCCCATATCTTGCCTTGGGATATGGTGGTCAAATGAAAAAATAATCGGGTTGAATGGTGAGTGGAAAAATTTCTATTATAGGTGTTTAGGCATAACATGATTTGTTGGAGAAATGGGACGCATTGTCTTCTATACTCCCATCATGCATGCATTTTTTAATTGTTCCAAATTTGTAGTTCTAAGGAAGCCATTACTGAGGGTAAGTAGGAAACCCACATTTATTTGAGAAATTATGAATGGCCACCCAAGACCTTTGTAAAATACTCTTCCATGGTTGTGAGAAAATGTAGAAAATAAATGGATGTTTGTGCATGTGTGTAAATGAGTTGAAAATATCATATGGAGTTCAATCTCATGGAATGGTATGGTTGCATCTTGTTCACAAATTTTTTTGGTGGAGAATATGTGGAGCTCTCAAGAAAGTGCATTGTTGCTGAAATTCCTGAATATGACACAGTCTTATCGAATGCGAGTGATTATGAGTTTGGCGTAAAATATGTATGGACATTCTTTGCTCTCCTACTATAAATGCCACTTTTATCATCTCTTAAATTTTGAAATCAATTATTAATTATTAGGAAATGTACCCCAAATAATGATTAAAACCTTACTTCTTTTCGAAATGTCAAAAAAAAAAATGACACCGAAAGTAATGTGCATGGAACGCCACACCCCAATGTAGCACAAATTTGAAGCTCTTTACATGAATCCTTATAACATGGAACACCATAGGGAACCTTTACTGTTGAGTAGTTGAAATTATTTAGGACGCTTGCAAGGTATATTCCTAAACCCTCTTAGCTTATCAATCAATTATAGTGATGTGGTCGTTTTAATAAAACATGATTGGTTTCACCTAAAGTTCTTGCTTAGCTTGATCGAAACTGAAAACCACTACCTCGTAACTCTAGGATAACAACAAGAGAATCATAAACTAGATTTCAATCCTTTGAAAAAACCTTTGGAAACTAATTTTTCAAGTGGGTTTTGGGGCCCACTAGTTGCTGTGCGACAAGAGCTATTGACACAATTACGATAACTTGCTCTGAAGTTGACCTTGTAACTTGAGCTCTGCTCGTCGTAATCAAATTCCGTCAGACACGATGAATTCTATATATTTGGGGGAATAAGAAGGAATCGTAAAAATTTGGAATTAAACTTGAAAAAATTATGTTTGAGACCTATTTGTAAGCACTTTTCTGGTTTGGACAATTTTCTCAACCTTAGCTAGAATCTCCTTTTTGAGTCTCGTTTGACTTCTAGTAGGCGTGTGACCTCGTAATACCATTGCAATGCTATGTATAATTTTATTCGATATTTTATCTTGTATAAATTAAATGTATGGTGATTTTATCTATTCACCCTCTTCTCTCTCTAAAAAAATTACTATTATACTTTGGTTAATTTCAAAATGTAAAGGGATTGAGAAATAAAAATTGGTTTGAAATAAAATGAATATGGATATGAAATGCAAATGGTTATGACATTGTGAATGGAAAATAAAATGCCTCTTGAAATCTCTATTTCATCCTCTGTCTCTCTCTCTTATTTAATTGTAAATGTTAGAAATGATGAATGTGTGGATTTATGCTTGAGCGTAGGGGATTTCCATACTTGGTCCTACGAGTGACACAACATTGATTGCGGTAACGAACAAAAGGAGTAGTAAAAATGAAATTTGTGTCTTTTATTAGCATGTTATTTGAAGGAAATGTAATTGCTTAGAATGTTTCGATGATATTTTTCATGAATAGAATGTATTATTTTCATTAATTCCATGATGAAAATGATAGTGTTGCGTATTGGGAAAATGTACTATTTCATACTTAGTTGGACTTTTACCTAATTAACGAATGTTATTTTTAGTTACATAATTGTATATTCTATTAAGTAAATGGAGGTTATTTATTATGTACTTTGGAAAAGATGTCAAATATTTCTTCTTTTAGTGTCAAAATAAATATAGGAGGATGAAACTGGAACCTTGTCATTTAAATTTTTATTATAGCTGAAAGTTTTGAATATGATTGTGATAATAAAATTGTTAGCAAGTAATTTAAAATGACATGATTTTACCTATCTGCTAGTGTTGTAATGACCTAGGAAATGACTTAATCTTCAAATAAAAATATCAACTTACATTGTGCGTGTTTTCTTATTGAGCGGAAAGAGACCAAACAAACACATAGTTCAAAATATTTACCTTTATTGAATGTAATGACCCTCTCAAGTAAGCTCTAAGTTTGGCTAGCTCCAAACATCTTTTGTAGTCTTAGAGACATAGAGGTATTGTATGTGTTTGTATATTCCTCCCTAGAAACCTAGTTGAGAGTATTCATAGGTATGAAAGAGTGTAAGATTCGTTAGTGTGAGGAATAACATCATTTTAATAGCATACAAGATGCCATGTTGAGCTTGAAATATCATGGTTGTTTTTAGAGTCTAAACAACATTAGAAATGGAATGTAATGAACAATGTGTGGGACCAAAAAGATAGTTATGTTGTGCATTATTTCACTATTGATTTTTAATTGTATAGGACAATTTTTAACTTGCCCTCATTTGGTAATGTACCCTTGTGATGCCAATTTAATCATTTCAAGGGTCATGGATATTTTTCCAACATATTAAATATTTCTTATGAGGTGAAGTGGACGTGATTTGATCCATGAAAAAACAAGTGAATAAGAAAATGTAGTCTCCCATTAAAGAATCAATCTATAATGTGAATATGATAGGATATTTGAAATTAACTATCGAGTGAGATATTTTATTGGAAGTCAAATAAATGAACCAAATATAATAGAACCCTTTATAAGATACATATTAAATGAAAGTGACAACATCTATTCTTGGAATACTTCAGTGGCATGAATGCCTTGTAAGATATGGACATTTGATTTCTCTAGATTTTATCTTGTGGTAAGGTGTAAAACCCTCAAGCACTAATAAATGTAATTTATCGAGTGACCTCTCTTGTTGTTATTGGACAAAGGGGATATGATGTATGATTATCAATGATTGCAAATATGGCCCTAGATGGTTGTTGAATGTGTAAATTTTTATAGCTTTTACATTTGAACCCCTTTTGTCCCTCTTAGATAAATGTGTCCCTTAGTATGTAGTAGTGGATTACCATTTGTTTCTCATATGGGGTATTTTATCCACCATCCCTGAAATGATTTTGTAGTTACGACATCATAAATACTCTGTTAATGTTTTTGTTGAAGGAAAAAAATAATTCTTATTCACACAACTATTTAAATTGTTCCTTGGAAGCCATTTGAGAAGAATATAGTTGTTGGGTTGTCTTTCTACACGCATTTAATTCTTGATGGTCTAAGAGAAATGAAATAAGTAGATAGGTGCAATGTCAAAACTTCTTATAGTCATGAATCCTTAAGTGTAAATTATGTATCATTTGAATTTTAATTGTTCAAAAATATCAATAGTGAGACCAACATACGTTGTAAGTGTAAAGAGTACAAGATTTAATGAGATTTTAGGTTAGGAATAACATCATGCTTAAATTCCTTATAACTCAACTAGACACTTTCATGTTGTTAAAAATAAGCATGAATTTCCCTTGTTGAGAACAATCAAAACTATCTATCTATCTATCTATCTATCTATCTATCTATATATATATATATAGATAAAATTTCTTGTTGTGGAAATGTTGAATGGATTCAAACAAGTAATTGAACTATATCAACTATAATAGGAAAATAGGGTACTATGATGGAAATATGTTTATGTGAAGAGATATCTTTAATATAAATCACCCTTTTAAAATTTAACATACCTTCCTTGACCTCATGATAGTTTTCCTTATCTAGAAAAGGTAAAGTTTAAACATCAAATATACGTCCCAAAAGTAGAACCTTAACACATTTTTAGTTCCTTTTCGTAAGTAGGAGAAAAATATCATCAATTAAGCATATTTTGAGAAACAAAACTTTAACATAAGAATGAATGTTAGGAGCCTCGTAGTTGTATAAAATGAATTTTATTAAAAATGAGTGTGTATAATTTATGGAAATTGAGAAAGGTACCAACAATACATCGTTTTAAAGGTAATGCTATATGAAAATAATGTATTTGAAGTTTTAGAAAAAAGAAATTTTACACCCTTACCATTTTTATTCATTGAAACATATAAGGTTATATAATTGAAAAATAAATGTAATATATATGTAAACCATTAAAAGGTCATGTTGTATTGTATGTGTTTCTTGAGCCTTACTGTAGTTGGTCAATGTTTTGGTTTACGTGATTTGAGTAAGACATTGATGTGTACCATATGTTACCATGTTTTGTATGTGGTTCCATTCTTATGTAAGTTTCTAATGTGATATTGAATTTTCTTTTTGAGATCATGTGGTGTCGTGTTATGAGCAATGAGTAATTAAAAAAATATATTCTGTTATTTTTTAAGTTTTGTATTTGTGTGTGTAAAATGTGGGTGATATAGAACCCGAATCTTACTTCATAAAAGATCGGGACTTATCTTGTTTTGTACTCTCAAACTTCTCAAAAAAACCTATATTCCGACCTAGATTCTAATTTCAGATTCTAGCCTTATTGTTCTCATTTCATTACTATCAACTAATGTATGAAAATTGCTAAAAAAGTGATAAATAGTTAATATCATTTTCTATCTATCGTATATTGTACTACATTTATCATCAATAATAATTAAGTGTTTCAAAAGAAGGTTGACATCCACATAAGGAATTATTTTGTATTTTAGGAAGGCGTTTTCTAGAAACCTACCCACCCTATTTTACTAACTCTATTTTGTGCAATGTCTTTGATTTGCAAGTTTTCTTGCATGGAAGAGAACTCGGTCCATTTTTCACTAAGTGTAAAACATCATACATTTCACATCTCGTGGGCAACTTGAAAACCCCGCTATACTTTGAGGTTGAACATGTTTTACCCCCTTATAATATCGGACCAAACCCCAAGGTAAAATTATCCTCAACATCTTCACATGCCCGGTGGGACACTTGTCCCTTATTATTTTGTTTCACTTTATCAATAAAATATTCACTATTTTCATTGTCTAGTAATCGCCTACGATTAGGCTAATCTCCTATAATTAGGCTAATCACTAGCGATTGGGTTTTGTTTTTATTTTTACATTTCTTCACAATTTGTTGTTTTATGTTCTCTATTTTATCTAATGCTGTTTCAGAAAGGCACTATTTTTGAAAATTCATCTACTGGATTTACTGCTTTCTCACTTTAAAATTGCTAAAAATATAAAAAAATAGAAGCACTCTCACGGTAAGTCCTAGAGCCTTTATTTTATTTTTGGTTTGGCATTTTTGTTTCATTGTCCTCATTGAAGATAAACATTTCATTTTAGGTCTTAAAATGAACTATTTCATACTTCTTGATCATTTAGCTTTAACTACGAGGATATTTTTTTGCATTCACTTATTCCCCCTCCACACACAACCAAATCACTTCAAAATAAAAATAGATCCAAACGATTCCTACCTAGGTGAAACGGTTGGGATTTCATCATCGAATAAGTTATCCAACTCGGTGTTCAGGCAAGTATAATATCCTATTTTCCGAATATTTTGGCTCAACACCCAACTCCCTTATCACAACAGGGACCGTGAAGTGAGGGGGTAGGCCCCAATATACATGCCCATACCGACAACAATATAGAGTTGGGCCTCATGTACCTTCGGGTATATCAAGGACTCCACCCTTAAACATACCCAAAACCATCCATAACTTACCATTTCCTAGGACCCTCATTAACCATCTTACACATTTCACTTTTTCTTAATTAATCAAGATAAATATTGAAAAACACATTTTTCTTGCATTTTCTTACTATTTGTAAACCAAAAATTTAGTTATTTTTCACCTTCTAGGTGTTTCTGTGTTTGTTTATCATGGTACTTACTAGACAACAAGCTTCTCATAACCAAACTTTTGAAAACATGTCTACTCCACCACCTACATTTCAACAAAATGTCCCATTTTACACTGACAACACTTTCGACACCAACACAAAAAAAATCCCATATTATCAAACAGTTACATCTAATCCCTTTTCTGACACCCAACAGACTTGGAGTGAATCAAGGGTCAACTATAACAATGAAATGGAACAACAATCCTTTCATTCCCCACATCGATATCATGGTCAAATCCTTCATACACCAGAATCAGAACATCCCTTTTCTCCTAGAGCATCCAAACTTCCTTTCTACAATAGGGGAGACCTTGTCTTTGAAGAAATGCTAGACTCAAACCCTATTGCCCTCAATGCCTATCTAGTAGCTAGAAATGTTCAAATGTAACCATTTACACCCCAACACACTTATAATCCTTCATCTTCCATTGCACAACTCATTGATCAAAATCAAGACCTCGTTGTCTAGCAATTATACCCATACACTTCAAATCAACTTGAAACACCAAACAATAGTCAACCCGAGGTGCCTTCCATCTCTATTAACCCATTTGACACATCAAATGAAAAATATCCCATCAATCAACATAAGATATAAGATGTCTCTTCCATCTTTGTTTATGACCTTTACATGATTTCATCACAAAACACATCTAATCAACAATTTTTACCTTCACCCAATCCTTCCATATGTTCAAAACCTTCTTTAAGTAGTACCACTACTTCTTTGTCCACTCCGTTAGCCTCCTCATAAGTGAAAGCATATCTAATGGGTTCCACAACCTTTTCCACTATTGTATCCTCCCATCAAGTTACTAGTCCCATTTAGAACATCACCATGTCCATTCCTACAACTACATCCATGGTTAATACCAGTTCCATTACTAGCACTCACCTAGTTTCACAATATATACCACAACATTCACAACCATTGATTTCCATGCCACAATCTATGCCCCTACAAAATATCCCACAATATAATATCTCTCAACAAGGAACTCAGAATAAGCATCGTCCTTCATTTCCTCTGCCATATCCTTCCAACAAGCACCTACATATTCACAACCACTTACTCACATATCATTACCATTGCAGTATCAGTACATACAACCCTCACAACCCCTAACTTCCGAACAATTTTTTCCATCTCGGTAGAATACTCACAACAAAACAAACCTTATCAAAAAATGTACCTCAATACAACATACCTCAACAATATGCCCGTTAAAAAAACATTCCGCAATACTACACATTGCAACAAAATATCCCTTACTAACACAATGTCCCTTATCAATAGAACATTCCTTACCAGCAAGGTAGTCCTCAACAATATCAGGAATACTCGCAACCTAGCGAAACTTATTCCAACATGACTCATCCTCACAATAACAAGCACAAAATGATCCCTTTCACACCCTTTTAAAATGAATATCTAGTCTTAAATATCTTTTGTTTTCATCCAAGCATTTTCTCTTCTATGATCAAATTTTGCAATGATCACATTCATCCTTCAGTACCATATAAACCATATCCACCCCATTGGGAACTTCCTAAGTTTATCAAGTTTTACAGCAAGGAAGATCCCCAACAACATATCTATTCCTTCCATCATGCATGCTATCTAATAGCCCATGATCAAGATCTAATGTTGAGGACCTTTCCCATGTCCCTTTTTGGTCATGCTTTAGATTGGTACAACAACAACCCACAACATTCCTTGTTCTCCTTTTGCGAAGGTTGCCCAAATTTTCTTAGACCATTTATCCATAAACATAACCCAAAAATTACTATCAATGACTTGTATGCCATTAGACAATTTGAAGATGAATCCATCACTAACTTCATCACCCATTGGAGGGGTGTGACTAATCAACTATCCTTTACATTACCAAAATAAAATTAATAGAAGTCTTATCGGCATGTGCCAAACACATCTCACCCACTTTACAAATTTAATCATAAAAACTTTTGATGAGGCTTTTACCATGGCCCATAAATTAGTTTTACAAGCTCTAGAAGATGGTTTGGTATAGCTCCTTCCTAAGAAACCAAAAGTAGATTTCCCATCCAAGTCAACGTCCAACCTTGATAAGTCAAAAACATCTGCCAACATTTTTGTAGTCAAATCCTCTCCCAAAAAAAATCCCACTACTGAATGCATCTGTCAACAACATAACTAGACACCCATAAGAGAGACCTATAGTGTAGTTTTTGACAAATTTTTGGCCTCCAACATGGTATCTCTCCAACCTATCTGACCGACCAACATATCGGTATCTAAACCCACTCGTTACCGAGATAACAACTATTGTAAATAACATTGAGTCAATGGACATGAAATTGAAAGGTGTCACACATTCCACAATGTACTTCAAGATTTGATCAACAAGGGTGAGCTCCACTTAGACAACCTAAATGCATCCTTAAATCAAAATCTTTACATATACGAAACCTTTCCAAATCACCCTTCAACTTCTGATCAACCACAAATGAATTTTTTCCACACCATCAATACAATAACAAAAAGAGAGCCTACCCTTCCTATAAACTCATCACTTACTAAATCAAAACCCAAAAAACCAACACCAATAACTAATGATCCTAAAACTATGACCACTTATGTGCTTCCACCTATTTAGAGAATCATTAAAACCCTTCCTACATCCTCGTCACTTACCGAATCAAAACACACAAAATGAACACCGAATCCAACTAGACCAAAATTACATAATCCTCACTGTTGAAGATATCACTAGGATTATTACCATCCATCCGTCACATGAAATCATCAAATCGGTACCTATATCCTGCTACAACTCCCAAAACTACACCCAAAATCACATCGAAAAATGATGTAAAATACTTGTTACCTCGGAGAAATAGACCCTTCTCGCATTGTTGCCTCATCAACCATGTATAGTTTTTCCAAATCCATAAAGGTACCTCATAAGCAAGGTGTTATTCAAGTTATTAAAAGTCATCAATATGTTTTTCCAAATTAGATTCCTTTGCACGAACCTTGCTCCCTTATATCTTCTAAGCACCCTATTATTACATGATAAAAAACCCCCAATCAAACCCATATACTAAGTCCATATCATGCACCTTTTTCACAGGTCCAATTATCCTTACCAAATGTCACCCATATAGGGTCCTTTGCTCTCACATGTTACACAACCTAATTATTCTCAACCCAAAAAAACCAACACCAAAAACTAATGATCCTAAAACTATGACCACCGTGCTTCCACCTATTTAGAGAATCATTAAAACCCTTCCTACATCCTCGTCACTTACGAGATCAAAACACACAAAATGAACACGAGAATCCAACTAGACCAAAATTACATAATCCTCACTGTTGAAGATATCACTAGGATTATTACCATCCATCCGTCACATGAAATCATCAAATCGCACCTATATCCGCTACAACTCCCAAAACTACACCCAAAATCACATCGAAAAATTATGCAAAATACTTGTTACCTCGTAGAAATATACCCTTTTGTTGCATCATCATCAACCATGTATAGTTTTTCCAAATCCATAAAGGTACCTCATAAGCAAGGCGTTATTCAAGTTATTAAAAGTCATCAATATGTTTTCCAAATTAGATTCCTTTGCATGAACCTTGCTCCCTTATATCTTCTAAGCACCCTATTATTACATGATAAAAAACCCCAATCAAACCCATATACTAAGTCCATATCATGCACCTTTTTCACAAATTCAATTATCCTCACCAAATGTCACCCATATAGGGTCGTTTGCTCTCACATGTTACACAACCTAATTATTCTCACCAAATACCACACATGCAGGTTCCTCATCCATCATTCACCGTGACGTTTAGAAATATTTCATGACCGAAAAATAAACAACCTATGACTAAACAACCCGTCTTACTTCCTCGTGAAAGGAGTACAAACACAACCTTGTCCCCATATAAATTTATGCTAAAATGGCAATATGCCATCATCCTAGGTGACCTCCTTCAACAATCACTTATTACACTACCACATCCTAAATTGTCGAATCATCATGGATGAAAGTATACTTGGTATGACTTCATCGTTTTCTATGATTACCATAGAACATGGGGCCATTCTGTAGAATAATATAGAGCCTTTCATTTAAAATTCTAAAAGATTGGCGCAGTTCAATTTTCCTTATTTCTCAATAAAAAAACACCAACATCAACATCAATGTCATCATCATCAAAACCTAAAGGATCCATCCCTAAAATTCCTACTCATCGAGTTAATGTTGTACACATCAACACCTAATCAAAAAGTTACAACAAAAAAGAACCATCGAAGGCTAAGAAAGGTAAAACATATGTCACTATACCTACACCTCTTGAATTATATTCCTTGTTAATAAACCTAAGGTGTCTATTTTATTGGTTGTTGAAGAGTCTAATCAAGCACCCCCATAAAAGAGAAAGTTTCCATGCAAGAAGCAACACCTCCTTTCAATGTAATATAGAAGGTTACTATCAAACAATTACACCAATCTCCTTCTTGGATGTCACATTATAAGTTATTCTAAACATTTCCTTTCCATAAATAAGCTATGATCAAAGCCCTAAAATCCATAACCGTACCCACTAAATATCTAGTTTCATTCACAAACTTTGTGGGTTATCTCAAAACATCCGCCTTTATATCTTTTGAACTATCTCGAAATTACATCTCTCGGACCAAAATACCACAACCTACCACTCTTCATGACCACCCAAATAAATGACATCTCTATCAAGAGGTTCATGATTGATATCAGTGCTACCATTAATATACTATCATCCCTTACCTTTGACCAATTCAAATTACTCAATATTGTTGTCACTCAGACTCTAGTTCTATTTCCACCCTTTAATGACACTATTGCCTGCATTAGGAATTTTCATACTTCCACTTAAAGTTGGCATCAAAATCCTTCCTGAACTCTTCTATATTATAAAAGGAGAATTCCATTATAACATGTTATTAAGAAGCCCTAGGATATGTACCATATGATGTGTTCCTTCCACCCTCCATCGTTATCTCAAATACAAACACAAAGGTCAGAATCTCATTTTCCCCACAGATCCAAATATGTTTGCTAACTGGTACATTATGTACTTCCCAAATGACATCCTAGTATCAAAATTTATACCCGAGCCATCTGATGAAGCATCCACTAGTGCATCTATCCCTTCTTCCAAGTTACCAAATGATTCCTCTCATGGGAGGTCAGAAAATTACTTGTGCTTGGAGAATATCATCTCTTCATGCTTAACTCCATCCCTTCACCCAAAACATATCACCGCCTAACAAACAACCCATGTATGACCCAAACGTAGGAGATGTTATTTCCTATGGTCCTGTGTATCTCAAAACAAACCTTATTTATGGAGGACTTGATAATATTCCATCTGGGCTATCAATCCACACCATGCCAGACCAATCACATTGAAGTTAAAATCCCTTGACAATCCCAAATTCACCCACATGTACCTTCATTATTGTGCATTGAAAGGATTTGGCCTCGGACACACTATGAACAAGGAATTAATGATCAGCCTATCCTCTATTCCCTTTAAGCTCATGAGAAAAGTGGTTTAGGCTATAAAAGGTTCACCTCTGAGATGTGTGAAGCCACTACATCTAAACTTGCTACATCCCTAACTATTTTCAAACTAGAACCATCATTGCCAACAAACCCTGAAGATCCCATGGACGCAGACGACACTTTGTACCCATCCCACCTAATTTTTTTAATCAATGTTATATATTTAGGGCCACTTACTTATCAATCCAATCACTCCACTAAATCATTACCCCTTGTTTGGCCATAAATGGTTGAGAAAGATTCACCTACCATAGATATCCTCTAGTGTCAGGATGACCAAGATATCCTTTCCCATATGGGAGCTGAAGACCATTTTCTTCAAAAATCCCTACCATTTGACACACTAGCGCTCCTTAATGAATCCATCCTTGATGTTAGCTTAGGTACCCCTTAGGATCCTCATATAATTAAGGTCATTCAATCTCTAGATTCAGAAAAACTAAATGATTTCACCTCAATCTTAACAAAATATCACCAAGCGTTTGCATCCTCATACAAAGGATATGTCCAAAATCAATCCTAACATCGTTATACACAACATATTCGTGTATACCAATGCTAAGGAATTCAAACAGAAACTTTGTAAAATGTATCCCCTCAGTATAGCTCTCCTTGTTAAGGAAGATTTGCAATGCCTCTTATCTGCTAACTTCATCATACCCATTGACTATCCACAATGGGTCTCTAATGTTGTCCCTGTAACTAAAGCTTCAAGTAAAATATGCATTTTCATAGATTTCAGGGATCTCAATCTTGCTTGTTTGAAAGATGATTTCCCTCTTCCAAATATATATCAACTCATTGAACTAATAGTCATCTATGAAATGCTCTCCCTCATGGATGGCTTCTCTGGTTATAACCAAATCCTCATCGCTCCCTACGATCCACATAAATTTTTTTCATTACCCCTTGGGGAACCTTCTACTAGTGCATCATGATATTTGGTCTTAAAAATGCAGGGGCTACATATCAATGCACCATGACATACATTTTCCATGATATCATCCACAAAATTGTTGAAGATTACATTGATGACCTCCTAGGAAAATATAAAACATGAAAAAACCATCTTGACATCCTTGAATCTATCTTCACTTGTCTCATCCAATTTTGTCTTCATCTTAATCCTGTAAAGAGTTTTTTTGGTGTTCTCACCGGAAAATTTTTAGGATTCATCATATCAATATGAGGCATTTAAATTGAACAAAAAGGTAGATAAATCATTGATATGTCTCCACCATCCAATCTTAAGAAATTGCATAGCCTCCAGGGTAAATTACAATCCATTTGACATTTCATATCACAAATTTTTGACCATTGTCAACCGTTTCACCATATCCTTTGCAAGGAGATAAAATTTCAATGGGATTCTGATTGTCATAAGGCCTTTGACAAAATCCAAAAATATCTATTATCACCACATGTGTTTACTCCAACTCGTGAAGGGGAGATATTTCATCTATACATATCCACTTTAGAGAATGCTCTAGGAGCTATGATTTCCCATCGTGATAGTCAAGGTCATGAATAGGTTGTGTACTATATTAGCCACACATTCCATGAATATGAAACACACTACACTAAAGCTAAAAAATTGTGTTGTGCATTACACTTCGTCACCTCCATGCTCTAACATTATCTCTTCAACCACAATACATAGGTCATTATCATCTTCAATCCACTTGAATCCATGCACGCTAAAACTTTTCCTAATGACCACATAACTCAATGGCTTATGGTAATGACTGAATTTGAACTTGAAATCATATGAAAAAAATATTAAAGGTCATGCCATTGAAAATGAACTCACCAATGCACCCCTTTTAGATAATCAACCACCCCATGAATGTTTTCTTGATAAATCCATAAAAAAATTGATGAATTTGATTTCATCCCCATCAAAATGACTCTCTTCTTTGACGATGCTAAATTCCAAGAGGGAGGATGAGCTAGAGTCATTATCATACTACCCTAGAACATTGCACTTCCGTTATTATTCAAACTAAATTTTGAATTTACTAACAACGTGGATGAATATGATACCTTAATCATGGGTCTAAACATCGCCATTCTCCTAGGTTCCCACATTTTGGAAATATATGGAGATTCACAACTCATAGTTAGTCAAGTCACATAAGAGTACTAATCTAAGAATGAAATCCTTCAAAAATATAAAGTTGCATTCAAATTTCTCCTCGGTGCATTTAATTATTACACAATTGAAGCCATTTCGGTATCTTCTAATAGGCTTAGATACTATGGCATCCTTGGATCCCTTGTTCCCTTTAAAATACAAAAATCAAAAGATAAAGCCAAGATGTCTACAGGTTTTAGTACTTAGATCATCCTTCACATATAAATGATCTTCCTTCCATTAATTTCATTAATAACGATCCACTAGATCTATGGTACACACAGATATATGACTATCTCATCAATCTAAATTACCAAAAAATTTATCGCATGGAGCCAAATGATCATACCCTCGGTGCATCACTTAATTTTTTTCATAGGGGCATCCTTTTTAAATGTAGATTTAATGGCATATGGTTACAATGCCTTAAATCACATGAATCAATTAGAGAAATCGAAGAAGTCCATGATGACATATGTGGTGGTCACTTCAGTGGAAATGTCATCGCTAAACGCATCACACAACTAGGGTATTACTCACCTACCATCGCTAAAGAATATTTTTCATACCTAAAGACTTATGTCAAATGCCAACTCCATTCTAATTTCATTCATGTCCCTAGTCAAGCATTATAACCCGCTCAAGACCTATGGCATTTCTCTCAATGGGGGTTAGACCTCATTGGCACAATTAATCCAAAATCATCTCAATAGAATCATTCCATAATAACAAAAATAAATGTTTCACTAAGTGAGTTGAAACTATTCCTTTAACCTTGAAAAAATCCAAACCAATCATCAAGTTCATATATCGAGCATCATATGTCGTTTTGGCATCTCACATAAGCTTATCACATATAATGGAAAATCATTCAAAAATAAGGAAGTTAAAAATCTCCATGATAAATTTAACATCAAACTCAAATTTTCATCACCATACTATCCTTAAACGGATGGATAGGCCGAGGCCTATGCCAAAAAAATAAACAAATCCCTCATGAAAATAGTAGATGATGTGGGAAGGAATTTACATCTCTAAATCCCATTCACTCTTTGGGCCTATCAAACTAACATCCACATACCTAAAAACACATGCCCTACTCACTTGTCTATGGTTATAAAACCACCGTACCTCTTGAAATTCAAATTCCATCGAGATTGTATCTCTTAAATATTTCATCCCTGACGACAAATATCGCAACACCGCTTAGCACATCTAGGATTGTTAGATGAAAAGTGTTTAAAATCCCTCAAACATCATCAATTCTATCAAAAAGGTATTTGCATATCATACAACAAACATGTCAAATAATGGGATTTTAAAGTTGGTGATCTTGTACTTAAAGAAAATCAAAATGTCACTACATTAGAATGGAGTAAACAGGGAAATTTTTCCCCCAATTGGATTGGTCTCGTATGTTATTACCCACAAGGATGGGTTAGGATTGTATCATCTTGATGGATAATTTGAAAGGGAACCTCTAAATTCTTTGCACTTGTAGATTTTCCATTGTTAAATAATGGATTGTCATGATAGTAGTTCCGATCAAATCCCATCACTCCATCATAACATTGCAAGAATTCCTTCTTTTATAGGAATTCCTTAAAATAACTACACTCATATATCAAAATCATGACATGGGGCATGCATGTAGGTCACATGCACATCGTATTCCCTCCTCAAAAATTTTTATCATGCTTTTGGCCCTCATCTCAAAAATATGTGAAAAAAGTCATTTGGTTACTTATCTTGTCAAAATATCACATTACAATGGACTGATCACTCAAGGAAAAGTATTCACACAAGATGAATATTGTAAAAATATTAAAAAAATTGGATTGATCCCCTGAAGGAAAGCTACTAGTCAAAATTATGGACCGATCCCTCAAAGGACAGTTATCTAGTCAAAAATAAAAATGTAGACCATGCCCTCAAAGGATGGCTACTCATGTAAAAGGGCTTCCCATTTTAATCAGCCTTCAAAAAGTATCTAAGAAATATTATCACATTGATCAAATTTTCCATCATAGAAATCTTCCCGCATCGATCAACTTGCTTCAAAATATTATGTAAAATCCGGGCCTCAATTCCTTTGGATATGTTAAAAGGAGATCCCTTTCTCCCACGTCATCTTACGCACAAAATCCCTTTTTTCATCCTAGAAAAAAACATTTTCTTGAATCCATCATGATTTGTATAACTATCCATTGATAATATAATTTAATATCTGAAAGGCCACAAGTACAAAGTGTTTTTTGAAACCCATCACATATACCAAATTCATAACGGGAAATATTTCCATTTTCACTTCATTTTATTTGTTTTGGCATATTTGCTTTGGATCTATTTTTAAATTCATTTAATAGAACATTAAAACCAAATTAAAGACATGTTCAATAAAACATTCTAATATATCACATCAATCCAAGTCCATCTAAAGTATCAACACATTTCAAATAAAAACATACAACATCCAACATATACAAATCAAATCACAGGAACAAAGTCATAAACCATAATCACCATCATATATATCAAAGTATTGTATACATCATAAATGTTTGAATAATCAATATATCATTGTGTAAAAAATGGGCTTCTATGAGCCTATGACATCATATACAATCATGTAGTAAAATCAACATCTCCTAACACCATGTTGGGACCACCTTCTCCTATAGGAGCAGGACCGCCTCCGGGCACCTATATCTAAATTGACTCTATGAACACTCGTCAAAATAGCCTCACCTCTAGCTCCTCCCTCACTATCACACCATCTATTTGGCCTCTAAGGTGACTGCCCCATGCTCGCCATGCTAGCACTAGGCCTCACCGCTCACCGTGGTTGCCCCTTGGACAACCACGTGATCAACATATAATCTGGCATCAAGGTAGATATTGATAATAAAGTCCACATAATAATCCCTCTCGATCACATAACTTCATAATGCGCCACTAAAATCATACCAGGAGGAGGTGATGTAAATTCTCCCCTCTGTTGAGCCATTTCCAATAACTCTACACAATATATAGAAGGCCCTGCGATCCCTAAGGACTTCTTCAGTGTATCCATATATCCCTTGTACTTGTCTCTATCAGAAGAGACTTGTACAAGTTGCGCCTGAAGGCTATCTCACTCAACAATAAATCCATCCCTCTATGATGAGGGTATCCCAAAATCCCATAAGGTCATCATGTTCTCTTCGAATGACATCTCTCTCTCCCTCCACTATGGCCTTTTCTGTTGTCACTACTACAATAGTTATGGCTATAACATCATCACCCTCATCCCTCTCACCCTTTGGTACCTATGATCAACCTGTCACCTGAGCATGTACATATTTCACCATCTGTGCTACCTTCTCCACTACCCTATTTCAATCAAAATTCCTCGCTTATTAGGCCTAACATGGAGTAAAATTGGGAGTCACCCCACCCTCAAAGCATCAATCGAGATCGATCTAGCCCCGTCATCAAGACCCATATCTTCCTACTACTCATTAATAAATGTGGGCCTCACTACAACATCCCTTAGAATATCGGTATCCCCATCCTCCTACTAGTAATGTATTGGATCCACGAGAATGTCCTAAGCTAGTCTAAACTGCCTCCTAACATGACTAAAATATAGAATCTCATCCTTTCCAACTCTATGACCCTGTATCAAAATGTCCTGCTGTAAGCCTAGTAAATCCTAAGGAAACTTAGGCCAATCATGGAAATATAGGTATGACCTCCACACCACATCTCCCACCTATAATCCCAATACCAAGTCTCTATAATAACCAGGCCCCTTGGCCTTCCTTGCTTGACCCAAATTTTGGCTCCATCTCATGAAGCTAGGATGTCTAACCTCAATATCACAAGGTAAGCCTAATGGATGAGCAATCACAATGTGCTCATGTTCCCAACACTACAACAAGAATCCAACATCAATACCATAATGCTTGTGGGCCGTCTAAGACCACAACTCTCGAATGTCTGTGCCAATAAATTAGGTGCCCATTCAAACACTGTACGGTACTTCATCATCTCGAAAACAACATTGGTCATCATCCATGGAAAACAACCACCTCTTAAATCCGGAAAAGTAAAAAATGAAATAGCTATCATCATCATGGTCATCTATGGACAACCAGCTCTTGTAGGCTCATATAACACTTGGTAATCAAATGCCCCTGATGAATACCTCACATCCCAAACATGCTCTCCATATAACATGTGCATGCTTTTTGTTCTCTCATCCTCGCAATATGATAAATTTCCTATCTATGAAATGGTAATCGTAATATGATGAACATCCTCAAGAGTAATGGTCATCTCTCCTGTAGGAAGCCAGAAAGTATTGGTGGAAGGATTCCACCTCTCTAACAATGCTAATATCAAACTATGACATCTATGAACCTCGCTTGTAAGTCCTCATACCACTAAAACCCACTGCCTTAAGATGCTCCCAATCCTCATCTGATAAGTCTGCCCTCACCTCATCTAACATCAATGGTATATGATCATGGATAGTCAAATGTACATCCACCTGCAAAATGCAAACACATAAAACAAACATTAGTACCATCTTCAAAGTATTAAAAATATCATCCAATCAAAATATTAAGAAACTCCTTTCAACATTATCATCCAAGTATATCAACAACATAATTGAAAATGACGCTCATTTCAAAAAAATAAAGATATCAAGACCAAAAATTAAAATATACACCCAATCATAAACATTACACAAGCTTAAAAACATTAATAAGAAATCATGCATTTTTTTCATTTAACTTACATTTTTTCGACAGGTGAATTGTCAATGATTCACCTCAATCACTAGTGATTGGATGAATCATTGGTGATTCCTTATAATAAAAATTAGGGCATACACACACCCCATATACGACACTAAATACCCTAAAATACACAAAAATTCACAAAAACCACAAAAAGTGGGATTAGTAACCTACCTCGGCCATTAAAGGCTTACGTTTTTTCTTTGGAGGACACCATATTGTTTAATTTTCACCCCAAAACATGATTTTTATGCCAAAAGATGCTCTGTCAAAATGTTTTTACCATGCTTGCAATGTGGTAAAACAACACTACTTTTGGGCTATTTATAGCCCTTCTTTTTTACTTGATGTAATCACCGACGATTTACTCCCTTTAGGAATACATGCCCATATTGCCCTAAACCATGCCATTTTCACTTTTACACAAGTGTTTCATGTTTTCAATAGATTTTAGCCCTTGAGATAGCCAAAATTGGGATTCACCATTCATCTATGGGACATGAGCCCTTTGGCCCCCATCACTTATTTTTCCCACCCATCAGTGATCATATGTCTACAGGCATCGAACCCTTTGGTCACTCTATCAATTGATTCCCCGGTAACCAATTTTGTACCCACTTTGACTGGGCAAACTTTGAAACAAAACACACTGGTGTTCACTATATTGCGTTGTAGTAGAATCACCCATAAAAACAAACCTTCCCATATTTTTTGTTGAAATATTTACTAAATTTTTTTAGAAAAAAGGGACAAATGTAGACACCAAAAATATACACTCTCTCATCTTCAAAATAATTAAAACATGCCACTCATGATACTCCATGACTTAGGTCACCCACATGTACTCTTTAATTATTTAAATGATCACATCATCACATCCCCGTGTCTAAATAATTAATTAAATAAATTAATTACATTACACCCTCACACCTCACCATGTGAACTCATCCACACTCACTAGTTGTAACTAGTTAATTTAACAACCTTCCATAAATATAACCTAACCACCTCTAACTTATCCCTATAACTACTTCCCACCCCTAACTAGTTAGAACTAAGTTAACTTTGGAAACCTTTTAAAAACACCTCCACATTTATCCTAACCAACTTGATCCTAATCTAAGTTTATCCCTCTAAGCATCTTAATATCTCTTGAAATCTCTTGCAAATCAAGTTCAAAATGGAAATAAAATAACTCTTGTCATCCCCTAACTCTAATTGGTCGAAATCACCGATGATTATACTAATCTAGTCACCGATGATCTATATAAACATATTTCTAAGCCTCTTTGGAGGAGGATTTTGGGGAGATAATTTTATAGGGAAGTCACATCCATTCACAAATTTTTCTAGGTCTCGAGCCTTTCAACATAGCACTACTATTGCTACATTACGTCAAGATGATCGCTTGCATTATCTAACATCATTGTCAATACATATTGAGCCATCTTCACTCATCTACCACTCAATCTGTGATATTTGGTTAATCATCCAAGGTAAGCTTTTAAAGTCATTACACTCACAAAATAATCAAGATATATTCTCTATTTTATTAGCTTTGTTAGAATTTACGTAAATCTCCGATGATTACTAGAATCAACTATGATTCCTTCATAATTTTTTTATTCATAAATTTATTCAAATTTGTTTAACAATCCATATACATTTATTTTTATTGCTAACATTTTTAAAGTATGGATGTTATTAGATGGCCATAGAAGGTATCATTCACCCCATTTCCAAAGATTGATTTTCTATAGATTGTTCAACATCCCTTGCATTGGGAGGAGTATGACCTATTACATGACTTAGAAATGTGTGTTATCTATGATGCACCTCTTGACTTTTTAGAAGAAATATTTACGTTAACTCAATGTATTCATGAAGCAACCAAAGAATTTTGGGAAGCATATTATGAGGTTTAGAGGATCCAAGATGACCTTGCATGGTATGAGTATAACTACTAAGCAGGCCCGAATATCCCCGAGGACACCCACACCACATCCGGATCTTACATTGAAATCAACATTAGCCTTCCGAGACTGATTTTTATCTTGCACTCCTATATGATACGGAAGAGGATATCTATAACTTCTTAATGAAAGACTACACTTTAGAAACTAACTCTTACTTCATAGAAGATGAGGACTTAGCACTGCTCGTAGGCTCAAACTTCTCGAAAAACTTAGATTTTGACCTAGATTTCGATTTCCATTACTATAAACTAATGTATGTAACTAGCTAAATAAGTGATAAAAATTAATCACATTTTCTATCTATCGTATATTGTGTTAGAATTTGAGGATTCTAATAAATACGGATTTAATCAACTTACATATTATATAATGTTACAATAAATATTTAAATAAAGATTACATCATAACATAAGTCCATAAAAAATACTTACAGAAATAAATAACTCAGGTGACACAATATTTATAGTGGAAAACCCCAATAGGGTAAAAACAACTTTGAAAATAACCTTTTACTTCAGAGAACTTATTTTACATCTAGTAAGATCACCTCCTTCTTTGAAACCCTATTTACTAAGGGTAAAACCAAATCACTTGATTTGCACATCTTTGATATATTTCCCGAATATATCAAATGAGGACCTAAAGTCCTTTTTATATAAGGTGATCGGGTATGTCTCCCGACCCACCTTTTCAACCTAAAATGGTTGACACATACACCTAGGTTTATAATATTTAATATTATAAATATAATCATTTCATGATATTGAATATTTAACCTAAAGTATATACCTAGGTTAACATATTTAATAATAGAAATAGAAATATTTCATATTATTAAATATTAACCTATATATTAGTGATGGACCCATATACATTAAGGGTTTTCCAGACCACTTAATCATTATGTTCCAACACTCCCCCTTAATGTCAAGTGAGATAACATAACATATGCCATAGATTACCTACACTGTGGTATACTACAGATTTACAATCCTTAAACCATAAAGGTTTTAGGCTTGCATATCGCTTGAAATAATTATAACACCTTCATCATACTCAAGTTACCTTTTGGTACAAAAGGATTTGGAATCCCAAAGATCATCCCATGATCAGTGGATAAGTATGATTTGTGAGTTTTACATGTTCTCACAGGTTCTAATAAAAGGTTATTGAACCCAAGCATATAGGAGCCTTTTACAACTAAGGATCTCTTTAACAATATGCTTGTAGACCGATGTTTACCAAGAAACTCAATAGCACTAAAGAGTTTATCAAGTCTCGTATTTAAGATCTTTCTACACTTCTTTCTAAAAAATAAGCCGAGGAGGTATACATGCTCGAAGGTCTTTTTACACTTGCCTGAAGGTCTTTTACAAAAACCAAGTTCCATTAGGAGGTGACATTGTCATGCACACTCCCCCTCAATGGAAACTCCAACAATCCAATATTTTCATGAAAGTGACAAAACTTTGTAGTACTCAGGGAATTTGTGAACATGTCAACAACTCCGCTCTTCATCCAACATGAACTTGAAATTTATCTCATCACTTTACACCTTTTCACGGGTGAAACTTATATGTATCGCAATGTTCTTCATCCTCTGATGTTGAACTGGATTCTTAATCAAGAGTAATAAAAATCTGACCACCACATAGAAGAGAAATACTTTCTTTAGCTTCCATGTTTATCTCTGCCAATAATCATTACAGCCACATGACTTTTTTACTTCTTCCATTGTACTTCTCTGTATTAGTAGAAGAAATGGAGACAGTTGATTGTATTTTTGTTCCAAGAAATTGTTCATATACCAAAAAAATTGAATACATAGCTAGTATATTTTATAACACAACATCAAGATGGTTAGAATAAAAAAATCCATATAAGATAGCATTTTCATTCTTATTATAATGCAACCCATAATTGATTGTTCCTTTCAAATATCTAAAAATTCTTTTTGTGAGATTCCAATGATCTCTAAAAAGGCTCCTGCAAAAACCTTAAAGTAATTCCTACCGTATAGGAAATATCAAATCTAGGTATAGTTAGATGAATCAAACTATCAACTAACAACGTATATAAAATAGGATCAACCTTTTTATATGCATATTTAGGATCAATATTTATTCCAACTTCCATTGAAATAGAAAATGGTTTACAAGTAATCATAAGAAACTTTTTCAATACAATAGTTGTATATAATGTTTTGAAAAATAACAATAGAATGAAATAAAGTCATAAAAATAATATGATGTGAGAGACCTAACTCATTCATTTCAAATTATTGCTTCAATTTCTATTTAATCCTATGAATTAAATCAGAATTGTCACCAAACATAAGTAAATCATCAACATATATAAATATAATAATAATATGCAAGCCTTATTGCTTAATGAATATATCATTTTTAGAAGAACAAAAAAACCTAACAATTTTAAGAAGGAAACAATTTTCGCATACCAAGCTTTAAGAGCTTGTTTTAAACCAGACAAAGATTTCTCAACTTACAAACATAATTTTCTTTACTAGTTTCTTCAAATCCTTTAGGTTGAAACATGTAAAGTTCTTCTTTAAATCACAATTCAAAAAGTATTTTTCTTATCCATTTTATGGATTTCCCACCCAAATTGAGCTGCAATTGAAAATAAGGCCCTAATAGTATTCATTTTAGCTACAAGAAATGTCTCAACATAATCAATACTGGGTTTCTTAGTGAAACCTCTAGCAACAAGTCTAGCTTTATGTTTGTTAATACTACCATCAACATTATATTTTACTTTGTATATCCACCTAGACCCTATAATAATTCACGACTCAGGTTCATACAAGGTAATTAATGCATGGTACATATGATGGCTTTTGGTCATTTTTCTAAGGTTAATAGGATTTAAAATTTCTAACATAGATTGAGCCTAATTTAATTTCTTATCTAGGAAGATAAGAGTTTTAGAAATATCTATAGCATCAAAACATCATCATGACCATTTACTAAATCAGAATCAAAACCATCATTTAGAAGCATTTAATGAAGTAACTTCAAGAGAAGAAGACAACACATGTAAAACTTTCACTAGATTATATCTATACATTTCATATGAGCTTCGATAATTAGCATGTCCTAACCTTTCATGCCATAGTTTTAATTATTTAAAGTCTAAGATATAAAACAAGATGCAAAAGAGAAATCATCAAGAATAGATAAACTATTTCTTTGAATTCCTTCAACTATTATACTCTTATTACTATCCTTGATATACCAAGTATCATTCATGCATGGATTCTAGTTGTGTCCATACCTCTTTTCGGATGTTCGATATTACCAATGTGTAGAAGGTACTCATCGTTCACATTGTGTAGAATTATAGAAAGAGCCTCCTGTATTCATTGCAAGAATGTATTCATATTATCTACAGTTACTTGAGGACCAGTGGGAGAAACCTCGATATAGAAACAATCATCCAAAGTTTCCTTGCCATAAATTTTGTCTTGACCAAAATGTTGAGTTAGTTTCATGCAGATCTCGGGTTTTGTCAAGACCGAAATAACGACACCATTATTTTCCTAAACTTGTAAAACACACCCCATTATAATATACAATGTACCATAGAGTTAGATACATATTTATCAATAATAAAAACAACACTTTTAATAGAATCAAATCTACATTTTATAGATAAAGAAACTATTTGATCATAACTAATTTTCTCATTAGAATGCATATTAATTAACCTCCCAAGATCAAAATAATAATCCACAATATAAATGGCTCTGCATTATACCCCAGATCTATATAAAAAATATTTTCAACCATATAGAAGTGAAGAAGAGACCCCTAAGAATGCATAACAACTTCAAATTTATGAAAAATTAATGTAGACAAAAATCCGACCAGTTTAAATGTGACATCTAAATGACCGTCATAATGGCTTATTTTTTAGTCTATCGTGACAGTCATTTGACCGTCAATTTTAACACAATGAAAGTTTCCTAGAACATACGAGCTTAAATTTGACGTCTAAATGACCATCATATTGTCTTATGTTTGGTCTACCATGACAGTCATTTGACTGTCAAATTTAATGAAGCTAAAACTTGTTGTGTATTTCTAGAATGTGAAATTCCATAATTTCTTCTTCTGTATAATATTAGGGAGGTTATATTTTAACACATTATAATAACATATTATAATTTATAATGTAAAAAAATACACTTTGAAAAAAAAAAGAGGTATATAGTTTATAGAATGTAAATAAAAACAACATATAGTTCATAAAATTATAAACTATAGTATAATTTTTTTATATAAAAACACATAACCATTATTAAAGGGGTTTAAAGGACATAGAACAGGTTAAAAGAATTTTACCAGTGTAAGTAGATGTATGAGAGTAAAGATTAACTTGCATATTTTACAAAGGAAACAAGTAATTTCATCTACCAATGAAATAAATTGAAATCTTTATTTTCATGAACCTTGTCTCCTCCCTTCATTTACTCTTAATTTTACCCCGCACACATTTAAAACTATATAACTATTGCAAAATATTTTATATTATTCTTATGTAAGCTAAAAACTTTAAAACTTTTATGTGGCTATAACTACTAATATGTTAATAAATATTTACCACACTTCATGTGGGCCACCAATAAACTAGCCCTTTTTTTTTATTTCTCTATTTATACTTGAGATTTCTACATTTATACTTGAGATATTATCTCATTTTGTTCTCCACTCCCACTCTTATATAAAAGAAAACCTTTAAATAAGTTTATTTATATAGTTTTTATAAACTATATGATATAAGTGAATGGGTCCACCCCTTACATGGATAATATAAATGGTTAGGGACACATGTTAGGTTTTATTTAATAAGTATTAAGATTTAAAAAGTAATCCCTTCGTGGCCAAGTAATAAAAACGGGTCCTCTTACTAAAAAAAGTAAGCACTTAGTTTTTTTAAAAACATATATAAACCAAATCTAATAAAATTTATATTTTAAACAGCTTTAAACTAACAATATATATAAAATATGATTATAACTTAGATTTGTTTCTTTTTTAAAAACTATATATGCCTAGATTTATAAGTTAAGTTTGAATATGATTTAAACTTAGGATTAGAATATGGTCTGTTAACTCTTCCCTCAATCCCATGTAATTTTAATATAGTTTAAGGCTTTTAATATATAGTTTTTTTCAAAACTATATAAATGTTAATATGATGTTTATATAAATTATTATATAAACCTTATTATATATATAGAATATATAGAATATATTATTTAAAAATAATAATATAGTTTTCAAATTATAAGATATAGTTATAGATTAACTATAAACTATAGTTTTTCAAATCAAATCCTTTTAGAGGGGACCAAAGAACACAAGTGTGAATTTACCTTCGAAATATTTAACTGCGCAAACATTTGAAATTATAGAAAACATGAAAATTATTTCATATAGTAATAAATTCTTTCTTTTCATGTATGTGATTTTCACGTAGGTAAATGTTTGAAGTCCCTTTCACGAGTGCACACATTAATCTCCAAACAAATATTAATTCTATATACTTTACAAAATGTAAATGAAAGTAAGAATCATATCATATTACATCTCCCCCAAAAAAAAAAAAAAATTAGGAATTTAAAATTAAAAAAACCCTAAAATTTTTACCGAGAGTTTAATTACACAAATGTAGTGCCAAAATAAATCGGGAAAAAAAGAAGGGTTTTGAATACTTTTAAATACCCTTTCGGTTAGTTGAAAAAACCCATACAAATTAAATAAATAAAATATAAAATATTTGATCTTAATTTATTTAATTTATCTCGCTCTGTTACCATATTAAAATTTTAGGATTCTAATAAATACGGATTTAATCAACTTACATATTATATAATGTTACAAAAATATTTAAATAAAGATTACATCATAACATGAGTAAATAAAGAAATACTTATAGGAAATAAATAATACAGGTGATACAATATCTATAGTGGAAAACCCCGATAGGGTAAAAACCACTTTGAAAATAACCTTTTACTTCGAGAATTTATTTTACATCCAATAAGATCACCTCTTTCTTTGAAACCCTATTTACCAAGGGTAAAATCAAATCACTTGATTTGCACACCTTTGATATATTTCCCAAATATATTAAATGAGGACCTAAAGTCTTTTTGTATAAGGTGATTGGGTATGTCTCCCAACCCACCTTTTAAAACTAAAATGGTTAACACATACACCTAGGTTTATAATATTTAATATAGAAATATAATCATTTCATGATATTAAATATTTAACCTAAATTATATATCTAGGTTAGCATATTTAATAATAGAAATAGAAATATTTCATATTATTAAATATTAACTTATATATTAGTGATGGACCCATATACATTAATGGTTGGCCGGACCACTTAATCATTGTGTTCCAACATATTGCACTCTATTTCTCATCAATAAACCTTAAGCGTTTCAAAAATAGGTTGACATCCACATAAGGAAGTCTTTGGGCTTCTAAGAACTGGCCTTTGGTAGGCAACCTACCCACCATATTTTACTAACTCTATTTCATGTAGTGTCTTTGATTTATATGTTTACTTAAGCAAGAGAAGTCTGGTCCATTCTTCATGGAGCGCAAAACATCATACATCCTTCACATCTCTTTGGTAACTTGAAAACCCTGCCATACTAAGGTTGAGCAAGTTTTACCCCCTTGTAATATCAGACCAAACCCCAAGGTAAAATTCTACTCAACAAGGATATCAAACACATTACAACCAATTAAATATGGTTTTATGAGAATTTTGGAATTCAAAAGCACCAAGAACTAGTCCACGAAGTCGCAAGTGCCCCCGACTAACTCCAAGGTCCCCACCCAACATAATCCCGCATCACTACATTTTCTATGTTTTATATTGACAATATGAACTTCATCTTTTTAGTTCATCACTTCAGCACAACCCCGGATCAATTGTGAAACAACTAAGTCATTTTGTCTCCTCTTTGCACTTATGGTTTTAAATCTTAATTACTTATTTTCTTGAATCATTTATATACTTTTTTGTCTATTTTTTTTGCTACTACATCAAGATCAAACTTAGGAATCTATTTATTTCAATATTTACTTAATCATTTGGAGAACCCATCTCTCGAATCCACATTATTTCTAGGGATTTTATCATCTTACTACTATGGCTCAATCTTATGAAAAACTCACAATATTATTCAAGATCTTATCGACAATAATACACTTGAGATTCCGTAACACGTGGCTTCTACACCATTAAATGAGAATAACAAGCTCAAAATATTTAAAAATCCTCTTCGAAACATGACAAGAAAGTGACTCGACTCTTCGAGAAAATCATACGTATCGTGTAATTCTTCCTCCTACATTAGGGGCCCTTGATTTTATAGTTGCTTATGCTGAAACATCTCCTCTAATCGTCACTTTCTCTATTCATGACTATCATGCTACATTCTCTTTTGATCTCTTACATATCACTTTTTTATTGATCTACTTCTATTAATAACACTATTGTCGATCCATGCTTTCGTGTTAGCGCATGCTTTTTACACTTCTTGTCACTATTGGCTTCCCACTCTCACAAATCTCATATCCGATACCTAAATCATATGGTGTTGTTAAGCTTCTAGTCACTGTTGGTCCTCTTACCATGCTTGTTCCCTTTCTCATGGCACAATCCATCAAAGGGTGTGACATGATATTAGGTATCCCCTGGATCCATTTAACTCAGGCCATTCACTATCAATGGTGTTCCTCCATCCAAAGCATAACCAAATCCTCCTCTTGAGGTTGTCATTGTACTTTCTAGAGAATTTAGGTCCTATGAACCTTTGACATCTAAAGCACAATATGCTCCTAGCTCACCAATTCTCACATGACCCACATGATTTGCTAGTCCCTCACATCAGTCTAGTTCTACCACATGGAAAAATCCTTCACATCGGTATACATCACCGCCTCATTTTTCTTTACACATGTGTGCATCACCTTCATGTTATGCTTCACATAGGTTTCCATTACCTTTGTGTTATACTTGATTCAGGTGTTCATCACCTCTGCATTATCCTCATCGGTCACATGAAAATAAGATTCATTTACCTACAAAACATCTATCTCATACATTGTCAATCTTAGAGAATGGTCACAAACCTTTCCATCGGTAAACATCGGGTGGAGGACCCTCGTATTTCACTTTCATCAGATAACATAATTGTAATTACACACTTGGGGGCATCATCCTAATTATCTCCCCCACCATCTAACATTATCATCTCTCTTACATTTTATAAATGTCACATCTAGCCTCTCACACCCATCATACAGACTTTGATACACTCTTGGTATTGTCATTACTTGATGATGCACTCTCGTGATTTGGTCACACACTTGACTATTGATGGCATGATGTACACATGAACCTCACACACTTTGCATAGTTCAAACCTCACACATTCATCACATATATTTCTCGTAGCCTCTCCGTACACATCATACACAACATACATTTGACACTAACTACATTCATGACATATTTTTATTATATGTTGTAATCAATTCCCTACGATGCACTATAGTTCCTCGGTTCATACTCAAATTCCGAGGGTTTTAACCTAAAATTAACCTCACCACACTCACTCACTCACTCTCTCATACTCTCTTTATGCTCTACACTTTCATGATCACATCTTTCTAGTGCACAATTAAAAAAATCCCAATGACCCACTCTTGTTCTACATTTAATTCTTGACCATTAAGGTGGAATGTATAAATGGACCGCATCACATGTATACTCATTCACACTTATTCGTGGGGACATGATGCTCCTATGACTCACACCGCATTCCATTCCATCTCATCCACAACATACCGCATATCTTAGTTATATTTACTCTTACTTTTGCTTACATGTACACTTTACTACACATGCTAGAAAAATACTTTGTATGTCATTATATTTTCCATACACACATGCAGGTTCACTTAATTTCTATTTATGATCACATGTTTTTACATAACGATACACGTAGCATGAATTCTTGTGCGCCCTTTTACCAATCCAAGAGAGAATCTAGGGGTCATCCACTTTTAGACACTACAAGTGATATTGCTTCATTTTTCATAGCACATCATTATCGGATTATACACGGTTTGACATAATTTCAATCTTTCTAACATAATAATGGGTTCTCTATGTGGATCATTTTTCTTGTAGGTCTATTTTATTACATGGTTATTTGTTACAATGCTTTTTCTCATTATTTTTATGCTTGCAGCCACTATGACCTTGATTGTATTGTAACATTGTGAGTGGTGTCCCATGTTTGAAACCCACTTTTCATGGTTTACTTTGACTTCTTGCATTTTTACATTATCTTCTTGCATCTTAGCTTACACATTGCCTCGCTTAGGTTACATCTTGTCTTCCACATGCTTGTTTATCATGTTTTCACTAAAACCTGTTCTTAACCACTTTTTTTTTCATTTGGCTTGGTTTCTACCAAGCAAACTTTCTCCCCCTGCACAACATCAGTTTGAGAACAACAATTGCTCCTCTTTTGGGTCGCATACTCCTAAACGACTTCACATGCACCCCAAATGAGGGCATCATCATTTGGGTGAATAGGTCACCCCATAAAAAAAATCCTAACCATCAATCAACATAGTTTTATACCAAGACAAAAAATTCATTAGTCATATATAGGGCTTAGAATCTAACTTGGGTCTTTAGCACAACAGAGACATTAGTGCATAGACCAGACAATACCACCTTGGTGCCTTTGATCCTTCCTAGACTCATGTGACCAAGGAAAGTTACACAATATTTTCCACTTCAGAATAGTCTACAACACTTCACACTATGGGTTTTATAGGGCACATAGTCCTTAACAATTGGAATGCATGCACTACACAACATTTTTCTAATTTTTCATTGGATTGGAATTGTTCAAACCAGATCAAATTTTTACACACCATCTCTTATATGGTGTTCTAAATTTCTAGAAGTAGTTAAAGGTTAGAGGATGACACCAATTTTTTCTCCTATACTTCTCCCATTCTTGGCATGAGATCACCTAAAAATCATAGTCAACGCAATTAACGTGATATCACCTAAAAATCATAGTCAACGCAATTAACGTGAGATCTCCCAAAAAAAATTGCAATCAAGCACAACGGCATGAGATCACCAAAAGAACATTTTCTTCTACATCATCTTTAGGATCCTTTCTAAATGATTTACTCATCACGGATCAGGTGTACATGTTCCTTTTTATATTTTACACAATTTTATCATATACATGTTTATTTTACTACTTGCTCCTTCTTTTCTTTTGCATGTCCTTCCTTATGGAAAGTAGTAGTCACATCATTCACACATAATCACATCAACAATATCAATCGAATAAACATATCATCAAAAATAACAATAGACATCAACAAGTAAAAATGACATTGACACATGCAATCACCTTAGGTAAGTACATCGAAATGTGGGCCAAAAAGTGGACAAAAATCCATTTTTTTTTTTTTTTTTGGCTATTTTGGCTATAACATGCTCTCGTTATGGCTCGGTTGCATTATAATGTGAGAAAGGAAATGTAGGGCCACATTATAACATGAGCACGTCTTGGCTTGGTAAATCCGAGACATAGCACACTCATGTTATAACGCAAGTGCGTTCTATTTTCTATGTGGCATATGTGCTTATGAGAGGGATATATTTAATAAAATAAATAAGTTTTTCTTTTATTAACCTTTATAATTTATTATTTCTTATACTTTAAATTTATTTTAGTAATTATAAGATGTTAGGGTCACTCTGTACCTTATAGAACTAGTCTCACACTCCATCTCGCCATGGTTGAGAAGATACTTTTTCATATTCTAATCTGGTTAGTACATTGGTATTTTTTAGGATTTCAACATTTAACCTTAAAGCTTTTAGGGTTTAAATTATACAATCGATATCTATTTTGTTAAATAATATAGTCTTTGTTTAGGATTAGGGTCCTTTTGGATTGGTTATTGACATTTGTAGGAGTGTTAAATATGTCAAAATTAGAATTTACAAACGTCACATGACTCCCAAAGGTATTTTTGATAGTTTTTTATATTCTAATATGGTTAGTACATAGGTATTTTTCAGGATTTCAACATTCAACCTTCAAGATTTTAGGGTTTAAATTATACAATTGATATCTATTTTGTGAAAGAATATAGTCTTTGTTTAGGGTTTGGGTCCTTTTAGACCGGTTATTGACATTTGAAAGAGTGTTAAATGTGTCAAAATTAGAATGTACAAACCTCACAACTCCCAAACGTAGTGACAACTTATCGATATATGGACTCATGCAATTCCTTATAACACATAATAAATCAAAACACATATGTAAGTTTTTATTGATTCAAATAATCAAGGGAATGGTCATCATGAGGTTTGTGAAGGATCTAAAACATTATGAGGTGATGTAAATTTCTAACACATTTTCATGCATTCATCAACTCATAACAACTGATTTCAATCATTCTCATTAGTATATTATTTTTATAAGTCTTTCTAACAATCTCTATAGGATTGAATATGCAAAATGGCACAATAAGACTAAAAATACCCTTCCAACCCTCATATCCTACTCTTAAATTCTCGTACACAAGCCTAATCAACTGTTAAAATTAACCCTAAACCCTAAAACCTAAGCCCTAAACTATAAACCCTTAAACCCTAAACCCTAAGCCCTAATCCTAAAGCCCAAAGCCCTAAACTCTTTTAATTTTCAAGGCCTCCACAACTAACCCTAGTTACCAAAAATCAACTCCATGATGCTCAAACTATTATTTGATTATCTATCACTTACTTGAAATAGGTATTCACTATGTAGATGGAAGGATTTATCATTGAATGTGATTCTTTTCATGTGGCCATCTATTGAATTGAAATGATGCGGTTGCAATGTCTTTCCTCCTTTGAAGTGTGATCACACTACAAGGTTCAAATGAGTGACAGATCAAGTGAAACTTAGATGATTTCTCATTCTTACATATATGGTCATCTATATGAATACCATCCTCTTACCCCTCCTTGCTCCAAAATTCTTGTTGGATGGAATCAACTTCAGGATACTTATACACCTCTTTTATCATATGCATGTCATGGATATAGATGATGCCTTATCCTTCACACATGATGGTCATGAATGCCTCAAGATCTTGACTATATCATCTTGGTATGATCCTTGAAGATGTTTGAACATGATAGCAAAAGTCAAGATATGATGATCCTCAAATTACTCTATGAGCTTCGCATTTCACCTTTGAACATGATGACACCCATTTTAAATTCACAATTCACTTCCCTGACCAAGATATCACATGAGTGGAAACATGATTTTAGTATCTGGACACATATTCACTCGATTACTCCTCATGGAAATAGGTTTCCTCCTTTATATGGAAGGATTGATCCTTGAATGAGATTTGAAGGAATGTTTGAGGGTGAGATCCATCTTCTTGAACTCCAACTACATTGAATCACTATGAAAGCCACTCTCTCAATTGAATCACATTGTTTATGAGAGGTGGGACAAGTAACTAAATGGATATAACATCTACCTTGTGCCTTGCAATACATATTACACATCTCTCCTAAACCTGTTTCTCCCCACATATACTTGCGCTCTTGAATGTCAATTTCTTCACACTTTGAAACAAATTTCACATTTCTCATATTTCCATGTATGGTATTATGTAAGCTAGGATGACCCATTGGAAGCTAGAAAAAATAACCACATGCTCATATTCACATTCATGATTCACTTTGATACATGTTCATATACATAAGAACCCTTTCTTCCTTGAAATTTCGGCTTTATGTCACTAACTCGGTAAGGATTATGCATACTCCATAAACTTCACATTTCTCATGACAGATATGGTCGTTGCCACATAGATGTTCAACATTGGATTCCAAACTATAAAAATGATCCTTGTATTTTATTGAAGAGAAAATATTCAAAGGATATCAAGAATGTGTGAATTAATTATTTTGGATCATCACAATTACCCAAGGAAAGAAGCTATTCAATTAAATTTGGACATATATCAAGTGTCTAAATTAGAATGTCGGTGCATCTGGAGAAAATGTTTTTAGACATTAGAGTAATGCATCTTGGAAAATAAAATTGAACCTCAGATATACTCTCAAATTTCTAGACTACAAAAGCACTAGACATATAAAGCTCCATTCTTTCAATGAAACCTTAATTCTTGACATCTTGTAAATGAAAGAATTATTCAAAAGAGTGTAAAAATGATCAAATTTTCTTGCTATTATAATCATGGCAGGACCTAGAAATACCAATGCACTTGTGATTCTCAATTTATAACACTCTTGAGGTCCATATATTTCACAAGCTATAGAAAAAATGACATAACTATATTGGGTAACATTTCTTTGTATCAAATTATTCTTGGATATCTAGCATTTACCTCCTTCAAAATATCAACGGATGAAAGACATCAAGCTTTGATGACTCTCTTTGAATGTTCCACCTATAAAGCAAATGAACCGTTTATAGTTGAATAATCTCTCTCAATACTAATGAGAATGGGAAAGACACAGGACCATTACGGTGAGTCAATAGGTAAGCCTAAACCCATAGCCCTGAGCCTAACCCCTAAACCCTAAACCCTAAACCGAGCCTTAAAACATGAACCCTAAACCATGCCCCTAAACCTTAGACCTTTACCATTAAACCTTAAACCATAATCCATAAAATTTAAACCCTAAACCCTAAACCTTGACCTCGGCCCTACCCCAAACCAAAACCAAAAACCCTAAGCCCTAAAAATTGATCCCTAAACCATGAACACTCAAACTTGAATGCTAAACCCTAAACCCTAAACCCTAATCCATAAACCCTAAACCCTTATCCTTGAACACTAAACCTTGAACCTTAAACCATAAACCTTAAACCCTAAATGCTAAACCCTAAACCATAAGCTCTATTCCCTAAACCCTAAGCCATATACCCTAAACCCTAAACCCTAAATCCTAATACATGAAACCTAAAAAAGTAAACCCTAAAACCAAAACCCTAAACCATGAACCGTAAACCCTAATATTTAAAAAATAAACCCTAAGCCATCAACCCTAAACCCCGAGCCTTAAACATTGATCCCTAACCCTAACCCTAACCCCTAAACCCTAAACCCTAAAACTTGAGCCTTAAACCATAAACCCTAAACCATGTCCCATAAACCCTAAACCCTAAAACCTAAAACTTGATCCCTAAGCCCTAAGCCCTAAGCCATAAAGACTAAACCATAAACCACAAGCCCTAAAATCTTATCCTTAAACCATGAACCATCAAACCTGGAACCCTAAACCCTAAACCCTAAAACCTAAATCCTAAACCCTAAATCCTAAATCCTAAACCCTAAACCATAAATTGTCAACCCTTAACTCTAAAACTCATCCCTAAACCCCGATCCCCCCTAAACCCTAAACCAAAACCCTAAAACATAAACCCTATTTTTACCACCCTAAACCCTAAATCATAAACACTAAATACCGATCCCAAAATCCCGATCTCTAAAGCCTAAACCCTAAAACCTAAACCATGAGCCATAAACCCTAAGCCCTAAACAATATTTCTAAATATTCCTAAATTTCCTCCAACACTTTCAAGATTCTTTGACATCACCTCTAGATGCTTAATATATTTCTTGAACCATCCCATAAGGTGTTTGAGTAGCTCAAAATGGCCTTTTTAGGCCTTCAGAGGAAGTTATATTCGATCAATTCATAATGAAATCATCAATCATCATATCCAATCATCCCTACACATTTAAAGAAACTTGAAAAAACCTTGTTAGTAAATTCTCTTAATCTAGGTTGAGAGTGGTATTGAGGCAGGTTGGCCAGAGGAAGGACACACCATTGACTAGGAAGCGAAAGATGCATTCCCTAAGCTTGTAAAGTAGGTACTCATCCATAGTATGATTTTACCATATTCTAAGAAAAATTAGGGATTCAAATCCATGCTCATGGGAAAATTCATGAGTCCATATATTCAATTAATTATCTCTACCTTTGAGATTTGTAAATTCTTATTTGGACATATTTAACACTCTTATAAATGTCAATAACTAATCCAAAATGCCCCAAAAGCTAAAAATGACTATATTATTTCACAATACAAATATCAATTGTATAATTTAAACCCTAAAACCTTGAAAGTTGAATGTTGAATTCTCGAGATCCTGAAATATACTTATGTACTCGACCAGTTAGAATTAGAATATGAAAAACTACCTTCTAAAATGTAACAGATGGAGCTATGAGACTAGCTCGATAAGGTGCAGAGTGACCTAACTTCTTATATTTACTAAAATAATTTTAAAGTAGAAAATTTTATTTCATTAATCTTTATACTTTATTTTAGTAAATATATCCCTCCCATGGGAACATACACCACATAGAGTGCTCGTGTTATAATGAGAGCATGTTTCATATTATTTGGGTTTGAAATTCCCTATCCATAGGCATGGAATTGCCTTGGATATCCAAACCAAAGGTTTGTACTGTGTAATCCATGAATAAATCTATGTTTGACAGAAAATCATTAAAATCTCAAGTGTGCACCCCAATATCTAATGCATTAAAACATAATATTCAAAAATAAATTTTAATATCATTTCAAGCTTGGTTTTACCTTGATGACAATATAATTATTTATAAAATTCAATTAGCTTAAGGATTTCATCAATAATTTTTTTTACTAGTGCCTTATTTTCTTGTGAAAACCTATGCATACGTTTTTGTGCACAATTTATGATTTTTTGATCCAAATTTAAAAAAAGTGGTTTCTTCTAAATTCCAGTCTACACACACCCAAGAAAAACATATAAAGATGAATTTTTTCTCAAAGTTATGGGGTTGCACACACAAATATTTCAATTTTAGGATATTTTCACTTTGAAAATTAATTAAAATTATATACTCATCAAAAAATTATGAAAAATTAGTGGGAGATCATACATGGAATTAGTTAATTTTTTACTGAAGGGATTTGAATTTTTTTTATAAAACTAAAAAAATGGGGTGGGCCCACACACAATAGGTTCTTCTATACTTGTGTGCACCACATTTAACCCTCTTAATCTCCACCATTTAAAAAAAATAGTAGTTTAGAAACTAGATTTTGAGCTCTACGGTACTTATTCTTATCACTTTGTCAAATTTTGAGCATATGCATGCCAAATTATTAGATGAAGTTCAAGTTTCACTAATTTTAGGAAAAATGTGTCCCTTTTTGACCCCCTTTTGGCCCCCATTTCCATGCACTTACCCCCCCAGAGTCATCATCTTCATCACTTTTTGCACTTCCTCTTCTTTAGTTTCCACGCTTCACATTTTTATCACTCCACACTTTTTCTTGTCTCTTGGCACACTTTTCACCATCGATCTACATGGTTATCAGGTACACATCTCTTATTTACTTTATGTTATCAAACATTCATTCAACAACATAAAATGGGGGCAAATGGAGACACAATATCACACACTTTGGGTATCTATCTAGTCCGATCACATACTACTATTCATATAATTCCTAAGTATGAATATTATTAATTAAAATTTGTCTTTTGCCATATTTTATTGCTTTCTATTTCCACTTTTGGTCTTACACACCTTCTTTCCAAGTTTAATCTTCGACCCTTCGCTTTCTTCGAGTCTTGACACCATCTACTAGCTAGGATGCTAGAGTCGTGCACTCTCGTCCCCTCAAGGCACCACCGAACTCTTTATAATTTTATCACATATTTGGGTCCTTTCTAGCCATTTAGGAATCTTAAATTTTTGGTAGTCGACCTTTTCTAGGTTAACTACAAAATTCAAGCAAGGGAATCATATAAATATAAATTTATGTGACATAATAAAGGAATAATCACTAAGAATTAGCTATCACCACCTATGGTTGCATCCAAAGGTTACTCAAGAGAATTCAATCATCCATCTATCATCCACACAAGGTCAAGGGATTGTATTCTATTTCATACACATCATAAGATGGTAAGTTCATTCTATTCCATGCACTTATCTACTTACATCTTGTACATCTATCTATTTCTCGCTATCAAGTGTGGCATGCACAAGAGCCATCTAGGGAACGATGCTTCCCACACAAACATAGAATTACATTGGGTCTAAAATATAGTGCAATGATCGGTCATAAGATCACTTATTTGATAGTTGAGGATAGTCTGACCCCTCATATACATTCTTTTATTTTTAGGATTTGATGCTCTTTTGAAGGTTTTGTAGGTGATTAATTTATTGCAAGTTATAAGTGAAATCGGTGATCACCGTGCAACATACTAATGACAAGAATCGAAGGACATTGAACACCTTACGACTAACAAAAAATGGTTTTTTGAGCATTTTGGCAGTAAAAGGTGCCTAAAACTAGTATGCAGTGCCCACAAGCACCTTCGACCCACTCTAGGCACCCCAATCCAACATATTCCTCCATCTCTACATTTTTTGGGTTTTATTGTGATATTATGCACTTCATATTTCTCAGTTCGTCACTTTGGCACAACCCAAGATTAATTACGAAACAACTAAGTCATTTTATCTCCTCTCTGTGCTTAGGAATTTTAAATCTTAATTACTTATTTGTTTGGGTAATTTATGTACCTATTTTTCTATTTATTTACTTCTACTTTGCAATCATACTTAGGCCTCTATTTATTTTGATATTTTCTTAATTAGTATCATGTCATGATGAGTGATTATAGGGACCAAGTGCTAACATTAGTGATATCTACTACACTTAGCAAAAATTATTAATCCCATACAATAACACAACCAATTTCTTAATCTCATCTTTTTATCCTTTCTTGATTAATAATATCCCTTGTATAACTAATTGACATTGAAACATGACTTTTCCTAGATTACTAATCCATATTTGACCAAATGAAATGCAATTTTTAACTTGAAAAAATAATAAAAACTATTATTATGGAATATTGATATGTTTTTATGCTTTTATACTATTAAAATCGAGAAGTTATATCAATTTACAGCTATATTTGATTAATATAACTAAGATAAATTAAAAATACCTTGGTTACAACTAAAAATATTAATTAAAGCTTTAAAATGGCATGTCAAGAGACACATGTCAAGATTCTTCTGTCTCCAATAATTCTTCCTCACTGACTCTAGGTTTGCGGAATTAACCAAAACACAAACAGTTTCAGTGCAGGTGGTCAACAAGACCAAATAACTAGACACGTGGTAGCGATAAGAAAATATATTTGTCGAGATCTCAATGACTACAAAAGGCTATGTGTTACCATTCAGCGAGTTGAAGGCACTTTGGGGGTGGCGAATGTAAAACCCCATAATCAACTGGATTCCATGAAACTATAAGGTCCACAGCAAGACATAGTACACGTCAATGGAAAGGTGGAGATAAAAGGACAAATTCTATTGGCTCACATACTGAAAAACTCTGACAAAATATTAACACTGTAGAAAAAATGGTGGCGTATTCCTATTGGTAAATCACTGACACAGTTAACAATTAACTGACATCACGAAATACATATAAACTTGGAGCATTTCTATTGGATTGAGTTTTTCATTAGATAGAAAGAAGTTAACATAAGTATGGATTTGTGAAGAGCATGGAGTTATCTCATTGGCTCACTCTTCTCAATGCATAGAAGGATCTAATAAAATACTAACATTGTGAAACTACATGGAACCTTCTGAATGGATAACGCTTTAAGAAAGTCATAAATATTTAACAAATCTCTGACACAATGAAGTAACATAAAGTTTTCACATTAAAAAACTTCACAATTATATTTTTCTTTGGTGTTGGGCAGACTTAGAACACAATGTTAACCATATTTCAAGGAAAATTTTAGATACGAAATAGAATTATAGACAATTCATCCCAAATATGTCATTAAATTGCAAGATTATACTTTAAATATGATCAATTACATATAATTTTTTTTATTCTATATTAATCTAAACATATATTTTTAAATAGACATATATATCTAAAATTTCATATTTCATTAACTTATTTATGTAATTCAATGTTCTTTGACAAAATAATTACGTATTTTAACAATATACATAGAAAAATAGACAAAATATATTCACTTGCTAATTTATCAATAAAAACATAAGTATTAACTTCTTTCCATTAGTTTTTTCAATATAATTTACATATCTCTTATAAACATTTACATAGTTCATAGACAGAGAGCTTATCTAAGTCAAGTTATCTTGAATCCTAATATCAAATTCCAATGTAGAGAGAGAATTTATCTTAGACAATGATAAGGAAATCAAGTTGAAAATTAAAATGCACCCCCATGTTAACAAACACTAGACTATGGCCACACTATGAGAGGAAATTTTATACACCTAGTGTATTTTCACCTTACCCTAGCCAGAACCATTCAAGGTCATATGCTATACCCATGGTTAGAAAAAAATTGGTTCCCCCTGTCTCTTTTCCACCACCCACCTATAACTTGGTTAGCCTTGGAATTACTTCCACAAACTAAATTCACAAAGTCCTTAAGACTCTTTTACAATTATTTATCTCTCTTAGAATCACAAGCACAATTATTTGTCTACCCTTCTCGTAATAAATCATATGCCTTCTATATAATTTCATGGAAGTTATGAACCATCACACCTTTTCATATATCAATTAAGTATTTAAATCAAATGCCCAGATATTCACTCCCATATTAAGCCAATATCTTATTACAACATATTTTCTATAAATAATCTCAATTCAAACTTTTCTTTAGCATTCTAACAAGTCTTTAATCAAACTTGTCTTTAAGAATACAAGAAGTCTTTAATAATTTAAAATATTTAGGGATTTAGTCACATAACATTTCTCCCCCTTGAATCAACTACTATCCTCAGTAGTTCCAAGTCTATTCTAAAAATCATAGAAAAAAACACAAGTCATTAGTTAAACAATTCAAGATATTGCTCTTACAGAAATCATTTCTTTCTAATGTAGCACTTTCAATATCACAAAAGTCCATTTTACTTTCACCTTCTTAATTTCTCTATTTCTATGACTTATAGTCCTTTCCAAAATTAATTCAGGTTTAATTTTGAATTCATATGTAGGCTTAATACTATATTTTTTCAACCAATAACATGGTTAGCATCATATACATATTTCTTTAACAAGATTACATGAAAAAATTATGAACTCTAGACAATTCAGAGAGGAAAAAAAGTCTATAAGCAAGAGTTCCTACTCTTTTCCAAAATTTCAAAAGGTCGACAATAGGGAGGAGATAACTTTGCATATTTACCAAATTAGCTAGTTGGAAAGGAGCTGTTCTCTCCTCTGCTGGAAAATGTCTTCTGATTAAAAGCACTCTCCAAAATCTGCCGATTTATCTTATGTCTCTCTATAAATTTCCTGCTGCTGTGCTGAATAGTATTGATAGAATTCAAAAGCACTTTCTTTGGCACGGATCTGAAAGTGGTTTTAGATATCATTTGGTTGCTTGGGAGGAAGTTTGTATTCCTAAGCGGCTGGGGGGCTTGGGTATTTTGAATCTTAAATATTTCAATGCTGCTTTGCTGGCCAAGATGGGGTGGAGATTCATTAAAAATAATCAACCTTGGTCTGATCTTCTTAGAGCAAAATATCTGCAGAACAATCAGCCTCAAAGCTTCCTCTCTCAACAGCCCCTCCCTTATGGCTCCATCTTTTGGAATAATTTGCTTGATACTAGGAGCCTGTTGATTAAAGGCACTAAGTGGAATCTAGGTAACGGAGCCAATATAAGTTTTACTCGCGAACAAACTTTATTTATTCAGATCAAAGACCCCCTCATCCAAAAATATGGTTGCCTAGTGAAGGATTACATAGAAGATATAGATGGTCAGAAAAGATGGAAAATGTTGAAGCTGCCAGGTTGTAATAATCAAGCTACTCTTTCCTCCTTTCAAGACGAGCTAAGCCTTATTCCTCTGGATCAGAATGATATTGCTGATGAGCTGGTTTGGAAAGATTCCACTGAAGGTGACTATACTGTTAAAGCTGGTTATAATTCCTTTTTCCTGTCTATTAGCAGAAATTTTGATTGGAATAGGATTTGGATGAAAGAGCTATCGCCAAGAATAAATCACTTCATGTGGCTAGTTTTAAAAGGTAAAATCCTCACTATTGATAATCTTATCAAAAGGGGTTTCATTATGCCCAATGGATGCTGCATCTGTAAAGGAGATGATGAAAATATTAATCATCTTCTCCTCCACTGTGATTTTGCTAGAAACATCTGGAGCCGGGTCATTTCTAATTTAAATGTCACTTGGACCTTTCCGGATAATGTTGTTTCAGCTTGGAATCAATGGCTTCCTCCTTTCAAAAACTTCATTTTATGTAGGCTTTGGCTTTTAATTTTTCCTCATGTTCTTTGGAGTATTTGGAAAGCTCCTTTATCGAACTTCGGGGAGAGCTTAATTAAGGACTTAATTTCTGCTGTGAAAGACAATGCTGAATCTATCAAGCCTCCAAAAAATAAGAATTACAGCAAGGATGAAAATTTCATTCTCCAAAATTGGAATTTGAATCTGGATGATTCAGTCTATAGAAGCTCTAAAGTGGATAGATCTACTGTTAAATGGATCCCCCCCCCTCACGGCTGGTTCAAGCTGAATTTTGATGGTGCTTCGAAAGGTAACCCAGGACCTGCGGGGGGCGGGGGCATTATCAGAAATCATCAAGGATCAGTTATTATGGCCTATGCAGGAAAAATGGGGTCTCAAACAAATCATTATGCGGAAGCTTTGGCTGCTCTCTGGGGGATTCGCCTTGCTAAGCGGATGAATATTGATAAGCTTATAGTGGAAGGGGACTCCTTAAATATTATTAACACCCTCAGAGGTAAGCAGCCTCCCAGTTGGACCATTCGCAGCTTCATTCATGAATCTATGAAGATTAGTGAATGCTTTCAGAACTGCTCTTTTCTTCATACTTACAGGGAAGGAAATAGAGCCAATGTTTTGTTAATGATCATTCAAACCTTACCACTTGGAATGATCGAGCACCCCTTCCCCCCAACGTTCATATTTGTTTTATCAATGATCAACTTCGCGCTTCTAGTATTGATGAGACTACCGTGTGAAGCCCTTGAGCTGGCAGTTTCTAAGTGGGTCACTCAAAAGTATTTACCTCTTGCGCTGCATTGGGAAATCCACAGTACTGTTGTCAGCTGGCACGCTTTCTCTCCCTCCAACTGGCTGGATACATGGTATTAAAAAAGGCATTGGGTTCAAAGAGGCAGACAAGAATGATCCTGCGCAAATTTCAGCTCTTGGCCTCATCTCGGCCTTTCTCGCTTTGAAGGAGGCTGTGGAGAAAACCACAACCAATTGACTTTAGCTGTTTTGTTGCTGCTCCTTCACTGTTTCGTAGCTGTTTTCTGGCTGTTCTTTTGCTGTTTTTTTTGCCGTCTCTGTTCTCTTTTGTTTTGGCAGTTATGGGCTGGGCCCATTTGGTGTTCATCTTTCTATGCTGGATTTTGGATCCTTTTGTGCTGATTACTTTCCATCTGGCTTTTTGAAGCCTTTTTCTACGAGGGTATAGGCCCCTCTCAAAAAACTATTTACCATTAATAAAAAAACTTTTGCATATTTACCAAGTTTCAAATAATTTTTCTTAGGTTTAACTCTAACAAATACAAATTCAAATTCAAATTCAAATTCTCTAACACACCTTTTGAATCATCTTAATGTTTATACCTATATGGGAAGATTTCATGTTTTGCTTAACTTTATTTATAATTTCTTCCATTTATTTTAAATTATCATTTGCATACCAAGATCTATGTTCAAGATTTGACCATGAAATAAGAGTAGTACAATTCCTACCATACACAACTTCAAAATGTGTCATTTTGGTTGTGATATGATAACCTTGATCGTAAGAAAACTCAATCAAATGAAAATATTGTTCCCAATTCCCAAGTTTTTCACATTTATACATTCTAAGCATATCTTCTCAAATTCTATTTATCCTTTTAGTTTGACCATCATACTTAGGACGATAAGCGTGACTAAAGATTAAACTAGTACCCAATTCATCAAACAAAGATATCCATAAAGAAGAATTAAATCTAGGATATCTATTAGCTACTAAATATTTAGGAAGGCCATGCAAACATAAAATTTATTTAGAAAACATATGAGCTATATATTAAGAAGAGGTTTTAATTTTGACTAGTAGAAAATGAGCCATTTTTTTAATCTATCAACCACCACAAGAATAACGTCCGACCATTCTTTGTCTTAGGTAAAACGTAATAAATTCCACACTAATCGACTCCCATTTCCAATCAGAATAAACAAAGGTTACAATTGACCGTGGGTTTACTACATTTCTCATTTTTAATCTTTTGACAAGTCATACATTATTGTACATACTTCCTCATGTGTTTCTTCATTCTAGGCTAGAAATAATTGTTTTTGATTGAAAAATATGTATTTTTAAATCCAGGATGTCGAGCCATGGGAATATCATGAGAATCTCTTAAATTATTTTGTCTTAAATTAGGAAGATTAGGAATACACAATATACTTTTATAGTACAACAATCCATTCACACCAACCAAAGAATAAGTAAGCCTATCCTTTAAATGTAATTTTGATGTTCCGCTTTTTCAAACCAGAATATAAATATGCATCCTTAATATCTTGTTCAAATAAACTTATTTCTATGGAAAAAGAATTTACACACATTATTTTTCTACTTAAATCATCAACAACCAAATTTTATTTACCAGGGACATATTGTATTTCAAAATCATATTAACATAGTCATTATACGATCTTCGTTGTCTCATATTCAATAAGTGTTAAGAAAAAATATACTACAAACCTTTATTATTAGTTTTCAAAACAAATTTGTGACGTAAAAATAATGTCTCCAAATTTAGAAAGCGTGAATTATCCCCAACAATTCCAAAGAATGAGTAGGATATAAAAAAAAATTTCTAGATCCAAAACATACAACTCTACCATCTTGCATTAATACACAACTAATACCAGAACCACAAGCATAAGTAAAAATAGAAAAAGGCTAGTAAAAATCAGGAATACATAAAGACGCACGAGTGCACTAGTTAATTCTTCTTTCAATTTATTAAAAGTAGCTTCACAATCCCGAGAGCAATGACATGAGTTACTTATATTTGTTAAGTATGGGAGAGGAGTGGCTATTTTTGAATAGTTCTTGATAAATCTTCTATAAAAATAAGACAAACAAAGGAAACACCTAATTTCTTGTACATCTTTGGGTGCATCCCAATCTCGCACCGCTTTTATTTTATAAGGATCGGGTGTAATTCCTTTTTCAAAGATAATTTTTAGTTTTAAATAATTCACACTTACTTAGCTTACCATACAACCGATGTTTGCTTAAATTTTAGAGTAGTAACCTAATATGGTTCTCATGTTCATATTCATTTTTATAATAGATCAAAATATCATCTCGTAATTATAATTTCAAACACATCTAGAAAATGTTTGAAAACATCATGCATCAAATTCATAATGTGGTTGTGGCATTTATTAATCGAGAAGGCATAACAATAAACTCATCATGACCATATATAGTTCTAAAATTAGTATTTGCAATATCAACATCCTTTATCTAATCTAATGGTAATCATAATGTAAATCAATCTTATAAAATTATCTATCATCATTCAATTGATCTACCAAATCATGAAATCTAGCTAATGGATATTTATTCTTAATAATTAGATTTTTCAACTATCTATAATCAATACACAATATCATAGTACCATATTTCTTTTTAACAAACAATATTGGTGCACCCTAAGGAGAAACACTAGGTCGAATCTTTCCTTGCTTTAATAATTCAGTCAATTGTATCTTAATCTTAGCTTATTCCATTATAGACTATCTATAAGGTGCTTTTGAAACTGGTTCAACTCTAGGAATAAGATCAATAACATGTTCTATAGATCTTCTAGGAGGAAATTCTTCAACATAAGAAGGAATGACATCCATAAACTCTTGGACCATAGGGTGAACATCAGTATCTACTTTAATATTATCATTTTGAGTAATCAAAGAACACTTTTTTTTTACATTTTTATTTAAGACTCCTTTTAAGTTAAACAAAAGAAATAGTTTTTAAAGTTAGTTTTATTTTAGTTCATTTGCAAAATATGAATATTCTCAAATTGATCTTGAATACAGACTTGTTTATTTTCACAATTAATAAGGTCATGATTCTTTACTAATCATTTCATCCCTAATATAGCATCATATTATCCTAAGTTAAGCACATGAAAATATTCACATGATACAATGTTGTTAATCTCAAAATATATCTCATACAAGAGCTCCCATTTGCCTTATTATGGAATTTCTACACTCTTGGTTCAATTTTTTAGGAAAACAACTTCAATTTTTCAACTAAGTTAGGAGATATAAAACTATGACTACTACCAAAATCAATCAAGAAAACAAGGGTTGCATTTTTAATAGACCATTTTACTTCAATCAGAGACACTTGCTTATGCATTGTACCTGTATCAACAACATAAAATTTCATATTTTAGTTACCTTCTTTTGGTTTTTCACCAGCTTTTTGAATTTTATCCCTATTTTTCTTTTTCTAAGGACAACCCCTATTTTATTGGTTATCTCTAGAATTCCAACATTTTAACTTCTTCTGGTTTAGATTAAACATATTCTTGTTTCCTTTGTTGATTTATAATTTGAGTATGTTTACACTTAATAGTTTCACTAAGTGGCGTTTTTCTAGCTTTAAAATTATAATTCTTTTTCTTATAATCTTATTTTGTTTTGATTAACCACAATTTTGTCCTTTTCAAATTGTTATGCAATTTGGGAATCCTCATCTACTGATGTAGGTTTTCCACACAAAACATTAGCATCATATTCTTCTCTTAGACCATTTATAAATATGGCTACTTTATCCATTCTAGAAATGAAAGGAACAAATCTATTTAGATTCTCAAAAGATTATTTGTACTCATTAATAGTTTTTAAACATTGGTTCAAGCCAAATAATTCATTTTTCCTTTGCTGCAAGAAATTATCATACAAATAATTCTTCTTAAAACAAGTTTAAATTTACTCCATGAAACCTTATGAGATTTAAGTTTTTCAGATTTCAATGTATCTTCCCACCAGTTAAGGGAATCATTTTTCAATTGATAGGAATCTATTTTTGTTCTTCCTAGCTTATTAGATTTGTGCAATTGAAATGATCTCTTTAGACTAGAAATCCAAGTTTTAGCTTCATGTCCTATTCCTACTTCCCCAAATATTTAGGCAATTTAATTTTTCAAGAAAAGTTGTGAATTTATTTATATTTCTTACTTGAAATTTCTTTCTCATTACTATAAGAATCAAAATCATTTGTTTTATTAGAAATGGAATTATCATCATTCAAGAGGAGTGTTTTCTATTTGTTATTTTATTTTCTGTCTTATAGCATTTCCTTTTGATTAAGTACACTTATAAATTTTATCAATCACAACTTTTGCGAATTGACTTTTCAAAGTTTCTAATGTCTTAAATAGATAGTTTACTTCTCGCCCAACCGTTGATTCTCGTGCTCCAGGTTCATTGTAATCTATGCCATTTTTGAATCCATTATGTTCAAATTTTATTTTTCTAACATTCTATGTATATGCAAAATTCTATCTTTGTGAGACAAACATCAAAATATTGTGCTAATATCACTTCACAGATAATTATTTTCCTTTCATCAATTCAACAACAAAATGTCTCTTAATGAGGATAATTAACTCTGATACCAAATGAAATGTGAATTTTCCCAGTTAATAATCTGCTCACCAAATGAAATGCAATTGTTAACTCAAAAAAATTGATAACTTATCTTATTGAAGAAGACTAATACATTTTTATGATTTTATAATATTAAAATTGAGAAGTTTGATCAATTTATAACTATATTTGATTAATATAACTAAGATAAATTAAAAAAACATGGGTTATAGCTAAACACTACTACTTAAAGCTTTAAACTCGTGTGACAAGAGACACATGTCAAGATTCCATGGGTTTATCCAATAATTCCGCCTTAGGACTCCATGTTTGCAAAATTAACCAAAACATAAATAGTTTTGGGTTCGGGTGGTCAACAGGGTCAAAGAATAAGAAATGTAGTAACGATATGACAATATATGTGTTGAGATCTAAATGACTACAAAAGGGTACGTATAAGCATTTTTGGATTTTAAGGAACTTTGGGGGTTGACAGACATAAAACCCCGAGATATACTGGATTCCAAGAAACTCTCAAGTCCACCACGAGACATAGAATACATAAATGGAAAGGAGAAGATAGCAGAAAAATTCTATTGGCTCATATACTGATTTTTTTTTGACAAAGTCTTAAAACAATACTAAAAGTGGTGGGTTACTCCCATTGGTTAATCAATGACGCAGATTAACAATATAATGACATCACGAAATGTTAAGAGACTTGGAGAATTTCTATTAGATTAGGTTATGCATTAGATAGAAACAAGTTAAACATAATTATGGATTTGTGAATATTTTGAAATGATCTCATTAGCATGCGCTTCACAACGCACAAAAGGATCTAAGAAATTCTAAGATTGTGAAACTACATATAACCTTCTTATTGGATAATGCTTCGCAAAAGTCATAAAGATTTAACAAAACTTTGACACAACAAAGTAACATTGAGTAATTTTAGTGGCTCGAATTTCACATTAAAGAACTTCACAATTATATTTTTCTTTGGTGTTGGGTCTGACTTAGAACACATAGTTAACCATATTTTAAGGAAAATTTTGGGTACAAAATAGAAAAGACAGAAAAATAGATAATTCAGCCCAAAGATGCCATTAAATTGCAAAATGATACTTTAAATATGATCGATTATATATAAAAACTTATTATATATTAATCTAAACAAATCTATTTTTAAACAAACATATATATCTAAATTTCGTGTTTCATTAACTTATTTATGCAATTTATTATTCTTGACAAAATAATTGTGTATTTTAACAGTATACATAGCAAAATAGACAAAATACATTCACTTGCTCATTTATCAATATAAACAGAAGAATTAACTTCTTTCCATTAGATTTTTCAATAGAATTTACATATCTTTTGCAGAGATTTACATAGTTCATAGAGAGAGAACTTATCTGAGTCAAATTATCTAGAATTCTAATACCAAATTCCAATGCAAAGAGATAATTTATCCGAGACAATGATTAGGAATTCTAGTGAAAAATTCCAATGCACCCTCAGTGCTAACGGACACCATACTATGGCCACACTATGAGAGGAAATGCTATACACATAGTGTATTTTCACCTTTCCTTGGCAAGGAACCATCTGAGGTTGTATGCCGTACCCCCGGTTAGGACACCATTGGTGCCCCTCTCTCTTGCCCACCACCTACATGTAACCTAAGTAAGCCTTATAATTACTTCCATAGACTAAATTCAAAAAGTCCTTAAGACTCTTTTGCAATTATTTCTCTCTCTTAGAATCACAAACATAATTCGTTGTCCGACCCTCTCTCTGAATAAGTCATATGCCTTATACCATTTCATGGAAGTTATGAACCATCACACCTTTTCATAAAGAAATTAAGTATCTTAATCAAATTCTTGGGATATTCATTTTCATATTAAGCCAATATCTTATTGTAATATCTTTTCTACAAATAATCTCATTACAAACTTGTCTTTAGTAGTCTAACAAGTATTTAATCAAACTTGTCTTTAACAATCCAAGAAGTCTTTAATGCTTTAAAATCTTCAGGATTTAGTCATATAACCAACATGATAATGTTGTGAATAATGTTTCCTCCCTCATACCATTTGATATCAATGATTAATATTCAAATTTTATAGTAAATCAAATACAACATATGTATGTTACTATAGTACCTATTGAATTGTGGGTAGTCTTTATTGTTACACAATGCATAGATAATCTAAAATGACATATCTCTACAAATATATAGATAGGAAAGTATTTTTGATATGTTATGTACAAAAAAATGAGTTTCATTTGCATCATGAAGTGGCTCAATATGTTGTCATTGAGGTATATTTATTTAAGTGGTCATTTGATGGATAATTATTATGGTGCTTAATGGGTCATTGTATTCTCTAATCATTTAACTAACAGATTCTTCTGCTAGTGTCATTATAAAACTAGGGCTACATGTCATAGGCTATATGAACTGAAAATTTATGCAACTTAGTTGTTTAGTAGTTCCTTTTCGGGGGTTTTGAGTCTTCTCTCTCGCTAATCTACGGAAATGTAATGTTAAACTACCAAAATTATGTTACTATGATAGAAATGCATTTGAATGAAATACTTTAACTAAAATGGAAATGTCCACATTGAATCAAAATAAAATAATTGAAATAACAGAGACTCATACTCAATTGAAATAACACACTTCAAATTGAAATTGCATTAAAGGAAATAAAACACACATTGAATTGAAAATGTAGAAAGGAAATAATTAATTACATAAACATAAATGCCTCTAAATCACCTTAGTCAAGTGGGAAATTTCTCTTCCTTGGTACAGAGGTAATCTCAACACCATAGGATGTTAAAAAAATCTAATATATTGATTTTGAAAAGTTCCAAGACATACTAAGTATATAACTGGAAAGTAAATACAAACTATTGTAAACTGTACTACAAAAACTACTATATCAACTCTCTCAAAATTGTTCTAAAGGAGGTGTCTTTATGACAAGAGACATTACAAAATCATGCCAATATTATGGGAACATAATTCAATGATTTAACCGCCTTATTACAGCTAAAGAAATCCTATTATATAGCTAAAAATAGGATTCGTGTTTATAGGCATGTTATGGAAGAACCCTCCATGATAGCATGATGGCTAAAGACTCACCCTCCTTGATTGCAACTTCCATAATTGGTAGTAAATGCTCATCATTAACCTACACACATCACCACATCCACTCATAGAAGCAGTTAGTAGGTAATTTCTATGGTCAATATTTTGCATGAACAAAACAAAATTAATGCACCAATCTTGCTAGGATATAACTATATGAAACATCCCCCATGCACAAATTAACAATTTTTAGGAATAAATCAATAGTCATATAGATGATATAATTGATCATTTTATGCACTCATCATCTCCCCTACACTTTACCTTTTGCATGTCCCTATGCAACTCATCTCTACTCTTCTCGCTAGACAAGTGCTCTTTATGACATGTCATATTTTTCAAATTGATCAACATATTGCTTCCTTGTCCCTTTACATCCCTGAGTATTTGAAATAACCTCTGCCACAATAGTGAAAATTTCATGAGATCGGGAATCATTTTTTTCCAGGATATTAATAGGACTCAATAGAAGGGGTGGTCTTACTTGAATTCCAACCCACTCATCATTGTACTCTTTTGTGCCTTTTTTGCTAACTACTTGATAATCCCCACAATTGCATCACCCCTCCTCATACTCCAACTAAGGTTTTGGGGAGAGATTACTTATCTTCTCTTTAATGAAATGTTTAAAGTTTCCCACCATTTATCATAGGCCCGTAATACTTCACCTAAGTTTTCCTAATAATATTCCTCAAAATTATTAACATATTGTGCTAAATTTGTAGAAATATTTTCCCTATGCCACATGGTAGTAGTAAGGGATATGAAATCTTTCTTCATGGATACATCATTGTGATGGGTAGGCCGAATGTAGAAACCTATAATGCAGGGCCGGTGAGTAAACATATATGTTTTCTCACTCCATGAAATTTGGTTTCTAAGCAATGATTGAAATGCCTTCAACTGAAAATCCCCCACAGACAAATTAATGAGGAAATCAGAAAATTTGTAACTAGCATATTGTGAAGATAGAACTCACACATCAAATTTTGAATATTAGGAGTACGTTTGATAGATTTCCGGATTTTTTTAATCGGGGTCCTTATAAGGCTCTCTATTACACATTCTCATCAATTGTCAAGAATAGAAGTGTTATTGGATAAACGTACTATATACAAACGAAGGTTTTATATAGGCTAAAATTTTACAGGATATAGGACAAACAAAGTCAATAATAGATTGTAGCTTCTTCTTTTCACTTGTACTGACCTCAATCTCTTCTTTAAGTTTTTCATTTTCCTTTTTCAATTATTTATTTTGAAGAGATAACTAAGTTAAATCATTCACTATTGTGAGACCAATATCCCTCTGTCTTTTAAGACTGCTAACCTCTACTTTTAAAGCAGTAATTTCTTAAACCTTTTCTACAATACTTTGTAAAAACTCAGTCTGTAAAGATAAATTAGTTTCCTCAATACCTTTCAATTTTTATTTAAAGGAGGAAATTTCATCAAAATAACACCTTAGTATATTATCTCCATGTGTTTTCTAGCCATTAATCTCCATTGCAACATATTCTAGAGATGGGGTCTCTATGTTTGGTACTCTTGAAGGCATTTCTCGAGCTTCGACTCGATTTCCGAGCCTTAGGAATATATGGACTCTACGTGGTGTAGGAATGGTTCCTACAAATGTATCATTTATAGATTTTTCACTACGGACGGTTGAGGTACCACCCTCTTCCTTCTCCTCCATAATGGGACTATAATCTTCATGAAAAATTTCTGACTTTGGAATTTTAGGTCTCTGCAAAGTAGAAAACCTTCTTGGCCTCATCGAGATAAAGGAATGAATTGGTAAGTTGCATTTACTCTTATAATATTGTGGCATAGAGGATGGCTTACCTTGACTAGTAGGTTCCTCCAAATCTTCCCACAAAGGGCAAGGATCACACTCGAGTTTAGGATGGATAATGGGAGTTGATACCTTCTTTATTTTCTTTTGTTTGGAAAAATCCCCTGCACTTATTTGTTTGATCCTCCTCTTGGGTATGTAGAAAACCTGATGTAGAAAAATTAATTGAATAAGTCCTTGGTGTTTCAATGCATCACTACCACCTCCATTTTTATAATTTTTCCCACTTTAATGATTGCATCAGCTGAATATTAAAGAAAATTCACCCTAAGTGTAAGGTTTTATGGCCTTTCTTTAAACGAGTTAAAATCTTCATGAATCCCGGTGAGCACATATGGCTGTCCATCACGGATAAAGAACCTTTGACCCATTTAGCAAATTCCTTCTAAATACTAGGAAAACTTTCCCATTGAATCCCCTTTTAAGTAGCATATGAAGTGAGGATCACTTATGGAAGAGCTTCACAATTCTCATGAAATAAGGGAATTAGGTCTTTAAAAGGAGCATTTTTCACAACCTTGAGACCAAATTCCCAGTAAACTAGATATGTCGAAATAGCTTGACTATTTATTTCTACTCTTTTCTCCCCAATTCATGAGTAGATGGTTTCAAAATTTATCAGAAAATCATCAACTAAGTTTTCATTGAAACCCTCAAATTTCCTAATAAATTACAACCAACCGAAGATTACGAAATACTTGGGAAATTGCAACACTATGAAGTAATGGGTCCAGGAGTCTAGTTCGATTTCTTCATTTGCCCCATAACATAGACAAATTTAGATAGTTTTGCAAAAAGAAAATATTGTGTTTGAACTCACAAAGAAATGACATGAAGTGTTTGGTGAGTGAAAATTTGAAATACACCACAATCTTTTAATTATCTCAAGTCGGTGCAAAATTGGTGGCATGAAAAGTTGATAGGACCAAGTATGCGTGGGAAGTTTTAATGCATGGTACAACACACATCCTATCATTATTGAATAAAAATGCCACTTGTCCTTATTATAAAGTAACTCATCCTTTTCATATAAATTTGACACATGCAATATCCTTGCTCATTATGATTCATTACACCCCACTCCGTGTCACAAGATTTTGAATTATATTCCTAATAAATGCATTGAAAATTGTGTATTTATTTAATCATGCTAAATAAATGCAATGGGGAAGTTCCAACAATCTAATATCCATAGCAAGAAAGAATGCACTTACCCTTGCAACTTAGCTCCTCAATATCCATAAAATTCCTCTTCTTGCGTTCACAGAATAAATGTGATTAATGTACAGTCTAATAATTAACATTCCTATCCTTATTGAAAGCATAAAACAAAACAACTGCATCTAAGGGAAGAATATAAAAATCATGATCATCTTCCTTTATTTAAATTCAAAACAACTAATCCTGAAAGGAAGAGCCAGATCCTCCACTGAATCCATTTCCTTGCATAACAACATATCTTTGTTGAAGGTTTCTTTATCTAGAGGACATTGATACATCCTTAATATGTGTCCATTCACTAGAAGAGTTCTTCTATCTCCATCAATTGATAGTAATCTCACAGATCTATTATCAAACACCTTTTCAATCTGGTATGGTCCCAACCATCTTGTTCTCAACTTGCCTTTGAACTATTGATATTTTGAGTCAAAAAGTAGGACCCAATCTCCTTCATTAAAATTCTTGTGTTTGATATGAGCATCGTGCCAAGATTTCCTTTGGTGTTGAATAATTTTAGTTTGTTGATGTGCCTCCATCCTCATTTCATCCAACTCATTTAGTTGCATTACTCTCTCATGTTGTGCTTCATCCATCTCGATGCCAAATTTCATTTCCATCCTCTAAGTCTACAATTCAAACTCAACTGATAATAGTGGATTCTTCCCATACACCAGTTCATATGGGGAGAAACTAGTAGTGGTCTTCCAAGTTGTATTGTAGGCCCAAACTACTTCTAGGAGTTTTGGTACCTAGTTCTTTCTGTCTGCATTGACAACTTTGGTTAAGATATTCTCCAGCTCTCTATTTGTAACTTCCACCTACCCATTGGATTAGGGGTGGTATGGTGATGATTTCCAATGCTTAATTCGGTAGATCTCTAGGAAGGCCTCAATCATGTTAGACACAAATTGAGGTCCCTGATCAGAAATAATGGCTCTAGGGGTGCCAAATCTCAACATAATCCTATTATACAAAAATTCAGCTACAACATCTTCATTGGAAGATGCCAATTCTTGAACATCAACCCATTTTGTGACATAATCAGTGTACACTAATAAGTATTCTTTCCCAAAGGATGGGGGATCAAAAGGTCTAACAAAATCAATTCCCCACTTCTAAAATGGTCCTAAGACTAGCTGAGGATTGAGAGGCATTTCAATAGACAATGTAGGCTTCCCCATTCTTTGACATGCATCACACTATCACGAGATAATTCTTGAAAGACTTATGAAGAGAAGGCCAATAATATCTAGTTCCAAGGAACTTGGGAATTTTCCTCTTCATTGAATAATGTTCTCCTCTAGGATCATCATGAAAATCTCTCGATGTTATATACTTCATCCTCACAAACACACCTATAAATAACCATATCAGGACAACATTTAAATAAAATTTCATTACACCATTTATATGTTGAGTTGTTTTTAACTAATATCTTTCATTCCTTATTGATAAAGTAGGCTAGAAAATTACTTGTATTCAGGTATTTTGTGAGATAAATAAACCACGAAGGATGAATGGACATTGTAAACAAGTGTTCATTTAGAAAATGATCCTAGACTACTTCTTCTTCTCCTAAAACATTTAATCTGAAAGGAAATAGACGACAACATTAGCCTTCCCCGGCTTATCAATAATAGTTAATTTAAATTATTGCAACAAGATTAACCATCTAATAATTCCGCCCCCACTATTGGTTTATTCATCAAATACCTTATGGCCAAAGGATCGGTATAAACAAATATTTTGTATCCAAGAATATACTTTATCTGAATTTATTCGAGAGTAAAAAACAACTAAATTTTTTTTTTTCGTAAGGGTGTAGTTTCTCTCTATAGGGGCCAACTTCTTGTTGATAAAATATATGGCATACATCTGATCTTCCTCATTATTTTGTCCAAGAAAAAATCCCATTGATCTCGTTAGACACATCGGTGTGAATATGGAAAGGTTTCTCCTAGTTGGGTCCTCTCAAGATTGGGGCAAAGGTTAACTTTTCTTTGATAATGTCAAAATCCTATTGACATTGAGGAGACCATTCAAAAACACAATATTTTTTCAGCAAAGAAAACATAGGTGCAGAAATTTTACTAAAGTCTTTGATGAACCACCTATAATACCCTACATGTCTAAGGAAACTCTTGATGTCAGTATGATTTTTGGCGTAGGTAGCTTAGTAATTACTTCAATATTTTTGGGTTCAACTTGTATTCCTTTGGTAGAAATATGATTACCTAAGATAATTCCTTAATCAACCATTATCAAACATTTTTCATGACTCAAGGAAAGTTGGTCTTGCTCACATATGGTTAAAAATTTTTCAAGATTGTTCAAAGATTCATCAAAAGTTGAACCATGGACAGTAAAGTCATCCATGTAAAATTCAACATAGTCATTTGTAAGGTCTGCAAAAATGGCCAAAACAACTATCTATAAGGTATCGGTGCATTACAAAGTCCAAATGGTAGAAATCTACATGTAAATGTGACCCAGGGACAAGTGACGGTGGTTTTATCCTTATTAGCAGATTCTGAATACTAATTTTGTTATATCCACTAAACCCATCAAAGAAGGAGAAATATTTCTTTCCTGCCAGATTTTCCAGGACTGATATATTAAAGGAAAAGTAAAGTAGTCTTTCTTGGTGGCTTTATTAAGTTTTATATAGTCCACACAGATTCTCGTATTTACTATTTTTCTTGGGAACTATAACTAGTGGTGATACCCACTCACTATCGATATATGATAGATGAATTTTACCTTAAATAATATTTCTATCTCATTTTTTACTATGTCTCTAAGTGCTTTGGATTAATGATTAATTGTGGCTATATCACGGGTTTAACATCCTCAGTGTAAATATGGTGAGTGCAAATGCTTGGATGAATCCCTTTCATGTCAAGTATAGTCCCAATTAAAATCTCAATAATGCTTCCTCAATAGATCTAAGACCTTAGTCTCTTAGGCTGGTCTCTAAATTATTACCAATGGTCAACTCTTTCCCTATGTCAATAGTCACTTGTCTGTATCTTTCGAATAGTGAGCTCTATATTAGAAAATAAATAATTCAAGGAAAAACATGAGGTGAAGCATGTGATAAATAGTCATATTTTTAAGTGACATAACCTTGGATAAAGGAAAATGGAAATCAAGGTGATCGTACATTTTTCATGATAAACATAGGTTTCTTTACAATTTTCATTATAAATGTCACTTACCAAGGTAAGATTATTTGTTAAGTTCAAAACAGATGTTTTCGTAGCCTTAGTTCTAATTTCTCGGAGCTTTAATTCTGATTTCCATAGCCATGGTATCCTCTTCATCAAACATTTTACATGAATCCACAATTTCTTCCATGTGATTTTCAACTCACCGTGAATGGTGGCTAGATAAGAAGAAATTAGATTGTTAGTATCTAGAAAATCTACACATACATGTTCAAAAACATCCACATATGGTGGGTAGGAGGCTATAGTGAAATATTATTTGATTTTTGTCCATTTGAAATAGTCATTTCTCCTTATCTACAATCAATGTATACCACAATAGAGCTAACAAGGGCCTTCCTAATATGACTAGGTATCTTAAATTTTGAGCTTTAGGTTGTAAGACAATAAAATCCATAGGATACTCCAAATATTCAATTGTGACCATTACATCCATAATTACTCCATCTAGTATAGTAATATATTGATCTACCAATTGGAGAATGGTATTGATCTACTACAATCCTGTGAGAGACAAGAGATTGAACATAATTGTAGTTATAACATTGATGGCGGCACCAAGATCCACAAAAAATTAGAGATTAACTGAAAATTTACAAAAGTAGTGATGACTAGACTCCCGGGATCCCCATATTTTGGTGAAATAAGCTTTCAGTACTAAGATCAGCTAGATTCCCTTCCACCTTGACCATTTTTGGGTATATATTCTTTCTTCCCCTTGTCTTTATGATCTAATGGTCTTATTTAACTCAAGAATATCCCTTATTTCTCTTAGAAGTGGGACCTCAATTTTCATATTTCTCAATTCTGGACTAATGTTGTTTCTTTTTTAGTCTGAGTTTCTTTTAATCATTTTGGAAAAGGAGTAGCATGTGCATTATTATCTTTTTCTTGATCGTTCCTAGTGGTTTGTGTTTGTGGAACATGTTCAGGTTTCTTCATTTTCCTCATGTGTCTCTTCTCTCACATATTATTGATAGCACTAACATGCATTGTGTCCCTTTTTCCTGCTTCATTAATTGAATTTGTTTATTTTTAGGGTTTTCTTCGGGATAGGCTAGAAGTTGAGTTTGTGCTACATTCCCTTGTTTTTGGTAATTTTTTTGTGGGACCATTAAATCTTTCCATGGTTGCTGGAACCTTCTCTCTTGATAGGCATTTTGTTGAGGTGCACATTATTGATTTTTCCATGGTGGTATATTAGTTGGAGGTGCCCAACCTTGCTGATTGAATGGGGGTACCCATGGTGGTAGCTATGGGTAGAAACCCGGTTGGGTGGTGACCATTCAGTTGTCCCAAAGTAGGTTGAGGAGCCTAGTTGGGCCATGACATCATTTGGGGATTCTCGAATAGGTCTAATGACATGACAGCTTGATTATTTGTCCTTTGAACAAATTTTAACTCCACATTTGCTTGAGACATGGCATTCAATATTTATTTAAACTTAGGTAAGAAAGTGCAATGGTTAGTATCATGATTAGGGATATCACAAATCAAACACATGTTTGATATCCAAAAGGCACTCTCTCAAAGGATGTATCTTCCTAAATTTAGGAAAGTATATGTCTAGAGGTTTTTTTGCAGCACTGGTCTTGGCTTTTAACCCATTTATGGTTGATGTCAATTGAGACAAGATGTCTATTTTCATGTTATCAATCTCATTAAGAAGTTTTGAGGTACCTAGGGTAGTCTTGGATGTTTTTCTCTTCCTTATACCTCTTCTTGTTCTACAACAAGTTCTTCATAACTCAGTGATCTCTACCATGATAAGTTTGTGCACATCACCTCCTCCCATAAGATGGAGGGAGTCCTTATTTTCCTCATTGAGTCCTTTAAAGAAAACTATCTTACTGATTTTTTCATTCAACTCATAACCACTCCCCCATGGATAAAGAGAAATCTATCTAGATAATTTTCTAGATTTTCATCTTCCTTTTGCTTTATCTAGAAGAACTTTTCTCTTATATCTCTTCGCCTTGAAATAATCTTGATAATTTTCCAAAAAAAAAAATTCGATGTTATCCCATGTACGAATGGAGTTAAGGGATAATCCCATAAACCACTTCATAGCATAGTCTTTGAGAGTGGAAGGAAAAAGTTTGAGTTTTTGATTGTCTTTTTTATAGTCATATATCTAACAAAGAACTTTGAATTCAAATAAGAACTGGTCGGGATATTTGTTAGTCATTCCTCGAAAGATAGGGAGGATGGATGGAGAGATATTTTTTATGGGTGCATCCTCATCTTCGTCTAGGATAGGTAAAGGTTCTACCCAAGGGTCAGTTTTCATTATTCCCATTGTCTCCCATTTTTGAAGGCTATTATGGTTCTAAATAGAATGATGCAAAATGTTCAGACGGGCTCCTAGGTGTTGTATTAGATTCAATGTCACTTTTAGTGTTCCCTAATAATGCTTTGTTTGGAGATATTATTTGAATATTACGAGGTATAAATATCCCTGGAGCATCTCGTGGCCTATGCATTAATATTGATCATGTAAACAAGGCCTATGACTTCTACTGGTGGTATAGCCTAGCTTAATTAACCCCCATAACATGTAAGATGGATAAAATGGCATGTTGTTATTATGGTGTCCCTAGAAACGACGCCAAAAATGATGGGTTGTTGTATTCTCCAATCATTTAACTAACAAATTCTTCTACTAGTGTCATTATAAAACTAGGGTTGTGTGTTCTAGGTTGTATGAAATAAAAATTTATGCAACTTAGATATTTAGTGGTTCCTTTTTGGGGGGTTTTGAGTTTTCTTTGCTAATCTATGGAAATGTAATGCTAAACTACCAAAATGACGTTACTATAATAGAAATGTGTTTGAAGGAAATAATTTAACTAAAATGGAAATGTGCACACCGAATCAAAATAACAGAATTGAAATAACACACTCATACTGAATTGAAATTGTAGAATTGAAATAACACACTCTGAATTGAAATTGCATTAAAGGAAATAACACACATGTTGAATTGAAATTGCAGCAAAGGAAATAAGTAATTACATTCAAACTGTAACTTATCAGAAACCACGAGCATGCATAAACATAAAATCCTCTAGTCACCTTGGTCGAGTGGGCCTTTGCTCTTCCTTGGGACAGAGGTAATCTTAACACCACAGGATGTTCAAAACAACATCCAATATATTTATTTTGAAAAGTTCCAAGACATACTCAGTATATAACTGGAAAGTAAATACCAATTGTTATAAATTATACTAAAAACCTATTATATCAAATCTCTCAAAATTATTCTAAAGGAGGTGTCTTTATAGACATAGTTACAAAATCATGCCAAGATTATAGGAAAAAAATTCAACCATTTAACTACCTCATTAAAGCTCCAAAAATCCTATTATATAGCTAAAAACAAGATTTGTAGTTATAGTCATGTTATGGAATAATCCTCCATGATAAAGATTGTTAGGAATTAGTATTTACATCATGGTAAATAATTATATGGTTAGTTATATATATATATATATATATATATATATATATATATATATCAGTGTGTGTTGTAGTTTCCTATTTTATAGGAAGTCAGGTTTTCCTATTGATATGGTTATATAATATCCTGTGATTGTAATTCAATATGTGTCGAATACAATATTAATATATTTTTCTGTGTGACAATATTGTTGTCCCAACATTTGGTATCAGAGCGACTATGGATCCATGATATATTATACAGGGAAAATCTTTTTCTATTCACGTTTTCCTTGGTTAATGAGAGATTTTTTTTGTGAGCATTCTAGATATAGTTCAGCTCGTATGATTTGATCATCATCAGGCCTGAGACATCTCTACAGGCATTTGTTTTTGGATCGGGTGCATCTACAGTCACTGCCTTTTCCGTATTCAGATCTGAATCTATGTGGAGGAAGATCTATCATAGATAGAACAGTCAACAAATTGCATTGGAGGTTTCTTTCTGAATCAAAGTTTTCATACATTGCATTGTTATATTCGCCCGCGTGGAAAGTGCTATTGGATTGCATTTTAAATATGTAGTCTCCGTTTAATTATCTCTTGGGAGGGAATCGTTTGGTTTCCTAACATCTACAGGTCAAACACCATCTCAGTGACCAAGACCCGCTTCAACTGTGCCTCGGCTTGACATCTATCAGACCCCTCTTGGCACGATGGCATCGGATCCACAGATCTGATCATACCACGAGGAAATTTACATGAATATGTGAATACATTTAAAAGATTGGTGTGATTATTATTTGGGCCTGTGTACCCCGATATTACACCCGTGAATTTTCTCCACGTGCTCCTATATTTGTGTGGAGATCTGCAATATTAGCGCCATTTTTCAACCTTTGATGGGAAACTAAAAACCAGTGCATGTGAATATTGTGTCTTGATAGCCTGCATCAGGGATTGACTGACATAACTCATTTTTTGGTATATTCTCTTGATTTAAGAGAATAATTACCTATTTCTGAGTGATCATTATAAATCATTGAGCATATAATCATTTGCACCTGCCCAGCTCGTAGATCTGCATCCAATTCTTAGTTTTCATGGATCAAGACACAGAGGGAGACGTCATTTTGGTGCCATGTGTCTCTATATATCCATGCAGCAGAGCCACTTCCACGGCTGGTAGAAATATTGTGAGTCTTATTTAGGTTTTGTTTGCATAGTTTTGTGATAAGGGTCAAAAGAAAGATTTAGTATTTTATTTCTTATATGTTAAAGTCATAATATTCATTAAAAGTCTTCATAGTCAAATTGATAAAATTGTCATTTTTGTATCCATCAATGTGTTAAAGTTTGAATCGTCAAATTTTTTATTATCGTTGTAATGTCAAAAATAGTCAGTTATGTTTAAATTACGTGTCAAGTTTTAGTGTCATTTTAATTTTGTATTAGTCTTGGATTTAATATCCTATGTCTATCTAGAGGGTCATTATGTTATTCAAAAGCTTGACAAGTCAAATAATTCCATATAGGTGATTTTAGGATTTTTAATACTCATTTTCATTTAAAAAGTAATCTCATTTTATTACTTTTTAATTTAGTCAAGTCTTTTTGTCCAATTCAAAATAGTCATTGTCAAAGTCAAGAGTTAGAGTCGTCTAATTGTAAAAGTCTGAAAATTAAATTTTTTTTTGCCTTACGAACGCATTTTCGGTGGAATCCAACATTCGGGTAAGGTGTGTAATTTTTGAGCCTCAAATTCCAAATCTGCTAAGTTAAGTAGCATATTGATGGAGGAAGGAGGCATCGGAGGAAGGAGGTCGAACAACGACCTCTCATCAGTCACCAATGACAGGGCCACACAGAATGATTTGGTGGCATAGGTGTGCAGTGTGAGTACTTGTTTTTGAGTTTTGCAGTGTTCCAGATTCAGTTGTGTGGTGTGAATTTAAGCTTGGTGTGATTCTTTTTCAGAGTTCCTGTTTTGTTTGGTATTTGATGGATGTTGGAAAGAAAGTTGTGTTGGAGCACAGATGACTATCAGTGATCCTCTGACTGACTTGGTCCTCTGACTACCATACTTTGTTGGAAGATGGTCAGCTAGGAGAATACGTTCACTAGCATTAGTGACCATGTGCAGCAAGACCTAACTAGCAAGATCCATTCAGGAGTATGTTCTTCGATGCATTTTGCTTCTCAGTATCTATATGAGTGGAATTTCACATTGTGGGGGGGAATACATACCAATGTTCCATTCCCATTCTGCACCCAAAATGACTTAGTCAAGGAAAGCTTCCAGTGGCAGTGGCAGTTTTCTATGTTGTTCGAGATCGAGTGGCAGCGATCAATGACAGAGACTACAATTAAGAACATTACGATTCTTATAGGAAGTAATGTGAAATTTTTCAAGACATCTTCTATTCTGCAGTTTGTGATATCCAAGTTATGTTTCCTACATAATTCCCGATGTATAAGCATAGTGGTGAATAGTAGCACCGAGTAAGTCGGTTCATGGATCTTGAAATGGTTTGTGGGAGGATCCGAAAACCACACGAGGTGGACAAATTGATGAAGATCCCTGTCACGTCAAGGTTTGTGGTAAGCTTGTTTAAAACCATGGAAGGAGAGAGCCTTTCTTTTGGATCAAGGTCATGAGTCACAGAGTTGGACATGCCACAGGGGTGAGCATACTGCAGTTGAGAGTGTGGAGGTTTTTCTACCATGTAAACACTAAGGGGGGGAATGTTAGGAATTAGTATTTACATCATGGTAAATAATTATATGGTTAGTTATATATATATATATATATATATATATATATTTATAACAAATGTATAACAATATATATTCGGGTGTGTTGTAGTTTCCTATTTTATAGGAAGTCAGTTTTCCTATTGATATGGCTATATAATAGCCTGTGATTGTAATTCAATATGTGTCGAATACAATATTAATATATTTTTCTGTGTGACAATATTGCTGTCCCAACAAGCATGATAGCTAAAGATTCACCCTCTTTGATTGTAACTTCTATAATTGGTATTAAATGCTCATCATCAACCTACACACGTCACCACATGCACTCATAGAATCGCTTAGTAGGTAATTTATACGGTCAGCAGCTTTGTATGAAAAAAACAAAAGTAATACACCAATCTTGCTAGGATATAACTATATGAAACATCCCCATGCACAAATTAACATTTTTTCAGAATAAACCAATAGTCATATAGATGATATAATTGATAATTTTATGTATGCACCAATGCTTAACTCATGATGAGGATCTACTTTCTCTTTTTGAGATACACGACAAAAATTATGGTCGACATTTTAGTGGCAAGGCCTTATCATATAAATGATTAAAAAAGGTTATTACTAGCCAACAATGGAACAATAATGTCATGAGTATGTAAAAATGTGATCGATTTCAAAATCATAACTACATCAATCATGTCCATTCTCAAGAACTACAACTTGTTTTACCACCATGGCAATTTTATTTATGGGTATTTGGTATCATCATTAAGATTAACCTAGAATCCACAGGGCCATAAATTAATATTATTGTTATATAATATCTTACTACATCAATCAAATACATACCTTTGGAATATACTACGGGTGATAACATATTAGTTTCTTAATGATTTACATTATTATGCACACTTTAGAATACCATATGCAACTAATACAAAAAAATAGTTTTTGTTTTAAAAATTAGATGGTAAAGCAATTTTGTGCTACATTCAATATCAAACACTCATTTTCTACTCCATATTATCCATCTAGGGTAATGGTAAAGCTAAGAAAACTAATAACAATTTTGTAAAATGTATAAGCAAGATAGTTGCTAAGCATGGAGTTGAAAGATGTAATTGGATTATTTTTTCCCTTTGGGATTGCTATATAAGTGTTTGAAACCTACTAAAAAACCCCTAGTCCATGGTATATTTTATAGAGGTTGTTCAATGGTATAAAGGTTATTCTACCTTTACGAATGGAAATCACATCACTTTGAGTCTCTTTAAAGGAAATGATTAAAGACAATCATATCATGAAAAGTGGTTTCATGAACTAGAAATGTTAGATCATAAGTGTGTGTATGCCATTAAGTATTTAAGAATGTGTCAAGAGCATTTCATGAGGGAATATACCAACAAAATAGAATTGTGAAATATGAGTTATAGACCTTGTAGTAAAAGAAAAATAAAAATAATATGAATGTAGAGGCTAAAAATAAAGATAAGTTAAAACCTAATTAGTTCTAGGCCCCTTCACCATTATATGAATACTAGGCATATGATTTTATCATTTTTACAAAATTGAAGAAAATCCCATGAAGGTCCCTTTCAAAATCAAAGCTTTGAGGCACTACTATACCTAGTATCTCGCACTTTTCAAAACATTTTCCTAATATCCAAAAACAATTAAAAATATGAAAAAATCAAAGATTGCTATAGAAAAAAATCAATACATGGGCATGAGTTGATGTACAAGTTTTCTACATTATATGTGTTGTTTTTCACATGGTTTGATAGAAAACATATTCTATATTATATAGACACATGTTTCATAAGGTATGTGAGCATGATGTAGGATTCACATGGCTCTACATGATCATAGATGATAAAATCACCATTCACCCAATGGCCTTACTCATTTAGGGTAATCTTCCACACCATTATGTGATATTATTTACTTTATTATATAGTACTCTTCTATATTCTAGTTACGATTATATTTGATTAACTAAAATTAACTAAACTAAGTAGTATATAAATAGTTAATCTAAGCTATGAAAAAATGTAATAAAGTAAATAAATGTAGTAAAGAAATATGTTAATGATATAAGAAAATATGTAAAATGAAATAATAAATCCTAATGTGAAAGAGAGAAGAGGAAAGAACTCATTTGATAACAAATGTTTATCAGACCGTGTCACAAATGATGAAAAAAATAGAAGAATGTAGGAACGACTATGTCGGGGGTCCAATAAAGGAAAGACCTAGGAAATATGGATAGAATGGAGTGCCTAGGATAGGACTAGGGCACCTACAAGTGCTCTAGTAAGAAAAATAGGCATCTTGGTCCGGGAAAAGGCCTAGAATTGGTCTTCACAAGTCCTAGAGATGACTTGTAACCTTCACTGCCTCTAACATTGATTTTCTTGTACTACTCCGAATGCTGCAAATATTCCAAGAGGAATAATAACCTCGGTGCCACAACATTAAGCTTACTAACTTAGCACCGCACTACATTTAAGACCTAGATGTAGTTCTAGTGAGTGTGTGCATGTCGTGCCCTGGTAATCTTGTGCTACCACGCTTTTTGAAATAACAAGAAATTGATAAATGATGAAAATGTAATAGAATGTGTGCATGGAATAGAGTAGAATCCCTCTCCATATGAAGTGTAAAGCATATGTACTATCTTGTGCCTTGATGATGGAGCTATATGGATGCCGATCCAATAGATGGATGCAACTCTAGATGAGTGATAGTAGTATATGAGGCTAGGTCCCTTATTATGGTCTCATAACTTTATATTTATATAGTTTTCTTGCTCTAATTTTGTAATTAACACCAAAAGGATGACCAAAAGAAAGATAAATATGTAAAATGACTAGAAGAGGCCCAAAACATGGCAATAAAGTGTAAAAAGGTCACGGTGCCCATGGTGGGACCAAGGAAACCATGAGTGCCCTAGTATAAATATAGGTACCCCAATCGAGGCTAAGATAATGTAGAATTTTAGAAAATGGCTGGGCATATGGGTGTAATAGGTCGCAAATTATGAAATAAAATAAATAATATGGGGTTAATTACTACTTTCTTCACTCAAGAACCTTCTAAAAATTAGCATGAGACTAGGATAAGTAAATGTCTAAAGTGCATGATTTTCTGACTACATTTTTCCCCCACTTTATGTTTGTGAGAGGAAAGCTTGGTAGCATAAACTACATATACATACATACCGATGTCCATGAAGAGTGTAGTTGAAATACGTTGAAGGACTAGACAAAAGAGTAGAATTAGAAAAAGATGGAGGAGAGTGGAAACTATAGATGAAAAATGCGAAAGAAAAAGTGATGAAAGTGAATGTAGGGCATAATGCATGTGTGTAGCTACCATAGTGTGTAGTGTACCTGCATGGTTAGTAAAACATGTGTGCTACCAAAAAATGTTGTTATTTGTTGTTTCCCCCATTTGAATGCTTATTTGTCATACAAGTGAACCTGCAAGGAGAAAATGATCAAGTAGTCAAATATGTATGTATGTAAATGTAAAAATGCTATGTAAAAGATGCATGTGTATGTAAAATACGCTAATGTAAATGTAAAGGTAAATGGAACATGTGCACTTGATCCATGTCGAGAGAGAAAGTGTAGAAGGATATCATGTACTGTAAGTTTTTGGGGTGATCTCACGCCATCGAATGAAGAAGTGTAGGAGGAAATTTTCTATGTCATCCAAGTTCAACTTATTCCTTAAACTGTGTGTAGAGATCTCTGTAGTGTCATGGTTTTTTTGGTGATCTAACACCATTGGCCGGAGTAGTGTAGAGAGGCACACCCACTATAGCCTCCAAGCCCTGTAATTGCTTCCTATAATTTTAAGAACACCATGTCCTATAAAATCCATTGTGTATGGGGTTCGTAGACTGGTCTAAACCCACTCGATGTATGTAACCCACAATGCCAAGGGTGGAAAGTGCATTGAATTGAACCGGTGTAAATGTGTTGTGTTAGTATGTAAACCCCCAATTGATGCCCCCTCTTTAGTGGTGGATGTGACATCACCGCTAGAAGACATGTGGCCCCAAAAGAGGGCTAAGTGCATGTATGTCGTAACATTGAAAAGTACTTGGTAGAAACTAAGGTACACAAAGAAGAAGGCTAGCAAAAACAATTCTAAACATGCATGCATGTAGAAAACAATGTATAAGCTACTGAAACAATGTGTAAGTTACCAAAAAAGTAATGTAAACACGCAAGAAGACAATTAAACTACAAAAAAAGGGATGAAAAATTGGGACATCACTCACGATGTCATAAAACATGCAAGGCCATCATGGCCACAAAAAAATAGAGACGTGTGCACACAAAACATAGGGCAAGGCTTGCAAAGAATAAGAGAAAATTATAGACAATGGTAGAGAATGCAATCAAACAAGTATGAAAACAAATATCCTTGCATAACAATTGATACACATGAATCATCCCTTAACATGTTAGAAGGATAGCTAGTATGTCAAAAGCGTGTATAAGAAAGTAATACAAAGTGCTAAATACATAATTAAACAATACCACCCGAAAGAGATGAATGTGTGGATGCCCCCAAGTGACTAGTGTATTAAGGGTATAAGGAAAATATTCATGTCGCATGTAATAGAATTGTATCTGCGTTCACAACTAGAAAAATGGGTGAACGCACATGTGTGGATGGTATAGATAAATTACATACAAGTAATCAAACTAGCATGTGTAATAAAGTTGTCATGAACAAGTAAAATTAAGAAAGAATAAAAGTAAGCATAATATGTAGTATATTGTGGGTAGATGGAGTGGAATGCAAAATGGATGATAGGGGCCATGTGGCCCCTAAGTGTATGGAAATGTATGCAAAGTGAGGTTCATTTAGTTTTTCCCCTTAATTGTCAAGAATGAACCGTAAATGAGAGTGCATCATCGGAAATGACCGAGTAGCGTGTGTGTGTGTTATATATCTAATGCATGGTGAGGAATGTGTAGGTGTAGTGTGGGATACTACCTTGTGATGATGTGTGTGTGAACCTTATAGAAAAAGTGTATATCACAACTAGATGAACATATAGGTGTTGATTTAGCCTAAGCTTATATCAATATAAGATGAATTAATGAGTGATGATTTAGTACTAGGCATATATCACTATGAAATGTAAGGAGGGTGTGGTGATATAACCTAAGGTGTAGACCACTAGAAAATGATAGATTAGGTGATGATTCAGCCTAAATCGTATGTCACTATGAGATGAATAGTAGGGTGTGGTGATGTAACCTAAGTTTTATACCATTAAAAATGATAGAATAAGTTCTGATTTATCCTAAAGTTTATGTCGCTAGCATAGAAATGTCACATATTAAAAGGTCCATTTGTAAGGTCCATTTTATTTGTAAACCCTCGGTAGTAGAGTATGGATCAAGGAACTAAAGTGCATAATTAGGTAAGTAATCGCAACTTGTAGAAGACAATGCAAAAATCCACCATTTGATGAGTCAAATGTGTAATGACACGATGTGTTGAATGCAATGCAAAAAGTGTAATATGGAATGTATGTAGGAGGTAAGATGAGTAGTATAAGATGTGAGAGGTGTAGAAAATGGTGTAGATATAATACACAAATGTCAAAATGCAATAGAATAAATGTAGAATGTAGGGTGTATGACACATGATATATGATGAATCGTTATGTGTAAAGGCTATAGTGTAGTGTGTGGGGTTAAATGTAATAGTAATCCTCAACAAAATTTTTGAACCAAAGCACAAGAGTGTGTCATCAGGAAATGATGCTATAATGTTTTATGAACATGTCGAATGCAAGGATATGAATGTATAAGAATTTAAAATATGATGATCGTGACTATCCTAAGACTAGGTAGGGGAAGGTCGAGTGTCGTGCCCCCAAGTATGTGTGAATGAATGTACTATCCAATGATGGTGAAGGATGGAGGTCCTTCATCTGATGCATGAGGTGAAAGCATATGACCATGCTCTAATAATGGAGGTATAGTAGAAAAATGATGTAGTGGTGAATGAAGTCTATGCACATGTGAGGGATGAATGTATGAATAAGTTTGTGGCATCACACAATTCATTGGTGATGGATATCTATGTGATACAAAATGTGAAGGTGAAGAAGACCCACATGGAACAAAACGAGGTGGTGATCTATGCTGAGATGTAGTAAGTGTCCAAGGAATAGGCCTATACCTATGTGTAGGACTAGTCACATGTCAACGTTTCACATATGATGCTTGAATATGTAAGGGATGAATAGATTGTGCTTTGGGAAACATAGACTAGGACATGCTAGATGAAGTAGGTAATGTGCTAGTTACTATGTGAGGAGATGACGACCATGGAGTAGATGGAGGGACACCATCAATAGAAATGACCTGATTGTTGTAAATGAATTTGAGTTGTAAATGATTCATGGAAATGATGGATTGTGAATGAAAAATCCATTTGAGGTCAAGCTTGTCACATCCTTCAACCATATATCCAACAAGGAAAGGGACGAGCATAGTAAGAGGGTCAATGAGACATGTAATTACATAACACCAAAGGGCTTGTGGAAGTGATATTTAATTTGGGATGTAGGATAACCGATGGCCTTAAGGAGGGACAAAAATGTAGTAGTGAATGAATTCTATGCACATGTGATGGATGAGTGTATGGAGAATGTTATGACATCAAAAATGCATTGATAACGGAGATATATGTGATATACAATGTGAAGGTGAAGAAGAACCACTTGGAACAAAACGAGGTGTGGTCTATGCCGAGATGTAATAAGTGTCCAACGAATAAGCCTATACCTATGTGTAGGACTAGTCACATGTCAAGGTTGCACATATGATGCTTGAATAGGTAAGGTAGGAATAGATTGTGCTTTGGGAAACATAGACTAGGACATGCTAAATGAAGTAGATAATGTGCTAGTTCTTGGGTGAGAAGATGATGACTATAGAGTAAATGGAGGGACACCATTAATATAAATGACCTAATTGTTTTGAATGAATTTGATTCATAAATTATTCATGAAAATGATAGATTGTGAGTAATGAATCTAATTAAAGCCGAGAATCATGTCACATCCTTCAACCATGTTTCCAACAAGGAAAGGGACACACATATTAAGAGGGCCAACTCGATACATGCAAAGATGCATAACACCAAAGGACTTGTGGAAGGGATACTTAATTTGTGATGTAGGGTAACGATGCCCTTCGGAGGGACATAAAATATGCACTAATAGGCCATGAGGGATCAGCCTTAGTATTGTTGATGGATGTCAAACCAATACATCCTGGATGTGTAAATGATTAGATGTAAACGTAGCATGATAATTAGCATTGGAAAAATAAATGATTGGTTATGAAGCTTCAGTTGTTAGAAACTAAGAAGTTAAGAGCCCTTGAGGAAGAATGTATCATGTGATAGACATAATTATCATGAGAATCAATCATTTTCGTAACATGTTTTGGCAAGGGGTGATTAAAAATATTAATCTTATGATTTTCATTAGTAGGTGTGGATGTTGTAGATTATGGAAGCTCAATTTGACCATTGTTAAATAGATCTTGAATGAAATGTCGTAACTAAAAATAATGAACAATGTAATATCCAAGGAATTGATGATAATAAAAATAAGAACTATCATTGAAATTACGTACTTTGGGTTGAGAGGGATCAATTTGCAATGGCGATGGAAAGGTAATAAGATTACTATTTATGAGTTGTGGTAGTAAAACGCTCAGTGGTGTACTAACATCTATATGGTTGTGGTCAAAGCTCCTTAGAGTAGAGACTATGTTCACAAGGGTATGTATGTCCATGGGTTTAGTTGCAGAAGGTTTGGATGGTGGTTTACTTTGAAAGCATGTAGATGATGAGCCTTGTCTTTGATATTTAAGTTTTCCTATGGCTAATAGTTTAGTCTCACAAATATTGAGAGTACGTAAAAGTTAATCAAATGAAGGATAAGTTTCAAAGAGAACACTCTCATATAGGGGTGGTAATAGACTTTGGATGAATAAATCCTAAAGCTCAGGATCCGTAAGGACATTATACATCTTGGCTAAGTTGTTTTTGTAACATAAGACATAATCAGATAAGTGTTCATTAGGCCCTTGTTTGAGCTATTCTAGTTGAGCATAGGATATCTTAGAGCCAATATTGATAAATAAATACATGAGATAGGAATTGGAAAGATGTGTGAAAGAGACCACTAAATGTATAGGTAGGTCATAAAATCAACACATCACATAATCTTGCAAAATACGAGAAAATATATTTGCTAAGATAATATGATCATCCACATAGTCAAGGTAGGATACATGGAATATATGGAAATGATCTTTTGGGTCAACATCTTTAAATATGGGTAGCTTACGTGAGACAATTTTTTTTTGGGAATGTATAAGTAGATATGGCAGGCATGAAAGGAGTATGTAGCAATGAGGTAGAATCTAGAGATGGTGATGCATGTGACGTAGCTAGCTGAAGTTGTTGAATCTAGGTCTGTAAGTCTTGATATAAAGAGGTCAAATATGGGGAGTTCAAAGAGGAACCAAGATGCAAAGGAGGAGTACCAGAGTGAACAACAAGAGCCGTGGGGTAGGAATAGGAGCGGAAACATAAGTGGCCGAGTGGAGACCATATGAGCACATGAAACAACTATGGCAATTGAAGCATCACGAGCGCGCGAGCAACAATTAGAGCATGCAAGACATGAGGGAGATGAGTAGGGTTTTCACACAATGCTTGGTGAAAGTTAGTAATAGCGTTGAGTTGGTCTTGATCAATGTTGGTGTCTTCATCATAGGAATTTTCACTATCAGATGCCTCAATTTCGTGAAGAGGCACATTATTGGAACTATCTAAGGGATTGCTAGTAGGAGCAACAAAAGTAGATATATCAGCCATTGGTTTGGAAATCCTATGGGTGAATGAGGGTAGCTCACAATATTGAAGAGATCCAAAATGACTGCTATGGGTAATGGGCATAAAAGCAGAAGAATAAAGACAAATTTACACGTCAAGTTCACCAAAATGATTAACTAAAATTAACTAAACTAGGTAGTGTGTAAATATTTAATCTAAGCTATGAAAATTTTACTAAAGTAAATAAATGTAGTAAAGAAATATGATGATGATCTAAGAAAATATGTAAAAATAAATATAGAACCCTAATGTGCAAGACAGAAGAGGAAAGAGCTTAGGCGATAACAATTGCTTGTCGGATTGTGTTGCAACGATGAACAAAAAATCAAAAAGTAGGAACGACTATGCCGAGGTCCCACAGAGGATAGATTTGGTAGATATGGATAGAATGGAGTGCCTAGAAGAGGACTGGGGTGTCCACGGGTGCTCTAGTAAGAAAAACAAGTTCTTTGGTCTAGGGAAAAATCTTGGAACTTGTCTTCACAGGTCCTGAAGATGACTGATAATCTTCATTATCTATAACATTAGGTTTCTTGTACTATGATGAATGATCCAAATATTCCAAGAGGAATAATAACCTCCGCTGCCACAATAGTGGGCTTTTTAATCGAGCGCCTACACTACATTTCAGACCCAAATGTAGTTTTGGTGAGTGTGTGCATGTCAAGCCCTAGCTTTTCTTATGCCACCACACTTTTTGAAATAATGAGTAATAGATAAATGTATAAAATGTAATAGAATGTGTGGATGAAATAGAATAGAATCCCTCCCCCTATGAAGTGTGATGCAAATGTTCTAGATTGTGCCTTATTGATAGAGCTATGTGGATGCCAATGCAATAAATGGATGCAAATATAGATGAGTGATAGTAGTAGATGATGCTAGGTCCCTCGTTATGGTTTGATAACTTTTATTTTACATGGTTCTCTTGCTCTAATTTTATAATTAACCCCAAAAAGGCCAAACAAAAGAAAGATAAAGATGTAAAACAGTTAGAAGAGGCCCAAAAATGGTAGGAAACTGAAAAAGGGTTAGGGAATCCCTAGTGGGACTAGGGCATCCATGGGTGCCCCAAAGAAAATTTGGGTTCCCTGGCCGAGGCTAAAATAACATGGAATGTCAAAAATGGATGTGCATATGGGTGCAATAGGTCACAAATTATGAAATAAAATTAAAAATATGGCCAAAGGAGGGAGGTTAGTAATTTCTTCACTCAATACCCTTCTAAATAGTAGTATGAGACCAGGATAAGTAAATTTCTAAAGTGCATGATTTTGTGACTACAATATGCTATACATTGTGATCATAAATTCTATTTTTATGGATTTTGGGAGTAACACATGTTGATTGTACATAACTAGTATATCTTGTAACATGCATATATTTCCTACTAACTATTTTTCTATCATTACACATTAGATTACTTATTTATTTGTCTTGTGCATGTATCCCTTGGCCTACTTGTGTGGGCATGAAAATTATGTGTCCCTCATTTTTGGAGTCATTATTATTTCTCGTCCATGCTAATTTCCTTGTTTATGTGTGCGATCTTGTTATGTCCCTTGTATTTGACCATTATTCTTCTATATGACATTCTGTGTCACATATATTTTTGTAATTGTATGCTTATGTGTTTCTATATTTATATACTTGCATTCTTGCTGTGTCATGATTTCTATTATGAAATCTTTTGTAGGGATAAATTCTACATGATGGCCACGTAAAATCATATTTTACGTGTTCTCGCAATTATTATATGTTATATATAACATGGAAACACTTCAATTTTGTGAGACAAGTGAACTACATTTGATCTCACTCATCTAAAAAGAGGTTGCATCCAAAGGGGGTTATCAAAAGTATATCAATGTTATTAAGGCACACAAGTAGATTTACATATTAAAAATTACAAAGAGATAGGTTATAGTGACACAATTATAGGTAAAAAAATTCTTATAAATACTCAATCTAGACAATACCATGTAATAAAGGATGAGACTATCAAAAATTATTGTCTTGGTGGATGATAATGTCCTCAGAGATTTTAACATGGATTTTTTTCTTTCGAAATTAAAGATTTTCACGTTTGTAGTATAGGTTAAAGGATAGTTACACAATTTTAGTATAAATTTCACTACGTTTTGCTACAAAATGTAGGGGGCATGATGGCCGTTTCATCCAATATTAGTTTACAAACATTTTATTTTACATATGTAGACATTTTTAATTTGACGTATTAGGAAATCAAAATGTCATCATTATTTGTATATTATTTTTTGAAAATTTTAAAATAACTTATACAATTTTGTGGCACAAGCATGAGTGTAATGTTGACAATTTTCTACACTTGCAAAAAATGGGAAACTCAAAACTTCGTCATTACGATGAAATTCATGGGTGAAGTATACCTAAGCTAAGGAAGTTTTGATGTTATTAGTTACTACTGAATTAATTAATGATTAAGTGAAATCTATAGCTATGTGTGCTTGTTACAAAACGTAACAGATCACATAGTCTATAATTTCATGATACCTTCAGCAAAAGAACACAAAGGCCCCAAGGACAGTTGTGTTGTCTTGATGAAGACACCGAATTACAGAGTAGGTGAAGTGTTGAATTTTGGGACAACAAACATAAGTGCAGATTACAGAAAATTAGAGTTCATTACTAAATGTTATAGGTTCTCATTAATGTTCTTTCCTTCATGTTTAAGACATTCAATTTAATGACTAAGTTGTTTAGTTCATAATACAATCCATACAGAAAGCTAGAATGTAAAAATAAATTTACAACTCATTTAATAAATTCAATGTTTTATTCATAAGGAATTTTCAAATGTTTCCCACAAAGGTCGTGGGATGTAACTAGAAAGTAAAGTACAACTACTTTGAAATAAAAGGTACACATGCATGAAAGAGAAATTAAAGGAGTATGAGTGAACCCATCATTTCCTTGGGGTTCCTTTCTTTGATTGAAGCATCTCCATCTCCATCTTTTGTTCCTTCTTTATCTCCATTGTAGAAGCCATTGTACCTGAAAAGAAGAAAATAATAACTATCAGCTATGAGCTCAGGGATCAAATCATATTCCTACACTATCCTAGTTTGTGCATATGAATCTCTAATAACAAGAGATGTAATTTACTTCAATATTAAACTGAACACATGATCTATTCACTCAAATAGAATGAAGAAAGAGGAAAAAAAGAAAACATGGACATAAGAGAGGCTAAAAATCCTAAGTATTTTCTAACTGTTTTCCTAAGTGTGCAGGTATAGGTTGTAGCCAAGAAGAAATAGACAAGTCATAAGTTCATGCAATAAAAGGGAAGAATGTAACTCAAAGTTTCAATAACTATAATGAAATGGAAGAAGTTATAGTGTAGAAGAGAGACTGGCAAATAGAAGAACACTTTTAGTTGCAAATAAAAGGAGAAAAATCAATTTTCGAAGCTAAAGTTAATCTGAAAAGAAGGGTTATAGTAGAAAAGGAATAAGGACAAGATTATGGGAAAATTTTGATAGGGATTCGCCATGTGAAATGGACATTTACAAATTTTAATCATAATACTTTCAACTAATAAATGCTTTAAAAGAATTATTTGAATCAAGTAAGTGATACAGAAAAGTAGTAAATCAAGCTATGATCAAGATAAAACAACTATGATGTCTCATTTTATTTACCAATCTAGCTTCAAACATGAAGTGTCATAATTCTATATACCGAATCAGAAAATACAACTACTATGCTGGAAATGGAAGGAAGGAAAATTTCTGAAAATTTTGCTGTATTTTGCCATGAAAAATCAACATTTTAATTTTTTTAGAATGCCAGGAAGATTACTATCAAGGAAATAAATCATATAAGTAAAATAAACATGATACAACAACATAAACTTCCAGTTTGAATATTAAATACAGAAAGGAGTTCGATATAACTTCTAGAAAATAGATTTTCCCTAATAACTTATTATACTAGCTGTTACAGGAAAGGATAAATTTCAAAGTAGAAGAAATAAGTTATCCATCAGATTATTATTCAATGCTGAGATACAAAAAGATTGTAGTATTCTAACAAGTAATAGCTTCAGAGATCAAATTGAATGCAGGATTTACAGCTACAAAGATAGAATTCATCTACAGTTTTAGAACTGATGAACTATTTACAACTTCCAGAATACCACCTACAAAGATCTCATGAATCAAGAGCTTCTTGTAATTTCCAGAAGGTCACTTGCAAGGTACAAAATATCAGAGAATATACTTCAGTCACAACTGATGAATCTAGTTTAGTTTTCGAATACGGAATCAAATTTAGTGTTAAAAATACAAATGTAGCTATAGGTGAAGATCAAGTATAGTTGAATCATACAGTGCTTAGAAATAAACACAAGGTGCAGTTGTAAAAAAGCTATATCGAGAACAGTGAATAAAGAATTTGACCATTCCAGGTCATCCATCAATAAATGATTCATCAAAGAGAAGGAAGTAAAGGTTTCCAAAAGCTTGGAAGTTACAAGTATCAAGGTTCAAGAGGACATTACAAATCATGCTACAACTATCATCTTCAGAATTACACAATGCAATGAAATGTTCAAATCTAAAGCAAAGGAGAAACACATACAAATGGAGTTTCATTCTATATACCCTCTATACCTTTTCATTTTTTATAGTTTAAATCAGAGAAAATGCATACCCAAAGAAGAGTTACGAAATGCAGAGGATACATCGGTTAAGCTAAAGTATATCTAAAAATAGAGAAAAAATATTTAAGTATCTGAAAGTCGAGAGAAATAACTCATCGACTAAAATGGATCTATCAAAGCTGAGAAAACCCTCAAGAGATCATCATTTTCACAGTAAAGAAGGACCCAGAATAGTTTCAGCTCAAAAATCCCCAAAAGGATCACAAGATCACAGAATATGCAAAGAATGAGAAAAATATCAGTGTTTTGAAGTCAAGATGATAAAAATGATGCATCTAAAAAAGCTCAGAGATCGGAAAATTTACCATTCCTTCATCAAAATAGTGATGCTCATCACACAGAGCCAAGTAATGAAGCTTCAGTTTCACAATGATTGCAGCCAAGAAGAAAACAGAGTTCCACTGCAGAACCCTTGAAGAAATTCATAGAGAATATTTTCCACAGAGAAGCCGAGCTCACAAAACAATCATCAATGGTGGAAACATCCAACCACCTCCTCAGAAAACTCAGAAAGAGGAAGAGCTACAAAATACAGGTGTAACCGAAGCTCGAAGAAACAATAATGGTGGCCACCTTCATGATCCCGCACAGAGAGCTCAAAAAGAAGAAGAATGGCTACGAATAAACTAGATTCAAAGTCATAAAGGCCCCATAGGCTAGGGAAATGCTTAAAGTTGAGCTTGAGAAACACTAATAATGGCGTCGAGAAAATTTTTCCAAGGCTTCACCCGCATCACAAAAACCAAATGAAGTGATCATTATGGTCGAAGACACCCTTTACCATGCAAACTCAAGAGGTGAGTTTCAACCTAACTCAACCACGGTCAGAAATCAATGGCTCTAGATCGAAAGGATAGAGATCAAAGGCCGAGAGTGATCCTCAAAGTTTGAAGAAAACCACCATGATCAGGATGCCACCGGCCTTATTAATCATGGGGGTAAACCCTAACTCACAGTTAAGCATCAATGATCAAGCTTCAACCAAGTACAAAGATCAAGGGCCAAAGATCGAGCTCCATGATCAAAGAAAACCACTTGGGTAATATGCCACCGACAACATTCAATGCATACAAAAACCCTAACCACAAGTCATGAATCGACGACATCAAATACAAAGGTACAAAGATGAAGTGCCCAAAATGATCAACAATATTAAAGAAAACTCAACTTGAGTTAGTTTTCCACCAAAAAAACGCATGGAGGGGTGAGTCATCGTGGAGAAGGGGACAACCCACATCATCAATCAAATAAAGAATCATTGCAATGAATTTCAAAGTCCAACCATAGTGTATGCTTTCAAATACAAATGCCGACCAAATTATACCCAATGATCACCGAAAAGGTGAATTTCTAAATTATATATTTAGACATACAAAGCTGAAAAGTATTATATGGTCATGCATAATCAAAAGGTGGTTGAGCATGGTGTGGTGACTTTTACAAAGTTCCCCTTATGTATCTAAACCATGGTAATGTGTTAAGTCCACAAAGGTGGCCAAACTCAAACGAAGACAAATCCATATATCAAAGGGTGGTCCCCACATGAAGCTATCACAGAACAAAGGAGTTATTTTTGCATGCTTCACAAGAGGTCAGAACAAAGAAGAAGACGAAATTGCATGCCCATGGAGAGAGACTTGCCTAGCAAGCAATCTTATTTTTAGCAAATTATTCACCCTTCTTTCTTAAAAATAGAATAGTCAACTTTAGTTTGATTGTATTGTAATTAAGGCTAATAATGCCTATTTGTAATTGCATGCTCTATTTTTATTCATTTATCTATTATTAAGTAAAGAATAAAAACAGGATGCATGGGTAGTACAAGCCTTAAGCTATATTTAGGAAAGGGGGAAGAATTTTTTTTGCTATATACTGTGTGCCTTTGCAAAGCACAAAGGAGGACTTTTGGATATAGGAGTACTGAAGCAACTTTTGCCAGTTTTTCCTTCTGAGTGTGAATTATTTCTACCTTACCAATTATTTGTAGGCTTGTGTATGTTTCTATTAGTCTTGTGAATGCAAATTCCCTGATCAATCATCTTACCCTCGCTGAAAATTTAGTATTTTCTACATAATTTTAATGTGCATGTTCAAATTAGAAGTATTGTTGTGATAATCTCCTCAACACCATCCAAGTTTTTTTCCCTTGATATTCTGAAAGAACTATTGGTTTGTGCATCAAAAAATCTTTTCATATATCAATTATGCATATACTTAGTCAAATCCCTCATATAAATTTGGTGTATCACCCTAGTTTTAATTATTTTACAATCATCTTTTACCCTTAAACCCCAAAGATCGGTTTAGGATATATCAATAAGGAACCAGCATTGATACTAGAGACTCACCTCAAAATAGGTATACCCACAGACCTGAGGTGTTTCCATTATATCTACGAAAGAGAGATTGAATTCTCGCATGCTTAGAAAACCTACAACCATCTCTCTACAGGGTGCACTTTCGAGAGATAATAGTTTTTAGCACACCTGGTGGGACAACGAATTAGATCTACGTGTAATTTATGACATATCTATAGTAGATTTTCAACATTTACAGAAGTCACTTTCGGGAGCAAGCTGCAACAATTTATTCTAAGGATTTTAAGATCTTTTGGCGACTCCGTAAAGTTGATTTCAAACTAGTATTGCAGCATGTTCCATGCCTAAAGTGACTACAAGATCATCGGTAAGAGGAATTCCTCCTGAGTTTGTTTCTTTACCTTTGAATTCTACTAGAAGGAGAAGAGTTGGTAATACTTTACCTTATAATAGACCTGGTTTTGACAACCCTCCTCCTGATATTCCTTCACCACATATCAATTTCTCTATTAACATCCTATTTTTTCAAATGGCTATTCAACCTCCAAGGAATTTTGTGACCTTTACTAATGACAACCCAATAGTAATCATAGTTTACCATGACATCCCTAATGCTGCCATGAAAATTTTGCCATCGTTCACGGGTGAAAATCAGGTTACACCTCACCGAACATATTAAAGATGTCATGCGGCTATATGTGCAGTCCATAATATTACTAATGAAGACGTATCTTTAAGGATTTTAGTTACATCTTTTAAAGGGAAAGCCTTGCAATGGTATAGAAACCTAGAAATTGAAGTATAAGAACTTGGGATAACTTAGGTGAAAAATTACTAAAATAGTTCTGGATAATTCAGATCATTTGTCCCTCATTAAACAACTGTCTACTATTAAAAGATCCCCTCATGAGTACATGTCCAACTTCAACATCCATTTTTCTAGGACTTGGGAAAGAATCCCAGCAAGTGTTAAGCCTCAAGCTGATCACACTTTTCTTTATTACCTTAGAGCTTTGAATAGTGATATTTTAGCTATGATTCAATCTATGGGAGGTAATACTCTTTCAGATGCTTATGATATTGCTCTCTAAGAGTGGAAAAAACCTCATTTAAGATGGAAAATTAGCACCAAGGCCTTCAATGCCTTTTTTTTGGCGATTTAGCACCTATTCCTCATCCTATTACAATCATAGAACCTCGCTATTGTAGCCCCATCGATGATGCATTTAAAGGTTTACGACTATGGGAAATAAATTGACTTTTATAGAAAAGAAAATTGCATTACCTAACAGACCCTATCGGGCTCCTTATCAACCTTATCAACAAAATCAAAATTATAGGTAGCCTTACCAAAGAAAGGTAGTTTGACCTAAAGGCTCCTAGTTCATCTAATGCTTTAGTCCTAGTTAATATGGCTCCAGAAGAGTGGTGTCAACCTTGAAATAAACCTCATTCAGCTAAAAGTTGCCTAAATTCTTTTCTGAATCTAAATCTTATTGCACAACCTCAATTTGAGTTATTGTTCATGCCTCAAATGGAGGGTGGGCAGAAAGAAACTCATGTTTACAAGGCACCTGAATAGAATTTAGTTAGTTTCAATGAGGAGGATTTCATTGCATAGTCACTACTACTAGGGCTCAATAGAAAGTCTTTGAAAGTAAAAACAATAGAATAGGCCTATCCTCACCCCATCACACGATAAGACAACACCTACAATCCCAAATTCAACCAACAATCATGTTGTTTCTTAAAAAACAAGTGGTCCAGTAGATAGAGGCCAACAAAAATAGCTACAAAATTCCAATCCAAGAAGATTGTTTATACCTTAGATATCTAAGGTAGTCTGAAGTAGAATCAATTTTCACTAAGGCCTACTCTAAGATTGTTGAATCTGCCTATAAAATAGTTTCTTCTTTCAACATTGTTGATATAATGAAAAAGCATAACGTTAACATCTCAATGTGGGATGCTCTAAGTATTCTGGATAACAATATTTTCTTTCTCATGAACTAGTTAAGTTGTAGATTTATTCAAAAACAACGAAAAGGAAGTTCGTAAGGCAAACATGGTCCTTGGAATGTTTGAACAAGACCACGTTAAAGAAGTTAAATGGATGGTTCGAAATTTCTGAATGCTCATGATATCAAGAAACCACCACCATTTTATTTATCATTGATTATTAGAGAACATCTAGTTCATAATTGCATGGTGGGCAAGGGCGCATGTAGTACAGCTTATGCCAAAAGCAATTGTTGAAAAATTGGGTCCGCAGTATGAGCCTACGAGAAAGAAGTGTCTTATAGCTTGACGGAACTATGCAATCGATACTGATTGGTATAATCAGAAATTTAGAGGTGACGTTACATGCTTGCCCAAATGTTTCTATTCTGCAAGATGTAACTATTGTAGATTTTCCTCCATACTTTGCTTTATGCTTATCTAGAGACTTCACAACAAAAATAGGAGGTTATCTCTCTTTAGATTGGTCCTTATTATTTTTCACTACTCATTATGGCACCAAAGTTACTATCAATTTAGAGCCATTAGCCAGATTTCATATTGAGCCTCACTCTCCAAATGCGGTGGCTAATTATTCAACTTTAGATTAGTCTGACTTTGATGAGGTAGCTCAGGTTTTAGCATTAGATGGTGTTTCTAACATGTTTATGGATGAAAATATAGTGGAATAACATGCTCATGATCCTTTTAAGGAAGTTGAAGAACACCTGTTTGGTGTGTATTGTATGCATGAAGAAAATACACCACTTCCCTTGCTGTCCAAAATAGAAGATTCAACAGAAGGGATTTGGAAGCTTCATTTTGATGGAGCTAAGAACAAGAAAGGATAGGGAGTAGGTTTGATGCTCACTTCCCCAACAAACGAAAGGTATTTCTTAGCTTTGAGTCTCCAATTTGCATGTACTTGTAATGTAGCTGAGTACGAAGCATTAATTCATGGCTAACTTTGGGTCGAGAGAGAGGTATCAAGATGCTACATATTTTGGTGACTCGAGTTGGTTATCAATCAAGTAATAAATTTCAATGTTTGTAATAATCCATTAATGAATTCTTACAGACATAGAGTTTTAGACTTAATGGAATATTTCAATGTTATTAACATTCGCCTATTCCTAGAGCTGAAAACAAACATGCGAGATAGTCTTGCAATGCAACATTGGGGCTAGTTTTGAAGTGCTAGAATAGGTTGAAAATTGAAAAATCCAGCCTCATTGTCGGACCTTCAATACCGATAATGATTCAAATTGACAAGTTTTGAAAGTGATGATCAAATCTATAGGTTTTTTACAAAGAAGAAGCTAATTTTTCTGCAGCTTAATCAAGATAAATTATAACACCTATATGGTGATCAGATTATTCAAATTGAATACAAATAAAATGCCTTGAGATCTTGTCACATTGGAAGACATCTTCAACATTGACGATTAGTTAAGAAAAGTCAAGACTAAAATGTCATCCCACGCCGATAATTACGAAGAGATCTTGGTTGATGAAGGAAACATGTACATCAAGGTAAATTACTTGGTCATATTGTTTCCAAGCAAGGATTAGCAATTGATCCTTTTAGGATCAAAGCCATATCAAAGCTTTCATTTCCCCATCATAAGAAGGCATTACAGAGTTTTATTGGAAAAATCAACTTTGTAAGAAGATTTGTTCCAGATTTTGCGATTGGTTAAACCACTCATAACTATGCTAAAGAAAGAGAAAACCTTCTCTTGGACCAGTGAAGGGAGAGAAGGATTTGAATCACTCAAAGCAGCTATCTCTTATGCTCCTACCCTTGTAAATCCAAATTTTGATAAAGATTTTACAATGTATGCACTTGCAGGAGCTGAAACAATCTCAACTATTCTAACTCAAATAAATGATGAGAATACTTGACCAACCAATTGCTTTCTTTGGATAGAGCTTGCATGATTATGAAACAAGGTACACATTTCTTGAAAAATAAGTACTTAAGTAGTCAGAGGACTAAAAATTTCAAGTATATGCTTTCGAACAATAAAATCCATGTTCTTGTTTCTCATCCAAGTGTGAAAGCATTCTTTCTAAATAAATAATTGAATGAGAAAAGAGAAAACTGGATAACAAAGGTCATGGAATATGATGTTGATATCTGGGTTGCTAAGATAGTCCGAGGGAAAGGCTTATGTGAACATCTCATTGCTGATATGAAAAAACAACATGCTAAATTGCGTATCGGCAATCAAAAATCATGGTTCAACTAGAAAATCAGCAACTTGAGCTTACTCATGAAATTTAGGAATCAAGATGGATGACTCGATTTGGTTTACTATCTACAAAGATGGCACTTATTCGGAAGGTATGGACAAAAATAAACAAAGGTATTTTAGATTACAAGCTGCAACTTATATCTTCGTTGATAATGTGTTGTTCAAAAGAGATATAAATGGAATTTTGCTGCAGTGTGTTGACTATGATAAAATTCAGAAAATATTATCAGAATTACATGAGGGACCTGTAGGAGGTCACTTCTCAGCATGTACCACAACCTTAAAAATTATGAAAGTTGGTTACTATTAGCCTAGCATATTCAAGGACTATTTTGATTGGATAAGGAAGTGTAAAAAGTGTGCTTTCTTTGTTGGAAAAGAACGTTTAGCTTCATTGCCTCTACAACCTATTTCAGTTGATCAACCTTTTATGTAATGGGGTCTTAACTTTATCGGCATGATAAACCCACCTTCTTCATAATGAAATAAGTGGATCTTAACTACTACAGATTATTTTACATGATAGACCAAGCAATAGCCTTGAAAGATGCTAATGAAACTTTGATACTATCCTTTTACAACGGTATAATTTGCATATTTGGTGTTCCAAAGAACTACCATATCGATAATGCTTTATCATTCCTTGGTGAAAAGATAAAAGATTGGTCTATCAACCTTGGAATATATCTAAGTTCTTCATCTAATTATTACCCACAAGGTAATGGCTTAGCTGAGAGTACTAACAAGAATTTCTTAAGGATCATCAAAGAACACTTAAAGATAATCAAAGAGCTTGGCATCAAATGTTGAATTCAACACTTTGGGCTGATAGAGTGACTCCTAAAAGATGGAGTTGACAATTCACCATACAAACTTGTGTACGAGAAAAGAAGTAAGAATTATTATTTCAATTGAATTACTCGCTTTAGATTTGCTGCATCAAATGGAGCTTCTTGAGAATGAACCATTGTAGGTTCATTATGTAGAGTAAATGGAATTATGAGAGCTAAGAAATAAATCTCATTTGAATATGGAAAAGAATCGAAACAAATGAAGAAGACTTTTGACAAGAAAGCCAAATTCAGAATCTTCAATGAAGGAGATATTGTATTAAAGTGGGATGCCGATCGTGTAAAGCCAGGAAGACACACGAAGTTTGATACAATTTGGAGTGGCCCTTACATGATTTTAGCTTGCAAAGAACACAATGATTTTCAAATTTTGAAGCTAAATGGAGAGGAACTTCCCATTCTTGTGAATGGTATGCTTCTCAAACATTGTTATTGAAAATATTACATTGATTTTTAAAGTAGGATTTCCTTCAATAGGTGCAGTCCCTGCACATTGCATTGTTTTTCAATTCAATAAGTACATTCGTGTACATGATCCGGTTTGCCGATCCTTTCCCGCTTTAGTTCCGTTTTGGAAGGGTTGGACCTTTCAAAAAAGGGAACTTTTGGATACATGTTTAGACTCCATGCCCAATGGAAAAGAGCAAGGCACTAATCTATAAGCTAGCAGGAAGATTTCCTCGTAGGATCGCCAGAAATGTTGATAATTTTTCACACTTGTGCAAAAAATGGGCAACTCGAAACTTCTTCATTACGGTGAAAGTCATGGGTGAAGTATACCTAAGCTAAGGAAGTTTTGATGTTATTAGTTACTGCTGAATTAATTAATGATTAAGTGAAATCTATAGCTATGTGTGTTGTCACAAAATGTAATAGATCACATAGTCTGTAATTTCATGATACCTTTAGCAAAAGAACACAAAGGCCCCAAATGATAGCTATGTTGTCTTGATGAAGACACCGAATTACAAAGTAGGTGAAGTGTTGAGTTTTGGGACAACAAACATAAGCGTAGATTATAGAAAATCAGAGTTCATTACTAAATGTTACAAGTTCTCATTAATTTCTTTCCTTCCTATTTAAGACATTCAATTAAATGACCGAGTTGTTTAGTTCATAATACAATCCATACAAAAAGCTGAAATGTAGAAAGAAATATACAACTCATTTACAAAATTCAATGTTTTATTCATAAGGAATTTTCAAATGTTTCCCACACAAGCCATGGGATGTAACTGGAAAGTAAAGTACAACTACTGAAATAAAAGGTACACATGCATGAAAGAGAAAGTAAAGGAGTATGAGTGAACCCATCATTTCCTTGGGGTTCCTTTCTTCGATTGAAGCATTTCCATCTCCATCTTTTGTTCCTTGTTTATCTCCGTTGTTAAGCCATTGTACTTGAAAAGAAGAAAAGAATAACTATCAGCTATGAGCTCAGGGATCAAATCATATTCCTACACTGTCCTAGTTTGTGCATATGAATCTCTAATAACAAGAGATGTAATTTAGTTGAATATTAAATCGCACACATTATCTATTAACTTAGATAGAATGAAGGAAGATAAAAGAAAAGAAGAAAACATGGACATAAGAGAGGCCAAAAATCCTAAGTATTTTCTAACTGTTTTCCTAAGTGTGTAGGTATAGGTTGTAGCCAAGAAGAAATAGACAAGTCATAAGTTCATGTAAGAAAAGGGAAGAATGTAACTCAAAGTTTTAGTAATTGTTCTGAAATGGAAGAAGTTCTGACAGTGTGAAGAGAGACTCGGCAAATAGAAGAACACTTTTCATTCTAAAGGAGAAAAATCAAATTTTCAGAAGCTAAAGTTAACTGGAAAACAAGGGTTACAATCGAAAAGGAATGAGGACAAGATTTTGGGAAAATTTTGACAGGGCTTTGCCATGTAAAATGGACATTTACAATTTTTCATCATACTACTTTCAACTACTAAATGCTTTAAAGAATTATTTGAATCAAGTAAGTGATATAGAAAAGCAGTAAAGCATGCTATGATCAAGATAAAACAACTATGATGTCTCATTTTATTTACCAATCCAGCTTCAAACATGAAGTGTCATAATTCTATATACTGAATCAGAAAATACAACTACTATGCTGGAAATGGAAGGAAGGAAAAATTATAGAATTTTTTTCCAGGGCTTTGCCATGAAAAATCAACATTTTAATTTTTTTAGAATGCCAGAAGATTACTATCAAGGAAATAAAGCATCTAAGTAAAAGAAACATGATACAACAACATCAACTTTTCCAGTTTGAATATTAAATATAGAAAGGAGTTCAATATAACTTCTAGAAAAAAAGATTTTCTTTAATAACTTATTATACTAGCTGCTATAGGAAATGATAAAATTCAAAGTAGAAGAAATAAGTTGTCCATCGATTATTATTCAAGGTCTTTGAGATACAAACAAGATTGCAGTATTCTAACAAGTAATAGCTTCAGAGATCAAATTGAATGTAGGATTTATAGCTACAAAGATAGAAGTCATCTACAGTTTCAGAACAGATGAACTATTTACAACTTCCAGAATACCACATACATAGATCTCATGAATCAAGAGCTGCTTACAATTTCCAGAAGGCCACTTGCAAGGTACAAAATATCAGAGAATATACTTCGGTCACAACTGATAAATCTAGTTCAGTTTTCAGTTACGGAATCAACTTTAGAGTCAAAAATACAAATGCAGCTACAGGTGAAGATCAAGTACAGTTGAATCATACAGTGCTTAGAAAAAAAAACAAGGTGCAGTTATAAAGAAGCTATACCAAGAACAATGAATAAAGAATTTGACCTTTCCAGGTCATCCATCAATAAATGATTCATCAAAGAGAAGGAAGATAAATGTTTCCAAAAGCTTGGAAGTTACAAGTATCAAGGTTCAAGAGGACATTTCAAATCATGCTATAACTATCATCTTCTAATTACACAATGCAATGAAACGTTCAAATCTAAAGCAAAGGAGAAACACATACGAATGGAGTTTCATTCTATATACCCTCTACACCAATTTTTATACTTGAAATCAGGAGCAAATGTATACCCAAAGAACAGTTTCGAAATGTAGAGGATACATCAGGTTAAGCTGAAGCATATCTAAAAATAGAGCACAGATATACAAGTATCTGAAAGTCAAGAGAAAGAACTCACCGACTAAAATGGATCTATCAAAGATGAGAAAACCCTCAAGAGATCATCATTTTCATAGCAAAGAAGGGCCCAGAATGGTTTCAGCTCAAAAATCCCCAAAAGGATCACAAGATCACAGAATATGCAAAGAATGAGAAAAATATCAGTGTTTTGAAGTCAAGATGATAAAAATGATGCATCCGTAAAGCTCAGAGATCGAGAAAACTTACCATTCCTTCATCAAAATAGTGATGCTCATCACAAAGAGACCAAGTAATAAAGCTTCAATTTCACAATGATTGTGGCCAAGAAGAAAATAGAGTTCCACCAAGAACCCTTGAAGAAATTCACAGAGAATCTTTTCCACAGAGAATCGAGCTCATGAAATAATCATCAATGGCGAAACATCCAACCACCTCCTCAAAAACTCGAGATAGAGAAAGAGCTATAAAATACAAGTGTAACCGAAGCTCGAAGAAACAATAATGATGGCCACCTTCATGATCCCGCACAGAGAGCTAAAAAAGAAGAAGAATGGATACGAATATACCAGATTCAAAGTCACAAAGGCCCCACAGGCTAGGGAAATGCTTAAAGTTGAGCTTGAGAAACACTAATAATGGCGTTAGAAAATTTTTCCAAGGCTTTGCCTGCATCACAAAAACCAAGTGAAGTGATCATTATGGTCGAAGACACCCTTTACCATGCAAAATCAAGAGGTGAGTTTCAACCTAACTCAACCACGGTCAGAAATCAATGGCTCTAGATTGAAAGGACAAAGATCAAAGACCGAGAGTGATCCTCAAAGTTCAAGAAAACTACCATGATTAGGATGCCACCAACCTTATTAATCAGTAGGTAAACCCTAAACTCACAGTTAAGAATCAATGATCAAGCTTCAACCAAGTACGAAGATCAAGGGCCAAAGATCAAGCTCCATGATCAAAGAAAACCACTTGGGTAATATGCCACTGACAACATTCAATGCATACAAAAACCCTAACCGCAGGTCATGAATCGATGACATCAAATACAGAGGTACAAAGATCAAGGGCCCAAAATTTTCAACAATATTAAAGCAAACTCAACCTGAGTTAGGTTTTCACCGAAAAAATGCACGGAGGGGTGAGTCACCATGGAGAAGGGGATAACCCACATCATTAGATCAAATAAATAATCATTACGGTGACTTTAAAAAGTGCAACCATAGTGTATGCTTTCAAATACAAATGTCAACCAGATTATACCCAATGATCACCGAAAAGGTGAATTTCTAAATTATATATTTAGACATACAAAGCCGACAAGTATTATATAGTTGTGTATAGTCAAAAGGTGGTCGAGCATGGTGTGGTGACTTTTACAAAGTGCCCCTTATGTATCTAAACCATGGTAATGTGTTAAGTCCACAAATGTGGCAAAACTCAAATGAAGACAAATCCATATATCAAAGGGTGGTCCCCACATGAAGCTAACACAAAATAAAGGAGTTATTTTTGCTTGCTTCACAAGAGGTCAGAATAGAGAAGAAGATGAAATTGCATGCCCATGGAGAGAGTATTTCCTAGCAAGCAATCTTATTTTTAGCAAATTATTCACCCTTCTTTCTTAAAGAAAGAATAGTTAACTTTAGTTTGACTGTATTGTAATTAAGGCTAATAATGCCTATTTGTAATTGCATGCTCTATTTTTATTCCTTTATCTATTATTAAGTAAAGAATAAAAATAGGATGCATGGGTGAGTACAAGCCTTAGGCTATTTTTAGGAAAGGGGGAAGAAATATCTTTGCTATATATTGTGTGCCTTTGCAAAGCACAAAGGAGGACTTTTGGATATATGAGTACTGAAGCAATTTTTGCCAGTTTTACCTTCTGAGTGTGAATTATTTATGCCTTACCAATTATTTGCAGTCTTGTGTATGTTTCTATTAGTCTTGTGAATGTAAATTCCCGATCAATCATCTTACCCTACTACAAATTTAGTATTTTTGCATAATTTTATTGTGCATGTTCACTTAGAAGTATTGTTGTGATAATCTCCCTCAACACCATCCAAGTGTTTTGCCCTTGATATTTTGCATAAGAACTATTGGTTCATGCATTAAAAAATCCTTTCACATATCAATTATGCATATACTTAGTTAAAGCCCTCATACAAATTTGGTGTATCACCTTAGTTTTAATTACTTTACAATCATCTTTTACCCTTAAACCCCAAAAATTAGTTTAGGATACATCAATAAGGAACCGACCTTGATACTGAAGACTCACCTCAAAATAGGTATACCCATAGACCCAAGGTGTTTCCATTGTATCTACGAAAGAGAGAGATCGAATTCTGCAAGCTTAGAAAACCTGCAGCCATCTCTCTATAGGGTGCACTTTCGAGAGATAATATGTACTTTATTCCCTTTGAACTCTATATATATTTTGTACATTTGGAACCTAGATCAGTTTATGATAGTATGATTCTATGAGTGTATCATTTTCCTTTTGGTCTATTGATACTCTTCATACATAAGGTCCTATAAATTACTTGGGAAACCATTTATCTCTTATTCGTTTGAGGATAGTTGGGTCTAGTGACACAACACTTCATTGTTATTCAAAGGTGTGCTAGGTAACCCCCAATCTCCTTTTGATTACTTACATATTTGGTCAAGTGACACCTAACCTCTCTTAGCTCAAACTAATTTTGTAAATTGGGGATTGATCACCCCCGATCATCCATTGGTTCAAGTTTAATCCCTTTCTCCTAGTGATTCACCAAGAATTTGTAATCTTCATAAGAAAAAAAAGTGTACTCTTATCATTTTTGTTTAATTTCACGTTTCAAGATTTAAATTCAATTTCAATTTAAATTTAAAGTTCTAATATTTATTTATGGGTATTTCCTACACTCTATGTTGTATGTTTCACTTTGGGGATCTTGCAAACACTCTAGCACCTCAAGAAATTAAACATATCGAACAAAGAAAGAGTGTGTTTAGCCACTTAAGTATATTTTTTCCTTTAAGAAAGAAAATTTCATTTATAAGATTAAAGGTGTGGCGTGGGTGGATAGAGGGAAATAAAAACACCTAAATTGTGTAATTTTCACTTGAGAATGTTAATATTGACTTAATTCCTTTGGTCATGACTTGTGTACAAATTATGAGCTTAATTATTATGTCATGGTCCATCTTTAGTCCTTTTACAAGAATTTCTCTCCTTATTATACTACAAAGACATATAAAAAGTATCATATCAGTTATAAACAATCCATTATATCTAATTATAGTGCAGATACTTACATAGTACCATACTTCACTTTTGGACCAAACCATCCAATAGGACAAAATCATCCAAAGTTTTGGTCTACGATATAATAGCCAATTTTTTTTTGGTTATTTTATTATAAGAAGATGTTTATAGGCTTTCCACAAGCATTTATGGATGATGTTGCTAGTTTTTAACTTTACATGAATTCTCTATAATTGTGATTAACCATCACAAATACCCGCAAACACTTCTCACATTCAATAAACTAGAAAAATTAGAGATGGCATGTAAATAAATTTTTAAATAATGGTGTGTGTGTGTGTGTGTGTGTGTGTGTGTGTGTGTGTGTGTGTGTGTGTGTGTGTGTGTGTGTGTGTGTGTGTGTGTGTGTGATGATAATATTTGAAATATGTAAGTCACATGTATGATTAACTAAAAATTGGGGATATGGGGATAGTTTGATAGTTAATCTAATCTAGAACGACATGTAAATACAGTAAATGAATGTAGTAGATAAAAATAAAAATGACACAAGTAACATTGAAAATGGAAATGCTAAACCCTAGAGTACTAAGAGAGTTATAATTAACTTAGCTTATTAGAGGATCTTTGTAGATTGTGTTGAAAAAATGACTCGAGGAATAGGAAGAAGGAAACGATTATGCAGAGGTCCCAAAAAAGATCGTTATGAGTTATTGAGCTGACTGGAGCACATGTAGAGGGACTGAGGAGCCTACGAGAGCCTTGGTATATAGAATGGGCACCCTAATCTATTTGAAAGATCTAGAAATGAGGTTCGTAGGTATGGTAGGTGGTCTAAAACCTTCATTATGTGTCACATCAGATTCGTTGTGCTTCTCCGGATGTCATTGATAATACAAGATGTACGAGAAGACTTGAAAGATACCAAAATAAATATTGAAACCATTAAAAAAGAATAATGCAAATGAATGGATCGAAATGACCTCGGTTGCCACAATAGTGGGCTTAATAACGAGAAATGCACTACATTTCAGATCCAAATTTAGTTGTGGTGTGTGTGTGTGTGTGTGTGTGTGTGTGTATGTGTGTGTGTGTCATGTTCCCTATGTTATCTTATGCTAATCACACATTGTGAACTAGCGAGAAATAACTAGATGTAGAAAATTTAATAGAATGTGTAGTCATACTTTATACCCCAATGCATGCCAGACTATCACCCAGTGGGTGGTGTACATTCACACGAGGCACGTGTGGGTTTTGAGTCTCTCCTTTATGTGAGTTTCATGAGAATGCATCATCTTAGGACAAATAATCAAATGTAGGACATAAAAGAACTATACAACATTCTTAAGAACTTAGAATGAGTTATCATCTCATTATATGTAGAAAAGAGAAATAATAAACAACATATGGAGATGGTTCATACAAAAGGGAAATGCATAAGTATTATACTCCTGAACACATAGATGATTTATAACAGAGCATTATATTCATACTAATAGAGTCAATAACCCACATTACATCCCTTGAGGTCATAACAGATCCTCATATAACTATGCAGAGCCAAGTCATGCATCAGAGCTATATTATGCTTATCATATTACAAAGAAAAATGAAAACCCATCCCTTAAATGTGCCATCACTCACAGAGCTCTCCTAATCCCTAACCCATAGCATCCTTCATCTATTTCTGCATGGATTCACCTCCCTTTTCTTCTCTTTTACCTTCTATATCTTTCTCTACTCTTCTTGCCTCTCTTTTCTGCTTCCAACGAGCACTTGTATTTATAACCTTAGCACCCACCACCATGCCTTTTAGAAGTTACATATCGGTTGCCAAGTGTTGAGGTGGTCCTCCATGGAAGCATGCCTTCTCATATCCGAGCTCTCCACTCCTTGCAATGATGTCTTCTGGAACCTTCCATCGCATGCCTAGAATATTCCTTTTTGATCCCATAGTCACCAGGCTAGCACCTTATCCACAAGGGTCATGCTTTTCTCATGTGCTACCTGGATGTTGAATGTGGCTAAGTAAAAACCCATTTTTTCTTCCATGTGCGCGTCATGTGTTCTGCAAAATCCTACCAAAAGCTTCCCCATATGCCTTCAACCCACGCTCCCTTCTTCAACTAGGTCCTCCACCCCCACGTGCCTTTTTGTACTTACCTGATATTTTGGGGTCCAACATCACCCCAAACTATGCCTATTCTCTGTCCTTAGAAACACTCTTCAATAAAGGAATGGAGGATCCTTAAAAATGGTTGGAATGGAAGAATAAAGGCATGAAGAAATGGGAAAAGAATGAAATAATGGGAACATTACTTTTGGAGGAGAGGGAAATATTTCCCTAACTCTACTTCTAACTTTCCCCAAGTGTCGACCTCTCTCTGAGCCTGCTAACAAGTTCCCTATGAGGGTGCTAACTTCTTAAAAATAAGTTCCTTCCCCTTAGCACTCATTATTTCCACAATTTCACAAGTACATACATCCTCTGAGTTATTTGGGAGTACAATTCCTTCAGTCGGTTCTTGATTGAGCCCCACAAGCTCTTAATGGCATCTGATTTCTTTTCTACATCAGATAGGATTTTGTCTCACTCAACCATGTTCCCCTTTTTATTTTCTTGGAACTCATTGAGTTTCACTTCATGAGTGGTAACTAAGATACTTTCCACTCTATCCTTGTCCATGTAATTATAATAGGTGGCCTCAACAACTTGCACGGAGGATTTTACATCGGCGAGGATCTTGTTGTACTGAGAAACAATTTGTAAAACCTTCATCTTAGTTTCCTTTTCTTGGTGCACCAACACCTCTTATGCAGATTCTAAGGCCAGTGGCCACCTCTCCATAGTTAGTATGCCTGGTCAAGTCCTCTAGGAATTACAAGGATGATCCATAATTTTGTGCGGGCGGTGTTAAGTCTGGATGCTTTAAGACAATGGCATCTGTGATCATCTCTATCTTCTTGTATGCCTTGCACACTCTTGCCTTTTCATCCTTTAGCTCACACCTTAACTGAGTGTTGATTAGTTCCTCCTGCTTCAGGTCCTTTCTTTTCTCAAGGAGATCTTCTTCCCTTTTCTTCAATTCTGCCTCTAGGAACTTCACCCTATTGTTTTGCTGGAATATCATGGCTTTAACCTCAACTGAAACTTTGTTGAGTGCGTTGCATATTTTCTCATCCAATAATTTCTTGAGCATTCACCAAGTGGTTTATCCCTTTTTTTTCTTTCATCAATGATCCTTAGCTTACCTCAAACTCGGGCTCATCAATGTGGGACTCAAATTCCCATGATAGCATTTTCCTTATCCAAGGGTATGCACCTTCCTCATCAAATGAAGCCATGGCTAAGAGTTGTTCCATTGGCATGGTGCTTTGGAAGCACATGTGCAACACCTTGTTTGGATCATCGATGTAGCCCATTCCTTGAACTTGTGATGCTTCTACGCTCTTTCTCCCTATGTGTGCAGCTTTTGGAAAGCTTACAGTGGCCGGGATCTCCCGATCTTGACATATTCTTTTCCTATGCTTTCCTCCTCAACTTCCTTTAGCACCACATCCGCGCTATGTTCAACCTCTTGTTCTACCAGGTCCTTGATGATTTTTCCACTTATTATTTTGTGCCTCATCTATCTATTCCTTTGTGAGGCTTGGGGTCCTTTGATCCCTCATATTTTCTTCCCCGCTTACCCCCTTGCCTTGAGTCTCAACTTCTTCTTCATCCTCCTCCTCATCTCCTTCTTCTTCAGAATCATGTATCTCATAAACAGGAAGGTATTTTCCTCCTTCTGGAATCATCATCATCATCCCTGTCACTGATGTAGGCATCTAGGTTCTCTGTCTCTTCTGAATTGGCCTCATTCGTCACCTTTTGCTTCTTCCTTCTTTGGGATACCGGTCAGGGATTCTTCTCTTTCTTTTTATTTTCTAGGTGATTTCATCATTGGTGATTCCTCCTGGGTGAGGGACACTTTGTGCTCTGGTGCCTCTTCTTCTAGGGCCTTCACCTTGATAGGATAATTATTTCTCTATGCATAAGTACTAGGCTTAGCATTTATCTCTGTTGCACTCACCGTTTGTGTGTTTTGAACACTTTGTGCCTCATGCACCTCTCTCTCTCTCTCTAGGTGTGGCCTTCTTCCTTTTAGTATGGTCTTTAGGGATGGAGAAATCATTCTCAAAGTAAGTTCCTTTTTCAAATTTTGGCCTTATGCGTAGATACACCCTTGTTGCGGTCCTTCCTGCAATCAAGAACATTAAAGGCTTCATCATCTATATCTTGTGGGAGACATATCTCTCCATGTACGTGCACTTCTTTGGGTAGACCAACTTTAGGCATAGCTCAAAATGGTCTATATCTACCTCACTAAGGTCAAACCTTAGTCTCTTGGCCTCCTTGAACCGATTAACTCTGGCTTAGAAGTATTACATGGTGAAGGAGAAGGGTAGCTTGCACCATGGGCTCATGTTCTCATCTGTCAATATAAATCTACCAATGTAAAAGTGATTATATACTAAAAATTATACCTCCCCATTCATGAGCATGGGTAAAAATATTGGATTCTCCACTTAGCCCCAAATGGGTCACGCATTCTCTTATACCACTTCTCAAGGCGCACCTTGTGAGTGGCCATCACGGTTTCACAAGTGTACTTTGCAAACCTTTTTGTGGGCAAGGGATCTTCTTCTGATACTCCAAGAAAATTTTTATGGCCCATCGGGCACTTCAATATCTGAAAATATAATGGTGAGGAGGACATTACTAAGAGTATCTTCTCTCCCTCCTGCGTCTTATTATAATTTCATCTGCGATGAAAATAGACAAGTTGTAGATGGTTCCTTTTGATATCTTCGACATACATTCAGCCATACCTTGTTCACTTGTGTCCATCATTCCTGGTCATTGATCTTGGTGACCAAACACGTGGCTATCCTCATCATTGGGTTTGGTATCTTAGTGATGTCAAAGTATCACAACCCCTTCTTGTATTCATATGTAGCTACAGTCTCCTTGATAGCCTCCTTGTCGCTCATATCATCATCAATGTTATCTCCTTCACAATTGAGGCCTGTGAACTTGGATATCAGTTGCATTGTGATGCACATCTTATGCCCTAAAAAATAAAATGGATCCGCATGCACATGTAGCATCAACTAATGATAGTGGTGTTCAAGCTTTCTAAAGTATGAAAAATCATATAGTTGAAATAACCCAACCTTCTCTAATTTGACCTTCACCTCATTTTTGTAAATGGGAATTCCATCTGACATACTATTGTTAGTTGGTCAGACCAACTCTAGCACCATTTCCTTCTCTGTTGTGCTCATGCGATGGTTATAATCTCTCATGACCATATTCTGTAAGTGTGAATCCCACTCTTTCCTAGTAATACTCCATATGGGTAATGCATATCTGCATACCATTCTTCATTAGTGCTCGTGGTGGAAGAAAGTTTCTTTCCCTTGCCCTTGCCCTTTTTTTCCTTTGGTGAAATGGTTGGTTTCCTTGGTGCCATTTTTCCGGTCTTGCTTGAACTTAAACAATTCTTCCTCTTGCTACTCTGTTCAATCCCAAAGCTCACTTTGAAGCTTTAACTCCTGAAATGAATCCTTCTTTTTCCATTCCCTAGCTACCAAACCCTAACTAGGAAATCCTTCCATAAGACGGCAGCGTTCTTCAAATAACCCGCCTCACGCTTGTGTACTCCTTCCCTCTGGTTTGCGGATCTACTCTAGATGCACACTAAAATTTCTTAGATTCTTCTTTCTTCACACAAATTTCTCTCTAGATGCTCTAGTTCACAAGAGCTTCTTTTACTTCATAAACGCAAGGTAACAAATGACTTGCCCAACCTTGTATTTATAGTTTTTTCTTCTTTCCAGCATTAAATACTATACCACCTACCAATGTACTTTTAACATGGGTAAGTGCACAAAGTTGGTGGATAATTATGTGGACATAAAAACCTAAAATTTAGGAACCGTGATCGCGGTTTTTAAACCACGATTATCATGTTCCTATATTTTAGGTTCGTGAGTTATCGAACCTAAAATTTTGATCGCGGAACTCTGAGACAAAAATTAGTAGTCCCGTGAATCCTTATTTTCCCTATTTTTCATTTCAAACCACGATTTCTCATAGACATTTTTCACTTGAGATTTGAATACCACCTCAAAATTGCTCATCGGACTTCTGGATCGTGATAGATTCAACCATGCCACCAAGACGAGGAGGTAAGCCCCCGATTTTAATCATTTTTTTGCATTTTAGGTTTTTTTTTGCATTTTCATGGGTTTTTTGAAATGTTTGTTTATGTATACAATTTTCTTGTTTTATCAGTTGGTCGGCAAGCTCAAAATCATGCAAACCGTCAAAACATTCCTCAAAACCCTCCTCCAAACATAGATCCACCTCTTGTGGCTCCTTTTGTCCCCACTGAGCTAGCAGGAACACAAGATAATATCATTGGAAGAATCTGAGAAAATAAAATTGTCATTGAGAACCTTATTCAGACTATAAGACAAAATCATGCCACAAATCCATCCCGCATGACTTTAGCCAATACATTGCAAACATTGATTGGCGAAGTCGACTCCACTACCAACAAAATATATATATGGAATACCTTTAGAGGTGACTGTAGGAGGTGGTATGCGGATAAACTATCCCATGCGGCCATAAAAGACAATTTTTTTGGAAAAGACCTCATTTGTGCATTATTTACCGACCCTTGAACCAATGCCCCCAGCAGATTACTTCGAATGGTTCTCAATCCATTGGTGCCACGATGACCAAATCAAAAAAAAAAATTGGGACCGATGGTGGATGGTTTTTTGATTATCCACCATGCAACAACAATGAGGTTCCTCTTTATTTTTTGAAGAAATTATATTGCGAGTTCGTGCTCAATGAGGTCCCAAATTATTTTGAATTTTCTGACTTTTTTGGTCAAGGAGGTGGCTCTGCATAGAGTAGACCTGGTGCACACATAGGTCAACCTAGGATCCCCCATGCCCCAAAACCCCCACTACCTTTAGTTATCCCTCCTACAGTGAAGGAGGTTGTGGAGATTGATACATTGCATGCATTGAGGGAGCTCACTGACACTCTGACCCAACATAGTGACTAGATTGCATCTGGTGATGTTGGTGGAGGCACCAGTTCTAGTGCACCACACCACTTTATGGATCATGTGGTGCCATATGCACTACGGGTGAGACATCATTTACCGATTCATAGGATTTATTTTCTATAGATGAGATGCTAGGGAATGTTTTTGAACTGGTGCCACTGATATTGGTCTTTCATAGGTAAATTTCAAATAAATATAAATATAATATATATATATATATACAATAGTTTAATTCACATGTTTGAGATTTTAATATATATGTATTTGATTGTACGTCATGTACATACATGTAAAAAAATATTTTTTATTTTATTTTAAATAGCAAGAGCCGGTGAAGGAAACATCGGCATCGACATGCTAGCTACTGCAATTTGGTCGTGTTTCAAACATAAGTTTTAAGTTGTACAACTTACATTTTTAATTTCATTTGATTGCACTAGAGATTATTATTATAATGTTTCACGTGTATGCTATACATATTAATATGTTTGTCTTTTATACACAGGAGCCTGACGGGTCATCATTTTTTCTGGGAAAAGGCTACTTGGCATGCCTCACATGAATTTTACGCAAGTTAGTAAATCTCTTTACACTTTGTTTCTAATTGTGGAAGTTCACATGGATTACATGATTTGGACCTCTTTATGTGGTGCACATTTTTGATCATGTAGATTTTAATATTTATTTGTACATGTTTTTGTATAGCTTATGACTGCTAGAGAGACTCCTCCATATATGCAGACTGTGGAGGCTGATGTAGATACTGCGATAGCATCTGCAGATCCACTAACTGAGGTAGAATTTTTCAAATTTGTTAAATTTTGGAGGTTCATTATTTCTTATTACTTAAATCTACAATATCAAATTTTGTATGTATGTAAAATATTTAATTTGAAAATTAATTATTTGTATGTAGCTTACCCCTCGTGAGTCTATTGTTATCCCTGCGATGCATCAACAAAAATTGATAGGGATCATGACATTGCGGTAAGATTTCACATGCATTTTAACTAAATTGTACAAGTTTCTAAATTTTGAATGTATTTTAAAATTTTGGGTGTTAAAAACTTGTTGTTTATGAATTTTCAGTTAAGTTGCAGGCATGCTTAGAGACACCTAGGACCACACGGATGAAATCCATAGTGGCATCTCCCTCCACTACATCCCTAGGTCGTGGATGTGCTACTTCTAGCAGGGTGAAGAGAGGGAAGATGTTTCATGAGTAGATTCATAGTCCACCTAGATGTACATATATATATATATATATATATATATATATATATATATATATATATATATATATATATATATATATGGGCCATCTAGTCCTAGTGAACATGTTTCTTCATATAGTCCATTGTATATATATAGCCTTTTGCGACCGCATGTGGTCCTATATACATTATGACACACTTAGTTCGAGATGTACACATACATTATGAACTTACATATATTTTCAGAGACGTGCGTCTAGAGCACACTTTGTTTGATTCTTATATATCCATGTGTGTGTTGGTTTTTAATAACGATAAATCCGAACTATATGTTTGATTTGATTTCATTGCATGTATGATAGCCTTCTATATATGTTTTCATAACCATTTAAATTAGTTCTAGATATGTATGTTTGATTTAAAATTAAAAAACCATGTCCCGGAGCACTACATGGTACAATTGTTAAGCAAACCTATTCCATTAAGCAAAACCATGCTAGGTGAACTATTCAAATTTTTTTCTTTGTTATCAAAACTTATTATTTTTAGTAAGGCTCATATGCCAATTTAATAATAAATATTTAATCATGTCTTCTTGTATTTAGATTGAGATGATTTTTTTCATTAGATTAGGTATTTTCATATGGTTTCCTACTTCAAATTTTAAGTGTTTTCGATCTCCAAAATTGCAAGGATCTAAAAAGGCAAGTTTTTTTCTCCAAATTTTAAATAGGTTGCTATAAAAAATTAGGGTACTAATGGAAAATATTTTTAGATCATCTTCAAGGAGTTCATGAGTAGAAGTTACAAGGAAAATTGCAAGGGAAATGGAGCAAAAATGAAGGAGATATGACCAAAATGTGATTTTTGCAATGAGGTTTCTTGAAAATTTAGTAGCATAACTAAATACTAGCAGCAATGAAGGAAAAGGAAATATTAAAAAGGGATTAAAAAAATGGTTAAGTGTATGTTTATACTCACCTCTTAACATTAACCTAGCTAACTCACCTTCTAACTCATCCTTGACCATTACGGATTAACTCGGGTTACATGGCATTCCAGGGGTATGGTTCTGAGCCTTAAGTGACATAGGGACTTAAAGGGGTGATAATGTGTGAAGGGTTAAGTATTCATGAGAGGGGGTGTAGACACCTATAATTACGCCCAAGCAATTTAAATACTTAAATTGTGCTAATTATCCCCTTTCTCGCAAATCAATGACATATCGTCAAAAGCACTCATTTTCCCTCATATCATCATTAATTAATTACACTAAGCTAATTAATTAAGTTGCCTATCCAACAAATACCCTAATTAACGACCTTCCGTTAATAAATCACCCCTTCTACCTAGACTAATTAATTATTATTAATTAATTAGCTTTCCCTTCCATTTAACCAATAAATCAATATTTAATTGATTTAATCCCCTTATAATAGCCTAAATCACACTAATATTCCTCTAATTGGCTTCTATAAGCTTACACCTACCTATTAATTAATCACCTTTGATTAATTAAAATACCCCCAACTCCCATGACTTGCTAAACATGTATTAAACCCTTCTAAAGTAAGGTTACCTTTAATAAAGCAACCTTATCCATTCCTAATCATGTTTTACCTTTATCCCACATTCATGAGAATGTGTTGAATCCTTTATCCTTTGGGCTATATAAAGAGCCCTCCACCTACCTTTTTACTTACACCTAAACTTTCTAAGAGAGTAAATGCAAAGCATATAGCAAAGAGACTAAGAGCTTGCACCTTTCCATTTTGAGAGTTCATCATCTTGAAGAGTTAAGCCTCTTTCTTAAAGTGCTTGGGTCATATGGGAGGTGTCAAAAGGGTCTTGTAGCCCAACTTTGATTAGCCCCCATTCCTAGGTTCTTGGAGCATTAAGGACAACTATTTTGATAGCCATGGAGCTTACTTAGGTCCATTCATTTATTTGTTGTTAGAGAATAGAGGAGTTTAGATATTTAGCATTGTTAGTTTCAAAGTTTGTATTGATGAATGCTAGCATCTAACCCTTGTTTAATTCTTATCATGATGGTGTTTATGCTTTGTTTTAGCTAAATTGTAGAACTATTTTAGGTGGTAGTTCTTGCTTCATTTGATTTAGCATTAAGAAAATTATACATGCACACATTTGGCACGCCCGGTGGGACTTACTCCATTGTCCTTTGCACTTAATTTCAAGTTTTTGTAGTTAAGTTTTATTTTTGGTTACTAACCCTCTTTTACACATGTTGATCTAACTTGTTTTTTTTAACATGTTTTGTTGAGTTTGCATGTGTTGGGTCTTCCTTGTAGGTATGAAGGAGGTGAAGTGCTGTCAAAATTGGAATTGAGGGGAAAATTTCAAGATTTCTCCATGTTTTCATTTTTAGAGCTTACTTTTTCAACATTCTACATGCTAGTTTTGTCAATTTCTTGAAGATTTTAAATTCTTGAGCATGTAGGTTAGTGTTTGATAGTGCTGAGTCTTCTATTTACATATTAATGTGGTGGGTTGTTGCCAAAATTTAATCTTGGTGAGAAAATTTCAAGATTTCATCATGTTTTCATTTTTTAAGCTTACTTTTTCAACATTTTACATGCTAGTTTTGTCAATTTCTTGAAAATTTTCAATTCTTGAGCATGTAGGTTAGTGTTTGATAGTGCTGAGTCTTCTATTTACATATTAATGTGGTGGGTTGCTGTCAAAATTTAATGTTGGTGAGAAAATTTCAAGATTTCATCATGTTTTCATTTTTAGAGCTTACTTTTTCATCATTCTACATGCTAGTTTTGTCAATTTCTTGAAAATCTTAAATTCTTGAGCATGTATGTTAATGTTTGATAGCATTGAGTCTTCTATTCATATATTAATGTGATGGGTTGTTGTCAAAATTGAATCTTGGTTGGAAAAATTTGCCCATTTTGCATATTAAGGGACGTTTTTTTTGACATTTTTAAGTGCATGTCAAGTGCATACCCATGAGCATAAGAGCATATGCGTAACCCATCTTCCGAAGGCCATAACTTTTGCTCCCGACCTCGAAATGACTCCATTTTTTTTGCGTTGGAAAGGTATTGAAGTTAAATATGCAATGAAAACATAAATTTAGGATTTACACTTACATAAGTTGTAGGTTTTTCTGTTATTTTAAAACTGGTCATTTTCTAACATGTCTAATGTTTTGATGAATGTTATATTTCCATGCTTACTCGATTTAGATCAAAGCATGTGTATGCTCTTCTCTTGCACCTTTTGGTGATCTTGAGAATCAAAAACAACTTTGATCTATATCTTTTTAACATTGGGATTAAACTTGGAAATTTAATTATTCATTTTGCTTAAGGGAATGAACCTTTTACAAAGCATTTTTCAACGGTCCTTTGATTTGAAGTTTTCCATTTCTATATAGTTGGGCTAAAGTTTGTGTATGCTATTCTCTTGCACCTTAGGGTGATCTTGAGAATCAAAAGCAACTTTAGTCTTCATTTTATAACATTTGGTAAATTGGAAACTTCATCTTTCACTTTTGGTTTAAGGGAATGAACATTTATCAAAAATTTTGTATGGTTCATTGATTGAAAAGATTTTATTTACTTTTTAGTTGGATTATTTGTTGTGTATGCTCTTCTCTTGCATCCTTGGATGATCTTGAGAATCAAAAGCAACTTTTAATCCTCTTTTAAATAATGTGATTTTCTTGGAGAACTACTAACGCTTGAGTGCAGGACCTAAAAACGCTTGTCAAAGAAAGGAGGAATCAAAACGAAATCAAAAACTACTAATACAATTGTTATACAAGTTGCCAAAAGGTGTTCAAGCAAACCACACCTAATTAAACAAGATAAAAAGAACAACATATTCAAAACATCATACGCAGGTTTCGGAAAAGGGTACGTCCTCTCCGCTCAATCGAAACATAACCCCTTTGGCATAACGCCTTAAGCTACAACAATGGGGTGGTTCCAGAACCCCAAAGTAGTCCACGCAAGAGGGAACCTTGTGGACGAAACGGGAAGTGCTCCGCACTACCTACTTGACTAGTGATTCCTTTGTGAGATAGAGTTACAGGTTGTCTGTTGTGGCGACCCCAGTGATAGTACACGTAGACGCACTAGTTGCCTACTGTTCTTGAAGGGGGTAAAGTAAAGCGAGATACTCCCAAACTAGTCGCCATGACTTTTTGGGTAAATTGCGCCGCTCGTGGCAACTTTGTAATACCTAGGCGAGAGAACCACCTAGGAGAATATACTTTGGCCAGGAGCCCACTTTGACCACTTTAAAACAGTGTTGAGTTGTGAACCTTCTTTTTGAGAAACGTGTGACGTATTACTTTTGCCTAGTTTTTACTTGCCTTAGGGCAAGGCGAAACTCTGCCGAAGTAAGACTAGCATTTTTTGTCATTTTTTCTTGATTTATTTCCTTCATATTCTTTTGACACTTTGTTGATCAAAAGAGGTGTGATTACCTTTGTGTTGCCATTCGACTGTTTCTCTCACTTTTATGTCCGTTTACGCCCATCCATGTTTGCAGCTGGGTTAGTTAAATGTCTAAAGTGAGTGGAGGCGTTTTCACGTCATTTGGTAGCCATTGTGATCTTGATACCCACGTCAAGATCGTCATTGTAGTTAGGCGTGGTTCATCACTGCGGACTTCCATAAGAGGAGTTAGTTTGTTTGTCTCGTATCATTACAATTTCGATATTTACGTCTTGTTTCTTGTAAACTCGACATAAATACCTATATTGTACGGTTACACTGCACACATTCTTAACTATTCCTAGCTATACTTTGAGCTTTTTTTGTTCAGTTTTATTATTACCTCGATTTCAAAAGGTGTTAGGAACTACCATTTGTGCGTGTTATATCAATAACACCTCGATATCAATACTCCACTTTCTTGCAAAGTGGGTTAACATATCTTGGTGATATTGTTGTGTCATTCACAAATCGTAATTGACACTTTTTGAGATATAGGTCTTAATCAGACTTGAGCTTGCTCATCGTATATCTTGATTGGGAGATCACATTTAACTTCATGTATTTACTTATGTTTTGTTCATTCCTTTGAACTTGGCATAAGTGGAGACATCTTGTTAATCATCTGGCGTCGTAAATTACTTTAAAAAGTAATCTAGGAGGTACTTCATTTGATTAGGTTTTGGTACCAAACGATTGTTTCATTGGTGAATTTATCACTTTATCACATTGGTATTCTCACACTGTTAATTTACTCTTAACACGTACATCTTGTGTTTCACTTAGGGGTAGTCATTGAATTTTGAACAAATCTACAACTTACCTTAGTGAAACTTATCACGAAAACATGGCTCCTAAGACGCGTCTAGGGTTAAAGAAACAAACATATGAGGAACAACAGGCGCAAGCTTGGGAAACCTCTAACAGACAAGGGTCAAACCCATTTATCGGACACGATCTAGGACCACTATTTTCTGCAGAAAAGGAAACAGAAGAGATGGTCGATCATAGTGGAAATGAATTAGAATCACCACACGCAGACTTTGATTTTGACCCCACTCTACTAGATGAGTTTCTCCTTAGAAACAAAGATAGAGTTTTGGCACGGGTCATGGAATTAGGGGCCAAATTGCCCATTGAGAAGGAACCAATACTACAAACAAATGACACTACTAAGGAGGAACACCCCCTTATCAATATGGAAGATATTTTAACAGGCGGACATGCTTCCACTTCTTATGTAGAAAATGATAAAGTGGTAGGGCATAGAATACCCCTCATCAAAGTGCCACGAAGAAACAAGATAGAACATGAGACAGGGGAAGAACCTCCACAATACGAAGAGGAGGAACCTTTAGAAGAAGAAGACACAAACCAAGTCACAATCCAACAACAACTCAGTAACTTAAGCCGACAACTAGCTTTTCTTACTTTCCAAGTATAGAAAGACACAAACAAGAACATTCAAAAGTCAAAGCCTAAGTTTAGGATCCACGAACTCCATCGAGAAAACCAAGGAGAAGAAGACACAGGGTATCATCATGTACACATCCCCGTTTCTCCCACTAAAGAACAATTGCTCACACAAGAAGTACAATCTATGAAAGCAACGCTTGCGAGCATACAAGAAAGCAATATAGGGAGTATTAGGAAATACCAATATGAAGAACTATGCCCCTATCCTTTTGACAAGACAATGACCCTTCAACCCTTTCCAAAGAAATTTGATATGCCAAAGTTCGACAAATACAAAGGAAAGGGAGACCCAAGGGATCATGTTAAAGATTTCTACATGGCATGTCAAGAGGTGTCTTATAGTGATAATTACCTCATCAGACTTTTTCCTAAGAGTCTCGGAGGTCAAGCATTAGAATGGTTTACGCGCTTGCCACGAGGATCAATTTTCACCGCCGACCGGAAAGATTCGTGCGTCATTTCTCATATAACATGAGAGTGACGTCCACCATGGCGACTTGTGCAGACAAAACAACACCCAAATGAGACCTTTGCCCTTCCTCCAACGATGGAGAGGGATAGCTAGTCGCTTCCTTGCGCTTTCCCGAGAAGCAAATAGTCGCATTTTCGTCCCTAATCTCAACCCAGATATAGCTTTCCACCTCCAAATGCATTGTGTCCGCACCTTTGAGGAGGTTATCGAGAAAGGGATTCAAATAGAAAAGGCTCTCATTGCCAAAGGCACCCTCAAAACCCAATCTAAAGACAACCAAAGTGTCAAACCCGCTGAAAAGCCAAAGATCTTTAACAAAAACAAAAACGTGGTGGGAGACGGAATCACTGATTCCAAACGTGTTCAAACGGTCCAAACCAGTCAACCTTTTAAACTGACCAAGGGCCCAATTCAACCACCACCAAAGCGAAGAACATTCACCTCCCTCAATGAGCCGTTGTCTGTCATACTAAAACAGTTGGATGCGGCCCACATGATGACCTATCCTACAACACAACCGTTCGATGACAACGCTCCTAAACCTTCATGGTATAAGGAGCATGAATACTGCGAAATGCATCGCGTTAAAGGTCATAAAATAGACAAATGTTTGCGACTTTGCCACTATATTCAAGACCTCATTGACAATGGGGAGATAGAGGTGGATAACCCTAGCCACATGCAAACACCTAACGAGAAAATGGGGATTTATAAGGAACCATTCCCCAAGCATGATAAGTCGGAAAAGGAAAAATCGGATCGGGAGAGTCATCCCAAACCTATAAAGCCATGAATTACTTGTATACCAAGAGAGATAACAATCATTACGATTCACTTATCGGATGTATTCGCTCCCCTACTGACCGTGTCAATACCATCCGGATCAAGGGAAAGGACTGCGCTGCGGTAACAAGGCGTGCCCGCCTCGTGATTCCAGAACCCTCTCTGTTGACCCCGCAAACTGGTAAATATAACCTTTTAGAACAACTTGAGAAGACACCTGCTAAGATCTCGATCTTAGATCTTCTCAAGATATCCAATGTGCATAAGGAAATTTTGTATCAAACTCTTCAGGGGTCGGGAGTGCCTTTAGAAGTTGATCCTGCATACCTTCAAGCCGCGGTGGCAAATATTGCACCCAGTGAGCATCTCACTTTCAACCATAGGGAGGTCCCTACTGAGAATCCTACACATAATCTTCCCTTATACATTGAGGTAGTTGTCACCCGCAGGAAAATCAAACGGGTGCTTGTGGACAATGGATCAGGATTGAATATCTGCACGCTTAAGTTGGTCAAACAATTGGGACATACAGAGGCAGATCTTGAGTCCCATATCATCACTATCACCGCATACGACAACGTGGAAAGAGAGTCAGCAGGCACCATTACGCTGCCAATGGAGGTGGGCCCCACTTGCCATCAGACAAAGTTTCACGTCTTAGACTTGGAACTTCCATATAATATGCTTCTAGGCCGACCATGGATCCATGCCATGCAAGCAGTGCCATCAACATTTCATCAATGCATCAAGCTGAAGCATGAGGGACATATAGTAACAATACCAGGAGACTCAGAGCCCTTTGCTCATTGTAGAGCTCTTAATAGCTTTACACGAAAGGGTACATATGCATGTCCCTCCATAGATATAGTTGTCCCTCTTCATTCTGAGGCCATGGAATCTTGAGTAGATTCAAATTCTCTTCGTTCTTGCACTCATGGGGCATCTACTTCAACATCTCCATTTAATTCATGGGAGATGAAAATTCTGAATATGGCTATGGGGAGTATAATGTACAACAAGCGCTCTTGGTTTCAGACCTCTCCTTGTCACCCAAGACTAGAGGTCGACCCAACTACCGCTTCAGGAGACCTAGAGAGGAACATACTATTGGGTCATTCCTACCTGGAGGCTTGTTAGCTGAGGAAAAATTACTTGATCCACCTACTACTTGGGTCCCTGAGGACACTCAGCCATCTTGTTATCAAACCCCAGAATATGAAAAATCTAGTAGAATGATGTACTCCATGGGCTACAAAGGCCTAGGATGTGGGAGGAATGAACAAGGACAAAGAGAACCAGTCCCTCTTCCACATTTCAAAACAAAAAGATATGGCATTGAGATTCGCCCTTATGGAGCACACCCCAACGATCAAGATGCGACTTGTTCTGAGCATGAGGATAGCTCCGATTATCTAGACAACGATATGGATTCCTGTTGTAGCCAATATGAGGATCTAGCCTCCACGAACCTTTTCATGAATAATGCTGTCCTAACCATCACCCCCAATGAACCAACCCTTGACCTTGTATACCCCTCCCTTGTTGAATGGGACCAACAACGTCACGTGCCACTAGATTTATTCGAGAATGATGAGGCTATTGCAGAGTTCATGGGCATAAGGGATACAATTCCCATTGGAGATCACAAGAAGGGTTTCTTTATCGACTTAGACACCTACGCCTACTTCAGCGAGGAGGCTGAACTTCGTGGTCAACAAAATTTAAAGAAAAGCGAGGGCAAGAGTTCTAAAGAAAAGCCTCGGCAAAAATCAAAGTCCAAGTCACACAGTGAAAACCTCTTTGAGGCATTGGCTGACAAACAAATAAGAAAATCAAAGGACAAACAAAGTGACCACGCCAAGGATGAAAATCTCGTAGAGACATCCTTGGATGAAGATCTCAACCTACCTCCCGATCCCACGCGTATGGAGGATTTATCAAAATTGTTAGTTGAAGAAACCATTGATGTTAATATTGGTACTGAAGAAGATCCCAAGATAGTAAAATTGGGAGCATCACTCTCAGCCAGAGAACAAAAGACGTTCACTATGCTACTGCGAGAGTTTATTGATGTGTTCGCATGGTCTTACAAAGACATGCCCGGCTTAGATCCAACTTTGGTCGTGCATAACTTGGTTGTGCACGCAGATGCTAAGCCTATCAAACAGAAGCTTCGAAAGATGCACCCAAGAGTGGCCTTGTTAGTTAAAGAAGAGTTGGAAAGGTTGCTTTGCGGTAGATTCATCGTGCCAATTGATTTTTCTGAATGGATATCGAACATTGTTCCTGTCCAGAAGAAACCTATTGGTATCCGAATTTGCACAGATTTTAGGGACATCAATAAAGCTTGCCCTAAAGATGACTTTCCGTTGCCCAACATTGACATGATTGTTGACTCAACCGCAGGGTATGAAATGCTATCACTTATGGATGGCTTTTCGGGTTATAATCAAATTAAGATCGCTGAGGAAGACCAACACAAAATAGCTTTCACAACTCCTTGGGGCACCTTCTGTTATCAGGTGATGCCATTCGGCCTTAAGAATGCGGGAGCAACTTATCAGCGGGCCATGACAGTAATATTTCACGATATGATTCATGACATCATGGAAGACTATGTAGACGACATCCTGGGAAAGTCCAAAACAAGAGAGGAACATCCTATCATTTTGCGGCGTATCTTTGAACGCCTACGTGAATACAAAGTCAGGCTAAATCCAAAGAAGTGTGTCTTTGGTGTGCTATCTGGGAAACTATTAGGCTTCATCGTGTCAAGACGAGGTATTGAGGTAGACCCTGCTAAAGTATCTGCCATCACAGAAATGCCTCCACCTGAGAATATCAAGCAACTGCGTAGCTTGCAAGGGAAAATTCAAGCCATTCGCCGCTTTATCTCCCAGCTTGCAGATAAATGTCACTCATTCACTCATTTGCTTAAGAAGGACATCACTTTCATTTGGGGACCTGAGCAACAACAAGCCTTTGCTTTGCTTAAACAGTACCTGGCTAATCCACCTGTCCTCATGCCTCCCACTCCGGGAGAACCACTTTTGCTCTATATTTCCGCTACGCAATATGCTATTGGTGCACTGCTCGCCCAATATGACCTTAGCCATAAAGAGAAAGCAGTGTACTATCTGAGTCGCACCCTCATCGCCTATGAATGTAATTATCCTCAGATTGAGAAGGCTTGCTTGGCTGTTGTTTTTACCTTTCAGAAACTTCGCCATTACCTGCTAAATACTAAGACCAAGCTCATATCCAAGGTCGACCCACTCAAGTATTTGTTGTCCAAACCTGCCCTCACAGGTAGAATGGCTAATTGGATCATTCTACTCAGTGAGTTTGATATAGAATTTGTCCATCAAAAATCAATTAAAGGACAAGTGCTTGCCGACCACCTAGCGAAGCACCTTTGCAAAGCATAGAACCTTTGGGTCCTGGATCTCGCCAGATGCATCTTTGCTCTACATTGAAGAATCTATCGTATGGCGATACATTTTGATGGATCTTTTATGTTTCATGGTTCAGTGCAGAGTGGTCCTTATTACTCCTTCAGTGATCCTATACCACAAAGCTTTCCGCCCGGCCTTCCTCGCACAAACAACATTACGGAATATGAAGCACTCATTGCAGGGATGAAGCTAGCCATCAAGTGGAATATTCAACATGTGAAGGTTGTAGGTGATTCACAGCTAATCATCAAACAGGTTAATGATGAGTATAAAGTTAAGGATGACAAGCTCATACCTTATAAGAAGTTGGTGGAAACTCTGAAGGAGTATTTTGTGCGCATTACCTTTGAGCAAATCCCAAGAGCGCAGAATAGATCGGCAGATGCTATGGCAACGGTGGGATCTATGCTTCGTATTCCGCCAGGGAACAATGATATGCCATTCTTCGTAGAAAATCTACGCCAGCCCGCGTATGACATGCCAGAATCTTGCTTGGCTTGTGAGGTTGTTGGTCCCCATTCACCATGGTATGAACCCATTTTCACCTATCTTAAGGACAGTACATTCCCTCCCGAAATCTCCCGCTCTGAAAAGCAGAGCCTAATTCACCAAATAGCCCGTTACACCCTGTTAGGAGGTACACTTTATCGTGCGTGGCTACGATGGGAATTCATACGTTGTCCGGATGTGTCGAGTCAATCCAGGCAATTAAAGAAGTACACGAAGGAGTATGCGGAGCACATACAAACGGAATGGTCTTGGCTAAGAAACTGTTAAGAGTAGGTTACTATTGGCCCACCATGGAAACTGATTGTTGTAATTATGTTAGAAAATGTGTGCTATGCCAAAAGTATGGAAATTTCATCCATGCTCCATCGCAACCATTGCAACCAATCACTACCCCGTGGCCATTCTCCAAGTGGGGACTTGATCTAATAGGGAAGCTTACTCCTACCTCATCTGATGGTCATACACATATCATCACAAATACGTAATACTTCAAAAATGGGTGGAGGCTGTCCCTTTAACCTATGTCACAGGAGCAAAGATTTCTAAATTCATCATGAATCACATTATTTGCCGATATGGTATCCTTGCAGCCATTGTCACAGATAATGGGAAGTCATTTAAGAACAAAACTGTGAAAGGTCTTTGCCAACGGTTCCAAATCAGATTGAAATGGTCCACGCCATATTACCCTCAGGGTAATGGACAAGTTGAGGCAACAAACAAGACTTTGGTAAGGATAATGGAGAAGATGGTTAGCAAAACCGGTCGAAACCGCACCTACAAATCCACCCACCCTCGGGCCTACCGAACATCAATTCGCACTCCTACGGGTGCGACGCCATATTCCCTAGTGTTTGGGATAGAATCTATCATCCCTTTAGAGATTGAACTCCCATCCCTGTGAATTTCTCTTCGGGACTATTTGGATAAGGATGAAGATTACCGAGTGGCAAGATTGGCTGAGTTAGAGCTCCTGGATGAGAGGCGCATTCACGCTCTTAATCACCTAAAAGTATATCAACACAGAATCTCCCACAACTACAACAAGAGAATCATCCCTCGCCAGTTTGAGGTGGGTGATTTAGTTATGAAGGAGAACCAGTTCAACACCAGAGCAGAGTGAGAAAAGAAAGGGAAGTTCGAACCACACTGGTTAGGACCCTATGTCATAGTTGCCAAGTATGGCACAGGGGCATACAAGTTAGCTCACCCCAATGGTGATGAGCTCCGAGAGCCCATGAATGCCATGCATCTTAAGAGGTTTTATGCCTAAACATGGCACAAGAAAGTCATAAAAATCACAAAAAATATAAAAAAATCAAAAAAAAATAAAAAAAAAAAAAAAAAAAAAAGAGAAAACAGGTCGTCCACTAGTGAAAACCACGCAATTGTGGCACTTTGGACAAGTCCTTGGGTGAAAACCGGTTTCAGCCCTCGGGAGGATTCGTTGTTCACAAGCATTCTATATTAGAAGGGTAGTTGTCTTTGTCCTGGACCTGGTTCTACCTTCGAGTTTCCTTGTGCACACCATCTAGTCCAGCCTTGATCCGGCTTTGCCTTCTTCTATTCGTCTGTAAGGGACGTGGTCTTTCGTTATTTCCCATCTTACGCTGGGGGCAACTCAACGACTTCACCTTCTTGTTCATAAGCACGTGGCTTCTGCCCTTGTATATTCCCCACCTAATGCTGGGGGCATCCATGCTTTCTTGGTTACTCCGCATAGCTTTGGAAAATGTTAAAAACACAAAAACAATTTGTTTCAAAATTGTTTCACAAAACACAAAAACAATAGAAAATTGTTTCAAAAACACAAAAACAATAGAAAATTGTTTCACAAAACACAAAAACAATAGAAAATTGTTTCACAAAACACAAAAACAATAGAACATTGTTTCGAGAAAAACACAAAAACAATAGAAAATTGTTTCAAAAAACACAAAAACAATAGAAAATTGTTTCACAAAACACAAAAACAATAGAAAATTGTTTTACAAAACACAAAAACAATAGAAAACTATTAAAAACACAAAAACAATAGAACATTATTTCGAGAAAAACACAAAAACAATAGAAAATTGTTTCAAAAAACACAAAAACAATAGAAAATTGTTTCACAAAACACAAAAACAATAGAAAATTGTTTCACCAAACACAAAAACAATAGAAAATTGTTTCAGACAACACAAAAACAATAGAACATTGTTTCGAGAAAACAACAAAAACAATATATATATATATATATATCAAAAATCTAAAAACAAGGCAAAATTTTTCAAAAAATTCCTAAAAAGTAAAACACCCTACAAAATGGTAACTTGCTTCTTACAAATGAAAATTGTGTCTTATGCATGGTATTTTCTCCATATCCTGTTGGTTTATCTCACATATTCCCGATTAATACGACTCATGCAGATCACTTGGATTCACAACCATTCACAAAAGCTAGCATGCTTGCTTGCCTCTGTACTGGGGCACTTTTGGTTGCTCGGTGTCAGCTTCGCCGCACACAAATGCTTTTCATGGACCCCGTGTCCATTTTCATTTCCTCGCATGTATCCTTGCTTGGGGCATCATTTTTAACCTTGTCGTCAATCACGAACTTGTGGATCTCTTCAAAGACCGATAACAAAACATTTGTACAACTGTCTTGACCGTTGTTGGGTTAGATATGTGTGTTTGTACTTGTTTTCCCTGTTATATGAGCTTGTTTCCTTCTCGTATTGCATTGCATTATTGTATGTTGCGTGGAGTTGGTACTTTCAGCAATGGACAATTGTTCGTAGTATGGCTTTTCATGTCATTCTACCTTTGTTGTATGCTTATATTTTTCATAAGGACCGATGATGTAGTTCCTATGGCAATATGATGACATCAAATTTGTTCCAAACAAATAAGCAGCTAGAGGCTAAGCTCTTCTCTCCCCTCATCCATATTTCTTCTACATGACTTCCCTTTCACCCCTAATTTTCCCTCTCCTCGGGGCATCCTACCTCGTCCCCATTCTTCTGCCTACTTCTCACCTTTTTCGATCGTCGATCGAGTTCTTCTATCACCCCATCGACACTCGAGGGGGCATCTCTCCCTCATACTAATTTTTCTTCCATCTCTTCAAAATCTCTTTTTCTACTATCTTTGAAGTGGCATCACTTATGCCACCCCAAAGAGGGGCAAAATGTAGACACCTATAATTACGCCCAAGCAATTTAAATACTTAAATTGTGCTAATTATCCCCTTTCTCGCAAATCAATGACATATCGTCAAAAGCACTCATTTTCCCTCATATCATCATTAATTAATTACACTAAGCTAATTAATTAAGTTGCCTATCCAACAAATACCCTAATTAACGACCTTCTGTTAATAAATCACCCTTCTACCTAGACTAATTAATTATTATTAATTAATTAGCTTTCCCTTCCATTTAACCAATAAATCAATATTTAATTGATTTAATCCCCTTATAATAGCCTAAATCACACTAATATTCCTCTAATTGGCTTCTATAAGCTTACACCTACCTATTAATTAATCACCTTTGATTAATTAAAATACCCCAACTCCCATGACTTGCTAAACATGTATTAAACCCTTCTAAAGTAAGGTTACCTTTAATAAAGCAACCTTATCCATTCCTAATCATGTTTTACCTTTATCCCACATTCATGAGAATGTGTTGAATCCTTTATCCTTTGGGCTATATAAAGAGCCCTCCACCTACCTTTTTACTTACACCTAAACTTTCTAAGAGAGTAAATGCAAAGCATATAGCAAAGAGACTAAGAGCTTGCACCTTTCCCTTTTGAGAGTTCATCATCTTGAAGAGTTAAGCCTCTTTCTTAAAGTGCTTGGTCATATGGGAGGTGTCAAAAGGGTCTTGTAGCCCAACTTTGATTAGCCCCCATTCCTAGGTTCTTGGAGCATTAAGGACAACTATTTTGATAGCCATGGAGCTTACTTAGGTCCATTCATTTATTTGTTGTTAGAGAATAGAGGAGTTTAGATATTTAGCATTGTTAGTTTCAAAGTTTGTATTGATGAATGCTAGCATCTAACCCTTGTTTAATTCTTATCATGATGGTGTTTATGCTTTGTTTTAGCTAAATTGTAGAACTATTTTAGGTGGTAGTTCTTGCTTCATTTGATTTAGCATTAAGCAAATTATACATGCACACAGGGGGAAACATAATCAAGTTGGGGTGCTGAGGAATCATACCTAGTGAGAATGTTACAAGCCTTAAGTGACGAAAGGGAGAGATTTCATGTGGTGGTGCATTCTGATGTCCCAAGTTGAAAAGGGTAAAAATTGATAGTAAGCCCTTATTAGTATTCTTAGGTTCCACCCATCACAAGAATCCTCCTCTAATGAAGAATCAACTCATGTCTTCCTCCGCGGAAGATCTTGAATGATGAGGCTTTCTATAGACCATCTTGTTGAATTTGGAAACTACAAATGAAACTTTCTCATCTTCCAAGATGTTCACATGCTCCAATGTGTTGAGTCAATTCTCAGGAATGGCATTGATATTTCCACATTGACTAAAATATTTTTCATTTAAATCTTCATAGGATTTTAGAGATATAACCTATGATCTCTACAAGGGCTTCTAAAGTATTAACTATTGAAGGAAAGGGTCACAAATATTTTCCTAAACCAATTCTTAAAATTTGAATCCTGAAGATTCTTCATGTGAAATTATCCTCCCTGAGAGGATTACCAAGCTCATGCATTCTTGTGCCAAGATCTGCCAAAATTTTTGATACATTCTCCTCATGGGTTTCAAAATAAAAATGGCTTCTTTTAGAGCATTAAACCTCTAGGTGATGGTATGTGACAAAATGTCATACAAGTTCTCTAAGTCGATGAAAACACACCTGAGCTCACCAAGGAATGAGGATCAAAATTATTCATCTCACTCAAAATGGGAGATTATTTTCCCAATGGAATTTCTCACTCGTTGATCTCAACTCTATTCCTATTTATTTTCAAAAATATGACCAAGAACAATCTAAATAAAGAGATAATATCGAAATAGATCATTCCCTTTTTCAAGGATCATGCTCACCCAATGGTCACATGTCCTTCTTTGCAGTATGAATGCTTGATCTTGCTTGATGGACTAGGGGGTTGAAGTTTCAGATGGGATACATTGCTTCAATTTGAGGTAGAGATGATTAATATCATGCAATTAAAGATGGCACTTATGAATAAAAGGTCCTCACACATGTGTTCCCTTAATTGTTTGATGATTTACTTATACTCCTAATTATGTGTAGTGATCTGTGATGAAGAATCCTATTATAATGCAAAAATAATGAGTATGTAAGCACATAGCTGGGGTAGCAGAGGATGGAGAGAGATTGGCACAACAACATAGCTCAAGAGAGAAAAGCAAGGACAGTGATGAAGCACCTAAGAGGATAGAGACAAGTCTAAAGAGAACAAGAGAGATGGAAGGTAAACAAGTGACATTGAATGTTTTGAGTCCTAGGAAATGATTGGACATGAGGAGTGAGAAGTCATGCCTCAGGATGTCGTGGCACCAAATCGACCGCACTAGCATGTCCGGGTGGCTGTGAATGCTAGAGGAGGTGGTGTTTTGGTGCATGACAAGGTCGTTGCTTCCGGCTACTTTGTTCGGGCATTAAGAGCCCCGAGACCAAAATATCGTTCAACTTCAATGAGTGACTACGCAAACTCCATGGAACCTAGAGACACCTCAAAGATAGGGACCCTCTACAATAGCTTCTCTCGCTTTTTTCCTTCTCATATCGGTGCTCTCATTGCCCTATTGTTTGCAAACACGTGAAATAGTGCAATTGGAGCCAGTGTAAGGTTGTCAAACACTATATTTTGCAAACGGTGGGTCATGGCATCAATCAAATACACCAACATGTCCGAGTGGCCAGGTGGACACTAGAGGAGGTGGTGTTTCGATGCGCAACAAGGTTGTTGCTTCTAGGCTACTTCGCCTCAGCGTAGTCCCTTAAGAGCACTAAAACCAAACTATCGTTCAACTTCGACGGGTGACTACTCAGACTCTGTGGCACCTAGTGAGGACTCATCTGATTTAACACCTTGGTGTAGGGACCCTCTACAAAATCCTCTCTCATTTTTTTCCTTCTCATTTCAGTGCTCTTGCTGCCCTATTGTTTGTAAACACGTGAAATAGTGCAGTTGGAGCCAGTGTAAGGTTGTCAAACACTATATTTTGTAAATGGTGGGTCGTGGCACCAAACCAATTGCACTGACATGTCCAGGTGGCCAGGTGAATGCTAGAGGAGGTGGTGTTTCAGTGCACGACAAGGTCGTTGCTTACGGGTTACTTTGTTCGGGCGTAGTCCCTTAAGATTCCTAAGACCAAAATATCATTCAACTTTGACGAGTGACTACTCGGACTCCGTGGCATCTAGAGAGGCCTCGTCTTATCCGATACCTCGGTGTAGGGGACTGTCTACAAAACTATCTCTTGGTTTTTCCTTCTCATTTCGGTGCTCTCGCTGCCCTATTATTTGCAAATGCATGAAATAGTGTAGTTGGATCCAGTGTAAGGTTGTCAAACGCTATATTTTACAAATGGTGGGTCATGGCAGTGAACCGACTATGCTGACACATCTAGGTGGCTAGGTGAATGCTAGAGGAGGTGGTGTTTTGGTGTGCGAAAAGGTCATTGCTTTCGGGCTACTTCATTCAGGGGTAGTCCCTTAAGAGCCCTGAGACAAAAACATCGTTCAACTTTGATGGGTGACTACTTAGACTCTGTGGCACCTAGAGAGGCCTTGTTTGATCTGACACCTCGGCGTAGGGACCCTCTAAAAAATTCTCTCTCAGTTTTTTCCTTCTCATTTTAGTGCTCTTGCTGCCATATTGTTTGCAAACACACGAAATAGTGCAGTTGGAGCTAGTGTAAGGTTATCAAACACTATATTTTACAAACAATGGGTCTTGGCACCGAATGGACTACGCCGACACATTTGGGTGGCAAGGTGAATGCTAAAGGAGGTGGTTTTTTGGTGCACCACAAGATAGTTGCTTCCGGGCTACTTCGTTTGGGCGTAGTCCCTTAAGAGCCCTAAGACCAAAATATCATTCAACTTCGACGGGTGACTACTCAGACTCTGTGGCACCTAAAGATACCTCATCTAATTCAACACCTCAGTGTAAGGACCCTCTACAAAATCATCTCTCAGTTTTTTCCTTCTCATATCGGTGCTCTCGCTGCCCTATTGTTTACAAACGCACAAAATAGTGCAGTTAGAGCCAGTGTAAGGTTGTCAAACGCTATATTTTACAAATGGTGGGTCGTGGCAATCTTTGAAATGATCCAGGCAAGATGTCTAGGTGGCTAGGTGAACACTAGAGGAGGTGGTGTTTGGGTGCGTGAAAAGGTTGTTGCTTCCGGGCTACTTTGTTTGGCGTAGTCCCTTAAGAGCCCTGAGACCAAAATATCATTCAACTTCGATGGGTGACTATTCAGACTCCGTGGCACCTAGAGATGCCTCTTCTAATCCAAAACCTTAGTGTAGGGATGATATAAAAAAGCCTCTCTTAGTTTTTTTCCTTCTCATATCGGTGCTCTTGCTGCCCTATTGTTTGTAAAAGCATGAAATAGTGCAATTGGAGGAAGTGTAAGGTTGTTAAACACTATATTTTGCAAACGGTGGGTCGTGGCACTTTGACCGACTTTACCGGCACATCCGAGTGGCTGTTGAAACCTATAGGAGGTGGTGTTTGGGTGCACGACAAGGTCATTGATTTCAAGCTACTTTGTTCGGGCGTAGTCCCTTAAGAGCCACGAGACCAAACTATCGCTCAACTTCGACAGTGACTACTCGGACTCTCGTGGCACCTAAAGAGGCCTCGTCTTATCCGAAACCTCAAAGATAGGACCCTCTATAAAATCCTCTTTCAATTTTTTTCCTTCTCATTTCGGTGCTCTTGCTACCATATTGCTTGAAACGTGTGAAATTGTGTAGTTGGAGCTAGTCTTAAGGTTGTCAAATACTATATTTTACAAATGGTGGGTCGTGGTACCAAAATGACTATGTCGACACATCCGAGTGGCCAGTGTGAATGCTAGAGGAGGAAGTTTTTGGTGTGAGATAAGGTTGTTGCTTCGGCTACTTTGTTCGGGCATAGTCCCTTAAGAGCCCCGAGACCAAAATATCGCTCAATTCGACGATGACTACTCAAACTCCATGGCATCTAGAGATGTCTTGTCTAATCCAACACCTCAGTGTAGGGACCCTCTATAATAGCCTCTCTCAATTTTTTCCATCTCATTTCGGTGCTCTCGCTACTCTATTGTTTGTAAACGAACGAAATAGTGCGATTGGAGCTAGTGTAAGGTTGTCAAACGCTATATTTTGAAAATAGTGGGTCTATCGACATTAAAATTTTCCTCCGTAATTTCTATTTTATTAATGTATGTATTAGGAATAGGATGTTGTTAAGTATAATTAGTAGTGGCATCCAATAGAAGATAACATCACATCACAAGATGGTGCCGCCAATAATGTAGAGTACGGTAATAACAAAAGTACAATAGGAATGTTGTAAAAAGTAAATATTTGTCATAAGTGGTCCGTAATGTTAAAATGTCAAAGTTGGGATAAGTAGAGAAGTAGGGTTTACATGATTAGGAATTAGAAATATTATATTTGTAATAAGGACAAAGAGTGATGTCATAAATATTTTATGTATTTTATTTGTGGAAAAGTCTAAAAAGGTGGAACCCATGTGAGATGATAAGGTTTATCTTATCTTAGAAGATAAGCCTACATGTAAAGGCAAGAGTTTAGGCATGGAATATGATTGGCCGGAAGAGATTTCCTATCCTATCTTAGAGATAAGGTGGATAAGCCTGAATTCCTATAAATAAAGAGGCCACCCCCCCTCATTTAGCATAGAGAGAAGTAGTGAGAAATATTGTATGAGTAAGTGTGTAAAGGAAGCCATCATTTTGAAGGTGTGTTAAAGAAGCCATTAAGAGGTGTAATTGTGAAGTTTCTCCCATAGTTATTGTTGAAGGCAAGTGAAGTTAATAACACTTGAAGAACCTCATGGGTGAGATTGTAACAATTTCATGTTGATATTATAATTTACACTGATATTTCATATTTATCATTATTCCTTCTTATCATAGTCTATGGTATTCTTGTGTTATGTTTGTTGTTGTGTTTCTAGATTACATCCACCAAACTAAGAGCTGTGCATTAGTTAATAATCATAGCACGAGGAGTTCCCGGTGAAGAATTATCATAGTGCCGGATTGGTGTTGACATTTTGGTTCCGTTGCCGACCATTCCTCATTGGTGGATTTTCTGGAGAAATATTCCCACTTAGTCAGAAAACATTTGGAGGGTAACCTTGTTTTTACTTAGTAGCATAGTAGTACTTACATGGTAAAGTCACTTTTTTTACCGTGAATAGTATTTACCACAAAGAATTCACTTTTACTGTGAATAGTGTTTACCACAGTAAAGTCAATTTTTACCGCAATAACTTCACTTTTTACTGTGAATAGTGTTTACCATAGTAAAGTTAGTTTTTACCGCAGTAAGTCAAGTTTTACCATAGTTTACCGTGGTCATTTCTATTTTCTATTATAGTGATTCCAATTATTTGTGCACATAAGTCTTATTGATTGTACTTGTGGGTTGGTATTTCACTGTGGTTACTTTTGGAAATGGGGAAGATTCCTATTTTTTCAGCCCAATCTAATGAAGATGCTTCCTCTTTCATTCAAGAGTTTAAACAATCTTGTATTTGTAATGGCCTTATAAGAAGGGAACAATGGACTGAATTTTTTCCTACCTTTTTGGATGGTTCAACCCTTAGGTGGTTTGAAACACTAGGTGATAATGTGAAAAACTCATGGGATTTATTAACTAAAAGTTTTCTTGAAGAATTTGGTGAACAATAGAAATATGTAGATCTCATGATCGATATCACAAAGCTAGCCCAAGGAGAGAAGGAGAAGATAAGGGATTATCATGCTCGTGTTCTAGAGCTAAGGAGGAAGCTCGATGCCCAGATCCGGAAGGAAGGATTAGTGGATGGGTTAATGAATGGCGTGGATAATCTCCTCTATAAGCACTTCATTCTTGGGATGAAGCTAGAGATCAGACAACGAGTGAAGTATGACCTCCCAAATACCACCATCAACAAGCAAAGGAGATTGCAAGAAGGCAAGAAGAAAGCATGGAAGAGGAGCCCAAAGAAATTGTTGCTAAAGTAGAGCCTACACCAACACCTTTGGTCCAGAATCCACAACCACTCTCGGTGAGCACAAATCCTTCTCCTAGTACATCTACTGAGTATGAAGATCTGCTCAGAAAGATGGGTCAGTTAACTATTAATCTTCTTCAAGGAAAAGAATTTAGTTCTCAGGAGGAGATAGAGGTCCAAAAAGAAATATTTCTGAAGTTGTATGTTATGGTTGTTATAAAAAGGGTCATTATAAGTATAATTGTCTAGATAGAGCTTCTACATCTGGTACAAGAGATAATGATAAAGGGAAAGCACCTGTGAATTCTTTTGATGTAGTAGATAAGAGCATAAATAATGAAGTAGATGTGTTTGTAACAAAAAGAAAGAAAGAAAAAGATAACCAAGATGGAAATGATCCTAAGAAGATGAAAGGAGAAACTAGTAAGAAACATAGGAGAAGAAAGTTGGGTGTGTAGGATTTTCTATTTCACAGGACAAGGACCATACTCCATCTTAGAAGATCTCCAAAAGGCCTCGCAAATATTACATATGGTCAACTCTTGGCTATGTCTTCTCGAGAAGAGGCGGGAGCTACAAAGTAGAAGTGGACTGCAATGCTCAATGAAGGAAGGAGGTTGAGGTCCCTATTTTAGAGGCAGAGGCGGATCCCTACACTCCACAAGCTGAGGTATTATGTAATGGTATTTCAATTCATGATGTCTTAGTTGATGGAGGTGCTGCAGTTAATGTAATGACCGAGTCTGTAATGAATATGTTGGGTTTAAAAATTGATCACCCTCAACACTTATGTTAAGGTCATTAAATAAAGGAAAAACTAAACCAGAAGGTGTAGTTTCAAATGTGGCAATATCTGTTATGGGTGTTGTATGTGTGGTAGACTTTCAGGTGATGAAAAATGGTACTGTTGCATACCCAATGTTGTTGGGAAGACCATGGCTAAGGAGAGTTCATGCAAGAAACTACTGGAATGAAGGCTTCATGACACTTGGACGTGGTAGAGAGAGGGTGAAGATAAACGTGATCCCTCGGCATCATAAGGCAGAACCTGTGGATTCAAGTGATGAAACTGATGATTGGACATCCTCTGATTACTCGAGTACTAGTGAAGTGGACACCGAAGATGAAGAAAGTGAGGTTGATGTTTCGGTCATGGATATCCTTCCAGTCACACCGACTCATGATCCCATAAAATTATCTGAAGAAGAAATTGATGATCGTCTCCAACAAATAAAGATTGGTGATGCTATGATGGAGAGTGAGAAGGAATCCTACCTCCAGCTCTTTCGAAGGTACATACACATATTCACTTTTGATTACAAGGAACTCCATCAAGTAAGTTGGGTAGAACATTCTATTGAGTTGGTAGATGGTGCTAAGCCCATAAAGCAAATGCCATATAGAATGAATCCTAATTTTTCCAAGACTGTAAAAGAAGAAATAGATAAGTTGCTTGATGCAGGATTTATATTTGCTGTGGAGAATTCAGAATGGGTTTCTCCCATTGTGATCTCAATAAAAAGAATGGGAAGCTACGCATTTGTGTTGATTATAGGAAGCTCAATAAGGCAACAAAGAAGGATCATTACCCTCTTCCATTCTCAGATCAGATTTTAGACGAAGTAGCTGCCAGAGTGCTATAGTTTTGCTTGATGGATATAGCGGATACAACCAAGTTCGTATAGTAGAGAAAGATCAGCTGAAGACCACGTTCACCACTCCTTGGGGAATGTTTGCTTATAGAGTTATGCCTTTTGGGTTGTGTAATGCTCCAAAAACGTTCCAACACTTGATGAATAGGGTGTTTGAACCCTACATTGGGAACTTCATCAGAGTATTTCTGGATGATTTTTGCATCTATGGGAGCAAGATGGACCACCTGCACTAGATGGAGACAACATTTCAAAGGTTAGATGAAGCACAAGCCTCACTAAACCCTACAAAGTGTGTCTTTGGATGTTCTAAAGGTGTTTTGTTAGGGCATGTGTCAGATCCAAAGATGGTATTGGTACTTGATCCCGATAAAGTTTCAAAATCAAAGAGTTACCATTTCCTATGAATAGAAGTAAGTTGAGATCATTTTTAGGCCATGTGGGTTACTATAGAAGGTTCATCAAGAATTTCTCAAAGATTACATGTACCACTAACCCAGCTCTCAAGAAGGATGTTACTTATGAACCAGAAATAAGGCGCATGAAGCTTTTGAACAACTCAAGGAAGCCCCGTGTCTTCACCTATTTAAAGAATCCAGATTGAGCAAGCCATTCATTGTGTATACCGATGCCTCGATGCAACACTAGGAAGTACTCGAGCCAAAAGGATGAAAATGGGAATGATCATCCAATTTACTTTGGGAGCAGAAAAATGAGTAAAGTGTTGAGGTAAATTATACTCAGAATCAAAAAGAGGCTCTAGCTATCATTTTTGTCTATAAAGAAGTTTAGAAATTACTTGCTAGGGCAGAAATTTATAGTTGTAATAGATCATCATGCTCTAAAATATATTGTCAATAAGCCTAACCCATCAGGGAGGATAGCAAGATGGATAATTTTGCTACAAGAATTTGAATTTGATATTATAGATAGGCCAGGAAAGAAGCATGTCAATGCAGATGCACTCTCTCGAGCCTATGATGGTTTAGGTTCACCTTGTGATGATGATGATTTCCCAGATGCAACATTGTTATCTCTTGACACAATCCCTAGTGAATACATAGATATTTGGAATTATCTAAATGAATTCAAGTTTCCTGATGGTGCCAATGCAAAGACTAAGAGGAAGATTACTCAAGCCAGTCATCCATATTCTATTCTGCATGGAGTATTATTTCGAATAGGACCTGATGGACAGTACAAGAGGGTAGTTGGATGTGATCAAGGGAAGGAGATGATAGAAGAATTCCACAATGGTACATGTGGAGGACACTTCTCTGACAACTTACAACAAGAAGGATCTTGACGCAGTTATCACCGCCCACTCTTTTTAGAGATTGTTATAATTATTGTAAGACATGTGATATTTTTCAAACACATGGTAACCGTAAGACTTCATCAGCTCCATTATGCCCTATTCTTCCACTTGGTCCCTTTAAAAAGTGGGGAATAGACATTTTAGGTCCACTTCCAACTACCCCACGCCAAAATAAGTATATTGTAGTTGCCACATGATTATTTAACCAAGTGGGTCAAGCTAGGCCATTGAAAACAACTTCCATGGATGAAGTGGCAAGGTTCATATATGAACGCATTGTCACCAGATTTGGTTGCCCATTAGAAATTGTAATAGATCAAGGAAGCCACTTCATTAATGAGGTGGTAGAAGCCCTAGTCAACAAGTTTTCTATTAAGCATAGGAAGGCAACAACATACAAGCCAAGCACAAATGGATAGGTGGAATGAACAAATTTTGTGTCAGGTCAAATTCTAGCAAAAGATGCAGCCTTGCAGTACATAAGTGGGATAAAAGGATTCATGCAACATTGTGGGCATATAGGGCAACATCAAAGTCAGCAACAGGATACTCCCCATTTCAGTTGGCTTATGGCATTGATCCAGTTCTTCCTATTGAGTTTGATATTCCCACTATGAGAGTTATGAAAAATGAAAGGATGGATGAAAGTGATTCAATAAAAGAAAGGTTGGTACATCTTCATTTGCTAGAGGAAATGAGGGAAATAGCGAAGGATACAAGCTATAAGAAGAAAATGAAGTAGAAGGAATACTTTGATCAAAAGATCCGTTGGTCTCCATTTCATGTGAATGACTTGGTTCTAGTATATGATTCTAGATACAAAAAAAGAAGACAGAGAAAATTTCTTCCAAAGTGGATGGGGCCCTACAAAATAGCAGCTGTGCATGAAAATGGTACATATCGACTGGAGGAATTGGATGGTACTCCCATTACAAAATGGGTCAACCATGACAAGTTAAAGATTTTCCAAGCACCAGCTTCAGAATGTCCATAAGAGTCTACTCCGAGGACGGAGTAGAAGTTAGGAAGGGGGAAAATGTCGACATTAAAATTTTCCTCCGTAATTTCTATTTTATTAATGTATGTATTAGGAATAGGATGTTGTTAAGTATAATTAGTAGTGGCATCCAATAGAAGATAACGGCACCATCAATATGGTGCCACCAATAATAATGTAGAGTACGGTAATAATCAAAGTACAATAGGAATGTTGTAAAAAGTAAATATTTGTCGTAAGTGGTCCGGTAATGTTAAAATGTCAAAGTTGGGATAAGTAGAGAAGTAGGGTCTACATGATTAGGAATTAGAAATATTATATTTGTAATAAGGACAAAGAGTGATGTCATAAATATTTTGTATATTTTATTTGTGGAAAAGTCTAAAAAGGTGGAACCCATGTGAGATGATAAGGTTTATCTTATCTTAGAAGATAAGCCTACATGTAAAGGCAAGAGTTTAGGCATGGAATATGATTGGCCGGAAGAGATTTCCTATCCTATCTTAGAGATAAGGTGGATAAGCCTAAATTCCTATAAATAAAGAGGCCACCCCCTCATTTAGCATAGAGAGAAGTAGTATGAGAAATATCATCATATTGAGTAAGTGTGTAAAGGAAGCCATCATATTTTTGAAGGTGTGTTAAAGAACCATTAAGAGGTGTAATTGTGAAGTTTCTCCCATAGTTATGTTGTTTTGTGGCAAGTGAAGTTAATAACACTTCAAGAACCTCATGGGTGAGATTGTAACAATTTCATGTTGATAACATAATTTACACCGATATTTTAGATTTATCATCCCTATTCAAAAATATCGTTCAACTCTTATCATAGTCTATCCAACATGGTACCCTCTACAATATCCTCTTTAGATTTTTCCTTCCCAAATTACATCCACTTGTAAACTAAGAGGAGTCATGCATTAGTTAAAATCATAAAAAAGCTTCTCTTAGCTTCGAGAATTTAAAATTCTCTACTAACAAAAATTGCAATCATGTGAGGGTGGAAGCTTTTCTAGCACCACTAACCTAAAAATAAGTGTTAGTCAAAGAAATTTAAGTTTTAAATCAAAACCATATACTATCTAGATATAAAAAATACACAAATTTAAAATAAAATATATTCAAACTTAAATCTAGATCTTTAAACTAATATATATATATATATATATCAAAGAAATTATATATACCGTGACATGAGCATTGTAAATTCATTCCAATAAACCATCAGGATCGGATCTTCTCTGAATAGCAGACAAGATTACTTCATGATCTGACTCTCGAACCTTCCAAAGAATCTTGTTATTAGGCCTTCCTCGATATCTATATAGCTGAATATTTGTCGCTAGAACTAGATGCGAATATAAGAGTATTTTCTTGTGTGTCTCAAAGTCTTCAAACACCCAAATAGAGGAGTTTTTTAATGGATACCGTCGAAGCCAAGTTCTAGTAACTACCACTGACCCTGTAGGATACTCAATATCTTCACCATCTATAATAGGAGAAATCAACTTCTTTCTTTTCTCGATGCAATGACATAAGAAATAGCCTGTTCCTTCTTTATTGTCTTCTGGTGCAATTACTGCAAACACATGTCCTACAAAAATAAAGGTTGAACAACTCAAATTTAAATTACATATTAAAATTTCAATGGACATACCTCAATACAAAAATTAAATAAAGAACCATAAATACCTTGTTGCACCAAAATCAAAATTTTGTCAAAGTCCTTGGATGTTGCAACTTCATCTGCAGAAACAAGTTGTAATGCTTGTGGAGGTTGATAACTAGGAAGCGGAGTTAGAGGCCTATAAATCCATCCATCCACCCATTCTTGTGAATCACACTCAGCAGTGACAAATTCGATACAAGATGCACAAAAATATGTCAAATTTCTTGTCCATACGGCCCACGAAGTAGCGTCTGAGCTACAAAATGAGTGCATATCACTGGACCTAGTGAGTGTCATACAATCCTTATAGTTAGCAATTTGTTGTTCCTCTATCAACCAAAAATATCTATGAACTATGGAATTTTCTTGAGAACCTCGGGCCATGTTGTCAATACACTATTCCACTATGCTCTTTACATATTTTGATTTAGCACCATATTTGTACTTCAACTCTTCTCTTGCAAGAGCTCTTTTCACACATGCCCCTACACCGTCATGCTCTCCTTTTCCATGTCCAACCTCAGTGAAACTCCAAATATGTTGCACACCCATCTTGACGTGCATTCTTAAACTGAGACGTGCAATTATCTGACCATATATAATGTTTTTGAAGTGGATGTCCCTATCAGACAAGTTTCCATAAAATAACTAGAAACACCCTTGCAAAAATTTAGTAGAATGAGTACAATCATCACTGATATAAAAGTGGTACTCTCTTAAAAAAATTTGATCATTCTCTGTACTGTCAGGAGAATGTAGAAATGCTATATGCACAAAAATGGCAACTTGTACTGAGTTGTAATATTGCGATTGAACCTCCATTTTTGGTTACAATGTGTAATTCTCTGCAAAATTGACCACTGAAACAATAGTACCAATAGGAAATGTGTCTTTGCATAGCTTGAACTATTCATCCAACCATCAAGCTCTATGTGTATGCCTAGCATACTCATAAACAATTTCATCCTTAAATTTTCTCAAAAATTAGAAAATAGGCATTTGTTCTGTAACTAGCTCACACCGTTTAGACTCTTTTCCATATTTCAATTGGTATGCAACTGATTTATATTTATCAAACTCAACTAAATTATGTTCTATTGTACCTTCAATTTGCTCATGGATGTAACTTTCAAATTTAGGTAATCTGCCACATGTACTACAACTTCCATCTAAACAATCCTGACTATAAAAATTGTCCAACTTCTTTTTCACAAAATATAGTAGGAATGAAATCCCTAGAAGATATTGGTGGAACTTGAACACCACACATTCGATAACATAGTTTCGAATGAAAATTAGAACGAATACGTAAAATTTTAGCATAATACATCGCAAATTCAACATGTTGCCTACAACAACAAGTGGTGCAAGCGTGGTTGATTTTTACATAGAATGGTTTCAACATTTCAAAAAAATGTTGACTAATTTTGATTTCCAGATTCTCTTGTTCAAACTTACAAAAAAATTGAGTTTGAGTCATATCTAAGAAATGCTTTGGATGTGGTTCACGATTAGTAGAACCAACTCTCCGTTTTACAACATCTCTTGTATTAGGTGAAACTCTAGTGTTATCATGCCAAAATTAAATAACAAATTCTCTTATAGTATCAAAATTATCTTTGTCCTTACGCGGTGCTCTAGTAGAAAATGCCCAAAAATTGGTGTTATTGAGTGATTGAAGGATATTACGCCTTTCAATTACTTTCATTAGAGTTTTTCAATTAACTTTCAACATTCGACTTGTTTGCATAATCAAACATTATTTTTTTATTGATTCACTTACAACACTAGTAGCAAGTACACGATGCACAATATTACTATCCCTAGTGTGTCTCTTGACACCAACAGTGTGATATGCATCATGAAGGTTTTCAACAATTGTAGAGATTTGACCACATATATTAGATGTTTTCAATCATAAGGTGTTTAATGTAGGTCTCATTTTAATCAATTTCATCAAACTAACCAACAATTGACATCTTTGGGAATCATTTAAAATTTCAAAATGATTATCCCAAATTTCAAAGGGCTTTTCTTCCGATTTGTCGCTCGTAAAGTTTGTCGACATTGCTTTTAAAATGTTTTCATCAATTTCAATAAAAAAATTAGGTTTTTCTTACGTAAAATCCTAGGAGGTTTTTTTCAAATTTTACCTCGTCTACGCTTTCAACATGAATTTCCTTATTCACATTTTCATTGTCTCCTTCAATTTCAACATTTGCTACATCATGAGTATTTAATTCTTCTTCAACATTGATGAGAAAAAAATCTTCATCATGAGTATTTAATTCAACTTCAACATCGATGAGAGAAACATTACTTGGTTCTTCATTTCTTACAATAGTTGGGGTTGAAGATGAACCTCTTTTTGATTCACGGTTTCCGCATTCGCTTGGCATTTTGAATTTTGTTGGCCTCTAATTCGCTTGGTGTTTTTTTACTTAATGACTTCCTTTTTTGAATTTGTTTCTTGTCTCCCATGATGTTTTGCTTCCAATGATAAGAAAAACATGCGAAAAAGATAGAATTTCACAATAATTAGTACGGTAAGGTCAGAGAGAAAAAATCACATGGTAATTCAGACATTGGGATGTGTGTAAATATGATTTATGAACCATGAGTGCACTTTATAAACCACGATTGTGGTTTATATAGCATGCTCACGGTTTGTGTTAAAAAACCACAATCGCGCTTTATAAACTGTGATCACGGATCTATTTTCTGAACCTAAGCCTCAGGAAATCTTTGTTTTTCCCTAACCAAAGCTATGGAAGGTCATTATGAAGTGTAAAAGGTCAAAAAACCTCAAATATGCTCTTCCAAAGACTTGAACCATGCTAAAAACTGAAAAATTTCACAAAAATGGTGCCATCACATAGGGGAGACTGTTAGCTTCGTAGAAATATTGATTTTAAAGTGAATAGAATAAGATAAATATTATTTTATAATTTTTTACTAACAATAGGTCTTTAAGACATTTTTTCCCGTGAATATTCATGTCTACATTTAAGACTCAGTAACATTTGTTTCGATTATCAAAATGTGATAAAAGTTATACCATCCCAAGCGGTGACAAATTCTATACACATTAAAATATATATATTTGATTTCGATATTTTTGATATAGTTATGGCGGGCAAATAGAAAGTGCTCCGTTTTCTAAATATTTTCAAACCACTTTCACGGAAAAAAATCATTAAAAAAAATATTTCTAAAAAAATACAAAATAAAATCCATCCCAAGATAGACAACTACATCTAACATTTCACTAAAGGAAAAAAAAAAAGATTTGGTCATCCAAAATGCGGGCAAACGGACTACAATCTTATAAGTTTAAAAAAAAAAAAAAAAAAAAGTCAGATAATTTTAAGTGTTTAATATAGCTAAACTTGTCCATTTTTAAAAAAATTAGTATTTTAGAAACTAGATTCTGAATGCTACGATTCATATTTATATAATTTTTTCTAATTTTGAGTGCGCGTATAGCTAATAATCCCTACAAGTTGAGATTTTGCTATTTTTTGCAATATGACATCCACGGATGACCCTATATTTGTCCATCAACTTCCTATACTTACCCACATTAAATGTGGCTTTTTCCACTAAGCCAACTTTAAGTGCCTTTACCCACATGCCATATCCTTTACGAAAAACCCTTAAAAACCTTTTGGTGTGCAAAAATCCAACCCGATCAAGACTCTTACATGCGTGTCCAAAACACCGAAGGCACTTCTTCTATCCTTTACCCGATTTTTTCCCTCACCTACCTCATGTTGTTTTTGTGCTCTTCATCCTTTCTATACGTGGTTTTTGCAAAGCCTTTTTGACACCATAATCTAATATCCACTATTTCCTCACGCATTTCTTAGCATTACGTAGTTTTTATCCTTCAACTAGGCCATTCACCGCAACTTCTATTACCATCTCAAACTTGTATTACAAGCCTATACTTTGTATCACTCCACCCCACACTAAAATAGATGCACGGTCCTCTGTGCATACACAACCTTGGAAAAATAATGTGGTTACCGGTGCACAAGGCACAAAAATGAAACAAAAAGAAAGAAACACACAATGAGAAAAAGAAAAGCATAAAGGGAAATTCTAAGATAACTGCAATAGTCCCTTATTAAAAAAATCAAGAATATTTATTTATAGTAGGGCTTCAGCCTACACCCATTAAAGTGACCTGGTAACCTTGTCCCATCCAACACTTGTAACTGGCAAGCACCCGAATCAAGAATGTACGAGATGATGTAAGGTCCCAACCAATGGACTTTCAATTTCCCAGATGGCGCAAATACTTGGAATCATACAACAACACCAACTTCCCAACCTCAAACTTCTTGTTCTTGATATGATGATCATGTCATGCCTTTTGTCTTACTTTTTCTGTCTTCTGACTCCATCTAGCAAGTGATCACCTTTCATTTAACTGCATCAACTTATCAATTCTTTCTTCCAGTGCTTGTTCGTCATCTAACCCTCTTGTATGCACTATACGCAATGATGCTAACATTAATTCCACTAGTAAAACAACCTTCACGCCAAACACCAATTAAAATGGTGTGGCCTTATTCAACATTTTATAGGTTGTCTGTATGCCCATAGAATGGCTGATACTTTGTCATCCCAATCCTATCTTTCAACGTCACAAGATATTAGTTAACGTGTGACTTAGTATCTTGTTAAATGCCTCAGCAATTCCATTTGATTGAGGGTGATATGGGGTAGTCTTATGATGGGCCACCATAAATTCTAGCTAACAAAATCCTAATTGTTTCATTGAGAAAGTGTATACCCCTAGAACTTTTTAAACTTAAAGGGCAACCATACTTACTGATTATGTTCTTCCATAAAACTCTATTAGTTGTTTCTACGTTGCAATCCTTCGTAGGTGCTACCTTTTCCCACCATGTCAAGTAATCAATGCAAGTGATGATATACTATGAACCAATCCTTCACGTGGCTAGCATAATTGGCCCTACAAAGTCAATTGCCCATTTTTCAAATGGTTTAGCATTGGCTATTAGTTACAAGGGCATTTCATCTCTCTTTCCAAGTTTGCCAAGGTGCTTTGGAAATGGTCACATGCCTTGCAAAACTCAATACAATCCTTGTAGATGGTTTCCCACCAAATCCCTGCTAATAAAATCTTCCATGCGGTAGCATTTCCTGCATAGTGTCCTCCTGCAATCCCACCATGCGCTTCTTCCATAACTGCCATGTGCTCATGCTCTAATACCCATCGACCGTAACCTCATCATGACCTAACTTATACAAGTCTCCACTAGTCAACATGTAAGGTATAACACGCATTGCTAATCGGTTTCTCTCCAGGGCCTTCATCCCTTCCGGTGCCACACTAGTTTTTAGGAGCATTGTGATATCTTCCAAGTCTAAGGGTGGGTGTCGTAACCTAAATAGTTGCACGTCTATCATGGTGTCCTCAATGCTTTGCACATCCTGTCCTGAGTTAATCTTTGATAAGTGGCTAGGTCCTAAATTGCTTTTTCCTAGTTTCACGACCACGGTGAACTCAAATTCTTGAAATAAAATAACCTAATGACATATGCACCCTTGCAAGATGGGCTCAATAACTACACAATTCAATTCCATGTGGTCTGTGTAGAATATAAATGGTGTTGCCAATAGATACTACCTAAACTTATACAACACATAGATCATAGAAAATGTTTCATTCTTAGTAGTTGTGTAATTTTTCTCTACTGGTATCAATTTCCTACTTGCAAAGCACAACGGATGATCAACAATTCCCCCACCAAGCTGTGTTAGTACTGCTCCCATAGTTTTTCATGAGGAATCAATGTACACATGGAAAGGATTATCCCAAGATGGAAAATGTAGTATGGGCACCATGACAAGCCTATCCTTCAAAGTATTAAATGCCTTCTACTATGTCTCTCCCCAATGAAAGAAACTCTTGTGTTTTAACAATTATTCCAAGGGCATGGTGATCTTGCTATATCCCTTGATGAATTTCCTGCAGTACCCCATATGCCCAAGGAGTCCATGCACTGCTTTCTCGATTAGTAGGCTTCCCTAATCCCACAATAAGTACAACTTTAGCGAGATCCACTAATAAGCCTTCTTTACATATAATGTGTCCTAATAAGGTTCCAAATGGAGTAGTAAAGACACATTTCTTAATGTTGAGGGATATCCTTAATTTCCAACATCTCTCAAACATCAACCTTAAATTGTCACAATGATCCTTCACTAATCCATACACAGTCCAGTCATCCAGGTAAACTTGGAGAAACTTATGGATGAAGTCCTGAAATGCTTGTACCACGATGCACAAGAACACAACATGCACATTCTTTAATCCGAAAGGCATAACCATGTAGGAAAAATGTCCCCACTTAGTGGAATTTTTTTCTTTCTCTGGTCTTCCTTTACAATCCTGACTTGGTGGTACCCTAAAACCCATTCGTGAAAGAGTAGACATTAGCACCCGACTACTCCCTCCAAAATTTCTTCAAGAGAGGGGGTTGGGAAAGGATCAATGACACACACCGCATTCGAGATCCTCTGTCTTCAACATAGATTCTTATCCTACCATCCTTCTTGATGATGATAACCATTGGGCTTATCCATCTTGATTCTTCCACTGCCTCAATCATACCAAATGCTATCATCTTGTCTATTTATTCCTTGACTTGTACACATAAATTTGGATTCATCTAGTAAGGCCTCTTCTGAATCACGCGCGCACCTTCCTTCCACTTGATCTTCATCTCTCCTAAGGAATCATGAACACCTTTGAGTTTATGGTACCAATGAGGAAACAAATCATGGAACTCGTGCAACAGATCAATGACCTTTGAAAATTCTTTTTCCGACCAATAGTCTCCGATGACAACTTCCTTAGGTTCTGTCTCCATTCCAATGTTAACCTTATTTATTTTTAAGGGTTCATTGTAGGTGTGTGCTCACTCACTAGTGCTATCTATGACTTTGCATGTACCTTCTAAATGGTTAACATCCAAAGTCTCCATCTCTTTTCCTTCTATTATATAGACCATCTTTCATTTTTCTTTTTCCATGCACACACGCTCAAGTTGTATTTCCTCTGATTCCTCTTCATTGAGGCACATCTCCAAATAAGGATCACCTAGTAGCTCCAATAACCTATCTTCTACCATAACACTATCTCCCATTGTAAGGCGCTTGATTACTAGCAATGCCTTATCCATCGATGGCTTGATACTCATATACTTGAAGGCTTGAATGAGATTAGCCACCAATTCTTATCAATTATCTATTTGGAGAAGCATCTCTGAATGAATATACCATGTGTGTGCGTACAGCCTTGTAAGGTGGAATATAACTGATGCACATATAACAAAGGCATTAATGCTTCTGTTCTTCCCATCCATGCCTTCTCACATGCTTGGATATGAAATGAAGCGGCTTGTTTACCATGGTAGTCTTGTATGAATGTGGTCACGTTTATCCTAGAGAACCTTATAGAAAATGTGATCCTCACCTAGTGCAACTCTGGGAGGTTCTCCTGATGTGTATCCCACCAGTGCACTACAATTTTGAGTAGGTTGTAGTTGAGCATTCCCCTCCTCTTGTCCTCATTTTTCCACTAATCTTCCATTTCTCGCAAGAAAATTTTAGGATACGCTCCTCCAAAGTAACTTGGAAATTTATTTCTCCTAGGCACCTAACTGAGCAAGCTTTTGTTACCCTTGTTACTGATCCTCTCAATTGTCTTCCTATCAACTCATACATCCCATGTGCCCAATTGTCGCATGCCACACTAGTGGTATCACTTAAGGATTGAGCATCTTCAAACTAGATAACTCCCTCTGTGGGGTTAATTATCTCAAGATCTATGATGGAGCACACATAGATTCTATCAAGGACTCATTATCCTAATGGATTAATATAGGGCACGACTTCCCATCTCACAAAGGGATGATAACCACATAGGTCAATATTCTTACCTTATATGCCTGGCATCAGATGGGAAGGCCCGCATTGTAGCCATCTTCGAATGTGTTGTATATGGTAAACAAGACTAAGGCAATGCCCATTGGAGTCCTAAAGGATGTAATTATCACCATTCAAGGGGCCAAGTTCACTAGAGACTTTGAATTCTTGGCACTCGCCGAGGCAGAAAAATTTCCAAAGCATTGTTTTGGCGCCATGGTATTACAAAAACAATGTCGATATGTGGTTTAACAAAGGGTATATCAGTTTTGAGAACAAGGAAGAAATGGTTTAACAAAGGGTATATCAGTTTTGAGGAATATTCTTGTTATCAATATTGACCTATATTCTTCTCAAAACTGATATACCCTTTGTTAAACCACATATCGACATTGTTTTTGTAATACCATGGGCGCCAAAACAATGTTGGAAATTTTTCTGCCTTTCGGCGAGTGCCAAGAATTCAAAGTCTCTAGTGAACTTGGCCCATTAAATGGTCATAATTACATCCTTTAGGACTCTAATGGGCATTTCCTTAGTCTTGTTTGCCATATACAACACATTCAAAGATGGCTACAATGCGGGCTTCCCATCTGATGCTAGACATATAAGGTAAGAATATTGACCTATGCTCTCATGTCAACAAGAATATTCCTCAAAATCCATCCATCAACAACCACATTGAAAGTAATCTCCTTATCATAATCAAGGCTATGAGGTGGAAGGTTCACATGACAAAACTACATTTTTCACCCTACTCTGATGCGTGGTACCTTCTCCCTCAGCTATTCTCCTAGCAAGGGAATAATATTCTCTTTCCTTAACATTTTACATACTTCCTTGACCTCATCTAGGTCATTCTTTGGAACCTCAAAATTCTTCCTTTTCTCAAACTACCTCGATTTCTCCTTCAAAAATTAGATCTCCCTTGTAAACTCTGAATCATGTCCATAGTCTCTTGATACACTTATTTTCTATGAGCAGGGTCTGGATACTTTCCATGTACTACTTCCTCTCTTGAAACTAGTTTCCTTTGTATTGGTATCTCCTAGCGTGTGTGGCCTCTACTTGCGTCATCACCAGCATAGGTTCTATCCCTAACCCACATGCCACTCTAGGCATCCACTATGAATTAAATTTTTGATGCTCACCATCCTAATGCCTTTGTCCCTTTAGTGCTGGTGATTCATATGCTCGTAAAGTTATGGACACTCCTCGTACTTGTGTTTCTTTCCACACCATGAGCATTGTAATAGGTTAGGACACTCACATTTTTAATGCTTTGTATATCCACAATTATAATAGGTTCATCACGAGAACTCACTTCGTCCCACCACGATTCTATCGCGACCACGAGATACTATACAAAAACCCCTTCCACGTGCTCCTTCATCTGTGCACCCTTCATAAAGGTGGTCATCATCCTTTGAACTTCTTTCAAGGCTAGTATGGTGCACACCCAAATCAATAGCATCATGGATTTGATCAATCAATCTGTAATCCTTATTATCATGGGTCGTAGAGGTACAAATCTTGCAATAGCAAGAAAAATTCTTTCGATTGCGCACTGGAGTAGAGGGCATCTACTTACATCATGATCCCCATGGAAAATCTCATAGTCTATGGACATAGCGCACACCAACTTCTAAGGGAAACTATCCTTTGCATACCCTCCACTTCACAACCTGTATACCACTTGCCCACCATGAACCTCATGTGCTGATTTTGTAGATAACTTCTCCTACTACTTGGCCATTATAGAAATTTGATTCTCTAGAAAAGGGCTAACACCAGTGTCAATGCTCCCAATAGCTTCTGCACACAGGGAAGCTTCCAATGCCTCAAGTGGGTATGTGAAAGTCTTATGTGACAGAGCCCTTCTAAATGGTGTTATTAATCCTCTGACAAACCATTAAGCATGTTGAGAGGGATGAATGTCATAAGGTAGTTTTGAAAAAATATTCTTCAAATGCATGTCATACTCTCGCACACTCTCTTCCATTCCCTACTGGATATCCTTCGAGTGTTGATGTTTTTTTGTTGAAACTCGGGATATGAAACTTTTCTATGAAGGCATTCTTTAATGTGGTATAGTCTACCACCATCGATGGATGTTTGTTGGTTGCTCATATGTGCACCCACATCTTGGATCTCAAAAGGTTCGAGGTGTTTGAGACCACAATTGAACCACCCCTAAGTCAGGGACCTTGCGTGCTTAGGATGGATCTCCGAGAAGGTCAGCTCCTATACCTACCTCTAATGCTACTGCTACTCATAATGCTAAAATAAAATCCTAGACTAAACATGCCAAGGGATCAGGGATAGAAGGATGTGCAGAAAGGGGAAATACTAAGCTAAGGAAGGTGATAGCGCCGGAAGGAAAGGGGTGATCTCTCTCTATGAGCAAGTGATGGAAATAGAGTGGGCTCGGGAGAAAAGGGCGGATGACACACGCCACAGATCAACACATGGGATCGGCCTTTCAAAGACATGCAACACATGAATGTGGGGACTGCAAGCAAAGGAATATGCATAGCATGCTAAAAACACAAACAGAGAGGCAAGATGCAATGAAAATGAGAGAGGGAAGACAAGAGTTCCACAAAACATGATTTTATTGCTTAAGGGATGCACAATCATTTACATTCATGATAAGAGGCAAGAATAAATTACAGAGACCATGCCAAGTCTGAGACCCATGGGAAGTTGACCACAATTTTGGCATGGTGCCGTTATAAAAAGGAGGGATATTTTTACAAAGCGTAACTCTGCTATTTATAGAAGAAGAAGGATAAAAGAGAAGGAGAAAGGGAGGGAAACCTAGATTAAAATCTTCAACCACCAAAAATAGTGATAAATGCCTACAAAACCACCTATAAGGCTATCATATGTGCACTTCCCCATGTCTATTTGGTGTGTGGAAGAAGAAAGAAGGCAAGATCTGATGAAATCTTGTGGTTCAGGTTGATTGGATGTATGCATTGATGAGATGAGAGACATTTCCCTATTTTTTTCCTAAAAATCCCACCTATATTTGAATTTGAAAAGTCCAACGGGTAGCTTGTGTCAAGTGTTCTCTAACGAATCGAGGCGCGTGCCGATCTAAGCTCTGTAGTAAAAGATATAGCATGTTAGAAGATGTGAGAGCCGTCACTCATGTAAAATATGTGGTGCACATGGATTGACCAAATAAATTGGTCAGCTATTCATTTGTTTTATCTTTTCTACCACATTTCATGCACTAGTTGGTTGTCTAGATTTGGTGCCCTATTCATGCACTCTGATAGGTTGCATGTAGTACACTCAAGTCTGACAGAAGATGATATGGCATGATGTGCACGCAGAAGAAGGTGCAAGGTGTGGGAACGAGACGTGAGCATTCAACTAAAGGAAGGCACACAAAGGAAGAAGAAAAGAGGGCGCATGAAGGAACTGAGTCTATGTAAGCACACAAGAGGAATTCTAGGGACTTAGTTGATTAGAAGGTAAGTCTCAGAGGTGCACACAAGGAGTGCATGACGGGATAGGAGAGAAAGTGGGCGCGCATGAGGAAGGTGCACAAGGGAAAATGGAAGGAGATAGAAGAATGAAAAAGGGAGCAGGAAGGCACACAAGAGCACATAGGGGAACCGTAATCGGGCCAAGGTTTCAAAAGAACAATTCTGAGTGCACACAACCTAAAATGTGAAACACTAGAGTCAGGATGAGAAAGTAAGTTATCCACATAACTAGGAGAGTTATTTAGATAACAGTTTTGGGGACTTTTGGGGCTATTTTCCTGCTAGATGAAGAGATCAGTAGCCTTATAAGTCCATTGGGCATGGAGTTAGGTGCTAATCTTAAATATTTGATCTACAAATTTGAAGAACATTCCTGAAGTCACTTAAAGCTCATGTCAACTCGAATCGAATCTGCTGATCTCATATGAAGATATTTTGAATTGGATTGATGAGAGTGAAATCTTATGCACTAACCATTGGAACTACCTCTACCAAAATTGAACTGTCATCCCAAGAAGCAACAAAATGGGTGCACAAGCGCAACAGGAAAGGAAAGGCGTTAGAGGGAGCACACCAAAACAGAAGCACAACACTATGTACAAAAGTTGAAAATCATACATGTCCCAAATGGAACATGCAGAGTGTGCGCAAGAACTTGTGTTACTAAAATAAAACCTAAACTAACCTAAACTAACCGAGGTAACAGTGCTCAAGTAAAACCTGTAATAGGCAAAGAGAAGTAGCTTCCCTTCCTCACAAATTGCGACCATGTAGTTGATTTGGTGTTGAACATCATCGAAATGAGAGTGAAAAACCACCTTACGGATGGTGTTGCACCCTCCTCACAAAGATCAACAAACATAATATACACCTTTGAGATTTGTTTTGCACTGGATTTGGGAGGTGTTGCTGCTACTGACCTTTGGTGCGTTGAAGCTCTACCTCATGCTCAAATGAGCATGACCGGTGGTAACTCTATTTTTGGCTCTAGGCTAGCGAGATATCTGATTGGACATGGTATGATCCTTTTGGTTTTCCCATTACTTTGAAGCTCAATCCCACAGATGGGATTTTCTTACAGACATTCCTCCCGGGAGGAAGCGCTTGTAGGATGAGGCATGCAAAGATGAGGTGCACATGGTTCTACCTCTACAAGTAATATGGTCTCCTCTAGAACTGTACCCTCTAGAGCTAACTGATTTTCCTTTGGAAAAGGAAATCATATGATTTCCTCTTCATAGTTAGAGTCGCATGAATCACACCATTCTTGAATTGTTCTACAATCTTCGAACATGATTACGTTGGTGGGAGAGGTGCATTAGTTGGGGGCTATTCATGTTTGATATAGCTAGAAAGAGGGACTTAGAAGAAGATGGAAGGATTGGTGCGAGAGGGGTGTGGAAGGCACACGTGCTAAAGGAACAGAGGCGTGCATAGAAGGAGAGATGGTGGAAAAGTGAAGGTGAGATGAGGGGGATTCTCAATAGGGGTAGTGCGTAAGAAGCTAGGGACACGCGCAGTGGGATAAGATGATGTAAGTTGGCGCACGAGGAGTGGGAGGGTTGTAGGATGGTAGTGCAAGGTTACCCCATTGAGAGGGTTTCCACACGCTAGACTTTTGAGCCTCCATTTTTCTGCCCATTCTATAATTCTGGGGCAACATCTCAGTGATAAAGTGTAGCTTCTGCTGGGTGCTAAACCAGACTAGTACATGGTTGACCCATGGACAAGGGACCTTGTAGCCAACTTTAGTTTCCTTTATGGAGAACTTGACTCTGAGCAGCATCACGTCCATCTCTAGTTTTATCACATGCCTCTCAAAATCAGCCTCATGTAAGGAGTTTCCACCATCATCTACATAAACATGTTCTTCATAAACATTTTGGTTAGAAAAAGTGGGTTGTATGCATTTTTGGGATAATGGGGCTTATAAAACTGATTTGGAGGAGGATTTTGAAACTGTGGGGATGGAGGGAAATAGTTCTACTACTACAAATGAGAATTCCATAGAGGGAAATAAGTCATGATTAAAAACTTCAAAAGAGGAATGTGGAATGATGGAAAAAGGAGAAATGAATGGAGGAATGAGGGGAGACTGGTCTACACATGAGATAATGGGTGCGTTGAATCAGTGGAGTCATCAGATGTGTTGAAAAATGCCTCCAAAGGCTATATCTCAACAATAACACATCGAACTTGCTAAGATGAAGATGTAAATCTCTTCACTCTGGTCCCATCAGGTGTGCCAGAAAATTTTGGTTTCTCAAACATTCACCCATGTCTTGGATCTTAGAAGGGTCGAGGTGTTTAAGACCACAATGGAATCACCCCCAAGTTGTGGGACCTTGCGAGCTTGGGATGGATCTTCAGAGAAGGCTAGTTCCTCTACCTACCTCTAACACTACTGCTACTCCTAATGATGAAAGAAAATCCTAGAATAAACATGCCAAGGGACTAGGGATAGAAGGATGTGCGAAAGGGAAATCCTAAGCTAAGGAAGGTGATAGTGCCAGAAGGAAAGGGTCAATCTCTCTCCACGAGCGGTGATGAAAATAGAGCGGGCACGGGAAAAAGGGTAGATGACACATGCCACGAGATCAACACATAGGCTCAACCTTCTGACGCACAAAACACATGGATGTGGGGACTACAAGCGGAGGAATATGCACAACATGCCAGAAAATGCAAACAGAGAGGCAAGATGCAATGAAAACGAGAGAGGGAAGACAAGAGTTCCACAAAACATGATTTTATTGCTTAAGGGATGCACAATCATTTACATTCATGATAGGAGGCAAGAATACATTGTAGAGACCATGTCAAGGTCTGAGACACATGGGAAGTTGGCCACCATTTTGGCATGGTGCCGTTACAATAAGGAGGGATATTTTTACAAAGCAGAACTCTGCTATTTATAGAAGAAGGAGAGAAGAGAAGGAGAAAGGGAGGGAAACTTGGATTCAAATCTTCAACCACCAACAACCAATGATAAATAATTGTAAATCCACCTATAAGGCTATCTAATGTGCTTCCCCATGTCTGTTTGGTGTGTGGAAGAAGGAAGAAGGCAAGATCTGATGAATTCTGGTGGTTGAGGTTGATTGGATGTATGCATTGATAAGCTGAGAGATGTTTCCCTATTTTTCACGTAACAAATCCTGCCTATATATGAATTTGAAAATTCCAATTATTACATGGTGTCGGCGCTTCTTTGACAAGTCCAGGCACATGCCGATTTGAGATCAGTAGAAAAATATACGGCTATTAGAAGATGTCAAAACCGTTGGCTCAAGAAAAATATGTGGCGCACATAGATTGACCGAATAAATCGGTCAATTGTTCATTTGTTTTGTCTTTTCTACCATGTGTCATGCACTAGTTAGTTTTCCAGATTTGGTGCCCTGTTGGTGCACTTTGATAGGTTGCATGTAGTACACTTAAGTCTGATAGAAGATGATACGGAACAGTGGACTCGGCACGAAAGAAGGTGTAAAGGTGCGAGAGAAAAATCAAGCATGCAAAACGAAAACATAGGGAGGCATGCGCATGGGAGGAAGGCATACTTGCAGAAGGAAATTATGGAAACAAGATGTGAGCATTCAACTAAAGGAAGGCATAGGGATGAAGAAAAAAGAGGGTGCACGAAGGAATTGAGTCTATGTAAGAGCATAAGAGGAATGTCAGGGACTTATTTGAATAGAAGGTAAGGCTACAGAGGTGTGCGCAAGGAGTGCACGATGGGATAGGAGAGAAAGCGGGTATGCAGGAGGAAGGTGTGCAAGGTAAAATGGAATGAGATAGAAGAATGCAAAAGGGAGCGGAAGGCACGCAAGAGTGCGCAGGGGAACTACAACCGTGCCAAGGTGTCAAAAGAACAACCTTGAGTGCACGTAACTGAAATGTGAAACACTAGAGTCGGGATGAGAATATAATTTATCCACATAAGTAGGAGAGTTATTTGGATAACAACTTCCTATACCAACTATGTGTGCGCCCTTGTAACATTTTTACAAACCGACTTGCCTTCTGCTCTGGGGTAGTGATTCCTTTCACACGCCATAATAACTCACACTTGCACACATGCCCTACAACATATTTAATACCCCTATAGTCCGGTAAGTGTAAAGACATCCAAAAAAACTTGGGGAGGTGAAAGGGGTCCTTTTCCTCTTGATCCAGCCTTGGTTCCCTCTCGGTGTTTCCTCCACCGGATCCACCAGTCCTGTTCCTCCAGAGCCCCCGCAGATCCACCTCCTCTAGTCAAAAATTACCAAAATTGGTCACTCCTAATGTTCCCAATGTCCTAGTAAAATTCATGCCAATGGTTTGTGATATTGTCCCACCCAGTAGTGGCATGTCCCGTGCTACTCTTAAACATGTTACCCAATACTTACGTACTTGCACCTTATCCAAATATTCCTCCAAATACAAGAATGTCATGTGTAGCCAAGCATGTTCCAAACAAGAAATTATATCTCCTGGGTGTTGATTGGTAAATCCCACCAATATCAACTGGGTTAACAATACTTCTCCCTTGATCTGGAAAACCAAGTGCCAGGGGTTGGTTGCCGTGGGGTTGAGATGTGTGGCGATGGATCTTCTCTCTCCATGTGATGATCTCTCATCGTAACCTTAAGGGTCTTATCTCTTGCACTTGCCAATATGGGGTAGCACAAGCTACTCGGCTTCACATCCTCTACATAAACCTCAACTCCTTCTCACAATGTGCCGCCTCCATAGATCCATCACAATTGTAACCTCACTTTGTCTAGTCATCTCCGTTTCACGAGCTTTGTTATACTTGAGTCACCTCTCCTCCATTTCCTTTTCATCTGCAATGTCCACCATCTTCCTCCACCCTAGCTTCCTCTCCCAGGACTCGAGAAAATCTTAGCCGCGATGGGAAATGCTTCTAAACTCAAAATAACGACCAAAAGATTCATAGCTAAAGAAATAACACGCAAAAATGATCCTCTAGGCTCCCTCAGAAACTTGAACTCAGCAAATTCTAGGAAAGAATACATATAAATGACATATTTAAGAGTATAACTGGTCAACACTCTCTTCCACCAGTGATCAAAACACACATCCAAGTCAAATTTTCATCCTGCAGACCTCTAATAGTCATCTTGGGTCCATACACGTGATCTATAGTACCAACTTGATCTGGATGTGTATGTTGAAAGCCATTCATATAGTTCTACTTGGGAAACAAAAAAATAATGTCTCATACAACTCATGGTATAGGTTCTCTTCTACCCATCTATGTGCATCGAACTCAAGTCTAGTGTTGAATCTTTGAGAAAACTCATCCTCCGTGCTCTTGAACCATGTTTCAACACTTTCCAAGGTCGACGCTCTGTCATCACACATCACAAGGACAAAGATGCATGCCATTTTCACAACAACTTCAAAAAGTGATCATGGCAATGGAACATAGATGTAGTCATATTTTATACCCCTTATACCAATAGTCTAATCCCATGCACGCCGACATATCACCCAGTGGGCATTGAGCATTCACCTAAGGCACACATGGGTGCCGAGTCTCTCCTTTATGTGATTTTCATGAGAATGCATCATCTTAGGACAGATAATCAAATGCAGGATAGAAAATAACTATACAACATTCTTAAGAACTTAGAATGAGTTATCATCTCATTGTATGCAGAAAAGAGAAATAATAAACAACATATGGAGATGGTTCATACAAAAAGGAAATGCATAAGTGTGTCACCATTTTATTTAAATATTTAGATGAAACAGATAAGGGTATGAGCCAAGGAGGAATACATGTTATGATGGTTGGTATGAAGATCGTTGCGCACATCCTGACTTCTGATCCAATGTTGACTATGAGAGCTTCCTTTTGGCTAGGAGGAACTACCTGAAATAAAAAACAAGACCACAAGAAGAGAGTTAAATAGTATATGACAATGGACTTCCTAGCATATGCTAGATCTAGGAAGTGTGATACTTCCTAGAAGGCCATCAATCCACTATTTATAAATCAATATAAAACAACTTAAACATGTAAGTAAAAGAATCTAGTGCTAGTGTTCTAATTTGGGTGCCTCATATTACTATCAGTGTTGATATGATTAAATACTAAAATGCTATGCAAGTAAAGGTTTTGGATTGGGTTGTGGGTAGTGCAGATGGTCTGCAAGTCACAGAAAGAGTCTTGGTAAGGTTGGGTGATATTTTGGGTTGTTCTAGGTGTGATTTTTAGGTTGCTGGTCTGGATTAGTATTATCGGACACGCAGACCGACATCAATTAGGGTGACCAATGTCGGTTTAGGTAGGACTGATACTAGTGTAGGGTGACTAATATCGGTAATTGTGAAAAAAGTGGTAGGGAGTCAGGTGGAGGATGTTTGGGCTCTCTTTTGTCTTGGAACAAAGAGTTGGAAAGGTCTCTATAGGGGAGGGTGAGGTGACAGGTCCAAGATAGGTGTGGTAAGGTTTTGAGTGAGGTTTGGGTTAGGCTAAGGGTTGAGTTTTTAGGTTGGGTTGTCAGTCACAAAGTGACCAATATCGATTAATGAGACTGATGTTGGTATAAGATGAACTGACCACGGTTATGGGTAGCTAATTTTAGTGATTGTGGAGAACTGGGAATGTTGCGAACAAGTTTTGGGTCCTCTCTATGATTGCACAAAGATTTTAGAGGGTGTTTGTGAGGTATACGTGAGAGAGACCATTTCAGGATAGGTTTTTGTGAATTTTAGGTGGGGTGTAATGGGGTAGTTTATAGAGAAAAGATGAGGGATAGTTCTAAGTAAGGATAGTAATTAAATGAAGGCAAATAGAGAATACAACTACAATTGATAGAGGAGATATCAATTTACCTGGAGTTTAGACGGGTTCTGAATGCTTGTAGTTGTGGAGAGGTGGTTGAAGATGTTGGTGATGGTTGATCTATGGAATGTTTCTCAGTACTATAACAATGATTTCTAGAATACTATCATGGATGCAAAGGTCTTTTGATCAATCTTGGTGCTAGCTATGGATGTCTGGATGTGCGAAAGGGCTCTTGTTCTTGGTTGCATGCAGATCTCCTTTGTTCTCCAAAAAACTTGAGAATGTGCCAACCTCCCAAACAAGGTTACCAAAATGAATATAAGGTAACCGATGATGGTTTAGGGTGACCGGTGTTGGTTTAGGGTTAACTAGTGTCGGTTAAGGCGAGAATTCTAGGTTTACTAAAAATGCCAGATCTTGGCAATCTTTTTGGGCTAGCTCAGTCTATCTCATAGATCAAAACAAAATGTTACATTTTAATGAGTGGGAATGTGGTTAGAGGGAGAATAGGAATATGATTTTAGGGTTGCACTAAGTCTTATTTCATTAAGGTAGGTATGACTAAGCCTTAGTTAGTTATGGTGAGTGAATGTTGAGTCCTAGTAAAGGGGAAATATGCTAAAAATAGGTTTGTGGTGAGGTGTCTAGGTGAGGTGGAAATTAGTTTAATTAGGGTAATTAAATAATGAATATTGTGAGGATGAGTATCACTTTAATTATAAATAATTAAACTAATATTAATGTGGAGTAAAAGGGTCATGGTTAGGTGAGTATGTTTAAGTTGGTTATTTGAAAAGGGACCAAGGGGAGTGTGACCCAATTTTGGTGTCTACATTTTTCCCCTTTTTGTATAGCTTGTATTGGTAAGCGATGCTAACAAAAACAAGAAGTGATTGCCCCATGTGTGGGTGAAGGTGATCCCCCTCAAACCAAGCACTGATGAGGTGTAATACGGAATCAGGTGAGTGGTTTGATAAATGTGTAGGTGGTGAAGATAGGTGGGGAAGGGTTTGAGTATTGAGGGAAAGGGTGATGGTTAACTCGGGTAATAGGTAGTAGGCCGGGGTCAAAATCGGGTCATGGGTAATGGAAATCAAATGCATGCACACATATAGATTGCAACACGGTACTAGGTTGAAGAGCTTGCAAAATCTACATCATCCAAGGTCGATAGGTTTATCTAGACAAGTGTGAAGTGATTTGGGTATCCAAGGTATAAGATATGGTGTAGAAATAGAACGTAGGTCGGTGATGGAATGTTTTGTTATGTTTTGGTACACTAAAGGTTTGGTCGGGATAAACGACATGACAATAGGCAAGGTATGGTTGGTAGGCTAAAAAAACATGGGTAACAACATCATAAGGTATAGCGAGTGCATAAGGTCAATGGTCACATCAAGTAGGTCATGGTCAAGGGAAATCGGTTATGGCACATGTAAGGCCAAGGTAATGAGGAATATTTGTACACACATATTTTTGTAAGGTAGCCAGGTGGGAGAGCTCACAGACTCCACATTGTCGACAAATTGATACAGTTATCCAAACAAGGGTTGTTGAGGTCTGGTATCTAGGGTAGAGGATACGGTCTGGACACATAATGAGGTAAGATGTAGGAATATGTAGGTGTAGTTCCGGTACATCCAAAAGGTCAAGGTGTTGTTTGGGTAGACCACTTGATAGGTAGGCAAGGTAGGGTTGTTGGATATGCCAAAATGAGTAACAATGATGTAACGTGCGGTGTGTATACAAAGTGTCAAAAGGTGCCAGAGGGTGCTCGTAGGTGGGCTAGGGTTGTTCGAGAGGTAGATATGAGGATGGGAGGGGTAAAAGGATGCCCCAAGGGTCAAGGGAAAGAATATAAGGTTGTGTGGGTAATTGGTGGGGGTGAGGGAGGGTGATAAGTAATAAGGTCATGAGGGTGATGTGTAAGGTCAGGGTCAATGTTGGGTTAATTGGAAAAGGTTACTTTTGCCAAGTAGATGTGGTGAAATTTTGGGGCAATGGGGTCAAAAATGATAATCGACACTGGTTATGACAAACCAATTCCGATCTAGCAAAACCGATGCAATAGACTAGGGGACATGAATGATGTCACCAAGAAAAATCGACATCGATCAGTCGGGGTAGGGTAAAAAGTAAAAAACCATATGTTCTGATTCATTTGAAACCGTCCACTTTATAGTAAATGATAGAGTGAATTAGTTTAAGCATTTTTCATGAAGAAAAGGATGAGGTGTGGTACTACACTTTGAGTTAGAGGTATCTGAGTGGGTGGAGGAGGTAGGTGGATGGGGCCATGAGATCATTCGAGTGATTGGATTGGTCTTGTTGGTATCCAAATTAATTATTGCTTAGAAACCGAGCAATATCAAATATTTAAAAGGACACTGAGAGACAAACATATCTTATTATGAGTCGTTTTGTAGCTAGGGAGGGGATTAGTCTGACTCTTTATCACTCGGACATCAGAGAAATGGATAGTACCTTCATTGAGGATTTGATCTATCCTCACTAATTTAGGCCATGCCTTTTGACCAGGTGAGAGGACCCATTTTGTAACCTCTGTCAGTGAAGGAGAATGAAGATATCCTTCTTTACACAAATTTAGAAGGGGACCCTAAGAAAATATGATCAATGTACCACAATTTAACTCTCATGACTTGTCACCTCTAAAGAATGGTGATATTTTCTAGAAAGGGTTAAGGTTACTAAAGAAATTATGGAATCTTGATTGCTTCTACATATTTTGGCGAAAGTAGAATTTATACGTTTGTGGACACACAGGAGAGCAGGGGTAGTTCAGGATGGATTCATTGTTTTCGAATAATTTTGGTGGGAGATTAAACATGAAAAAATTGATTATACCATATCTTTGAGAGACTTCACAACAATTAGAAAGCTAAATGATAGAAAGCTTGAAATAGCTAAAATATTCCTTCAACTAGAAGGTGTGCATCAATGGAGGCCTAGATTTGCATGGTTTCACACAATCTCCAAGAATTTAACATGAAGGATTGAGCTAAAGACTCAATTAAACATCAAAGACCCCTGGTTCTTCATGCCTAAGATACACTCGAAGGCTTACAAATAATCTTTATTAACAAATGACAGTGAAGTGATTTTAAATTTGTTTATCTCATCACAGGATGAAGGCTCTTCTTGAAAAGAAATTGCAAATGCCACTAAATTGTCACAGGGATGAGATCCTATGTGATTCAAAGGGACTTTAACACAATATTGCAATATGAATAAGAAAAACTACTTGCAGACATTCTGAAACAAAGCAGACACAAATTACTCCAAGATTGACACAAATTAACTCGAAATTGATTAGATTCATCAGCAGGGGAAAGTTTCTTCGAATAGTCTCAGAGCTTGTCAATGGTTGTACACTTACAACCAACTTGACGTGATTGAGATCTAATACATAGGAAATTAACAGGTTTCTCGGATTGGTCTCTCAGAAAGATGAGCTCTCTCAATTTTTCACTTAAGAATTCAACCCATGACCCTTTGCAAGAGTATTCTCATTGCATTTATACATTTCACTTACTTACTCATCCCAAATTTTTCACCCAAAAAGAAGAATATTTGAAGGACCTTTGCTTGTTACCAATTTTCCTCATAATGTGATGTTTAAATAATTCACATCTCCAAAGCTTCTAGGTGGAGCAATTATGAACTGATCACATTTCTAAGACCCTTGACTAATGACTAGGATGCCATGCCACAATGTTTTGGCAGTCCTTATAATCATTATGATTTTTTCATGTGATAAATCCCCATTTAAATCATTTTATGGAGGCTTATACAATTAGATCTGATAGGTAATCCTTTTTCCCTCAAAGAAACACCTTTTTCATCCTTTGCACCTACAACCTCCATCATTTCATCCTTTTCCTTCTCTTTCCTCTACAACTTTGTCCCACATTCAGCTTCTCTGGTAATTCACATTTTTGTAAGTGCTTGAGCAATTCAAAATTCAAAAAATTGATCTTAACAATCCTAGACTCACAAATTAAGTTCTAAATCCATTCAATTGGCACTTTATAGATAAAAATGACAAGGAATTTTATCAAAAAATGATGAAAAATAGTGCATATTCACATCTCCAGGGAGTATTGGAGCAAAGGAGGTAGAAAAATATATGCAATACACATCAACCATTGATTCTACCCATTCTCAACTTTAGATTAGAGCCATCCACGTGTTTCATTAGTGTAACCGCAAAGGTGAGGTACAGAGGTAAGTTTCCAAACAAGTGCGCGCCTTCCACATGCCCTGGCCCAATAAAATCATCTTTTGGCTTTGAAAAGTCTTAGTATAAAAAGGAGCCAATATAATGTAGCCAAATTAAGAACAAACCGGATATCTTTGCCGTGCAAATATTATGAACTCCAAAAGAAAATAGATGTCCTTCTTTGTTCCCAAAAAATGAATTACAATGTTTCCTAAATAGGAAAAACAACTCCCAACTCGAGTTGCCAAGTAAACTCTAGCTAACTCTGACTAAATCTACTCTAGGTGGCGAAATTACTATTTTTAGCAGTTTACTAGAACTTGCTATTCTTAGTAAGTTTGCATGCTTATTCCTATGGGCACAGAAATTTCCACACATCTTCTACATCCCTAAATTAGAGGAATTTCCAACTTTCTAACTCATAATGCAATTAATAGACTAAAATTAACTAATGCTCAAAAATAGGAAAAAAATGAACTATAACTTAAATCCTAATTTTTGGCCTCAAGATGGCAGATTTAGGGCCCAAAAACATGTCAAAAACTTGCCCCAACCAGTAGGGAAGGTTTCCGCTGTGTTCGTCTCATCGAAACATGTGGTTTAAAAAAAAACGGACTCAAACGGACACCCGGAACTCAAGTTATGACCTTGTCAAGTTCCTACTAATTCTGGCGCATCATTCTCCCCTGCTTGAAAAAAACGCAGCTCCTACAAGTTGTCTTCTTCAAACTGCTTCCATTTATCTACATCCAACTTCTGAATCTCCCACTCTGTGACCCAAGTATTGTCCTCTTGTTCTAGTCCTTTCCAGTGTACCAAATATTTGTTGTATTTCCCATGTCGTGTGTCCATTGTTTTCTTATCTAGAATCTGATCCACTTCTTCTTTCTTCTTCACCGGAACTTGTTGCCTCCAATCTACTACTTCATCAATAGAATCCCCTTCTGCACCATCCCCATGAAAAGAATACAAATCTAAAACATTAAACACTGGAGAAATATCAAAATTCCCTGGTAATTCTACCTCATAAGCATTATCGTTTATTTTTTCACGATTTTGTAGGGACCAATCTTCTTGTACTTCAGCTTGTTATAGGTTCCTCTTGGAAACCTTTCCTTCCATAGATATACCATAACCAACTCACCAATTGTAAATACCTTTCTCCATCTATGCACATCTGCTATTTCTTTATACTTATCATTACTATTCTGCAGCTTCTTCCGCACTTCTTCCTGTAATTGTTGTATATGTTCAACAAATGCTTCTGCATCATCACTAACTCTGCCATCAATTGGTAGTTACACCAAATCTAACACCCCATTTGGATTACTCCCATACACAATTGAAAATGGAGACTTTCCCATGGATCTCATTTATGGAATCATTATATGCAAACTCGGCTTGTGGTAGTCTGCGTATGATAGGCACTCTTGAATCAGAAGTTGAGTTCCAAATTTCTTCCATAAAGTCTCATGCTTTAGAAGTGACTTAAGAACCTAGTGTCCCTATCTAAAGTAATAGTTTTTGGAACACCATGCAAACGAACAACTTCTCTAAAAAACAAATCTACTACGCCTGTTGCATCACTTTTTTCTTGCGCAGCAATAAAATGAACCATCTTAGAAAACCTATCAACAACCACAAAAATTGAGTCATTACCTCGTTGTGTTTTTGGTAATCCCAAAAAAAGTCCATACTCGAGATCTATCCATGACCCTTTAGGAACAGGGAAATGGCATATACAACCCCGTATTGCATGCATGGCCTTTTGAGACTTGGAAAATTCGACATCTTTCCACATATCTTACCACATCTCTTTTCAACTTTGGCCAATAGTATTTCTCTGCTACCAAGGCTATCATCTTATCTTTACCAAAGTACCCAGCCAATCCTCCGCTATGCAACTCTTTTACTATATTCTCTCTCATAGACCCAATTGGAATACATAGTTGGCATCCCTTGAATAGGTAGCCATCTTGTAAAATATACTCATCCAGGACATCTCCTGCATTATCTGACAATGGACTAATTAGTCTTTCAACAATATCCTTAAAATCAAAATCAGAAGAATACAAACCCTTTATTGCTTCAAAACCCACCACCTCATTTTCCATAGTGGTAAACAAAGTCACACGCCTACTCAATGCATCTGTAACTTGATTCTTTTCCGGTTTATGTTTTAGAGAAAAAGTATAACCCTACAAAAATGATACCCACTTTGCATGCCTACTATTCAACTTCTTTTGGGTATTCACATACTTCAGGGCTATGTGGTCTGTAAATAACACAAACTCCTTAGGCACTAAGTAATGCCTCCAATGCCTTAATGCTTGTACAATTGCATAAAATTCCACATCATAAGTAGAGTATTTCTTTCTTACCTCATTCAGTTTCTCACTAAAGAAAGCTACTGGCTTTCCTCCTTGACTTAGAACAGCCCCAATACCCACATGTGAGGTGTCACAATCAACCTCAAACACTTTATCAAAATCTGGTAGTGCCAAAATGGGTGCCTCTGTCACCTTCTTCTTCAAGAATTGAAAACTATCCTCAGTTGCCTTTGTCCACAAAAACTCCCTTCCTTTTGTGCAATCTATTATAGGAGCTATAATACTACTAAAATTTTTAATAAATTTTATGTAAAATGTTGCTAGACCATGAAAGCTCCTTACCTCTGTTATACTCCGTGGAGTAGGCCATTCAATAATTGCCTTTATCTTTTCTAAGTCCATCTGCTGAAATAATAAAGCCCAAGAATACCAAACTCTCTTGCATGAATGTGTACTTCTTCATATTTGCATAGAGTTTCTCTTTCCTTAACACTTCAAATACCAACCTTAGATGCCTCAAATGTTCTTCTTTAGTTTTACTAAAGATCAAGATATCATCAAAATAAACAACAAAAACTTACCATTATACTCCCGTGTAGCACGGTGTTCATCAATCTCATAAAAGTACTAGGTACATTGGATAACCCGAATGGCATCACCAACCACTCATATAATCCATTTCCCATCTTGAATGCTGTTTTCTACTCATCTCCTTCTCTCGATCCGAATCTGATGATAACCACTTCGAAGATCAATCTTGGTGAAATACTTAGATCCAGCAAGCACATCCATCATATCATCAAGGCGAGGTATTGGGAACCGATACTTGATTGTAATTTTATTGATCACTCTGCTATCCATGCACATTCTCCATGTTCCATCCTTCTTTGGTGTTAATAAAGCTGGTGTTGCACACGGACTCATGCTCTCCCTTACGACCCCCTTTCGCACAAGCTCTACCACTTGCCTATTTAACTCTACATGCAATGTCGGGCTCATCCTATAAGCCACTTGATTTGGGAGTGAAGACCCTGGAATCAAATCAATGTGGTGTTGAATATCTCTTTTGGGTGGTAATCCATCTGGTAGCTCATCAGGAATAACATCCGAAAATTCTTCTATTAATTCTGATGTTTCTATTGGTATTTGAGCACTTACAAGTTCATCCTTATTTGCAACTAGTGCATAACAAAAACCGGTTGCCTTTGCCTCCTTCACAAATTCCTTTGCAGAAAGCATATTTTCAGCCTTCCCCTCTTCTTTAAGAGGTAGCAAAACTATTTTTGTGCCATCCTTCCAGAAAGTATAAGTATTCTTTCCCCCATCATGAATAAATTTTCTATCAAATTGCCATGGTCTTCCTAGCAACATATGACATGCATCCATAGGGATAACATCACACCAAATCTCATCCTTATAACTGTTCCCAATAGAAAAGCTTATTAAACATCTCTTATCAATAGTAACTTCATTACCCTTCTTAAACCATGCAATACGATAAGGGTTAGGATTCTTCTCACAATGTAGACCCAATTTATCGACCATCTCATTTGAAACCATGTTCTCACAACTACCACCATCAATAATAACATTACATACCTTTCCTCCTGAAGTGCATCTTGTTATGAAAATATTTGTACGTAGCCATGCATCCCCCTTGACCTCATTTCTTGGAGCAATCATCGTCCTCTTGACCATCGAGTTTCTCCAACATCGGTGGGATTTCTAGGTCTGTTCATCTTCTACTTTCTCAGCTTCAACAAGATTTACTCTTGGAGCATCTCCTTGCCTTTTGTCATGTGTATAAGTATGTGGGCATTCAAAAGATCGATGCCCTTCTTCACCACATTTGTAACAAACAAATGGTCTTCGTGGAGCCTCCCATCCTCTATCACCAACATATCCTCTGCCCCTAGGAAATCCTCTTCCTCTTTGTTGATTCTAGAAATCTTGTCTCGTATCCTCTTGCTTTTTCAATCCACGAGATGATTCTCCCCTACCTTGGCTGAAACTAGCTCATCCCCAAAGGAAGTTGAGGCCCCCTATTCATTACAGGTGATCTCCTAAAACTTTGACGATTTTGTTTTTCCTCAGCCTTTAAGGCTAATTGATAGGCATCCTCCATGATTTTAATCCTATGCATACTTATCTCATCTTGAATAGAAAATTTTAATCCATTAACATACCTTGCAGCCATTTGTTCCTCAGTTTCTTCATGCTCTACACGAATGGACAACTTATAGAACTCATCTGCGTATTCTTGCACTGTTTGTAAGTTCTGTCTGAGATTCTGAAACCTCTTATAAAGGGTTTGTGCATAATCCACAAGGAGAAATTTATCTTTCAGCTTCTTCTCCATCTTACTCCACGTCCTAATTCTTTCTTTCCCCTTTCTTGACTGCTCTTTTTGTAGGTGATCCCACCATAACATAGCATGACCTTTCAATTTTGTGCATGCAAATTTTACCTTCTTTTCTTCTGACATAGTCTTCCACTCAAAAAAATTTCCCATGCTAGTCAACCAGTCTATTAGCTCCTCTGGTTTTAGACTACCACCATACTCTGAAACATCAACTCTTATCCCATCATTCTTTCCTTCTAATGCTCGAAGCATCCTTTCTTCAAAAGCTAATGGTGGTGCTTGCATTTCCTCCTCTTCACAAAATTCTTCTTCATCTGTGTCATCTCCACCTTGATTTCCTCTCTGGGTTATCATTGCAGCAAGTGCAGCAACTTGTCTCTGCAGATCTTGCATATTTCTATTCATTTGTGCAATACCACCTCCTCTTCCTCTTCCTCTTCCTGCCATTTTTTTAAAATACTTCGAACCAGCTCTGATACCAGATAATGTAGCCAAATTAAGAACAAACCAGATATGTTGCAAATATTATGAACTCCAAAAGAAAATAGATCTCCTTATTTGTTCCCAAAAAATGAATTACAATGTTTCCTAAATAGGAAAAACAACTCCCAACTCGAGTTGCCAAGTAAACTCTAGCTAACTCTGACTAAATCTACTCTAGGTGGCGAAATTACTATTTTTAGCAGTTTACTAGAACCTGCTATTCTTAGTAAGTTCGCATGCTTATTCCTATGGGCACAAAAATTGCCACGCATCTTCTACATCCCTAAATTAGAGGAATTGCCAACTTTCTAACTCATAATGCAATTAATAGACTAAAATTAACTAATGCTCAAAAATAGGAAAAAACCAAACTATAACTTAAATCCTAATTTTTGGCCTCAAGATGGTGGATTCAGGGCCCGAAAATGTGTTGAAAACTTTCCCCAACCGGTAGGCGGTTTTCCGCCGCATTCGTCTCATCGAAACACGTGGTTTAAAAAAAAAACGCACTCAAATGGACACTCAAAACTCAAGTTATGACCTTGTCAAGTTCCTACTTACAGCGCATCACAATAGAAGCCTCCACGTGTCTCAATGGTGCAGTTTGAGATGGTCCCAAAAGTGGAGACCCCAAATAAATGTGGGCTCACCACGTGTTTTAGTCTAAAAAGTTTTCTCAAAACATTGAAGGACTAATGGAGCCAGCAGAAGCCTCCACATGTCTTCCCCGACGCAACTTGAGATGGTCCCCAAAAATGGAGACCCTAAACAAGCAGGGCTCATCACGTGTCCCCTTGGTGCAACTGTTAAGGTGGGACCATGAGGTGGATCCTCAAATGAGCATTGGAACTCCACATGTCCATGGTGCCTTGCGATAGCTGCACCGGCCACATGAAAAAATGTCTAAGTCTAGGCAAGGCAACAGAAACCTCCACGTGTCTCTCTGGAGAAAGTCTAAGGTCAAACCAAAAGGTGAATTTTTAGATGAGCGCTGACCCTCCACATGGAAAATTTTTGAGTTGAAGTGGGAATAATAGTTTTCAAAGTGCCCCACTGAGCCACATCCAACCAGAAAGGGCCATGTTTCCACAGATGCTGAGATATAAATTTGATGGGGAAAACACACCTGTCAAAATGTAAAATGTAGGGAAACCACCATTCGCACCCGGAAATTAATCTTTCTTTCAAGAAAAAGAATTTGGAAATGATATAAGGCCCAAATATGATCCTCTGAGCCACATCCAATCATGTTTCCACAGATACTGGGACAAAAATTGACAGGGAAAACAAAACATGACTGTGGAAGAACAGAAGGAAGGGAAAAACTCTAATTTTATGCCCAAGTTTCAAATTCTTTCACATGGAAAGAGGAATAGAAAATCAACTCGGATTTAAAGTAATCCTTGATCAAAGGAAGGGACTGATCATGGAAACCAAAGGAACGAGCCGAGTTTTCATGCATCAATACTGAGGGAGATAAAAAATATGACAAAGCCCACAAATTGAAGAATTTCAAGGACAAATGGGGCAAGATCAAATTGAGCACCAACATCGGCTCGACTCATAGATGGGCACTTCTGTGAGTGTCGGAAGAACAAATATTAGACCAAGTGCCAAAAATAAACCATTGGGCAATGGAGTCAAAGAATAAGCTTCACAGAGCACAACAATAATAACCAACTCCCCCAAGGATGAACCAAGAAACCAACAAAATAGCCTCCAAGGACTAGGATAAATAAAAATAGAAAAACATGAAAGCAAACATAAACTAAAAGACTATACAACTGTCTGAAATGGAGTATACCTTGATTCTGAGAAATCAATCAAGGAAATGTTTCAAATGCCTGCATTAACAAGACAATTCAAGAAATTCCCCATCTAAGTATTTTAATAATAAAGTATGTTCACCAATTCAAATGTCAATTGAATAAGGGCCCATCCATAATGCATCAAAATTTCCATGTTTTCCCTTATCCTCGTGTTTACTATCCCATAATAACACAAGATCTCCCACACTAAAAGCTCTTGGAGTCACTTTTTTATCAAATAAATTCTTCAACTTTTCTCTGAACTTCACATGTCACTGATGGGATGCCCTTCTTTCTTCATCTAACTCAATAATATGATTGATTCAAGCATCATATGGACTAACTTCTTGATCTTCAATTTGTTGAACAAACTAAAATGAAGACAATTGCAAATGAAGGGGAAACAAAGCTTGAGTTCCATATACAAACTCAAATGGGCTTTTACCAATAGCTCTTTTGACAAGTGATTACACATCACCCAAACAACAAACTTTAGTTGCCTACCCCACTTCTTTTTGTTCAGCTCCAAGGTTCTTCTAATGATCTTCAACAAGTTTTTATTGTTGGACTCAGCTTGTCCATTTCCTTAGGGATTGTATTTACAAACATATTTCAAATTGATTCCATACCCTTTGCACATTGCCACCAAAGGTTTAGCCCTGAAACTCATGGCATTATCAACAACAATATTAGCTGGCACTCCAAATCTGCATATAATTTGATTCAACATGAATTCTATGATGACTTGGTGTGTTGCTTTCTTAGTGGGGATTACTTACACCCACTTAGTGAAGTAATCAGTGGCTACAAGAATCCATTTATGACCAGCACTGGAAGGATCTGAAATCTCACCAATGAAATCCATTCCCCATTGCTTAAATGGGGCTTCAATTGACACATGATGCAAAGGAAGGGAACCTGAAGCTTTTAGTCTTCCAGAAAAATGCTGACAACTTTCACATTTCCTAACCAATAGAGTTGTATCCTTGAAAAGAGTTGGCCACCAATAACCAACCCTCAAGATTTTATGTGTTGTAACTCTTCCAGCAAAATGTCCCCCATAAACTCCTCCATGGAGATCAGTAATTATTTTGGGGGCCTCATCTTCAGTGATGCATCTCAAGAGCACTCCCTCGGGGTTCTTCCAAGCTAACCCAAAATCAATAATGACATATTTTTGGGAGGCTAACTTAAGATATCGTTTTTGATTTTTACTCAAATGTTCGGGCAACATAGATTTATGAGATAAAAGATTATATCTTTGTATCATTCAAAGCTTACCAAATTTTCAAGGACATCCACTCTTTTTCCTTCTACTTCATTCACCTCAATAGTTTACAAGTTGCTCTCAGCCATCATTTTAGCTCGGCCCAAACCTATTATCAATTTTTTGGTTTGGATATCCATGTCATATTCTTGCAACTTTTTACCCATCTACATATTTTGCTTAAAACCTCCATTTTTGATAAGATATATTTCACCATGATGTGAGGAACATAAGCAACAACTTTAGAGCTAAAGATGTAAGGTCTGAAAACCTTTCATTCTTTCACCAAGGAAAATTCTTGCTTCTCCATGATGGTGTACTTCAACTCATCTCCTTGCAATGCCTTACTGAAAAAGGCAATTGGTCTCTCAGCCCCTTCATCATCCTTCTGCTACAAAATAGATGCAATGGTGTTTTTTGAAGCAAAAGAAAACATTTTAAAAGGCTTCTTGTAATTTAGAGCTTCCAAAACAGGGTCATTCTTTAATTCTTCTTTGATCCCATTGAAATCTTGAATGGAATCTTCTTACCATTCGATAACTTGGTCTCGATGAGGCCATAAATTGGCCATAAATTACTATTATTTTTTCCTTCCAAAGTTACATTTGAAAATGGATTTAAATGTAATATAGGAACTTATAGTTTGCTTAAGATAGAATATAGGATATATATCTTATTCATTCTCTATAAATATTTTTTAATCTATTTTTTTACTAATCCTATTGATTATTTGGGAAAAGATGCAAAGTCTTGTATATGCAGGACCATAAAGGAAAAATAATGCTAGTATTGGGAAAACTAGAATTGATCATGATTAGTACATTTAAAATTAAATTTGATTTTATATTCAGAATCCTCTCAAAAAATTATGTAAGTTTAAAACAAGAATCATCTCAATCCGAGGTCGTATGCAAAAGTTACGATTGTTTTGAGTTAGGCTGCGGAACTCACGAGTTAGTTCCGAACTTCACATAAAGTTAGTTCGGAACTTGCAGGGTTTAGTTCCGGAACTTGCAGGTTTAGTACCGGAACTTATATCAATTGAATGAAAATTAGTTATGGAACTTTCAATTCCTAGAAAAATCAGATTTAATTCCGGAACTTGCAGATTTAGTTCTAGAACTTGCATAAAAGGAATAACAACTTTAGTTCCGGAACTTGCATCAACGGAATAATAGTTTTTGAGGGATTGTGAAACCTCAAAGATTCCAATGGGAAATATGAGAGAGGTTTTTGTTTATATAAATGTTTTTAACAAAAACCTCATTCACATTTGTTACAAGTTTTACCAATGAAGACAGATCTAATTTTTAGTGAGCTACAATTCGAGGAAACGTGTATCAGACGAGCACTAAAAGTTCCATAAATAGAAACAAAAAATTCAAATGGAAAATATGAGAAATTATTTTGTTCAAAGAAATGTGTTTAACAAAAACCTCATTCAAATTTGCTATAGGTTTTACCAATGAAGAGAAATCTAACTTTTAGTGAACTGCAGTCCGAGGAAAAAGCATATTTGACAAGCATCAAAAGTTCCACAATCAAAAACAACAAATTCAAATGGAAAATCTGAGAAAGGTTTTGTCAAAATCATATTTTGAGGAAAATACTTATTCCAATAATGTAGAGGATTAAAATCATTATGATTCTTGTTACCGAAAAGCAAGGAGAAGATTTGGGAGCAAATCTTCCTAAAATAAGTGAGATAAGATTTGACTTCAATAATATATCTCTCTCCATATTTTGTGGAGATGGAGATCTTAGTTGTTAGGATTGGAATAAGATAAGATCATATTTTATTTCCTAAAATAAGGAGTTGGTTGGATGCATAAATTATAAATGTAACCTTCTACACTTAGATATGTAATTTCTTTTCCCCAAGTAATCAAGATCTGTTCTTTCTTTCCAATCTTTGGAAGTAAAGTTTTTCTGCAAGTTCTGAATTAAAAGTATGAATTAAATCCTCTTCCAAGGAATGAGCTGGCCACTCATTCCAAGGAAGATGGATCAATGTGTTAATGTTTATTTCTTTATTTCTGTAGTTTTCCTTTTGTTTTAAATTTCTATTTTTTTATGTTATGTAATTTCTTTATTTCTGCAGTTTTCCTTTTGTTGTAAATTTATGTTTTTTTATGTTATGTAATTTCTTTTGTGAACTTGTAGGTGTCATTTCCTCTTTCCTTTATTTTCAATTTAGTAATTTCAATTTATGCAAGTGTGCCTTTATTTCTGCAAGTGTGCATTTTAATTCATGTAAGTGTGTTTCTTTCATGCAAACTTTATTTCTGCAAGTGTGCCTTTTAATTTCCATAAGTGTGATTTATTTTATGCAAGTTTGGTTTGTGTTTAAAGGAGTTACTTTCCAAGATCTTCTTCTCTTAATGTATACAACCTTCGGACACCAATTTGGATTGACATTTTTAATGGTGAGGATTGACGACCCTCATCATTTTGGCACCATTGCTTTAGGGAACATGGTGTTATTGGGAGATTTAGAGTTCTCTAAAAGAATATTCTAGTGATAGTAGAATACCTTTTAGAAATTCTTGTACTGAAGAGAATTTGGTAAGTAGTTTCTTTAGAATTTTATTTCCTACAAGTAGATTAAAATTTCATTTCTGTAATTAGGAATATTAGATTGTAAATATATTCCCACAAACTAACTCTGTGTATAAGAAAAATGAATGTGATGTTTGATCAAGAGGTATAATGGTATGAACAAATAATTTAGATCTGGAAATGGTATAATATGATATTGAATCTGGAAGTAGATCCAGTTGATGAAATATCATATGTCATTTTTGATAACCACCACCATTTCTCCTTGTATCAACTAAACAACTTAGTGATCTTATTACACATAACCTTAGTAAAAACTGGCTTATCCAGTTTGTAATAATGAAGTGGTAGCATTTCTAATTAACTTCATCCATATTCAGGGATTTCATTAGAGCCAAAATAAAAACCCACTAATAATAAATCCACCCATCCAAATTAGTTTTTCATCCCATAGTAAAATTCAATCCTTGAACCAGATCCATTAGAAAAATTTGTTTTGATGTCTTTCATTTTTTTCATTTTTGTATATGCTTGTATAACATTAAGAAGCAATTACTGTGAATATCAAGGTAAGAAAGTTTTGCATACTAACATCTAAGGACTAGATCTATAGGAATTTCTAGAGTTGTTCTTGATATCAGCATGCAGATTTTGGAGCACCAACAATATCAACCAAGGAGCATGTAGATTTTGGAGGGACCCACGGATACATTCACTCTTTTTTTAACAACTCTCCATCTCCTGAGATCACTAGTCTAGGATTTGAAGATTACTATGGTGATTCTGATATTGCACAATTCAAGTTGGGCTTTGAAGACCTAAAAATTGTCTACACAATTTTTGAATCTTCTTGGAGTTACCAAGTATGTAAAAAAGTTTTTATGAGATCTCAGACATTGCTTCCTATTTTACACAAGTTGTACTTTGATGAATATAGTCTGATGATGGATCAAATTTTTCTCTAATCCTTCTCATGTTATCATTTCAGCAAAAAAATTAAAAACTTTGATTAGAAAACCAGCTTGATGGCCAATCAAAGGTAAAAAAAAATCAAAAAAGTAAATAAAAATAAATTAATTAATTAATTAAAAAAAAATAAAAAAGCTTTGATTGGAAAACTAGCTTGTTGGCCAATCAAAGGAAAAAAAAATTGATTGGAAAACCAACTTGTTGGCCAATCAAAGGAAAAAAATAAGGCGGCTCTTCTTCAAAGGAAATTCACAGTTACCTAATGGTTTTCTTCTCGGCACTATTTAACCATGTTAACAATAAGATGACAAAGAAAACTAGAGGTATGATTAATTTATTTTTTCTATTATTTTAGTTTTAATCTTTCTTGTAAGTTTTTTACTATAGCTAGATCCACTTTTAAAGATTTCCAAGGAAGGCAAGATAAAATTCATATCTCCCCTACTTATATGAAAAATATGTGCACCTCTTTGCAATCAAACTTTTTGAGTCTAATTTATGGGCAGCCATAAATAAACAACATGCATGAGGACATGCATGAGTTTAGGTGTGGGAGAGAAGGAGAAACATGAGCTATGCATTTTGATATGAGACACAACAAAAGGAGATCCACATAAGAACCTCTGTAAAATAAAAGAAATCAAAAGCAACAGAAGGAGATCCACACAAGAACCTATTGTAAAAGAAAAATATCAAAAGCAACATAAGGAGATCCACATAAGAACTTTGTTGTAAAGAAAAATATGAAAAGCAATAGAAGAAGATACACACAAGAACTGTTGTAAAAGAAAAGAAATCAAAAGCAAGTAGAAGGAGATCCACATAAGAACTTGTTGTAAAATAAAGAATATCAAAAGCAACAAGAAGATCCACACAAGAACCTGTTGTAAAAGAAATAATATCAAAAGAAACATAAGGAGATCCACACAAGAACCTGTTGTAGAAGAAGAAAATTAAAAGTAACAGAAGGAGATCCACACAAGAACCTGTTATAAAAGAAAGAAATCAAAAGCAAAGCAGAAGGAGATCCATAAGAAAGTGTCCTCAATACAGAGAAGAATCTAAGAAGAGGAGATAATAATGTAATGCATGAGGACATGCATAAGATTAAGTGTGGGGCAATGATGAGGCCATAAATTGGCCATAAATTACCATTATTTTATCCTTCCAAGTTACCTTTGAAAGTGGATTTAAATGTAATCTAGGAACTTATAGTTTGCTTAAGATAGAATATAGGATATATATCTTGTTCATTCTTTATAAATCTTTTGTTATCTATTTTTTTGACTAATCCTATTGATTATTTGGGAAAAGATGCAAAGTCTTGTGTATGCAGGCCATAAAGGAAAGATAATGCTAGTATTGGGAAAACTAGAATTAATCATGAATAGTACATTTAAAATCAAATCTGATTTCATATTCAAATTCTTATCAAAAAATTATGCAAGTTGAAAACAAGAATTATCTCAATCCGAGGTCGCATGCAAAAGTTATAGTTGTTTTGAGTTAGTTGCGGAACTCACAGAGTTAGTTCTAAAACTTACAGGTTTAGTTCGGAACTCACAAATTTAGTTCTAGAACTTGTATCAATTGAATGGCAGTTAGTTCTAGAACTTTCAATTCATGGAAAAATCAGATTTAGTTCCGAAACTTACAGATTTAGTTCCGGAACTTGCATAAAAGGAATGACAGCTTTAGTTCCGGAACTTGCATCAACGGAATGACAGTTTTTGAGGGATTGTGAAAAATCAGAGATTCCAATGGGAAATATGAGAGAGGTTTTTTTCATAGAAATGTTTTTAACAAAAACCTCATTCACATTTGTTACAGGTTTTACCAATGAACACAGATCTAACTTTTAGTGAGCTGCATTTCGAGGAAACGTGTATAAGACGAGCACTAAAAGATCCATAAATAGAAACAAAAATTCAAATAGAAAATCTAAGAGATTATTTTTTCATAGCAATGTGTTTAACAAAAACCTAATTCAAATTTACTACAGGTTTTACCAATCAAGAGAAATATAACTTTTAGTGAACTGCAGTCCGAGAAAAACATATTTGACAAGCATCAAAAGTTCCACAATCAAAAACAACAAAGTCAAATGGAAAATCTGAGAAATGTATTTGGTCAAAATCATATTTTTAGGAAAATCCTTCTTCCAATAATATAGAGGAATAAAATCATTATGATTCTTGTTACCGAAAAGCAAAGAGAAGATTTGGGAGAAAATCTTCCTAAAATAAGTGAGATAAGATTTGACTTCAATAATATATCTCTCTTTATATTTTGTGGAGATGGAGATCTTAGTTGTTAGGATTGGAATAAAGATGAGATCAGATTATATTTCCTAAAATAAGGAGTTGGTTGGATGTATAAATTATAAATGCAACCTTCCTCACTTAGATATGTAATTTCTTTTCTCCAAGTAATCAAGATATGTTCTTTCTTTCTAATATTTGGAAGTAAAGTTTTTCTACAAGTTCTGAATTAAAAGTATGAATTAAATCCTCTTCCAAGGAATGAGCTAGCCACTCATTCCAAGGAAGATGGATCAATGTGTTAATGTTTATTTCTTTATTTCTGTAGTTTTCCTTTTGTTTTAAATTTCTATTTTTTTATGTTATGTAATTTTTTTATTTCTGCAGCTTTCCTTTTGTTATAATTTTTTGTTTTTATATTATGTAATTTCTTTTGTGAACCTACAGTGTCATTTCCTTTTTCCTTTATTTTCAATTTAGAAATTTTAATTTATGCAAGTGTTCCTTTATTTACGTAAGTGTGCATTTTAATTCATACAAGTGTGTTTCTTTCATGCAAACTTTATTTCTCGCAAGTGTGCCTTTTTATTTCCGCAAGTGTGATTTATTTTATGCAAGTTTAGTTTGTATTTAAAGGAGTTGCTTTTAAAGATATTATTCTCTTAATGCATAAATCCTTTGGACACCAACCCGCATTGACATTTTTAATGGCGAGGATTGACGACCCTCATCACTCCTTCAAAGATGCTAGTAATGGGGATGGTTAGCTCAACAAAGTTAGACACAAATATTCTGATAAAGTTTATTTGTCCAAAGAAGGATTGAACTCCCTTCTTAGTTATTGGAATTGGAATCTTGCTGATGGATTCCACTCTCTCGATGATGAATCATGACCCCTTCCTTTGATACAATGTGACCAAGAAGCTTTTCCTTTTATGCTCCAAAATGGCACTTTTGTGGATTCAATGATATGCCATAATCTCTACACCTTAACAATATTATCTCCAAGTGTTGCAAGTGATTGTTTCTTTTCTAGAAAACACTGTTAGATCATCTTGATAAACAACAATGAAATCATTAATATAACCATGAAAACTTTACATGCATTTCTCTTTGGAAAGTTTCTCCAGCATTCATTAAGCCAAAAGACATCTTTAAATAGACATAAGTTCCCCAAGGATTGTTAAAGGTAGTCTTTATTCTTTCTTAATCCTTCACAACAACTTGATTATAGCCAGAGAAACCATCCAAAGTGGATAACAATTCAGAACCAATTACCAATTGTAGCATATTCTCCATGTTTGGTAGAGGGTAATTATCTTTCAATGATGCTTTATTCAAGTTCCTAAAGTCTATGCACAACCTTATATCACCATTATTTTTTCTGATAGGTACTAAATTTACAACCCAAGATGAGTACCTTGTGGGCTGAATGATCCCTCCATCCCTCAACTTCTTCAATTCTTCTTGCATCTTCAAAGAAAGGAGTGGATTGATCGACTCTTTTTTTTCCTAAAAGGATTGACATTAGATTCAAGAGGAATTTCATGTTGGAACAAATCTTCCCTGTATGCCTTCAACTTAGAGTAAGACCAAGCTAGGCAGTCTTAATATTTTTTTAACAATTGAACATAAGAATACTTCTCTTCCTTGCTCAGATTACTTCCTAACCAGATTTTACAAGGTTTTTCCTCTGTTCTAGGTCGTGTTCTTCCACATCTCTTGAAACTGACATACTTCTATTAATAATGAAATCAACATTATCAAAGTTTTATTCAAGTGCCACCAAACTCTGGGAATTGGGTTTGTCTTCAGTTAGATGATGTCTTTTCCAAATTAAGTTTCCTTTCCTTCAGCAGCACACACCATTAGTTCCCAATCTACATTTTGGTTAGAGAACTCACCTTGGTTCTGCAAAAACCGTTTCACCTGGGAATCATCATCGAACACTTTCCAATTTTAAAGGTTATAAGGGACAGATGGCCTTCTTAGTATTTCAACATCATACTCAAAAATGGAGATACTGTATAATTTCCAAATCTGGATCCTAGCACTGCTAACTTGTCTGCAACAACATTAAAATTTCTATCATGGTGCACAATATTAAATGAGTCAAACATTTCAATCAAATCCTAGACTACATGATTGTAATTTTTCATTCTCTAATTTTTAGTAGCATACAATTTTCTAATCTACTTAACAATCAGTTCTGAATCTCCTTTGACAATGATATCCTTTACACCATATTTCCATGCAATTCTCAAACCCAATAATAGTGCTTCATATTTAGCAATGTTGTTAGTGCATTCAAAGTTGAGTTTGAAAGAAAAAACAAACTCTTCCTAGCTTGGAGAAATCAGAACAATACCAACACCATTTCCAAACTTGGAACAAGCTCCATCGAATAACAAGGTCCAAGGAAAACCTACTTGTTCAAGACATTTACATTGATCAATCTTGTGCTCTTTGCCATCAAAAAATCCAACAAAGTTATCAGCATCTACATCAGCATACAACACTTCATAAGAAGCATTATTGGGATCTTCAATGAGGTGCAACATCTTCTTCTCTCCATACAAATTTACAAGGCTGCCTTCAATTAGAATGGTGGAAAAAGACATATCCATCTGAACACTTCCACCAACACTTGTAGCCCACTTTCTTGATAACAACATGCCCCATTTGGTAGGGCAATCAACAATAACAACATCAAGTTTCAAGTTCTTACCCGGATAAGCTACAAGTTGTACCACCAAACCTTTTACACATCCTACAACTGGAACCTCTCTAGAATCTATTGCAGTACACTTCATATAACCTGTTGTCACTTTAATGTTCAATTCATTCAAGACCTCTAGAGGCATAACATTGCATGATGCTCTGGAATCAAAAATACAATTTTACAACCGTCTGTCCTTAATAATCAACATTGTAAAAAATGGATCAACATTTAATTGAAACTCAACCAAAGATGTTCACAAGTAAACTTCGAGTTGTCACCTATCTCCTCCGATGCTGATGGTTTTTCTAGGTCTCGTAATGGTTGGAGGAGGACTGTCTACATTATTTATATTTCTACCTTGGGTACTCCTATATTCTTCTAATCCCAAATACTCAAAAGCCCTCTTCTTAGGCTCATGATTCCAAAGCAGTTCAACAATTGGAACAGAAATCTCGATCGACTTAAGACTTGGGAAATGTCATAAGGAATGTATTTGGGCAAAGTATCATTAAGAGAAAGATTGACAAACTCATTGGATGGCACAAGATTTTTCACATTTTAGGCATGGGTGGGAACACCAGTTCTACTTGAGACAATAAGGCCTTTGCTAGATGCATATTTCTTTGGATTTTCTTTTGGGATATTGGTGAGAACTGAGGTTTTTGGTTTGGCTTGAGGCCCTATACATTTGATGGCTTTACTTATTATGTTATACTCTTTTTCTTGGGCAACAACAACATTCATTAATAGTTGTCTATCCTCTTCTGATGGGATTCCTCCATCATACTTCTTAATCATTAGATCTCTTAGGTACTCAAAATCATTATTAGGAAGTTCAAAATCTTGTACCATATCTATTTCTAAATTATGAGAGGGAGGAAAAAGAGGTACTGGTGAATGCAATCCCAAAAATGTGTAGCAGTTCTTACATTTATTACTTCATCGAAGTTGCTCCTTCTTGTGAGCTTATAGAGAAATCCACCATGTATGTGTCATAATCAACTTCTTCAACGTGCTAATCTACTTCACATGGTGGGTGGGGTAAGAAATTTTTTTCACACTAATCAATTTCATTTGTCTCTTTAAATACAACAACTCTAGCATTTAGAGGATCATGCACTACTTTATTTTCCCTAGCTTGGGGTTGTCTAGCTCCCATGGGTCCTTTACCTTTGTCATCAGATCTTTGATCATTTCTAGGATGATTTACAAATTTTTATTTTCCTTTTTATGTATGCTAACCTTGAGAACCTTGTCCAATTCCTTTCTCTACCCAGCTAGCTTGTAAGAGATTTCTTTGACAGCTCCGACCAAAGTATTTACAACTTCCTCAAGATCCACAACCTTACTTGATTGAGGCTTCTCTGGGTTGATCAGTTTAACACCCTCCCTCTTAGGAGGTTTTCCAACTACTTTAATGTTGTTCTCAATTTGCAGAGCCATGGTAAAGGCCTACCTCAAAGTTGTTGGGTTCTTGTCTCTTAAATAATAGGAAAATTTCTTATCAAAAGCATCAAATTATTTTATCAAACAAGAAACATCACTTGGCCTTAGGATCACAGGTAGCCTATTTAGGGTCTTATTGAACCTTGTATTGAAGTCATGAACAAACTCATTAGGATTCTTTTTTATATTTTCAAATTTTGATAAAAGAAACCTAGGGTCTGTTTTATCTCCATACTTGTAATCTAAAAGTGTTCTTCATTTCTGTCCAAGAATCAATGGAATTATCTGGCAAAGATTTATACCAGTCCCTTGCATCTTCTTCTAGAGTATGGATAAATAATTTAATGTACACATCCTCAAATTCTATTTCAAATTCCTCCATCATATTGACAAAAATATTTAAGTGTTGATCCCCAGTAATGGCATTATTTCCTTGAAATTTAGGAAATCTATTTCTAACATCTTGGGGCACAACATTTGGATATCCAACCATACCTCTGAAATCTATAGGACCAAAAGTGTTCACAACAAATGGAGGTCTAGGTGGGGGTTGGGCCATATTGTTTTGGGGAGGTGATCTTACAGGAGAAACAAAATGATGAGGAGTGAGGGGTTTGTGGGGCACATGAATATAATTCTCAGAATGGATGTTCTCTAAAAACATTGTTTCTTAGAAGATCCTATCAACTTTGGAGAATACAAGGACATAATGAGATGCAAATATTTCAAATACAAAAGAATGACCCTCTCCAGTTGGAGAATTCAGATTAACAAAGAGACTACCTGATTCAGAAGCACTTGAGGAAGTATTACAATCTTCAATCACAGGCTAATCAGTTTCACTAATGGAGATCTCTTTTCTTGATGCTTGATCTCCAATAACCTTCCAAATTCTTCTTCCTTCTGAATTAGACTTTCCCAACTCTGGAAACAACCTTCTACTAGGGTCCTTGGCAAAGAAATATCTTCTTCCTTCCATCTTTGCAGAGATTAATGAAAAATCTTACTTGATATATGTTAAGACACTGGTATTTATTAAGAATTTAAATATCATGGAGTTACCACTAAGAATTTTCAGCTTAATTTGTGCAAATGCACTATGAAAGACCTATAAAGTGTCTGTCAATACCAAATTCATGCAAAGATTACAAGATCTACTCTTCTTCTACCCAAATTTGTCAATGATGATACAAAATTTAATGAAATAACTATATAAGATGGAAATATTTCACTCAGAACTTACAACTTTGAAAAATTCTTATAGATCTAAACAAATAATGATGTTTCAAAGAATGTATTTTCACTTTAAAATTTATAAGAAGAATTACAAGGGTCTATATGTGTTGTTGATGATGTTCAAACTTGGCACACAACTTCATGTCCCCAGAAATGGCGCCATTCTAGTGTTGGTATCCAAATTGACTCTCCCTTGGAAACCGAGAAACATCAAATATTTAACAAGATAGTGAGAGACAAACAGATCTTATTATGAGTTTTTTTGTAGCCAGGGAGGGGATTATTCTGAATCTTTGTCACTCGGGCATCAGAGAAATGGATAACACCTTCATTGAGTATTTGATCTATCCTCACTGCTTTAGGCTTTTCCTTTCAACTAGGGTGAGAGGACCCATTTTGTAACCTCTTTCAGTGAAGGAGAATGAAGATATCCTTCTTTACACAAATTTGGAAGGTGACCCTGAGAAAATATGATCAATGCACCACAATTTAACTCCCACGAGTTGTCACCTCTAAAGAATGGTGATATTTCCTAGACATGGTTAAGGTTACTAAAGACATTATGGAATCATGATTGCTTCTGCATAATTTGGTAGTAGATTTTATACGTTTGTGGACACACAGGGAAAGCAGGGGTAGTTCAGGATGGATTCATTGTTTTTGAATAATTTTGGTGGGAGATTAAAGATGATAAAGTTGATTATACCATATCTTTGAGAGAATTCACAACAATTGGAAAGCTAAATGAAAGAAAGCTTCGAATAGCTAAAATATTCATCCAACCGAAGGTGTGCATCAATGGAGGCTCGGATTTACACGATTTCACACAATATCCAAGAATTTAACACAAAGGCTTGATCTAAAGTATAAATTAAACATCAAAGACCCTGTTTCCTCGGGCCTAAGATACACTCGAGGCTTACATACAATCTTTATCAACAAATGAGAGTGAAGTGATTTTAAATTTATTTATCTCATCACAGGATGAAGGCTCTTCTTGAAATTAAATTAAAAATGTCACTAAACTATCACGGGATGAGATCCTTTGTGATTTGGAGGGACTTTAATGAAAAATTACAATAGGAATAAGAAAAACTACTTGCAGACATTCTGAAACCAAGTTGACACAAATTAACTCAAGATTGATTAGATTCATCAAGTAGGGGAAAGTTTCTTCTAACAGTCTTAGAGCTTGTCAATGGTTGTACACTTGCAACCAACTTGACGTGATTGAGATCTAATACACATAAAATTAACATGTTTCTTGGATTGGTCTCTTAGAAAGATGGGCTATCTCAAATTTTCTCTTAAGAATTCAACCCACAACCATTTGCAAGAGTATTATCATTGCATTTATGCATTTCACTTGCTCACTCATCCCAAATTTCCACCCCAAAAGGAAGAATATTAGAGGGACCTTTGCTTGTGACCAATTTGCCTCATAAAGCAATGTTAAACAAATTCACATCCAAAAGTTGTCGGGTGGACCAATTATAGAATGATCACGTTTCTCGGACCCTCAACTAATGACTAGGATGCCATGCCACAACGTTTTGGTAGTCCTAATCATTCTGATTTTGTCATGCGAGAAATCCCCATTTTAATCATTTTTTGAAGGCTCTGTACAGCTGGATTAGATAGGTAATCCTTTTTTCCCTCAAGGAAACACCTTTTTCATACTTTGCACCTATAACCTCCATCATTTCATCATTTTCCTTCTCTTTCCTCTACAACTTTGTCCCGCATTTAACTTCTCTCGTAATTCACATTTTTGTAAGTGCCTGAGAAATTCCAACTTCAAAATATCTACCTTAACAATCCTTGGACTCAAAAATTAATTTCTAAATCCATTCAATTGGAACTTTGTAGATAAAGTTGACAATGAATTTTATCAAAAATGATGAAAAACAATGCGTATTCACATCTCTAGGAGTCTTGGAGCAAAAATAGTAGAAAAAATAGATGCAATGCACAACAACCATTGATTCTACTAGTTCACAACTTTAGATTAGAGCCATCCATGTGTTTCCTTGGTTCAACCACAAAGGTGAGGTATAGAGGCAAGTTTCCAAACAAGTGCGGGCCTTCCACATGCCCTAGGCCCAAGAAAATCATCTTTTGGCCTTTGAAAAGTCTTAGTATAAAAAGGAGCTAGCGGAAGCCTCCATGTGTCTCAATGGTGCACTTTGAGATGGTCCCCAAAAGCGAGAGACCCCAAAAACTCCTAGGCTCACCATGTGTTCCAGGTCTAGAAGAGTTTGCTTTGAAAAGTTGAAGGACCAAAGTGAAACGGTGGAAGCCTCCATGTGTCTCCTAGACATAACTTTTAGAGGGTCCCCAGAAGCGGAGACCACTGCAAGCGTGGTCTCACCACATGTCCCCTTGGTACAACTATTAAGGTGGGACCCTGAGGCAGATCCTCAAATGAGCATTGGCCCTCCACGTGTCCATGGTCTGCCAAAGTTACACCGACCGCATGAAAAAATGTCTAAGTTTGGGAAAGGCAGCGGAAACCTCCATGTGTCTCCCCAGTGCAACTCCAAACTCTAACCAAAAGGTGAATTTTTAGATAAGTGTTGGCCCTCCACATGGACAAGTTTTGAGTTGAAGTGTTCCTTAGAGTTTTCAAAGTGCCCCAACGATCCATATTTAACCAAAAAGGGCCACGCTTCCATAGATGTTGAGATATAAATTTGATGGGGAAAACACACCAGTCAAGTCGTAAAATGCAGGGAAATCATCATTTGCTTAGAAATGAATCTTTCTTTCAAGACAAAGAATTTGGAAATGATATAAGGCCCAAATATGATCCTCTGAGATACATCTAATCATGTTTCCATAGATACTAGGACAAAAATTGACAGGGAAAAAAAAATGTGACTGTGGAAGAACAAAAGGAAGGGAAAAAACCTAATTTTACGCCCAAGTTACAAATTCTTTCACATGGACAGAGGAATGGAAAAAAAAACTCTAGATTTAAAGTGATCCTTGACCAAAGGAAGGGACTGATCATGGAAACCAAATGGAGGACAAGAGTTTTCATGCATCAATATGGGGAGATAGAAAAGATGACAGAGCCCGCAAATTGAAGAATTTCAAGGACAAACGGGGCAAGATCAAATTGAGCACCAACAGTCGAAGAATTGAGATTTTGATTGGAGACATGACATCAATAGGTGGAGGTGTGGGAGATGCAACATTAGGGAGACCAGACATCCTGACGAGGATGCGCCGCATGTAGAGGTAGGATTCAATCCATGTGTAGTTTTGAATTAAATTTTTAGGTAAAAATTGAAAGAATGGGGGTGTCAAATTTTTTGAAAATGTGAGTAAAATGAATGGATTTGGTTATGGGAAAGGCCATAGAGGTCATTTAGGTAATAAAAATAATTTTGGGTGGGTTGGTTGGGTGTTGGGGTAGGTTTTAGGGTTTGTTTTCAAATTTTATAAAAGTTGGGGGCATGGGGTTTCAGTTGTGGAGCCAAAATAGAGACTGACGTTGTTCAAGGATGACCGACATCATTCGATTAAGTCAGCATCAGTCATGGTGAGGTGACCCATGTCGAATAGATGTGACTGATAGTGGTTAGTAATGACTGATATCGGTCAGCATAAATGGGGTGAGGCTAGATTAGGAGGGTAAAGAGTGGGTGGAAATAGGAATGGGTATAAATGGGGTGCAAGAGGGACCGAAAGAGAGATAGGAGGAAAGGGGTTAGGTAAGGGATGTCCCAGGTAAGGTAATATGGGGTTGGGGTAAGCGGATGCAGGGTAGATGATAGGTCAGGAAAGTAGGTATGGAATAGATAGGTGTGTCACATTTTTGAGATGATTAATTTATATGGGTGTAGGCATGACATTAGATGATGATGCGGGATAGATTCCCACCACTGTTTGGGGAGATATGACCTTGTGTCACCGTGGAAGATTGGTAGCACATTCACATGGTTGAATTAGTTGGCATCAGGTGGTATAGGTGGATCTAGTGGGATCATAACCTCATGGTCGCGCTCATCGATAGATGGGATGATGTGACCAACACTTTTTGCTTACCTACCGGTGAGATGATGTTCATGTTGGAAGATGTCTACCAAATATTATGGTTATCGATTTTTGGTGGTCCGATGTATACAAAGTGTTAGTCGATGTGGCATTTGAGGAGTTGATCATAGTGTTTGGGAGATGCCGAATGAGTTGACCGAGCACACGGCGATATCCTTGTATACGGGGTGATGTATGCAGCACACATAGAAAAGATGTGATTGGTGGTATTGATGATGGTGACAAGGTGGTGCTATGCTCTACCTCATTCAGATGGTAGCTAGTTTCCTTGAGGTTTGATAGGGGTTTTGCGGGAGATGTTGGAGGATCGGGTCTCAGTTTACTTGGGCACCTGCCTATTTGGTGTAGTTATACAAAGACCTTTGGGGTTACCAGTAGATGTGCCGCTACGACCTATGTTGTACCTTCATGTTGCATTGTTAGGCATATGAGAACATTGTGATAGTGTGGCCGCAAGGATTACTAGTAGTAGATTGGCATAGAGGTGGGTAGAGATCAGGGTATAAGAGGTGGGTGGTAGCTGGGGATTGTCGATGAGGTGAGGAGGTGACCTATGATGTCATGCATTATAGGTAGAGGTTGAGGGGATGTATTGTATTAGATATCATGTGGCGGTCATATGTGGGCTACCCAACATTTAGAGGTATGAGGTGGGAGCTGCGAGGGTTTCCGCTAGTATGGTAGATACAGGGTAGATGTGCCGGTGAGCATGAGATGATTCAGGTGGATAGAGTCCGGTAATAGTTTGGACTAGTTCAGGATGTGCCCCCACCTGTTGTATGGTATCGCCGAGAGGATGTGGAGAGGCCTTTTTTCTACCGCACTCTATAGATCCAACAGTCAGGTGGAGATGTCGGTGGATGGATAAATTGATGATGTAGGGGTGACCGATGGGTATAGATAATGGTGGGCTGCAAAGTTACATGTGGCACCTCCATAGTCAAGGCAACCAGATTTGGCTACAATGATAGTGTAGAGAGATGAACTATAGGGACAGGTGATAACATTAGGTGTGAAGTTGGCTGCTACACAAGTACATGTAGTTACCTTGACAGGAAGGTGACTATTTTACATGGACAGTGGCATATGTATAGGAACAGGGGCCAGGACAAGATGGGGCATAGATTGCCACTCTGTAGGCATAGGTCATAGGTTTATAGAGCTAGATAACAACATCATAGGCATAAGTAGCCACCTTACTAGGACATGTGGTGGTACATGTACCCACACAGGGTTAGGGATAGGAGTTATAGGCACAGGGACCGAGGACAATAGCAGGTCTTAGTACATAGGTGGTAGTGAGGCCCATGATGCCTCCACGATGGTATCGATGGCTTGGTTTAAGGATGCCCTCGGTGAGGTGTGGTACTACTAGGATCACCTTATGGTTGCATGGATAGATGTCCCATACTATGCAAAGCACGTGAGCACGAGGGCCTCGAGTGAGAGGACCAGTCTGCACTCACAGTGTAGAGAGTAAAGGGGGCCGAGGAGCCTAGAGACAGGGGATAGGGAGAGGCCACTAGTTTACGCGCAGCCAACTCCGGGTGAGGGGCCATAAGAGGTCAGACCGAGGCCCATTGAGGGTGGTGAGATGTTAACTAGACACCACAAGGGAGTAGAGGAAGAGGAGGAGATGGGTGAGACAGGACATGTAGGGTATCTGATCGGGAGGTGATTGATATCTATGCGTACTTCCCCTGTTGTTTATTTTTTTTATATATCGGCCTACGTTCAAGAGAGTATGTATATGAGAGTTTTGATATTTGTGAGCATATACGGGCATGCATGCTGAAGATGGTGAGGCTATATATGATCATTTTGAGAAATTTATATTATCTACATTAGTGTATATTGTATGGGTACACATATTTTTATGATGAAATCGATGATTGTGTATGATGTACTCATGTTGGCAGAATTTGATTGTTATTTGGAGATGGATGGAAACTAGGTGTATTAGGCATGGTGGAGACAGGTTGGTGTAGGCATAACTGAGCCAGATCGTAGGCATGGTTGAGTCGGGTCATAAGCATGATGGAGGCAGGTTATAGGCATGATGGAGTTAGGTCATAGGCATGATGGAGTCAGGTCATAGGCATGATTAGGCATGATGGAGTTAGGTCACAAACATGGTGGAGTCAGGGTGGTTAGGCATGGTGGAGTTAGGTATAGGCATAATAGAGTCTTTTTAAATTTTTATTTAATGTCCAAGTTGTTGGTAACATAGGAGTCAAATGGTGATGTATATGCATGTTATGGTTTAAATTTCCAAATATTTACTATAGTGGAAATGTGAAAATGATAAATGAATGATTTGATGATGTGGTAAAAATGTTAATTAATTGGTGCTTGTTTGGTTTAATTTCCAATTGTTGATATAAAATGGAAACTAAGGAATAATGTTAATAGTAAGATGGGGAAAATAGGTTAGGATAAAGAGTGGCCGAGCTAACCTCCCAAGGCCCCATGCCCTAGAGTCTTTGCCTACATAGCCTCGACGAAAAGGGGCCTCAGGCTGATGTAGTTCTCCCATAAGATAGGGAAGAATATTATGAATTAGAGGAATGGGTTGGTATGTTTTAGGTATGATTGAGTGTAGGTCATGTTGGTGCTCAAAATAGTCTAGCCTCAGTTTACCTTTGAATTTTTTTTGATTTGCGGCCTCTGTCACTTTCTTTTTCCCTGTGTTGTGCCTGGTTAATGTTTGTTGCCATTTTTAATCTACTCCTGGGTCTTAGATCATTTATGGGTCCATGGTTTGCTCCTTGTTTCTTTGTTCCTCTATAAAGATCTGTAATTTGGGTCTACCTTTCTCTGTTCATCCAAAAACTCTGGTTTTATCATATTTTTCAGTCTCCACAGATGAGATTTTTCTTCCTTGTCATGTGTGCCATAAATACTTGAAGAAAATGAATGGATGTATCTCTGAGAAACATATGTGAGCCTTGTAAATGTTTCTAATTTCTCTGTCCTTGAATAAATTTTTATTTCCTAGCTCGAATGAGTGTTTTTCTGTATTTTATGGTTTGACAGGCATTTTTTCCCAGTCAAATTTGCATCCTTGCATTGATAGGGGATGTGGCTTCTTTTGGTTGGTTAGGGGATGGTGGGAAAATGATTTAACTTATCACTTTTTGCCTTTTTGGTGAAAAGGAAAATTTGGTCCCATGGCTCCGCTCAATTCTGATTGGTTCTTTTGGTGCTTACGTGGCTTCTTTTGATTGGATGGGGCGCGACGGGTTTGTTTTTGAATTTGTTCTTTTTGGCTACTTTGGCAAAGAGTTTGGACTCACCTTGCGGCCCTACTAGGCTCTGATTGGAGCAAATTTAGGGGGGAGGGAAAAATTATCACTTTGAACCTACAAGAGGACATGTGGCGAGCTCGTGCTCATTTAGGGTTTCCAATTTGGGGGCCATTTTTAAATAGTGCCATGGAGACACGTGGAGGAACCACACATGTTCGGGGGCTAACCCTTAAGTTTCATTTTGAAGAAGCACCAGAATGACACATGGAGGCCTCCACTCACTTTGAATTTTACTTAGACTTTTCAAAGGCCAAAGGAGACTGCCTCGGAGCATGACACGTGGCACCTTCTGCCGAGATTCGGGCATTAATACAAACTTTTCCGAGCATGAAACATGGCGAGCCCATGATCGTTCAAGGTATTAAGTTTTAGGACCATCTCAAGGTGCGCCATGGTGACACATGGAGGTTTGTAAATTCAAAGGGGCAGGGAAGCGGACCATCAAAAGCAACTTGGATTTTTTGCCGCTTGTCCTCAAAAGGATTAAAATTTCAAAATGGCCCACAAGCCCAATAAAGGAAGGGTCAAAATTTTCTCTAGTCAACGCTAGAGGTGTGGACTCTTGAGGGAAATTTGGAAAAATTTCCTTATGGGAGAAAAGGTGTTAAAACATCAAAATGGACTGCAAGCCTGATGAGGGAAATAGTCAACATTTCACCTGGTCAATATCGGAAGAGCGGAGATGCGGAAGAAACTTGGAAAAATTTCATTTTTCCAAAAAGAGGATCAAATGGTGGAATTGGGCCGTGGTTCCATTAGGACCCACCTTAGGACATGTGTCAGGCTCATTTGCCAAGGATGGAGGTGCAGAGAAAATGGAATTTTTTTCCATTTTTTCAAAAGTTGTAAAAATTCAAAGGAAGCCCTCGGGTTTATTTTAAAGTTTGAATCTTCCACATGGACGGCCAAAATTCAAAGTGAAGATCAATAGTAGGTGAGGGTCAAAATTTGATTTTCCTCCCATTTATTTGAAACACATATGGAAGTGCGGGTCTCCATGATTTCTTGGTATTTCCTACATGTCAAGCAGAGGGGGAAGTTAATGTTGATATCTGAGTTTGGTGGGAAGATCTGGGAGACGTCTTTTGCCATTAAAATGGTCTAACTATTGTGCCCGATCAGATTTTCCATTTTTCTTCTCTCGAGCACACAAGGAGCCATATTTGATAGATTAGGGGTGGAAGTGGTTGGAAAATTGAAGAAAGAGTGATCTACCAGAGGAAGGAGTTGAATGTGGGAGGTATTCGATGAAATCTACCCCTCGAGCACCTAGGGACTTTAGCAAGATCTGATTCTGAGAATCGTGATCGTAATCATGGAAAGCACTGGTAGCACTCAAGGTCTGGATTTTGGAGGGAAAGGGTACCCGTTGTAAATTTTATAAATAGCACAAATTTTTCGTTCAAAAGGGTTGGAGGTTAGAGGTTGGAGTGTAAAAGGTTGAAGAAAATTCCCAAGAGGAAGATTTGACAAAGCCTGTCTTTGAGAATCTGTCTGAGAAACTTGGTTATCTCTTTTTGTATTAAGTTTTATTTGTGTCAAGGTGGTTGCAAGTGTACAACCATTGACAAGTTCTGAGACTATTCTAAGAAACTTTCCCCTGCTAATAGACTTGATCAAATTTGAGTTTTTTTGTGTTGTCTTGAGCAAAATGTGTTTGTTTTATTTCGAATGTATGCAAGCAGTTTCTCTTATTTCTGTTGCAATCTTGTATCAAGTTTGATTCAATCACATAGGCCTCAATCCTTGTGATAGTTTAGTGGCATCTGTAATTTCATTTCTCGAAGATATTTCATTTGGGATTGGAATAAATGATTTAAAATCACTTTTCTTTCATTTGTTGACAAAGATTTTCTGTAAGCCTTTGGGTGTACCTTAGGCATGATTTGACTTAGATCTTGATGCTTTGTTGGGTTTTCTAACTCAAGCCTTCATGATAGAACCTCAAAGATTATGTGAAAGAGTGCTAATTTGGGCCTCCATTGAAGCACATATTCTAGTTAAAGAAACATTTTACCTAATCTATGGCATTTTTACTGGTTTAACCTTCCATTTTGTAAGGTTCCTCAAATATTTGATATAATCAACTTTATCCTGCTTCACCTCCTACCAAAAATTCATTCAAAACAACTAATCACACCCATACTACCCCTGTTTGTCATGTGTGTATACAAATGCATAATTTTTACTACTAAAACATGCAGAAGCAATTAGGGTCCCAAATGTCTTTAGTAACATTTTCCTTCTTGATGAAAATGTCTCCATGATCTAGAAGTGACAACTCCTGAGAGTCAGATCTGGTGTATTGATCATATTTTCCAAAGGTCTTCTCTATAAAATTTATGTAAAAGGACTTATCATTGTTCTTCAATAAACAGAGGTTACAAAATAGGTTCTCTTACCATGGTTGAAAGGCACAACCTAAAATAGTTAGGATCAGATCAAATCCTTTCAAGGTGCTACCCACTCCTTTCAATAACCGAGTATAACAAGTCGGATAGATTGATTCCACGATACAAAACGACATACATTATTTTATATATTCCTCTCGAGTGTCCTGTTAAATCCATGATGCTATTCATCCTTTGAAGGACGTTAAATTTGGGTACCAACAGGTCATAGGCATGGTTTAGTCTTAGGTGAGAGGAAAGGTGGAGTCGAGGTTATAATGTAGGTGTCGATGATGGTCAGTATTGTATAGGATAATAGATAAGTAATGAGGAAGGTGAATGGTAAGAGGTGGTAAAAGAGCCGCTAAATTGATAAGAACCCTAACGAGTCTACCATACCCAAGAGGGCTTATGAACGTAAGTGTAGACACTAAAATTAGGTCACACTCCCCTTTCGTCCCTCGACATATAAACACCCTTTATTACATTTACCTAGCCATGACCCCCTTCACCCCACTAATATTAATTTAATTAATTTAATTAAATTAATGCTTTATCCTCACTATATTTATTATTTAAATATCTTATTTAAATAATATCTACACATATAGTTCACTTAGACACCTCACCAAGCTAACTCAACCTAAGACCTATTCTTAGCAAGTTACCATAACTAACTAAGACTTACCCAAACCCTAAAAATCAATGCCTACATTCCCTCTAACCACATTCCCGCATGCTCACAAGAGGTTCCAAGTCTAATCCGTGGGATAATGACACGAGATCTGAGGAAATCAGGAGCATCTCCCTACGTTTAGTAAACCTAGGAAATCCCACCTTGACCGACATCGTCGGTTACCCCTAACCGTCACCGGTTAAGTCGGACTATTGTCGGTTACCCCTTTTAACCTAAAACAACCTTATTCTCAAGGTTGGAAATCATAACTTGGAAGTTGGAAGAAAGAAAGTTGATGAACAAGAAGAAATATCAGAGAGATAATGCATCTTCAGAGAGTCAATTCCAGTAATAACTCACATCCAAGGAAGGAGATTGAGGATCTTCTCCTACATAGCCATCCCAGCCACATTCTAATCTATCTAAGTAAAGAGGAGTGTGCATGCAGCCCATGCAGAAGCTTTTCTTTAGTTGGTGATCACTTGCAGCCTTCAAACCCATCATCAAGCACCTCCATCCTTCACACATAGACCTTTAGGAATGAAATCCAAGTAAGTACAACATCATACTTTCCTGGTTATTTCATTTCATCATTATTTTATCATCCATTGTTTATCTTTCTCCCTATTGATCTTATCCAACATTTTCACCTCCATAGACCCATCAAAACCTCACAAAAGCCTACTCCAGTCACCCATTACCTTGTCTCGACCAACCAAAATCCTTTGTGTAATCACAAAGGAGACCAAAACCCTATTCTGTGACATTTCCAGATCTCACAAGAACTCGCACCTATTATACCTAATCGCATCGGTCATCCCTGACTGACACCGGTCTTTGTGTTTTCCCACATATCCTTAAACAGAGACCTACCCACCTGATTTTACCTCACCCTCACTCACCTGTGACCTACCTGAGACCTTTATCAGACTTGCAGAGACCCAGAACCTATCCCTTGACCTTGGATTCTATTCTAACTTATCCTGTTAGATTAGATTTATTTCTTATTGTGTTTTTAACTGAGACACCTAAATCATTTTAAAATAACAATAGGATTTACCTTGTTTTCAGCATTAATTTGTTTAAAACAAAGGGGTAAAGCCATCTAGAAAGTACCATGCTTCCCGCATCTAGCTCACGCTAGGCGCTTCACTACCCATATTGTTTAATTCCTTCTAGTGGTTTTGTTTTCATTACAAGTAGTTTCTCCTAGCAAAAGGAATCTCTCATGGTCAGCTGTGGATTTGGAAGTCATACGCGCGTAACAACCCATCAAATGACATTTGAATAGGTATTCCTTCTATTCCTGTTACCCTATCTATTTCGTTAGTAATTCAAAGAAACAATCTAAGAAAAAGGTGAAACATTTTGGCACGCTTGGTGGGACCCATCCGGGGTTCCTTGCATTTCATTCATTCCTAGGCAAAAATTGTGTGTTTGTTTCCTTTATAAAAAAATCTTACACACTAATTTTCTTCACCGTAATCCACTTCTTCTTTCTATTTTCTTTAAAGGAAACTTTTCTTTTGGTGTATTTGAAAAAGAATCATTTCTTCATGTTTTTGCATTATAGTGAAAGAGCATCCCTCTTCCTCTTCATCTTATTGTGTCATCCAATTTAACATTTTCAGTTTTGGTTTAAAAACAATCACATTTCATTCTAGTTTATTGCATTAGCTCACATTAATTAAGGGAAACCTATATGCTGGAGGTCATGACCAATTGATGGTTGATAAATGAATCATAGAAAAACACTTCTATCCTTTTATCTTTCTCTGAGTCTTACCAAACCACACAAAAAATCAAATACATACATTCTTAAACAACATCTTACCTAGAAGAAGATGTAGATGATCACATGATCATGACACAAAGGTGGGAACCCAGCTCGCTTCTCTATCGATTCATACTTCAGAGCGAAGCCCGCCCCCACCATAACATACTTGAAACCTCACACTCTAGATCTCCTTTTTTGTAGGAAGCCATCCTGACCAGAAACTCTATTTCACAATTCATGTGTCAGTCCTTAAATAACATAAGATAAACAAATAGAAAAGGGAACTCTTAAGATCACATTTTCTTAGTGTTTCGGTTGGATTGCGTTTTGAGGTCAAAGATCACGTTCATCACTTTTTTGTTCATCCTTACACGCTCCTCATCATAGCTGGTGTATTCCGGCTTCTCCTAAGTGTGTCCGGGACATATCACCATCATGCCCGAATTCGATTGTCTCGATTCCACATAAAATTTTAATTCACAACCAATTTTTCTCATCATTGTTCCAATTTCACAAGAATCATCATCGGTTACCTCTAACTGCCATTGGTTAAACCCAACTGACGTCGCCTCGGATCCTTTTACTAACCTACTCAAAAGGATAGTTTCACTTGAATTTTTTCCACTTTCCACAGTCTCTGTCATTGTCATTTTTCCCATTTGACATTTTACACATCCCCAAATTTGGCATACTTTTTTATTTTGCCTTTTGCCTCATTGTTTACTCAAGTCTATTTTCTACAAAGACTAGCAGGGTTACCCCGACCGACTTCACTTTTCCCTAACCAACATCGGTTAGCATTTTTTCACATTCCAGCCACCATTTGTTACTTCATCCTTTTTTTTATCACCAGATTCACCTGTTCCTGCTGTTCTCTGTATCATTTACAGGGAAGCAGCCCTACCTGATCAATATTGGTTCACATGGTGCTAACCTAAAGACAAGCAAGCACCCTCATGTTCCATGCCAGTTGCCAACCACTCCCACCTAGTCCTTCACCACCTTCTATTTTATCACCAACCATGGATCCTATCCAACCTACTAATATCGCTACTAGAGATGAGGAGTTCACATGACTCCTTGACCAGAACCCTACCACCTTGTAGTTTTACCTCTCCCACTCGTCTACTTGAGATGCCTCAAGTTAGTTGATATATGACATGCCCGTATCTATCCCCAACTCTCGCACCCACTTCCACATCAACCCCATCTAGCTTCGTGCTAACCACATCCACCTTACCACCAGTTGTTTCATAGTTAGGTTCTATACCCGTCATGACTACCACGTGTGTTATCTCTATGGCACCCATTACATCCACCATACCCTCAACGATTACCCCAAACACAACCTCATCCACTCCTCATGTCTCACACATACCTATACCTACGTTCCCACCTCCAGTGTCGGTGACCCCTACCACATTTTAGAACGTAGTTCTTTCCATTCCACAATCATTAGCCCCTATTGCCACTAGGTTTACCACGACACTTCCTCCCCCATATATGTACTACCAACAACCACCTGTTTAATCTATTATTCATTTCAGGTATGTACCCCCTATTTCATTACCTTCTTCTCCACCACCTTACATGACAGCCCCATACACTAGAATACCACACCCATTATATGTCCAAAACCAACCTCCTCACTATAGTAGGCATCCATTCATCACAACCCACCAATGACCTAATTAGATTGATGATGGACAAGATGCAGATAATGGAGGCATTGGTTTCCAGCTCCCGCAACACTCTCACTTATGATGAGATTTGTAATGATCCTATTCATCCATCCATTCCCATCCGTTCATTCCCTGTGCATTGGGAAATGCCTAAATTCAACTGCTTCAATAGTAAGGAAGACCCACAACAACATTTGCACTCATTTAAACATGGGTGTTATCTAATTGCTCATGATGATGCCTTACTTTTGAGAACTTTTCCCATGTCCCTCACTAGGCTTGCATTAGATTGGTATAGTAGGTTACCCAAGCACTCTATATTTTCATTCAATCAGGTATCCCAAGCTTTCTTGGATCATTTCTCCATCAATATCACCAAGAAGGTTACCATGACCGATCTATATTCCACACGTCAGTATGAGGATGAATCTATCACAGATTTTTCGCTCACTGGCGCAGCCTGATCAATCAACTTACCTTCCAACTACCACAAACTGAACTCATCAAGCTCTTCACATGAGCTTGCACCAGACATATCTCCCCGACCTTACAGTCCAAACTTTCCAAACATTTGATGAGGCATTCACTATGGCATGAAAGTTAGAGATTCGAGCCATCGAAGAGAAGAAAATCTAATTACGAAATAAGAATTCGACATTCAAGTTGAATGAAACCTCTTCTTCTTCCAAACCACCAACCAATTATTCAAAGGCTAAAGGTACTACTAATGCAGTGGTACTCAAGGCCGGCCTAGCTCATCTATCCAATCAGGCTACACCCTCATCTAATCTATCACCCGTCCAGGATTTTCGATTCAGACAAGAGCAGTGAAAATATACCCCAATTGGGGAACCTTACTCTTCTATCTTAGAAAGCTTATCAAAGCTAGCACCATCACCCTTCCACCCATAAAACCACACATTGGTTTTGACCTGCCTGCCCCATGTCCACGTGGTATAAGGAATAAGATTTCTATAACTATCACCGAGTGAAGGGTCATAGTGATGGCAACTGCATCACTTTTAAGAATATTGTCCAAGAAACTATTGAGAAAGGTGAGTTGATTGTGGATAATACCAATGCCACCCCCAACCAAAATCTACAAATCTTCAAAAACCATTTCCCAATCATGCCCCTTCATCCAAACAAACTGGTGAGACATCCACTCATGATACCCATACCCATGAGGTTCACGTAATCTTTAACAAGGTACTGTTGCCTCTCAATTACCCACATCCCTTCCATACAAGAAATCCTATCCTGAAATCCTCCTTCCACATTGGAAACAACTATCACTATTCCTTCACCAATAGAAGAACACTCTTCATCTCCTACATCACCTACGGAGGAGTCTTCTGCTAACGTTTAGAGTATCTCACCCCTAACTTCTCCACTTAGAGAACCTTTACCTACCATACCTCCTCAACCCATAGAGGAGCTCCCATTACCTCCTCCACCCGTAGAGGAGCACCCATTACCTCCTCCACCCATAAAGGAGCACCTATTATCTTCTCCCCTCATAGAGGAGCACCCATTACCTCCTCCACCCACAGAGGAGCACCTATCTGTTCCTCCACTTATTGAGGAACTCCCATCATCTCTTCCACCCATCATAGACCCGGTGGAGATACCTTTGCCTCTTGGCGAGCATTCTCCATCAGCTACCCAACATCCAATAGACCTACGTTTAGCTCTCATACCCATGGAAGCTGAAGCTGGCTGATTCCCCATCTCTAAGATGCATTTTATGGGAATTACCATTAGGTCCTCATCAAATCCACCCGCAAACGTGCCATTCTCATGTTTGGCTGATCGCTTGGATTATGTGGATAGGGCTTTATTATGGGGGTGCCTCTTACTCCCTGTCTCAACACAGATGTAGAGATCCCTCAATGACACCTCCACCATCTACCCAAACACATTTCCACCCATCAAACCACATTTAACCACTGTTGTCACAACCCCTTCCATGATACCTATTAGCACTCACACCACACCCTTACCCATAACCCGACCTATATCTAAACCCAAACCCATACCCACAACATTTGCCTCCACCAAACCTATTACCACTTTAGGGGTCACCCCGATCACTAGCCTTACTCATCCGCCTATTAAATTGAATTTAGCTACATCCTCCAACGTCAATACCACACCTACCCCGACACCCAAACCAAAGAAACAAACTCATCAGCCTCATACCCCAACTACACCAATCACACCCGCACTTGTCCCGTCTGCCTTAAGACCTCAACTTCCCAACATGGTCAAGCACCCTTCACCCATCCATAAACCAATAACACAACCACCCATTCCTTCCTCACAAATCTCTAACCTACCCAGGCACACAACATGACTCATACCCGCACCTGTAGTCTCTTTACCACCAATACCTCTGATACCTTCAGCCATTGCTTCACTACCCACTACACTTCAGTCATTGTCCCTCACACCCCAAGCATGAACCGCATCATCTACCTTCATAGCACCCACATTATCCCCATGGGCAACTCGCCATTTTCCTCCATCTCCTTTTCCTTCTAGACCTCGTACACCCACATCACCTTTAGCCAATAAGGTGTAACCCAAAAAAAAAAACCCCACTACCCCACAACAAGGTTGTCAAAACAACCCCACACCCTCCTACCCATCCATCTATTGTACCCCTTCTACCCAAACGAACCCAACCGATACCAAAACCACACCGGCATCTAAACCCATCGCTCAACCCGTTCCTACTCTTCCAAAAACAATTCCCGATAACCAACCACACCTACACCCAAACCCATGTTCACTTCCCATTGTGATCCACTAGCGAGGGTCCTATGCCAAAAATTTAACCAACCTCCTTGAGACTTGTGTTATCACATTACCGCCACTCGACCTTAACCCCTCAAACCCAAGCCAAAGGGGTTTGATGATACCAAAATTTACACATGCAATCATGTGTCGGGGCATGATGTGGAGAATCAGTAAGGCCTTTAAAATCATCCTTATCCAATTGTGTCCACCAAACCAAGTTTTATGACGACAAAATTCTTGATGAGGATCCTACTTCACGTACACCCATTCCCACACTGCCCACTCAACAACCACAACCTCCACCCTCACAGCTCCTAGAACCACACACAAAATTTGAAATTAACATGGTTCGCATTAGAGAACTTGCCACACCACCACCCAAATTTCGTTGCGCCCAACTAACCTCACATGGCTTTTCTTCTCCAAAGGTTTTTTCCTTCATGTTTATAACACTTACCCTACACCTTCTCCATTTGACAACTTCCCTCAAATCAACATGGTACATGTCACTACGCGTGTGCAAAAGGGTAAAGAAAAGGTAGCTGACCCACCAACCAATCCTATACCCAACATACCATCTACCCCCATACCTAAAATAACTATCCGCAGCCCCACATACCCCATTTCTAATGGCGTCACACATAACACCATGCTCAATCAACTACACTAATCTCCCCTCAAAATTTCCTTATACGATCTCATCCAAATGTCGAATCCCATCGTTAAGCCCTCATGGAGGTTCTTCAATCTATCAAGGTTTTACCCAATGAACCTACACCCGTAGCCTCCATTATCACACCCCATCATGTAGCTTCTATCACCAAATTACCACCTTCATCCTCACCTCACCTTGTTCACCAAGTGGCCTCCCTCAGCTTCTCAGAGGTAGAGATCACGCCATACCAAAATGATGACCCGGACCCAACCCTCTTCATCTTTGTCCACATTGATGACATATGAGTATGCCATGTGATGATTGATGGAGGTGCTAGCATTAACATAATTTCATCCCATGCATTTTCTCAAATGCGCATACCTGATAATTACATGCATAAACATCTGGTCATGTTGCATTCATTCAATAATGCTATCACCTCCACACTAGGCATTGTCATCCTTCACGTTCATGTGGCCCCCACACTGTTCCAAAATTGTTTTATGTTTTGGAGGGGGAATTCCAATATAACTTGTTTCTTGGTAGACCCTGGATCCGTGTCATGGGTTGTGTTCCCTCCACTTTGCATCGTTGTGTAAAGTTTGAATAGGAAGGACACACTTATACCATTCTTGCTGACCCATCACCTTTCAAAATAGGAAACATGCTTTATCGACCCAATGATGTGCTCATACCTGTCAAGATTTCTACTTCCATAACCAATACCGCTTCACCTACACCCCCACCTACCAGTACAACCATTGCTTTCACCACACATACCTCCTTTATTCCTACCGCCGCTCTAACCTCGACGAATGACTCATTAGCTTTCCAATCCGTTAACACTACCTCCGCATTGACCTCGACACATCATCCATACCAACTACCCACATACCAACCAATGATCCTCGGAAGGTGTTTTTCAATTCCTCACTCTAGGGATTACCACCTATATAGTGTCAACACATTCCTTACTCCACACGAGTATGGAATCCTTCACCAATAGCCTCACTATGATCACCGTATAGAGAATGCCTCCTTTATGTTCCTCCTCATCTTCGTACTAGTCTCACCTATGGGGGACTTGATACTACCACCTACACACCTGAACCACCATCAAAACCTTGCCCATTTTAAGTGACTTCCAATCACTTACCAATCACCATTTTTCCCACACCTTGCTGCACCGTTGTGCATGGAAGGGTTTTGGTTTTGGATTTTACGAGTAAGGCCATCATATTTGTTATTCCATTTACCACCCACAAACATAATGACCGGAGTGGTATCGGCTTCCCTAAACCTCCTACCAAACAGGTCCCCATTGAACTCATTGAGGACCCTAGCCCTTCTCCACCTTCATCACCACCCTCACCGACGGAGTTGATGGATCTTGAATCTATCCCTCCTAACTTTTTTTTTTCATAAACACCATTTCCTTAGGGCCTTTGACTTATCAACGTGAAGGCGAGGCCCCTTCCACTCTCCCATTCATGTATCCTAAGATGATCGACGACAACACACCTACCATTAATGTCATTCAATGTCAGGATGATGAATCCATACTCACCTACCTTGGTGCATAAGACTCATATATTCATCGGTCGTTACCCTTTGAGACACAAACCATGTTGAATGAATCAACTATCGAGATCAACATTCATACTCAGGATGACCCGTACATCCTAAAGATCGGACAATCTTTAGATGCTACTGAATAGGAAGCCATGAATTCTTTTCTCTGAGATCATAACCATGCTTTCGATTGGTCTTATGCAGACATGCCTGGTATTGACCCCATCATAGTGGTCCATAATATCGTAACCAATCCTGATGCCAAACCTATCAAACAAAAGCTAAGGAAAATGCACCCTCGCATTGCCCTTCTCGTCAAAGAAGAACTTCAACACCTTCTTTTCGTTTCCTTCATCTTACCCATTGATTATCCTCATTGGATTTCTAACATTGTCCCTATTACTAAAGTAACAAGGGGACTCCACATTTGCATGGACTTCCGTGACCTCAACCTTGCCTGCCTGAAAGACAACTTTCCTTTCCCGGTATTGGTCAACTGGTTGACCTTACCATTAGTCATGAGATGCTCTCACTCATGCATGGTTTGTTGGGTTATAACCAAATCTTGCTTTCCCCAGAAGATCAGCACAAGACCACATTCATTACCCCTTGGGGAACCTTTTGCTATCGAGTCATGCCTTTTGGCCTTAAAAATGCTGGTGCTACATATCAGCGTGCTATGACTTATATCTTCCATGATATCATGCATCCCATATTGGAAGATTACGCGATGATCTCTTGGAAAAATCTAAACGTCACGCCGAGCACCTCAATGTCCTTAAAACCATCTTTAACGGCCTCATTAAATATTGCGTTAGCCTTCAACCAAAAAGTGCGTCTTCACAGCTTCTCAGGGAAAATCCTGGGATTTATTATTTCCTCCGTGGTATAGAAGTTAACCTCGCTAAAGTCAAGGCCATTTTGGAAATGCCTCCGCCCACTAACCTTAAACAACTTCATAGCTTGCAAGGTAAATTGCAATCAATTTTCTGTTTCATTTCACAACTATTTGATCGTGTCAACCATTTCATCATCTTCTTAGGAAAGATGTCTCCTTTAAATGGGATGATTATTGTCACAAAGCTATTGATTCCCTAAAACAATACCTTCTCCATCCACCCGCATTTCAATTCCATCAAAAGATGATCAACCTTTTTACCTATACATATCAACTACCGATCATTCCTTGGGAGCCATGCTCCTCATCGCGATGAAAAACATAGGGAGCAGTTGGTTTATTACATAAGCCATACTCTTTTGGACTATGAAACCAGATACAACCATCTAGAAAAGCTTTTCTTAGCCTTAGTTTTTGTCGCCACCAAACTCTGCCATTACCTACTTAATGAAACAACCTATGTTGTGACCAAAACCAACCCTTTAAACTTCATGTATGCCAATCCTTATCAAAATAAATGTGTCGCGTGATGGCTTATGCTTTTATCTGATCTTGACCTCAAATTCACTCACCAAAATTTCATTAAGGGCCAGGTTATTGCCAACCAATTGGCTGACGCACCTATTGCCGGGGACCAACCCTCTAATTTTGACTTTCCCAATGAATCCATTGGTACCCTTTCCTCGGATGAACCCCCTTACCAAATGACACTGTTCTTTGATGGTTCCAAGTGCTAGCGTGGGGGTGGGGCTGGTATTATCCTCATTCCTCTGGATGGAGAACCCATGCCTTTGTATTTCAAACTAGACTTTGAATACACCAACAACACTACCAAGCACGAAGTGATCGTACTAGGTCTTCAGACCGCCTTTATGCCCTAGATGTCAAATCAATCCACATCTTTGGTGATTCATAATTGGTCATAAACCAAGTCAATGGTATGTACCAATGTCATAATGAGATACTTCAAAAGTATAAACATCATGTAGACATACTATTGACCACCTTTGATCATTACACACTTCAAACCATCCCACGTTCAACAAACAAATTTACAGATACCATGGCTTGCTTAGCTTCCCAAATACCCGCTTCCCATACCGATTTCAAAATATTTGTCACATGTAATGCCTCCATTCACCTCCGTATTTACCTCATGATGTTTACTCAATCGAAATGACACTCCTGACCCGAGTGAATTTTAGTATAAACAATACTCGACTACCTTTCCCTCTCCATCTCGACCTCCCCGATCTCACCCATAACGGAAAATGTGCCTTCCTTAAAAAGGTCTCCCATTTTGTTATCCTGGGGACTCTTCCATAAGCACAACTTTGATGGTATTATCTTATGATGCCTTACAAGTTCTGAAATTCCTTATACCATTAAGGAGGTTCATGATGGCATATGTGGAGGTCACTTTAGTGGCCTTTTTGCTAAGCGTATTCTTTGCCTAGGCTATTACTGGCCGACCCTTAACCATGATTGTTGCGACTATGTCAAACATTGTGTGAAATTTCAACAACATTCCAACCTTCATCATACACCCAATCATGCCTTATAGGTCACTCGTGACCTTTGGCCCTTCTCTCAATGGGGTTTGGATCTTATCAGAGAAATTAATCCTCATTCTTCCCAACATCATCAATGGATCATAATTACTACCAAATACTACACAAAATAGGTGGAAGCCATACCACTCATCTCCATGAAAGCCAAGAAAATATGTGAGTTCATTAACCATCACATCATTTGTCGCTTTGGTGTCCCTCATCACCTCATCACTGATAATGGAAAACAATTCAAAAACAAAACATTGCAAAAACTTTGCGACGCCTTCAACATTCAGCTTAGTTTCTCCTCACCTTATTACCCACAAACCAACAGCCAAGCCGAATCCACTAACAAAACCCTTAATAAAATTCTCATGAAAGTGGTTGATGACACTGGGAAGGATTAGCATATGCACATTCCTTTTGCTCTATGGGCATACCGCACTAGTATTCGCACTTCCACTGTAGCTACACCCTTTTCACTGGTCTATGGTATCGAGGTTGTTCTGCCTCTCGAAGTCCAGATCCCCTCACTCCGCATTTCTCTCTAGGACATGCTTACTGATGATGACTTTTGTTAGGACCGCTTAGCACAACTAGAGTTATTAGATGAACGTTCGTCTTAACGCTCTGGATCACCTTCAAGTTTACCAACAATGTATCAAACATGCTTATGAAAAATGTGTTCATGAACGAACCTTCCAAGTTGGTGACCTTGTCTTGAAAGAAAATCAACACGTAACTAAAGCAAAAAAAGTAAACGGGAAAATTCACTCCTAATTGGCTTGGACCATACATCGTAACTCATACCTATGGATCAGGTGCCTATCATTTGTCCTCGCTTGAGGGTAAACCCAAACTTGAGCCCCTTAATGCATTACATCTTTGACCATTCTATTGTTGACTCGTTGTCCTACCTCACCCTTTATCTCTCTCCACGCTCGTCCCTTGAGCACTATCCACTCCATCCACCTCCCTAACGATTAAACAAGAATACTGTGAGTACTCGTCACTTGTTATCTTCTCTTTAATATGTGTACCATGGAACTGCACATAGCATGATTCTTATGGATAATTTTTTTCTACCTTTAGATGAGATCCCATGGTAGTTCCACCTCACCTTTTGAACAAGAGTCCTCTCCTTCACCTTGGTCTTGTCCATGATTTCAAAGACCTCCAATGGGACCAAACTCCTTGAGTCAAACTTCTAATAAAAAATATGACTCCCTCAAAAGGACATCTTCTTCTTGACCAAATTGTTGCTATAAATAGACTGCTCCCTCGAAGGACAGCTATGTGAAGCCTTTTACAAAAATAAATGAGAGAGAACAAAGCTTCCCACATCGATCAGCTTCACGAAGACCTCAAGGAGTACCATATTATTTATTTCATATAGACTTCACGCATTGATTATTCTATCAAAACAAAAACACTTTTTAGTCATGGACTTTCCCATTGAGACCTCTTACCCAAAAGACCTATCACTCAAAACATTTACAATTCACTACCTTTCACCCACCTTACCATTTCCACTCTCATTTCCTAAATTTCCATAAGGGACATCTTGGAATTTCGACATTTGGTGATCCTGTGACTACTTTCACCGTAGAATAGTTAAATTGTGAAATGCCTTTTGGGTCTTGTATTCATCACCCCTTTTCAAGGTATGATCTACTCGGTATGTTTTTTCCAATTAGGTGGCATTATTGCCCCCTCTTATCTTTTAACCATCTTTGTTTACATTTTTATTACCTTATACATGACTTGGTCTCGACGCTTACCTTAGGGGGTCATCCTCCCCTTTCGCCATAATCGCTCTCACCTGCAACATTTTAACCATCATCTACCCACACCTATTAAACCTAAACCCACTACATGCCCACAAACCTACCAACTCATTTTCATCTTCTTCCCTAGCTCATGGGATAACTACATTGGTTTGAGGTCCCTTTTCACCGAGACTATGTAGGCAACACTTCCAGGGCATGGGGCCCTGGAAGGTTAGCTCGGCCACTCTTTACCCTAACCATTTTCCCCACCTTTACTTGATTTCCTGTTCATATCAAAAACCTAGAAATCTATCCCATATCCACATCATTCAACCTACATACACTCCTCATGTTTCACATACTCTTTTACCACTACCATTATTTCCCATATTCATCTATAACCCATATTTAAACATTGAACACCATTACATTCATTTGCATTAACATGTATTACCAAAATACTGAAATACTCGATCCATGCCAAATATTAACCTGACTCGATCCATGCCTAAAACCAATCTGACTTGATCCATGCCTAAACCAACCTGACTTGATCCATGCCTAAACCAACCTGACTCGATCCATGCCTAAAACTGACCTGACTTGATCCATGCCTAAACCGACCTGACTCCATCATGCCTAACTCACCTAATCCATTCATATCATAACAAAAGTAAAATAAAATACACATCACAACACATAATCATCTGAATCTCATACATATCATCATATACATACGTATGTATCACAATACTATACACTCATCTCAAAAATACATTTGTCTCTCGATACATCATTGCTCACAAAGCCATTATCCAATACAAAAATATCTTCGGCTCGGAGGCAGTATCATGTATAAAAGAATACTAATAAATAAAACATCTCTTCAAAGACGCAGGCCGGTCCATAGCAAGTCAATCATCTCCCCATCGATGTCGGGAAATGATCCTCACTGGATCGTATCTCTTGATCCTCTCGCCACACTGCCTGGATCTCGACACTCGCCTCACCTCCTACTGATGGGCTCTCACCTGGGGCTGGCCTCTACACACTAGTGGCCTCACCACGACCCTGTCCCTGGGATCGTTGGCCCCCTGTACTCTCCACACTATGAGTGCGGGATCTTTGTCCTCTCATTGAATGCCTGTGTAGCTCAGTACTGGGATAGGAGGGCACATCTAGCCTCGGAAACTAACAAATGAGCCAAATAATATCATGCCTTTGCTATGGCATCCTTGAATCTTACCATGGTCACTATCTGTGGAGATGTTATGGGTCTCGCTACCTGTGTGGGTACCTGTATAAGGGGACCCTATCCCTGAACCTCGCACTAAGCCCCGTGCTTTGGTACTTCAGAGCCTGAGTTGGCCCTAGAATATGTGCCTATGCTTGTATCTTGGCCTACAGAGTAGTAATCTACACCTAGGATATCACAACACTTGCTCTGTAAACCCATAACCTCTCTCTCGCACCATGGCTAATCGGCCCTATAAAGCTCGTACCTATGCCTATAGAGCGACTATCTCCCCACCATCTCCCACCGCCTCCACCTATGTGGGTACTCTATCCCTACCTTGCATAAGCTCGTAGCGTAGCTATCTCGGGCTCGTAAGATAGCAACATGTGCCTCTGAACCTGTGAGCTACCCCTACATGATCCCAAGCTATGTCACCAAAGTAGCCACCGGCCCTTGTAGGGGTGTCTCTCTGAACTGTGATGGTGGCTAAGTCTAGTTGCCCTAGCTTGGGTGGTACTGCTCATAACTGTGCCACCCACCACTACCTGTACCCATCTGCAACCCCAACATCATCAATCTATGTATCTACTAGCTTCTCCTCCTATCCAGTCGGCACTGTGGGTTGTGGTGGAGACATAGGTCTCCCACGTCATCTCTCCTGTCTGTGGGAAGGGTGGTGGTACATCCTGACTAACTCAACGGTGCCTAACTTGCTCTATGGGTATCCACTCATGCTCTCCTGCTCTCCTCCCCTCTATCCACAGATATAGTTGTAGCCCATCTAGCTCCATGGCCATCTGTCTGTATGCGGGGAAGCCCACATACGGCCTCCAAATGATGTCCACCATGGAAAACCCCTCCAATAACCTCTTGTAGTAAGCTACATCATGAGTAGCTCTAGCACCTCGGGCCTCTCCAACACCGGTACCCACCACCTATACCCAACTCTCAAAACTCTCCATGGGAATGCATCTGCTTGGGGCATCCCCACTAGTCGAACACAAACAATGTGCTCATAAGCCCAACAATGCATTAGTACGTCGCAATAGATGTTGAACCTCCACAGTCACCCGTAGGCCCATAGCTCTCTATATACCTGCATCAGCAATGCAGGTGCCCATGTGAACCATGTCTGTTGTATCACCATGTCATGAAGGAATCCCATCAGTGACCTCGAGAATCTCCCACCCTCTGCATCTAGCAGTGTGAAGTAGCACACTGCCTCCATCAAAAGTACCACTAACCTCATATCCTCTGGATGAGCTCTATACATCGCTCCATAGCTCATGCTAGTGCTATGGAACGTTAGGTCTGCTACACCCTCACTAAAAATGGGTGCTAGTAGCTCCTCATACGCCTAAGGAGATAGAATAAACTCGCGCCCTAATATGGGCAACCGCAGATCTCGTAGACGCCCTCAGGGTGATCGCCATCTCACCACAAGATATGGAAGGTGTTGGTTACCGAGTCCCATCTATCGATGAGGGAAACCATCAGACTCACCTCCTAGACTACATGCTCGGTAGTGCCTCACCCCTATCAACCCCACCTCTGCAACATGCTGCCACTCCTCCTATATCATGCTCACCCATACTGTCAATAATTGTAGACACTTGTAGTTTGGCCAATGCACTATTATGACTAATATTGCACTAGTTGTACTTCTCCCTACAAATTGTCAATACACTGCCGGTTCGACCTATCTAAATTTCTTCCGACGACATCCCTTTTGTCATTTTTCCTCTTGTAAACCATTTAAACAAGCTATAATAGCTTTGTTCTAACTACATTAGCTTCTTACTCTCTTCCAAATTTCACTTCTACCACCTTCTGGTCTATCAATCCATTCCATTGGATTGATCGCCCTTCCAAACTCTCTCCAAACCCTAATCATCTCCTAAACATGTTTAACTAAGCTTAAACATGGTTTGTCACTCCCTAAACCTAGTCAAAGTAAGCTTTGACTTGCTAAAAGTGTTTTTTGGAATTTAGTGTTTGTCCCACATGCACTCAAGTTTCCCATTTTCCCAAATGGAAAACTATATATAGGGCTAGACCCCCTCTCTCATTTTAAATAATTCCTTCCTTCTTCCTAAGCATAGATTATAGCATTTTGCATCTAGGTTCTAGATTTCATTTCTAGTTTAGATATTGAGCTATTTACTTCATTTTTTGTATTGCTAATCCAATTTATAGGGTAAAGGAGAAGAACCATTGGCTTAAAGGCCTATAATGGGGAGATCTCTTTCTCTTAATCACTAAAACTGATTGCTTAGGGCTTACTAGGTTCATTATTTTAAGCTTTCAAAGAATAGAGGTAGTTTTAATTAGCTTAAATTTGAGTGTTTACTTCATAATGTATGCTAGTTAGAAGATCTTTCTCATTTCTTATCGGATGGTCCACTGATTTGTTGCTTGAAGCCTTTTGGGATTCTTTAGGAATTTTTACCCCAAAATCCATGAATTTCACAACCTTTCTTTGAACACATTTGGCATGCCCGGTGGGACTCTTATGTCCATCCTCCATTAATGGAGGTCATTTAGGTTCTTCAAAGTCATTTTTCAAGTTTTTTAGTTTAAATCACTTGTTATTTCCTCTATTTCTGTTTTAAACCTTGGATTAATGAACTCTATTTACATGCATTTGTGGGTTTAACATAGAAATAGGAAGCTTTGACTAACCAATAACCTATTTGCTCTTAAAATTTTGAAAATCCATTTTTTTTAGTTTTTTTACAGGGCACGCGTAGGTGTTTTAAGGTGGCGTATACCCGTTGAGATATGTGCGTCTCTGTCGAAAGGTAGCATACCCATCGGGTGTCATTTGTGTTTATAAAAATTTCTCTACATGGATGCATCTACGTCTCTATTGGCCTCGCCCACATCCCCATCTCTCTGGACATGTCTGTGTAATTAATATCACTGTGTAAAATTTTACTGCAATTATTTTTCTTGGGTCGTGTATTCATCGGTAGGAGTGCGCATGCGTTAAAACCCTAGTGTACTAGTTGGATTACGGTGCGTAGGTGTTGGTGATCTGCTTTGATCTTAGTAGACCCATGTAGGTGTTAGCATAGGTGCATACTCGTTGGTTGGGACGCGCACATGTCGGTTTGGGCATGCAGGTGTTAATGTCAAAATTAAAAAATTTTACAGTCTGCTTTTAGCTATTTCTCTGACATTTTTTATGCAGGTTTCTAAAGGTTGACAAGTTTAAAAATAGGACTAACTCTGTAAAAATTTTAGTTTGCATGATTAAGTGTTTTTCATTCCTTAGCTTAAAATTAGGAATTGTGAAAGGTGTGTATGCTCTCTCCTCGCTCGTGCTTTGGAGATCAAAGTGATCTTGGAGATCAAAAGCACTTGCTCTTTAAAGGATAAAGTAACATTTTTATGTGCTTTTAGTAGGATTTCCACTTTGCATATGCTATTCCTTCACGCTTTCGGGTGATCTTAGGAATCAAAAGAAAGTGTGAGTTCTCTTTACCTCAATCAAAAATGAGAAAATTGCTGACCAACTTGTTGTTTACAGGACCTAACGTTGGTCAAAGAAAGGTGTTAAGAATGAAGAAAAACTTCTAATACACGTGTGTGTAGACACTAAATTTGTGTCTTACGACACCCTCGTACTCCACATCCAATTTCGCAACCTAACCTCATCACCTAAACCTTACACAATTATTTATTAATTACCTTATAATTAATAAATCCACATCACCATACCTGCCACCTCATGTTGCCACCTCATCATGACCTAGTCTTAACCCTAAACTAACCTAATTAAGACCTATAACTTGGTCCAATTCTACACCTATGACTAATTACTCCTCATCCACACCTAAAACCAACTTCATAATGACTTGACCAAGCCCGCAACCAATCCCTCGGAAGAAAAGGAGGGAAAGTTGGCTATTTTACTAAAAATAGCCCACTTTGACCTGACCGATACCGGTTCCTACTCGACCGCCGTCGGTTGCTTAACCGCCATCGGTTCCTGTAAATGACCACTTCCAACCAAAAACAAAAGATCGGATTTTCATTTGATCGGAAGAAAGAGAAATCATTGAAAGGATCCAGATTTTGCTTGGCCGAGATAGGACAAGTGAAGAAACAGAAGAGTTTAGAGAAGGACATCAAGCCCAAGATCAGAATCGAATAACCAGAGCCCAGTAACACTCATCTGAGCATCAGAAGAGGAGATAACTCATCTTGGATTGTCAGATCATCCAACTTGGGTCCTGTCTTCATCATCACAGTCCTGAAACCTGCATCTGCATCAGGGACGAGTAAGTAGTGTTTTATATGTTTCTAAGCACCATTTTCTTGAGCCTGTTGATTAATAGTAATCATAAGTTTATTCCTAGATCTACTACCAAAGAACATCGCACTTAACCTTCACCCATACATCCTGATATTTCCCAGAAGGCCATTTTACCACACTCTGAGTCTTCCCTATCCTCCCATCATTCCCCTCAGCCATCCCCCAATCTTAATAACCCCACAATCACCTTGCAACCAACCTCTATCCAGAAGCACTTAGATTGCTGACACTACCGGTATCGTTTATCCCCTACCGGCAGTGGTTCTCTAACCGCGGTCGGTTACCCAGTGACCGGCGTCGGTCACTATGACTTATACCCCGAAACCTTTTTCTTGCCTATTTGCCACCTAACAACCTCAGATCCAGTCTGGTTTATCCCTATAACTCAACCTGAATGTATCAACGACCAATAACCGAACAAACAACGTGACGCTTCATTATTGATAATTTAGCTTCTATTGCTTTGTAACGAGATACCTAAATCGTGATTTTGCAATAGCTTTCTTTGTTATCATTTGTGTTAATTCATATTAAAAGGGGAACTGACCACCTTCGAAAGGAAGTTTTATATTTCCTGGGCCTAAGGCAGCTCCCTCATTTATTGTCTAATTAAAATCTGGTGGTCCTGTATTCTTACTTGCAGGTAGTCCTTCCAAGACAAAAAGGAGTTCTTCGCAGTCGATCTGATCTTTCTCTACGTACGTGCACACCATCTCAACATTCAATAGGTATTCCTCCTAGCCCTAACCCTTATCTGTTTCTCAAAGGAATGATAGGATAGAAGCAAGTCTATTCTGCAGAGCCGAAACATTCCGTGCGAAACATTTTGGCACGCCCGGTGGGACCCATTTCGGGTTTCTGTTTCTCTTGCTTGTTTTCGTTTTAGGAAGCATACTTGCTGTTGCTGTTTTTGTTATATTTAGTAAAGAATTTGTCTTGCTTTCCTAGTTTCGCATTAGTGAAAGTCATCTTATTTGCTTCATCGAATATCATTTTCGATTTGGGTTTAAAACACGTGCATTACATTCTTGCTTGCTGTTTTCAATTCTAGTGAACATAGACTAAGTAACAGGTCGTACACGTGGGGGTGATTTCCACGGTATTGACAGGAAATTAATCTTACTTTCACTACACAACACATACCGAATCACTTCATAATTAACACAACAGATTCAAAACATCCCCCTTTTCCGCGGTATTCCTCCGCCCGATTTAGGTAACCTTATAAGCCAAAACAAACTTGACATTCCCCTAAGTCTTTTGTTTAGGATGGACAACATTCCACATATAAAGGCATAAGCCCACAATAATTAAAATTAACCCTAGGGTTAGTCTCTGGATTTGCGTGTGCATCTTGCTTGTTTTCAGTTCTGTTTTCTCTGTTATACACTATCTTCTGTGATCACCTTAGAACAATTTGATAAATGTACTGAGCGTTGTTAACAATCAAATCAGCAGCTTCTTATATTTTCTTATACCAGTCTTATTACACCGACATCGGTTAACTGACCGACGTCGGCTATAGTCTAACCGACATCGGTTATCAGACCGATATCGGTTACTGTCTTTTACAGTTTCTGACAAACCAGCAACCTACCAATTTCACCATTCTGAGTCTGTTTCTATTCCTGATAGATTGAAACCCTACTGTGTACTCCTGTCCATGGTTGTTATCACTCGAAAGCAAGCCGCCGCCATGGTTTCACATGCTTGCTCTGTGCCTTTTCCTGAATCACCCCCTTCACATTCTATAGGGAACCCTACGGACACCAGTGAGATCCCTAAAATTCCTATAGGAGATAAGGAATTTGCCAAATTTCTGGATGCTAATCCTAGCGCTGTACAATACTATTTGTCTCATGCCCCTGACCGTATGCCCAATGGTCAACTCCTTGTTGGCATGCCTATTAGTATAGCTGCTCATTTAGCTCCCACTCCGCCTGATAACACCGCCTTGCTTCCTGCATCTTTAGCCCCGTCTCCCAATCCGACGGCTTCAGAGGTTCATACGACATAGATTGGCTTTCCTTTGGTTAATCTTGGACCCCACATATCATTACCGCCGACTACTCCTACCTCATCTCTCTTGCAGACTGCTCCGTTCATGACTTGCTCTCTGCCACCTATCCACACGAGCTTTCCTTCTCAAGCTCCGCCTACCTTTTCATTCCCATACACGTATCCTGTGACCTCAACATCTTATATAGGACATCCCTATTCAGTTGCCTCAACACATTCGTCCTCCATACCTTATCAACATTTAACCCCACCATTGTCTAGCGGTGGCCCTTGGCCCAATTTGCCTCTGTTTACCACAACCACACCATCATCTCATCCAACTACTGATTTAATTAAACAAATGATGGACAAAATGCAAAATCTGGAGGCTTCTGTTTCAGGAAGTCGTAGCGCCTTGACATACGAGCAAGTTTGTTGAGAGCCTATCCACCCTTCAGTCCCCCTTCATTCATATCCTCCTCAATGGGAATTACCAAATTTACTCGTTTTAATAGTAAAGAGGATCCTCAACAACACTTGTGATCATTTAGACATGCTTGTTATTTGATTGCTCATGATGATGCTTTGTTACTCCGCACCTTTCCCATGTCCCTATCAGGACCCACCTTGGAGTGGTACAAAGCTTTTAACCCAAGACTCAATCTTCTCTTTTAACCAACTAGCCCAATCTTTCTTGGATCATTTCTCCATTAACATTGCCAAGAAAGTATCTATCACCGACCTCTATGCCATCCGACAATTTGAAGATGAATCTATCGCAGATTTCGTTGGATGGTGGCGGGGCCTTATCAACCAACTTACATATGCCTTACCTCAGCCGAACTTATCGAACTTTTTACGCGGGCATGTTCTAAGCACATTTCTCCTACCCTTCAAATTCAAACTTTCCGCACATTTGACGAGGCCTTTACCATGGCTCTAAACTAGAAATTCGAGCCTTAGAGAAGAGAAATTGCGGTTACGCAACAAAACTCCAATTTACGGACTCCAGATTCTACCAATAAACCAAACACCACTCCTCACACATCCACTTCTTCGAAATCAAAAGGAGCTGTCCACGCGGTGATGGTCAAATCTCAAGCACCGTCTAATACCCCACCAAAAACCACCTATAAATATAAAGCCGAGCCCATCAATTACACTCCCTTGGGAGAAACTTATGGTGTCATCTTGGAAAAATTGCTTAAAGCAGGAGCCATTTCCTTACCTCCTGTTAAACCTCACTCCGGGTTTGATTCCACTCGCGCCATACCTTCTTGGTACAAAGAAAATGACTTCTGTAACTTCCACCGTGTGAAGGGACACAGTCATGAGAACTGCAAGATGTTGAAAAACATAGTGCAGGAAATGGTTGATGCGGGGGATATAGCCCTCGATAATCCTAACGCCCCTGCTAACCGAAATTTGAAAATATTCAACAAACCATTCCCGAATCATTCTTCTAACAGTAATCTAAACCAAGATATCTTAGCCGAGGAGAGTGTTCATGAGATCCATGCAGTCTTCGATTCCCAGCCAAAGACCTCTATTGAACAAATTTTGAATCAAACCTCTTCACTAACGCAGGAAACCGAACCCCCTTCCTCGTCATCAAGACAAACTAAAATCCTTGCTGTTCCTTTACCCATCAAGGAATTAACCGCCCAGAGTTCCCTTCTCACAAATGAGCCTTCTTACACCACATCCTTGCAAGACTGTGAGCGGATGTTATCTAATTTATCTATTTCCCAAACGTCTCCTTCTACCATTCTTGCTGTACAAGAGGAAGGCTCGCCACTTCTTTTGTCATCCTTAGATGAGAAACCTCTTGAACCGACATCACCACATTCTTTAAACATGACAGATCCTCTCAAACACGCCCTCCTACCTATTAGTCCTTCATCACCTAAATCTTTTCAGCAACCGGTTGACCTCTTAACGCCCATTGATACAGTGCCTCATATACCCCTTGTATCACACCCACAGTGGACCGGAATCACAACCCACCTTTCTTCCATACAAAAGTTCCTATTCACACGTGAGGACTGTCATTCCCCAGAAGATAGACAGGTCCTATGGGAACGTTTGAGTACGCCATATTCTACTCAAATGCAAATGACCGATCCTGATGCCTCTACCATATACCCGAAGTGTTTACAGAAGCTTAAAATGCCTATGTCCTCATCTTCACCCCCCTCATCTCTACCAAATACCTCATCCACTTCTATTAACCTAACCAAATCTTCCCCTACGCTTGGGACCTCACCCATACCTAGTCTAACACATCCACCTAAGCGGCTTGATTTATCTAAAAATAAAGCCGTCCATCCCATTAGGAGACAGACTCAATCTCCTCAATCTATGCCATTAACACAACTAAAACCCTCGTCGTCACACCTACCTTCCATATTGGGACCCCATCCCTCTACCTTACATCAATATATCATACCTCCTGCGTTTTCTTTTAAAACCTACGCCTTCGTACCCATACGAAATCCAAGGGTATAAGAACACCGTCACCCCCAGCGTATCCGTCCACCTATCAACCCTAAACAAATTCCATCATCAAAAGATTTGTTTTCTATCACTCCTATTTCTCCGTGGTTGTTTTCTGATACCACATCATCTGTGGCCTCATCATCCAACCTAGCTTCTACGTCAAAGAAGCCACGTTTAGTTAAAACCCATTATCAAAACTCCTTGGCTAAACCACCACCCATACAAACCAACCATACCACGTCATCACCAGAATCGACCCAGTCAATAGCCTCCTCTTCCTCTGACTTTGACCCACTCAAAGGGTCTTACGCCAAAATCCTTGCTATGTTGGTAGAGAATGCGACCATTTCCCTACCCCCACTTAGACCTTATGATCCATCTAAACCTCGACCTATAGGTTACGATGAGTCTAAAATCACGCTACCACCACCGCACACCAGGACATGACGTAGAGGGATGTAAAGCGTTGAAAGCCATACTTCGTCAGTCACCTCTCTCAGATAGAAAAGTTAAGAAAGACAACTTACGAAGAGAGAGACCTTTAGCTTCAATTCCCTCTCCTATACCACCTGTCCCCGCCTCACCAAGATCTATCATTATTACAGCCCCACCTCTCGAAAACCATGACCTATCCCTACCATCTTCCTCCTCTCGTATTCACGAGATCAATATGATTAGTGTTGCTACTCGAGGGCAGAAAAACAATGGGAAAGCGAAAGAAAACACACCTACGGCATCTCTTTCTCCGTCCACCATCCCGATTGCACCACCACCTAAAGTGGTTATTCGCGGACCCGCCTATCCCGTCTCTAATGGCATTGCCCACCGAACTATGATCAAACAGCTTCACCAATCACCTGTAAAAATGACATTGTATGATCTCATTCAGACTTCTGAATCTCATCGACAAGCTCTCATTGAAATCCTTCAAGGGATAGAGGTTTTACCTAATGAAACCTTGCTCTTACCTCTATTCTAACACCCAATCACGTTGCTTCACTCACCAAACAATCTATCTCCCCAACCACTTCTGTCTCTGTACAGCAAGCCGCTACTGTCAGTTTCTCCGAAGATGAAATTATCGACTTTGGTGCTGAAGATCCTGACCCTGCTCTTTTCATCTCAGCGTACGTTTAGGATATTCGGTACGTCGTGTTATGATTGACGGGGGCACTAGCCTAAACATCATCTCTTCAAAAGCCTTCCAACAAATGAATATCCCTTCTAGTTGCATGTTGTGATCATTCAATGATGCTATTACTTCTACTTTAGGCACCGTGATCCTTAACATTCGTGTAGGACCACGTACTTTACCCGAACTCTTCTATGTCCTTGAGGGAGAGTTCCAATACAATATGTTGTTAGGCCACCCTTGGATCTCGGGCTATGGGATGCGTTCCCTCCACTTTACATAGATGCATAAAATTTGAGTACGAGGGAAGTCCTACACCGTAAAGCTGATCCTCCCCCTTCAAAACTTGTAATATATGTTGTATCTCCCTAATGATGTGCTTGTACCGGTCAAACACCCGTTCATCCAACCTGACCATCCACTTCCAACGCACCTACACCTTCAACCAATGAAACCGCTGTTACAAAATATTACTTACTTTCCCGCAAATAACATCCCAACCTCCGACCCCTTAGTAGATGTTTTTCAATGCCTTACACTGGGGGAGTACCGCCTATATAACGTTAGCTCTTTCCATACCCCAGCAGAGTACGGACGATTACATGCACATCCCACCTACGATCACGTGGGGAGGTAATCTCTTATGGACCACCCCATTGCCACACCAACCTAACGTACGGGGTGTTGACGCATCCTCCATTACCCCCAACCTCCTCTTGGTGTGGTTCCTTCCAATCTGATTTTCAATACTTGACAAATCGTCATTTCGCCCTCACCTTCTTGACTCGCTGTGCTTGGAAAGGCTTTGGTTTTGGTCTTTATGAACAAGGCCGACATACACTCATTCCCGTGACTACACGCAAACACAATGATCGCAGTGGTCTCGGTTTTCCTGAAACACCTACACTAGAGAAACCTCGTGTCAGTTTTATCCTGGAAGATGACGATGTCACCCCTACCAAACCATCATCACCCACTTTGCCATCATCACCCACAGAGTCGATAGACCCTGAATCTATCCCTCCTAACTTTTTTTTTCATAAATGCTATCTTCATAGGTCCTCTCACTTATCAACGCGATAATGAGGACCCATCTTCTCTTCCCCTTCTATATCCAGACATGATCGAAGAGGATTCACCTTCGATTAATGTTGTTGAGTGCCAGGATGATGACTCCATCCTCACTTACCTTGGGGCGGACGACTCCTATATTCAATGCGCCTTACCATCTGAAACTCAAACCATGTTGAATGAGTCGACTATAGAAATCAACATCCACACAGAGGAGGATCCTCACATTGTGAAGATCGGACAATCCCTTAACACATCAGAACAAGCCGCCTTTACTACCTTTCTCCATACCCACAACCAAGCTTTCGCTTGGTCCTACGCTGACATGCCAGGAATTGATCCTACCATTTCCGTCCATAACATCACCCTAAACCCCGATTCCAAACCAGTCAAACAAAAACTGAGAAAAATGCATCCACGCATTGCCCTCTTGGTCAAAGAAGAGCTTCAACGACTTCTTTCTGTTTCCTTCATCTTGCCTATTGACTATCCTCAATGGATTTCTAACATCGTACCTATCACTAAAGCGACGGGGGGACTTTGGATATGCACGGATTTCTGAGACCTTAACCTCACTTGCCCCAAGGATGACTTCCCCCTCCCAAGTATTGATCAACTTGTTGATCTCACTGCGGGCCATGAAATGCTTTCTCTCATGGATGGTTTTTCGGGATACAATCAAATTTTGGTAGCCCCGCCGATCAACATAAAACTGCCTTCATAACTCCTTGGGGAACCTTCTGTTATCGTGTCATGCCATTTGGCCTTAAGAATCTTTGCCGTGCGACCTATCGGGGCTATGACTTACATTTTTCATGACATTATGCACACTATCCTTGAGGATTATGTTGATGATCTTCTTGGCAAATCTAAACATCGTAATGAACATCTCGATGTTTTAACCATTATTTTCGATCGCCTGTTACAATATTCAGTCCGGCTTCAACCAAAGAAATGTGTCTTTGGTGTTCTTTCAGGAAAACTTCTTGGCTTTATCATCTCTTTGCGTGGCATTGAGGTCGATCCATCTAAAGTAAAAGCTATCCTAGAAATGCCCCCACCCAAAACCTCAAACAATTGCGTAGTTTGCAGGGGTAAACTTTAATCCATGCGGCGTTTCATCTCCCAACTCTCGGATCGATGTCAACCTTTCCATCACCTTCTTAAAAAGGACATTTCCCTTTTAATGGAGTGAAGAGTGTCACCAAGCCTTTGAAGCTCTCAAATCCTATCTCTTGCATCCGCCCGTGCTTATTCCACCTCGGGATGATCACCCTTTCTACCTTTACCTTTCTCCCACCGACCATGCTCACACATCGGGACTCGACACGTCAAGAACAAGCCGTTTATTATATAAGTCGTACTCTCGTGGATTACGAGACTAGGTATACACATGTAGAAAAATTGTGCCTAGCCCTATCATTCATAGCCACCAAACTCTGACATTACCTCCTGAATCACAAAACTTTTGTCATCACCAACATGGACCCCATTCATTATATGTATGCCAAACCACATCTAAACCAACGCATCACCCGATGGATTATGCTCCTCGCTGACCTCGACCTTGAGTTTGTAAATACGAAGTCAATCAAAGGACAAACTATTGCGGACCAACTTGCAGAGGCCCCTTTACCCGGGAATAATTCACCAATTTTAATTTCCTCAACGAACTCATTGCCACTCTTTCACTCAGGGAAGAGTCATATCAAATGACCCTCTTCTTCGATGGATCCAAATGCCGGTAGCGGTGGAGCCGGCGTTGTTATCATCCCTCTTGATGCTGAACCTATGCCTCTTTCATTCTCGGTTCGATTTCCCTACACTAATAATATCAGGAATACGAGGCCCTCGTTACTGGGTCTCTAGGTTGCGTTACACTTAGGTGTCAAATCTATTAATATTTTTGGCGACTCTCAATTGGTAGTCAATCAAGTTATGGGCATCTACCAATGTAAGAATGAGGAACTTCAAAAGTACAAACATTACGTGGATTCACTTTTGACCTCATTTACTCGTTATTCTATCCAGACCATTCCCCGCTCCACTAACAAATTTGTGGATACTATGGCTTGCTTAGCCTCGCAAATTCCTACCTCACCAACTGACTCTGACATATTCGTCTTGGTCCAACAACTTTTTGCCCCATCCTACTCAACCCTGGTTGTTTGTATGATAAATAATGTGTCTGCTAATTCGCAGGATACTTGGTACCACCAATTTCACGACTACCTTACAACCTCTGTTCTCCCACCTAACCTTACTAGTAATGGAAAACGTGCTTTTCTTAAAAGTGTTTCTCGTTATGTCGTCATGGGGGGACTCCTCTATAAACGTGGCTTTGATGGCATCCTCCTTCGATGTCTAACCGGTGCGGAGGTCACCTATACCATCCAACAAATCCACGACGGTATTTGTGGTGGACATTTTAGTGGCCTTGTTGTGGCTAAACGAATCCTTCGCCTAGGTTATTATTGGCCTACTCTTAATAACGACTACTACGAATATGTTAAGCGTTGTGTTATGTGTCAACAACATGCCAACCTTCAACATACTCCTAGCCATCCGCTATAGGTCGCACGAGATCTTTGGCCTTTCTCACAATGGGGTTTAGACCTTATTGGTGAGATCCACCCACCCTCTTCACAACGTCACCGTTGGATAATCACAGCAACCGAATATTACACAAAATGGGTGGAGGCCATTCCACTCATTTCAATCAAAAAAGAAAAAATTGTCGAATTCGTTAACCATCACATTATCTGTCGTTTTGGTATTCCTCATCGCCTAATAACAGATAATGGTAAATCTTTTAAAAATAAGTTGTTACAAGACCTTTGTGACAACTTTGGTATCAAACTTAGTTTCTCATCACCTTACTATCCGCAGGCCAATGGTCAAGCTGAATCTTCTAATAAAACCCTAACCAAAATCCTCATGAAAGTTGTCAATGAGTCCGGAAGAAATTGGCACGATCACATTCCCTTTTCCCTTTGGGCTTATCGTACTAGCATTCGTACCTCCACTAATGCCACACCATTTTCTTTGGTATATGGTACCGAGGCTGTCTTGCCTCTCGAAGTACAAATACCCTCCCTCAGAATATCTCTTCAGGATATTCTCACCAATGATGATTTCCGCCAAGAGCGGTTAGCCCAATTAGAGCTTCTTGACGAGCGTCGTCTTACGGCTCTTGATCACCTTCAAATCTACCAAAAACGCATCAAGCGTGCTTATGATAAATGACTTCATGAGCGTACCTTTAAGGTTGGTGATCTTGTCCTCAAAGAGAATCAACATGTAACCAAACTAGAAAAGAGCAAACGTGGAAAATTTGCTCCTAATTGGATTGGGCCTTACATTATCACTCACACTTATGGATCGGCACTTATCGCTTAGCTTCGATTAATGGTAAACTCCGAGCTCGAGCCCCTTAATGCCTCGCATCTTCGACCATTCTACTATTGAAATTAGTGTTATATCACTGCTTATCTCCCTTACGCTCGTCCCTTGAGCTCATTTACCACCGCATACACTTTGTTTCTTACATCTCAAAATCCAATCAAGCTCACATGGTTTGATTATCACCTCCCCTTAAAAGATGCCTTCCCCTTTTTAGTCTAGTCCATGACTTCAAAGTATCAAAATGACACATTCTTAATTAAAACACTTATGGGATTTTCTTGAGTCAAACTTCCTACAAAAACTAGATGCTTTATGCCCAACGGACATCTAGACCTCTAAATTATACAATAGACTGCTCCCTTGAAGGACAACTATATGCCAAACTATTGCTACTATTATATATAGACTGCTCCCCCGAAGGACAGCTATACATAAACACATCTGCTACTATAAATAGACTGCTCCCTTGAAGGACAACTATACACAGTCAGCCTTTATCAGAAGCTTCTCGCATTGATCAGCTTCGTGAAGACCTCAAGAACAACAAAATACATATCCCATGTAGACTTCCCACATCGATCAGTCTATATCTAGCAAAATAAAATAAAAATAAAAGCAGTATTTCAAAACACTTTTGAGTCATGGACTTGTCTATTTAGGTTTGGTTCTCTTTTATCAGAATAATCATCTTATAATAAGTTCTCTGCACCCTCGCCCACATCAACCACCTCACCTCACCATTTGTTAAAGCAACAAAACTCAAGGGACGTGACGTATATCCGATATATTGTGATTATACCACTCTTTTCACCTATCGACTTCTCGCCTATGCAAGGTACCTAGGGATTCAAGCTCATCCTACATTAATATGTGTTTTGTTTAGCTCTCCTCAACTATGGGACACTCTTGCCTCTTTTGCTCGGCTCTAGGATTGTGTGTTGACCTTAATCAGGACACGATTCCCCACTACTTGGGTATGCTAACTTTCGCTTTACCCTACCAACACCAACAACATTACCCTACCACCATCAAATTTTTACCAACCAAAAATTGCCTAACCATACCTAAATTTCTTGAATTCACCTCTCCCAGTCTTAAGGGAGAACTACATCGGTCTCGAGGCCCTCTCCTTGCTTTGTGTAGTGGGCTATGTAGGGCAAGACTTAGGAGACATGGGGTCTCCCAAGGTTAGCTCGACCATCCCCTACCATACCCTATCATGTGTTGTAAATATAAATATTTTTTGTGTATTTCTATTTGCCAACATTCATCTTTATCCTTTTTTTCAAAACAAACAAAAACAACATTTAAAACACAACCATTCTTATTATTATCATCACTCAAAACCACTTACATATTTAGTTTTATTTTAGATGTTAAACAAATACATCTTCTCTATCCTAACTCACAGGTCGGCATCCTTATTTATTCTTATATTCCTATGAAATTCACTTAGACCCTTGCACCTCCTCCCGAATCAGGTGGTGATCGTGATCGTCAATGCCCCGCAGTTGGCCTCTCCATCCTCAAAGGTGCCACTACCATTGGTTCCTCCCATTGATCCACTAACATCTCCTGTAACATACGAATACGTCCTCTCGCGTGGAGGAATCTTGCCTCCAGTCTCTCCACTCATAACTGTGAAGCCTCTAACAATCCCATTGTCTCATTCACCTGTGTTTGAAGCTGGCGAGCCAAATCCTGCAGACGATCTCTCTCCACTGTAATCACAGCTATGTCAGGGCACTCACGTGCACCTCGCAGCTCTGCTACCCACCATACCCTATAGGCCTCTGTCGTTCCCGCATCCATAACCCTACGATCGGCTACTATCTCTTCTGGCCCTTCTGGAGGTGTAGGCCGGGGAGGTGAGAATGCTGCCTCGGTGTCGATCCTCATGTATGGTCTATATGTCATAGGTATATCCTGAACGAACCCAAATTGTCACCGCACGCGATCTAGAGGAATCCTCTCGTACTCACCCGGCCTATGCCCTGCAATCCACCTCAATCGCTCTACACCCCTCAACTCCTCAGCTATGTGCTCTGTCACCATATAGCTACTGCATGTGACCCTCCAACAAATATCTCCAATGGTCACCATCTCCCATACCTATCTATAATACTCGATGTCATCTATCACGGCCTCGGGATCTCGCTTCTTTCTGTTGCAGACCCATCATCTCAATCCCAACCTTTGCACTCTGCCTCTCCCGACTCAATGGGTCGGCCTTTATTAATTGACGCACACAAACAATATGATCGAGAGCCCAACAACGTAATAAGTACAAACAATCCAGTTTCATCTTGTGTTTTTTGCTTACAGACCCATAAACCCCTATATAACTCGCCGGGTTATATGCGGGTGCCCATGCGAATGTCACGCTCGATTCTATCATTTCCCAAATAACACTCATCAATGCTTTGGGAAATCTTCCACCTTCCGCCCTCGGCAATGCATAATACCCCACCGCTATCATTAATAGCACGGCCAACCTTGTTTCCTCATGGTGTGTTACATACATTGTACCATACGTAAATGATAAACCTCGCTGTGTCAAATCTCGTGCAGCTGACCCAAATACTGCTGTTATCGCTGCCCGCCCCACGCTGGGCAATGCCTGATACACTGTTTTTCCTATCATTGGGAGTCTCAAAATACGGAAAACATCTTCCAAAGTCACTCATCTCCCACTGTTGGCAAATAGAAGGTATTCTTTTCTCGGATTCTATCTCTCAATCAACGCTGCTGCAACATAGCATGGTTACGCGTGATTCTTGATTAATAGCGGATTCCACTTAACCCCAACCAATTTATCAATGCCCATTCAGCTTTGTTACATCCGCTCGAGATTCATGACAACAATGCTTTGCACGATATCATTCATCCTTAACCTTGCTTCTGCCTGCATACATCAAAACGACACATAATTATTCAAAAGAACAAATCTCTACGGGTTTTTTCTCAAAATGAAACCCTTACAAAGGATGACTAATAGTGGTTATGCATAACCGATACGGTTTGATAAGCGATACACGGTTACTTATAAACGATACCGTCATCTTTGTTAAAAATATCGGTTTGATAACCGATATCGGTCATACATAATCGATATCGGTTTAATCTCACCTCTACCCCAATTTCGGCCCTTATTTACTAATAGCCCTTTCTACCAACATCGCCTATATCCACCTTCGTTGACAACCCTTTGTTAACTTCATTGCCCGACCCAAGGCCGCAACCAACCCATTTGGCCCGACCCAAGGCCGTAACCAACCTATTTGGCCCGACCCACAGCCACAACCAACCTATTTGGCCCGACCCAAGGCCGTAACCTACCATTTGGCCCGACCCACGGCCGCAACCAACCTATTTGGCTCGACCCAAGGCCGCAACCAACCCATTTGGCCCGACCCAAACCGTAACCAACCCATTTGGCCCGACCCAAGGCCGTAACCTACCATTTGGCCCGACCCACGGCCGTAACCTACCATTTGGCTCGACCCACGGCCGCAACCAACCCATTTGGCCCGACCCAAGGCCGCACCTAACCATTTGGCCCGACCTAAGGCCGCACCAATTAAATACCATACCCACAATCAACGTTTTATTTTATCCATCCATCATGTACCTTTTCGTTCAATCGAGCTCACCTATTCATGTGTTTTAGCATGATCGTGGTCCTTGCCTTGATCACCGACCAACTTTACCTAGACTTAGACCGTGACGTTTATCTCAACCAAACCAACCATTTGCATCGCCGAACATGCCCAAACGTTCCTGTACCTTACCCGTTATATACCCTAGAGCTACTTCCTATGCCTTGGATACCAGGATTATATCACCCTTGTTTGGATAAACTATCGACCTTTGCCTATGAATTGCTTGTTTGCTCTTCAAATCATATACCCTGGTCACACTACTGCATTTCAACGTGCGTCTGCTTCCTTGGACCTACCCCACCCTCTTACCGTTATCTCAACACCATTTACCCTTTATCAACCCTATCCCTACTTTCACGCTACCTCAATCTGTGATAGATTTGAGGGGGATTACCTATACCCTTAACAGGGGTAACCACTTCTTATTATTGTCCGTGCAGCTTTACAAAACAAACTACACGACAATAAGGGGCTAATGTAGACACAAATTTGTGTCTTACGACACCTGTACTCGCATCCCATTTCACAACCTAACCTCATCACCTAAACCTTACACAATTATTTATTAATTACCTTATAATTAATAAATCCACATCGCCATACCTGCCACCTCATGTTGCCACCTCATCATGACCTAGTCTTAACCCTAAACTAACCTAATTAAGACCTATAACTTGGTCCAATTCTACTCCTATGACTAATTACTCCTCATCCGCACCTAAAACCAACTTCATAATGACTTGACCAAGCCCGCAACCAATCCCTCGGAATAAAAGGAGGGAAAGTTGGCTATTTTACTAAAAATAGCCCACTTTGACCTGACCGATACCGGTTCCTACTCGACCGCCGTCGGTTACTTAACCGCCATCGGTTCCTCAGTAAATGACCACTTCCAACCAAAAACAAAACATCGATTTTCATTTGATCGGAAGAAGAGAAATCATTGAAAGGATCCAGATTTTGCTTGGTCGAAGCAGGGACAAGTGAAGAAACAGGAAGAGTTTGTAGAGAAGGACATCAAGCCCAAGATCGCAATCAATAACTAGAGCCAAGAATACTCATCGAGCATCGAAGAGGAGATAACTCATCTTGATTGTCGATAATCCAACTTGGGTCCTGTCTTCATCATCACAGCTTCAAACTCCGCATCTGCATCGTGGACGAGTAAGTAGTGTTTTATATGTTTCTAAGCACCATTTTCTTGAACTTGTTGATTAATAGTAATCATAAGTTTATTCCTAGATCTACTACCAGCAACATACTGCACTTAACCTTCACCCATACATCCTGATATTTCCCAGAAGGCCATTTTACCACACTCTGAGTCTTCCCTATCCTCCCATCATTCCCCTCAGCCATCCCCCAATCTTAATAACCCCACAATCACCTTGCAACCAACCTCTATCCAGAAGCACTTAGATTGCTGACCCTACCGGTATCGTTTATCCCCTACCGGCAGCGGTTCTCTAACCGCACAGCTTACTTACTGATGGACCGCGTCGGTCCACAGTGACTTATACCCCAAACCTTTTTCTCGCCTATTTGCCACCTAACAACCTCGGATCAGTCCGGTTTATCCCATAACTCAACACTCAACGTATCAAGACCAAGAATCAACAAACAACGTGACGCTTTATTATTGATAATTTAGCTTCTATTGCTTTGTAACGAGATACCTAAATCGTGATTTTGCAATAGCTTTCTTTGTTATCATTTGTGTTAATTCGTATTAAAAGGGGAACTGACCACCTTCGAAAGGAAGTTTTATATTTCCTGGGCCTAAGGCAGCTCCCTCATTTATTGTCTAATTAAAATCTGGTGGTCCTGTATTCTTACTTGCAGGTAGTCCTTCCAAGACAAAAAGGAGTTCTTCGCAGTCGATCTGATCTTTCTCTACGGTACGCGCACACCATCTCAACATTCAACAGGTATTCCTCCTAGCCCTAACCCTTATCTGTTTCTCAAAGGAATGATAGGATAGAAGCAAGTCTATTCTCAGAGAGTCGAAACATTCCGTGCGAAATAGTGTGTTTGCAAATTGCTAAATGTTGTGCCACTTTTGAAACCACATTAAATATTAAAAAGATAAAAAAACACATCATATTCAACACACTTTGTATTGTAGGTTTCGGAAAAGGGTAAGTCCCCTGTCCACTTAATCAAACATAACCCCTTTGGCATAACGCCTTAAGCTATAATAATGGGGGTGGTTCAAAGAACCCCAAAGTAGTTCACCATTAAGTAGCCTCGTGGATGAAATGGGAAGTGCCTCACTTACCCACTTGATTAGTACACCTTGTGAGATAGCATTACGGTTGTCCTTGTGGTGACCCCAGGTGATACTACACGTAGATGCACTAGTTTCCTCTACAGGCTTGAAGAGGGTAAAGTAAAGCTTGAGATACTCCCAAACTAGTCAGTGTGACTTTTTGGGTAAATCACACTCGCTTAAGACAACCTTGTAACACCTAGTTGAGAGAGCTTATTAAGGAAACCATTTTTTCTAGAGGCCAAATTTACTAGTCCATTCGCATCGTTTGCCATCACGAAGTGATAACTTGTTTGGATTCAACACCTTGTTTTTCGAACATGGTAATGAACCCATTCTAAGTTGGATCTAAGTTTTTTTCATCACGAATTTAGACAAATGTATTACTTAGCTTAGCTTCCTTCTCATTTTTCAAAACGAGGTGAAGCTCTGCCCAAATTAAAACTAAGTCTATTTTCACATATTCTTGATCTACACCCATGCGTTCATACTTTCCATGTTGGAAGTCGAATAGAGGCATACTTTACGTGTCGTGTCAGAGATAGTGCTAGCTACTTTTTTGTACGTTTACACTCATCCATGTTTGCGGCTGGGGTGTTAAACAACTAAAGTGAGTGGGTACATTTTCACGTCTTTGGCAGTCCTATGATCTTGACTTCAGGATCTTCATCATTGTTACGGGTTGGTTTTGTCATTCTGTCTCTCCCTAGTTTGTCAACTTTTTCTTGCATTTTAGTCATTTAGTATTGGCATTTACATTGTGTCTCCCATTATTTGGGCATGTAGTATGAATCCCTCTATTATGTGGTTACGTTGCTTGCATCGTCATGCACTTCTTGTTATACCTTCATCTAGGTTTTTTGATGAGTGTTGATAATGCATTATATATATCGTCATGATGTTGTCTTGATATCGATGCCTTGCTTGCTTGGTTAAGATATCTTGACAACATTGTTACACTGTATCTAATTGTGACTTCCACTTTTCAATACACTTGGCTTGTTGTCAGTACTTGAGTCAGTTCTAGGTATACCTTGTTAGAGGACTTTGTCAGTATTGTGTTGATATTCAAGCCTTGTTAGATTTCTAACTTCGGCCCACATATCTGGTACAACATTGTCATTCATCTTGGTCTTTTAAGTATAGATTTGACATAACGTGACTTAGGTAAGTGATACATTTTCATCTATCCATATCGGTATCCTTTGAAAACTAGAAAACATAGTGTTACATCTAAGTATCGGCTAGTAATGCCTAGACTTTTCAAAATGGCAACAAAATCTAGTGAGCTTAATGTAGGAGCTAATCCTTTTGATGATTTCCCCTTTAGCGGGAACAATTTAGGACCGCTCTTCTCTCAAGTCAAAGATACGGAGATGTTAATCAATCATAGTGGAGGAGAGTTAGACTCTTCGGGAGAACAACAAAGGTTATACCTAAACAAATTTGAAGAGCTCTTATATTATAAAAAGATCAAGTACTCGTGAGAGTCTTGGTGTTAGGAGCTAAAATACAACGACGAGCGTGAAGAAGAGACAAAGGTCGTTGACCCTAACTTAGGAGAGTGAAGATTCATCTTAGACATAGATAATCCTTTTGATGTGGGATATGCATCCACTTCTGGGCAACATAAGGCCATTGTTGAAGGTGAAACATCATGTAAACCTCACTTTAAGGCTTCTCATAAAGTAAAAACTGAGTGGAAGGTGTCCCCTCCTCCAAAATTCGATGAAGAAGAGGATCCCCTGGTTGAGGATGAGACCCTCCAAAAACAAATCTTGAAGTTGAGTCAAAAATTAGCAAACCTAGATTCAAAAGGAAACATAGGTAAAGACAAAGACAAAACAAAACTTAACGAGTTTTAATTTGATCCACATACGAATTGAAATCTATGAAAGATACGATCACAACATTACATCAGGGAAATATAGGCCAAAACAAAAAGTATCTCTACAAAGAACTAAGTCCTTATCCCTTCAATAAAGACATGCTACTGCAGCCCTTTCCTAAACATTTCACTATCCCAAAGCTCGATGAGTACAAAGGAAAATGTGATCCCCGCGATCACATTAAAGACTTTTACATGGCTTGTCAAGAGGTCACCTACAATGATAATTTTCTGATACAACTCTTTCCCTGCAGTTTGGGAGCTTTGGCGATTGAATGGTTCTGTAGCATACCTAAAGGATCTATAATGACATGGCCGAAACTAGCAAAAAAATTTGTGTGACACTATTCTTTCAATATTGAAAATTATTTCACGATGAATGAACTTTACAATGCAAAGTAAAAACCTAATGAAACCTTCGTGGGTTTCTTACAACGATGGAGAGTGTTGGCTAGTCACTTCCCTTGTGCTTTACCTGAAAAACAATTAGTGAGCATTTTTGTTCCTAATTTAAATGCGGAGATAGCCTTCCATCTTCAGATGCATTGTGGATCTAACTTCAAGGAAGTTATAGAGAAAGGTAGCCAAATTGAAAAGGCTCTTATTACCAAAGGAACACTTAAACCCTTTGTCAAAAACAAACATGAGGCCAAATCTGTAGACAAACCTAAGTTCTTTAATAAGAACAAGCATGTTGTCGGTGATGGAATTACTAACTCCAAAAGAGTCCAAGTTGTGTAGACAGGTCCACTTTTGAAGCTTTCACAAGGACCTCATCCCAAGGCACCTACAAAACGTATACATTCACAATGTTGAGTGAACCCCTGACTACTATATTAAAACAATTAGATGATGCTAAAATGGTAGAATATCCAAGTACCATAGTACCATTCCCAGAAAATGCTCCAAAACCTGGTTGGTATAAAGACCATGAATACTGTGACTTCCATCATGTCAAAGGACACAAAATAGATAGATGTCTATGGCTGAAACACTTCATACAAGACCTCATTGAAGAGGGCAAGATTGCCATAGAATCACCTCCTGATTCAGGATAGGGTCCTAATGAAAAAATGGGCATATACAAAGAACCTTTTCCCAATCACATGGATAAAAAGAAAAGGAAACCAGATCATGAGCAGGCCTCTAATGACTATCACACTACTGCGTATGTTTACCCTAGTAATGATAGTCCATTCGAATCCCTTATAGGTTGCATCCATTTGCCTGATGAACGAGTAAACACAATCTGAATTCTTAAAAAGAGTTGTGCAGTTGGAATGCGACGTGCTCACTTAATCATACCTGATCCAATACCAACTACCCAAAGCCAATATAATTTACTAGACCAGCTAGAGAAAACACCAGCTAAAATATCCATTTTAGACCTTCTTAAAATCTCTACTACTCACAAGGATATATTGTACAAAACATTACAAAATTCTGAGTCTCTACTGAGGTAGATCCCGCACACTTGCAAGCTATGGTCGCCCACCTTGAACCCACTGATCATATCACTTTTGATCACAATGCTATCCCACATAACAACCCTGAGCATAATTTGCCTCTCTATTTAGAAGTGGTGGTTACCCATCGTAAGATTAAAAGAGTGCTTGTGGATGGGGGATCTGGTCTAAACATATGCACATTGAAGTTGGTCGGACGCAAGGCCTTTCAGAAACGGATCTGGGAGCTAAGACCATCACCATCACAAAGGTATGATAATGAGGAGAGAGAATCCATAGGTACTATTATAGTGCCCATGGAAGTAGGTCCAACTTGTCATGATACAACCTTCCATGTCTTGGATTTAGATCTCCCATATAACATGCTCTTGGGGCATCCATGGATTCATGCCATGTAGGCTATCCCTTCGACATTTCATCAGTGTATCAAGTTGTGCCATGAAGGGCATATAGTCACTATCTCGGTGATCCTGAGTCGTTCACTCACTGTCGGGCGTTGCATAGTTTCTCTCGCAGCCTATGAGTGCCCTTCCGTGGATGTTGTCATCCCTCTTAAAACGGAAGCTATGAAGAATCGGGTGGACTCAGAATTGCTCACACCTTATAATCAGGACTTCCCTTCTTTGGTCAATCCTTTTACATCTTGGGAGGCTACATCAGCAAAATATGGCCTAGGAGAGCCATTTACTCTTGAACAAGCATTATTAATTTCAGACTTATCAGTGTCACCTAGGACACGGGGTAAGCCCTATTTTCAGTTCAAAAGTACACGAGAACCATGTTCAAAACCATTGGATAAATTTGTTCATAGTGGCCTCCTATCTGAAGAAAAGATGTTGGAGGATCCCATTAGTAAGGTGCTAGAAGGAACCATGGCCTCATGCCATCAAGCGCCTCAGTATACTAAAGGACACCGCATGATGTTTGTCATGGGTTATAAAGGATACGGATGTGGAGCCAACACACAAGGCCATCTAGAACCTATTCCTACTTGCCATTTCAAATCTGACAAGCATGGTCTTGGGTTAAAATCCTAGGATGCTCAACTGTCGAGGTTGATGCTACCTTTTCTGAATGTGAGGACGTTTCATATAATGCGGATAGCGATACAAGTTCCCAATGTAGCCTCTACAAAGATTTGGCTTCCACAAACCTATTCCCAGAGTTAGCCATCCTTACCCTATTTGAATCCATCCCTTCAACCGATTATCAAGTCACCCTAGTTTATCTTGAACTTGTAGATTGGGACCAACAACTTTATGTACCACTTGATATCTTCGAGAATGATGAAGCATTCACGGAATTCATGGGACTCAAGGATTTTCTTCCTACTGGGACCACAAGAAAGGATTCCAAATTCAGTTAAACACATGTGCATACTTCGGAGAAGAGGTAGAGATGTGTGGCTGCTTGGGTAAGAATGTTGTGAATAAAAGTAAAAATACTTTAGAGCAGCCTAGTACAAAGAATAAATGGAAATCTCACAGTGAAAAACTCTTTGAAACACTTATAGAAGAACAAAATGAAAATCACGTGGATAAAATAACTTATCCATTTGAAGATGATAAAGAGCTACCTTAGGAAGTTGATCTCACCCTCCCTCCTGATCCTACCAGAATGGAGGACGCATCTAAGATGCTCATTGAGGAAACCATCAGTGTTAACATTGGTTCAGAGGATTTACCCAAGATGATCAAGTTGGGGGCTTCACTCTCAGCTCAAGAATAGAAAACCTTTATGGAACTCTTAAGAGAATACGTTGATATTTTTGCATGGACATATTTAGATATGCCCAGCTTAGATCTAGCACTAGTTGTGCACAACCTTGTTGTGCACCCAGACGCTAAGCCCATTAAACAGAAACTGAGGAAGATGCATCCTATAGTTGCACTTCTTGTCAAAGAAGAATTGGAGAAAATCTTGGCTACAAATTTTATCAAACCTATTGATTACTCAGATTGGATCTCCAATATAGTTCCAGTACAAAAGAAACCTGTTGGCATTAGGATCTGTACTGACTTCCGTGACATCAATAAAGCATGTCCTAAAGATGATTTTCCTTTTCCAAACATAGATATGATCGTAGAATCTAGCATTGGCTATGAGATGCTATCCTTAATGGATGGCTTCTCAGGGTATAATTAGATAAGGATTACAGAAGAGGATCGGCACAAAACTACCTTCATCACTCCATAGGGAACCTTTTGTTACAAAGTCATGCCATTCAGACTCAAAAATGCCGGGATACTTATCAACAGCACTATCACTGCATTTTTCATGATATGATGAATGATATTATGGAGGACTATGTGGATGACATATTAGCTAAATCAAAGAGTAGAGGAGAACACCTAGAAGTGCTTAGATGTATCTTTCAGCACCTCAGGGACTACAAGGTTCATCTTAATCCTAAGAAGTGCATCTTCGGTGTATTATCAGGAAAACTCTTGGGATTTATAGTATCATAGAGAGGGATAGAAGTGGATCCCACCAAGGTCACTGCTATTATAGACATGCCTCCACCCACCACTCTTAAACAACTCAGAAGTCTGTAAGGAAAGATCCAGGCTATTCATTTGCCATTTTATTTCTCAGCTTGTGATAAATGTCATCCGTTTACACATCTTTTGAAGAAGGATGTTGCTTTCAAGTGGGGGCCCGAATGTCAGAAGGCATTTTCTCTACTCAAGTAGTACCTTGTAAATCCACCTGTGCTAATGCCCCCTACTCCTGGAGAGCCTCTCCTTTTATATATTTCTACTACCCAATTCGCTATTGGTGCACTGCTTGCCCAATACAACCTTGGCCATAAGGAGAGAGTTGTTTATTACCTTAGTTATACATTGATTTCCTATGAATTGAACTATCCATAGATTGAAAAGGCCTGCTTGGTAGTCGTCTTTACATTTCAGAAACTCCGCCATTACCTCCTTAACAATAAAACTAAACTTATTTCCAAGGTTGACCCTCTTAAGTACCTCTTATCCAAACCCACCTTAATAGGCTAAATGGCTAATTGGATCATTCTTTTGAGTGAATTTGAGATAGAGTTTGTAAATCAGAAGTCCTTAAAAGGACAGGTATTAGTAGATCAGTTGGTAGAAGCACCTTTACTAGGAATAGAGCCTTTGTGTTTGGATCTCCCAGACGCATCTATGATGTATATCAAGAATCCGCGAAATGGAAGGTCCATTTCGATGGATCATTTACTTTTCATGGATCAGGAGTAGGAGTGGTGCTTATTACTCCCATAGGAGATATTATACCAAGGGCATTCCAGTTGGGGTTTCCTTGTACCAATAACATTGCAGAGTATGAGGCACTCATTGCTGGCCTCAAGCTAGCTATCACTTGGAACATCAAATAGCTTGTGAGTTGTTGGAGATTCTCAGCTCATCATTAAGTAGGTCAATGATGAATACAAGGTTAAAGATGAAAAACTTATTCCCTATAAGAAGATGGTTGAAACCCTGAAGGAATATTTTTCACATGTCATATTTGAACAAAAACCTAGATCTCATAATAGATCTATGGATGCCATGGCTACCATCGGCTCTCTCTTGCACATCCCACCTGAGGAGAGTAAGATGCCTTTCTTTATGGAACACTTACAGATGTCGCATATGATATGCCTAAATCCTATTTAGCATGTGAAGTTGTTGGTCCCCTATCCCCATGGTATGACCCTATTTACCAATACCTACAAGATGGAACCTTCCCACCTAACATTACCCATTTAGAGAAAAAATCCCTTATTTGCCGCATAGCCCGTTATACCCTCCTAGGAGGCACACTTTATCGCATGGCTACGATGGGAACTTGCTTCACTGTCTAAATGTTACTGATTCGGTTCACGTAATTAAAGAGGTACATAGTGGTATCTGTGGGGCACACACTAGTGGAATGGTGCTAGCTAAGAAACTGTTGAGAGTAGGCTACTATTGGCCTACCATGGAATCCGATTGCTGCAACTTCATGAAGAAATGTGAACTTTGTCAAAAGTATGGTAATCTCATACATGCACCAGCATAGGATTTGCAGCCTATTGCAACACCTTGGCCTTTTTCAAAGTGGGGTTTAGATCTCATAGGGAAGCTCCACCCTTCTTCATCAGATGGTCATACACACATCATAACTGCCACCGAGTATTTCACTAAATGGGTGGAGGCTGTTCCTCTTACCTATGTCACTGGTGCAAATATCCAAGTTTATCATGAACCATCTTATATGCCGTTATGGTATCCCCTCGGCCATTGTCACTGACAATGGTAAATCTTTCAAAAACAAGATGGTAAAAGCCTTGTGTCAACACTTTCATATCCAACTTAAATGGTCCACCCCCTATTACCCTCAAGGTAATGGGAAAGAAAAGGCTACAAACAAAAATCTTGTGCACATTATGGAGAAAATGGTCAGTAAAACTAGTCGTAATTGGCACTTGCAAATCCATCCCGCCCTCTGGGCTTATCGAACCTCCATCCGCACCCCTACTGGTGTGACCCCGTATTCACTTGTCTATGGCACTGAAGCCATCATACCTTTGGAAGTGGAGCTTCCCTCCCTAAGAATATCTCTCAGGGACTACCTCGATAAAGATGAAGACTACAGAGTTGCTCACCTGGCAGAGTTGGAACTGTTAGATGAACGGCGTATCAGAGCACTTAATCACCTTAAAGTATATCAAAATAGAGTATCTAGAGGATACAAAAATGCATCATTCATAGGGAATTTGATGTAGGTGATATTTTACTTACTAAAGAAAATTAGAAGAATACCACCAAAGATAGGGAAAAGAAAGGTAAATTTGAGGCCAATTGGCTCGGCCCCTATGTGGTGACCGCTAAATATGGATCAGGGGCATATAGACTTTCCTATTCAGATGGTGAAGAGCTTCCAGAGCCCATGAACACCATTCACCTCAAGCACTTCTATGCTTAGGAATGGCTAGAATATTGAGATAAGAAAATAAAAAGTAGAAAACAAAGAAAAAACAAGCAAAAAAATTGAAAAATTGAGAAAAAGTAAAGAAAAAATAGGTCGTCCTCATGTGAAAACCACGCAATTGTGGCACAGTGGGCATGTCCTTTTGTGAAAACCAGTTTTCGGTGCTCAAGGAAGGTTTCTCATACACAAGTCACTCTTACGACAGGATGGGTAACTCTTACCACTTGCTAAATTCCGTAGTACCCTGGCTAGGTCTAGGATTTGACCTCAAGCTCCCTTGCAGGACCTGTGATCTAGTTTACTTACGCTATATCTGTGTGAAGGATGTGGCCTATTTGTATATTCCCACATCATGCTAGGGGCACATTCACATTCCACTTCATTGTACACTAACACATGGCATTTTACCCTTTGTATATTCCTACATCACGTTGGGGCATTCCACATTTCTTTAAAGCTTGTACATTACTTTCAAACATGACCTTGAAAATACAAAAACATTTAAAAAGGGTACACAAAAGCCTAAACATCTAGAAAATTTCCCTTCTTAGGGATGTAGCTACGTTAGTTTCACAATGTTATCTTAGGGAAACCTAGACAACGACGTAAACCGTAGTCTTAAAAACTTATCCTTCATGATAAACTCAAAAACATTAGAAAATATGTCAATACTGTCCCGCAAAAACAAAGTGGTAGTTAGATTGCTTTTAGTTGTTGGTTTGTATAGTTTTGATGTACTTAGCTTGTTGTGTTGTTCATTCTTTGAATGATTCTTTTCTTACATTATATTAGATCTTGTTAGGTTTAATTGTGTGTTGCACTGCATTCATTATTAGGACTTTCATGCTTGTAATTAATTGTTGTATGTTTCTTTGATTGCTATGTGCATTTGTTAGAACTCATTTTTACTTGCTTGGATTAAAGTGTTAGATTAATATTCATTTTAGTTGCATTGCATTGTGTTGCATGTGTATATTTGTTTAGTTTTGTTAAATTTTGCTTGTGTGTTTTTTTAGCACATTTGTTTGTTATCACATCTATCATATATCATTTCATCACATTTATCACATCATTTACTACATCATATATACAAAAATGCTAAGTAGTACATCATGCATGTATGCTAAGCTAATCATCACATATCGTATCATCAATGGGGGCAAGAGGGGTTGCACATAATCACTAATCTATCCCCCCACCAATATCATCTAGTATCATCCCAAAATGCTAGCCATATGAAATCAAACATCTCATAAATAAAAACACATGATATCAAATACACGAGTATATCATCACTATGAAAGAAAACATGTACATCTCTACATCTGAAAGTATGTCACATACATGAAGAGGAAAAGATACAACATGAACATCAATGAAACATAATTACCATGACAATATATCACTGCATGACAAGATATACAAGAAAGTGTCCATATGGTACATGTATAATAAAAATATTTGTGTCAAAGTCCGGTATATACAAAATGCTCTGTCCATCTGCCATATAAAAGGGGCAGGGATCAAATACTAAGCCTACATACAAAGGCATGGTGGTACATAACAAAGGTACCTACATCGATCAAAATCGAGCCTTCATCAAGAGGCATCCACAAAAGAATCTAAAGAATCTATACATGGGCAAAACCCACCTTCATAAGAGGCATATACATCCAATACATACATATATATCATGGCATGAGTAGGAGACTCAGCCATAACTCTCACCCTCACCGGGCTACTGGGACCATGTCCTGGAGGATGGAATAATGGAGGCTGTGATGGGCCTGCCCTTAAAGAAGCTCTGCCAACTGTGATGAGGGACCCTGTGTACCCCTCTGCTGTGTACTTGGTTGTTTGGTTGGCTGATGTACTGACTTGGCCGACCTCGTGATCTAGAGCTTGTGTGGCTCACATCAAGTTGGCATAAGGTGTCATCAACTATGCTACTGGAACTACTCGAAGTAGGTTGTCCTATAATAAAGAGCCTCACCTATGGCCCTGATAGTGTCACGTATCAAATCATCATCTCCTGTGGCTAAGGCTGCCTATAGGGCGGCATCATGCTCACCTATCAATCGACCTCTATCAAGCATCAACCTTGCCTAGCAGTGGCGGCCTCTCGATCCCTCTCTAGTGTGACACTCTGTAAATCACTATGGGCCTAGTCTCTCTCTATCAGATAGGTCTATCCCTCGGCCTGCACTTGGTCATGCTAAACCATGAGGCTATGTGTAATCGCTCTGTGCACTGCCTAAAGCACCCATGAACTAAGCACCCCCACTAATCCAACTATGTAATCTCGACCTCCCGCCATACAGGCCCTACCACTGTCCTATACCTGAGACCTGGCCTGGTCTCTCTCGGCAGTCAAAACCTGAACCTATGCCTGGCTTGATCTCTCTCTGTGGCCACCTGAAGCTGTACCACTATCGCAGCCTGTAACTGCTATTGTAGTGTAGCAAGCTATCCATCACCACCTCCTGGGGCCTGAGGAGGTGGACCCTACTGTGGTAGAACCTGTTGTAATGGGACATATATGCCCACTGGAATGCCTACTGGAGGTAACGGACCAGCTGGGGCCTAGTGTACCTATCTAGGTATAGGCCTAGGACCCTGTACCTACGGCTATGGGGCCCTACCTCTAACTCGATGCTATGCATCAAGGCCACCCTCATCATCTAAATCATCATCATCAGTACCACCTCTGGCACCATCATCATCACTAGGCAGCCCCACTGGGGAGGCCTCACGCCTGCCTCATATGCTACCCTTGGAATGGTCAGCCTGTGTGGAATCACGCCATGGTACCAAGGCGCGTACTCTGTTGTGCACCCTGGATCTCGCACCTACCTCAAAGGTACCCATGCAATGGGTACCACACTGTAAAACTTGGCCTAGGCTCTATCAAAGGCTATCTATGGCCCCATGTCAAAATACTCACGCGCCCTCCGCGCATACCACATATCAGGCCCCGGAACATCCTGTGTGGTGCCAAACTATCACTGGCACCTATCAACTCTGTAAAACTCCCGCATATAGTTGCGGCTGCCCATGATAAAATGCTCTACTCCAGCTATGGATAGCTCTTAGGCATCCTCGCCACTGGTAATGTTGATACGGCCTCCATACCATGGCCACCTACTGTAGGTCATCAAGCTCTCGACGATAAGGATAAGGATCACCCCTGTAGGGCCGAACATCATCCCCGACTAGGACCCAACCCATGGTAGATGGCTCCTCTGGAGCCTGAACTCTCAGAGTGCCTAAGGGGTGCACCCGATAGCAATGTGATCCCAGGCCCATATCATAAGGAGCCTAGCCGGGCCTACCATCTTCTGATGGTAGTAGGTGATAAGATGTAGATCCCAGTAAAGATGTGCCAGAATGCACTGCCCCAACAATAAGTCTCTCCCTGTATCAATCCAAGAATAACCCCAAGTAGTCCAAGTGGGAATGAGGAACCGGTCTTGTCAGGGAGTAAAACTCCACTGACAAAGGCCATCATGTATACCACGACCTGATCTAGAGAAAGGTCCTCGATGCACATGTGATAATCTCACCGTCATCCCGCGATGAGGTATCATTGGGACTCCGAACAATTGTGCTATGCATCCATCCAATGCTGCTTTGTCGCTCACATAATGAATGGGTTGGCCAACGATAGGAACACACATGATGTGCCAGACATCCTCCAACGTGATGGTAATCTCCCTTGTAGGCAGTCGAAGCATTGGCTCTCACTGTGCCATCTCTCTGCTATGGCCGTAAGAAGGCCATGGTCCAATGTGATCTGGGGCATGTCAGCCACGTAGGCTAACCCTGTGACATAAAGGAGGATATCTAATATCCCCTATCTCCATCCTCGAACTGTGCCTCTATCGTCTCAAGGCGGCCATATCTCTCCTACGTCTGAAGTGTGGGTAATCTACGCTGCAAGATCAAAACAAGTGTTAGGCACTTATCTAACTTCTAGCTATCTTTCTAAGGAAAAATGGTTCATTGAGTCCTTAAACTTACTAATTTCCCTTTTTCTTCTAAGTTCTTCTAATTATTCTCCTCTACACTTTGCTATTTTATTGTTATAGGTGTGTTTCATTTTCTTCCGACATTTGCATGACCCTTTTCAACACACACGCATCCTCCTCAATGCCTAGGCACCCTAACCGACTTCATGACGCGCCCCTACCCTTTTCATTTTTCCCATGTACACCACACAGGATGCCAACGCACCTAGTGTGATGCCTTTTCATCCCTCCCAAAGCACACGCATGCATGCGCATCCATTCCCACTAAAAATCAAATTTCCCCAAGCCTACGCACGTGCTTGGTTCGACACGCGCATGCGCACATCCCCATTTTCCCCTTTCGACGGACACGCATGTGTGTGTACCCATTTTTCAACGCATATACTTGTGCATACCCAGTTTTTCAATGCATACGCATGCATGTCCCCACATTTTCAACACATGCACATGCACATGTGTCTTTTTCCCACCTACCTACCCTAGAAATGACCTAAAAAGCATTAAATGTGTAATTTAAAAGAAAGGATAGACCACTCACGAAGGGTCCATCCATGGGGTCTCGCTGGTACTCTTAGATCCGGTCTGCTTGCCTCTCGCCTCATCGGTAACCTCTCCATCACACTCCAGGCTCTCTCACTGACACCTCACGGTAAAAATTTGCAAGGGCTCTGGTACAAATGAATTGATCGTGATTGTTTTTACCCCCTGGTGGGTATATTAACTCATCGCGATGCCCCTGGGGCATGTTTTCTCCACCATGATCATTCTAATCTTCTTCTACCCACCGTGATAATTATTTTATTATTAAAATAATTATTTTTATTAATTTTCACACGCTGGGGCACTTTGTGCTACCCTGCGGACACTTCCTCTTAACCCTAGCATTGTTTACGAACCTTACAGGTGTTTTCCTCTGTTTTGATTCCTCTTTTCATCTATCTACCTCCTCATCGTCATGAACAATAATTCTCTACAATAATTATTATCACCCTGTCTTTCTTTCCATGGGGATACCCTTTTGGCTCTTTTGTGGCCTCGCCTTCCCCATTCGCCTCCATGTGTACTTTTTAGAAGATCTTTGATCTTTTGAATTCTTCTGACCAATCAAAAAATTTAAAAATTGTAAAATTGATTCAGAAAAATAAAAAACAGTATAAAAATTTGAAAATGAACTAAAATCGGTAACTAGCTCATTTTTCGGCTAAAATCTGTGTCTTTTGCATGGCGCTCATCCTATATCCTGTTGGCATTTTCACATGTTTTGAAACTATGACTTTCAAATCACCCTGATCTAGAATCATTTACAAAAGACTATTTCTTACTTTGTCTGTACTTTGGGGCACTATTAGTTGCTTGCATTGCTTTTTCATGCACGTTGCTTTTTCATCGACCCAAGTGTCCTCCATCATTTCCCTTGCATGTGCATATTGCTTGGGGCATCGTTCTTACCCTTGTCATTTATCAGAACATTTGGGACTTCATCTTGATAACAAAATATTTGTGCAACCTTCTTGAATGTTGTTGGTTTAAGTGTGTGTGACTGTACTTATTTCCCTGTTACATGAGTTTGTTTACTTCTCGTTTTACATTACATGTTTGTATGTTGCATGAGTTGGCATTTTAGCAATAGACAGTTGTTTTGTATCTTGGCTTTTCATGTCACTATACGCTTCTATTGTATGCTCACATTTTTAATAAGGACCGATGAGGAGGTCTCTAAGCAAAATGATGATTTAAATAGTGGATACAATTGATTTGTGGATAGCTCAATATCTCTTTTCTTGTTTCTCATCCTCTTCTCTTCACATCCTACCCCTTCCCCATTCTTCTATCTATATCTCACCTTTTTCGAGTGTCGATCGACTTCTTTCATCACCCCATCGACACTCGAGGGGGCATCCTTCATCCTATTAATTTTTCTTCTATCCCTTCAAAAAATTTCTTCTCTTTTATATTTGTCTACTTTCTTCAAAGTGATGTAACTTACATCACCTCAAAGAGGGGCAAATGTAGACACCTGTAGTTTGGCCAATGCACTATTATGACTAATATTGCGCTAGTTGTGCTTCTCCCTGTAAACCGATGATACACCACCGGTTCGACCTATCTAAATTTCTTCCTACAACATCCCTTTTGTCATTTTTCCTCTTGTAAACCATTTAAACAAGCTATAATAGCTTCGTTCTAACTACATTAGCTTCTTACTTTCTTCCAGTCCACTTCTACCACCTTCCTGGTCTATCAATCCATTCCATTGGATTGATCTGACCCTTCAAAACTCTCTCCAAACCCTAATCACCTCCTAAACATGTTTAACTAAGCTTAAACATGGTTTGTCACTCCCTAAACCTAGTCAAAGTAAGCTTTGACTTGCTAAAAGTGTTTTTGGAATTTAGTGTTTGTCCCACATGCACTCAAGTTTCCCATTTTCCCAAATGGAAAACTATATATAGGGCTAGACCCCTCTCTCATTTTCAAGAATTCCTTCCTTCTTCCTAAGCATAGATTATAGAATTTTGCATCTAGGTTCTAGATTTCATTTCTAGATTTCATTTCTAGTTTAGATATTGAGCTATTTACTTCATTTTTGTATTGCTAATCCAATTTATAGGGTAAAGGAGAAGAACCATTGGCTCAAAGGCCTATAATGGGGAGATCTCTTTCTCTTAATCACTAAAACTGATTGCTTAGGGCTTATTAGGTTCATTATTTTAAGCTTTCAAAGAATAGAGGTAGTTTTAATTAGCTTAAATTTGAGTGTTTACTTCATAATGTATGCTAGTTACAAGATCTTGGAAATTTCTTATCGATGGTCCACTCATTTGTTGCTTGAAGCCTTTTGGGATTCTTTAGAATTCTTACCCCAAAATCCATGGTTTTCACAACCTTTCTTTGAACAAAATAATAAGGGCGATAGGCCCTCATCCGCAGCCTTGGGGATCTTTCGCAGAGCAATTAATAAGAGTACACCTTCCCACCCCTATTTTCACCCCACGTCCAATGACTCCTTCTCCCAATTAAACCCCTCCTCTACACCCCCATTCTAATTATTCCTAATAAACCTACCCAAAACTATCTACTCTACCCTCACCCTACCCTAAACCCTTCCCATCTCCCTTAACCCGTTTCCCTCTCACCTCATCCTTTCCCACCTTATCTATTCCCTTTTTTTTACCAAGTTACCCTTGATTGACCCCCGCTATCCCTTGACTAACCATGGTCTCCCCGACCGGCATTAGTCACTGTTCTTGTGACCGATACCGGTCACTACCCACCGACGACCACAAGTTGACCAACGTCAACTATTGTGGCTTTGCCATGACTTCCCAACCCTACTTTTTCCCTTCTACTCCTACCACCCAATTAAACCCCTCCTTACACCCCTAATTATTTCTATACTACCCTTTTACTCTACACCCTACCCTTCCCCATTCCCATTTCCCCCTTTTCCCCTTATTTTCCCCCAACCCCGTTTTGAACATTTTTTATATTTTAACCAATTTCACTAAACAATCAATAACCAAGGTTTGGCACTTACCATCCTCTCCTACAATCATGGTGGAACCTCACCCTCTACTCTGCTACTCCCGATCCCTCTCCAGCCTCCGCCATCCTCGAATGACCTCTCACTCTCCCAACCAATCACCTCGCTTGATCCAATCTCGTGGCCCCACCTCTCACCCAATCAATCTCGCCTATGTGGCTCACCAACCAAGCTCTCTAACATTCTCTTTTGTCCTCTTCCTCTTTTCTCTCTTCTTGTCCTTTTCTCCTTTTCACAATGCACAAATGAATTTTATAAATGTCATTTTTTTTATTTTTATAACCTACCTGACTCAATCGATGTCAATTAACCCTTGACCGATGTTAGTCTCGATGCCCTAGCCAAGTGCCATCGGTTCCTCTCCACCGTCATTGGTTCATACTGACCACCGTGTTACCTTGCATACTCATTGCCCTTACATTGACCTCATTTTCCTTACCTCTTTCTTTTGCCTCCCCTACACCTACTTGGACCACTTTACCTTCCCTCTCGGCCCTCCACCTTCTTCAACCTCACCTCATCTGTTGTTGAAGCCTCATTATTTTACCCCTACCTCGGCCTTACCCATGCTATGACCTATCTTCTTGGACCCGGAACACTATTTGTGACCTTTGAATCAATGTGCTCACTATACCTTACGACACCGTTACCCATGTTGATTGACCTCTTGTCGTTACCTTGACTATTATCATCTTGTTTATCCTGACCCTACCTTTGGTGTACCAGAACATAACTAAATGTTCCTGCACCTAACCTAAGTTGTGTTTCCTGACCTTATCCTATACCTTGGATACCGGATTCACTTCAACCTTTTTGGATAAACCTATCGACCTTAGATGATGTAGAGTTTTCCTGCTCTTCAACCTAGTAGCGTGCTTTGCAGTTTATACATGTGTGTGCATTTGAATGTTGCTACCTTTGACCCTAACCCATTACCTAGATCACCCGAGTAGACGTTTCACCCTTTTCCCCTGCACCCAATTGCCTTTTCCTCGCATTTACATCAGATCAAACCACTCACCACTTCACTGCTACCTCGTCGCCTTCCTAGTGTAAGGGGGATAACCTTCACCCACACATGGGGTAACCACATCTTATTTTTATTAGCATAGCTTACCAATACAAGATACACGAAAAAAAGGGGAAAAATGTAGACACTAAAATTAGGTCACACTCCCTTTTGTCCTCGACATATAAACACCGTTTATTACATTTACCTAGCCATGAGCCCCTTCACCCCACTAATATTAATTTAATTAAATTAGTGTTTTATCCTCACTATATTTATTATTTAAATAATATCTACACATACAGTTCACTTAGACACCTCACCAAGCTAACTCAACCTAAGACCTATTCTTAGCAAGTTACCATAACTAACGAAGACTTACCCAAACCCTAAAAATCAATGCCTACATTACCTCTAACCACATTCTCGCATGCTCACAATAGGCTCTGAGTCTAATCCATGGGATAATGACATGAGATATGAGGAAATCAAGAGGATCTCCCTAAGTTTAGTAAACCTAGGATATCCTACCTTGACCGATGTTGGTTACCCCTAACCGTCGCCGGTTAAGCCGGACCGCCGTTGCCCCATTTTAACCCAAAACAACCTTATTCTCAAGGTTGGAACTTGGAACTTGGAAGTTGGAAGTAAGAAAGTTGATGAAAAGAAAAATATCAAAGAGATAACGCATCTTAAGAGACCCAATTCCAACAAGAACTCACATCCAAGGAAGGAGATTGAGGATCTTCTCCTGCACAACCATCCTAGCCATGTTCTGATCTATCTAAGCAAAGAGGAGTGTGCATGCAGCCCATGTAGAATATTTTCTTTAGTTGGTGATCACTTGCAACCTTCAAACCCATCATTAGCACCTCCATCCTTCACACATAGACCTTCAAGAATGAAATCCAAGTAAGTACAACATCATACTTTCCTGGTTATTTCATTTCATCATTATTTTATCATCCATTATTTATCTTGCTCCCTATTGACCTTATCCAACATTTTCACCTCCATAGACCCATCAAAACCTTGCAAAATCCTACTCCAGTCACCCATTACCTCATCCCAACCAACCAAAATCCTTTGTGTAATAAAAAAGGAGACCAAAACCCTATTCTGTGACATTTCCAGATCTCACAAGATAACAAAGCACCACGGTTATACCTAACCGCGATCGGTCACCCCTGAATGATGCTAGTCTTTGTGTTTACCCACACAGCCTTAAACAAAGACCTACCCACCTAATTTTACCTCACCCTCACTCACCTGTGACCTACCCGAGACCTTTATTAGACCTGCAGAGACCCAAAACCTATCCCTTGACCTTGGATTCTATTCTAGCTTAGCATGTTAGATTAGATCTATTTCTTATTGTGTTTTTAAGTGAGATACCTAAATCATTTTAAAATAACAATAGGATTTACCTTGTTTTCAGCATTAATTTTTTTAAAATAGTGGACTGATAGCCATCTAGGAAGTACCATGCTTCTCAGATCTAGCATACGCTAGGCAGTTCACTACCCATATTGTTTAATTCCTTCTGGTGGTTTTGTTTTCCTTATATGTAGTTTCTCCTATCCAAAAGGAATCTCTCACGGTTAGTCAGGATTCGTGAAGTCATATGCGTGCAACAATCCATCAACCAACATTTGAATAGGTATTCATCCTATGCTCAAGTTACTCCTATCTGCTTTACCAACAATTCAAAGAAACAATCTAAGAAAAAGGTGAAACAAGAAGACCCTAAAGACGTTGTATAACAAACTATTCTAAGGGTGAAGAAATTCACATGATCACGAAATGTCGTAGTCATGGAAAGTCCCTTGAGTAGAGAGAAAATTGGGGTGAAAAAGGCAATGAGGTGAAAGTGGGTGGTTTAGTGTAATCATAGTGCAAAATCATAAGCACCCCCAAATGACTAGTCGATATGCTTTTCTAAGGCAAAATCATCTCGGTGTGATTACATAACATTGAAATTTCCCAAGGTGTGGGATCTTGCAAAAGTGGGAAAGATCTCCGTATTAAAGGCTAGTTCCTTATTCCTCTATTCAAGTGCATACGTAAGAACTCGTAGAGAATCTATCTCTATACCTAATCTAAACTTGCCAAGGAGACAGGGATAAGAAAGGGGTACAAAAAATAAACAATAACTAAACTACAAGGTGATGCACCAAAGGAATGATGAACACTAGTTCTACTGATAGACACAAACCAAAAATACATGCAATAATCAAACATAGATAACCGCTTTATAAAAAAAGACCAGATGGGAGAAAAAGAGATAGAAAGGATATAGAATCGATCAAAAATGTATTTTCTTACTCTGCAGATTGATACAATACGTTACAAAATAGCCAGGAGGTAAGAAATATATTGCAACTTTGATGGAAGGCCTAAAATTCCACAAATTCCTTTGCTATAAGAAAAAGGGAGCCCAAAACAAGGAATGTCCAACCCTTTACAATGAATCTTGCACCCGTATTTATAGATTTGATGAAAGGGAAGAAAGAGAGAGAGAGGTAGGAAAAGCAAGTTAAAGCTCAACTACTACTCACAATGCCTCGATAAAATATTCCCTAAATTCATCTTTACTGCATCGATCCTTAATTTTGCACTTGAAGGAAGAGGAAATGATGGAAACAAATCAAATCTGATCTGGTTGTTGAGGCAAGAAGATCCTGTATTGAAAACCCAAAGACATTTTCTCCATTTTTCTTCACCTAACCACCTCAATATTAAAGTTTCGACCTCCATGGCGTAGGTGAAACTGAGATCTTTCTAATAGTGTCATATTCATAATATTTCCAATCCTAAATTAAAAGATATGCCCCTTCAAAGTTTGTATCGAGTTTGTACAAATAGGTGAGAAAACAATTTGAAAAAATGGGTCCCCCTTCTAATATGGGAAACGTGGCAGCCAACTTGGAACAAAAATCAGGCCTATGGGTCCGAAATTTATCCTTTTTCCTTTTGCGCAAAAAATGCAAAACTCAAAAAACTCCCGTAGCCCCAAAGCTCCACTTGGACATGTGGCTCCTTTTGGTTGGCTAGGAAATGCACTTCCATTTTTATCTTTGTGCCTTTTGAATGAAAGGAAAATTTTCACCTTTCCCTCTAACTCCCCGCTTTGGCTTTGACTTGGGCCCAAATGCTGAATTTTTCCTTGGGCGAGTTGCGGGCCATTTTGTAACTTCTACCCCTTTTGAGAAAACAAGGGGCAAAGAACCAATTTTTTCCCCGATGGCCCACTTTCCTCTGGGACACACATCAGGCTATCACTTGTTTGAGAACCTTTTCTCTATCCAATCCTTGAATCAGTGCCATTAAGACACTTGACAGCCTCTCTCTGGTTTGTTTATGCGTTGACTATTCAACTTACTCTACCCCTGTCAGAATAACACGTGGAGGCACCGCGCTTACTTGAAAACCCGACCCAAAGTTTTCCTTTGGAGGAGCGTTGGGTTGACACTTGTCGGCCTCTGCTGATCTATGGAATTTTCAATGGTCCCTCTTAATTTTTAGACCTTGGGCTACGTGGTGAGCTCATGCTCATTTGGGTCTCCACTTTGGGACCAGCTCTTGGAGATGTACCACGCTGATGCTTGGCATTCTTCACTTACACTTCTATACTTAGCCAATTTTGAAGCCTTCCTTTTGACTCTGTCTGACCATTTTCTACATGGAGGGCTAGCGCAAGTTGGAGTCTCTTCCCTGGGCTTCCTTTCTAGTTTTGCGCCAAGTCAACAATCGGCACATCCTTTTTAGTAGAAGACTTTTCAATGTGCCACAACTTCTTCGAATTTTGGACACGTGGAAGCATGGTGCTAGTTTGGGTTTCCCTTTCTAGATTCACCTTTGGAGAAGTGCCGTTAGGACACATGGTCACTTCGCTACCTCCTCCATACTTAGTTATTTTTGGGATTTTTCCCCGAATGCTTTGAGCTCGAGGACTTCGGATATTCACCGCTTCTTCCCCTTGTTGTTTCTAGTTCCTTTTATGCGGGGTTGTGGCTGATCCAATATTTTCCAAGGGGGTGAAATATGGATAACAATTTGGTGACTCATAGGGGTATCTGCCTGCTAGGTGAAAAGACCAATTGCCTTGTCATATCCATTGGGAATGGAGTTGAGAAGGAAGGTCCGATACCACCAATGCCTCTAATTTATGAGCCTAAACACTTGCACTCTCAATTTTTATTATAAATCTTGAAATGAAGGTTTCTAAGAGTAGAAAATTGTTTTAACCTAGGGCTTCATCTGTCTCTCTGAATGGATTGCATAAGAGCCACAAAACAACACCACACTATATACAAAATTTGAAATCATACATGCTCGAATGGTACATGCAGATCGTTCGCTCAAAGAACTTAGGAGAAAAGCAATCTATACTACAAAGAAGACAAAGTGCATAAGCATTTAGAGGAAAGAGTAAACTAAACTAATATGTACAGGTGAGAACTCCCCTTTTAGTAGTAGTGCTTAAGATAGATACCATTTACTAGAATTTGTAACTCTTCACCCTCTAATGTAGATAATTGGAAATCATTGCTATCTTTTCATCTTGTGACTATATAAGGACCACTCCGTGATGGTGTCAAACTTGGAATGCCTTCCTAGTTTTTCTCGATCTACATCCCATTTTAAAACTAGGTCTCCTTCTTGGAAGGTCCTTGCTTTTACCTTCTTGTCAAAACAATTCTTGATTAAAGCCCGATTCTTCTCTATTGCTTGAAGAGCATGCTCTTTGGTTTCTTCTAATTCTATCAGCTCCGCATACCCGCCTCCATTTGTCCAAATTCGACATCTCAGAGTTACTTCACAAGCTCAAATGCTAGCAAATCAAGTGATATAGGCAACACTATTTCTTTCCCATAGAGAAGCTTAAATGGAGATCTTCCTATAAATCTATTGGGTGTTATTCTATCATCCCATAAGGTCATTTTGAGCTTTGTGTGCCGAGTCCTCTCGATTCTCATCAAGAGTTCTTCCGATGATCTTTAACAGTTCTTGTTTGTGGACTTAGCTTGTCATTACCATGAGGATAATAGTTTGATGAAGTACTCAAATAAATCCCATTCTTAAGAGCCCATCCTGTGATCTTGGAACCTATAAATGCTAATGCATTGTCTGATATGATGGTGGTGGCACTCCAAATCTGGTCATTATCCCTTCATAGAAATCTAGGATACTAGACTCATTGGCTTCCTTGAGTGCCACTTCCTTAGTCCACTTGGTGAAATAATCTGCTGTCAGAATCCACTTGTGGCCTTGGCTTGAATTTGGATTGATGACTCCAATGAAGTCCAATCCCCATTGCATGAAAGGTTGATTGACTGATATTGGGTGCAATGGAAGTGCTGCTAGCCTTTCCTTGCCTTTGAAGAATGCATAATTCTTGCATCCGTTGATCCATGTGTAATAGTCACTAAACACTCGGGGCAAGTAAAAACCTACTTTCATGATCATGAGTGTTATCACTCTTGGAGAAAAATGGCCTCTAGTTGATTCAATATGGAATTCTTGTAGCACCCTCTCCACTTGATATGTCTCTATGCATCTCAACGAATGCCATTGATGTCTCTTTTGAATAGGACACCATCAATAAGGACATATGGGAAGGTCTCAGTAACCTAAAATTTCTTATTTTTGCTTTACTCATCCCATGAGGACACATGCTTGTTCAAAGGAAGTGTACTATGTCTTAGGTCTAACAAGGAGAACGTACATCATCTCTCCCTTCTTCTTAATCATCTTGTAGAACAAGAACAACCTCCTTTTCATTATTTGTTTCATCTTGCTGACTGAGGCTAGTTGTTCACACAACCCCTTTCCACGGACTAGCTTTGTGACCTTGATCTCAATTTCATATTCCATGACACGAGTGATCCATCCCGCACGCTTCTCATTCAAGTCGTTCTTTGAGAAGGAATTGTTTAACTCCTTCATGGGAGACTAATAGTTGGATTTTGTTGTTGGAAACCAAATGCTTACACTTATTCAATCTTGTGATCACCACCGTAACTTGCTTCTCAATGAAGGTGTACCTCACCTCATACTCTTCCAGACTTTGTCTAAAGAAAGCAATTCGTTGTTCTATAATTTCGTTGTTCTCAATGAACTAAGATTGAAGAAATTGTGTCACCGCCATCAAAGGCATACAAGATGAAGTCTTTGGAAAAATTTTGATTCACAAGAGTTGGGGCTTATGATATGGCTTCTTTAATAGCCTCAAACCTTGCTTTTCCTTCAGCTTTCCATCTGAATGTTAAGCTCTTTTTCAACATCAACGTTATTGGCTTAACAAGGGTAGCAAAGTTTGGAACAAACCTGTGGAAAAAATTGATTTTTCCCAAGAAGCTTTAAAGAGCATTCTTGTGACTTGAAAATGGAAATGCTCTTATTACTTGAGCTCTCTCTGGGCATATTGCCAATCCTTCCTTTGATACAATATGTCCTAGAAGCTTTCCTTCATGGGCCAAGAATATGCATTTCTTAGGGTTCAATGACACCCCAAAACTCCTGCATCATTGGAACACCTGCCTTAGATGGAAAAGGTGGTCTGCTGCATTTTTGAAAAACACTGTAATGTCATCCAGATAGATCAACACTATTTTTTTAATTAGTCCCTTGAATGCCATATCCATTGCCCATTAAAAAGTGGCTCTGACATTGGATAATCCAAATGGAATTTTCTTATAGGCATAGGTGCCCCATTTGGTGGTGAAAGAAGTTTTGAACTAATCATCTCCCTTCACCATGATCTGGTTATACCCCGAGTAGTCATCCATGAGGGAGAATCTCTCTCACCGAGATACTACTTGCAGGATCTGCTCCATTGAAGGGAGTGGGTAGTGATCTTTAAGAGAGGCTCTATTTAAGTATTTGAAGTCAAAAATAGCCTAATTTCTCCATTTCTCTTCCTAACTCGGGACTAGATTTGCAACCTAGCTTGAGTGTTTGATAAAAATATGATTCTTTCCTCTATCATCTTGTTCAGCTCCTTCATCGAGGCTCAATATGTGGGTTTAATGGTCTCTACTTCTACCTAATGGGCTGAGTAGCTAGATCCAGTTTGATTGTGTGTTGTGCTAGTTTTGGATTGAACCCTCTTAGGTATTCATAACTCCAAGAAAACACATCTAGAAATTCTTGGAAAAGTTGTATGAATTCATACCTTTCTTGCTCGGTGGCCACTTTGCCAATTTGAAGTGTTTTATCTCCTCCTACTGGGATCAACTCTTAATATTATCCTTTGACCTACATGTTAGCCTTCTCTTTTCTGAACTGATCATTAGGATTGAAAATAGATTCTAGTGTCACTAATCCTTTAGGAAGATTGTTTGTATGCAACTATACTATCTGATTCCCATATTGCTACTCTAGTCTACTCTAGTTTCTAGTTGAGAATTCAGCTTCTTCTTACAAAAATTTAATGATCTTCTGATCATTCTCAAACACCTACTAGCATGTATTATTATCTGGTACTGCTATCCTCACAACCACATGGATATGTGGCTATTCTTTGTCTCTTTTGATGCTATCAACCACATCAAACATGGCTCCAACTACTGCAAGTCTATCAACAGCTTCATTCTCCTTCCTGGGTATGGACACAATGTTGAAGGCCTCAAATCCTCTAAAAGATCCAATACCCTACTCTTGTAGTTCTTGAGCAGGTCATTTTTGATAGCATTAAATCCTCTGAATTGATTGGCAACCAACTCACTATCACTGAATACTTGCAAGTTCTTGATTCCTAGCTTCCTTTCCCAATAAAGACATTAGACTAAAGTGTCATATTCAGTAGTGTTATTTGAGAAAGAAAAATAGAATCAAGGCTAAATAATATTTCACACCTTTGGGGGACACAATCATAGCTCCTCCTCCAACTCCTTGTCTACTCCTTGAGCCATCAAAGAACAATTGCCATACCTCATTGTGATCCTTGTATTCTCGCCTAATTAGGTCGTGAAGAGGGTGATTCTATTCATGTAGGTAGTAGACACCTACCTCAAATTCTTATATCTCCTTATAGGGGTCAAATACATGAATTTTGTTGGTCCAATCATTGAGAGTCAAGTCTGGGGTATATCCCACCTTGGTATTTGCTTCAAAAGTGCTTAGGAGGTTTTCTTGATTAAAAGCTGAGCAATTGGCATTGATTGGGCTAGGTACATAGGATTCAATATGATAATCAGCAATAGGTTTAGATCTGATTGTGGTCTTCACCCCATACCTTGTCCTAAAGAGCATATGTGACCAATCAGCAGATAGGTAGCCTCCAATTTTGACAGTGAAGTCCCTCGACAGACACAAAGTAAAATGTGGTGGAAAATCTATGATTGACATGTTTTGCAAAACAGTCACATTCAGGAAAGTGTGTAGAGTGAGACTCAGATCCTTGATGATTCCCATAGTGGTCACTACTTTCCCATCTAATTGGACTACTCCTCTAGAGATGACTTCATATTGAAGACCCAATTGATCAGATATTTCTTTGGGCATCAAAAACTACTAGCCTTAGAATCAATCATGCAATTATGCACCAATTTGTCTCCAATCATAAATGAGACATAGAAGGGAGGAGGTCTCGTTTCTTACCTTGTTCTCCATGGTTTCTCCTGGTTGAGCTGTATTGGCAAACGCTCTCTCTTGTTTGTTAGGGGTGGTTTGAACTTGACCAATTCTACATGGCGATCTGTAATAGATCCCTCTTCTCTGGAATGGCCAAGTGACTCCCATAGTGAAATGTTCACACTTTTCATTTTCATTTTCTCAATAATATTGAATGAGATATCCTTTTGCTACCCCTTCCTACGAACATTTCTTTCTTGCACATGGGTTGTTACAGCAAGCGTTCTGCTAGATTTGGAAGGTGGCTTGGGTTGGTTCTATATGTTGGGGGTTGTACTTGGAGCACCAAGACCTTGCTGAGTGATGCAAGGTTGAGGGTCACCTGAGTTTAATGGTTGGCCCTCTCCAATATTTCTCCTTTTGGACCTTGTGTTGGCATCCACACTTTGAGAAGGGAACTGATTCATCCCAAAAAAGTCTTCAGCCTACCAATTTACAAGCATAGTTTTGTTTGGGGGTCCACCTTGTTGAGCTACTTGTTGGTGATCACCCTCTTGGCTAGGTTCTTATAGCACTATACTCATTTGCACCATCAAGGCCTAATTTAGAGCACCATTAAAGCACATTGATTAGTTGTGTGGCTGACTACATGGAAAGCACCAATCATATTCTTGTGCCATATTGTTCGTGTAGGAACCAATGCCCTTGATGTTGAAGTTGTGTTTGGATAATATGACCTGAAAGGTCTAGCATCTTGGGGTTGTCCTTAGTTCTGGATCTAATTTAAAGTCTCGAGGTGGTGGCCTATTATGCTTATACTAGGGTCTAGCTTGATATTAAGCCTAGGGTTGATATGGTCTTGAACTCGAGCTTATTGTCTTTTGATGATTACTAGTTCATTTCCTAGGTTCTGAAGTTGCTTCATCACTTCTTGAAGCTCCTTAGAGGTGTTAGATGATGACATGGAAGCTTCAAATGAGCTTTGACTCATGGGGTGGGTATAGGAGCTAATGTATGTGTTTGGCTAGTATCCGGGTTTCCTAACTCGGGTATAGAGGCATGGATGGCCTAGGAACTATTTTACCAAAGCATAAATCAAATGGTTCTCAGCCCCTATGGAGAGGCTATAGGATGTAGGTAAGGTTGTAGCCCCCATTGAATAAATCATTAAAGAAATGTTAGAATTTAAAGCCCTAAGAAAGTATAAGAAGGAACCTTCATTACTGGGATTTACTATTGTTGGAATCTTGTCCCAAGTTTGCTGGAATCTAAGGTTGAATTCTATCAGCTACTCATTTGGGGCTCTCTTGATTGTTGTTAGTTTCTCCAACAAAGACAAGTTATCACCTTTCTCTCCAAACTGGTTGTGAAGAGCTGTGCATAGCTGATTCCAATTCTAGATAGAGCCTGCCTCAAGACTCCTGAACCATTGTGAAGCTTTCCCTTTGAGTGAAGAGGTGAGAAACTTGATTGTAATGTCCATCTCATGAATCTCGTGGATTATATAGACATTTGTAATATCTTGGACATGATCACCAGACAAGTGTGGTTTTACCTAGTCAAATATGGAATGATCTTTAATGCTGTAATCAAAATCGGGTTTTGTGCATTCAAGGTGAGTGGACTACTGCCAATGAAGTTAACATAAGGATTTGGCTGAGTCATTCATATTAGCCCGAGAACTCCTCTTGATTGAATGAACAATCTGCTTGGGAGGAGGTGTTGATAAAGCTATGCTTGGTGGGGATAGAGACCTCTGGGTTCTTCTTCCTCTTTTCCTTATGTCTGGGGATAAGTCTAGATAGATGAATAGTCCATCTTCTCTAGTTCTTGACCGTGTTTGTACTCTTCTCATGAACTTGCTTGGATAGCTGAAACCAGTAGTTTTGTTTCTTTTAGAGTCGCCAGATGTATGATTTTAAGGATTATTAAAATTCAGAATCACAAAGAAGTGTACATCAATTCCTACTGTAACAAGATGGAGACTTCTTAGTCCCACCGTGTGTGCCAAAACTATTAGTGCAAAATCATAGCAGCCCCAAATTAGTAGTCAGATATTCTTTTCTAACACAAAATCATCTGGTGTGATTTCATAACATTGAATTTTCCCCAAGGTGTGGGACCTTGCAAAAGTGGGAAAGCTCTTCAGATTAAAGGTTGGTTCCTTATTCCTCTGTTCAAGTGCATACGTAAGAAATCGTAGAGGATCTATCTCTATACCTAATCTAAAACTTTCCAAGGAGATAGGGATAAGAAAGGGGTACAAGAAATAAACAATAACTAAACTACAAGGTGATGCACCGAAGGAATGATGAACACTAGTTCTACTGATAGACACAAACCAACAAATACATGCAATAATCAAACACAGATAACCATATTTATAATGAAAGACCATATGCGAGCAAAAGAGATAGAAAGGATCTAGAATCAATCGCAAACGTATTTTATTGCTCTATAGATTAATACAATACATTACAAAAAAATCCAGAGGTAAGAAATATATTGCAACTTTTATGGAAGGCCTGAAATTCCACAAACTCCTTTGCTAGAAGAAAAAGGGAGCCTGCAAAACAAGGAATGTCCAACCCTTTACAATGAATCCTGCCCCTATATTTATAGATTCGATCAGAGGGAAGAAAGAGAGAGAGAGAAGTGGGAAAATCAAGTTCAAGCTAGACCAATGCTATTAATGCCTATGATAAAATCTTCCCCAAATCCATCTTTACTACATCAATCCTTGATTTGATGCCTTAAAGGAAGAGGAAATAGTGGAAACAAATCGAATCTGATCTAGTTGTTGAGGCAAGAAAATCTTGTATTGAAAGCCCAAGACATTTTCTCTATTTTTCTTCACCTAACCTCCTTAATATTAAAGTTTCCAACCTCCAAGGTGTAGTTGAGGCTGAGATATTTCTAGTAGTGTCGATTCACAATATTTTGAGCCATGAATTGAAAAATATGCCCTTAAAAGTTTGTATCAAGTCCGTACAAATGGGCAGAAAAAATTTGAAAAAATGGGTCTCCCTTTTGGTATGGGACATGTGACAGCCAACTTAGAACAAAAATAGGTCCACAATTTATCCTTTTGTCCTTTGCGTAAAAAACAAAACTAAAAACTCCCACACCAAGCTATGCTTGGACACGTGGCTCCTTTTGGGTGGCAGGGAAATGTGCTTCCATTTTTATCTTTGTGCCTTTCGAATGAAAGGAAAATTTTCACCTTTCCCTTTGACTCCCCACTTTGGCTTTGACTTGGTCCCAAATGTTGATTTTTTCCTTGGGTGGAGTTGCGGGCCATCTTGGAAAGTTCTACCCCTTTTGAGATAACAAGGGACAAAGAACCAATTTTTTCCCCAATGGCTCACTTTCCTCTAGGACACGTGTCAGTCTAGCGCTCATTTGAGAAATTTTTCTCTATCCAATCCTCAATCAGTGCCATTAAGACACTTGACAACCTTCTCCAGCTTTGTTTATGCATTGATTATTCAACCGACTCTACCCCTATTGGAATAACATGTGGAGGCACCGCGCTTGCTTGGAAACTTGACCCAAAGTTTTCCTTTGGAGGTGTTAGGTTGACACTTGTCGGCCTTCATTGATCTATGGAATTTTCAATGGTCCATCTCACTTTTTAGACCTTTAGCTATATGGCAAGCTAGCGCTCATTTGGGTCTCTACTTTAGGACCAACTCTTAAAGATGCGCCACGCGACACTTGGCATTCTCCGCTTACCCTTCTATACTTAGCCAATTTTGAAGTTCTCCTTTTTATTCTATTTGACCATTTCCTACATGGAGGTCCGGCATAAGTTTGAGTCTCCACCCTCGGCTTCCTTTCTAGATTTGTGTCAAGTCGATACCGACACCTCCCTTTTAGTTGAAGACTTTTCAACGCCCTGTAATTTCTTGGAATTTTAGATGCATGGAAGCATGGCACTAGTTTTGTTTTCCCTTTCGTGATTCACCTTTGAGAAGCACCGTTAGGACACGTGGTCACTTCCGCTACCTCCTCCATATTTAGTCATTCTTTGTGATTTTTCCTTAACCATTTTGAGCTCGAAGATTAATGGTTGGTTCCTCTACTCCTCTGATCAGATGTATGCATGAAATTTGTAGAGGTTTAACTCAAAATCCTACTCTAATTTTGCCAAGGAGATAATGATAGAAGAGAGAAAAGAAGATAAAACTAAACTAACAAGGTGATACACTAAAGGAGTGGTGAACATCTATTTCTGCAGATTGACACAGATTATAAAATGCAACACAATTCATGCACAAATTGCTAAAATTGTAATGAAGGATCAGGATAGAGCAAACAACACAAGAAAGGATTGAAAATTCATTCACAGAGCTTGCATTATCATTTCCATTTTTAAATACAGTGCATTACAACAATAAGGAGGTAGAAAACATGTTACAGTCCTAAAAAGGTCTGATATTCCACAAATTCACTTGCCAGGGTGAAGGAGGGAGCTGAAGAACATAAAAACGTCCAACCCTTTATAAATGAGCCAAATCTAGCTTTTAACAATGAAAACTTGAGTTTAGGAAGGAGAAATGTGGGAAAAATAAAATGAAAGATTCAACCACCTCCAGATCCATTAAAATAGCATGAGGTACCCTTAAAATTTCATTCCCCAAGATTTGTGACCATCTTTGGAGAAGAATGGAAGCCATACTACATTAATAATGGTGGTTGAATGTCAATTCTGCCCTTTTCCCCTTGCCAAAGGAATTTTTCTCATTTTCTCTCACTAAGCTCCACTAAAAAACAAAATTGAAGATTCCATCGTGTAGAGGACTTCAATAGCTTTCCAATGACATAAAAATCGAGAAAAATTGAGCTCTGGATCGAAAGATATGCCCTCTAAAGATTTAGGGCAAAACTGGGGCAAGAAAATTGGGTCGGTGGCAAAACCTAAAAATTTTCCCCTTTTTGAATTTGAGAAAATTCCCAAAAATCTCCATGCCCCACTACTCCGCTGCCACATGGCACATTCCCATTGGTCCACGGGTTCAAATGGCCATTTTACACTTTTTTGAATTTTGGAAAAATTCCAAAATTCCTCCGTGCCTCGCCACTCCGGGACATGTGTCATCCTCCTATTCGCTGTAGGCACGCACTCCAAATTTTTCCTTTGACATTTTTGACCACTTTGGAAAAATTTCCAAATTCTCCCATGCCCCGACCTTCACCGAGAATAGGACATGTGTCATCCTCCCATTAGTCTGCAGGGATTTAACCAAAATTTCCATTTCCTCCTTAGCGGGCATGCGGGGTAATTTTTTCCTTTTCACCCTTTGTTATTTTGGCAAAAGCCAAAATTTACTCCACCCCTCTGACTCCCGCCGCCCTCATGGACACGTGGCACATTCTCATTCGATCACGGGGCTTCTAGGCCAAAATTTTCTTTGTGCCATTTTTGGAAAATTTTCTAACTTACCCCGCTGATCAACCTCCACCACCACGTGGCACATCCTCATTGGTTGCGGGCCTTTCTAAGGAAAATTTCCCTCAAAAACTCTACCAAGCCATAACTTGCAAAATACAAGGAGTTAGAAGGAAAATTTTACCTTTCTGGAAAGGTGAGAAAATTCTCTATCTAATGAAGCCATTTCTAGATAATTTTGAGTGCCTAAAAAGTGGAAAAATTTGACTGAGGCACAAAAGAAGGAAGGATGAAGGAAAGTTAGCCAAAATAAGTAGGGGCTTATTTTGGATAACAATTTGGTGACTCAGAGGGATCATCTACCTGCTGGATGAAGTGACCAGCTACCTGAAGCAATCCATTGGGCATGGAGTCATCAACTTAACTGCTTGGTACTCTCAACTCATTAGAAAATTTCTAGAAAGAAGATTGTGAGAGTAGAACATCACTTGATCTGGAGCATGGCCTATAAAGATGCATCCTTGGGACAACAAATCTTGTGCCAAAGCACTTAGGGAAATTTTAAACTAAGCTATAAAAAAAATGTGCACAAGCACTTGGAGGAATGAAAATCTAAGCTAATATGTACAAGGTGAGGAGTTTCCCTTCTAGTAGCAATGCTTTAGATGGATTCCATTAACTAGAATCTGCAGTTCTTCACCATCCAATGTAGACAATTGGAAGGCATTGTTGTTCTTGCATTTTGTGACCATGTAGGAGCCACTCTAAATGGCATCAAACTTTTAATGCCTTCCTGGCTTTTCTCAGTCTGCATCCCATTTCAACACTAAATCTCCAACTTGGAAGGTTCTAGACTTAGCTTTCCTATCAAAGGTTCTCTTGATCAAGGCTTGGTCCTTCTCCATTTTTTGGCTACATGCTCTCTGATTTCTTGGAGTTCCATCAATTCTACATATCTAACCTCCATGGGTTCAAACTCCAACAATTCCAATTGCTTCATGAGTTCCAACGTTGGCAACTCAAGTGACATAGGCAAGATTGCCTCTCTTCCATAAACAAGTTTGAATGGAGAGTTACCGGTGGATCTCTTGGGAGTTATCCTATCAACCCATAAGGTTCATTTAAGTTTAGTGTGCCAAGTCCTCTGATTTTCATCAAGATTCCTCTTGATGACCCTTAATAGGTTCTTATTGGTAGACTCACCTTGGCCAATATCTTGAGGGTAATAATTTGATGAATTTCTTAGATAGATCCCATTCATAACAACCCATTCAGTTACCTTTGATCCTATGAATGCCAATGTATTATATGAAATTATAGTGGTAGGCATACCAATTCTTGTTACTATCCCCTCATAGAAGTCTAGAATGCTAGATTCATTTACATCTTTGAGTGCCACCGCCTCAATCCATTTGGTGAAGTAGTCTGTTGCTGTTAGAATCCACTTGTGTCCTTGGCTTGAGTTTGGGTTAATGACTCCAATGAAGTCCAAACCCCATTGCATAAATGGCTGGTCAACTGAAATTGGGTGCAATGGAAGGGCTACTAATCTTTCCTTGCCTCTGAAGAATGCACAATTTTTTCACCTCTTGATCCATGCATAACAATCACTAAACACCTTGGGACAATAATAAATACCTTCATAATCTTGAGGGCTATCACTCTTAGAGAAAATGACCCTAGCTGATCCACCATGTGGAACTCTTCTAACATTCTCTTAATTTGATTTGTCCCAATGCATCTCAAGCAGATACTCTATTTATATCCTTTTTAAAAAAGACACCATCAACAAGTGCATATGGACTAACTCGCAATCTGAAGTGTCTTCTCTTGGTTTTGTTCATCTCTGGAGGGCATAGGCTTATTTGTAAGAAGTGAATTATGTCTTGGGTCCAGCAAGGAGTGAGCATACCACCATTCTCTTCTTGAACACCTCTTTGTTCTTGGTTGTATTGTAACACCAAAACAACATCCTTCCCATTGCTTGCTTCCATTGATTTACTCAAGACCAGCTGCTCACACAATCCCTTTCCTTAGACCATCTTGGTGACTTTGATCTCAATGTCATACTCCATGACACGAGTAATCCACCTTGCACATTTTTCATTTAGGTCTTTGTTGAGGAGGAAGTCCTTAACTCCCACATGAGAAACCAGCAGTTGAACCTTGTTGTTTGAAACTAGATGCTTAAATTTCTTCAAGCTCCTAATCACTGCAAGAACATGCTTCTCAATGAAGGAATACCTCACCTCATAGTCCTCCAAGATTTGGCTAAAGAAGGTAATTGGCTGCTCTGCATTTTCTTTGTTCTGTTGTACTAAAATTACAGAAATTGTATCATCACTACCAAATGCATAAAGGATAAAATCTTTAGAGAAATCTAGGTTAATGAGAGTTGGAGCTTGTGAGATAGCCTCTTTGATTACCTCAAAACTTTCCTTACCTTCAGCTATCCATTTGAAAGCCATACTTTTCTTCAACATCATAGTTATTGGCTTGACAAGGGCTGCAAAGTCTGGAACAAACCTTCAACAAAATTGATTCTTCCCAAGAAACTTTGAAGGGACTTCTTGTGACTTGGTAATGGTAGTGCTTTTATTGATTCAACCCTCTCCTGGATCAATTACTAATCCTCTTTGGAAACAATGTGGCCTAGGTTCTTTCCTTCATGAGCTAGGAAAATAAATTTTTTGGGATTCAAAGATACCCCAATCTTCTACATCTTTGGAACACTTGTCTCAAATGAAAGAGATGGTCTACTGCACTTTTAGAAAATACAATAATATCATCTAGGTATATCAGCACTATTTTGTTGATCAATCCTTTGAATGCCATATCCATTACCCTCTAGAAGGTAGCTCTGGAGTTAGATAACCCAAATGACATTTTCCTATATGCATAGGTTCCCCATTTGGTGGTGAAGGCTATTTTGAACTGATCATCCTCCTTTACCATGATCTGATTATACCCTGAATAACCATCTAGCAATGAAAACCTCTCAGAGCTAGCAACAACTTGCAAAATCTGCTCCATAGAAGGAAGTGGGTAATGATCCTTGAGGGATGCTCTATTCAAATCTCTAAAGTCTACACACAATCTGATTTATCCACTCTTATTTCTAACTGGAACCAATTTTGTAACCTAGCTTGAATTCTTGATGGGAAATATGATACTTGCCTCTATTAACTTATTCAATTCCTTCTTCATGAGAGGCTCCATGTGTGGATTGACTAGTCTTTGTTTTTTCCTAATGGGTTTAGCACTTGGATCTAATTCAATTGTGTGTTGAGATAGCTTGGGATTGAAACCCTCAAGTCTTCATAGCTCCAAGAAAATATATCCGGGAACTCTTGGCAATGTTTCATGAACTCATACCTTTCTCTTTGGTTGTCACTTTACCAATTTGAAGTGATTTTCCTTCTCCTACTGATATGGGCACTTAATCTTCTCCCTTGACTTGGATGTTTTCTTTCTCTTTCCTAAATTGATCACTAGGATTAAAGATGGAATCCAAAGTGACAAGTCCTTTTGGAAATTTTTTGGTTCTCAGCTATACCACTTGATCACCATACTTCTGTCCTAACTTCTCATGATTTTTGGCTGAGAACTCAACTTCTTCTTGCAAGAAATTGATGATTTGTTGGTCACTTTCAAAAACTTTCCAACTTGCATTATTGTCTGGCACTAATGGCCTTATAATCACATGAATGTTTGGCTACACTTTATCTTCCTTGATACTCTCCACAACATCAAAGGCTGCTCTAACTGCTGCAAGCCTATCAACAACTTGGTTTTCTTTCCTAGGGATGGAGTTGATGCCAAAGCCTTCAAAATCCTCAATGAGGTCCCACACCCTATTCTTATAATGACTGAGCAGGTCATTTTTGGTAGTATGTTTTCCTTTAACTTGATTAAAAATCAGCTCACTTTCACCAAAGACCTGTAAGTTTTTTATACCTCTCTTTCTTGACTAATGCAATCTGTATCAAAGCTTCATATTCAGCAGTGTTGTTAGAACATGCAAACTGAAATCTAAAAGCTGAATAATACTTAATGCCTTGAGGTGAAACAAGCATAGCTCCCCCCTACACCTTGTCTACTTCTTGATCCATCAAAGAACAACTACCATACCTCATTGTCATCTTTATGGTCTGCTTGGTGATGTTAGGAATAGGCTGATTTTATTCATACATGTAATAAACTCCTAGTTCAGATTCCTCTATTTCCTTGTAGGGATAAAAATCATGTACCTTGCTTGCCCATTCATCAAGAGTCAAATCTGGGATGCTTCCAACTTTGGTGTCAGCTTCATCGGTGCCTAGATAATCCTCTTGATCAAATGTTGAATAGTTGGCATTGATTGGGCTTGGAGTATGAGGCTCAATGTGAAAGTTTGCAATAGGTTTGGACCAGACTGTGGCCTTAGTTCCATATCTAGTTTGAAACAACATTTTTGACCAATCGGTAGATAAATAGCCTCCAATTCTAGCTATGAAATCCCTTAACAAACATAGGGCAAAAAGTGGTGGTAAATCTATCACTGACACATCTTACAAAACAATGACATTGGGGCATGCATGGAAAGTGAGGCTCAAATCCTTAATTACCCCTACTGTTGTTACTATTTTCCCATCCAGTTCCACCATAGCTTTGGATATGAATTCATATTGGAGGCCCAGCTGATCAGCTATTTGGTTGGGCATCACAGAACTACTTGCCCCAGAATCAATCATATAATTGTGTACTAGTTTATCCCCAATGATCAATGAAACATAGAATGGAGGGGGTTTAAAAACTTCACCTTTTGTCCTCCAAGCTTCCCCTCAGGCTGAATAGCATTTTTGAGTACCTTCTCTTTCATATGAACTTGCTGATTTGAAGTTGACCAATTCTTCATGGCAGCTTGTAGTAGATCTCGTTGGCCTGAGATGGATAGTGATTCCCACATAGATATATTCACATTTGTCTTCTTTATTTGTTCAATGATGTAAAATGTGAATGAAGCATCTCTTCGCTGCCCTTTAGCCTACACATTCTTTTCTTGTACATGGGTTGCAATTGGGCATTTGAGCTGGTCTAGAAGGTGGCTTGGGTTGTCCTTGCACATTTGGAAATGCATTTTTCTTGCCAACACTTTGTGGAGTGATGGAAGGTTTTGGATCACCTAGAGATAATGACTTCCCTTCACCAATATACCTCTTCTTTGACCATGTGTTAGCTGTTACATTTTGAGAAATTGTTTGATTCATACCACAAAAATCTTCATCCTGCCAATTCACAAGTGTAGTCTCATTTGGAGTTGTATTTTGCTGAAATGTTCCTTGTTGTTGGTTTATCTCTTGACTCACCCCACTCTCTACGCCAATTTTTGTCACCATCAAATCTTGGTTTAAAGCACCATTGAATCACATAGACTAGTTGTGAGGTTCATTTCATGGGAAACACCAATCATACTCTTGAGCTATATTATTTTGTGCTAACACTAAGGATTTAGAGGTAGATGCAACATTGGAGTTATAGGGCAGAAATGGTCTGTGGGGAGGCCTCACTTGATTTTGATTTGCAGCTGGATTGGGTAGCCTATTAGGTTGATATGGTTTCCTTTTAGGCTGAGTTTGAGAATGAGAAGAAGGTATAAAACTTTGGGATTGCTGCCTCTTGAGTGTAACTAGCTCATTGCCTAAATTTTATAATTGTTTCATGAATTCTTGAAGTTCATTTGAGGAACTAGAGGATGAAGTAGAAGTTTCAATGGAACTATAATTTCTAGGAGTGGGAATAGGAGCTAAAGTATGTGCTTGAATAGTGATTGGGATTTACAAGTTTGGATATAAGGGCATAGGAGGCCTAAGTTCTAGTTTACTAGCTTGGACCAAACAATTGTCAGCCCTAATGGTGATGCTATAAGCTGAAGGATATTTACACCTCCCATGGATTGGATTAACATAGAAATATAAGAATGTAAAGCTTTGAGATAGTATAAGAAAGCACCTTCAAATTTTGGCCTTACTATCACTGGGATTCTATCCCATGTCCTTTGAAATCTAAAATTGAAGTCTGTTAGCTACTCATTAGGAGCTCTCTTGATAGTTGTCAGTTGTTCCAATAGAGACAAATTATCTCCCTTTTCTCCAAACTACTCATGGAGAGCTATGTACAACTAGTTCCAATTTTGGATAGAGCTTGCCCCAAGGCTCTTGAACCATTTCAAGGCTTTCCCTTTGAATGAAGATGCCAACAATTTGACAACAATTTGCATCTCAACAATCTCATGGATTGCACAAACATTAGCAATGTCTTTAATGTGATCACTAGAATGGTCTGATTTTCCCCAGTAAAGTATGGGATGTTCTTCAATGCTGCAATTGGAACTAGGTTTTGTGCATTGAGAGCAAGTGGGTTGCTACCAGTGAAGTTGACATAAGGGTTGTGTTGTGCCATTCTGATTGGCCTGAGAACCCTTGTTGATTGGGTGAAAGGTCTACTAGGTGGAGGAGTTGATAGAGTTCTATTTGGTGGAGATGGATATCTTTGAATTATTCTTCCCCTCTCTCTTCTTCCTGGGATAATTGTAGATACTCAAACAATCCCTCCTCTCTAGCCCTTGACCTTGTTTGGATCCTTCTCATGAATCTTCAGACTTGGACTACTAAAACCAGTTGATTTTATCTCTTTGGAGTTGCCAGATGTGCAAATCAGGGCTCTTTTTAAGCAAGGAACTTACAACAAATGCACATCAACTTTTTTGTAATGAAGATGAAGACCTCTAAGGTCCCACCAGGCATGCCAAAACTATTAGTGCAAATTCACAGCACCCCTGGATGTTTTCTCATATTTCTAGTTTGATAATGGGCATCCAGTGTGATTGCACAACATGGAATCTTTTCCCCAAGTGTGGGACTTGCAAAAATGGAAAAAAACTCTCTAGATTAAAGGTTGGTTCCTCTACTCCTTTGATCAGATGTATGCATGAAATTTGTAGAGGTTTAACTCAAAATCCTACTCTAATTCTGCCAAGGAGACAAGGATAGAAGAGAGAAAAGAAGATAAAACTAAACTAACAAGGTGATACACCAAAGGATTAGTGAACATCTATTTCGTAGATTGAAACAGATTATAAAATGCAACACAAGTCATGCAAAAATTGATAAAATTGTAATGAAGGATCATGATAGAGCAAACAACACAAGAAAGGATTGAAAATTCATTCACAGAGCTTGCATTGTCATTTCCATTTTTAAATACAAGATTACAACAACAAAGAGGTAGAAAACATGTTGTAGTCCTAAAAAGGTTTGATATTTAAAAATTCACTTTCCAAGGTGAAGGAGGGAGCTGCGGAGAACATAAAAACGTCCAAACCTTTACAAATGAGCCAAATCGCTTTTAATAATGAAAACTCCGAGTTCGGAAGGAGAAACACAGAAAAATGAAAATGAAAGATTCAACCACTCGACCAAATCCATCAAAATAGCATGGATACCCTTAAAAGTTCATTCCCTAAGATTTTTGACCATGTTGGAGAATAATGGAAGCCATACTGCATTAAAAATGGTTGTTGAATGTCAGTTCTGCTCTTTTCCCCATGCTAAAGGTGTTTTCTCATTTTTCTCTCACTATACTCCACCAAAAAACAAAGTTGAAGATTCCATCATGTAGAGGACTTCAATAGATTTCCAATGACATGAAGATCAAGAAAAAATGAGCTCTGGATTGAAAGATATGCCCGTTTGAAGATTTAAGGCAAAACTGGGTGAAAATCAGGTTGGCGGGCCGAAACCTAAAATTTTTCCCCTTTTTTGAATTTGGGAAAAATTCCCAAAAAGCTCCGTGCCCCACCACTCTACTGCCACATGGCGCATTCCCATTGGTCTATGGGTTCAAATGGCCATTTTACGCTTTTTTGAATTTTGGAAAAATTCCAAAATTCCTTCGCGCCCTACCGCTCCGGACACGTCTCATCCTCCTATTCGCTGCAGGCACACGCTCCAAATTTTTCCTTTGATACTACCGACCACTTTGGTGAAATTTCCAAATTCTCCCCGTGCCCCGACCTATGCCAAGAACAGGACACATGTTATCCTCCCATTAGTCTACTGGGGCTGCCAAAATTTCCATTTCCTCCTTGGCGGGCCTGTGGGCCAATTTTTTTCCTTTTCACCCTTTGCTATTTTGGAAAAAATCCAAAATTTACTCTGCCCCTCTAACTCCCACCACCCTCATGGACACGTGGCACATTCTTATTTGACATGGGGCTTCTGGGCCAAAATTTTCTTTGTGCCATTTTTTGAAAATTTTCTAACTTACCCCTGTCGATCCGACCTCCGCCACCACATGGCACATCCTCATTGTCATGGTCTTCCCAGTGAAAATTTCCCTTAAAACATATGCCAAGCCATAACTTGCAAAATACGAGGAGTTAGGAGGAAAATTTTTCCTTTTTGGAAGTGTGAGAAAATTCTCTATTTGATGAAGCCATTTCAGATAATTTTGATTGCCTGAAAAGTGAAAAAAATTCAACCGAGGCACAAAAGAAGGAAGGATGAAGGAAAGTTAGCCAAAATAAGTAGGGGCTTATTTTGGATAATAGAACAATCTATTTATAGCGGTGAGGTAGAAAGAAGAGATGTCCCTTTTTGAGGGAGTCATCTTTTATTGGAATTTTGACTCAAGGAGTTGAGTCCCATTTTGTTTTTAGACATTTACGTCATGGAAACTACTATAGAGGAAGATTAGGTTCTTGTTTAGAAGACAAAACCATGGCATACAAATGTTAACTACTAAAGAGGTGGTTTCAAGTGATGAACAACCATGAGATTCCATCTTTTAAAAAGATCAAAAGTATACATGAGAATCATGATATGAGTAGAGCCATGGTACTCATATCAAAGATAAGGCTGAAAGGTGACGGGTAATCACATGATTCTTGTTTAGTCATTGATCTTGAAAAATAGGTAATATGGAAGGTGAACAACGCTCAAGGGACAAGGAGTCAATTGATAGAAAGTGATATAGGAATTGATGTCAACAATAAAATGGTCGAATATGCAAGGCATTGAGGGGCTTAGGTTTGGGTTTACCTTCAAGTGAAGAAAAACAATAAGCACCTGATCCATAGGCATGGGTAACGATATAGGGTCCAAGCCAATTAGGAGAAAAATTTCCCTGTTTACTTTTCTCCTCTTTAGTTACATGTTTATTTTCTTTTAAGATGAGGTCACAGATCTGGAAGGTGTGTTCATGGACACATTTTTCATAGGAACGCTTGATACATTTTTGGTAGATTTGGAGATGGTCGAGAGCATTAAGATGACCTCAAGATATTGTCTTGGAATTTGAGAGGCAAGACAACCTTGCTACTGTAGGCTAGAGAAAAAGGTGTAGCAAGCAGCAATTCAAGTGTGAATACTAGTGCGGTAGGCCCACAATGCAAAGGGAATGTGCGTATGCCAATCCTTCCTAGTATCGTCAACTACTTTCATAAGAATTTTGTTCAAGTTTTTATTGGTTGATTCTTCTTGGCCATTAGTTTGTGGGTAATAAGGTGATGAAAAACATAGTTGAACACCAAAAGCGTCACACAACTTACGTAGGGTTTTGTTTTTGAATTTCTTTCCATTACCAGTGATGAGAAGCTGAGGGACACCAAAGTGACAAATGATCTGGTGGTTAATGAATTCACATATTTTCTTGGCTTTTTTAGAAATGAGGGGAATGGATTCTACTCATTTAGTGTAATATTTAGTAGCAGTAATAATCCATTGATGGCATTGTGAAGAATGGGGATTGATCTCTCCAATAAGATCCAAGCCCCATTAAGAGAAAGGCCAAAGGTCTCGTGTAACCTACAAGGCATGACTAGTCAGTGTGATGAGGATTAGCATGTTGTTGGAATTTTACACAACATTTGACATAGTCACAAAAGTCACTTTTTAGGGTTGGCCAATAATATCCAAGGTGAAGAATGCGTTTAACGATAGTTAAACCACTAAAGTGCCTTAACAAATTCTGTCATGAACTTCCTTGATGGTATATGGAATTTCAGAACTTGTAAGGCATCGTAAGAGAATACCATAAAATTTGAGCTTATAAAGGAGATAACCCATGATGACATAGCGAGAGACACTTTTAAGAAAGGCACGTTGTCCATTATGAGTGAGATCAGGAGGTAGAATGGAAAGGGAAAGAGATTCTGCAAAATGCTTATACTAAAGGTCATGTGGGTCGGTGCAATGGTTCTCGACATATTGGAATTCATGAGGTAAATAAGAGGGTAATTGTATCGTTTGTATTGTAACAAATATTTTAGAGTCAAAGAAGAAAAGTGAGTATCCGAGAAGCCGTGCAAGCAATTGTATCCACAAATTTATTGGTAGAATGTGGGGTGGTTTGAAGTTCATAACGGCAAATCTAGTCAAAATTATGTCTACATGATATTTGTATTTTTGAATTATTTCATTACGACATTGGTATATACCATTAAACTGATTTACAACTAGTTGGGAATCACCAAAGATATTGATTGACTTAACATCTAAGGCATAAGCATCCTGGAGGCCCAATACTAGCGCTTCATATTTGGCGATATTATTTGTACAATCAAAATCCAATTGGAATGATAAAGGCATGGGTTATTTGCTAAGAGAAATGAGGATAACATCAAATACACCCCCACGCTGAAATTTGGAACCATCAAAGAAGAGGTTCATTTGGTAAGTGGTATCGTCCAATAAGAGGGTAGCAATGGATTCTTTTAGAAAATCAAAGTTAAAGGGTTGATTTCCAGAAAAATGTGTGTCTACTAGTTGGTCAACGATGGACCGGCCATTGATAGAATTTTGATGGATGAACTTGAGGTCAAGGTATACGAGAAGCATGAGCCAATGTACGACACATTGATGTTGAAAGGGTTTGGCATACATGTAATGTAAGGGGTCAGTATTGGTGACAACAAAGGTTTTTTTGGTTGAGTAGGTAATGACGAAGCTTAGTGGCGACAAAAACTAAGGCTAAGTAGAGTTTTTTGGCATGGGTGTATCTAGTTTCATAGTCTAAAAGGGTATGGCTTATGTAATAAACCTCTTTCTCTTGATGTTGCTCATCACGATGAGTGAGCATGGCACCTAAAGAATGATCAGTAGTGGAAATGTATAGGTAAAAGGGTTGGTCATCCTTAGGAGGAATGAGCACTAGTGGTTGAAGAAGGTATTGTTTTAAGGCATCAAAGGATTTATGGCATTCATCATCCCATTTGAATGAAACATCCTTCTTAAGGAGATGATGAAATGGTTGATAAGTCAGAAAGTTGCGAGATAAAATGAGGAATATATTACAACTTACCTTGCAAGCTTTGAAGTTGACAGAGATTAGTAGGTGGATGCATTTCGAGAATAACCTTCACGTTAGCAGGGTTGAATTCTATGTCGTGCAAAGAAATGATGAAACCAAGGATTTTTCTTGAAAGTACTACAAAGACACACTTCTTAGGTTGAAGGTGAACACAATACTTGATGAGGCGGTCAAAGATGACCTCGAGGACTATTAGGTGTTTGGTCCGATGTTTGGATTTGGCAAGAAGGTCATCTATGTAATCCTCCAATATGTGATGCATGATGTCATGGAAGATATAAGTCATGGCTTGTTGATATGTAGCACCAACATTTTTAAGGCCAAAAGGCATGACTTGATAGCAGAAGGTCCCCCAAGGAGTGATGAAGGTAGTTTTGTGTTGATCTTTTGGAGTAAGTAATATTTGATTATATCCCAAAAACCATCCATGAGTGATAGCATTTTATGGCTGGCGGTAAGATCAACTAGTTGGTCAATTCTTGGTAGGATAAAATAGTCTTTGGGACAGGCTAGGTTGAGATCACAAAAGTTTGTACAAATGTGGAGTCCCTCTTGTTACTTTTATGACAGGAACAATATTAGAAATCCATTGGGGATAGTCAATGGGTAGGATGAAGGAAACCAAGAGAAGGAATTGAAGTTATTCTTTGACAAAAAGAGCAATGCAAGGATGCATTTTCTGTAGCTTTTATTTTATGGGTTTGGCATCAGGAATGGTTATGATATTGTGGACCACAATTTTTGGGTCAATACCAGGCATATCGGCATAGGACCAAGAAAAAGCATTGCTATGGTCCCAGAGGAAAGAGGTAAAAGCTTCCTATTCAACAACATCTAAAGACTGACCTATCTTTAGAATGTGTGGGTCGTCTTGAGTATTAATGTTGATTTCAATAGTTGATTCATTCAACATGGTTTACGTCTCAGAGGGTAACGACTGGTGAATATAATAATATTCTGCACTAAGGTAGGTGAGAATGGACTCATCATCCTAACATTGAATGATGTTAATAGAAGGTGTATCATCATCGATCATGTCAGGATACATGAAGGGAATAGAAGAGGGGACCTCGCCATCGTGTTGATAAGTTAGAGGTCCCAAGGAAATTGTGTTTACAAATTTGTTTTTGGGAGGGATAGATTCGGGATCTATGGACTCTGTGGGTGAAGGTGGTGATGTTGGTGAATTAGGTGAAGAAGGTTTGTCTTCCTCAATGAGGTTGATGTGGGCCTTCTTGGAAGGTGAGGTAGCAAAGCCAATTCCACTATGGTCATTGTGTTTACGGGTGGTATAGGAAATGACAGTATGGTGGCTTTGTTCATAAAAACCAAAGCCGAGCCCTTCCATACGTACGTAATGAAGGAAAGTGTGGTCAAAGGTGGTTAGTCGTGGGATTGGAGGTTAGATAAAAATGGTTGTGTCTAGGATGGAGGTTCGGGTGAATAGGTGGTAGTGTCAAGTCCCCATACGTTACATTAGTGTGAAGGTGGGGAGTACATAAGGAAAACCTTTCCTATGTGGTAGTCATAACTAGGGTGTTTGCGCGAGTTCCCATACTCTTGTGGAGTGAGGAATGTGTCAATATTGTATAGGTGGTACTCCCTAGAGCGAGGCATTAAAAAACCCATTATAAGGGATCGGTAGTAGATATGTGGGTAGCGGGATAGATGACTCACTAGATTATTGGGAAGTAGATGAGTCAACCGTAGAGGTTGTGGTGGGAGTAGGAATAATAGGGTTAGATGTGGCAGAGCTTACGAAACATTGGTGGGTGGGGTCGTGATGAAGGAGAAGTGGGGGTAGTGGAAGATGCTTTAACCGGTACAAAGTACATCATTGGGTTGGTATAACATGTAACAATTTTTTAATGGTGACGGTCAAAGAGGATAATGTAGTTTTGTCCTTCATGCTTGAATTTTACATAGTGGTGTAAAGTTGAAGGGACACATTGATGACGTGAATCCAAGGTTTATCGAGTAATAGGTTATAATGAAACTCCCTTCTAAGATGTATAATAGTTTTGGGATAGTGCGAGGGCCTACGCGAATGTGAATAATAATAGTGCCAAGGGTGGAGGTGATGGCGTCATTGAAGGAGCGCAATATAACTAGGTTATTATGCATATAGTTAGAAGGATACTCATTTGATTATATGAGTGGGAGGAGATGATTTTAATGCTAGTGCCATCATCAATCATGATGCGTTGTATGCAAATGTTATCGATATAGATGGAAATGAATAGGGTGGGATCGTGGTCATCTAACTCGAAAGATACAATCTCCTCATCGAGAGAAGTGGAGGGTGGTGACTTGAGGAGTGGTCATGAGGGTAGAAGAAGGATCAGATTTGGTTAGTGAGGCCACGTGATGAGGGGTGATAATCGAGGACACCGGTGTGGGCTCATTAGGTAGAAATTCAATGGATTGTAAAACCTCAATAAGGGCTTATCTGTGGATTGAAAAGTTTAGAAGAGATCATTGAAAGACATCTTTAGAGGAGACTGATGTAATTATTTTATCATTTCAAAATTTGTAACCCTATCAGAGATAGGGTATGTAGGTCCACGGATGGTGATTTTGGGAGCTAGTGTAGATGGTATATTGGGTATAGGGTTGGTGGATGGGCTAGTTGCTTTTTATTTTCCTCTGTATTTTTGAGTGTGGGTAAGAACGTGAACCATGTTAATCTAAGGGGAGGTGGATGAAGAAGGTGTTTCATGAAAGGTAGAATGACATGAGGGGAAAACTCCTAGTGGTGGATAAGATCCTTGTGAAATGAGTATGGCGCATAGACATTTAGGTGGAGGTTTGGCCAACTCCCTAATACGAACCATTTTGATCTCAAATTTTGGAGGTGGGAAAAATGGTTGTGGGGGTGGAGATATTGACTATTGAATGGGTAAAGGATGATTATGCGTGGTGACAGTGAAGGTGGAGCATGGTCCTCATCAAGAAGGCCATCATCATAAAAAAATTATTCAGAAGACAAAGTTGGAGAAGAATGGTCTTCAAAGCCTTACACTTTTGACATCATGTCTTGGAACATGATGGTAGACACAAATCTTGGTTTCATCGAACCCCTTTGGTTTGGGTTTGAGAGGATCATAGGGTTGAAGCGGCGGTAATGTGATAGATGAATTCTCTAAGAGATTGGTTAAAATTTTGGCATAGGATCCCACTAATGATCAAAATGGGAAGTGAGTGTGGGTTTGGGTACTCACGACATTAAAATTTTCCTCTGTAATTTCTGTTTTATTATGTATGTATTATGAATAGGATGTTGTTAAGTATGATTAGTAGTGGCGTCTGATAGAAGATAACGGTGTCATTAGTACGGTGCCGCCAATAAAGTAGAGTACGGTAACAGTCAAAGTACAATAGGAATGTTGTGGTAAAAAGTAAATATTTGTCATAAGTGGTCCGGTAATGTTAAAATGTCAAAGTTGGGGTAAGTAGAGAAGTAGGGTCTACATGATTAGGAATTAGAAATATTATATTTGTAATAAGGACAAAGAGTGATGTCACAAATATTTTGTGTATTTTATTTTGGAAAAGTCTAAAAGGTGGAACCCATGTGAGATGATAAGGTTTATCTTATCTTAGAAGATAAGCCTACATGTAAAGGCAAGAGTTTAGGCATGGAATATGATTGGTGGAAGAGATTTCCTATCCTATCTTAGAGATAGGGTGGATAAGCCTAAATTCCTATAAATAAAGAGGCCACCCCCCTCATTTAGCATAGAGAGAAGTAGTGAGAAATATTATATGAGTAGTGTGTAAAGGAAGCCATCATTTAGAAGGTGTGTTAAAGAATCCATTGTGAATTTTATCCCATAGTTATTGTTGGAAGGCAAGTGAATTCAGTAACACTTGAAGTACCTCATGGGTGATATTGTAACAATTTCATGTTGATATTATAATTTACACTTATATTTTAGATTTGTCATCATTCCTTTGTATCATAGTCTATGGTATTCTTGTGTTATGTTTTTTGTGTTTCCAGATTACATCCAAGAAACTAAAGGTTGTGCATTAGTAAATAATCATAGCACGAGGAATTCCCGGTGGAGAATTATCATAGTGCCGGATTGGTGATGACATTTTGGTTCCGTTGCCGAGACCATTCCTCGTTGGTGGATTTTTTAGAGAAATATTCCCCCTTAATTAGAAATCATTTGGAGGGTAACCTTGTTTTTACTATGCATAGTAGTTACCATGGTAAAGTCACTTTTACCATGAATAGTATTTACCATAATAACTTCACTTTTTACCGTGAATAGTGTTTACCACAGTAAAGTTAGTTTTTACCATAGTAAGTCAAGTTTTACCGTGGTCATTCCTATTTTACTGTAGAAAGGTGTAAAGTCACTTTCTATTGTAGTGAGTCCAATTATTTGTGCACACAAGTCTTACTGATTATACTTGTGAGTTGGTATTTCACTGTGGTTACATTTAAAAATGGGGAAGATTCCTGTTTTTTCAGCCCAATCTAATGAAGATGCTTCCTCTTTCATTCAAGAGTTTAAAAAACATTGCATTTGTAATGGCCTCATAAGAAGAGAACAATGGACTAAATTTTTCCTACCTTTTTGGATGGTTTAGCACTTAGGTGGTTTGAAACACTAAGTGATAATGTGAAAAAATCATGAGATTTATTAATTGAAAGTTTTCTTGAAGAATTTGGTGAACAACAAAAATATGCGATATCATGATCGAGATCACAAAGCTAGCCCAAGAAGAGAAGGAGAAGATAAGAGATTATCATTCTCATGTTCTAGAGCCGAGGAAGCTCAATGCCCAGATCCGGAAGGAAGGATTAGCGGATGGGTTGATGAATGGCGTGGATAATCTCCTCTCAGTAAGCATTTCATTCTTGGGATGAAGCCATAGATCGACAAAACAAGTGAAGTATGACCGCCCAATTACCATTGAACAAGAAAAGGAGATTACAATAAGGCAAGAAGAAAGCATGGAAGAGGAGCCCAAAGAAATTGTTGCTAAGATAGAGCCTACACCAACACCGTTTGGTCCAAAATCCACAACCACTATCGGTGAGCTTAAATATTTTCCCTAGTACATCTACTGAGCATGAAGATATGCTCAAAAGATGGGTCAGTTAACTATTAATCTTCTTCAAGGAAAGGACTTTAGTTCTCGGGGAGGAGATAGAGGTCCAAAAGAAATATAACTAAAGTTGTATGTTATGGTTGTCATAAAAGGGTCGTTATAAGTAAAATTGTCCGATAGAGCTTCTACATCTGGTACAAGAGATAATGATAAAGGAAAAGCACTTGTGAATTATTTTGATGTAATAGATAGGAGCATAAATAATGAAGCAGATGTGTTTGTAACAAAAATAAAGAAAGAAAAAGATAACCAAGATGGAAATGATCCTAAGAAGATGAAAGGAGAAACTAGTAAGAAACATAGGAGAAGAAAGTTGGGTGTGCAGATTTTCTGATTTCACAGGGACAAGGACCATACTCCATCTTAGAAGATCTGTCCAAAAGGCTTGCAAATATTACATATGGTCAACTCTTGGCTATGTCTTCTGAGAAGAGGTGGGAGCTGCAAAGTGGACTCAATGCTTGACGAAGGAAGGAGGTTGAGGTCCCTGTTTTGGAGGCAAAGGTGGATCCCTACACTCCACAAGCTAAGGTATTATGTAATGGTATTTCAATTCATGATGTCTTAGTTGATGGAGGTGTTGCAGTTAATGTAATGACCGAGTCTGTAATGAATATGTTGGGTTTAAAAATTGATCGCCCCTCAACACTTATGTTAAGGTCATTAAATAAGGGAAAAACTAAACTAGAAGGTGTAGTTTCAAATGTGGCAATATCTGTTATGGGTGTTGTATGTGTGGTAGACTTTCAGGTGATTAAAAATGGTACTGTTGCATACCCAATGTTGTTAGGAAGACCATGGCTAAGGAGAGTTCATGCAAGAAACTACTGGAATGAAGGCTTCATGACACTTGGACATGGCAGAGAGAGGGTGAAGATAAACGTGATCCCTCGGCATCATAAGGAAAAACCTGTGGATTCAAGTGATGAAACTGATGATTAGACATCCTCTGATTACTCTAGTACCAATGAAGTGGACACAAAAGATGAAGAAAGTGAGGTTGATGTTTTGGTCATGGATATCCTTCCAGTCACACCGAATCATGAACCCATAATATTATCTGAAGAAGAAATTGTTGATCATCTCCAACAAATAAAGATTGGTGATGCTTTGTGATGGAGAGTGAGAAGGAATCCTACCTCCAGCTCTTTCAAAGGTACATACACCTATTCACTTTTTATTACAAGGAACTCCATCAAGTAAGTTGGGTAGAACATTCTATTGAGTTGGTAGATGGTGCTAAGCCCATAAAGTAAATGCCATATAGAATGAATCCTAATTTTTCCAAGACTGTAAAAGAAGAAATAGATAAGTTGCTTGATGTAGGATTCATATTTTCTATGGAGAATTCAGAATGGGTTTCTCCCATTGTGATCTCAATAAAAAAGAATGGGAAACTATGCATTTGTGTTGATTATAGGAAGCTCAACAAGGCAACAAAGAAGGATCATTACCCTCTTCCATTCTCATATCAGATCTTGGATGAAGTAGCTGGCTAGGAGTGCTATAGTTTTGCTGATGGATATAACGGATACAACCAAGTTCGTATAGCAGAGAAAGATCAGTTGAAGACCACGTTCACCACTCCTTGGGGAACGTTTTCTTATAGAGTTATGCCTTTTGGGTTGTGTAATGCTCCGAAATGTTCCAACACTTGATGAATAGGGTGTTTGAACCCTACATTGGGAACTTCATTAGAGTATTTCTAGATGATTTTTACATCTATGGGAGCAAGATGGACCACCTGCACTAGATGGAGATAGCATTTCAAATGTTAGATGAAGCACAAGCCTCACTAAACCCTACAAAGTGTGTCTTTGGATGTTCTAAAGGTGTTTTGTTAGGGAATGTTGTATCCAGAGATGGTATTGGTATTGATCTTGATAAAGTTTCAAAAATCAAAGAGTTACCATTTCCTATGAATAGAAGTAAGTTGAGATCATTTTTAGGCCATGTGGGTTACTATAGAAGGTTCATCAAGAATTTCTCAAAGATTACATAGCCACTAACCCAGTTCTTGAAGAAGGATGTTACTTATGAACTAGGAAATAAGGTGCATGAAGCTTTTGAACAACTAAAGGAAGCTTTGGTGTCTTCACCTGTTTTAAAGAATCCATATTGGAGAAAGCCATTCATTGTGTATACTAATGCCTCAGATGCAACACTAGGAAGTACTCTGAGCCAAAAAGATGAAAATGGGAATGATCATCCAGCTTTACTTTGAAAGGGCGATAAATGAGCAAAGGTCTTGAGGTAAATTATACTGTAACTGAAAAAGAGGCTCTAGCTATCATTTTTTCTATAAAGAAGTTTAGAAATTACTTGCTAGGGTAGAAATTTATAGTTGTAACAGATCATTAGGCTCTAAAATATATTGTAAATAAGCCTAACCCATCAGGGAGGATAGCAAGATGGATAATTTTGCTACAAGAATTTGAATTTGATATTATAAATAGGCCAGGAAAGAAGCATGTCAATGTAGATGCACTCTCTTGAGCCTATGATGGTTTAGTATCATCTTGTGATGATGTTGATTTCCCAGATGCAACATTGTTATCCCTTGACACAATCCTTAGTGAATACATAGATATTTGGAATTATCTAAATGAATTCAAGTTTCTTGATGGTGCAAATACCAAGACTAAGAGAAAGATTACTCAAGATAGTCATCCATATTCTATTCTACATGGAGTATTATTTCGAATAGGACCTGATGGACAATACAAGAGGGCAGTTGGACATGATCAAGGGAAGGAGCTGATAGAAGAATTCCACAATGGTACATGTGGAGGACACTTCTCTAGACAACTTACAACAAGAAGGATCTTGGATGCAGGTTATCACTGGCCCACTCTTTTTAGAGATTGTTATAATTATTGTAAGACATGTGATATTTGTCAAACACATGGTAACCGTAAGACTTCATCAGCTCCATTATGCCCTATTCTTCCACTTGGTCCCTTTGAAAAGTGGGGAATAGATATTGTAGGTCCACTTCTAACTACCCCACACCAAAATAAGTATATTGTAGTTGCCACAGATTATTTAACCAAGTGGGTTGAAGCTAGGCCATTGAAAACAACTTCTATGGATGAAGTGGCAAGGTTCATATATGAATGCATTGTCACTAGATTTGGTTTCCCATTAGAAATTGTAATGATCAAGGAAGCCACTTCATTAATGAGGTGGTAGAAGCCCTAGTCAACAAGTTTTTACTAAGCACGAAGGCAACAACATACAAGCCAAGCACAAATGGACAGTGGAAAGAACAAATTTTTTGTTGTGTCAAATTCTAGCAAAAGATGCAGCCTTGCAGGTAGATAAGTGGGATAAAATGATTCATGCAACATTGTGGGCATATAGGGCAACATAAAAGTCAGCAACAGGTTACTCCCCATTTCAGTTGGCTTATGGAATTGATCTAGTTCTTCCTATTGATTTTGATATTCCCACTGTGAGAGTTATGAAAAAGGAAATGATGGATGAAAGTGATTCAGTAAAAGAAAGGTTGGTGCATCTTCATTTGCTAGAGGAAATGAGGGAAATAGCAAAGGATATAAGCTATAAGAAGAAAATGAAGTAGAAGGAATACTTTGATCAAAATATCCGTTGGTCTCGCATTTCATGTGAATGACATGGTTCTAGTATATGATTCCGATACAAAAAGAAGAAGGAAAAAAAAATTCTTTCCAAATGGATGGGGCCATACAAAATAGAAGTTTTGCATGAAAATGGTACATATCAATTGGAGGAATCGGATGGCACTCCCATTACAAAATGGGTCAACCACGATAAGTTAAAGATTTTCCAAGCACCAGAATAGTCTACTCCGAGGACGGAGTAGAAGCTAGGAAGGGGAAAATGTCGACATTAAAATTTTCCTCCGTAATTTCTATTTTATTATGTATGTATTAGGAATAGGATGTTGTTAAGTATGATTAGTAGTGGCGTCTGATAGAAGATAACAGTGCTATCAGTACGGTGCCGCCAATAAAGTAGAGTATGGTAACAGTAAAATTATAATAGGAATGTTGTGGTAAAAAGTAAATATTTGTCGTAAGTGGTCCGGTAATGTTAAAATGTCAAAGTTGGGGTAAGTAGAGAAGTAGGGTCTACATGATTAGGAATTAGAAATATTATATTTGTAATAAGGACAAAGAGTGATGTCATAAATATTTTGTGTATTTTATTTGTGGAAAAGTCTAAAAATGTGGAACCCATGTGAGATGATAAGGTTTATCTTATCTTAGAAGATAAGCCTACATGTAAAGGCAAGAGTTTAGGCATGAAATATGATTGTCCGGAAGAGATTTCCTATCCTATCTTAGAGATAGGGTGGATAAGCCTGAATTCCTATAAATAAAGAGGCCACCCCCTCATTTAGCATAGAGAGAAGTAGTGAGAAATATTGTATGAGTAAGTGTGTAAAGGAAGCCATCATTTAGAAGGTGTGTTAAAGAATTCATTGTGAAGTTTCTCCCATAGTTATTGTTGGAAGGCAAGTGAAGTCAATAACACTTGAAGTACCTCATGGGTGAGATTGTAACAATTTCATGTTGATATTATAATTTACACTTATATTTTAGATTTGTCATCATTCCTTCGTATCATAGTCTATGGTATTCTTGTGTTATGTTTGTTGTTGTGTTTCCAGATTACATCCACGAAACTAAAGGTCTGTGCATTAGTAAATAATCATAGCACGAGGAGTTCCCGGTGGAGAATTATCATAGTGTCAGATTGGTGATGACAATAGAGGTGTGATAATTGCGAGGGAAAAGGATTTATCAGAGGGGGAATGGGTTGGTCTACCAATTTGATTAGTGGTATGGTCTTATGTTTTGATGGCATCTGCTTGGGTAAAGGTGGGGTAGAAGAGCTAGCGATGGAAGGCTTGGTTAGTTTGACTAACTTATTAGAGGGTAGAGGATTCTTATCTTTGGGTTGCACCTTCATAGGTAAATGTGACACGGGAATATGAGATGTAGAAGGGAAAGAAGATGGTGGAAGAGGATAGGTTACCCATGGGGGTAATCAAGTTACGGTGGAGGTGGTTGGTAGAGGTTGGGTAGATGAAATTGGTTGAAGTCGTATAGGAAAGGTTGGGGTTATAGTAACTAGTGGAGGTATAGGTGGAAAGAAGTGTATAGGTGAGGGTGAGGAAGTTTGGTTTTTGGGTGAATGAGGTGTAACAAAGGCTCATGAGGCAACAATAGGTTGTTTATATTTTGATTGGCCTTGGGTATGAGACTGTTTGGTCAAGGTTGATGGATGAGGCCCTAGGAGGGATGAAAGGGGAAGGTGAAAAAGGTGTGGTAGGCAAGACCGGTGTATGCGGCCTAGAAGGTTGGGTTTTATTTTTAGGTGGAGGGATAATGTTGGTGCAGGTTTGAGATGGTGTTGCCAAGTCCAACTTGATAGGTGGATGGGTAAGGCTTGATGTTGGCATGACACCCAAGGTAGTGATGGGTCTAGATATGGGTGAGGAGATAGGTGTGGGTAGGTTTTGAGGTTTGGGAATGGTTTTAGTTGTGGGTAGAGGTTTGGATGTAGGTAGAGATGATGAAGGAGAATCCATTTCAATAGGCATGGTCAATGTTGATTTGGTTGCTGAAAATATCTTTGGGTAGATCGTGGAAGTATCTTCAGGTAACATTTACATTTGAGTCGAAAAGGGGAGCCAAAGTCAACCCCGAGCATGGAATGATCAACGTAATCTAGGTAGTTGGCCAATCATGAAAACATGACTACTAAAGAAGAGGATGGAATGGGTTGGGTGGAAATCCCTATAAAATGTGTCTGTGAGACAAGGAATTGGCTAGCCTCGAACTCTGTAGGTAAAAGATCCGAGATCATGTCAATGGGGTTCTGGGATGTTGATGAGGAACTACCCCAACAGGTAGTGGTATGTTTGAAAAGTCTCCCATGGGTAGGATAAACAATAGTTTGGGTGAGGTAGAATTCTCCCTTAGTGGAGGAGAAAGCGATGATGATTCTCCTATTGATGGGAGAATAAAAAGTGTTGAATGTTTAGTAGGTAGTGAAGTAGATGGTGACATGACATTGGTAGAAGGTGTGGGTCCCTCCATGAGAGAAGGGGAAGATGAGGGAGAATCCTTTGTCGGTGAAGGAGTAAAGTGGTATGCTCCTCTATAGGTAGAGGAGCTTGTGTAAAAATTCCTCAATAGATGAAGTAGGTAGGTTTGTAGGAATAGTTGGTACGATATAAAAACCATGTGGAATTCATGTATAGACATTGTCACTTGATGAAGTTTCAATATATTGATTAGATGATGGTTTATGATTAGGGAACACATTTTTAAAGATGTGTAAGTTTTTATTTGCTGGCACGTTCAGGTTGTCCACGAAAAGGTATCCATTATCTATCATTTCTTGGACAATGTTCTTAAAAGTTATGCAGTTACCGTCACTATGGCCTTTAACGCGATGGTAATTACAGTAGTCATGTTATTTATACCATGTAGGCATAGGATGAGCAGGATCAAAACCTGTATGAGGTTTTATGGGAGGAAGTGTAATGGCTCCAAATTTAAGAATATTTCTAAGATCAGAAAAGGGTTCTCCAATCAAGGTGTACATCTGCTGCTCCCATTGGAATTGAAAGGCTTGGATGGGAGAAATATTGGAAGAAGGTTGGGTTTGATTAGAAGGATGAGGTGGTCCTGCCTTGAGGACTACCATGTTGGCAGATCCTTTGGGATTTGAATAGTTACTTTGGGGTTTTGAAGATGAAGAAGAGTCATTTGATTTGAACGGGCATTCTTGTTTTGTAATTGGATTTTCTTTTCTTCAATGGCACAAATTTCTAGTTTTTGTGCCATGGTGAATGCTTCATCAAAGGTTCAGAAGGTTTGGAATTGCAAAGTTGGTGAGATTTGTCTCGCACAAGCTATAGTGAAAAACTCAATAAGTTCATCGATGTAATGGAACATAAATTGGTTCATAAGACTTCGCCAAAGGAAATGAAATTTGCGATAGATTCGTCTTCATCTTATCAAAGTTGAATAGAGATCGAGTCATGTTGAATTTCTTAGTAACATTGATTGAAAAATGGTCTAAGAAATCTTGGGCTAATTGATTAAAGGAATAAATGGAATGTCGAGGTAGTCCACTATACCAATTCAATGTTGGTCCTATCAAGGACATTGCAAAATTTTGTAGGAGCAAAGCGTCAATAGGGGTGATTAGGTAGCACCCATGTTTGAACAGCTACAAGTGTTGCTGCAGTCTTCTTTACTATTGAAGTGATTGAATTTAGGCATTTCCCAATGCACTGGGTAGGGATAAATGGGAATTAATGGATGGATAGGCTCGTTATAGATTTCATCATATGTTAAAAAATTACATGAACCAGAAATAGATGCTTCTAAGGTCTACATCTTCTCCATCGTCATTTTAATGAGGTCATTAGTAAGTTGGGGTGAATGGGTGCCCCTCAAAAAAAAAAGGGGTTGATGTTGAATGTATGAGGTAGGTGGTATGCTAGTGTATGTATGGCACTGGAGTACAAGAATTGTACAGAGGAATAGATTCAGGTGGCACATAACTAGAATAAGCGATAGATGAGGTCGGGGTTGTTGGTAGTATGTGTAGGTGGCTAGAGTAGTCGTAAAAACTCTAGTGGTGATTGGGGGTAAGGACCTGCAGGATAGAAAGGATGAGGTTTTGATAAGGGGTGTAAGATGTTGGCACCGGAGGTGATTGTGATGTAATAGGTATATGTGAGGTGGTGGGTGCGAGATGGAGCTATACTTAAAACAGCTATTGGAGGTACAATTTATGTTGCGAGTGCAATAGATGACGTAGATGCTGCAGTTATAGTGGCTGTGGGATCTAGCTGAGACACCACAAGTGGAAAAGTAGAGATGACAAGAACACCAAGCTAGTGTTAACCGACGCAGAGGTAGGGGCGAGAGTAGGAGGGAAAGATACATGCATGTCGTATATTAACTGTCCTAAGGAATCCCGGTGGAAGAAGGAACAAAGTCATCTTTGGAGGGTAGCGGGATTCTCGTTAAGAAGTCTTACGAATTCCTCATTGCTGGTAGCAATGGGGATGAGTTGAGTCAGATCCATTAGTGAGAGGATGGATGGCAATGATGGACTAGGTGGGAGTGGCTAACGGCTGACATGAAATACAAGGGCGTTAGTTTGGCTACGAGTCAACACCATGTGAATCAACATATATCAAGTGAACTGTACTCTATAAATGACACAGGAACAACAAAGATGGGACAAAACAAATTTTGAGAGGAAAGTTGGTAAATGTTTTGATTAAAATCAAAACAGAGTGATCATTGCCAATTTTACTAATCAATAATGGTTAAGGGGTGATCGATGATGGTCAAGAGTGACTGATGATAGTTACAGGAACTGATATTGGTTACTGTGAGAAAACAACAGTTTCAAAAATGAGGTAGAAATTGATGACTGTTAGACATGAAAGTTGTATTTGATGATTGTTATCAGAGTACAAAGAGTACAATGACACACATAGACTCTAAACAAAATAAAATATGAGGTAAGTGTCCTTTTGTTAAATTAACCAAAAGAACAAGGAACCGACATTAGTTAGGTAAACCGATGGTGGTAAGATGTAAACGAGGATGGTCGCTAGACCGATGCTGAATTCTTGTGAAATATGATGAATAAATAAAAATAATATATTTTTGTGAATTTAGATTGGATGAATGATCACCCTAGAAGTTTGGGGATGATAAGATGAAGTATTGACACACTATGAAAAAGTTAGAATACTCCCACTGTGATGGTGGAGTGTGAAAGAAAAAGAAAGAAAATGAAGAATCGTATCCTCACACCTCAAAACGTAAGTCAAGCACAAAACTAAGAAAAATACGTAATCCAACAAGTGAATTTAGTGTGTTTATCTTATGCTATTTAAAAGACTAACTCATGAATTTAGAGTATATTTTTTGGTTGGGAAGGCTTCCTACGAAGAAGGAAATTCTAAAGGTGAGGTTTCAGGTTATGTTATGGCAGGGACGGGTGTCCTCTAATGGGGTACTAGAACAAAGATAACCAGTTGGGTGCCCACTATCAATCCTCTAATCGTGTGATTGTTGACAGCTTCTTCGGTGGGATGTTGTTTAAGAAGATGTATAAATTTCAAATTTGTGCAGTTTGGGCAAAGAGAGAGAGAGAGAGAGAGAGAGAGAGAGAAGTAAGTGCTTTCTACGTTTCAATTATGTCAACCATCACTTGGGCATGACTTTCAGCGTATAGGTTTCCCTCATTTTTAATGTGAGCTATAATGCAACAAATCATAATGCTATGCAAGTGTTTTAAACCCAAATCAAAATATGATATTCAATGTAACAAGTAATGAATAGGAAGAGGAATGCTCTTTCACTAATGCAATACTAATGAAAGAAAAGAAGTATTCCTTTTATAACACCAAAAACATGACTTCTTTTAGACAATAGAAAGAGAGGAATATTCTAGAGAATAAAATTAATGTGGAATCTCTTCAAGGGAAAAAAACATGCAACTTTCACCTAGGAATGAATAAAATGCAAGGAACCCCGGATGGGTCCCATTGGGCGTTCCAAAATGTTTCACCATTTTCTTTAAGGATTTAGATGAAATAGATAAGGGTATGGGCTAAGGAGGAATACATGTTGTGATGGTCAGCTTGAAAGTCGTTGCACTCATTCTAATGGTCGGGTTTAGGTGGGGTGTGATGGGGTGGTTGATAGAGAAAATGATGAGGGATAGATCTAAGTAAGGACAATAATTGGATGAAGGAAAATAGAGAATACAACTGCAAGTGATAGAGGAGAAATCAACTTACTTGGAGTTCAGAAGGGTTTTGAATGCCTGTAGTGGTGGAGAGGTGGTTGAAGATGCTGAATTCTGATTGATCTATGGAATGGTTCTCATCTTATTGCAATACTTCTTGGAAAGCTACCATGGATGCAAATGTCTTCTCGATTAGTTTTAGTGTTGCCTATGGTTGTCTAGACGTGTGAAAGGGCTCTAGTTTTTGCTTTCATGTAGATCTCCTTCATTCTAAAAAAACTCAAGAATGGGCCAACCTCCCAAACAAGGAAACCAAAATGAATATAAGGTAACCGACAAAGGTGGTTTAGGGTGACCGATGTCGGTTATGGTTGACCAAAGATTGGTTAAGGCGAGAAATCCTAGGTTTACTAAAAATAATAGATATTGGTAATCTTTCCGCCATCTCGGTCTATCTCGCGGATTAAAATGGAATGTTTTTTTAATGAGTGGGAATGTGGTTAGAGGGAGAATAGGCATATGATTTTATGGTTTCACTAATTCTTAGTTCATTAAGGCAGGTATGACTAAGCCTTAGTTATGGTGAGTGAATGTTGGGTCCTAGTAAATTGGAAATATGATAAAAATAGGTTTGTGGTGAGGTGTCTAGGTGAGGTGGCAAGGTGAGGTGTTTAGGTGAGCTAGAAATTAGTTTAATTAGGGTAATTAAATAATGAATATTATGAGGATGAGTATCACTTTAATTATAAATAATTAAACTAATATTAATGTGGAGTAAAAGGGTCATGGTTAGGTGAGCATGTTTAAGTTGGTTATTCGAAAAGGGACCAAGGGGAGTGTGACCCAATTTTGGTGTCTACAATAAGTATTATACTCTTGAACACATAAATGATTTATAATAGAGCATTATATTCATATTAACAGAGTCAATAACCCATATTACATCCCTTGAGGTCATAACAGATCCTCATATAACTATGCAGAGCCAAGTCATGCATCGGAGCTATATTATGCTTATCATATTACAAAGAAAAATGAAAAACCATCCCCTTAAATGTGCCATCACTCACAAATATCTCCTAATCCCTAACCCATAACATCCTTTATCTATTTCCATGCAGGGCTTCACCTCCCTTTTCTTCTCTTTTACCTTCTATATCTTTCTCTACCCTTATTTCCTCTCTCTTTTACTCGCTTCCAATGGGTGCTTGCATTTATACCCTTAGCACCCACCACCTTTCCTTTTAGGAGTTACGGATCGATGACCAACTATTGATGTGGTCCTCCATGGAAGCATGCCTTATCAGATCTAAGCTCTCCACTTCTTGTAATGATGTCTTCTAGAACCTTCCATCGCATGCCTGGAATATTCCTTTTTGATCCCACAGTGGCTAGGTTGACAACTTATCCACAAGGGTCATGCTTCTCATGTGCTACCTAGGATGCTGAATGCGGATAAGTATAAAAACTATTTTGAATTACGTGCATGTGCTATTTGTTCTATAAAATCTTGCCAAAATCCTTCCCTACGCACCTTCAACCCATACACCCTTCTTCAACTAGGTCCCACGTGCCCATGTGCTTTCTTGTACTTGGCTGATATTTTGGGGCCCAACAAAATTTAGGCATGGAATATAATAGAATCTCTCCCACTATGCTTTTGTGACATAAATGTAGCAACCTTGTCCTCATGATGGAGCTAAGGGATGAAAATGATCTCTAAATGGATGCAAATCTAGGTGGATGATAGCAGTGACTAGTTTTTGGTCCCTCATTATCGTCTCATAACTTTATATTTATAGGGTTATCTTGATATAATTTTTTAATTAACCTCAAAATGACCAACCACAAAAAAGATAAGAACCTGAAATGACTAAAAAGAGCCTAAAAAGTGGTAGAAAATTTCAAAAGATCGGGCACCCTTGGTGGGACCATAATACCCATGGGACCCCGACTAGCATGGGTGCCCTAGTCAAGGATTAAATGACAAAAGATGACGTAAATAGACTCGCAAGATGCAATGAAGGTTGGGAATAATGACATAAATTAAATAATATGTGGCCATTAGACATGGGTTAATTAGTACTTTCTTCACTCAAAACCTTCTAAATAGTAGTATGAGACCAATACTAGATAATGTCCAAGTGCATGAATTTGTGTCTACATTAGCCCCCACTTTATGTTAGTGAGAGGAAATATCAAGAACATAAAGCGAGATAGAGATGCGTGCACTGATGTCCATCAATATTGAAGTAGAAAACATGCCGAAGGACTAGAAAAAGTGTGGTACGACAAAAAGATGAAGGAGCATGGAAACTAAAAATCAAAATGCACAAAAAAGTGATGAGAGTGAACCTAGGGTAGAAATGTGTGTAGATGCTGATTTGTATGATGTACTTGCATGGTTTGTATGGTGTGTTCCACCATGAAATTTTGTTATTAGCGACGTTGTTGTTTTTGTTACCCCCATTTCTACTCTTGTTTCTCATACGACTAGACTTGCAAGGAGAAAATGATAAGTATTCAAATATGTATGTATGTAAAAATGCATGTAAAAGTACGTAAATGTAAACCACATAAATGAAAAACCATAAATGGAACATGTGAACCTCATCCATCTCGATAAAGAGAGTGAAAAAGGATATCTTGTACTATCAAGGTTTTTTGGGCGATTTGACACCATAGGCCGAAGAAGTATAGGGAGGAATTTTTTTATATCCTCTAACCTTTAACTGCTTCCCTGAATGTGTGTGAAGAGATCTATGTACATCCTAGTTTTTTGGGTGATTCGATAATATAAGAAAAAGTAGTGTAGAGAGGCACACCCACTATAACCTTCGACCCTATAACTACTTTCCGAATGCTAAGGACACCATGTCCTATAAAATCTGTTGTGTACGAAGTTCATAGATAGGTCTGAACCCACTAAATGTATGCAACCCAAAATGCTAAGTGTAAAAAGTGCACTCAAATGAACCAAGTGTAAACACATTTTGTTAGTATATAAACCCCAAATTATGCTCCCGACTTTGGGGCTCATGTAATGTCATTGATAGGAGAATGTGACCCCAAAAATGACCAACCATATGAACTCATAAATTCTTCCTTGTAGGGGAGGGAATGCACTTGGTAAAAATAAGGCGAGAGAAAAACAAGAAGGCTAGAAAAAGACAAGTGATAGTATGAAAAATCATGCATATAGAAGATAATGTGTAAGCTACATAAACAACGTAAAATCTACCAAGCAATGTAGTAAACACGAGAATAATACAAAGTAGACCTTCAAAATGGGTTGCAAACATGGGACATAACTCATGATGTCACAAGATACAAAAGGTAATCATGGTCACATACAAACAAATAATTTTTCACCCCAAACATAGGGCAAAGCCCTCAAACAAGAACAAATAATAGCAGATAATAGAACAAACAATTATGGAAGAAAATATCCCTACATAGAAAATTCTGTAAATAAAGCACTTGTTAGCATGCTAGATTGATAAAAGTATATCAAAAGCATGTATAATAGAATAATGTTAATTGCTAAGGACAAAATGAAATAATATCAATTGCGAGAGAGGAATGTGGATGCCCCAGGTGAACAATTTAGGAAGGGTAGAAGGTGAGCATCCATGCTATGTGGAAGAGACCTATATCAACAAACACAACTAGAAAAAGACATGAACGAGCATGTATAGATAGATGACATACAAGTAAGCTAACTAGCATGTGTAATAAAGTGACCATGAACAAGTAAAAGTAAAAACAACCATAATATGTAGTATGTTGTGTATAGATGGAATAGAATGCAATATAGAGTGGTAGGAGATGCATTTCTCCTAAGTGAATGGAAATGTATGTAGTGAGGTTCATTTAGTTTTCCCCCTTAGCAGTCAAGAATTAACCGTAAACAAGAGTACATTATCAAGAAATGGTCTAAGTGTGTTGTGTGTCTAGCGCGTTGTGATGAGTATATATGCGACATTTAGATGAGATTCTATGTGAACCTTATAACGTAAGCATATATCATGACAAAATGAATGTGGGACTGATTATTTAACCCTAAAGTGTGTATCACTATAAGATCAATAGTAAGGGGTGGTGATGTAGCCCAAAGCATATACCACTACAAGATGAATAGTAGGGAGTGGTGATATAGCCTAAATCGTATACCACTACAAGATGATATTGTAGGTGAAGATTTATCCTATAACATATGTCACTAACCTAGGAATGTCACATGATGGGGGTAGAATGATAAACATGTGATGAATGTAAGGTCCATTTGATTTATAATCCCTCAAAATTTGAGTATGGACTCGACGAACTAAAGTGCATCATAGGGTAGTGAGTGTAACACATAGAATACAATGCAATATGCACGATTATAAGAAATGCATGTGAGGAGTAGAATGTGTAATGTATGATATATAGGATGTAATGTGAGATGTAAAGTATGATGTATCATATGTAATGTACGATGTAGACTAACTAGTGTAAGATTTGTGCGATGTAGTACGTAAAATACTAGAGTCATAGACCATGAAAGTGTTTCATATGTATGATGTGTATGTATGATATGCAAATGTGAAAATAATAAAAATAATGTAGTCTAAATGCAAGATGGATTATGTAAGATGTATAAATACATAATGGATGAAATGATGTAGAGTAAATAGAGTATGTATGATGAATGCCATAAATTTAATGTGTAATACGTATAGTGCGGTATGTGGGGTTCATGTGTAGTAAGCCCTCAATAGTCGAGTGTGAACCGAAGAAAAAGAGTGTTTCATTGGGTAATGACGACACTAAAATGTGTAATAAGTATGCCTCTATGATAATATTGATAAATGATGATGTAAGTATGATAGATGTATTGATGCTTAATATGAGGTGGGGGTATGTGTTGGATGTTATGCCCCAAAGTATATACACGATGGAATTCTAGTCAAAAGACACTAATTCAATCAACGTAAGCGAGTTTACTTAAAAAAGTGATGGGACATAGAGATGATAGAGTGTGACTATCGATGGTTCATCATCAAAGTAAGCTTCATTTGGGTTCTCATCATCAACATATATAGGATCTATAGAAGATGTTGGAATTACAAGTTTAAATTTAGGTGGCGATAGTTGCGTATGACTTGGTGATGTGGTAGAGACCTGTAATGGAGGAGTAGTGAGATCATCCTTAAGATGATATTATTTAGTTTGAATTGGTAATACAATAGATGAATTAGTAAGAGGACGTGATTTAGAGAAAACTGTGATAAGTGATGGCTTGTTTTGATTTGGTAATGTTGCATATGATGGAGTAGGGGGAGATAGTGAATTACTTTTGAGAAGTTTTCTTGTATGTCGACTTGGTGATGTCATAGATGGTTTCTTACTTGAATCTTGACTATCCAAAGAAGGCACATAAGAAGTGGGATGGTGACTCTCTTTAGATGTAGATGGAGCAAACTTAAGATCCGATTGAGATGTAACATGATGTTGGGCAGTGAATGAGATAAACCCTTGATGCTCAAGATGTTTGACTCTATGTTGTAAAGCATAACAATCATTTCCATTATGTCTATTGATTCAATGATATTTACAATATGGATAACCCTGATACTTTGTTATCCAAGAAGGAGGATAAGATTTAGTAGGTAGTAAAGTGATCAATTGATGACTAAGGAGCTTAGAAAGAATGTCAGGTTGCTTAGTATTATGCTTAAATATGAGAGGCTTAGTTAATGACATGACTTGAGGTTCAACGATATGACATATAGTGGCCATAGATTGAAGAAATGTTTATTTCAATAAATCAAGCCATATTCTAGAAAATATAGACTCCAATATTTCAAGTATTGGAAAAAATCCATCTCTATTTTTACGTATATTGGATTCCATTTTTGTCTATACTGGATTCCATTATTACTATTATTGGATTCCATTATTAACAATATTGGATTCCAATATTGTCATTATTGGATTTATTCTAGTTCCAATTTCACTATTATTGGATTCCGATTTGGGTAATATTGGATTTCAATAGCGCTATTATTGGACTCCAATTTCACCACTATAATTATCCAATTTATAAATCCCAATTTTTGGATTTTAGTTTCGCTATTTTAGGATTTTTATTTTGTTATTATTCTAATCACCGACATAAGACAAGTGGCCCTTATCTTACATAAGCCTCGTGGCCACTATCTTAAATAAGCCTAGTGGTTGTTTACTTACATGATGAAAGCACTTGTTAGGTGAAATCAGCCTAGCGGTGTCAAACTTACGTAATCCTTGCAGCCTCTAAGTTATATAAAAGTATGATAATCCTAGCGCCACTATCTTACATAAGCATATAGGCTGTTATCTTACATAAGCATATAGGTTGTTAACTTACATAAGCCTAGTGGCCACTAATTTACACAAGAGTAGAATCATCTAGGTGAAATAATCCTAGCGGCTAGAAAGTTACACTAGCCTACCAGTAGCAAGTTTCATTAGCCTACCCACCACTAAGCTACATAAGCCTAGCGTCTGCTAAGTTACATAAGCCCATGCACCATAAAGTTACATCATTCCAAGGGTTAAATTTTTATGGCTACCTATAATTATCAAGCAATTTTTAGATGACAATAATTTTACAATATTGCCCTTTAAAAGTACAAAATAGTAGTTATTGAAATACTTCAAATTTATATTTATTTAGTATTTTATGTATATTATATATTGATATGATTTTCATATAAATATATATAAAAAATACCATGATAAATTGTAAATATGCAAGTTGTGTGTGATAAAGTCAACTAATTTTGTGCTTTTCCATTCTGTAAATAATAAAGAACAATAAAGAGTTAATAATTACATTAAACAATTTGTTTTGAGGAAATGGATTTGAAAATGTATTTCCATAGTAATCAATCCATCGAGAAAATTACATAAGCATTGATCCCTCGCAAGGTTATTAATTTTTTTTTAATTTGTGTAAACTATTGTTGGATAGCTTCATGACCCCGATTCTGTATTCTAATTTGAAGTCCTTTCCATGTTTTTCTTGGACTCCATGTCCAGATGATGGTGTCTATATCAATATTTGATATTTCTCTTGATTTTTGTCACCATTTCTTTTTCAACAAGCATTTCGCGTACCTTTATTTTTCTGTATTTATTTTTCCCGTGGGTTCCCACCAAGTGTACCCTTATATTTTGAGTGTTTGTGTGAACATCTTGTATTATTTTTAGTTCTTCCTTGCCCATCCATATAGGTACATTATCATCATCTAGTCTTACTAGTATCATCTACCCAAAATTCACATCCACTATTGGGTTGAATTCCTCTTGAGGTCTATCACAAATAGGTCCAACATATATATCCTTATTTGAAAGGAAATTTTGAAAATAGTAGCTATCCATGTCAAGATGTGGTGCACCCACTATCTGATCATACATTGAGCTATCCTGAATTATTTTTATCCAAAAACAATATCTTCTCATCATGTTATAATTGACAAGTGGATTCTCTAGGAACGTAGAACATTTTTCCAATATGCAATCTTTGGGACATACTATGCTTCTCCACCATCTATTGAAGTTTGTTGCCGATGTGTGATGCATTCTTAAATGCCTCTCTACATGTCTACCATCTATGTGGGTTCTTTATAGGGTACCAATGGAGGATCCCCTTTAGGTTAGAAATGTTTCCCATAAATTGTTTTCCATATCTCACTAGATGGAAACCAAGATTGATTCTTTAAACTCCATGACAGGCTTGTTGTATTTGAAATATAATTTAAACATCTTTGGTTTGTTGATACCCATAATATTATGGTTACCATCTAGAAGGTGTTGTTCCACAAAGGCCTTAAAGTCATATACTTCCTTGATAAGGTACGGAGTGAATGTGTTGGACTCCTCTTGGCATGTTCTGTAAGTGTCCATTATTTGTGGCAAAGAGAATGTATCCAATTTTCACAATGTTGTTGATAATCGATCGAATGTCCCATTTATGTCTTCATGCATGTGACCCATTGGAAGGAAACTCACATACACTATGTTGAAAACCCTTCTAGCTGTCAGCATGGATGCAAATGCAAACAATGTGTGATTTTTTTTGTCACTTGCAGTATTATCTAGTTGCAAGTAGAGAGTTGGTGGTTGTTTTCTAAATTAATTTGAAAACTACTTACAATACTAGTTGTATAAGCACCCTCTTTTTTCTACTTGTATTCCTTGCACTTGTGATATGCATCATTTTTCAATAGTGCATCATGTAATGGGTGTTTTGATGTCCCACTACTATATAAAAATCACCATAATGATCTGTAAGTGGTTCTTCTCGCTTTTGGATATATAGTGCCAATGATGTTATTGTGAATTTTGTTCCTCGATCAATAAAAGGGAGACCAAAGTTCCTGAAACCCCTCATTTTTTCCCATGTGTTAGCATACTAGCCAAGGTGATGAGGAAATTAATAGAATTTCTTATTAATTTTGTTTTTTCCCATCCTTGGTATTGTATTTTTCATCTTGTCAATTTTGTCATGCACAATTCTCAAATATCTATTAGGATTTTGTTGTGATCATGCATAGTAATTTACATGACAAATTTCAATATAATCATTGTGCCATTTCTAGCATTGATCTATTTGTGCCAATGTTTCGGGATGTGAGGTTCCTACATGTTTGTTCTTAAGCTCTGTGCACTCATCAAATTTGGTGAAGAAGTTGTTCTTGGTGATTGAAACATAGGAGAAATGTTCTTGTCATAGTTTGTTGATATTTTACCGACATTGAGGAAGGTCCAATACTTGAAAGGGCCATGTTACACTTTTGTAGTATGTAAGAAAAAAATATAACATGTAAAAAGTAGTATCATTGTTACTTTAGTACCATATTGTCCCATTGAGTAAGACATGTGTGGGGATATATCAGAAATCTTCTCCACCATTTTGGATATCAATGCAATAGTTGTGACAGTTGTTTGGATTTTTTTTTGTTTTCTTGTATTTCTATTTACTGCCATCATATCGCCATTAATCCAAGATTGTTTGTATCTATAATAGGTGATTTTCGAGATTCCATGACATCTGTACCATGCATTTTGACATACATCCCTTCCACATAACTTCAATTTATCTATATTATGTTCTAAAGTTTGACCTTGATCACAACCGATAATAGCATATGCGGTGAATGTATTAAGTATAAAGTTATTGATGGTAGGCTTATTCATACCTAGAGTTAAATTCCAACTATGATTGAAAGAACTTAGAGATAGATTGGACAGACATCTATCCTTACAAAAAGGTTTTTTTATCAACTTTAGACAAAAATCATTCTCTTGATTTTTCATCATTTTCCTCTTGCATTTGTTGTAGTATATGGATTATAATTTACCTTTTGGCATTTATAGGTGTTGTAAGGTCTTTTGATCAATTTTTATTACTAATACATATGGAGGAGTCATATGAAGTTAGTTATATAATTTGAGGAAATGGATCTGCAAATGCACTCCACATTTTTATCGATAACTCTTCCGAAATTTCTTTTAGCCTTACTTCCATAACGGAACCATCATGATTTCCTAACCGATCATTAGGCCATTAGATGAGAGATCCTTTTGATATGGAGAAAACATTTCAAAAATGTGTAATTAATTTATCAACATGCACCCCAAATGTATTTCCATCTAATTTTTTAAAGTGCACCATGTCTCCTTCACAGACATTTGTAATTATTACTTCTGTAACAAATTTGTGTTATTTTGAACAAAAATGTATCAACTTCGTAGTAACCCCCTTGAACATCAAATCAAATTCATTATTTTATTGAAAGAACTTAGAGATAGATTGGATAGACATCCATCCTTACAACAAGGTTTTTTTATCATCTTCAAACAAAAATCGTTCTCTTGATTTTTCATCATTTTCCTTGCATTTGTTGTAGTATATGGATTATAATTTACCTTTTGGCATTTATAGGTTTTGTAAGGTCTTTTGATCAAGTTTTCATTACTAATACATATGGAGGAGTCATATGAAGTTAGTTATACAATTTGAGGAAATGGATCTTCAAATGCACTCCACATTTTTATCGATAACTCTTCTAAAATTTCTTTTAGCCTTACTTCCATAATGGAACCATCATGATTTCCTAACTCGATCATTAGGCCATTAGATGGGATATCCTTTTGATATGGAGAAATGCTTTCAAAATGTGTAATTAATTTATCAACATGCACCCCAAATGTATTTCCATATAATTTTTTAAAGTGCACCATGTCTCCTTCATAGACATTTGTAATTGTTTCTTCTACAACAAATTTGTGTTTTTTTAAACAAAAATGTATCAAATTAGTAGTAACCCCCTTGAACTTCAAATTGAACTCATTGTTTGATGTGGCAGTTGTTTCTTAGAGTTCATAATTTCCATTCACACAAAGTTTAATTCTTGTTTCTAGATACACTAAGTTTTTGATTGGCCATGTAACTTCATTGTTGTGTTGTAGACTTTGATAGAAATCATTTTATGTAGTTATAATATTCTCCACAAAAACACAAAAGTGTGTGGGTCCCAAAACCACTCCCAAAATCACATGTGGTTGTTGTACCAGGGATATAGACCCTTCAACTATGTCACCTTCTTTCGAGGACACTTATGTTTTAGCACCATGTAGGTTGTAGAAAATTCATCCATGTCTTTAGGAGTTGTGAAATAATGGTTATCATTGGTAGAATTCAAATCCTCATCCTCATTATTTGTATCCTCTAAGTCAATTCTCACGATGTTTTGAATTCCATCACCCCCCAGATGTGAAACATTTGAAATCACATGCTTAATCATTTGCTTCCTTTCCCATGGGATAAAGTATCCCTTCTTTTCAATTTTTTCCAGGGTTTCACAATCACCACTTTTGTATAGCAATATCATTCTACTAATGAATACAATACTTATTGTGAAAATGAATAAGCTAGAGCCAACGTCACTACAATGCGCTTTTGGATGGATAAACTAGTCCCTCCGTAACTTTCACACCTTTGGATGGTAAATCCATAATGTGTTCCTTCTTCAAAAAATAGAGTTCATTTTCAACTATATCCACAAATAAAAAGAGAAAATTAGTACAAAGAACACTTAAATCTTTAACATTAGTATGGAGAATTGAAATCAAAATGAGAAAATCAAAATATACATCTTATATGAATATCTTTAAAACCTCATTTAATCCAAATATTTAAAAATATAACAAATTGTATTACACCCTTAGATCTCACTGTTGTGTGTATAATTTTATCCATAAAACACATAGTGTAGGGGAAAGATTAAGATTTTTTATAACACACACATTTTGATTTGTGCATTTAATTTTTTTTGAAAAAGTATTTCTAAGGGATTAAAAATATGTAATTTTTAGTAAAAAGAAATTAATATTGGCCTTTGCTTGTGAATGAAATCCCCTTTTCAAGACAACTGATGTGTTACCTTTTTATTGGTTACTTTGTACATGTGACTTGATTTTACTTGTCTTATTAGATACCTTTTTCTAAATTATTAGTATACAAGTTAAAAATGTTGACTTTTATTTTTATAACTAGTGGTACTATACTACACATAACCACTCACAGTCATTGAATAATGCACACATTGGCTTCTTTCACCTATGGATTTAAATAGCTATATAGCGTAGCAGCGGCTTACCGTGACGTAATTATTTTTTACATGCTAAAATTCAAATATTGACTAGAATGGGAGGCTAGAAGTTGGCAATCACACTTCAATATGTGAGTGAGCACAATTCCAAGTTCGAAAACTCACACTTAGACGTGACAGTGATAATTGATCATAGAGTGAGAGAGTCGCAGCCTCATACATGTATTAGGTGTGATTCCTCACATGAAAAATGTGATCCATCGCACGATAAAGTCTGATCTCCTCGCATGTCAAAGTGTGATCCATCATACATTGACGTGTGATACCTCGCATGACAAAGTCCAAGCATTTTTAAGACACAATGTGAATTCACACTTGGAATAGCAATCACTCGCATATCGAAAGGTATTTTCACTTTCCATTCTAGTATAACATATTCTATAGCCTAGTGGCCTCTTGGACTTAAATTTAGGGCCATTAATAATGTGTTGAAGTAAATCATTCATGTATTTAATTATCTAATTATATAAATATGCTTATTTTATGGTATAGAGTTCAATTTTTAGTCTTGATTTGATTAGTGATGGTGGTATATGCTTTGATTCAGTTATGTGTATTAAATTTTTATAAGATTTTTGTCTTTTTTAATAATTGTATATAATATTGAGTGGAAGTAACACATGCTATGTAGTTTTTTATTAATAATTATCAATATTAAAGACTTAATTTCAATTAAATTTAAGTCTCAAACAATGTCAAATTGTAGTTTTCATACATTAAAAATTATGTTATGAAAATGTTACCTTAATTTTAGATCACGCTAACATGTGTAAAATTTTATCCATAAACCTCATAGTATAGGGCAAAGATTAATATTTTTATAATACAATAACAATTACACTTTTTGTAAGGTCAAATCTTACATAATTAATATTACGCTTTCCTAAATATTAAATGGTCATTAAACTCGTAATGTAAAATTTGTCACTTGAGAATATGTTTTTATTTTTTCATATTGTATTTAATATTAAGTGGTACAATATTAAATTTTAATACACACAAACTCTTCTAACGTCTATATTTCATGCAATAAAATGGAAAATTGTATACTCATTTCAAGGCGACCACACCAAAACAAGGAGCACATACATAAATGGGGGAAGAACAAAGTTATAGAAAATTAAAAGAGGTAAAGCATTGTTATTTTATTTTGAAGAATTTCATTTTATACACCCATTTCACAGTGATTATAAATATTACATTTGTTAGTAGGTAATTAACCAATTTTAAATGTTTCTCCACATGTTTTGATTCTATGATTTTACAGAGCATAGGACCCTTGTATATTTATTTTTAGAAAATAAAAAATGAAATTAAGTTTAGATAAAAGATGGAGTACGTAAATTGTTTCATTTTTGATTATTTATAGTAACTAATAAATCAAGTAGGGACATTAAATATCACAAATTTTGTTGTTTTCATGTTTCAATCACAAGTTTTCAAATCAACTCCAAGAAACTATGCAGAAAATATGTTTTTTTCAACACAACTAAGAAATTATCATGTAAAGGAATTTTGTGTGCAAAACTTAGATGGAAATAGTATCTCAAATTTTCAAGAGAATATAAGTGGTGCACATAAATTGGGTCCTTGCATTCCACATTCACAAATCAATCTAAATTCTCCATATATTGTTGATGATGTTGATGATTCAAAATTAGAAGAAAATTTTTCAATAACCCATGCATATGAAAGAGATAGAAATAAAGAGGAGATGATGAAAGAATACAAAGAAGAGTTGTGGTCAAAATCTGATGTGAAAACATTTATTTCAAAATACGAAGAGGTGTATGAACATTTAAACTGTGGATATATCAGCAAGAAACATTGGGATAATATAGAAAATGATTTGAATGAAGTTTGTGGAAAAACATTCACTGGGAAGAAATGCAAATACAAGATGAATAGGTTGAAGAAAACCCTCAAGAAGGAGAAACAATTGGAAAACACAACATTGACAACAAAATCATAATGGAATTTCTATAAAGATATAGATAAAATTACATAGAAAACACATAAGGTTATTGGTTTTAATGGAAATGAGAGGGTTAATATAACCAATTCTACTTCTAAAAATACACGAGAGGAAATCAGAAATCCCTTTTATCAAAATTGAAAATTTTAAAGGAGCAAAGATAGAAACACTTTTGAAGAAAAATGGAATTCGAGAAAATATGTGAAGAGAAAAATAAAATCTTGTGGATATTTGAAAGAGGTAATAAAAAATAACATGCATATATTTAGTAAGACATTAAAAGAAATTGAGCGGGTAAGATTTTAACTAGAGTGTAAATGAATGGAATAAGAGATAAAGCTAATGGAGAAAATATCGATCTACAACTTCAAGTTGCAAGTATTTTTACCTAGGTAAATTACATTTTTTTAACCTAAGTAATATAGTATTGCATCATTCATTCCATCTTAAAAGAAAAAAAGATCATGCATTGGAGTTAGCTAATACTTCTCTATTTTGCATTCTTCCTTTTTATTTTAGAACAATGCCAATGATCAACATCATGGGTGCCACCAAGATCATTGACACACACATCTGAAGATATTATTTGTGTAACAAAACAATTTAAAAATGATGTTGGTAAACATGTATATTTTTGTTGAGGACAATATGATAATTCAATATGTGAGACATCAATTGAACCACATATCATTGGTAGTATAGTCAAACTATGGAATGCATATATATTGTCTATGTAATTTATAGACGATAATATTTCCAATGAGCATGGTGTTCTTTTGTTTATAATGTTGATACTTTTGATATTATTTGTGTGTGGCATATATGGTTAATATTTGCGAGTGCCATTAAACTAAACAATATAAAGTTCATGCGATATTCGAAATATGATAATTCAATATGTGAGACATCAATTGAACCACATATCATTTTTAGTATAGTCAAAGTATGGAATACTTATATACTCACTATGTAATTTAAAGATGATAATTTGAGCATGTTGTTATTTTGATGATATTGTTGTTAATATTGATAATTTTTGTGTGTGGCATATATGGTTAATATAGTGGTTCCCCTAAAATTAATTGGCCATTAACCAAACAAAGTAAAGTTCATATGATATTTGAAATATGTGCACCATTTGATAGCCATTAAATATAAATAAAATTAACAACATTCACGTGTCTTTTGTAATTTGTGTGTTGAAGAAAGTGGTGGTTAGAAGTGTCCATTCCATATAATTATAGATTGTCATTCATTAGTATATTTCAAGGAAACTTAAATTTGTGAAGCTTCATGCGAGAACATTGGCATAAGGGAAAAACTCCATAAGCATAATAATTCATTAGAAAATCATATCACGGTTTGATTGCCAAAATTATGAGCATGGTTTATTTTTGTGAAGGCGTCAAAAATTGGTATGCATTCTCACCTTTTCTCCTTCCAAAATTTTGAAATTCTATGTATGTAGAATATTATGTAGCCTTTTCAATAAAACCCTATTTTCTCTGCTTTCAGTAGTCAAATTTGTCTATTCTTTAACGCTCTTTGACAAACACTTCTCAACTGATAGGGTTTGACATTGTTTTGTCATTCTTTTTGCCGATCCCTAAATGATTTGCTAAATATGTGTGTACCCTGCATGAGTAATGTAAAACATGTTATGGGTATTTTTTTTCCATAAGAGGACTAAGAAATGATTCATAAAATACCTGAGATGGACATCAATGATTACTAGAAGTGAAAAAAATGGGTGTTGCTGAAAAGGCTGAGGAAAATAGATTTTTCTCAATTAGGGTTGTTAATCATTTAGGATTTTGGACCATTAAGCAATTTGGTTTCTATAGACATTTCATTTTAAATTAAATTGTAGTAATGAAATAATGATAGTAACTTCTAGTAGATGAAATAGTAATAGTAACACAAATAATTGTTTGCTTGTTTACAGTAATTGTTTGATTACATAAGGAAATTGTTGGAAATAATTTAAAAAAACATATATGTGACTTCCAAAGTGAAAATGCAAATATTTCCAATCGTAGGTTCCTCTTCAAAATAAGTGAATCGGGAATTATAAAAATTACTATTTGAGAAGTTAGGATAAAAAGATTATGAATAATGTTTCACTTAATTGATAGTTCTGGAAACCCATATACAACATTTAGAAATTAAAATTATAGGCTTTGGTTGTTTTAGTTAAATTAGCTAATGATATTGTGTTCAATGAAAAGTTGTAAAAGTCGTGGATTTGGGGTAAGAATCTCTAAAGAAAGCCCAAAAGCTTTTAACAATCTGATCAATGGACCATGTGATAAGAAATGAGCAAGGTTTCCTTCTTTGCATACATTAATTTGAAATAAACATGCAAACTAAGCAAATGAAGTCAATCTCTATTCTTTGAAAGCTTGAAATAATGAACCTAAGAGGATCTAAGCATTCAGTTTATGTGTTAAGAGAAAGAGGTCTCCCCATTAATGGATTCAAGGCCAATGGATATTCCCTTTTACTCTATGTTAATGCTATGAAATACAAGATTAAATGCTTTTAGCTTAAATGAAAGAAAATGAAATACAAACTAAAGCCTAACCAAATTGCTATAATTTGTGCTAGGAAGAAGAGAGAATTCTTAGGAAATGAGGGAGGGGGTATAGCCCTATTTATAGTTTTTGGTTTGGAAGAAAAGGGAGATTTGGGTGCATGTGGGACAAAGGCTAAAGTCCAAAAAGTACTTTAGCAAGTCAAAGTGTGATTTGACTATGTTAGAGGGTAATTAACCTAGGTTAGACTAATTAATCTCTCTTAGAGAGTAATTAGGGTTCTAGAAGGGTTCTGAAGGGCTTACTCAATCCAACGAAGTGGATTGATCTTTCGGGAGCTAATAAAAGTGAGCTAGAAGTGAATAAGAAGCTAATGTAGTTAGAACGAGGCTATAACTACCTATTTAAATGGTTTATAAGAGGAAAAACGACCAAAAGGGTGTCGTAGGAAGGGATTTAGATAGGCCTAATCGGTGTGTCGTCAATTTGCAAAAGGAAGAAGCATTAGTGCACTATTAGAAATAATAGTGTATTGATCAAACTACAGGTGTCTACATTTTCCCCTCTTTGAGGTGACGTAAGCGATGTCACTTCAAAGAAAGTAGACAAACACAAGCAAGTAGAATTTTTTTGAAGGGGTAGAAGAAAAATTAATAGGGTGAAGGATGACGAATGCCCCCTCGAGTGTCGATGGGGTGATGAAGAAACTCGATCAACGATCGAAAAAGAAACAAATAGAGAGAAAAGTGTTCAGAGAAGACGAGAGACTAGAAGAAAAGGGATATTGAGCTATCCGCAAATCAATTGCTAACAATATTTTAATCATCATAATGCTTAGAATCCTCCTCATGGGTCCTTATTAAAATGTGAGCATGCGATGATGTAAAATGACATTAAAAGCCAAGATACAAACAACCGTCCTCTGCCAAAACAACCAACTCCATGCAACATACACGAATGCAATGCAATACGAGAAATAAACTAAATCACCTGATAGGGAAATAAGTACAATCACACACACTTAAACCAACAACGTTCAAGATAGTTGCACAAATATTTTGTTATCGAGATGAAGTCCCAAATGTTTTGATAAACAACTAGGGTGAAGAATGATGCCCCAAGCAAGGTGTATTATGCAAGGGGGAAGATGGAGGACACTTCCGTCCTATGAAAAAGCAATGTGCACGATGAAAACAATACCAGATAATTGATAGTGCCCCAGAGTATAGACGAAGTAAGAAACATAGCTTGTTTAGGTGATTGAAGATTTTGGTGATGCGCAAGTCATTGTTTCAAACGATGTTGAGAATGTCAGCAAGATCTAGGATGAGTGCCATGCAATAGACACATATTTCAGCCATAGATGATCAATTTAATCAATTTTAAGCCATTTTGCTATTTTCCAATATTTTTGTGGTTTTTTAAATATTTATTTGATTGATTTTTCTTTTTTTCATTTTCTAGGTTTTTGATCGGTCAGAAGAATTTTAAAAGATCAAAGATCTTCCAAAAATACATGCATAAGCGGTAGTGGGAAGGAAAATCTATCAAAAAGCTCAGAATATGCGCCCACAAGAAGAAAGATGGGTTGAGAATAATTTATTTAAAATAAATTAGTAAATAATTATCACGATGGGGAAAATAGATGAAAAATAGAGGAAAAAGGTGGGAAAAGGCACCTGAAAGGTTTGTAAATTATCTCAACATGACGAAGAAGGGACTGTTGGATGGCATGAAGTGCCCCAATGTGTGAAAATTAGTAAAAATAATTATTTTAATACAAAAATAATTATCACAGTGGATAGAAGAAGGTTAGAATGATCATGATGGAGAAAACATGCCCCAGGGGCATCGTGACGGGTTAATATACTCACCTGGGGTTGGTAAAACAATCACGACCAATTCATTTCGACTAGAGCCTCTGTAAATTTTTACCGTGAGTGAAATGAGAGCCCTGAGTGAGATGGTGAGGATACCGAGGAGGACGAGGCACGGGACCTAGCGGATGGACCATTTGTGAGTGCCCTAACCCCCATTAATTACGCATTAATTACAATTTTTAGGGTTTTTTAGGGTAGGTAGGAGGAATTTTGATGCATGCACATAGGTGTATGCGTCAGATTGATGGGTACGCACACGCGCATGCATCAAAACTAACACGAAGCACATGCGCATCCATTCGTGGGGAAAAGGATGTGTACACATACCTATTCGACGTGAGCAGTACACACATGCATATCTGTTGGGAAAGATGGGTGCGTGCATGCATACCCGTAGAAAAGACAAAAGGGGGCACATAAGCATTGGTTGGGGTTTGGATGGACACGTGCATGCGCGTGTGTTAAAACAATCACATAGGAGTCATGGAGGGCACGTATGCATCCTACAATGGCCTCGTATCAAACAAAGAGGAGAAATTTAGTGCGTGTATGCGTCCCCTAGGGCATGTACGTGTTGTTTAGGATACACAGGTACCAAAGGAGGTGTGTATGCACTAGAAGCATGTGAGAAAAGACAACTGGCTAGAAAATAGCCAAGTTATAGAAGAAAAAGGTGAGATTACCTTAGAAGAAAAGAATAGTTAGTAAATTAGATGTGTTAAAAGCTTTATTTTTCCTTAGAAAAATATTATAGAAATGTTAGACGTCTAACACTTGTGTTGATTTTGTAGCATATGTTACCTGTTCTTCAGACTCAAGCGCTACGGCCACTTGGCTATGATAGAGGCGCAGTTCGATGATGAGGATAGAGTGACCCTGGTGAGCCTTTTTGCACGTGATGGGACTATCTTATGTGGCCAAGATGCCCCAGATTACTTTAGATCACAGCCTCTTGATGGCCATAGCAGAAGTGGCACAATGAGAGCCAATGCTTTTGCCTCCCGACCGGGAGATGACCATTACATTAGAGGATGTATGGCGCATCATGTGGGTCCTGATCTAGGGACAACTTATTGAGATGACGAGCCACTAGAGTGACATTCAACATCACATCACACATTTGTTTGGTGTTCCCACCATACCATAGTGCGGGATGTCTATCAGACTATCCCGATGCATAGATGATCTAGAGTTAGACCATGTAGTGGTCTACATGATGGCTCTTGTCAGTGGAGTTCTACTCCCTGACAAGACTGGTGCTTCATTTCTGCTGGGACTCCTAGGAGTGATTCTGGGCTTGGTGGAGGGATAGACCTACTGCTAGGGTTAGTGCATATTAGCACATTTGTATTGGGATCTCCATCTGATCACCTACTACCGTCAGAAGATGGTAGGACCTACCCGTTTATTATAGATTTGGGCATGGGACCACATTGCTATTGGTCGTCCCTAGGTGTGCTGAGAGGTTGGGCTCCTAACGAGCCTTCTACTATGGGTTGGGTCCCGTAGAGGGGATGATGTGTGACCCTTCATGGGGGTTACATACCATTACAGGTGTGAGCTAGATGAGCTGCTCCAGGCTTCCATTGCCTGGAGGCCTTACAAACATTTTCAGTGGCTAGAGGATGGTCTAGAGCTCAACACCGCCACAGTTGAGCATTTTATTTTGGGCAGCTGCAGCTATATGCGGGAGTTATACAGAGTGGATCGATGTCAGTGGTAGTTTGGCCTTACCTAGGATGTTCCTGGGCTAGATAGATGGTACACTCATAGAGCCAGAAAGCACTTTGATATGGGTCAAATTACCCACGACAGAGCACTCGTTAGCTTTTGATAGGTGGAACTCATTATTTGGGTAACGCTTAGGTAGATCAGAGATCCAGAACTACATTGGAGTATGGGCCATGGTACCACGGTGTGCTCCCATGCCATTTGAGCATTCCCAGAGTGGCATATGATGCCAGCTTGAGGCCTCCTCCAGTGGGGCCTCCTAGCGGTGGTGAGGGTGGAGATGATAGTGATGATGATGATGATGAGGGTGGGCCCGCTGCACCCTAGCATGTCAGAGGTAGGGGATAGGGTCCCCTTCCATAGCAGCCATAGGGACAGGGCCCCAGGCCCAAGCCAAGACAAATATACAGGGTTGTGGACATAGAGTTGCCCCTAGTGGGCATTCTAGTGGGGATTTATACCCCTCTTCAATAGGTACTACTAGCATAGGGGCCACCTTTTGATACCCTGGAGAGTAACAACGTGGGTGGGCAGCGACTCTGCTCTTCAAAGCGGTAGTTATAGGCAGCCAACGCTATTCGATTACAAGTGGTCAAGAGAGATACAGCGAGGACCTAGGTACAGCCCTCACATTAGAGCGAGATCAAGCTTAGGCATAGATACATATTTTGACAAAGAGAGAGAGATTAGGCCCGGCACATGCCACTCAGGGCAGTGATAGTGTTGCATGGTAGAGTCAGGTGTGAGAGATGGCCACACAGGGGGCTCAGATATTGAGCCTCCTACACCAGTCCCAGACTCAGGTACGGATGGTTGTGGCCTAGAGGGACCATGTATATAGATGGTCACAGGGTCTCCTAGCATAGAGGGATGAGGCCTAGCATAGGTGTAGACTGTTACTGCAGAGCGGATCGAGAGGCTGCCTCTTCGAGATAGGATGAGGCTGATTTAGGTAGAGTGACAGGTGAGTGAGATGTTTCCCTTTAGGAAGCCCTCACTTTAGGAGATGCCAACTTGATCCATGATGCCACGAGGCTCGGTGGTGAGGCATTATTCTACAGGACTGCCTACTTCAGGGTAGTTCCCCCAGAGTAGTGAGTGGTACTCCCTCGATAGTTAGGGATGAGCACGACAGGGTCCAGGTCATAGAGATCAGGCCACTCATCGAGATCAGTTAGGCAGCCCATGCTAGAGCAACCAGGTGGGACAGGGACCATCTAGTCAGCCTGGTGGTCCATCTAGTGTAGGTCCTCCCTAGCCACCATTGTTCCATCAACCAGGTGATAGACCTGGGAGCCTCGGTGAGGGCGAGAGTTGTGGTTGAGCTCCACTTTCTTCTTGTATAGATATTATTTATACATGCCTCTGATGAAGGCTGATTTTGCTGTATAGCTTTGTATATTATTCATTTTGATGATGCCTCGTGATGAAGGCCTGATTCTTCTTGATGCATGCCCCTTTTTGATGGCATATTGTATCGATGATGTATTATTTTGATCACTGACTGGACAATTATACATGTATATATGGACATTTTTGATGTATCATTTATATGATGGATTCATGATGTATGTTTGTTCTTTCTTTCATGTATGTGGCATATTTTAGATTCAGAAATGTGTATACTTCCTACTTTCATATTTGATGATGTATCTGTAGATGGCACCACATGGTTTTAGATTCATGATTTAGTTATGAGTTTTTATGCTAGCACTTGGGATGATACTAGATGATATTGGTGTGGGGGAGGGATAGATTAGTGATTATGTGCAACCCCTCTTGCCCCCATTGATGATACGATATTTGATGATTAGCTTAGCATACATGCATGATGTAATACTTAGCATTTTTATATATATATATATGATGTAGTGAATGATGTTATAAATGTGATGAGATGATAGATGATAGATGTGATAACAAACAACTGTGCAAGAACACACAAGAAAAAGTTAACAAAACTAAACAAATATACACATACTACTACTTAAACAAACACATGCACAAACCTCTAACAAGAGATAAAATGAGATCTAATCTAAGTAAGAAAAAATGAACCCTAAAAGGAAGCACACTAACAAACAAAGAAACCTACAACAACTGTTTACAAGCATGATAGCCTTCAAATGTATGTAATGCAATGCTCAATTTAATGTAGACACCTAAAATTGGTTACTCAATTTACTATCGTCCCCCGTGGTCGCTTACTTGCTCTATTCTAGGGTAACCTAGTGCACTTTGGTGTCACTACTTCTCTCTTAGGTATTAATTAAATATATAATTAAAATTCCTATCCTAACTTTGTTCCACTCCATTATATTTCACCCATGGATAATTAAGCATTAACCATGTAATTCTATCTTTTACATTTATTCCAACTACTTATTCACCCCATATAACTTCCCAACCTCTCGTGTCACTATTATCCATCCATCCCACCTATTTCTCCTCTCCTGGAACTGCAGCGAGATTTTTCCCGTATTTGAGTTGGAAGGATAATATTCTTATCCTCACAACTTGTCCCTTTTTACCACTTTGGGAGTTTGTTCCCTGATCGGTGCCGACCGATCCTCAATGATGCTAATTTTTCGAAAAAACACCAATTTTACCTCGGCCGCCGATTATAAATTCATGACTCGAACTCGCCTCCGGTTGAACGGTAGAGACTTGAGAAATAGTGAAAAGCTTGAGCGAGCCTTAGAATTATCAATCGAGAGAGAGACAATTCTGTCTAGATCAATCCCTAAGAGGTGCACCATTATTCTCCCTCAAAATATCAATATCGTTTAGGTTCTTCAACCTCTGGGTGACTCCATTTCTCCATCCAGCCAAGGTGAAACTCTATCCACATCTCTGCAGCTCCTGTAGGTCTCCACAATCCGATCATCGTCAATCATCAATCAATATTTCTGTGATTTCTTCCTAGTCGACAATGACCTAGGTACGGTTGACGCCGATTAAGCATCAATCGACACCGATTTTTCCAAATCAATACAAGTTTGCTGATCATTGTCTTATCGACACCGATCATTCTATGAAAGGTACAAAATCCAAGTAACACATTTTCATCTTTCTTGTTACGGTTTCCTACTTTCTTTCGGTTTAACACTGCTTTTACATTCTTTCAGAATTTAAAATCAGAAAATCTAAATATTTTCTTACATATTTGATCATGTATGCCTTTATTCTTAATTGAAAACCTAAATGACATTCACCGAGGAAGCTAATCACTTCCTGCACTCACTTCCCCGGTAGTTCACCCTTATATCTTCTAACGTCATTTTTTTCTCAAAGTATTCATGCATCACAAGTTTCTTGGATCTACTCCACAAGATTGCTCGTGTGCACCCGTCTTAATTCCATCAGGTTTTCTTTGCATCTACGTCTTCAAATATTGTCCAATTAATCAGGTATTGACTTTATTTGAGTTTTTCAGGGTTTTTGTGTTTAGTTTGGTGCATTAACTTGGATAGGTAACAAGTGTAGAAATTATTGATCTACATTTTGGCACACCCGGTGGGACCTTACCAAAGTCCCTTATTGGTAAGTTCATCTCTTTTCCAGTTTTGAGCTTTGTTCTTTTTCTTCACTGATTTTCATCAGTTGTTCTTAAGCATTTCCTTTCATCGTTTCGGTCTTGCTTCTTTCATTTCTAAATTTACAAAGTTAGGTTCTTTCTTTTTGCAAATCTCAATTCCAATTTCTATTTCTAAAATTAGTAAATCCTTCATTTGATTTCAAAGTTACATTTTTGATTCATCTCTTTGTGTAAAATTGTCATTTCCTTGAAAGTTTTCTAGTTTCTTAAAATAGAAATTTCCTTTCCACTAGTATCTAGTTATCTAGATATATCTTGTTGGATTTGTTTGCGTGTTCTACTTAACCTTATTTTGTGGAAACATTTTCTTGTTCATGGGATTGTTCGAGGGGAAGATGTCAACAATGCACTTTTTGAAGTCGACACACCTTGGAGAGCTAAATCTACAGGTATTTCTCTTTTGCAGTGTTTTCTCTTTTTTAAGAACTTAAAAAGAACTTGTTTTTTTGTTTTTTTATCACACTCAAACACTTTGGTTTTGGTCCTTTAAATGAATTAATCGCATTAGGAAAGAACTTGTTTGACTTTTCTTCATTGAAATCAAACACTTCGGTTTTAGTGCTTAAAAAGAACATTTTCTTTTTCATTTTTGTTGTATGTTCTTCACCTAGTTATCTAAATAGGTTGGAAAATTAATCAAAATCGGTAGTGACACTATTTGATTTTTTTTTACCCTTGCACACAAAGAAAAAATCACTAGGTATAAAGAATTTAAACAAAAACTCCTTCCCTAGCCTCACCTACTTGGAAGTGACATCCAAAAGGAAGAGCCTACGCAGATTTAGGATGAACTATAAATTCACAAAATTTCTGGTTTATATTGGCAAAGCACCTGACTCCCTTATCGCAGTGGTGTGTGAAGTGTGGGGTAGGACCCTATATCAAGCCACGTACCATTCTTTTATCAAGTGCCTTCGAATCCTCACCAAAACATTCCCAAACCATTCTTAGTTTAGCCAATTGAGTAGTCCTCGCTTCCAAAAAGCATTCCATAACATTTTATTTCTTAAAAAACATGAAAATTTAAAAGAGATAATCACCTATGTTGCTTGAATTTTCTATGTATTAATTAGGTTAATCTCTTTCTGTGTTTGTGCTTGTTTATGTCGGTCATCACCTAGTCACAATCTAGAAAAATGGCTCAACTAGCCTCTTCCTCATCTGAGACCCCCGCTAATTTGGATGTTTCGACACCCCTCGGGTCTTCTTCAGGACCAATATTAGTTAGTTCCCCATCTTGGTTGTATAATCCTTTCTATCATCCTAAAGTGATGCCATCACGATCGACTTCCCTAACCCTTCAGAGGTGCCATCTACTTCTGATATAGAGTATGTTCCTCATGGAGATCCTGAATTTTAGGAACTCCTTGACCACAACCCGGTAGCCCTTATGGACTACTTAGTGCATAAGTCTACTTGAATATCTGATCATGGACCACCAATCCAACAGGTTTACGATTATCCTCATGAGCCATCCCAGATCTCATAGAATAGTTAGCATGCTTCTTCTCGCCTTAAACCATGAAAGAAGGTGGCACATCTATGCCTCCTTTCTCTTACACTAACCATGTTGACTAGTTCTCAAATAACATTTCCTATCCCTAGTGTAGCAGCTGCCTTAGCTACCCCACAACCTCCTTTTAAGAGGCCTTCTTCTTCAGCTATGATGAGTGTGTCTAGACTCCCACAAATTTCTGTCTATTCTTCTATGCCATCTATTACATCTCAGGGTCAGTATCTCTCTTTGAGCCAACCCCCTCCTATGAGTCAGTCAGTTCCTCTTTCTCATCTTCTAGTTGATCTTTCTTCTAATGCTCCAGCTGACAATGGCTTTTACCCATCCCTTGAATCGGCACCCTTAATAACTAATCTGATATTCAAAAGCCTCATTCAGAGTTTGTTTCCCATGTCACAAACCATATCAAATCAAATCAACACCCACATTCCTCAATCCATTCTGATTCAGTCGGCAAGTGTAGGAACCCACCAATCACAGGCTCCATCTTTCATTCAACAACCTTTCTCTCAACCACTTGTCATCTCATAGCCTATTTATACTCAGGCTCCTTCACACCAAATACCTCGCTAGGCATCACCCATAATGCCTAGTTATTCCTCTTATCATCCTATTAATTAGCAGATGAATCCCCCATTAATGCCTCAACAAAACATACCATTCACTTCTTATATGGGACATATAGACATACCCCGTCCTCAATCTGATGTCGTCTAACTTATTTTAAGGAAAATCGTAGACCTAGAAGCCTCCACCAAAGGGTCTCGCCCTTCGTACTCTTTTGAAGAAGTATGTAATGAACCAATTCATCCATCAGTGGATTTTAAGCCTTATCCTCCCCAATGGGAACTTCCTAAGTTCTCAAAATTTCATAGTCGAGAGGATCCTCAACAACACCTGCGAGCATTTAAACACACTTGCTACCTTATAGTCCAGGACAAGGAGCTTATGCTTTGTACCTTTCCTATGTCTTTAGTAGGGCCCGCTCTAAACTGGTACAATAACATACCCCAACATTCTCTATTTTCTTTCTCTCAATTAGCCCATATGTTTGTTGAAAAATTCTCAATAAACATTGCACATAATATCTTGATCACATATCTTTATAACATTCGTTAATTCAATGACGAGTCTATTGTAGAATTTGTCACTCGTTGGAGAGGAATAATAAATCAATTATCCTTCTCCCTCCCTCAATCTTAGCAAATCGAGTTGTTTACTCGATCTTGCGCCAATCATATTTCTTCCACTTTAAGGATTCAAACCTTTCATACATTTGAAGAAGCCTTTATGGTGGCACGTAAACTCAAGTCTCGCATCATTGAACAAGGAAAGTTAAAAATTTTCTCTAAGTCAAAACCAAATTTTTCTCGGTTTACAAAATCAAACTCTTCTTCTTCTAACAAAGACAAGAATCGGGGGTCCACAAAACACTATCATCTTAAAAATATCACGATCTATTAACACTTCTAATCAAATACCTCGGAGAGACTCCCCATCTTCTCAAAAATAACATCCATCATCTTGGTATTTTACTTCGTTGGGGGAATCATATGCTTCTATCTTAGACAAAATGTTGGAAGTTCACATGATCAAACTTCCTCCTATTAGAAATTTTGATGAGAACAAAGAACGACCATTCTGGTATCGTGAAAATGACTTCTGTCGTTATCATAGAAACAAAGGCCATGACATTGAACAATGTCAGACCTTCAAAAATCTTGTCCAAAAATTCATTGATAGAGGCGAGCTCATTCTAGATAACCCAAATGCCCCCCCAAATCAGGTGCTTGACGTTTTTAAACAACCTTTTCCAAATCATTCCCCAAACAATGACGCTTCGAGGTCTCAAAACCAAACACGCATACTATCAGCTCCATTTCTACTGATAGTTCTTCTTCTAATTCTGAGCCATCTACAAACATGTCGACTAAATCAGAACTTCCTTCCGCTCCTTCAAATTCTAAGATTCCACCATCCTCAGATGGTCCATCTTCGAGTCTTCCTTTATTTTTAGAGACATAGTTGTCTCCCTCTACCTCTTTATCTAATCTTCCATCTATACCTGAGACAATGTCATCTTCATCTGTCTCGTCATCAGATATTCTTTTGGTGCTTGAGTCATTTACATCCCTTCAAATTTCCACTACGGATACTTCTACTGTCACTCCCATTTTTTCCATGACCATGCCTTTGGTCAATGTACCCATAGTTGTACCAACTTCTATGCCTTTGGAAGTGTCTTCGATCTTGACTCTTCCTGTCTCTTTTCCTACAGTAATTACACCCACAATTACTGCATCTGAAGTACCCTCCTCACAAGAGGCTGATTCTTCATTACCTACCTCTTTCACCATCAGTGCTTCCTTTCCTATTAAGGAAACATCTAAAGAGATAACATTGACACCCATACTTCCGACTCCTGGACTCAGACATAAATAGTTGGAATTTAAGTCTAAGGTCGCATCATTGGTATCGTCTCCTTTACTTCCTCCGAAACAGTTACAATCACCTTATGCGGTCAAAGTTGTCACCATCCCTGAAAAGGGAAAACCAATATTTCAGACCATCAAAACTCTTGGTGCCCTCCCTCAAAAATCCCTCTCTACGCCTCATAAAAAAGTGGATTTATCCACTGAAAAGGTGTCTTCTTCTATAACACCATCTTCTTCACCGGTGCCTCGTAAAGTGGATTTACCTACTGGAAAGGCGTCACCTCTTTTATCAAAACCATCATCTTCGTCACCAAAAACCAAGGCACCCTTTGTGCCTCCTATCAAATCTATTTTGGGAGCTCCTCCCCCATCTAAATTAGTCTTATCTAAATCATCGTCTATTTCGGTCAAGTAACCTTCTTCATCTCCGAAGACTAAAACACTTGTCATGTCTTCATCATCTTCAAAATCTATCTTAGGAGCTCCTCCTCTGCTAAAATCAATCTTGCCTCACTTGCTTCCATCTCAAGCACCTAAGGCTACTTCTCCCAGTGTTCAGAAGAGTAAAACAATCCCTAAAAATACTGTCAAACAAGATATGCAGTCTCTTTTACCTCAAAGAAGCAGTCTGCTAAGATTAAAGAGATGCCTCCATCACTTTGTCCACATCTTGGTCTACTATATTTTATACTGAAATCCTCCACCAACTTATCCAATCTTCATCTATATCTCTTCCTCCAATCAAACCCTATAATCCTAAAGGATTAAAACCTTCATGGTTCAACTCTGATGTGATTTGTTCTTATCATCACACTACAGGTCATGACACCAAGGGATGTAAAGCCCTTCAATCTATTGTTAATAGCCTCTTGGAAGAAAATGATCTCCTATTGAGGAGGAAGAGGAACAAGTGTCTCCTGTCATCCCAACTACGTCTGAGCCTGAACGGTCTATTTAGGCCCCCAATTCTATTGATATCACTCCGGATGATCTTCCACCCTCTCAAATCAATGCAATTCGTATCACCACTAGAACAAAATGGTACGATAATCCATCATCTTCTACAGCTCCTCGACCACGAGTCATTATTTCTGCTGCCCCCGAAGTAGCTCCTCCTTCCTCATTGGCCCCGAGACCTCGTATTTATTCGTGCTTCACCCCAGATCAGATTCCCATGTCACTTGAAGAGAGTGTTATGAAACAAATCACCCATTTTTGGTCAAAATGTCTCTTTTGACCTCATTCAATCATCTCGCTAGCATCACTGTGCTCGATTGATAATCTACACCACATTGCAGTGAATTCGAGATAAGCCCTAGCCTTTCGAGATGGTTTTCGATTGAATAGATTGTCAACCACCATCTCCTTTGAGGATTCTGAAATTCCTCCCCTTTCTTCCGAGGATTTAAAAGCTCCTCTCTTAATCACAGTTCAAATCAATAACACTATGTTAAAACATACTATGATCGACAATGGTGTCTGTACTCAACGTCATTTCCTCCCAAAAATTTGAGCAACTTAAGTTATCAAATAACATAGTATCACCACCACCTTTTGCCCTTCGATCATTTAACAATCAGCTAGCGGTTACCTTAGGAACTGTGGTCTTGCCCATTCAGGTAGGCAAGAAACTTCTTCACGAGCTTTTTTACATTGTTGAAGGAAAATTCCACTACAATATGATCCTCGAATGCTCCTAGATATGTACAATGCACTGTGTCCCATCAACCCTCCATCGATGCATAAAATATCAAGTATGAGGGAAAAATCTATACTCATCCAAGAGACCCTTTTCTATCCACACAATGTGACATGACCATAGGGTCTATCCCTCCAAAGGAGAATGTTGATTCTCTTGACGAGGCTTCATCCTCTTCCATACCTGCAAAAAACTACCATATCTACAAAACTCTGGAAGATACGTTGTAGCATTTTTTTCCAGGAGAGCTTCCCCTTCTCTCTTTTGATGCCCATCTCAAACCTTATGAGTATGGTAGGCTAGAATAACAACCATGATATCAACTGGGTCTTGGCCGCATCATCACCATTGGTCTGCCCAATCGATATATTGAATTCATCTATGGTGGTCTTGATGCACCTCATTATCATCTAGATTCTCCTCCTAGGGCCAAACCCTATTCGGCAGGGTTTGATTATCTACAGAATCCCGCGTTCTTAAAAACTTATCTATATCAATGCTCGTGGAAGGGCTTTGACTTGGGAAAGTATGAACAGGGTGTGCATGACCTCGCATCCATTCCAAGTCTTAAACTACATCAAAATTTTGTTTAGGTTTCAAACCTCTCATGAAAGCCACCATCACCATTATCGCCGAGCCTTTTCCATTGAAGAAGCATCTTCTCCCGTCAAGTCTGAAGCATTACTTGATGTGGATGACACCATTTCCATCCCGCCTAACTTTTTTTAGTCAATTTCATTTCCTTAGGTCCACTAACCTATAAGACTAATGGAAAATCCACTTCCATACCATTGGTCTTCCCCAAAATAGTCGAGAGACGACTCTCCTACTATCAATACTATCCACTGTTTAGATGATGATTCTATCCTTACTTATCTAGGGGCAGAGGATTCTTATCTTCCTAAAACCATTCCTTCTGACACATCTACACTTCTTAATGAATCCACTGTTGACCTTAATATAGGGACTTCATAAGATCGTCACATCATTAAGGTCGGCCAATCTCTTAACCCACAGGAGTTAGGAGACTTTGTCGCCTTTCTTTCCAACCATCACCAAGTGTTTGTTTGGTCATATGAAGATATGCCGGGCCTTGATCCTAACATCGTGGTCCACAATATCATTACTCTTCCAGACATCAAACTAGTTAAACAAAAACTATGTAAGATGCATCCTCGTGTATCTCTCCTCGTTAAAGAAGAGTTGCAGTGCTTAATTTCCGCCAAATTCATCCAACCCATTAAATATCCACAATGGGTTTCAAATGTAGTACCAGTAACCAAAGCTACTGGGAAAATTTGAATTTGCACCGACTTTCAAGATCTTAATCTCACTTGCCCGAAAGATGATTTCCCTCTACCTAATATTGACCAACTCGTGGACTTAACTGCAGTCACGAGATGCTTTCTCTTATGGATGGTTTCTCTGGGTATAATCAAATTCTCATCACACCAGAGGATCAGCACAAGAATTCCTTCATAACTCCTTGGGGGAATTTTTGTTATCGCGTCATGCCCTTCGGTCTTAAGAACGTAGGGGTGAATTATCAATCTTGCGCAATGACCTACATCTTCCATGACCTCTTACACAAAAACCGTAGAAGATTACGTTGACGACATCCTCAATAAATCCAAACACCGTTAGGATCATCTTCTCATCCTTGCACCTCTCTTTGAGAGACTCATTCATTTTTGTCTTCGCCTAAATCCATCTAAATGTGTGTTTGGTGTTCTCACTGGTAAACTCTTAGGCTTTATCATTTCCATCAGGGGCATTGAGGTCAATCCCGAAAATTAAAGGCTATCATCAAGATGCCTCCTCCTTCCAACTTAAAGCAGCTCCATGGTCCTCAAGGATGCCTTCAATCAGTGCGTCATTTTATCTCGTAGCTTTCAAACCGTTGTCAACCTTTTCATCATCTCCTCTATAAAAACGTTCATTTTGAATGGGATGAGTGTTGCCAAAAAGCCTTTGATGATCTCAAAGCTTATCTTCTTTCTCCACCTGTGCTTACACCTCCATGCGAGGGGGAGCCATTCTATCTTTATATTTTTGTGACTGACCATGCTCTAGGAGCCATGATCTCACATCGAGATGCTAATGGTAAGGAACAGGTCTATCTATTATATCAGTCACACTCTTCATGAGTATGAAACTCGCTATTCTAAAGTTGAAAAGTTGTGTTGTGCTCTCTTCTTCGCAACTTCTAAACTTATTCATTACCTCCTTAATCATAAAACTCACATTGTTATGAGTGTTAATCCACTTAAGACAATGAATGCAAAACCTTATCACAATGATTGTATCACTCGTTGGCTCATGCTCATGACAGAGTTTGACCTCGAGTTTATCTCACGAAATCTATCAAGGGCAGTTATCGTTGATCAATTAGCCGATGCCCTCATTCGTAGACACTCAAGTCCCCCTCACTCAATTCCCAGAAAAATACATCCAACAAATAGATTTCGGTCTGTCTCCATTTAAAGTAAAACTCTTCTTTGATGGGTCCAAGTGTTAGTAAGGGGAGGTGTAGGTTTCGTCATGATTCCTCGTTGGGGTGCACCTATCCTTGTCGCACACAAGCTTAACTTTGAATTTACCAATAATATGGCTGAATATGAATCCTCATTTTAGGTCTTCAAAATTCCATTAATCTCGGTGCTCACCATATCGACATATTCGGTGATTCTCGAGCACATCGTTAATCAAGTCACTAGTGTGTATCGGTGAAAAAATGAAATCCTTCAAAAATTTGTGAGATCGTTCTCTTTTAGCTTCAATCTTTCGATAAATTTACTATCTAGGCTATTCCTCACACTACAAACCGATTTGCAAATATGATGGCTTCTTTAGCCTTGCTTATTCCTCCATTCACTGAAGACTCATGACTTTATGTGGTTGTTCAGTGTTTAGACCAACCATCTCATCTCAAGCAGTTGACTTCAATCAATGCCGTCACGACCGACACTCAAGATGAGTGGTATCAACACATTTTTGATTATCTATCCTACTTAGTGCTTCCTCTAGATTTGACTTCCAATGGCAGAAGATATTTTATCCAATGCGTAAACCGCTATACTATTATAGGTGGAATCCTTTACAAATGTGGTTTTGAGGGTATTTTACTTGGGTGCCATAAAACCCTGAATCATTTAAGGCCATTCAGGAGGTCCACGACGGTATTTGTGGTGGAAACTTTGGTGGTTTGTCCATGGCTAAGAATATCCTATGTTTAGGTTACTATTGGCCTTCTCTTAATCAAGACTGCTTTGTGAATATGTCAAGAAATGTGTCAAGTGTCAACAACACACTAATCTTACACATATCCCTAGTCAGGATTTGCAACCTGCAGTGGATTTGTGGCCTTTTTCACAATGGGGTCTTGATCTCATTGGTCTCATCAATCCACACTCTTTGTAGTGACATCACTCTATCATTACTGCCATAGAATACTTCACTAAATGGGTGGAGGCTATTCCTCTTTCATCAACCAAAGCTAAACCTATTGTTGATTTTGTCTATCAACACATCATTTGTCACTTTGGTGTTCCTCACAAACTCATTACAGACAATGACAAGTCTTTCAAAAACAAATATTTGCAGAAACTTTGTGACACCTTCAATATTAAACTCAGCTTTTCTTCTCCATACTATCCACAAGCTAACAGCCAAGCTGAAGCTTCTAATAAAACTTTGTGCAATATCCTTGTAAAGGTAACTAGTTGAGCTGGTAGGAATTGGCATTTACACATCCCTTTTGCTCTATAGGCTTATCAGACTAGCATTCATACCCCTACCGGTGCTACTCCCTTCTCTCTCATCTATGGGTCTGAGGCTGTCCTTCCTTTGGAATTCTAGATTCCCTCTCTTCACATCTCTCTCAGAGAGTTTGTCTCTGATGAAGACTATTGTTAAAACCGTCTAGCACAACTTGAGTTGTTAGATGAATGTTGTCTCAACGCTCTTGAACATCATCAAGTCTATCTTGAGTGTGTCAAGCATGCTTATAACAAGCATTTGCAACAACGTGACTTCCAAGTTGGTGATCTTGTTCTTAAAGAAAACCAAAATGTCACTACTCCGAACGGAGTCAATGTGGTAAAGTTGCTCCTAACTAGATGAGACCGTATATTGTCACTCATAAGTGTGGGTCTGGGCTTATTACCTATCTTCCATGGATGGCATAACTGAAATGGAAACTCTTAATGCTTTGCATCTAAGGTCCTTCTATTGTTAAATTCTATCTTACATGATCTTAGTCGCAAAAATGTCTTTCATCCATCTGCAACCAGTCATGCATTTTGTAGTGATTTGGAACTATGTGGTTCTTTGCGTTATTTTTTATACCTTAAATATGAGTACCGTGGCTCTACTCATGGAATTTTCCTTACGGATTCGTTCCTCCTCATGGTAGGAATACCTTAATCACTACTTCATCTACCCTAGGTGTTCATCTTGATTAAATCCACTTGGAGGCATGAGTACGTGCTTGTATACATTTTCTTTCCCTCTATCTAATCTATCTGGTCTAAACTTAGCTTCTTCCAAAGATCAAAAAAAAAAAAGAGAAGAAGAGATGCTATCCTAGTCCCAAAATATAAACTGATCCCTTGAAGGAAATCTATCCATGCCTTATCAAATAAATAAAAAAGGTAGACCATTCCTTGAAGGATGGTTACCGTCAAATTCAAAATACTGAGACCGCTCCATCAAGGATGGTTTTTTGGTTTATGGCATTTTGAGCCTTCGCAGTAACAAAATTCCTCTCTCGACCAGTTTGTTCACTTGTTAGCATCTCTGAAAGACTTCCCGTATCAATCAGTCTTTCCATATCTAGCAAACTACTCGCATTGATTAGTTTTCTTTTCTATCAAAAGAAAAATCATGAAGCTATGATATGATACCTTGTCGATCATATGGAGATCCCGTTTTCCCCATATGGGTGCATATTTAATCCTTCACGTGTTCTAACAAGATGCATACTTATCTCTCGTCCTTATCTACCTCCTAGATCTAGTTCACGACTAACTAGTGTCAGGTTTATTTTATCCGTGTCTATGGCCTTATGTGCATCATATTTCGATTTACCATCAAGGTCTCTATTTATGGTCAGTTAGGGGAATAAATTATCATTCTTTTTCCTATCTAGGTGTAGTGATTTTTATTTCTAAGGGATAAGATCATTACATCACTTTCTTTTCATCAAATCAAATGGACATTACCCATGTTCATTTGTTATTTATCCAGTTAAATTGACATTTAACATGTTAATTTAATCAATCAAATCTATCATCTATCTATGCTCATCTTATCTACTTCATCTAAAATCATCAAAGTAGCACATATTATGTGGATCCATCTATCCATATCATTTAATTGAATTAATGTCTTAACATGTTAATTTAGTCAATTATTCATCCATGACAACTCAAAATTAAATCACATCTATCTATCTGTATCTATCAAAGTTAAAAGCATGAGTCCAATCACATAACACAAAGATGCATATATATATATATATATATATATATATATCTGAATGGCCTCAAATCGAGCCATATACATTGTATCAAAAATGCCTTCAAATCGAGGCTACATCAGTATATCTCTACAAATATCATCTCTATATAGTAAAATCAGACAAATGGAGAACATTGTCTCCTCCTCCCTCCTCAGGCACGGGCTCTCTCTCCTAACCATCACCTACGAACTAGAGGTGCCCACAGTTGTGACCCTACAACCTCCTCGGTCTCCCCGGTGCTCGCATCCTCCGATGCACCACCGGTAGTGGCTGTCACTGTCCTCCTCCTCACTTCATAACGAGGCACATCTGGGGCATGTTGTGTCAAGGCATCCTCATAGTATCTCACCTCAGCAAGGAGATCCTGATAGGTACTCAGACTCACCATGTTAGGTGCTCTCATCGGTGCTGCTACATTGGTGGTCCTCTCTACTGGCACCCTGTGCCCCTAACTCTGATGTGGTGCCTGTATCACCATATTTGGCCCTGAGGGCCTCTCTATGTCTATGATATCTATCCCTCTGCTAGATAGTTGTATCCCACTCCGAAAAGTGACATCTCTCTCCTATATCACTATGTCCCTCTCCTCCCTCAGAGTCCTAATCTCCTCAAGAGTAGTCTGGTGTGTCTGTACCAAGGTAGCATGCTCTCCCTGCAGTCTCTCTAGCTCCGCCATTGTATCCTCCTCATCTGACTCCGCAGACACTATGAGATGCCATGGTAGCTCCTCGTGATACCACACCTCATAACCCTCATCCACTCCTACATCATCATCATCATCTGTGGGAGGTAGGGCCTCCCTGAGTGGATCTGCTAGGACCAATATCGACAGATCTGTCTCCCTACTATCCCATCTGTATGGCACATATACAGTCAAAATAATCTGTATCAATCCAAATTGTCTCATCACCCATATAAATGGGACCCACTCTAAAATCTCTAGCCTACAACCCTTGACCACTCTGTTGTGTCTTAGCTCCACTAAGTGGGTGTCCTATTCGGCCCATGTAGGATAGACCCTATATGGCCTCCATATAACCTGTGATGGTGTCAGAGTCATGAATCTTTGGGAATACCACTCTGATGATCTCCCTATATCTTGGGGGCCATATCTGCCTGCCATCATCAAAACCCATACTCAAGGGCTCCCTCTGCTCCTGGCATCCATGGAAGTCTCGGACGGTCTTATAACTGATATGTTCTCATAATCCCAACAATGGAGCACGAAACTGACATCTATCCCAGGTTCTTCTACTTGTGGAATACATCCACAACTCATGATATATCTAGTGCTAATAGTGCATCGGTGAATGTAAATACCTACATGAACTCTAGGATATCATAGACGTAGTCAAGTAGGAGCAGTGGGAACTATCCACCTCTAGAATCTGGTAGTGCATAGTATGAGATAGCCATCTGGATCAATGCTATCAGTCTACTCTTGGGGTCATCCTTCTGGTACTTTGTGAGGCTATCCTCATAGCCCCAGACACTATCTCTGAATCATCTACCCTGTCCCCATATAACCGTACCAGGGCCCTCCTTTGCTACTCCCGTGGAGTAATCTCTATTAGGTCCCCTGTGATTGGTAACCTAAGGATCCTATAGATGTCCTCATGGGTGATAGTCATCTCACCCATTTGAAACCAAAAAGTGCATGTCCGGATATCCCATTGCTGCATCAACGCTTGCATTAGCTCCATGTCTCGGGGTACCCATCGATAATAATAAAACCCCTAGTCCGACTAACTCCAGATGGCACCACTCATCATCTATCACATCTAGTAGTATAGTCTCTAGTAGCTCAGGAATAACATCCCGCATGTGTAGGACCTCTCGTGCCTGCATCCACAACATCAAAAATTATCATTAGGTTCATATTTATCAAAATCAACATCATTAAAATTTCATCAAATTTTTTCTCAAAGCTTCCAAATGTTTCATCTTTCCAATCGGTGCCGTTAACTTTACAGTCGATGCCGATTGTATTCCAATCGACGCCGATCACATACTAGTCGGCGCCAATTTTGTCAATTGATGCCAACTGGGAGGTAGAGCGCCAAAAACACTCTCTTGCCTCCTACTACAAACCAACACAAACATACAAGGCTAAGGAAGCTTTCATATCACTCAAATTCAACTTTTGAATTTTTCTAAATCAATCGTCACAATGCAAATGAATCGTTATCGTTCACATTTTCTGTATTTATAGATTTTTGGACGGTTGGTGCCAATTATTTGGGTCAACATCGATTATTGGGGTCAACATTGATTGGAGCCCATCGACACCGATTATCTCTCATCGGGCCGATTGGGTAGATCTTGATATATTTTGTCATCTCATCACACCAGGACGCACTTCGTTCTCATCTGATTATCCTATCTTGTGCATGTGTCACCCATAACACACTTGTTCTTCCTAGTCTAGCAGCATTTCTATTGCAAAGTCCACTGTAGTGGCCATATTTCGATTTCTGCGGTGGTTCTCCTCTCGAGGCCATCACTTCATTCTTCTTGTCTAAGTGTTGATGCTTGGATTTTTTATCTGATTATTGTTATGACCTTATTTCTACCTTTTGGTGCATATATTCAGTGTTATCACCCATTCCAAGTTTTTTCCCTGTACATGGGTAACTCACATTTTTGTAACCTAAAGATAGCGGGTCTATAGGCACTAACGTCATCTCATTCGAAGGCCATCTAGTTGTCCCTACCAATGTGTCACTCTTTAGTTGTTACTATTTTGCAGTCACCTGTAACTCACAAGTCTATAGCCAGTAACGTCATCTCATACAAAGATTGTCTAGTCTACCCTACCAATGTGAGTTCCTTAGGTCACTACCTTTTTGTTTTTTATGTGCGTCATCAATGATCGATCTACTCTAGACATCTAGCTGGGGCATCCTCTCTTCTATTCTTTTTCATCTACCTTTTTCAAACTCGGGATCGGTTGGATTTTTTGGGGCCACCCCATCCCTAGTTTGAGGGGGAGCGCATCATCAATATTCTTCCTTTTCTTCCAACTCCTTGTTTTTGTCTTGTAGCATTGCTTATCGCAAGTTACTCGATAAAAAGGGGAAAATGTAGACACCTAAAATTGGTTACTCAATTTAATGTCCCCTGTGTTCGCTTACTTGCTCTTCTATTTTTGGGTAACCCAAAGGCACTTTGGTAACTACTTCTCTCTTAGGGTATTAATTAAATATCTAATTAAAATGCCTATCCTAAGTTTGTTCCACCCCATTATATTTCACCCATGGATAATTAAACATTAACCATGTAATTCTATCTTTTACATTTATTCCAACTACTTATTCACCCCATATCACTTCCTAACCTCCCATGTCACTATTATCCATCCATCCCACCTATTTCTCCTCTCTTGGAACCATGCACAGATTTTTCCCATATTTGAGTTGGAAGGATAATATTATTATCCTCACAACTCATCCCTTTTTGCCACTTTGGGAGTCTGTTCCCTAATCAGTGTCGACCGGTCCTCAATCGATGCTGATTTTTTGGAACGGTGCCAATTTTACCTTGGTTGGCGCCGACTATAAATACATGACCTGAACTCAGTTCTAGTTGGAATGGTAGAGACTTGAGAAATAGTGAAAAGCTTGAGCAAGCCTTAGAATTATCAATCGAGAGAGAGAGATAATTCTATCTAGATCAATCCCTGAGAGGTGCACCATTATTCTGCCCTCATAATATCGATATCACTTAGGTTCTTCAACCTCTGGGTGACTCCATTTCTCCATCCAACCAAGGCAGAACTCTATCCACATCTCTGTAGCTCCTGCGGTCTCCACAATCTGATCATCATCAATCATCAATCAAGCTTTCTATGATTTCTTCCTGGTTGACGATGACCTAGGTATGGTCAACACCGATTAAGCATCAATCGATGTTGATTTGTTTGAATCGGTGTCATTCCGCCGATCATTGTCTGATCGACGCCGACTAGTCTGCAGAAAGGTACAAAATCCAGGTGACATAATTTCATCTTTGTTTTTAACATTTCTTGCTTTCTTTAAGTTTCTACTACTATTTTTACATTCTGTCTACAACTTAAAACCAAAAAATCTAAACATTTTCTTACATATTTTATCATGTATGCCTTTATTCTTAATTTAAAACGTGAATTGACATCCACCGAGGAAGCTAATTGCTTCCTAGACCCGCTTTCTGGGAAATTCACCCTTATATCTTCTAACATCATATTTTTTTGTCAAGTATTCATGCATTGCAAGTTTCTTGGATCTACTCCGCAAGATTGCTCATGTGCACTGCCTTAATTCCATCAGGCTTTCTTTCCATCTACATCTTCGAATCTTGTCCAATTAATCAAGTATCAACTTTATTTGAGTTTTTCAAGGTTTTTGTGTTTAGTTTGGTGCATTAACTTGGATAGGTAACAAGTGCAAAAATTCTTGATCTACATTTAAATCAAACAAGATTCAACTTTTGATAAGAAAATGATCCATTTTAAAGAACTAATGATTAATGGACTAAGCACACCATAACTATACAAACCAACAACTAAAAGTAATTAAAGCACTACTTTGTTTTTGTGGGACAACATTGACATATTTTCTAATGTTTTTGGGTTTATCTAAGGAGATAAGTTTTCACGGCTACGTTTGTCACTATTTTGTCTAGATTGCCCAAAGATAGCATTGTGAGATGAATGTAGCTTTATCCCTGGAAAGGGGATTTTTCCAAATGTTTAGATTTTTTGTGTATTGTTTTCCAAATGTTTTTGTATTTTCCAAGGTCATGTTTTGAAAGCAATGTACAAGAACAATGAAGCGTGGGTGCCCCCAACGTGATGTGGGAATATACAAAGGGTAGAATGCCACGCGCGTATGTGTAGGAAGATGGAAATGGGATTTTCATGCTCAGCATTAGATAGGCATATACAAAGGTAATGTCCTTCATGCAGATATAAGAGCAAACAAACCAGATCATGGCAAGGAAAAGGTGATCCTAGTAGGGTTCCTAGACCTAGCAGAGAAAGCCGTATCTAAAAAAGTGGTAACGATTACCCACCCTTCCATAAGAGTAACTTGTGTCCAGCCGAATACTCCTTGAGTACCAAAAATTGGTTTTCACTCAAAGACTTGCCCCCTGCACCACAATTGCGTGGTTTTCACACGAGGATGACCTGCTTTTTCTTTACTATTTTCTCATTTTTCCATTTTTTGCTTGTTTTTTCTTTGTTTTCCAATTTTTAGTTCTTATTTGATATTCCCGTCATGCCTAAGCGTAGAACCACTTTAAGTGCATGGCATTCATGGGTTTTGGAAGCTCTTCACCATCTGAATATGCAAGTTTGTAGGCCCTTGATCCATATTTTACAATTACAACATAAGGACCTAACCAATTAGCCTCAAAATTTCCTTTCTTTTCTCTATCTTTAATGGTGTTCTTATGATTTTCTTTGAGAACTAGATCCCCTACATCAAATTCCTGATGAATGATGTGTTTATTATATCCTCTAGACACTCTTTTCGATAAAATTTTAGGTGATTGAACGCTCTAATATGCCTTTCATCTAATAGTTCTAACTCTACTAGGCGAGCAACTCTGTAGTCTTCATCTTTATCAAGATAGTCCCTAAGAGATATTCTCAAGGAGGGAAGCTCCACTTCCAAAGGTATGATGGCTTCAGTGCCATAGACAAGTGAATAAGGGGTCACACCAAGGTAGGAGTGTGTGGATGGAAATATGATATACCCAGAGGGCGGGATGTATCTGCAGATGCCAATTATGGCTGGTTTTACTGACCATTTTCTCCATAATTTGCACAAGGGTTTTATTGGTGGCTTCTTCCTGTCCATTACCTTGAGGGTAATAAGGGGTAGACCACTTAAGTTGGATATGGAAGCGTTGACACAATGTTTTAACCATTTAATTTTTATAAAGATGTACCATTATCAGTGACAATGGCCGAGGGGATTCTGTAACGGTATATGAAATGGTTTATGATGAATTTTGAAATCTACACACCGGTAACATAGGTAAGAGGGACAACCTCTACGCATTTGGTAAAGTATTTGGTGGTAGTGATGATATGAGTATGACCATCTGATGAAGAAGAATGGAGATTCCCTATGAGATCCAAGCCCCATTTAGAGAATGGCCAAGGCATTGCAATAGGCTGTAAGGCTTGCGTCAATGCATGTATTAAATTCCCATACGTTTGGCATAGTTCACACTTCTTTACAAAGTTGCAACAATCAGATTCCATGGTAGGCCAATAATAGCCTACTCTTAATAGCTTCTTAGCTAAGACCATGCCACTAGTATGTGCTCCACAAATACCACTATGTACTTCCTTAATTGTGTGGATAGAATCAATGACATCCAAATAGTGAAGCAGATTCCCGTCGTAGCCATGATGATAAAGGGTGCCTCCCAGGAGGGTATAATGGGCTATGTGGTGAATAAGGGCTTTCTTTTTGGAATGGGTGATGTTAGGGGGAAGGTGCCATCTTGTAGGTATTGGAAGATAGGGTTGTACCAAGGGGATAAAGGACCAACAACTTCACATGACAAACATGACTCTGGCATATCATATGCAGGTACCTGTAGATGTTCCAAAAAGAAAGACATCTTGCTTTTTTCAAGTGCTATGCACAAGAGAGACCCAATAGTAGCCATAGCATCCGCGGATCTATTATGTGACCTTGGTTTTTGTTTAAATATGACTTGTGTGAAATATTCCTTCAAAGTTTCAACCATTTTCTTATATGGAATAAGTTTCTCATCTTTAACCTTATACTCATCATTAACCTATTTTATGATAAGTTGAGAGTCCCCAATGACTTGTAGTTGTCTGATATTCCATGTAATAGCTAGCCTGAGGCTGGCGATGAGTGCTTCGTACTGTAATTTTATTTGTACATGGGAACCCCAACTGAAATGCTTGTGGTATGACATCGCCATTTGGAGTGATGAGGACCACTCTTGCTCCAGATCCATGGAAGGTAAAAGACCCATCAAAGTGAACCTACCATTCTATGGAATCTTTAATATACATGACAAATGCATTTGGTAAATCTAAGCACAAAGGTTCCATTCTTGGGAGAGGAGCTTCTACCAAGTGATCAGCTAGTACCTGTCCTTTTAAAGACTTTTGATTTACAAACTCAATGTCAAACTCACTCAAGAGAATGATCCAATTAGCCATTCGGCCTGTGAGGGTGGGTTTGGATAAAAGGTACTTGAGAGGGTTGAATTTGGATATGAGCTTGGTCTTATTATTCAGGAGATAATGGAAAAGCTTTTGAAATGTGAATACAACCGCCAAGCAAGACTTTTCTATTTGGGGATAATTCAGCTCGTATGCGATAAAGGTGCATCTAAGATAGTAAACTACTCTCTCTTTATGGGCTAAGTCATATTGGGCAAGTAATGCACCAATGGAAAATTGGGTAGCAGAAATGTATAAGAGGAGAGGTTCACCAGGGGTAGGTGGCAAAAGTACAAAGCGGGTTGGACAAGTACTTTGCTTCGATGGCACAACAAAGGATGTTTGACAATCAGGTCCCCAATTGAATGTGGCATCTTTCTTTATCAAATGAGTAAAGGGGTGACACTTATCTCGTAAGTTTTGAAATAAAGCGATGGATTGCTGAATATTTTCTTGTAGACTCCTTAGCTACTTGAGAGTGGTAGGTGGTGGCATTTCTATGATAGTTGTAACCTTTACAGGATCCACTTCAATCCATCTTTGTGAGACAATGAACCCTAGGAGTTTTCCTGATAAGACACCGAAGACACATTTCTTAGGGTTTCGGCAAACCTTATAGTATATTAGATGTTGAAATATACGCCTCAACACTTTAGGGTGTTCTTTTCTACTCTTAGATTTTGCTAGGATATCATCAACATAATCCTCCATGATGTCACTTATCATATCATGGAAGATAACCGTCATGGCCCGTTGATAAGTAGCCCCAAAGATTTTTAAGCCTGAAGGGCATGAATTTGTAGTAGAATGTTCCCCAAGGGGTGATGAATGTTGTCTTATGCTGATCTTCCTCCATAATTTGTATCTAGTTATAACCTGAAAAACCATCCATCAAGGACAACATTTCATAGCTAGCTGTTGAATTGAATATCATGTCGATGTTAGGTAGGGAATATCATCTTTTAGACATTCTTTGTTGATGTCACAAATATCCATGTAGATCCTTAATCCAACGGGTTTTTATGTACTTTGGGACTATGTTAGAGATCCATTCTGAATAGTCAATAGGTTTTATGAAATCAATAGCTAACAACTTTTCTAATTCTTCTTTGACCAATAGCACCACTTTAGGATGAATCTTTCTTAACTTTGGTTTGATTGGTTTGGCCTCTGGGTGCACAATGAGGTTGTGAAAAACTAGCTTAGGGTCTAAACCTAAAATATCTGCATATGTCCATGTGAATATGTCCATGTATCCTTTTAAGATTTCTGCAAAGGTCTTTTGTTCCTAAGCTGAGAACGAAGCTCCCAACTTGATTATTCTAGGTTGCTCCTCTGAGCCAATGTTGATGTTGATTGTTTCCTCAATAAGAATTTTAGAAGCATCTTCCATCCATGTAGGATAAGGGGAAGAGTAAGATCGACCTCCTGTGGTAGTTCATGATCATATTTGAATGGATAAATCACTTTGTCTTTAGAATCTTCATTTTGTTTGTCTATGAGCTCACCAAAGAGTTTGTCACTATGGGATTTCCATTGAGCCTTCTTGCTTGGTTTCTCAGAGGTAGGTATACCTTTAGTTACAACCTTTTTATTCAACCTGTCCTCCCCAAAATAGGCACAAGTGTCTAGTTGAATCTTAAATCCTTTCTTGTGGTCTCCAGCCAGAATAAAGTCCCTGAGTCCCATGAACTTTGTGAATGCCTCATCATTTTCAAAGAAATCCAATGGCACATGAAGTTGTTGATCCCAATCTATAAGCTCAGGGTATATAAGGGCTATTGGATATTTATCTAGGGGGATGGATTTGGATAAGGTAAGGACCAACGAATTTGGGAATAGGTTCGTGGAGGCAATATATTCATAAAGGCTACATTAGGAATCTTTGTCCCTATTAGAATGATGTGAAACGTCCTCACTTTCAGAAGAAATAGCATTTTTCTCAGAAGGTAGAGCATCATAGGGCCTTATTTGAAGGCCATGTTTATCAGTTTTGAAATGAGGGATAGGGATAGGCTCCAACTAGCCTTGTGCATTAATGCCACATCCAAACCCATCATAGCCCATGACCAACATCATACGATGACCTTTGACGTACTGAGGTGCTTGATTGCATGAAGCCATGGTGCCTTCTGGTACTTTGCTTTGGTAGGGTCTTCTAACATTTTCTCCTCAGACAAGAGGCCACTATGGACAAACTTCTCCAAAGGTTTAGGACATTGCTTGTGGGTGCTCTTGAACTGAAAGTAAGGCTTACCCCTTGTCCTGGGGATACTGATAGGTCTGATATCAACAGAGCCTGCTCAAGAGTGAATGGCCTACTTGGGCCATATTTTTCTGATGTGGCCTCCCATGAAGAAAATGGATTGACCAGCGAGGGGAAATCCTGATTGAAAGGCGTGAGAGATTCTAAATCTACTCGGTTCTTCATGGCCTCCGTTTGTAAAGGGAAAACATCCACAGAAGGACATTCATAAGCTACATGAGAAAAACTGTGCAAATCCCTACAATGTGTGAAAGGTTCTGGGTCGCCCAAAATAGTAACCACCTGCCCTTCATGATATAACTTGATGCACTGATGAAACATTGATGGAATAGCTTGCATGGCATGGATCCATGGGCATCCTAAGAGCATGTTGTACGGAAGGTCCAAGTCAAGGACATGGAACGTTGTGTCATGACATGTTGGTCCTACCTCCATGGGGACCACTATAGTCCCTACTAACTCTCTTTCTTCATTGTCATATGTTGTGATTGTGATAGTTTTAGCATCCATCTCTATTTCTGACAGCCCGGCTGATTTACCAGCTTGAAGGTGCAAATATTTAGACCAAATCCCCATCTACAAGTACTATTTTGATCTTGCGACAGGTAACCACCACTTTGAGATATAATGGCAAGTTATGCTCTGGGTTATTATGCGGGATTGCAGTATGATCAAAAGTAATCTGATCATTGGTGTCTAAGTGTGCAATCATGGCTTGAAGGTTTACGGGATCTATTTATGTGGAAACCCTTGAATTTTGCAAAGTTTTGAACAATATGAAACTATGGAAATTGGAGATCTTTAGGAGATCAAGGATAGATATCTTAGTAGACATTTTTTCTAATTTCTCTATCAAGTTATACTGACTTTCCTCAGGGGTAGGTACAGGATCTGGTATGATTAAGCGGGCACGTCTTGTCCCGACTGCGTAGCTCTTTTCTAAGATCTAAATGGTGTTAATATGTTTGTTAGATGAGTTAATACATCTAATGAGGGAATCATAAGGACTATCATTTGTAGGGTACACATAGGTAGCAGTCCTATAGTTGTTAGAAGTTTTCCCTTGATCTATTTTCTTTTTCTTTTTATCCGCATGGTCAGGAAAAGGTTCCTTGTAAATACCCATTTTTTCATTTGAACTTCTACCAGCCTCTCGAGGGGGACTCTACAGCAATCTTCCCTTCCTCTATAAGGTCTTGGATATAATGGCATAATCTCAAACATCTATCCATCTTGTGTCCTTTGACACGGTGGAAGTCATAATATTCATTGTCTTTGAACCAAACCAGTTTTAGAGCGTCTTCTGGGTAGGGCATTGTTACCATTGGATATTCTACCATCTTTGCACCATAAAACTTCTTTAGGATGGTAGATAAGGATTCTGTCAAAGATGTGAATGTACATTTTATAGGCGCTTTGGGATGAAGCCCTTGTGAAAGTTTCAAGAGTGGACCTGTATGTATGGTCTGGACTCTCTTGGAGTCTATAATGCCATCACCAACAACATGTTTATTCTTATTGAAGAATTTAGGTTTGTCTATATATTTGGCTTCGTGTTTGTTTTTAATAACTAGTTTAAGCATGCCCTTAGAAATGAGCACTTTCTCAATTTGACTACCTTTCTCTATGACTTCTTCAAAGTTTGAGCCACAATGCATTTACAAGTGAAAGGATATTTTTGGGTTCAAGTTAGGAATGAATATACTCACTAACTATTTTTCAGGTAAGGCACAAGGAAAGTGACTAGCTAACCTACGCCATCATTGTAAAAATCTTGCAAATGTCTCATTGGGTTTTTGTTTTGTGTTACATAGATCATTCATCATGATGTCACTCTCCATATTATAGGAGTAATGTCTTACAAATTTCTCTGCTAGCGTGGGCCATGTTGTAATGGAGCCCTTAGGTATGCTATAAAACCATTCCAATCCCATGGCTCCTAGGCTATGAGGAAAAAGTCGTATCAAGAAATTATCGCTATATGCGACCTCTTGGCAAGCCATGTAAAAGTCTTTTATATGATCGCGAGGATCACTTTTGCACTTATACTTATCAAACTTGGGAACAATGAAATGTTTCGGGAAAGGTTGTTGTAGCATGTCCTTATCGAAGGGGTAAGGACATAGTTCTTCATACGAATATTTTCTGTTTTGGCCTACATTTCCTGTTGTAATGTTGTGAGCATATCTTTCATAGATTTCAATTCATCCTGAATGAGTTGCTCCTTAGTAGGTGATATTGACCTTTGAGCCTAAGTTTCTTTAAAGGTATAGTTTGTATGTAGATCAAATTGAAACTCATTAAGTTTGTTTTTGTCTCTGTCTTTACCTATGTTTCTTTTTGAAGCACCTAGGTTCACTAATTTCTGACTCAACTTCAAGATCTATTTTTGGAGGATCTCCTCCTCAACCAAGGGATCCTCTTCTTCATCAAATTTTAGAGGAGGGGAGGCCTTCCACTCAGTTTTCACTTTACGCAAAGCCTTAAAGTGAGGTTTACGTGATGTTTCACCTTCGACAACAGCCTTATGTTGCCCAGAAGTGGATGCATATCCCACATTGAAAGGATTATCTATGTCTAAGATGAATATTTTCTCTCCTAAGTTAGGGTCAATGACCTTTGTTTCTTCTTCGCACTTTCGTGCAAAAGTTTAGCTCCTAATGCCAAGACTCTCACAAGTACTTGATCTTTGTTATAATATAAGAGCTCATCAAATCTGTTTAGGTCTAACCTTTGTTGTTCTCCCAAAGAGTCCGAATCTTCTCCACTATGATCGATTAACATCTCCGTATCTTTGACTTGAGAGAAGAGCAGTCCTAAATTATGACCACTGAATGGGAATGTGTTGAAAGGGTTTTCTCCCATGTGTTGCTCATTTGATTTGGCTGCCATTTTTATGATTTTAGGCATCACTAGCGGACGTCTTTATGTAGCTAGCGTAACCCCTAAGTGTATGGTTTTCTGCAAGCCATTTAAGGGGATGTTGGAATTATATCACAGTGTATCGTAGATGTAATTTTATGCAATTGTTTTTACCAAGAAACATTCATATGCACATCTTATGTTATGATTCACTCAATTTTTATTGCCAAGCCTATACCCTAAGATAGTGACAAATATGTACCAATATGTAAGCCAAGTTAGAACCCCAACAAGGTCTAAGCACTAACATGATGATCACAGTCCCTTGACAAGGTATACTTAAAACTAGTTTGAATACCGATGAAAGCCAAACCTTTTGAAAAATGGAAGTCACGAATAGATATAGCGTAATAACATCACCGTGATACATTAACCGAGCAAGCAAGGTGTTAGTACCATGGTAACTTTATTATGATATATGTAAGGCGTTATCAACACTCTTCAAGAAGACTAAGATGACATCGAGAGTGAAACCGAGTAATAAGTATAACAAGGAGTTTTTAATCGTGTGAGCAGCGTAACTATGTAATAAGGGGACTTATACCGTTTCCTCACAAAAATGAGAATATGATGTAAGTACCGAGATTATATGTCTAAGATGCGAACAAGACTATTAACTCAAGAAGAGACAAAAGATGAACCAAATACACAGCGGTGAAGATGATCTTGAAATCAAGATGAAAGGACTTTTATCAAATATGTGAAAAGCACACCCACACACTTTAGATGTTTAAAAACCCATCCACAAACATGGATGGGTGTAAACGGACAAAAAAGTGATGAGCACTAAAAAACGCATGATGTATGCACCTTTCTCACCCCAAAAAATGGGCGATGAGAATGCAAGGGTATTGATCAAAAGATGGACACAAGCTAAGCAACACTTAGGCAGAGCTTCACCTCATCCAAAGACAAGAACAAAACTAAGAAAAAGTGGGATGTAGCTTAGGTCCATGATGAAAAGACACTTAGTTCAAACTCACAAGGGTTCTTTGCCTTGTTTCAAAAAATAAGGTTTAGATTCCAGATGAGCCATCACTTTGTGATGGCTTGACGCAACAAGGACTAGTAAAGTGGGATCCTTGACAAAATGGCTTCCCTAACAAGTTCTCTCAACTAGGTGTTACAATATTGTCTAAGAGCGAGGTGTGATTTACCCAAAAAGTCACAATGACTAGTTTGGGAGTATCTCAGCTTTATCCCCTTTCAAGTACAATGGGAAATGAATGCATCCATTGTGTACTTCTACTAAGGTCGCGATACGGACAACTTGCAACTCTAACTCACAAGGCATACTAGTCAAGTGGGTAAGCGAGCGCTTCCTGTTTCATCCACGAGGTTACACAATGGTGGACTACTTTAGGGTTCTTGGAACCACCCCCATTGTTGTAGCTTAAGGTGTTATGCCAAAGGGTTTATATTCCAGTTGAGCTTATAGGGATGTACCCTTTTAAAACCTTTTCCAAAACCTGTCAATACATGTTTTGAATATGGTGTGTTTTTTATCTTGCTTAGCTTAATGTGGTTTTAAGTAGCACACCATTTGGAAACCTATAAGAACATGTGTATTAGAAGGTTTTGTGTTTTGTCTTAGCTCCTCCTTTCTTTGACAATCGTTAGGTCCTAGACAACAAGTTTTAGTAATTTTCCAATTCATAGGTTGATGTTTAAGAAAGAGAGTTTTTCACTTTTCTTTTGATTCCTAAGATTGCCAAAAGGTGTGAAGGAAGAGCATACACAACGTGAAAAATTCCACTGAAATCACATGAAAGTTTTACTCCAACCTTTTATAAAACAAGTGTTTTTTGCACAATTTATATGAGTTTTGTATTGGTGTTTTTGATCTCCAAGATTGTCTTGGAAGATGCGAGGAGAGAGCATACACACTTCTACAAAAACTACTTCTAAGTCAAAAAAAAAAAAACACTTTTAATCTATGCAAACTAAAATGTCTAAGAAAGAACCCTATTTTTCCTATTATTAGTCCTAAAAACCTGCAGTGATGGACTAGAATTTTTTTTAGACTAAATTTTTTCCGTTTTAACATAGACACCTATGCACCTATACTGACACCAGTGCTCCCAATGACATGAGATAGGTGCCCTACTTAATGAGTACACCTGTAGTCAAAAAATATTAACAAAACCCAAGGATGTAAACACAAACACTTACAATATGATAGAGACGTGCCTATATTGACATGGATGCTCAGGTTACGACATGTACGTGGCTAAGCCTAAACAGAGAATTGAAAACTTTTTACAGTCGGATATTTTACACCTGTGTGGCCAGAGAGATGGCTACATCCCTCAAATGATGGAGATATGTGTGTGTCCTTATATGGGTTATTTCTAATTTTTACTCGGTCGGGGCATTTACGCTGCGCGCGACTAGAGAGACATATACGCACCCCGAGGGCGACGGAGACGCGTGCGCATCTATGTAAAGTTTTAGTTTCCAAATTATGGGGACCTTCTGACATGTACGTGCTTGATATGACCGGTACACTAGGGTTCCGATGTGTATGCGCCCCTTGTTGGACACCTATATGCACCCTGTGAAAAACCTACAAAAAAACATGGATTTTCAAATTTTCAAGAGCAAACAGGTTAGTTTTTAGTCAAAGTGTCCTATTTCTAGATCAAACCCACAAAATGTATATAAATTATGGTCATTTATCTAGGTTTAGAAATAAAAATGAGGAAATAACAAGTGATTTGAGCAAAAAACTTGAAAATGAACTTTGAAAACCTAAAAGACCTCCATTAATGGAGGGTGGACATAAGTGTCCCACTGGGCGTGCCAAATATGTTCAATAAAAAGTTATAAAAGCCATGGATTTGGGGTAAGAATCTCTAAAGAAACCCCAAAGGCTTATAAAAATCTGATCAATGGACCATGTGATAAGAAATGAGCAAAGTTTCCTTCTTTGCATACATTAATTTGAAATAAACATGTAAACTAAGAAAATGAAGTTAATCTTTATTCATTGAAAGCTTGAAATAATGAACCTAAGAGAATATAAGCATTCGGTTTATGTGTTAAGAGAAAGAGGTCTCCCCATTAATGGCTTCAAGTCCAATGGATCTTCCCTTTACTCTATGTTAATTCTATGAAATACAAGATTAAATGCTTTTAGCTCAAATGAAAGAAAATGAAATACAAACTAAAGCCTAACTTGATTGCTATAATTTGTCTTTAGGAAGAAGAGAGAATTCTTAGGAAATGATGGAGGGTATAACCATATTTATAGTTTTTGGTTTGGAAGAAAAGGGAAATTTGGGTGCGTGTGGGACAAAGGATAAAGTCCATAAAGGACTTTAGCAAGTCAAAGTGTGATTTGACTATGTTAGAGGGTAATTAACCTAGGTTAGACTAATTAATCTCTCTTATAGAGTAATTAGGGTTTTGGAAGGGTTCTATAGGGCTTAATCAATCCAACGAAGTGGATTGATCTTCCGGGGAGCTAATAGAAGTGAGCTAGAAGTGAATAAGAAGCTAATGTAGTTATAACAAGGCTATAACTGTTGTTTAAATGGTTTAGATGAGGAAAATGACCAAAAGGGTGTCGTAGGAAGGGAGTTAGATAGGCCTAACTAGCGGTGTGTCGGCAATTTGCAAAAGGAAGAAGCGTTAGTGCACTTTGTTAGAAATAGTAATGTATTGATCAAACTACAGTGTCTACGATATATTAACACTAAAAATTATAAGATGTCATGGATTTTCTTTCTTAATGTGACAATAAGCATATGGAAATAGGGAGATGTGATATCATGAAAAATTATGAGGTTTAATAACAAGGGAGATCATAGTTATGGTTTGGAGTCTATATTTTCATATTAACACTACAAAGAGTGTATTCATTATATTTATTAGGATTATAGCATGGTATTTGAGACTTCATTTACTAACTAATTATTGATCACCATATATTTTGAGATTTAGTTTATAATTAAAATTTGGAATTTTTATTTGCCTTTAAATAACTTATAGTAAATAGTATCTGAACTAGTTAAGGCTTGATCCCTCACGAGGGTATCTAGTGTAACACTTGACTCAAAATGTTTTATGGAAAAAACTAACGAGCTAAGAAATGTGTGATCCCTAAAGAAAACATGTAATTCAAATATTTTCTTAGTTCAATAATAGATCTCTAGTGAATAACTCTGTCTGAAACACTAAGTTCAAAATATTTTGTTGATGTTGATCATAATGACCACTAAGCTTGTAAATATTTTTTTGTGGCTGACCTTAGAGACTGCTAGGAATAAAATTTTGTATGTGTTGACTACTCATTGTGATATTTAATGACCTGGGAGATTATACAATTATAATTAATTAAAGAGATGTCCATTGAATGGTGTTTTGCTAACACTAAGTTCAAAATATTTTATCCAGGTGGATGTTATTGACCACTAAGATTTATATAGTTTCTTGTTAATGCATTAGTAGTTTTCTTGTTAATGATTCCTAGAGATCGTTAAGCTATAGGTATATCCTTGGGGCTGATCGTAGTAACAGGAAGGATAAGAAGCACATATTTATTTTTTAATGATTCATATACACCATTAAGCTCCAAAAAATATGTTGCGGCTGACCCTAGCGACCACTAGGATAAGAAATACTTATGTCTATACCCCTCAGTAGTGATCGGATTGGCGTTCTTTTGGTCATTGCAATAATTGTTGTGCTTTGAAATAATCCTAGATACAAATAATGTTTTAATAGGTCATTGTGGCTAAACTTAGCAACCGCTAATATCAACACTACGTATATTATCCCCCACCAGTTCAAAGAATGTAGAAATTTTTCTCATTCTAATAATAGTTGTCTTGTGAATAAAATCCTAGATATGGCCAATCTCTAAATATTTCGTTGTTGATCAACTTAGCAACCACTAGGATTTGAACTATGTAAGACTTAAAGCCTCAAGAGTTCTTATATTGACATACTTAGATCAGATTTAGATCTACACAATGTGGATGGTTGTCATATAATGGATAATCCTTCCAAAATATGTTGTGTGTGAATTTTCAAGAACAATTTTACATAGTTTCGAACTTAGTGATCCACAATTGAATAGATAGTGATTACAATGGAAAATGTTAATGATAGGAGCCCAATGGCTACTAAGCTAGACTAGTAATGGAGCTTAGTGGTCACTAAGCATTTTATTTGATACGAAGAGAAAGTCTTGATCCCTCTCGATGGAAAGTAGTGCAACAATTGACTTCTGTTGGTACCCAAATTGATTCTCCCTTAGAAGCTGAGCAACATCATGGTTTTGATAGGAAGCTTAGAGACAAGTAGATCATGTTGTGTGTCATTTTGTAGCTAGGAAGAGATGCAACTTACTCTTTGTCACTCAGATGTGGAGAAATGGGTATCACCCTTAAGAGGATTTGATCTATCCTCACTACTTTATGGTTATGCCTTTCAACCAGCGTGAGAGGACCCTTTTGTAGCCTTCTGTTTGTGGAGGAGATGAAGATGTCCTTCTTTTCAAAGTTATTAAGAAGACGTTGAAGAAAACATGATCAATATAGCAAAAATATAACTCTCACGAGTTGTCACCCTAGATAATGGAGATATTTTCTAAGCAAGGTTCAAGCTACTAAAGACAATGAAAAATTGATTGCTTCTGTATGTTTTGGTAACATAGATTATGCATTTGTACACACACAAGACAAACGAGGGTAGTATGGGTAGGGTGGTTGTTTTTAAATGAATTTTGGTGGGAGGTAAGCAGTGGACTTTGAATCACCGGATATTTGAGAGCTTTATTGAGAAATGGAAGGCGACAAACAGGAATGATTCGGGACAACTAAAATGTTCCTTTAACCAGAAGGTGTGCTTCAATGGAGGCCTAGATCAACATGTTTTCACACAAACTTTAAGAATCCAAAATGAAGGCTCAAATTGGAAAAACTTAACTAAACATTATCAACCTTTGTTTTATCACGCCTAAGATACCCTCAAAGGCTAAAAAACAATCTTAATCATCATGCTAGGAGTAAAGTGATTTTAAATTTGTTTATTTCACTATCAAATGAAATCTCTTCTAATAAATGAAATTGCAAATGCCACCAAACTATCACAAAGCTAAGATCTTGTGTGATTCACAAAGATTTCAATGTAAGATTGCAATGGGAATAAGAAAAACTATTTGTAGACATTCAGAGATGAAGTAGACACAAATTTTCTCAAAGTCAACACAGATTAACTCAAATTTGATTAAATTCATTAGTAGGGGAAATTTTCTAGAACAATCTTAGAGCTTGTCAATGGCTATACACTCGTAACCACCTTGACATGATCAAATTTAACACAAAAAGAAATAAACAGGTTCCTCAGATAATGTCTTAGAAATATGGGCTCTATCAAAATTTTCTCTTAGGAATTAGTTTCTGACTTCCAACACACCAACCATTTGCATGAAAAATTCATGCAATTTATAATATTTCATTTACAATAGAGTTTTTCCCCCAAAACCAAAAACATTCAAAGCACCATTGCATGTTACGACCTTGATTGTGACTCCTAGAATCAGATTTGCAAAAAAGTTATCAGGTGTGTAAAGGGAAAATCTCTCCAAATATTTCTAGCATTTAATTCTTCACCTAGTAAGTCATTCTTCATCTCGCGCACCAACTACTTCCTCCTCTAATCATGTCCAAATCTGGTCCTTTGCGTGCCAAGGAAGGAAAAACTAGAAAATCAGATCGAACCCAATAGTCATATCACATCTTAATGGTAAAAGACGTTTTAAATTTTTTTCCCACCAAACCAAGATATCAACTGGTTTCTTATATGCCAAAAAGAAAGATCAGATCAATCCGATAGTCAGATTACATCTTAAATGGTAAAAGACATTTTCAAACCTTCCTCACCAAAATAGGGTATCAAATTAATGTTCCTCTTCATTTGGCATGCAGGAGACTCCAAGAAATGATAAAAAACCATAAAAATTCGTATCCCCAGGAGCTTTAGAGCAGAAATGGCAAAAAATCGATACAGATGCACATTTTTCGTCAATTTCCCTTTAGAATTTGGACTGTCCACGTGGGAGATCCAAGTTAAGACGGGCCCAAAGGTTCCTTTTTACTTTTTATACCCTTTTGAAAAAAATGTAAAATTTCTCAATTTGCTCCGCCCCTTTGGCTTTAAAAATGGGCTTGACATGTGTCCCAATGTGGGTCCCAAAGGAACCACGACTCAATTCTACTATTTTACCTATTTTTGGAAAAAGGAAAATTTTCCAAATTTTTCTCCAAGAGTCTCGCCTCCTGCCTTTTGAATTTTCAAATTTCCATGTGTCTCAATGGCACATCTTGAGATGGTCCCCAAAAGTAGAGACCCCAAACAAGTGCGGGCTCAACACGTGTCTCAGTCCAGTAGAGTCTGTTAAAAATCTTGAGAGTTCAGCGAAGGCACCATGTGTCCAAGGTCTAAGACAGTCTTCTTCGGCCGTTGAAAAGTCCAAGCAAAAGGAAAAGTGAGCGAGAATCCTCCAAGTGTCCTCCTGGCGCTTCTTCAAAATAAAACCCAAGGGCCGGTCCCTAAACGTGCATGGTCCTTCCACGTGTCTTAGGCCCTTTAGGAAATTGCTTGAAAGGTCTAAGTAAAGGAAGGCCCAAGTGAAAACCTCCACGTGTCTTTATGGCACAACTTCAAGATGGTCCCCAAAAGTGGAGACCCTAAATGAGCGTGGGCTCACCACGTGTCCCAGGCCTTAGAAAATTCTTTAAAAAGTTTAAGTCCCCAACGGAGCTGGCGGAAGCCTCCACCTGTCCCTCTGTCACATTTGTTAAGGTGGGACCCTGAGGTAGATCTTCAAATGAGCACCAACCCACCACGTGTCCATGACCCACCAAAAATATACTAGCTTGCATGAAATTTTTTTCTAAGTCTAGGAAAAGTAGCGGAATCCTCCACGTGTCCTCCCAGCATAACTCCAAGGCCAAACCAAAAGGTGAGTCTTCAAACGAGCGTCGTTCCTCCACATGGATAGGTTTTGGGTTGAAATGATCCACAAAGTTTTAGAGTGCCCCACCGAGCCACATCCAACCAAAAAGGGCCACGTTGCCATTGATGCAGAGATTTAAATTTGATGGGAGAAACACACTTGTCAAACCATAAAATGTAGGGAAACCACTATTTGATCCCGGAGATGAAAAATTATATAAGGAAAGAGAATTTGGAAACATTGTAAGGTTCACACATGATCATCCAAGCTAAATTCAATCACTTTACCTCAGGTATTTAGACAAAAATGGAAGGGACGACAACACACGACTGTGGAAATTGGAAGGAAAGGAACAATTTGAGTTTTATACCCAATTTACAGACACCTTCAGATGGATAGAGAAATGAAGAACAAATTCTAGATTTTTAAGTGACCTTCGACCAAGGAGGAACTAATCATGGCAACCAAATAGAGCACGAGTCCTCAAGTATTAACTCGAGGAGATAAAAACATAACGAGAGGCTACAAATTAAGGGATTTTAATGGAAAACGGGGTGAGACTAATTCGAGCACAACAGATCCACTGGGTAATGTGTGGATAACTTGATAAAATTTTAGTAATGGACATTTTCAATCATTTTAAAGAGATCTGACTAGTGATTGCTATGATAAGAGGTAATGAAAGTATCTCTCTTTTAAAATTAAGAACTGGAAAATCCTAGCAGTCTTTAAGTCATTCATTTCAATTAGTAATGGAGTTTCATGGATGTGAAGCATTTTATTTGATATGAATGGATGAGAATTACTGAGAATACTATAATGCTCGATTTCAAATAAAACTAGTTAGGTATTTAGGGGGCCTACGTTATTCTTTGCAAAATGTGTTATGGGAAAACTAAACATTTTAATTATTTAGCAAATTCTATGTAGCGACCACTAAACACATTATTGTGTTTTTTATCTCGCACACTCTTTTCAAAATTCAAAAATTAAATATTAACCAACTTTACGCTAGTTCATTCAATTAGTGTTAATTCCTAACAAGTAATGTTAAATGTTTTCATTCATATGTCGACTTAAATCCTCTCTCTTGCTAACATCTATGTTTTCAAAAATTCCTTTCAAGCTATGTACCTTGATGTGGATGGTTTTGAGACAACGATAAGCCTTCCAAACTATGTTACATTTAAATTTTCATGAATTTTTTTACATAGTTTCTAATCTTAGAAATCGCTAGGATCTAAACTATGTAAGTCTTGAAGCCTCAAGAGTGCTTGTCTTGATAGAATTTGATCATTGCATTAATATTTTTACTCTTTGTGACACCTAGCTAACACCATGGCTAAAACTATGTATTTCTTGAAACCTCGGTGGTGTATCTACGACCATGTTTTTTTGTTACATTAATAGTAATTCTATGAATAATGTTAGGGACTACTAAGATTTGAATATTTAGTAATTGTTGACTCTAGAAACGATAGGATTAACAATTCTTTCATTTATTTAGAAATTATTTTCTAATATTACCTAATATTTGTTATAAGGGACATATGAATGCTTTTGTAAAATCAATTATGTCATTTTTCTCATAATTTGTTTCTATTAATGATGTATGCAACCTTAAATGATGAATTTTATCATTACAACAACAGCTCTATATTCCACAACCTTAAATGAGAATTTTATCAAAGTGATGATTTTTTTGATGTTGTAGACATAACAGGGTATACCAAAAGAGCAAGCGCTACTGGTTACGAGGCACGTAAGGGCGATAAAAAGAGCTAGCTTCTATTTAATTGATGCTAAACAAGAATGTGCTTCTATGTGTATTGGAATTTTGAATCTAGATGACTCATCCAATCAAAGAATGCGTTAGAAAAGAAATTAAAAACGAAGGAACCTAAAACATTGTAAATTAGTAGAATCCAATGGAAGCAAAAGAGAGAGAAACCAAACAAAAAAATCATTCAAAACAATGAAAGAAAATATAAAGAGGTAGTTTTAAATAAACAAGTAGATCTTGTTTTGGTGATATATCCCTAATCCACCTCCTCCCACTAGTGCCATGTGGAGCTCAAACAATCAGCCACGTTGGTTTTTAAAAGGTTAGTCCTTTATTTGAAGAGTTAAAATATATTTTTGCTACATTTCATCATTCAAGCACTAAAAGTGATTTGTTGTTTAAGCGGCATAGCTTTGGGAGGTGAGGATAAGGGTTCAACCCCCGCTTAGCTCATATTTTATAAACTAAGAATTTTGTAGGAAAAAATAACAAGAATGCCAAAGTTAGAGGCAAAAACCCCACTAAATTGCGTAGTATCAACTAAACCGCCAACCACGAAAATAGAGGAGAAAACCCTAAAAAGGATAATGTTTTTTCTCCCACATTTCATATTTTTTTCAAATTGAGCATATTTTTCTAAAGGGTAGACATAAAAAAATGCATTTTAAGATTTTTGTGTTTTTTTACATAGAGAGTAGTATTGAGCTCCGAGACCACCGGGCCTCACAAAAAAAAACAAATTTCCTGCCACTCAATTTTTTCAGCATTTTGGATTTAATATTGTATTCTAAGTTTATTTTTAGTGTATTATACTGATTTATAGGTTACCATATTCAACTACAAACTTTATAACTACTAAAAGCTAGCAAAGCATTGTAAACAAAATTAGTGAAAATTTTGGTTCTAAAACACTCATGAGATCTTCAGATCTCATTCACAGTGTTCGGTATATACAAAGGTGCTTCTAGGGAGTACTTAGGTAAATCCATTATGACTAATATTTCACTTAATGCAAATTATAGGTAACATGTAACAACGTCATTTGGGCATCGACCCTTTAAATCAACATGGAGTAATAAGGACACTATGCACACACTTTGATCCATCCCATCCGTCTCACAACGATTGCACGACATAAATCTAGACACGAAATTACCCAAGTATATAGAAAATTTACGCACATGTATGAGTATATTTCTTTGATCCAATTTCAATAATCACACAGACCCCTTTCAGTATTGTCTTAGTACCACGTATCAGCTTCTTTCATGTACATTAACACCTCTTTCACGTATTACCAAGTATATCAAAGGGTGAGATTATTCCATGTATAGAGGGGTATATCTGAAGGGCACATATATAGAAAGGTTTGGTATATCGGACTAACGATATATAGATTGGGATACCGTATAACTAGAGTGATAATTTCCTTACACTTTTCGGTTAATTTTGTAAAGTGGATACCAATGCCCCAATTTATTTCTTCCTAATTCTATACTTCTAAGAGGAGATAACTATTCAGCATGGAAGATAAAGATCAAAACATAACTTGAGTTTGAAGAGATTTGGAATGTTGTGGATGGTTCTATAACCCGATCGACAACTGATACAACCCAATAATGATAGTTTGATAGATCCAATCATAAGGCCAAGATGATAATCATGTTTACGAGTGTATGATGACGTGCAACCAAACATTTGAGATTCCAAGTTATCCAAAGAAATGTAGGATAAATTGAGCACAATGTATGAGGCTAAGAATAAGAATACAATACTGAATTTGTAGAGTCAGTTACACACACTGAAGTTCAAACAAAATGAGAAAATAGAAGATTTCTTGAGAAGATTTATAGAATTGAGGGCTTCACTTCTAGCCCTAGGAGAAGAGGTCACTAATGAATCTCTTATTCCCATTTTTCTGAGAGAACTCCCTCCTTCATATTGAATGTTTGTAATGACACTCAACTTGTCAAATCAAATAGTTTGCTTTGAAAAACTAGTGAATCTACTACAACAAGAAGAATAAATGTATAAAAAGATGAAAAAGAGGAGAAGGAACTTTCTTCTCATCAGAAATAGAAAGGAAAAGGAAAAGGAAAATCTCATTCCTCTCAAATTTCCCAAACACAACATCATCATGGGGACAAACAAAATAAGAATAAGAATAAATGTCCTATCTACAAAACAGGGCATGATATAAGATATTATTGGTTCAATACATACAAGAAAGGTTTGTCAAGTCATTATGGACCTCAAAATCAACAATCTTACAAGGGACATTCAAACTATAATCAAGGGTAGAAGAAGGGGAAGTGGAGAAGAAAACCCCATCAACAAGCAAATATAGTTGAGCAAGAAAAACATTCGGATAATTAATACTTCTTGTATACTACTCAATCAAATGAACCTTCGATTCCATCTAGGGATGTCTAGTATGTTGATTCGGATCCACTCAACACATGACCGGCCACAGAATGGTTTACCACAATGAGGGACATGCCTTGTAATAACCATGTTTCGTTAGGTGATGATTCTTTATACACTATACATGGTGTTGGGACCATTTCACTACCCCTTGGTTCATGAAATTATAGACTCTCAGATGTTCTATATGTCCCTGGGTTAATAAAAAATATACTATTAGTTAGTCAACTTCTAGATCACAATTTTAAGACTGAATTTGATACTCATTCCAATAAGAAAATGTGTTTAATTCGAGACAAATCATGAGGATCAATTGTTTTTGCAAAAGCCTCTAATGTGAGACATATCTTCCAACTTGATTTTTTCCAAAGAGATGATTAGGCACTTGTGGCTAAGAATTATACCTCTGTCAGATTGTGGCATAAGAGAATTGGTCACATCGGTTTCAATTATCTGAAAATACTTTGTTGGTACAACATGGTAAAAGGATTTCCATCTCTCTAGAACAATACGAGATAAGTTTCCTCTCTGCTTTAGTAGGTAAACAACATCAAACTTCATTCTAGAAGAGTACTTATCGAGTTCATGGTAAGCTTTTTTGGTTCATTTTGATATTTGTGGTGCAATGCAACCAAGTCATTATGGAATTAAATACTCAATTCTTTGTGTTGATGATTATTCAAGGAAAATGTGAATATATTGTCTTCGTCGAGAAAAGTGAAGCTTTTGAGAACTTAAATAATTTCAAAGTGGTTATAGAGAATGAGAAAGTTCATCACATCGAACTCTCGACTCAGATTGAAGGGGGAATTCACTACGATGAGTTCAAAGCCTATCTACAAGCTCATGAGATTTGTTGACAAATTCCTCCTCCACACACACCGCAAAAAATAATGGTGTTGTTGAGAAAATAAATCTAATATAATGAAAATGGTGTGTTACATGATCGATGAATTTGGAGTAGTGAGGACATTTTTGGCGAAAACAACAAAGAAAGTAGTTTACTCGTTGAATATAGTGCCCACATTTTCTATTGATGGAGTGACTCCATATGAAGCATGGTAAAAGAGGAAGCCATCTTTTGCACACCTCGAGTATTTGGGTGCAAAGAAAGTATGCACATACCGAAGCAAAACAAAAATAAGTTAGATATGAAATCATAAAAATTCATCTTCATTAGCTACAGTGAAGAAAGTCTTGGGTACCAATTGATGAATCCAAAGACTAGGAAATTATACACCAAAGCAGAGATGTTAAGTTTTTTGAGAAGAAGGAAACAAAGACTCTACCCTCAGAATCACCTTGATGTAGATTTTCACATGTTGTAAAAGAAAAATTTTATGTTATCGTAGATGATGATGATGATGGGGATGATGGTGAAGATCGATAGAACCACGACCCACGAGAGTATTTCATCGTATGCGCAAGTGGTATACTAGCATGATACCGATGCAAAATTTTATGTTCCACTTTGAACCAAGGACTTGTAGTAAAGCATGAGAAGAAGTAAATTTTACTTTTATGAGAAGAGTTATTGAATCGATGAGCCCTTTACCCAAAGCCCTATAATCAAAAATTTGGAAAGATGCCATGGATGCGAGTATAAGTCGAGTAATGAAAAAAAAAAGCAGTTGGTAACTTTTTGTTCTTCTACTAGGAAGAAACCCATTGGTTGTAGATGGATATTCAAAACAAAGTAGAAAGAAAATGGGACCATAGAAAAGTATAAATCAAGACTAGTTGCGAAAGGGGCACACAAAAATAATGAATAGACTATGAGGAATATTTTTCTCCCATAGCTAAGATCAAAATGATCATGATGATCTTATCTCTACCTACACAATTTGGCAGGAAATTCCATCAGATGGATGTGAAAAGTGCCTTTCTAAATGGATATCTACAAGAATAATTCTATATGACTCAAACTAAGGGATATGTTTTATCTAGAGAAGAAACAAAGGTATGGAGACTTAGGAAATCTCTCGTATGGCCTTAAACAGCACCTCGGGCTTGGTACATCAAAATTGATGAGCATCTCATACAAAATGGATTTTTAGAATTCCTTACGATCCCAATCTCTACCTCAAAAGAAAGGGGGAGATTGTGATTGTTGTTTTTATGTCGACGATATAGTCATCACTTTAGTTCAATGAAAATGATCAATGCAATGAATAAAAATATTAATCGATTATTTAAATGATAGATCTTTGGCTAATACACTATTGTCTTGGATTAGAAGTATGGAAGAAAAAGAATCACATATTTGTTTATAAATTGAAGTATACCAAGACAATGATCGAGAAATTTAGGATGATTGATTGAACACCTATTGCTACACCTATGGAGAATAGACTGTAATTATCACGTTTAGATCTATTTCTGTGGTAAATGTAACTCTCTATTGGCGAGTTGATTGGGAGTATCATTTACCTAACTTATATTAGATAAGATATCAGCTTTGTAGTAAGCTATCTTTCTATTTTCATGTAGGAACCCAAATTTTTTCATTGGAAGGAAGTAAGGCATATCTTGAGATATCTTAATGGAGCAGTGGATCTTGGTCTAGAATACAAGAAGAATGATTAATTCTTCTTGAATGGATATTCAGATTCAGATCATGCAGGAAACATTGATGACAGGAAATCTACTTCAGGATTTGTATTCTTTTTAGGAACTGGACCGATATCACGGGGATGCGAGAAACACCACTTTGTTTCTATGTCTTCTGAAAGCCAAGTATTGTTCGTAGTTGAAGCTTCCTGCGAAGTGATATGGCTACGTTGCATACTTGAAGGGCTTGGAATACCACAGGATAAACCTACCACCTTGTATGTTGACAATAAAGGTGTTCTCAAACTTGTTTGTAATCCATTTTTTCATGAGAGATTAAATCACATCAAAGTAAAAGTTCATTTCATATGTGAACATGTCATTAAGTACAACATACAAATTCAATTTTGTCTAACAAATGAAAAACAAGCATATATCTTCACAAATTCACTTTTTCATGAAAATTTTGAGTTGTTAAGAGAATTCCTCTTATCATCTCTTGAAACAATGAAAAATTAAGGGGGAATGTTATAGTAAACTAAGTTTACTTAGTTAATTTATGAATTGTATTACCTTACGTAATTAATATTTCCTTAAGGTAATTATTTATTGTATAATTATTACATGGTTATAATTTATAACTATTATATTTGTCATTATGTAAAGTCTCAGATGTATATTTTTATATGGTTATATTGTAATAACCATATTGTATTTTTCTTCACGAATCTTTTAGAAGCTTATGTGAATCAGATTATTGTTGCACCTGTGCAACATACTTCTTTGTTTATATCTAACGTTCAATTTCTATAAGAATTGCAGCACATTCATTGTAATGTTGATTTTCCTGAATATTAATAAAATTATTAGGCTTAGTCCATGTTCTATACGTACATTTGTTTCAATTTAGTGATACAAAGAAATATTTTTTTTGACCATGGGAAACCATTTTACTTGGATTCCTATCTTCTTGACATTTTCATTGGTGTTCTCTAATGTCCAAATTTCATCAAATTGGATCTCCTTAGAGCCCTTTAAGGGTAAATGAGCAATATTCGACTCGTATGCCCTTCGTTTCAAATCACATATTCAAGATATATGCACTTAATATTTGTATCATGTTCTCTACATACAATAACATGAAACATCACCACTGAGAATATCTAATTACATCCTCACTTCCATAAGGCATATGGGAACCATATTCTTCTATCTAGAATATATAGTTATTATGATTGACAGGATCCTTACACCTCCTTTTCGGTTATCATATTACGTGCGAGAAAAATTGGTAGTACAAGAGGTTGCATATGAATTTTGTAATGGTATTGCTTTAAAGTGTAAGGAGAAGAAGCTTAAACTACATCCCTCCTTCATAGTCTTTGTGGGACGCGTGACGTTTAAAAGGTGGCCTGATTTGAGGGCTTCCTCAACCCATAAAAATTCAATTCATCTCTCTCGAACACCCTTTAAGGCAATATGAAAAAAGGAATATGGTTTACTAGAACTGTAATCCCTTTAAAGGATGGTTAAATATACCATATACTCACGTACATGATGATAATTACTAGGTATGGAGTACCCAAACACACGATATTCTTATTCGGTAGAATATGAAGGAGAAAGGGCGGTTTCACTCGAGAGAAAGTATTAAAAAGGAGGATACAAAGAGAAAGAAAGCTTTGTATTCAAAACATTCATAAAAACCTTGCGATCCCTTATCTCAACCAAATGAATCTGATCTGAGTTTCAAAACATCTTTTCCAAACCAAATAAAGCTCCAACCAAAGTGAATCTGCAGGTGTAAACTTCTCATCTTATCCCTCCACTTCACAACAAGTGAGAAATGATTGGGCGAGAGATATTCATAATTTCCTAAAAATAACATCTAGATTGGGAGGAAAAATAAGATCCCTTAGTAAACATTGAATTCAATCCAAGGACGAGAACCTTGAAAAGGGTAACCAAAAACAAGATGTCAACACAACAAGCCATTGTTTGGCATGAAAATTTAGAATAACTCTTAACTCTTATAAATAAAAATAAAGCTAAAGGATACCAAATAGTGCAATATGAGGAAGATCTAGAATCCTTTATAAGGGCCACAATAAAAGAAGCCATAGAAGTAGTGAGCAGAGCAGAAGTGCTAAAAATATATAGATTGAAACTCAATTAAAGACCACAGTTCCTCCTGGCATAGTTTCTGATGTAGAAGAGGCATTGTATGGCTTGTATAATAATATAAAGAATTGCATCCATGCAAATGAGCGGATAGAAGAGTTCTTGGAAAAAATGAAAAAATCATTACATAGATGACATTGTTATAGAAAACATTAACACAAATGGGACATGACATTGAAAAGGCATTTGTAAAGGCCATAAAATTATAACCATGGATGATATTGGTATATGCCAAGCATATGCTAATTATACAAAGAAAAGACTAATGGAATGTAATAAAAAGGTAAGAAAACATTTTTTTGCAGTTTGATGACATTATTTCTAGAGGAAATAATGTTTTCATAGAAGCTTCGGTCAGGAAAATATTTAAAAGAAACCATGCAATTGTTTATAATGAAGAGTTTGCGACATCCCTTTAGAAATTCAAGGTTCATTTTCAAAGGAGAATAACTGAGGTGAACAAAAGAGAAACTTTTCATGTCATTGAGATTGTCTCCAAAACAAGGAAAAAATACAAAAATAGAGACTCTGAAGGAAATTGCCAAAAAAGCATGTGGTAGTCAAAAGGATTTTCTTGAAAAGTTTTGTGTCTTTGTATAGAAGCAAAATTCTAGATATGAACAAGATATCTAGATATTCTCAGATTTGCAAAAATATTTTGAGGAGGCATGACAACAAGATGATAAAAATGTCTCGAATGAGAGAAATAAACCCAGGAAGCAACCGTGCCCGTGGTCTCGGATCAACAACACCCCATAGTTAAGGAAGAACCACAGTGAATCATAAATTGTAGTATGTGAGATAGGTGAGAAAGCACTGTGATATGTATGACATGTTAATAGATGAATATTTATAATTGATACAATGATCATGTATTACCAAATGTTATACCTATCTAAACATGCATTTGTTGTTTTGATACGCTAAGCTCCAAATTTGTCGTTGTGGCATAAACTACAAATAATATGTTGCGGAAATACCTAGTGCACGTTAGACTCAAAATATATTTCTCTATTTTGTTAAATCCTGATGGCTGCTATGTTCCAACTATTATGATGTGGCAATATCTTAACAGCCTAAGAGTTCATAATATCCTAGTGACAACATATCTTCAAATAATATGTTGTAAAATAAGCTTGTGGATGCCAAGCTTAAAATTTCACTCTTTGTCTTGTTAAATTTTCAAGACATCTAAGAAAAAAATATTCTATTGTGGAAGTAACTAGATACCATGTAGATAAAAAATCCATCCACCTAGATTCTTAATGTAATGTGTTTAATCCTTTCGACCGCTATGCTCCAAATTATGTGTTAAATACTAACAAATGTTAAGCGTAAATTTTACATTGAGGCAGTACATAGAGGCCACTAATTTCATACTACTTTAATTAAATGAGTGAAATCCTAGCGACCACTAAGATCCAAATAATATTTTGTGATAATACCTAGTGAATCTAATTTTGAAATATCTTACTATATTTTGTTAAATCCTAGTGACTATTATGTTCCAAATATTATGATGTGGCAGTGTCTTAGTGGCGTATCACTTCATGATATCCATTGTTGGGAACCAAATGATAAGCTCAGAAAATGTTTTCGAGCCATTACGTACCATCCGCTAACCTCACAATATCCTACCTGTTTTTAGTTGAATCCTAGTGAAAACATATCTTCAAATAATATGTTGCAACATAAGATAGTGGATGCTAAGATAAAAACATGTAGCTCAAAATTTGTTAATTTAATTTGTTAAAGCATACCACCGACAACTTGTAAAATTTATGAGTACACATATTCTAGTGGACGCCATCCTCCCAAAATATTATGTGTTCAATCCCAACGAATGCTAAGCCTAAATTATTACATCGTTGTAAAGGCTAGTTACCAGTAAACTCAAATTAATAATTTAAAATGGTAAATCCTATAGAAATATTATTTTAAATATTATTCTATTGCAAAAAGATACGCATGGCCACTAATTTAATACTACTTTAATTTAATTTTTGAAATCCCAAATGACTCGCTAAGGTACAAATAATATGTTATGGCAATACCTAGTGGACACTAGACTTCGAATATCTTTCTTTATTTTTGAAATCCTAACAGTCTCTAAGCTCAAAATAATATGTTGAGGAAATGTCTTAGTGGCATATAGCTTCATGATATCCATTCTTGAGTAATGATCTCTAAGCTCAGAAAATATTTTTGAGGCATAACCCATCAACCAAGAATCTTGCAATATCCGACATGTTTTTACTTGAATCATAAATGACAACATATCTTCAAATAATATGTAGCAACATAAGATAGTGAACTTCAAGCTAAAACATCAATACTTCATCTTGTTAAATGCTTAAGACATCCAAGCTCGAAATATTCTATTGTGGAAGCAACTACATGTCATGTAGCTCAAAACTTGTTAATTTTATTTCCTAAAGCATATTGCCAACAACTTGTAAAAATTAATAGTACGCTTATTTTAGTGGCCACAAAGCCTCATGGAATATTAATTTAATGTGTTAAATTATTGTGACCTCTATGCCCCAAATATTATGTGTTAAATCCTAATGAATGCTAAGCCTAAATTATTACATCGTTGTAAAGGCTAGCAAACCAGTAAACTCAAATCAATTTCATTTAAAATGGTAAATCATGTAGAAAGATTTTTAAAATATTATGTTGTTGTAGTATGCAGAGGCTACTAATTTCATACTACTTTAATTTAATTTGTGAAATCCTAGCATTTCGCTAAGGTACAAATAATATGTTGTGGAAATACCTAGTGGATGCTAGACTTCCAATATCTTTCTTTATTTTGTGAAATCCTAGTAGCCACTAAGCTCAAAATAATATGTTGTAGAAATGTCTTAGCGATATATAGCTTCATGATATCCATTTTTGAGTACTAATCTATAATCTCAAAAATGATTTTGACGCATAACCTAGTGGCCATATAAGTTTTCACTATGTGACATGTTTTTACTTTAATACTAGTGACAACATATCCTAAAATAATATGTTGCATCATAAGATACCAACCACTAAGATAAACATTAGATAATTCATCTTGTTAAATGCTCGGGTCATCCAAACTCAAAATATTCTATTGTGGAAGAAATTATATGCCATGTAGCTTACAACTTGTTAATTTGATTTGTTTATCCATACTGTAACAACTTGCAAAACATTATGATTATGCTTATTCTAGCGGATGCTATCTTCCTGGAATCTTAATTTAATGTATTAAATTCTTATGACCTCTATTCCCGAAATCTTATGTGTTTAAATCCCAACGAATGCTTAGCCTAGATTATTACATCGTTGTAAAGGATAGTGATTGCTAAGCTCAAATAAAATTTAAGTTAAAATGGTAAATCCTATAAAAATATTTTAAAAAATATTATGATGTTGCATGTATGCACGAGAGGATGCTAGTTTCATACTACTTTAATTTAATTTGTGAGATCCTAGCTATCTTAAGGTATAAATAATATGTTACAAGAATACCTTGAGACACTAGAATTCCAATATATTTCTTTATTTTGTGAAATCCTAATGGTCGTTAAGATCCAAATAATATGTTGCAAAGAGTGTCTTAGCGGTGTATAGCTGCATGATATCCATTCTTGAGTACCAATATATAAGCACATAGAATGTTTTGAGGCATAACCTAGTGGATGATAAGCTTGCATATCGACATGTGTTTACTTGAATCTAGCAACAACATATCTTAAAGTAATATGTTGCATCATAAGATAGAAGACGTCAAGATTAAAATTCCATACTTCATCTTGTTAATTTCTCGAGATGTTCAATCTCAAAATATTCTATTGTGGAAGCAACTAGATGCCATGTAGCTCAAAATTTGTTAAACCATACCACCGAAAACTTGCAAACATTATGAGTATGCATATTCTAGCGGATGCTATCCTTTGGGAATATTAATTTAATGTGTTAAATTCTTATTACCTTTACGAGCCAAATATTATGTGTTAAATCCTAATGAATGCTAAGCCTAAATTATTACATAGTTGTAAAGGCTAGCAGCTGTTAAGCTCAAATAAATTTCATTTAAAATGTTAAATCCTGTAGAAGGGTTTTTAAAATATAATGTTTCTCCAATACATAGAGGCCACTAATTTTATACTACCTTTATTTAATTTTTGAAATACTAGCAACTACTAAGGTACAAATAATATGTTGTGACAATACCTAATACACACTAGAATCGCAATACCTTTCTTTATTTTGTGAAATCCTAGTAGCCGTTAAGCTCTAAATAATATGTTGCAGCATTGTCTTAGTGGCATATAGCTTCATGATATCCATTCTTGATTTCTTATCTCTATGCTCATAAATGTTTTTGAGGCATAACCTACTGGAAACTAAGCTTGTAATATTTGACATGTTTTTAGTTTAATCCTAGTGATAACATATCTTAACAAATAATATGTTGTGACATAATATAACAAATGTAAAAATAAAAATTATATACTTCGTATTGTTAAATTCTCGAGACATCTAATCTCAAAATATTCTATTATGCAAAGCAACTAGATGCCATGTAACTCGAAATTGTTAATTTTATTTCTTAAAGCATACTTGCCGATTACTTACTGAAACATTATGAGTACACATATTATAGCGGATGCTACCCTACTTGAATCTTAATTTAATGTGTTGAATTCTTGCAAACTCTATGCCCTAAATATTATGTGTTAAATCCTAACAAATGCTAAGTTGAAATTATTACATTGTTGTAAAGGCTAGCGGCCGTTAAGTTCAATTCAATTTCATTTAAAATGGTAAATCCTATAGAAAGTTTTTTTAAAATATTATGTTGTTCCAGTACATAGAGGCCACTAATTTCATACTACCTTAATTTAATTTGAGAAATACTAGTAATCAATAAGGTACAAATAATATGTTGTGGCAATACCTAGCAGACATTAGAATCACAATACCTTTCTTTATTTTGATGAATCCTAGTGACCGCTAGGTTCCAAATAATATGTTATGGAAATATATTAGTAGTGTATAACTTCATGATATCTGTTGTTGAGTACTAATTCCTAAGCTCAGAAAAAAAATTCTAGGCATAACCTAGCGGATACTACACTTACAATAACTTTCTTTATTTTGTAGAAATACCTAGCGGATGCTAGAATTACAATATCTTATTTATTTTCTGAAACCCTAGCGACCTCTAAGCTCCAAATAGTCTGTTGTAGCAATACCTAGCAGACACTAGAATCACAATATATTTCTTTAACTTGTTAAATCCTAGTGACCACTATTTTCCAAATATTATGATGTGGCAGTGTCTTAGTGGTGTATGACTCCATGATATGCATTATTGAGTACTAATCACTAAGTTAAAAATATGGTATTATGTTACACCCTAGCAATAACCGTTAACCTTATGAATATATTTCTTATTTTTGTAAAATCCTAGGCATATTTAATATCCAAATAATATTAGTTTGTGGAATTCCGGACAAACTAATAATACCGTGGCCTTCCACAAAAACCATAATGAATTAATATATATTCCAACACTCTATCTTCCGCCAATAATATGTGGCCTACTGATAATATTATTTTAAAAGTATTATATCATCTTGACTAATGTACATACATACATAGTGATTGAAATAATTAATATATAAATTCAAATACAAAGTGATTATAATATTATATATCTAAAATTTAGGCGTATATATAATATGTATAACCTTCCATTGAACAAAAAATTATCTCAAAATTGAAAACCTAATATGATTTTACATTTTTAAACCATTTTGTTAACCTCGAATATCTTCTCACAAAGTCAACGTGGAAACCATATAAACAATGTATAATGAAATATTTACCTTGGGTTATTTCTATCATCATATTAAAAGGAAAAAAAAAATGCGATTTAATGAATTAAAAAATAATATTTTGAGTCTCGTTTAACATTATTTTTTAAAAACAAGTGTTTAGGAGACTGATCGTCATTATCGGAAAATATCTAAAGGGAACATAGATTAGTAGAAACTTGAAAGTGTTCAAATGAAGTAAAAGCTAAGGCTGAAAAGGGATTAAATTTTCTTTAGTTGGGAGCAAAAATTCCTTATTTTCTTTAAGAACAAGGGAGTGTCACAAAATGATGAGAAGGAACTCGAAAGCATAGTTGGGCCATGGATTATTTTTTTGTAGGGAAAAATAGGGTTGGACTGATGTGAAAAAGACAAGAACTAGTATTCACAAGGTGGTTTGACAAAACGACTAGAAGGAATTGGTAAGAGCTAGGGCGTGAAGTGTGTTTTTGAAGGAAAATCGGGGATGGATGAGGTTAAAAGATAGGATCCAAATCAAGACACAATGAATGTATAAGTCGATAATGAAAAAGGTGCACATTTAGTATAGTATACATTTTTAATAAATACACTATTTAGATCTGAGATTTTTTCGTACTTGATGATGTCGTTCAAACCTCCAACTATTGCATTAAGCTAACTATCTGCACTATTTTTTGGTAATCCCTTTTGCTTCCCCAGTGTGTGAGCACCCTTTTTGTTACTACTTGATTGTTCCCTTTTGTTAATCCACAAGCAATATTATAACTCTTTGCTGATTGTTCCCTAGCCAAAACGATCGGGATTCTTGCATTTGGCCCTACAATCTTCACTTGCTTATATTGTTGTATGATTTCACGAGCTTTTTTCAAAAAGACCGAAAAAAACCCTAAAAGCTGGTTCTTGGGGTATTCAATAATTTTTCTAGCACAATCCACATTAGAAATTTTGAAAATATTAAAAGTGTGGGATACAAAAATTTGAAAATTAGAGCGGAGGAAATTATGTTAATATTGAAATTTTAAATTCTAAAAATGCAAGGGAATTCACAATTCAAATTTTGAATTTTCCACTCATTAAGAAAAGGTGCAGGATATCGAAAAAATAAACAATATTGACAAAAATTCTTTTTGTTATTAGCTATAGCTTAAAATAGTTAAAACGTAATAAAACTTATAATATTATAATAAAATAATAAAAATAAATTATATCAATTTATAAGCACATTTTTTTTTTATCAAAAATTGCCTAGATAATATTAGATGTAGTGCACTAATGAAATATAATTCTCCAATTACTCTAACCCACATGTTAATTTTGAACCTGGTAGTTAGAAAACTAGTAGTCGTCTTGCGATCCTTAGACCTTTTCTTTGATATAAACCGAAAGTCTTGATCCCTCTCGACGGAACATAGTGCAAGAATTGGCTCCACCAGGTAACATGTAGCTCATTTGATATAATTATAATAATTCAATTCAAGATTACAATCGATCTAAAGATGTAAAGATAGTGATTACTACGATAAGAGGTAATGAAAGGATCTTGGCGGCCTCTAAGCTATATCATGAGTTGTTAATCAATAACTACTTGGAAATTGAGAAATTGTTAAGCCTAACGGCCGCTAGGATTTTTATTTGATACGAACAAATATGGATTATAATTTAAAAAGATATATCATAGGAGAAATAAATAGGTCTTGAATACTCTCAAAATTAAAACTATTAAGCCTAATGACCACTACATTATTCCTTTCAAAGAGTAATGAAGGCTGGTGGTGTCGAAACTTTTCTTTGATAAGCATAGAATGTATTGATCCCCCATGATGGAAAGCATTGCTGGAATTGGCTTGAAAAGGTAACATGCGACAATTTGTTAACATTTTAATCATTTACAATTATAATCAATCTATAGTTGAACAGGATAGTGATTCTTTATGACTAGAGGTAATGATATGAGTAAATTGACCGCTAACCTATTCCATGATTTTTTATTCAATGGCTATTTTTAAATTAAGAATTTTTTTAGCTTAGTGTTTCATATAATTCTAGAGCATTTCTTTGAATACTAACGAAATAGATAAGGGTAAAGGGTTAGGAGGAATACCTGTTAAAATGTTGGTTGTAGGTTGTTGTGCATGTATGACTTCTTGATCCACAATTGATCATGAGAACTTCCTTTTGGCTAGGAGGAACTACCTGAAATAGAAAACAAGACCAAAAAATAAAAGTTAAACAATATATGCAGTGGACTACCTAGCGTATGCTAGATCCAGGAAGTGTGATACTCCCTAGATGGTTGTCAATCCACTATTTAAAATAACTCAATGTTAACAATAAATGAAATCCTATTGTAGTTAAAATGATTTAGGTATCTCATTCGACTACAATAAGAAAATTTGTTCACAACAGGCTAAGCTATGATTGAATCTGAAGGTCAAGGTCTCTGTCAGAGTCTTTGGTATTGGTCGAAGTGCCAACTTCTAGGTTGGTGCACGGAAGTTGGTGGACAATTCCATGGACATAAAAACCTAAAATAAAGGAACCGCGATTACGGTTTTAAAAATGCGATCGCGTATTTTCCTCATTTTCATTTCGAACCACGACTTTTCCTAAACGTTTTCACTCGCGCTTTCAATACCATCTCAAAATTGCTCATCGGACTTACGGATAGCGATAGATTCAACCATGCCACCAAGGCGAGGAGGTAAGTCCCGATTGTAATCATTTTTTTGCATTTTAGGTTTTTTTTTTTTTTGCATTTTAGGTTTTTTTGCATTTTCATGGGTTTTTGAAATGTTTGTTTATGTATACAATTTTCTTGTTTTATCAGTTGGTCGAAAGCTCGAAATCATATAAACCATCAAAACATTCCTCAAAACCCACCGAACATTCCTCAAAACCCTCTGAACATTCCTCAAAACCCTCCTCCAAACATAGATCCACCTCCTGTGGCTCCTTCTGTCCCCCCATTGAGCCAGGCGAGCGAGAAGCACAAGATAATATCATTGGAAGAATCCAAGAAAATAAAATTGTCATTGAGAACCTAATTCAAACTATAAGACAAAATCATGCTACAAATCCATCCCGCATGACTTTAGCCAATACATTGCAAACATTGATTGGCGAAGTCAGTCTATAACCAACCAAATACATAGATGGAACACCTTTAGAAGTGATTGTAGGTGGTGGTATGCGGATAAACTATCCCATGCGGCCAAGTCGAAGACAAAAAAATTGGAAAAGACCTCATTTGTGCATTATTTACCGACCTAGAACCAATGCCCCCTGCGATTACTTGCAAATGGTTCCCGATCCATTGGTGCCATGATGACGAGAATCAAAAACAATTTTTGGGACCGATGGTGGATGGTTTTGATTATCCACCATGCAACAACAATGAGGTTCCTCTTTATTTTTGAAGAAATTATATTGTGAGTTCGTGCTCAATGAGGTCCCAATTATTTTGACTTTTCAATTTTTTTGGTCGAGGAGGTGGCTCTGCATGAGAGGACACTGGTGCACGTGTAGGTCGGCCTAGGATCCCCATGCCCCAAAACCCCCACTTGCCTTCAGTTATCCCTCCTACAGTGAAGGAGGTTGTGGAGATTGATACATTGCATGCATTGAGGGAGCTCACTGACACTCTCACCCAGCATAGCACCCAGATTGCATCTGGTGATGTTGGTGGAGGCGCCAGTTCTAGTGCACCACACCACTGTGGATCATGTGGTGCCGTATGCACTGCAGGCGAGACATCATTTGCTGGTTCACAAGATTTCTTTTCTATAGATGAGATGTTGGGGAATGTTTTTGGAACTGGAGCCACTGATATTGGTCTTTCACAGGTAAATTTCAAATAAATTTAAATAATATATATATATATATATATATAATAGTTTAATTCACATGTTTGAGATATATATATATATATATATATATATATATATATATATATATATATATATTTGATTGTACGTCATGTACATACATGTAAAAAACTAATTTTTTATTTTATTTTAAATAGCAAGAGCCGGTGAAGGAAACATCCGGCGTCGACATGCTAGCTCTTTGGTGGTGGGCGTGTTTCAAACGTAAGTTTCAAGTTGTACAAACTTACATTTTTAATAAATCATTTAATTGCACTAGATTATTATTATAATTTGTTTCACGTGTATGTTGTACATGTATTAATATTTTCTCTTTTATACATAGGGGCACAGCTGGGTCATCATCTGCTCGGGGAGGCGAGGCTCTTGCACGCCTCACATGAGTTTTACGCGAGGTTAGTAAATCTCTTTACACTTTGTTTCTAATTCTTTGGAAGTTCACGCACGGATTACATGCTTTGGACCTCTGTCATGTAGATTTTAATATTGATTTGTACATGTTTTTGTATAGCTTATGATTTCTTTAGAGAGACTCCTCCATATATGCGGTGTGGAGGCTGCTGTAGATACTGCCATAGCATCTGCAGATCCACTAACTGAGGTACACAATTTTTAAATTTGTTAAATTTTGGAGGTTCATTATTTCTTATTAAACTTAAATCTACAATATCAAATTTTGTAGGTATATATGTGAAATATTTAATTTGAAAATTAATTATTTGTATGTAGCTTACCCCTCGTGAGTCTATTGTTGTCCCTGTGACGCATCAACAAAAAATTGATAGGGATCATGACATTGCGGTAAGATTTCACATGCATTTTAACTAAATTGTACAAGTTTCTAAATTTTGAATGTATTTTAAAATTTTGGGTGTTAAAAACTTGTTGTTTATGAATGTGCAGGTTAGGTTGCAGGCATGCTTAGAGACACCTAGGACCACATGGATGAAATCCGTAGTGGCATCTCCCTCCACTACATCCCCAGGTCGTGGACGTGCTACTTCTAGCAGGGCGAAGAGAGGAAGATGTTTCATGAGTAGATTTATAGTCCACCTGGATGTACATATGTGGTCATGAGTAGATTCACAGTCCATTGTATATATATAGCCTTTTGCGACCGCATGTGGTCCCATATGTACATTATGACACGTGCTTAGTTTGAGATGTACACATACATTATGAACTTATGTACATATATATTTTCAGAGACGTGCGTCTGGAGCACACTTTGTTTGATTCTTATATATATATATATATGTGTGTTGGTTAAATCATATTTATGACTTTTTCAGTTCTTTAACAAGCAGTGTAACGTGGTTAATCATCATCTTTGAATGGGTATATACCAATTTTTCTATATGTTCTTTGTCTTGTTTGTTTACTAATGACTCAACTTGAGGATTTCACTATGAGACTTATGTTTGTTTTTCTTGCACTTGGATCAAAGAAATAAATTGGCATGTGAAATTTTTTATTCCAATCTATCGGTTCAGGATATAGTAGGGTAAATTTTCAATTGGATGGAGTATCTAATTATATGACAAGGTAAAAAGAACTCAATTAGGAAATATGTTACTTGAGTAAAGATCCTCGTATAGGACCTCCATTGGGAATATGCATCACGTTGTCAAAATGAGATGAGCCATCCTCATTTTTTGAATAGGTTGTGTCTATCTCATAAGGTGGATCATTATGGGGCCTGATTCCAAGGCCATGTTCAAGTTCAATTTAAAATAAGGAATGGGAATAGGTTCTGGAACCTTCTTTGTGCGTTGATTTTGCATCCTTGAATCCATTATAAGGTCCATGACATATACCATGCAGTGGACTTTAATATACTGTGGATCTTGATGACATGATGACATCATGCCATGGTACCCTAAGGACAGGAATTTTTTAGATCATGATATATGTTGGCCCTATTTATATTGGAACCACTATAGTACCTATTGATTCTCACTCTTCATTATAATACAAGTGATGTGATTATAATAGTTTTTGTACCCAAATCAGTTTCTGAATGGCAATGGTATAAAGATGCTAGATCTATAAAACTAAAACAGTTAATTATATCTAGATTGTATTTTCATAATTTACAATCTTGGATGCTTGCATTGTTTTGTCTTGGAACAATTCACATATCGCATCATTCACTTGTGCAATATTCAAACCAATAGATCTATAGGGATTATCTGATAACTTATGGAAAATGTTTTCAAGAGGTAGAGCATGCGTTATTTTAAAGAATATGGTGAGTATACTCTTAAATTGGTAATATGCTCCAAGAATTGTTCTTGTGATGATTATACTTGAATAAGCTAGTGAGGCAGGTAGCTAGTTTGGTCTATGACTTGAGGTTTCTTGAATCAGTATATACATATAATTTGCTTATGCTATTTCATGAAATGTGTACATGTCAAGACCATATTTATGATGCATTCAAATGTGTTGTCACATTTTCATTCAAAATACAAGTATCTTGTCTAGTGTCCATTGTGCTACATGACTTGAAATTTTCAAATTTTCTCTAATTTTGTAACCTACATGCCTGTAGGTGTTACTTAAAGTGCTTGAAAAAAATGCTCAATGCCTAATCTTGACAGGAGTACATATATGATAGATTCTTGAAGGTACTCTAGGTGATTTCGTGTGCTAGAAAGGCATTTTTTCGACAAGATGAAGCTAGATTTGGAGGAAGGTTGATGATTTAATGATAATCAATTTATAATGATGTGAAAAGGAGATTATAGAGCTATATGATGATGTGTATGATACAAAACACTCGGGGGACATTGTTTATTTAAAGGCTTTTGAGTGCATGATGAGTGTATTCTCCAAGAACAAGTAAGGTATGAGTCATGAATGCATTATTTCTTCCCAATACATGAAGGCTACAAACATGTGACTAAATCAAGTTTTGGTGCCTAACAAGTAGAGTTGGCCCAAAGATGAAGGTAAGAAGGATCATTTTTCTATAGAGATGACTGTTTTAGGTATGTAGGTCTGGTATAGTGGATTCTTGAAGGTGAAAAAAAAGCTTTTGTGAGGAATGAATTTTTTTGCATACCTACAAGGTGAATGATGGTGCTCTTACTCAAAGAAAAGTTATGATGATGATAAATATCAATGATTTTCAACATGTTCAGATCATGCATATGTTATTCCCAGGGGAGCTTAGTGTCTCTATGCTTGAAAAGAGGCTAAAATCAGTTTTTGAGTGAAATTTCAAGATTTTGAGCTTATTTAAGACATTTGGTTGATGTTTCTAATGAAGAGGTGATCCTATCAGGAGGAGAAAGATGAAGAACATGTTGTTAAATGTATTCCTTTGTCATTAATGTAAAAAATGGGGATAAGTTGCTTCCGGGCTACTTCATTCGGGCGTAGTCCCTTAAGAGCCCTGAGACCAAAATATCGTTCAACTTTGACGGGTGACTACTCGGACTCCATGGCACCTAGAGAGGCCTCGTCTAATCTGGAACCTCGGCGTAGGGACCCTCTACAATAGCCTCTCTCGGTTTTTTCCTTCTCATTTTGGTGCTCTCGTTGTCCTATTGTTTGCAAACGCGTGAAATAGTGCAGTTGGAGCCGTGTGTAAGGTTGTCAAAATGCTATATTTTGCAAAATGGTGGGTCATGGCACCAAACCAACTACTGCCCGGCACATGTTGGGTGGCTAGGTGAATGCTAGAGGAGGTGGTGTTTTGGTGCGCGAAAGGGTCGTTGCTTCCGGGCTACTTCGTTCGGGCGTAGTCCCTTAAGAGCCCTGAGACCAAAATATCGTTCAACTTCGACGGGTGACTACTCGGACTCCGTGGCACCTAGAGAGGCCTCATCTAATCCAAACCTTGGTAGGACCCTCTACAATAGCCTCTCTCATTTTTTCCTTCTCATTTCGGTGCTCTCATTGTCCTACTGTTTTTGCAAATGCGTGAAATAGTGCAGTTGGAGCCAGTGTAAGGTTGTCAAACGCTATATTTTGCAAACGGTGGGTCGTGGCACCAAACCGACTATGTGCCAGACATGTTTGGGTGGCTAGGTGAATGCTAGAGGAGGTGGTGTTTGGTGCGCGAAAGGGTCGTTGCTTCCGGGCTACTTCGTTCGGGCGTAGTCCCTTAAGAGCCATGAGACCAAAATATCGTTCAACTTCGACGGGTGACTACTCGGACTCATGGCACCTAGAGAGGCCTCATCTAATCTAGAACCTTGCGTATGGACCCTCTACAATAGCCTCTCTCAGTTTTTTCCTTCTCATTTCGGTGCTCTCGTTGTCCTACTGTTTGCAAAATGCGTGAAATAGTGCAGTTGGAGCCAGTGTAAGGTTGTCAAACGCTATATTTTGCAAACGGTGGGTCATGGCACCAAACCAACTACACCGGCACATCCAGGTGGCTAGGTGAATGCTAGAGGAGGTGGTGTTTTGGTGCGTGAAAGGGTTTTTCTTCCGGGCTACTTCGTTCGGGCGTAGTCCCTTAAGAGCCCTGAGACCAAAATATCGTTCAACTTCGACGGGTGACTACTCGGACTCCGTGGCACCTAGAGAGGCCTCATCTAATCCAAACCTCGGCATAGGGACCCTCTATAATAGCCTCTCTCATTTTTTCCTTCTCATTTGGTGCTCTCGTTGTCCTATTGTTTGCAAACGCGTGAAATAGTGCAGTTGGAGCCAGTGTAAGGTTGTCAAATGCTATATTTTGCAAACGGTGGGTCGTGGCACCAAACCGACTATGCTGGAACATCTAGGTGGCTAGGTGAATGCTAGAGGAGGTGGTGTTTTGGTGCGTGAAAAGGGTCGTTGCTTCCGGGCTACTTCGTTCGGGCGTAGTCCCTTAAGAGCCCTGAGACCAAAATATCGTTCAACTTTGACGGGTGACTACTCGGACTCCATGGCACCTAGAGAGGCCTCGTCTAATCTAGAACCTCGGTGTAGGGACCCTCTACAATAGCCTCTCTCATTTTTTCCTTCTCATTTCGGTGCTCTCGTTGTCCTACTTGTTTGCAAACGCGTGAAATAGTGCAGTTGGAGCCAGTGTAAGGTTGTCAAACGCTATATTTTGCAAATGGTGGGTCGTGGCACCAAAATTGATTGCTGCAGGCATGCCCAGGTGGCTAGGTGTGTGAATGCTAGAGGAGGTGGTGTTTTGGTGCGCAAAAGGGTCGTTGCTTCCGGGCTACTTCGTTCGGGCGTAGTCCCTTAAGAGCCATGAGACCAAAATATCGTTCAACTTCGACGGGTGACTACTCGGACTCCATGTGGCACCTAGAGAGGCCTCCTCATCTATCCAAAACATGTCGGTGTAGGACCCTCTACAATAGCCTCTCTCAGTTTTTTCCTTCTCATTTTGGTGCTCTCGTTGTCTTACTTGTTTTTGCAAACGCGTAAATAGTGCAGTTGGAGCCAGTGTAAGGTTGTCAAATGCTATATTTTGCAAACGGTGGGTCGGCACAAAGCCGAATATGCTTGGAACATCTAGGTGGCTAGGTGAATGCTACTAGAGGAGGTGGTTTTTGGTGCGCGAAAGGGTCGTTGCTTCGGGCTACTTCGTTCGGGCATAGTCCCTTAAGAGCCACGAGACCAAAATATCGTTCAACTTCGACGGTGACTACTCGAGACTCATGGCACCTAGAGAGGCCTCATCTAATCTAGAACCTCGGCGTAGGGACCCTCTACAATATAGCCTCTCTCATTTTTCCTTCTCATTTGGTGCTCTCGTTGTCCTACTGTTTTGCAAACGTGCGAAATAGTGCGGTTGGAGCCGAGTGTAAGGTTGTCAAACTATATTTTGCAAACGGTGGGTCATGGCACCAAACCGACTAAACCGCTATTTGACACATCCGGGTGGCTAGGTGAATGCTAGAGGAGGTGGTGTTTGGTGCGTGAAAGGGTCGTTGCTTAGGGCTACTTCGTTCGGGCGTAGTCCCTTAAGAGCCACACGAGACCAAAATATCGTTCAACTTTGACGGGTGACTACTCGGACTCAGTGGCACCTAGAGAGGCCTCATCTGATCTAGAACCTTGGCGTAGGACCCTCTACAATAGCCTCTCTCATTTTTTTCCTTCTCATTTTGGTGCTCTCGCTTGTCCCCTATTGTTTGCAAACGCGTGAAATAGTGCAGTTGGAGCCAGTGTAAGGTTGTCAAATGCTATATTTTGCAAATGGTGGGTCGTGGCACCAAACCGACTACGTGAATGTCTGGGTGGCTAGGTGAATGCTAGAGGAGGTGGTGTTTTGGTGCGCGTGTTGGTTTTGCTTCCGGGCTACTTCGTTCGGGCGTAGTCCCTTAAGAGCCATGAGACCAAAATATCGTTCAACTTCGACGGGTGACTACTCGGACTCCATGGCACCTAGAGAGGCCTCGTCGATCTGGACACCTCGGCATAGGGACCCTCTAAAATAGCCTCTCTCATTTTTTCCTTCTCATTTTGGTGCTCTTGTTTGTCCTACTTTTTTGAAAATGTAAAATAGTGCGTTGGAGCCGAGTGTAAGGTTGTCAAATGCTATATTTTGCAAATGGTGGGTCATGGCACCCAACAAACCGTGCTTCGGCATGTCAGGTGGCTAGGTGAATGCTAGAGGAGGTGGTGTTTTTTTCGTGTGCATGAAAGGGTCGTTGCTTAGGACTACTTCGTTCGGGCGTACCCTTAAGAGCCACGAGACCAAAATATCGTTCAACTTCGACGGGTGACTACTCGGACTCATTGGCACCTAGAGGAGTCATTTTCAAAATTTACAACATTTTCAAAATTTACAATTTTCAAAATTTACAACTTTTCAAAATTTACAACTTTTCAAAATTTACAACTTTTTCAAAATTTACAACATTTTCAAAATTTACAATTTTTTCAAAATTTACTTGACTTTTCAAAATTTACAACTTTTTCAAACAATGAAAGCTTCTCTTAGCTTGAGAATTTAAAATTCTCTACTAACGAGTGCCCGACCACGTGAAGGTGGAAGCTTTTACGGCACCACTAACCTAAACATAAAATTGTTAGTCAAAGAAATTTAAGTTTCAAATCAAAACCATATACTATCTATATACATGTACACAAAATACACAAATTTAAAATAAAATATATTCAAACTTAAATCTAGATCTTTAAACTAAAAAAATATATATATATATATATATATATAAATTGAAAAGAAATTAAATATATACCAGACATGAGCATTGTAAATTCATTCCAATGAACCATCAGGATCGGATCTACTCGAATAGCAGACAAAGATTGCTTCATGATCGACTCTCGAACCTTCGAAGAATCTTGTTATTAGGCCTTCCTCGATATCTATACAACTGAATATTTGTCGCTAGAACTAGATGTGAATATAAGAGTATTTTCCTGTGTGTCTCAAAGTCTTCAAACACCCAAACAGAGGAGTTTTTTAATGGATACCGTCGAAGCCAAGTTCCAGTAACTACCACTGACCCTGTAGGATACTCAATCTCTTCGCCATCTATAATAGGAGAAGTCAACTTCTTTCTTTCCTCGATGCAACGACATAAGAAATAGTCTGTTCCTTCTTCATTGTCTTCTATCATAATTACTGCAAACACATGTCCTACAAAAAAATAACCAAGGTTGAACAACTCAAATTTAAATTACATATTAAAATTTCAATGGACATAACTCAATACAAAAATTAAATAAATAACCATAAATACCTTGTCGCACCAAAATCAAAATTTTCATCAAAGTCCTTGGATGTTGTAACTTCATCTGCAGAAACAAGTTGTAATGCTTGTGGAGGTTGATAACTAGGAAGCGGAGTTAGAGGCCTACAAATCCATCCTTCCACCCATTCTTGTGAATCACACTCAGTAGTGACAAATTCGATACAAGATGCACAAAAACATGTCAACTTTCTTGTCCATACGGCCCATGAAGTAGCGTCTGAGCTACAAAATGAGTGCATATCACTTGGACCCAGTGAGTGTCATACAATCCTCGTAGTTAGCAATATGTTTTTCCTCTATCAACCAAAAATATCTGCAAACTGTGGAATTTTCTTGAGAACCTCGGGCCATGTTGTCGATACACCATTCCACTATGCTCTTTGCATCTTTTAATTTAGCACCATCTTTGTACTTGACTCTTCTCTTGCAAGAGCTCTTTTCACACATGCCCTGCTGCACTATCATGCTGCTCTCCTTTTCCATGTCCACCTCGGTGAAACTCCAAATATGTTGCACACCCATCTTGACGTGCATTACTGCTCATCGATAAAACATTCGTGCATTCTTAAAAGGAGACGTGTAATTATCTGACCATATATAATGTTGTTTGAAGTGGATGTCCCTATCAGACAAGTTTCCATAAAATAACTGGAAACACCCTTGCACAAATTCAGTAGAATGAGTACGATCATCACTGATATAAAAGTGGTACTCTCTTAAAAAAATTGATCATTCTCTGTACTGTCAGGAGAATGTAGAAATGCTATATGCACAAAAATGGCAACTTGTACTGAGTTGTAATATTGCGATTGAACCTCCATTTGTGGTTGCAATGTGTAATTCTCTGCAAAATCGACCACTGAAACAATAGTACCAATAGGAAATGTGTCTTTGCATAGCTTGAATTGTTCATCCAACCATCGAGCTCTATGTGTATGCCTCGCATACTCATAAACAATTTCATCCTTAAATTTTCTCATAAATTGAAAAATGGGCATTTGTTCTGTAACTAGCTCACACCATTTTGACTCTTTTCCATCTTTCAACTGGTATGCAACTGATTTATATTTATCAAATTCAACTAAATTATGTCCTATTGTACCTTCAATTTGCTCATGGATGTAACTTTCCAATTTAGGTAATCCACCGCATGTACTACTGACTTCCATCTAAACAATCCTCGACTATAAAAAAATTGTCCAACTTCTTTTTCACAAAATATAGTAGGAATGAAATCCCTGGAAGATATTGGTGGAACTTGAACACCACATTCAGATAACATAGTTTCAGAATGAAAATTAGAATGAATACGTAAAAATTTAGCATAATGCATCGCAAATTCAACATGTTGCCTACAACAAGTGGTGCGAGCATGGTTGATTTTCACATAGAATGGTTTCAACATTTCAAAAAAATGTTGACTAATTTTAATTTCCAGATTCTCTTGTTCAAACTTACGAAAAAATTGAGTTTGAGTCATATCTAAGAAATGCTTTGGATGTGGTTCACGATTAGTAGAACCAACTCTCCATTTTATAACATCTCTTGTATTAGGTGAAACTCTAGTGTTATCATGCCAAAATTTAATAACAAATTCTCTTATAGCATCAGAATTATTTTTGTCCTTACGCGGTGCTCTAGCAAAAAATGCCCAAAAATCGACATTATTGAGTGATTGAAGGATATTACGTCTTTCAATTGCTTTCATTAGAGTTTTTCGATTAACTTGCAACATTCGACTTGTTTGCGTAATCAAACGTTGTTTTTTATTGATTCACTTACAACACTAGTAGCAAGTACATGACACACAATATTACTATCCCTAGTGCGTCTCTTGACACCAACAGTGTGATATGCATCATGAAGGTTTTCAACAATTGTAGAGGTTTGACCACGTATGTTAGATGTTGTCAATCCTAAGGTGTTTAATGTAGGTCTCATTTTAATCAATTTCATCAAACTAACCAACAACTGACATCTTTGGGAATCATTTAAAATTTCAAAATGATTATCCCAAATTTCAGTGGCTTTTCTTCTGATTTGTCATTCAGAAAGTTTGTCAGACATTGGTTTCAAAATGTTTTCATCAATTTCAATAAAAAAATTAGGTTTCTTACGTAAAATCCTAGGAGGTGTTTTTGTCAAATTTTGCTTGTCTATAGTTTCAACATGAATTTCCTTATTCACATTTTCATTGTCTCCTTGATTTCAACATTTGCTACATCATGAGTATTTAATTCTTCTTGACATTGTGACATTGGTAAAAACTTCTTCATCACGAGTATTTAATTCAACTTCAACATTGACAGTAGAAACATTACCTAGTTCTTCATTGCTTACAATAGTTGGGATTGAAGATGAACCTCTTCTAGATTCACGAAGTTTCCGCATTCGCTCAGCATTTTGAATTTTGTTGGCCTCTAATTCGTTTGGTGTTTTTACTTAATGACTTCCTTTTTTGACTTCGTTTTTGTCTCCCATGATGTTTTGCTTCCGGTGATAAGAAAAACGTGCAGAAAAAGACAAAATTTCATAGTAATTCATACGGTAAGGTCAGAGAGTAAAAATCACATGGTAATTCAGACATTGGGATGTGTGTAAATATGATTTATGAACCAGAGCGCACTTTTATGAACCACGAGTGCGCTTTATAAACCACGCTCGCGGTTTATAAAGCGCGCTCACGTGTATTTTAAAAAAACCACGATCGCGGATCTATCTGCCGAACCTAAGCCTCGGAAAATCTTTGTTTTTCCCAACCAAAGCTATGGAAGGTCATTATGAAGTGTAAAAGGTCAAAAAACCTCAAATCTGCTCTTCCAAAGACTTGAACCATGCTAAAAAACTGAAAACATTTCACAAAAATGGTGCCATCACGTAGGGGAGACTCTTAGCTTCGTAGAAATATTGTTTTTAAAGTGAATAGAATAAGATAAATATCATTTTATAATTTCTTACTAACAATAGGTCTTTAAGACATTTTTTCCGTGAATGTTCATGTCTACGTTTAAGACTGTAACTTTTGTTTCACTTATCAAAATATGATAAAACTTATACCATCCCAAGCATGGACAAATTCTATACACGTTAAAAAAAAAAAAATTGATTTCGATATTTTTTGATATAGTTATGGCGGGAAAATGGAAAGCGCTCCATTTTCTAAATATTTTCAGACCACTTTCACGGAAAAAATCATAAAAAAAAATATTGCTAAAAAAATACAAAATAAAATCCATCCCAAGATAGACAACTACATCTAACGTTTCACCAAAGGAAAAAAAAAAATAACAAGATTTGGTCATCCAAAATGCGGGCAAACGGACTACAATCTTATAAGTTTTTCAAAAAAAAAAAAAACTAAGTCATATAATTTTAAGTGTTTAATATAGCTAAACTTGTCCATTTTTTTACAAAAATTAGTATTTTAGAAACTAGATTCCAAATGCTATGATTCATATTTATATAAATTTTTCTAATCTACAAGTTGATATTTTACTGTTTTTTACAATATGACGTCCCACAGATGACCCTATATTTGTCCATCAACTTCCCACTTACCCTACTTGTGTATGAGCTTGATGTCTAGTTGGCAATGGCAGGTGATCAAATGGAAGGAACTTGGTGTGGTGTTGGCACTTCCCGATGCTTCCGTGAATGCAAATGGCTTTGTGATTGCTTCGTATATGCTTTGATCGCATGTACAATCTTGGTTTTACTTGCAACTGGTTTCGTCCTTTGGTCTCAAAAATATTCCAACCTCGAAATTAGGTTTTTTTGGGGTTTAAATGGTAACCGATGGTGGTTATGGGTTGACTGAGCAATGGTTTAGGGTAATCAACATTGGTTAGGGTGGGATTTCCTAGGTTTACTAAAATGGGCAGATCCCCTTGATTTTCTTGGATCTCATTCGTTTCCTTCTACAGATTAGAATGGAAGCTTCCTTTCTAATAGGTGGGAATGTGGTTAGAGGGAATGTAGGCTTTGATTTTTAGGGTTTAGGTAGGTCTTAGTTAGTTATGGCAACATACTAAGAATAGGTCTTAGGGTGAGGTGGCTAGATGAGGTGTATAGGTGAGGTGGATGGTGTGGGCATTATCCAATTAGGATATTTAAATAATAGATATTATGAGATCATGAATTAATTAAATTAATATTAAAGTGGGGTGAAAGGGGCCATGGTTAGGTGAGTGTGTTCGAGTTGGTTGTTTGTTGATGGATCAAGGGGAGTGTGACCCAATTTTGGTGTCTACACTTAGTGGTTGATACCCTTTTTCTTTGAGACTAACAAATATGGATTATAATTTTAAACGATATATCTTAGGAGATATAAATAAGACTAGATGCCTCTCAATGGAATGTAGTGTAGTAATTGGGTCCACCATGTGAAGTCTACCGAATATGTGACACTTATAATCAATGAAAGGAACTAACCATCCAAAGTTGAACATGTAGTGATTACAATGGAAAATGGTAATGATAGGAGCCCAGGGACCGCTAAGCTTGACCATTGTTTTTATTATATATCTCTTCTCAAATATACAAATTATTGCACCTATCAGCCACAATGTTATTCCTTTGATACAAATATAAAGTATTGACCCCCTTGATGGAAAGTAGTGCAAAAATTGGCTCCACCTAGTAACGTGCAACTAATTTGATACAATTATAGTCATTGATAATAACAATCATTCTAAAGTTATACTTCTAGTGATTTCTATGACTAGATGTAATTAAAGTATTGTAGCATCCACTAAGCTGACAATGATTTTTTATTCAATAGTTATTTTGAAATTAAGAAATTATAGTAGTCATTAGGATTTTTCTTTAATATGAACAAATATGGCTTATAATTTTCAAAGACATGTTTTAGGTGAAATAAATAAGTCTTTATCCATCTTGTTGAAATGTAGTGTTGTAATTGGGTATGACATGCGAAGTCGAGCTAATACGATATAATTACTTTTGTCATTGAAAAACAATGTTGGTCCACAGATTGATCATATAGTTATTACAATGACAATCGCTAATCAAAGGAGCTTAGTGGATGCTAAGGTTGACCATTGTTTTTTATTATATAGCTATTTTCAAATAAATACATTCTTAAGCCTAGCATCTCGCTACATTATTCTTTGCTAATAGTTATAGAGATTAAATATTAATGGCCTTTAAGATAGTCCATTAAATTGGTGTAAATTACCAAAAAGTAATATTAAAAAATTTCCATTCATATGTCAACTTAAATACTACTGTCCTTGCTAACATCTATGTTTTCAAAAATTGCTTTCATTCAATCTACACAAATTTGATGGTTGTTAGACAACAAATAATCCTTCAAAAATATGTTGCATGTTAATTCTCAAATAAAATTTTCTATATTTTCTGATATTAATTATGTGATCCAAAAAATATGATTTATAGTAACCAATTGAAGGTTAGATGTCATGTTCGGTCGAATCCTAACAATAGCTAACGTTTACATTGATTTCTCACCAATGATAAAAAGTAATGTATTATAGAGATTGGTGATCACAAAGGATAATACTTGCATTCATTAACATATGGTGAGAACAAAAATTAATCCATATGTGAAGTAATATTTAATATATTCTACTCCAATGCATATAAACTCTCTTCCATTGGTCGTAATCCATTCTTGGAAATTCCATTCATTGAAGGCACTGAGAGCTAGAAGAAAAGAGATGATGAATGGTTTGTTGAAGTCCATGGCCTTGACAACTACTACAATGACCTGTGGTTGTTTTTTGTTATAGATGATGGACATGAGGAAGTTAGAATGGTTATATCCTTTTTAGTCATTGATTCCAGAACACTACCTATTCAGGTCAAATGCATTGAATATGAAAATAATAAGTGTATTATTTTGGATATGGAGTTGAATTTTTCTTTAGTCAGGAAATGGGAAATGCAAGCCTAAAAAAATGCTCTTGTTTAATACATGGATGGGATTTTGGGTTGTTAGTAGATAAATAAAAACTAGTTGTTCAAATGTAGAAGACATTCATAATGGCATGCTTGCAATACTTAGAAAATTATATAGAGGTGATACAACCTCTTCCATTTTTCATTTTTTGAATAGAAAATGTTCGGTTTCACTTCCTAATCATGCCAAGTTGTTTACTATGTTGAGGAGAACATATTTGGCTAAATTGGAGCTCGATCCGTCCAGATCAAAGTTCCATGGGTTTAAAAAAATACTAAATCAGCTACATTGCTGAAGAAATTAACCACTATATTCACGAAAATAGAATCGACAATAAGGCACCAATTTGATTACTTTTTGTTCAATGGTGAAGTATTTTTAATTGATGTTTCTATGTGTCCTGTAGAACCTCTAGAGTATAAATATCATCCTGTTGATGATGAGAAAATTGCCCTTATTGTGTACTCCATGTTGATAAATGTTATTCCTACACAGAGGGACGTAATTCTTCTTCCCTTCTTGGAGTCTATGAATAAGGTTATGGTGCTCCAATATCCAAAATACTTGGAAAGGGATGATGTTAAATTTTATATACTTGATGGCCATCATACAATATGTGAAAAACAAATATTTTGGGCTCAAATACTTACAAGTCTTTACATTTGAGGCTACAGTTTTGAATGGCTTGCATTCTTTCTGCAAATGCAACTAATAAATCCATTACTAATATTTGCAAACAACAGAATGAAGTGAATAGAACTTGGATAGAAACCAAGTTTATTGATTTGTTGTACAAAGCTAGATCAGTTTGGAAATCTCTTGGATGTCCTCAACATCCCAGATTGATGAAACACAAAATAGAGGAATGGAAATCGGTTTGGAAATCTCTTGGAGGGTTACTAAAGGAATGAATGATGAAGGACTATCAGTACTAGCAAATAAATTACAATCGGGGATGTCTAGTTAAATGGCCCTGTTCGGAAGGAATAATAGAAAAAAATTTAATCTTACTACTAGAGAATAAAAGGAGATAGAAAAATGAGAGAAAAATTTCTACAATATTTTAAAGACAAACATCTAGATATTGATCTATTGACATCCTGTAGTGAATCCAATGTAATTGAAAAGATAAATCACATGAATCAAATGCCACAAGTTGTTTGTACTATTAGGTGAAGAGAGGAAAGGAAAGAGAAAATATGATTCCCACATAGGGGAAAAAAGATAAACAAAAAAGGACCTCGGTGGTGGAATAAGATCTTCCCGTCCGGCTTAGACACTTTTAGACAATGACGTGGTATCAATGAAGACAATATAGCAGCAAGGATGGAGGATAAAAATAATTTAGTTGTCAATGTGCATACCCATTCCACTTTCTTAAAATCTATCGGCTATTCCTATGACCAATATTTTCAATGAAAAACATGTTATCGCTGATTTTGGCAATTTGTTAGTGATATTTCCTCTAAAGAATTAATAGAGCTGCTAACAGTTATTGGAACCAATGGCGCTAGAATGTATTATTATTGTTCTCATACCAATTGAATATTCAAAAATGTTGAGAGAAACAATAAAAAAATACATGGAAAAGGTTAAATACAGTGAAAAATCAATTCTAGATGGATGTTATAGACTCTATGATAGCAATAGGAAATTTAAAAGTTTGTGTCTTATGTACACAATAACTAGAGTGCACAACTACAAAAAAAAACAATGATGAAAGAGAAGAAGTCACTAGGGATTGGATGGAAAAATGCCACAACAATTGATAACTATAAGAAAAATTGGCCTAAAAGGAAACAAACATCCTTTTTCTTGTGAGTGATCATATGAGTTTTGGTTTTAGATGTTCACTTGATGTTGTTACTAGGATTCTATAGTATTAGTGATATACCATGGTAGTGTCACACTGCGTACAATATTTAAATCCAATCAATTTCTTGTTTTTATTGTTGAGACACATTGTCAGGAAAAGTTTTTAAAAGATTACTATTCTCATATGAAGAAAGGTTGGTACTGGAATACAACTTGAACATGTTATTATGTTAAAATTATTTCAACCAAAAACAACTACCTACACATTTCTTATTTACGTAAACAATCCAGAACAATAGGAATTGATGTACAAACCTCTCAACTTGACGCTACACAAAAAACTCATCATGGTGATTGACCTTCAATCGCTTTATAAATATGTTTAATGAGCTTTGTTTTTAATTTCCGTTGTTCTCATTTTTTTGACAATACTCTATGCTCACCAACTCTAACCACAGATGAGGAGAACTCAGCCACATCATCCATGAATATGCAAGCAAATCCTGGTATGTTAGTCATGTGCATTTATAAATAAGAACCACTAAGCCCCAAAAATTTATTAAAAAAATAGTTTATGAAGACTACCAACACCTAGATAAAGTAATAGTGGAGTGCACAGTGGTAGCCAACACGAATATGATGACATAACCAGGTATGTTAACCATGTGTATTTCTTAACATAACCATTTATAAGGCTCACATAGTTATAGAAAAATATATCAGCTAATTCTAGAAGTGAAACCATTTTAAAAGAAGGAATTACCGAATTACCTATTTCAAAAGTTGATGATGGCATCCAACACTACATAGTTTTTAGTTTCTGGGTTGTAGGTCTTTTGCATAAAATATTAGTATCGACATAATGATACAAACATTAGTATATATGCTTATTCCAACCAATAATGGCATAGCCTAGCGGTTGCTAATTCACATACATATCTGAAAAGTGTTTTCCACCAATGGATGTTTCAATGGATATAAATGAACCCTAGCGGGCGCTATAATTCATTCAAAAGACATGGAACATTTTGATTTCTACTTACCATATTACCATGAAGACCAGTATTCTTTTAAATTATTCTTTCATTTACGATAGCATGAAATTGATTTTGAATTGATTACTATTGTTTGTAATACATATTGCATCAAAAAAACCAACAACTAGTAAGGTCTATGCAAGCCAAGCTAGAAGCTCAGTCGGTAAGTGGTAGCTACCTAAAGTGCTAATATTGAATTTACCATTTTACCATGTAGTTCAATATGTTTTTTTCAAATATGCTTTCATTTTCCATAAAAATAGCTATATTAATAATATTAATATTGTTTGAAATAGATCTTTCATCAAAGGATCCAATTGTGGGTAAAGAAGATAAAATCCTACATGCAAGGTCCACCGGTAAGCGGTAGCCGCAAGATATAATGTTGATTTTTTCCATTGGTTAGAATTGATATGGGACTGATTAAAAAAATATATTTACTTTCTTGCAGTTATCCACATGAATTACTTTTTTATTTTAGATTTGGAGGGCTTGCTTTGTATGTTAAAAACCAATTTCCCTCTTGGGACATCGCATTCAAGTTATGGATGGTGAGAATTAACGTGCGAGGTTTCCTAAAAGAGTTTATAAAGTCATTATCAATACAATTTTAAATGGGATTTTGGTCGACAAATTGAATTCAGCTAATGTTGAAAAGCTCACAAAGGCCTTTAATGTTCAATGGAATTGCAATAAAAGATATAGAAAAGGTTTGGAGTAGAAATGATGTCCCCTACAATTATGAAGACACAATGTGTATTACATTAGGTGTAAAGGGAAACCCTCCAAAAAAATTTTATGGTTGGGATGAAAAGTAGAGGAGAAAATTGCTCAAAAGATATGTGGTTGATGACCAATTTTCACAAAGACTTATCACTAATAGTGTCAAAGGGATTGAATGTGGTAGAGGGCATCAAATATTTGGAGCGAGTAAATGCTAAATAAAAAGTTAGCATTTCAAAATGTTATTGTGATGATACAACTTAACATTGTAAATAAAATACATTCATATGTTTTAGTGATGGTTTTATGTAACTATTTAAATTACGATTGTATGATTATAAGTTGGGAGAATTTAAATCTTCCTTGATTATAAGTTCAGAGTGTGAGTGTATAAGTTGCAAATGTGAATTAATAGAAAATATTTAATGTAACGAATCTTTGAGCGTTTTTATTAATGAAATATATATTCCTAAATTAATTGCAAGCATGCTTGAAAACTAATTACTACCTCAATATTAGAAAACATATTCCACTTTCTAATGCAATGAAATAACTACAATATGGTATGTAAAGAATCGTCATGCTTGAAACATTACATTCTATTCAAATAAATTCTTCACAAAAATATTCCTAGTATAACAATAAGAAATGAGGAATTCCCTTAGATTTTACCTTTGTCACCACCTACAACCATTTTATTTTTTATATAACAATATCGAAAGGGACTTTTTTTTTATTTTTAATTGATTCACCACCCTCAACCATTTGATTTTTTTTTCATTTACAGATACAAACACATGCAACATGAAATTGATCATATTTGATATAAACAAGTGTTTTGGTACACACCATCCATAAGGCATCTTTGACATTTAAACAATTAAAAATGTTTGGCGGCATTGAGCTCAATTTTTTAAAAAATTCTCAAACCTAATGTGAAAGAGTTCTTGCAATGGTGCAAAAACATTTCAACATAGCAATATGGACATCGACGAGAAAGTCAAATTTTTATGACATGATGCCTTCATTCCTTCAAAACATCAGCTTGGAGGTTGCAAGCTTTGAGTTCATATTTACACAGGAAGATTGCATCGAGACCAAACACTTTGATTATGAAGGTTCTGGGAATCCTAAATTATATCTTAAGAATCTTAACTCCATTTGGTCGTGGTTTAATGCATCGCACAATTGTAAAAATACAAAGCTTGTAGATGAATCTTTAGAGAAAAACAAGTTCAATGATGTTACAAAATTACATAATTGCTAAAACATTTAACATAGATTCTAATTCAGAAGACACATACTTGTTAGATGTGTTGTGGCCTTTGTTGCAACCATTGAAGGATGTCGAAGATGTTCGGATTATATTAGATCACAAAAACAAATATAGGGAGCTTTTTTATTGGAGATTTACTATGATTTGTATTATTGATTTGGAAGCCCATCTTCGGGAATAGTGTTACATTATAAATTCAAATTATTCATCAAATGTTTTACTATAATTATACCTACCTTTAGTAAAGGAATTTCAATTTATTTCATAGCTATATTTAAATACTAAAATATATATGGGATAGTTTTACAGTTAATTTTAAATAAGTTCATATCCATATTTGAATATGAAAAATTTTATGCCATGTCTCTTACAGTTGATTTTATATCTAAATTTAAATATGAAAATATATCTGGTATGGTTTTACAATTAATTACATTCTCCTACACTGGATCATCGCCCTCTACTAACTTTTAAATAACACGTTCGTAAATTATCCGGTTGTCTTAGGTTCAATCAAGCCATGATAAATGAAGTAAATATGGGATCTAACTTTAAATATGAAAATATATTTGGAATGGTATTACAATTAATTGCATTCTCCTAAATTGAATTGTCACCCTATTTAAGTTTCTTCAGAACATCTTTTGTAATTATCTCATACCCCAAGGTTCAATTGAACCATACTAATATAATCCTGGAAGTGTGTCACATCTCATGAATGTCACTAGCCTAGTGGTTGTTTGCTTGATGATGTTTAAAATATTTAATTTTTCATAGTTTATTCTAAAATAATATTAAAACTTATAAGAGCATTATTCCAAAGCATGCATTAAGCAAAGCGATCACTAGCTCTTATAAAAAGAACATGTATATGTTCTATACGAGCTAAGAAATTTCTAGCATTATTTCTAAGATTAATATTGGATTCCCTGAAATCATTAATCATTTTCTCATAGATCTACAAATTTAAATCATGACTAGATATATTGGAATTGAAGGGGAATTAATGGATTCTACTATTTTGATTTTCGGATTCCGATATATATGATTTTGGAGTACAATTATTTTCAATATAGGTTATTTTGGATTCCAAATATGTGATTGTGGATTCCAATATGTGCGATTCTCGAATCCAATATGTGCAATTTTGGAGTGCGAGATATTCCAATATTTGACATTTTGGAATCCAAAAATAGTAATATTGGCTATATTTTATAGTCATTGGGACTGAAATAAGTCCTAATTTAGTGAAATAAGCATTAAGGGGAGATGCGAGATGGAGAACAAACATGAGCTTGAAAAGTGTCCCTAAGCTATTGGATTTCAAATTTGAGAGATGTGATTGTGGATTCTATAGTTGTAAATTTGTCTTGAAATAAAGCATGTAAAGCGTGAATTGAGTGCAATAGGGATTAAGTAGATGGAGAATCACTAGTTTCATTAAATAGACAAGTGAACATAGGACTTAGTTCATGTGGTGGCGTATTGTCATCATAATACTTGGTATCTATAGATTTTTACAAAACAACCTAAAAATTAAGCTATCTCTTAAGTAAATCCAGATAAAGAAACTTTAACCATGATAGAGGAAAAATGAGGATCTTAAGCGTGAAAGATGCAGGGTTCACCAAAATGATTAACTAAAAATTGGGGATATGGGGATAGTTCGATATATAATCTAATCTAGAACAACATGTAAATACATTAATGAATATAGTATATAAATATGGAAATGACACAAATAAATATGAAAATAGAAATGCTAAACCCTAGAGTACTAAGAGAGTTAGAATGAAATAAGTTGATTAGAGGAGCTTAGTGACGTGTCGCAGAAATGAGTGAAGGAATAGGAAGTAGGAACAACTGTGAAGAGGTCCCAAAAAGGATGGATTTGAGTTATTTACCTAGAGTGGAGTGCCCGGATAGGGACAGGGGCACTTCTGGGTGCTCTGGTTTTGCAAAATGGGTTCCTTGGTCTATGTAAAAGATCAAGAACGAGTTCACCATGTCTAACATGTGGTTTGAAACTTTTGTTGTGTGTCACATTAGATTTGATCCACTGGTCTAGATGTCACCGATAATGCAAGATGTATAGAGCACCTACAAGAGACCACAAAGCATCAAAACCTTAAAAAAAAGAATGAAAATGAATGGGACAAATTGACCTTAGTGCCACAACGATGGGCTTACTAACTTAGGTATGCACTATATTTCAGACCCAAATATAGTTTTGGTGTGTGTGTGCATCATCTTCCCTACGTGCTCTTTTGTTAGTCACACTTTTTGAAGTAGCGAGAAATAACTAGATGTAGAAAATGTAATAGAATGTTTGCATGGAATATAATATAATCCCTCCCCCTATGCTTGTGTGATGCAAATGAACTAGCCTTGTCCTTGTGATGGAGCTAATGGATGCAAATGATCTCCAAATGGATGTAACTCTAGGTGGTTGATAGTAGTGGTTAGTGCTTGTTCCCTCACTATGGTTTTATAACTTTATATTTATAGGGTTATCTTGATTTAATTTCATAATTAACCCCAAAATGGTCGACCACCAAAAAGATAAGAACCTGAAACAACTAGAAAGAGCCTAGAAAGTGGTGGAAAAGTTTAAAAAGGATCGAAGCACCCCTGGTGGGACCAAGGCGCCCATGTGCACCCTAGTACCAACCTAGGCACCCCAATTACGGCTAAAATGATGGAAGACGACCAAAATAGACCGGGCATGCATGCAATGAAGGTCGGGAATGATGCTAGAAATTAAATAAAAATAGCCAATAAACATGGGTTAAATAGTACTTTCTTCACTCAAAAAGCTTCTAAATAGTGGTATGAGACTGGGACTAAATAATGTTTAAAGTGCATAAATTTGTGTCTACAATTTGATGGTTATTTTAAAATATACTTACAGTATTTTACAGCTTAAAATCATAAAAATTCTAAATGATTGTCAAATAGAAGCCCTAGTTGAATTGCATTATTTTCAAACAAACAAAAAAATATTAAAAATATGTAATTGGCGATGTCCATTGCAGAATTAATTGTAGGTGTGTTGCGACTTGTCAAACTATACTAGTCCATTACCATAACATCTCATCCTCCATCATGTATACCATACTAATGCTACAAAATACAATACCTTATAGCTCCAAATCCCGCAAAAAAATGTTTTGATCAAAGAAGCGTTTTCTCTCATAAAAAAACTTTCACCAAAGAAATGTTCGATTACTAGTTACCTTGATAAGTATTATATCGCATAAGCTTTTATATATGTCATAAATTTTCTTTTGAAATAGTTTTTGTTGGTTATTTGGATGACTTCTTTTATATTGATATATTTTCTTAGAAAAATTTCTAATTAGCGATTTTATATAATAATACGAAATGAGTCAAAATACTATAAAACCTTCACTAAGCGGTTAAAAGTGAGGGGCGTCTACGCCATCAAAGTCATTCAGGTTATGGTCACGGCTACGAGTATGATTGTATGGTTACTCATAATTGTCAACCCACAATATACTTTATCCGGTTAGTGCCCAATTGAATACACCCCGAGTAAAAAAATACCATAAAACAAAACGTGAACCCTTGATTTATCACTTGCAAATCCCACAACATACAACTACAAACATTTTATTTGTAAAAAAATTGAAACTTTCGAGTGGTGGACCATACTCATGTGTAACCAAAGCGCAATAATATGTAAAAAAATCTCCCCAAAATTGAATTAATTATTTTGGCGATATCTCATTAGTTTGACTGCAATTGTAATAATTTTGTAATAACGATAATTTATGATGATGAGTGTCAATTTATCTCGTTGCTAACAATTTAAAGATATTTCCCTAACGTATTTTATTTTGTGACATTATAAATTGATGACTTAAAGAGGGGACAATCCAATTGAGTCCAGGATTTTTTATATTGATTTTTTTTAATTGAATAAGAAAAGGAAACGGTTCTACAAATTGTAAAGAAAAACTCTTGTTATATATAATCTTTTCTCAAAAGATCTCTATTCAAGCGAATCCTAAGTAACCTAAAATATTTCACTACTCCAAATGAGAAGAGGGAGAGGTTCTGCTTATATTTCTCAATGTTAAACAGGCGGCATCAGGGAAGATCAGTTACGTAATTGATGAACCAGAGAAGTATAAATGCGTTCGTGTCTATACACAACAGAAATAGTGTTCACCACATGCAGTGTATTTTAGTAAGGGGCAGGTGCAGCAGCGCCGAGGAGTAAGCCTTCACGGTTGGCGCCTCCGCAATCTGGTACATCATTCGCCTTGCCTGTGTTTTGTGAGCCTCGCACAGTTGTGGTAAATACATTCCTGCACATCATCATATCAGAGTTTGATTACAATTTAATATGCAGTACATTAATTATTAATGTTGGTTAGGGTAGGGTATGACACCTTCTCCTGCAGCGAGATTGAGGTACAGATCCACAACATTAGGGCAGCTGTTTTGGCATTTGTCTGAGCACAATTTGGATGTGAAATGAGAATAGGAGGAAAGATCGTCGGTGGACATGCCCACACTCATCCTCTGCAAACCACACGCCTGCACACACTCCTCGCTCTCTATCCATTCCATCATCTTCTCCGCCATTACGCCCGATGACTGTAATTCCATATTGTAAATCGGAATTCTTAATCGATAAAGTTACTTAGCAGAAGTAGCAGCAATTCTTGCTGAAGAGAATATTGCAAAAGAAAGTATTACCTGGCACTGGTATTGTACTGATGCTTCATGATTGGGAGCTGCGGAGGAGTATTTCTTCTCGAGCACACAGCGAAATCCTGATGATGACACTGCAAAAGCACACATTTCTACTGGCAGCTTCTCACACTCCACAACTTCTCCACCTGCACAAATCATCACATTAGTGCATTATAATTAGGTGATCCATTTCATCAAATGTAAACTCGCCATGTCAGAACAGACTCAATTTCAATTACTCCACAAGCTGGTCAAAACATTGTCTATAGCATTGTAACTGTAATGACTGATTTGAAAATACAAAAATTGTGAGAGGAAACATCCAAGTAATTGTAACTCTCACAAATTTAATTAGATTTGTGTCGGTTTCTGAGCAGGCGACAGTTCAAGGTACAACTCTTGTGTTGGGTTATTATATTCCTCCGACTGTCATCATAATATGTCTACCTATCATACATGTTACGAGTTCTACTTGTAACTGTTATGATACTCTAGAAAGTGAAGAACCTATCTATCACCGACTTAGCAGCACGACCAACTACTATGCTGCAAGCACTAATTTTAAACAGAATCTTTGTGAAAAAATGATTATTTTATACAAGTGGTGTTTTTCATAGTGGAACAATTTGTCTAATCTTTGAGAATTTATCTGGGGGTTTCGGGTCAATCTACTTTCACTATATTATCAACTATAAAGTTACATAAGATTCATGTTGAATACTTCTATCCCCTATGCAGCAGATATTTCTGAGAGGCCTAAAAGTCCCACTAACACGAAAACAAGATAAAATAAAATCACCACAATCTTACATCCTTACCTGCCATGCACCAAAAGACTTAAACATAATATCTGATAATCTCCCAAACAAAACACAGTTACAAAAACACGTACCCAGCACAAGAACACCATTGATGCCCAAGAGTGTGACAATAATGGCAACTGCAACGGCCTTTCCAGAAGCGGCATTAGTTAATTTTCTTTGGCCTAAGGAAACTCGAGGAAATCGTTATGAGATGGAGATTTAGCAAAGTAAAGCTCAGCATATTTATAGACATTCCCTGCACGACATCTCCCACAATTTATGGGATGGGGAATGAGTGCGCATTTCGGAATGGGAGCTCGATTATGACAGACTTTTGAAATTTCACTACTTTTCCCTCAATTCAATCTAACGCGACTTTCAATACATTGAACAAAGGTGGGCTACCCACCTTTTTGAAACCATGTTCAAAATTTGCAGTCGAAAACGGCGCTAAGGGCGGCGTAAACTGCATTAGCTTACTTCTTCTCCGTGATTACTGCTGGGATGAAATTGACGTCCAGATTTGACCTGTTTAAGGATTTTGGACCCCTTTACCGGTTATCACTAGAATATTGTTCAACTCCCACAGTCGTAAACTTAACAGCCATGTTTGCTTATGTTCCAATGATATATTCCAATAGGTCGGGACCGAAAGGCAGTAACGTTGATCTCGGTTCAATTAACTTGTAAATGTTAAGTCCTCACTAAATATTATTATGGAGTGTTTGGAAAGGAATGGGGTTATGTTCGAAATTGTTTTTAAAAATTTAATTTATCTGAGAATTTATTTTATAACTTATTTAGTGTTGTTAAAAAAAAAAACTAGTTCCAACATTAGGTGTAATTCGTGGTGATTTATATATTTAACAAAGTGGAAATTGATGACATTACTATTTTGAATATGTCATATTTGTGACAAAGAAACACACATTCTTTATGTCTCCTTTTAATGGTGTATTCTCGACTTGTCCTCGTGTTATTATTAAATTCTACGATCAAACATTAAATTGGCCGTTGTATTTGCCTCAATTTACAACTTAAGTGAAAAATTGAGTTCTCGAGAAATTTTGTTCACAATAAATCAAATCCAAACAAATTGAAATCAGAAATGGATTTTATAAGTTCAAGGGGATGAAATATCAAAAATCAAAAATTGTTTCGGTGTTGAGAAAAACCAAGTTTTTCAGGGTTTAACACTTCTCAAGCACATTTCCAAGCTAGTTGCATAATGCTCCCAAAACCCTTTATTCCTAAAAGTAATTCTCAAAATTAAACAAACATTCAACCTTTTGGTGCAATGTTTGCAATATGCATTTCGACCTCGGATTCCCATAATGGTCTCGCTCTTTTGTTTTCTAGTTGTTCTTCAGGCTTCCAAAGTTCTCAAGCACTTTTGTAGTTTTGTAAAATGCTACTTGATGTTGAAATCCTAAAAAACAAAGGCTAAATTGTATTTTGGATTTTTGAATGTTTGGTGCAATCTTGTAATCAATTTACAAATTGTACTATGACTCATATATCCCAATTCCCCACCGAAGTCTATGTAGGCATATTATTTGAGGTGTGCATGCAACTCACAACTCCATCGTAGTCTTTGGAAGACTTTTAAGGTGCTTGGACAATTCAAAACCCCAATTAAGTCTAGGTCAAAATTTCAAGGTGCATGCACAACTCAAAACTCCAACCAAGTCTTGGGCAGATTTTTGAGTTGTGACAAGAACTTAATACCTAAAGAAAGTCTTCGGTATATTTTTGAGATGTGCGTGTAACTTAAAACCTTGACCAATTCTAGGAGGAATTTTGAGGTGCAAAAGCAACTCAAAGCTCAACGAATATCTTCATCCGGGTTTTGAGTTGCAAAATTGTGTTAAAGTTCCACTTAAATATTTGGCATAAATTCTAATTGTAATAATAACTCTATCTCAAATAAAAAAATGTAAATATCTAGTATGAAGGTTAAAAAATAAAGGTGATATAAAGGCCACGCGAAGCTTAAATAGTGTACGGATTTGAGGTGATACCCCTCAATAAACTAGCTTTAGTCCTCTTTATGAGAGATCTATGTTGGGACATTTCTAGGGGTTTTTCCCTATACCCTCACTCTAGGATAAGAAAAGGAGTAATATTATTATTTTCATGAACCACAAAGTGATGCATAGGGTCATAAATTTGAAATAAGGAGATAATCATGAAATAGATGTCCTAGGGGAACATCTTTGAATTGCAACTATATATTATCAAAATCAAGTTTTAAAATTCTAAATGATCTAATTTTATGTATACAAAATGTCACCTTATTAATGTAAAAGGTGTATATTACAATTTTAGTTTCTAGTTTGTACAAATTGATTTAGTCAATTTTTAGCCCCTAAATTCTTATACATTGATCCATTAGTTATATCCCACATTGGGAACTATTCTTCATTATTTATTATTTTATATTCTTTGGATCACAAAAACATTTTTTCAGGAGGATGAAATGTTGTGTGCAAGGTATGAGATAGAACATTGTACGTAGAAATAAAATAATGGGTTGAATATGTATGATTAGCCTTACTGGAAAGAGAAAGAACATAAATAGAAAAGATGCATGGGAAATGAAATCAACTGCTAAAGATAGAAGGGATAAAGCTAGAAGAGTAAATAATGTGGATACACACATGAAAATGAAAAGAAAGTGGTGCGCGGGGAAAAGAAGTTGAGATTTAAATATAGATCTTAAAGATTGCTCCAAAAGCATGCAAGACAGAGGACAAAACACATAGCAGTTGGTTGGACCTCCATGTAGGATAAATGAGCTGAGAGATGAAGACATGTGGCATAAATGCCGCCCCTATGTAATAGTTAGGTGATATTTTTAGTACCCAAGGGATAAATATAGTTCTTGTTACACTAGGGAAGTGAAAGTCACCACTAATATATATACCCCTTGGGGGATCATTATAAAAACATTAAAGCATTGATATACATAACTATGATGTTAAATAGATTAGGGATCATTAAGTTGAGAGTGTAGAGATGATTATTGTATGGTAGTTATTATTTTTTAATAAATATGGAGAAGGATACCATGGAGTCATTATGTGCATGAATATGAATGTATTATTTATCTTTCTGTTGCTTTAATTTTATTATTTATACTTTATTCTCTTATTAAAATGCTTCATTATCAACGTGATAAACATGGTGGGAACTAGGAATCTCTCGTGCCTCGGTGAGTGTGCTAAGGTTTCCTTCCTTAGTGTGGTAGAACTACATGATGAGATAATTAATATTAGTGCATGTAAAAATAGTAAAAGATTCACATGCATGTTTAAAGGTGAAATAGATGCACAAATTTTTTGTTTTATTGACAAGATCCATAATTATTGAGATGAAATGGTGAAGTGTGACAAATATGTTTTGAATCACACAAGAGAATATTGAGCTTTGGCAAGATAAGATAGAAGAAGCGTTCACAAAGATGCATCCTAGTCACAAGATTTTTCTTGAAATACCCTCCAAGTACTTTGGTGGATAAGTAATTGTATGATGTTCTCTATGACAACCTTTTTCACAAAAATCCCAATGAACATATATCCTTAGTTAGTGTCCTACTAATTGGGAAATATTTTTAATTTATGGAAGTAAATTTAGACACTATAGAAAACAAAAATGATTTCAAGAATAATACATCCTGACGTGTGCTTTAGATAATTAGTGGAATGGTACAATTTTTAGATATGTCTTTCAACATGTAGTGTCAAACTTTTCTTGTGCATATGAAACATAGTTAAACTTCTTCCATGAGTCGCATAGATCATATTTGAGGTAAATGCTTGTCATTGGCTATTAATAACTTATTGAAGATTTGGAATGATGTGTAGACACCAAATTTGGGTCACACTCGCCGCCCCCTTCAATCAATTAAAGTAATATATTTAACACATCATGACCCCTTCATCCCATATTAATATTCATCCTTGCATTATTAATTAATTTATTATTATAATTAAGTTAATTTCATCCTCACACCTCCACCTCATCATTACACCTCACCTTGGACCCATTCCAGGGGCATTTAACTCACAATGACTGAGTCATCACTCTCAAAGACCGAGTCACCACTCCCAAGGTGCTGATTCACCACTTAGCCTAACTAACTAAGACTTCTTCCTAAACCTAACTATACCTTTTCTAAGTTCTCCTTTCCTTCTCTCACATGAAATCAACTATCCTAAGCAGAATAAATGAGAAATCATGCCAAAGATGGGAAGATTTTCCTTATTTTTGGTAAACCTATAATTTTCTACCTTAACCGATGCCAATTATCCCTCGACCGACGCAGGTCACCTAACCTTCATCAGTTACCTTATATACACTTTCACAACTCTTTACACGGGTCGGTCACTCATTAATTGGAGCCTCGATTGCATTCAAGTGTGAATCTTCAAACCCTCCTACATCCAGATGAAAAACACACATAATTATAATGCAAGAAAAGTGTAACGACCCAAAAATTCACACACAAACAACACAGTGAAATACAGGATAATTTTTTTTTTTGAACTTGCTTGACACATAACATGACGCAACATGTCGTCACCAAGGATACAACTAACACTGTGAACAACCTGATACAAGGATGACCATAAAGGCAGCACGGAAACGTTCACACCTATCAAGGACAATTTACTTTTCTCTTGTGAAAGGACATGGCAAAAGACCAACCACATTACATAAGGAGGCAAGCGTAAGATCAAAAGGAGAGGAGTATCGTTAAGGTTCAGAACCCTAATCATCTTTGATCAAGAATTAAAAATTTATCATAGCTTAGACAAGGACTACAAGGTACCATGGTAATGGTTAGAGAGAGAAGATAATTTATTTTATTATGATCTATTTAGTTATTAACCGGTCTTTTAATGAGTCTTAAGAGTTCAATTGAATTTTGGTAAAAGCTTCATTTAGAAATCATCTTGATTAAGTTCGTCGGGGGATACACAGGGGTTCCCAACATGGAAGCATTATACTTAATGTGTTTTTATTCAAACTCCTGTACTAGATAAGATCTACCGATATCCCCAAAAGCCAACAGTGATATTACTTTTAAAATTAATTAACGTTTCCCAACAAGAGGACAATGTTTAATCCATAGCTTAAGGTTAGCAATGGTAGGTATTTTTTTTTTTTTACATCGTTAGATAAACACTTTCTTTCCAATTAAAGACTCTTAATTTTATCAACCAAATACAACTTCATTATTATCTTCTTTATTTATTCATCTATGTATTCCTCTTCTTTTATCTTTGATTATCTTTAGAAAAAGGGGTTTCAACCCACTAAAATATGCCTAGAATAACATTGATACTAGTACCATGGAGGGTTACTAAACCAATAAGCATTATGACCTGAAAGAAGAAATTATCGTTATTTAACAAGAACGCAAACCACGGTTATAACATTTCCATTCAACATGGCACATGAACCAAAGGAGTCAAGAGATTGGATTTCACTTGGGTCAAGAACAAGAAGGTAACAAAATAAGCCAAGCCATGCTACAAAATTTCCATGACTGTAAATGATATCACCAAAAGAATACTCAAAACAAGGTCAAGATTGAATATTATTTCTCACGAGAGGTAATTTACCGCTTAACCTACGAAAGGATAAGACGACAACATCACGAAATTTCGAACAACCCAAGGCAAGAGGTTTTCTAACTCCTTTCGCAAGCACTATTACAAAATTTACCTCACATTGGACATTTTTACAAGGAACTTCATAAATTGCAGACCGATGAAACCTTTACAACTCTTTCCTTTAATCTACTCGCATAATCCATCTCGCACAAATACTAGCTAGAATCAGCTTTGAGAACCGAGCATGTTAAGGCTACTCATCAGTAATAAAGAAGCTAACATTTAACAATATCAAGAAAGGAAAGTTCTAATTCAAAAATGGATTAAAACACAACCCACAACTCAAGATTAATCACATGAGAGAGAAATCTAAACCATACAATCATAGGATTAAATATTATTATCCTAATATTAATTATGCATAGTTTAAATTATTTAATTTTATTAATTAAATAATAATTGTTATTTGGTTATATGGTTAATCAACCATATTTGTCTTTTATTTCATACTGTTATATTGTTGTAAACAATATATTTGTATCTATTCATTTCCTGCTTCCGGATGTTATTGGAAGCTTGTTTATTCTGGCATTTGGTTGCACCTGTGCAACTTATTCTCCCGGATGTATTTGGCTGTGCAATATCTATAAATATTGCAGCCCATTCTCTGTAATTTTTAGTTGATTGAGATTAATAAAATTATACAGGCTTCCGTCCCTGTTTCTCAATCTACATTTGGTACCAGAGCGAGAATCTGGCCCTGTGAAGGTGTGGAAGAGAGAGCAGCAGAGAGAGAGGAGATTGGAGACGTGTTTGCAGCATTTGAGAGCCTGTGCAGCCTCGTGCAAACTCCCAGCCCCATCCCTGCCTCCCCCACATCCTCCTGTTCCTTCCAGGTGCTTGGAAGGCAAATTTTTTTTTGCACTGGTGCTGGTTGCACTGTAAAATTCGCTGCAAGCCTATATTTTTTTAAAAAAAAAAAAAAAAAGGAATTCCCCAACCAGGGGTTCTCCCTCTAATTCAGAGGTGCATCTAGTGACAGCTACAAGTAGCATGCTGTTGTAATTGGAGGTATGTGTGCCAAATTCATATCTATTTGATTGACATTGTTTTCATCGGCATATACTATGTCATGTAGCAGGGTATGTCAGAAACTCAGAGCCATGTGAAGTGAGAATTGAATGGTGAGAATCAAGATAAAATAGTTTGCAGAGGTTTCATAGCATATGATAAGTGTATTCATATTTTTACACTCCTACAGTAGAGGGTAAGGAAAAAAAAACAGTGAAGAGATAAGACCACTGTCCATGCGGCCTTCTCCACTGTCCACGTGAACCTGCAACCTGCACAGAAGAAAAAACAACAAAAAATGCGGCCAAAGAAGAGTAGAAAGCGGCCAAAACAGTCCTCCACGCATTTTTCTTGACCCGCGCGGCTGCACAAGGAAAAAAAGATTTTTGGAGCTAAAAAAGCGCCCTTCTCCACTCGCCCGCGCCTATGTCTACCTCCATCGACCTGCACAAAGAAATGCAGGGTTAGTTAGTGGCAAACAACAAAAAAACGTGGCCAAGGAAGGAAAAACAACGCCCAAACTCAGATCTGCGACCTGTACAAGCAAAAAATCAAACAAAACAAAAGTTAGAAGCGGCTGGAAAAGAAAAGGAGGCGGCTTCACAAAAGCAAATAATAACAAATAACAAGCTCCAGATCCGGATTTGGAGCAAAGGAACCCTAAAAATGCCCTTCACCAGCATGCGCCACGTGGCATCTTCTCAACCAAGTCACATTTTCAAGAGGTAAGTCAATTTACTTGTCAATAAATACAAGTTCCTTCCTTTCATAGCTCAAGCGCCCTATGTGGGCAAGTTGGTTAGTGCATGCGCCTTGGGAGTGAGAGGTTTGGGGGTCAAATCCCACCAAAAACACTCAAAAACTCACCTTTTGCATCTGGCGGAAATTTTGGCGGAACTGCTAAATTTAGCAGACTTTTTTGAATTTAGTTACAACTAACTAAATTTAGCGGAGAAATCCCTAATTTAGGGTAAAAAAAAATTTTTCTCCCATCTGGTCTGTTTTTTCATTCCAGACATTTTTTGCAAAAGGAGACCCATCTAAAAATTGCATTTTCAGCTATTATTTTGCAATTTTTAGCATTTTGGGTCATATTGGGCTCAGGAGGCCACCAGGACCCCGAAACTGAAATTTTTTGCCTGTCATTCAAATTGTACAGTTTTTTGAATGTAAATTGTATACTGCTGCATATTGTACTAATTTGCAGGTTGCCATAGTCAACTGCAAAACTTTGTAACTGCTCAGAAACTGGCAGAATTGTAATAAAAAACAGTAAAATTGGTTCTGTAACACTCACGAGATCCTAGATCTCATTCGCAGCGTTCGGTATATACAGTGCCTCTGGGAAGTGCTTACGGGTAAAGCCGTCGTGACTACTACTGCACTTAACGCCTAATATAGCTGCAACAACGTCGTCTGGGCATCGTCCCTATAAATCGACGGGGAGTAATAAGGTCACAGTGCACACACTATGAACCATCCCATCCGTCTGTGAACGATTGCAAGACATAAATCCGGACTGAGAAATTATCCGAGTATATAGCGAAGTTACACGCGCGTATGAGGATATTTCTTTGAGCCGGTGTCAATAATCGCATAGACCCCATCAGTACTGTCTTGGTACCACGTATTGAATTCTTTCACGTACGTTAACGCCTCTTTCACGTACCGCTGCAGGTATATAGAAAGGGCGAGCTTCTTCCACGCAAGCGGGTATATCGGAAGGCGCGTATATAGAAAGGTTCGGTATATCGGATGACGGTATATAGATTGGGAGACCTAATACAGGTGATAAGAGCCAAACCACCTCGGTGATCTCTGCAAAATGGGCACCAATGCCCCCAAATTTTTCTTCGGATTCACAATTGCTCGGAGGAAGCAACTATGCTATCTTGCTTGGAAGACAAAAATAAAGACACACTTGAGTTTGAAGAAATCGGCTGTTGTGGTGGTACTACTCTAACCAAATCACCAACCGATGCAACACAACAACGACAATTTGATAGAAGCGGATCGAAAGCAAAACTCATCATCTTGTTTGGAGTGTCAGACGATGTGAAAAGCCCACATTCGAGATGCCACATCAGCAAAGAAGCATGGGATAAGTGAGCACAATATATGAGGCCAAGAACAAGAATGTCATACTCAATTTGCGAGTCGATTACATACATTGAAATTCAAGCGAATGAGAAAATTGAAGCCTTCCTAAGAAGAGTTGCAGAGTTGAGGGCTTCACTTCTAGCCCTAGGAGAAGAGGTCAAAGATGAATCTCTCGTTCCCATTGTTCAGAGCTCTCCCTTCTTCTTACCGCATTTTTGTCACAACTCTAAACTTATCAGATACACAATTAGTTTTGACAAGCTAGTAAACCTACTTTGCAACAAGAGGAAGCAATGCACAACAAGGATGATGAAGAGGAGCAGGCACTGTCTTCACATCAAAAATGGAAAGGAAAAGGTAAAGGAAAACCTAAATCCTATCAGAAGTCCCCACATCAGAATCAGTATCATGGGGACAATCAACAGAAGAAGCGATGTCCAATTTGCAAAAGAGGACATGACTTGCAAGAATGTTGGTTTAACACTTATAAGAAAGGTTCATCAAGCAATTCTGGACCACAACAACAACAAACTTACAAGGGACATTCAAACAACTATCACGGGCAAAAAAAGGGGAACTGGAAAAGAAGACCCCACCAAGAGGTAATATTCTTTGAGCAACAAAAACAATCAGACAATGAAGACTTCTTGTTCACTGCTCGATCAAGTGAACCATCCACGTCATCTAGTGACATCTGGTATGTTGATTCGAGAGCCACTCGACACATGACCAGCCCACGGAGACTGGTTTATTTCAATGAGGACACGCCATCGAAAAATCATGTTTCGTTGGGAGATGATTCTTCATATACGATTCGAGGGATTGGAAACATTTCTCTACCCCTTGGTTCACGCAAATGCGAGACTATCGGATGTTCTATATGTCCACAGGTTGTGAAAGAATCTTCTTTTGGTCGATCGAACTCCTAGATCACAACCTAAAATTGACTTTGATAGTCAATCCGGCAAGAAAATGTGTTTGATTCAAGATAAATCCGAGAGGCTCGAAAATAATTGCAAAAGCCTCAAATGTGGGACGAATGTTTCAACTTGATTTCATTCACAAAAATGATCAAGCACTTGTGGCTAAAAACTCCACCTCAGCCCAGTTGTGGCATCGGAGATTTGGTCATGTAAGTTTCAAATATCTCGAAACACTTCGCCGATGTAATATGGTACATGGGCTACCATCTCTTCAGAAGGATACAAGACAAGTGTCCTCAACTGCTTAGCGAGAAAACAACACGAGTTTCATTCCAAAGAGTACTTTTGAGCTCATGGTAAACTTGACTGGTTCATACCGATCTGTGCGGTCCGATGCGGCCAAGTCATTCGGGGTTCGATACTTCATGCTCTGTGTTGTGACTATTCACGGAAAATGTGGATTTTTGTCTTCACAAAAAAGTGAAGCCTTTGAAACATTCAAAAAGTTCAAAGTGGCGGTTGAGAAAGAAAGCTGTCGTCACATCGAACTCTCCGCTCAGATCGAGGGGGAATTCACCAGTGATGAGTTCAGAGACTACCTACAAACTCACGAGATTCGTCGACAAATGCCTCCTCCACACACACCGCAGAAAAATGGTGTTGTTGAGAGAAGAAATCGTACTATCATGGAAATGGTGCGATGCATGATCGATGATTCCGACTTCTTGCAAAGACATTTTGGGTAGAAGCAACAAAAACAACAGTGTATTTGTTAAACAGAGCACCCACAACTGCTCTTGATGGAATTACACCACAAGAAGCATGGTCAAAAAGGAAACCATCCATTGCACACCTCAGAGTATTCGGGTGCAAAGCCAACATGCACATACCCAAACAGAACAGAAAGAAATTGGACATGAAGTCACAAAATCTCATCTTCATTGGATACAGTGAAGAGACTCTTGGGTATAGATTGATGGATCCTAAGACCAGAAAAGTCTACACAAGCAGAGATGTTGAGTTTTTCGAGAAGAAGGAAGCAGAGACTCCTCCTCCGGACTCACAAGATGTAGATTTTTCACCTATTGTAAAAGTTGAAGCTAATGTTCCCTCAGAAGATGAAAGTGATGATGGGGATGATGGTGTTGATCAGATAGAACCACAACCCATGGGAACAGTTCAACGTATGCCTAAATGGTGTACAAGTACATTACGAGATGCAAGATTGGATGCTCCACCGGATACATCCACCCCTGGACCACGGACTCACAATAAAGCAAGAGAAGAAGTTAACTTTTCTTTGATGAGTAGAGTTATTGAATCAGATGAGCCCTCTACAGTCCAGGAAGCCCTACAGTCAAAAGCTTGGAAAGATGCCATGGATTATGAATATCAATCAGTGATGAAGAATAACACTTGGCAACTTGTTGATCTTCCACGGGGAAGAAACCCATTGGATGCGAGATGGATATTCAAAACTAAGTACAAAGCGAGATGGGACAAAGGACAAGTGCAAAGCAAGACTTGTAGCAAAGTACACACATAGAAAGAAGGCATTGACTATGAGGAGACATTTTCTCCCACGGCTAAGATCAAAACGATCGGGATGATCTTTGCTCTAGCTTTACGATTTGGATGGAAAGTTCACCAAATGGACGTAAAAAAGTGCCTTCTGAATGGAGATTTACAAGAAAGAAGTCTACATGACTCAACTTTGAGGGATATGTTGTACACAGTCAAGAAGAAAAGGTATGCGACTCGGGAAATCTCTTGTATGGCCTCAAACAGGCACCCGGCATGGTACATCAAGATTGATGAGCATCTCGTACAACATGGATTCGTCATAAATCCATACGATCCCAATCTCTACCTCAAAAAGCAAGGGGGGGAGATGGTGATTGTTGTAGTTTATGTCGATGATCTAGTCATCAACGGCGATTCGGTGAAGATGATTGATGAAACGAAGAAAGATCTTAAGCGATCATTCAACATGACGAGATCTCGGGCTTATGCACTCTCTGTCTTGGACTAGAAGTATGGCGAAAGAGAATCATATCTTTGTTTCTCGGATGAAATATACCAAGACAACGCTCGAAAGTTTAGGATGATGGATTGCACACCAATTGCTACACCTATGGAGAACAGATTACGATTATCTCGTTCGAGATCCATCTCTGAGGTAAGTGCCACTCTCTATCGGCGGTGATTGGGAGTCTCATTTACGACCTACACTAGACCGGATATCGGCTTTGCGGTGAGCTATCTATCCAGGTTCATGCAGGAACCCAAAATTTGTCATTGGAAAGCAACAAAGCACATTTTGAGATATCTCAAAGGATCAGTGGATCTTGGTCTAGAATACAAGAAGAATGAAAACTTCTTCTTGACTGGATATTCGGATTCAGATCATGCAGGTAACATTGATGATAGAAAATCCACTTCTGGATTTGTATTCTTTATGGGATCTGGACCAATATCATGGGGAATTAAGAAACAACACTTTGTTTCTCGCTCTTCCACAGAAGCCGAGTATCGTTCTGCAGGAGAAGGCATTTGCAGTGAAGCGATTTGGCTACGTCGCATCTTGGAAGGACTTGGAATACCACGGACAAATTGACCACCATGTATGTTGAATGATGAGTGTTCTCAAACTTGTTCGCAATCCAGTTTTTCATGAGAGAACAAAGCACATTGAAGTTCAGGTTCATTTCATACGCGAACATGTGTTGAAGCACAACATCCAGCTTCAGTTTTGTCCAACGGCTGAACAACGAGCAAATATTTTCACAAAGTCACTTGCACGTGACAAGTTCGAGTTGTTCAGAGCATTTCTCTCCTCATCTCTTCAGACAATGCACAATTAAGGGGGGGAATGTTAGGATTAAATATTATTATCCTAATATTAATTATGCATAGTTTAAATTATTTAATTTTATTAATTAAATAATAATTGTTATTTGGTTATATGGTTAATCAACCATATTTGTCTTTTATTTCATACTGTTATATTGTTGTAAACAATATATTTGTATCTATTCATTTCTTGCTTCCCGGATGTTATTGGAAGCTTGTTTATTCTGGCATTTGGTTGCACCTGTGCAACTTATTCTCCCGATATGTATTTGGCTGTGCAATATCTATAAATATTGCAGCCCATTCTCTGTAATTTTTTAGTTGATTGAGATTAATAAAATGCAGGGCTTCCATCCTGTTTCTCAATCTACAACAACAAGGAGAAAGTCAAAATACCAGTAAGAACAAAAATTACATAAATCAAGGCAAGACCTTATGGGTTAGGAACAAGAAGGTCAAGAGGGTTGATATTTCCTTCATGTGATCCTATGGTTTACGTGATTGGAATCCAATACTCAATCCATCCATCTAAAGGGGTCCAAGAGAAGACAAAACATACTAATTATGATCGTAGGCACGAAACAAAACGACGTTATCCAATTCTCCCAGGGGAAGGCTTCATAGTAATAAGGGTTCGACGCCCTAAAAGAAAACAACTATAGTTTCAGTTTTAACCAAGGAGTTTACCACTACTTCCTTATAGGATTTCTTAAACGTAGTACTAGTTAACAAAACAAATCCACCCTTCCAAACGCATACAAATGAGACACAAAAAGGGCCATTATTCTTCCAACAAACCTTATCCTAATCGTCAACTTCTCTTCATAATGTAATGGAAGGCTAAACCCAAAAGTAGTTAATAATTTTTATATATTTCCGACAATGTCAATAAGTATTTTAAAATAAAGATAAAAATTGATTTCCTTAACAAAGCCACAAAATGGGACTTTTAGTAACCAAGTTGAAGTATAAGATATTCGAGTTCGAAAACAAAGGGATTCGATACACGGTGGGTAATACACCAGTGATGCCCCAGAATCAAAGGACCTTACCACGAGTACAAGCACAAAATAAGAACCAACACACATATCCATCAGGAAGGTTACGCAGTGCAGTCAGGCCTAGAAGTTCTATGAGCTCCTTGCCAATGGTATAGAAGATGGAAATTTTACCCGATCCATGTGGGCTTATCAGGGAAAAGTCTAGCAAATATCAAACAGATGAATATAATAGCCACCTATTATATTATCACTGTAATCAGCTGTCATCTAACAGGAATGGGTTCACGAGTCCAATACCATGGATTCACCTACAACTTTTGTTTCAGTCCAGCTATTAATAGCTTGCTCGTGACCCCTAGTAAAATTTGTAGAGATTTCATTCAATAAAACTTACAATGTTTCCCCCTTACTTTAATCACACAAGAGTTTGAACCAGGAAGAAGGTAAAGTAATTCTCTCAACACGTAGAGGCCAAAATAGATGTCGAGTTATTCCTCCTCTAGAATCTGGGTACAAAAGTCAGCCATGTACGGTTCTAAAACAAAGACCCTAATGCCATTTTCTAATCAAACAAAAAGTAAGGACTGCGCCTTACAGGCTTAAACAAGTTTTAGAACACAACGTCGCTATTAATGTACCTTTTAGCAAAACAGGAGAGCCCTAAACAGGAAATACGTATTTATTCAACCAAATAGAGATATGAAGGCTTAACCTTCCATGTAGTAAGCCTTCAATTATAAATACCATCACAAAATTCTTTTAAAAGAGAGTCATATAAGCAAACAAAACTCAATAATGTTTCCTTCCCTACGAACTAGATTGCATCACTCAAAATTGCAGTAACCCATTTAGACAAATATGAAATAGAGTAAGCTATAAGGGAGGAAAGAACATTCCAAGCAAAACCAGTGAAATTGGATCGAGATTTAAAGGAACAACCAACACAATCAGGCAGCGATATAAACAACCATGAAAACATTTGTCTAGGCGCTATTCAATAGGAAAGAAAATTCATTTCAAGATACTGAAAGAAGGTAGAAAACTATTACAAGGAGTAGATTTAACATGCCTGATTAGAATTCTTCCAACCAACAACCACGTCGACCAGGGCTCGGGCAACAGCAACACAACCTGTGCAACTTCTCTTCCTCCACCTGCTGAAGATCCATACCCTGTTAACGGCCATGCTTGGCATAGGAAAGGGGGTGATTGAAACATGCCTTCTTGGAATCCTCGGGAGCAACTCCGGGAAGATAGAAGCACTCTGTTCTGAAGAGCATCACAACCACCATAGAAAACCCACACAACCAATGCACTAAACTTAATACAGATAAACACAAGTAACATATAATCAAGGACCACATTTAATCTACCAGTAGCTTGCAACTAGCCATTACTCGGTATTGGATTATTTCTCTAAATCCTACATGTTAACTACATTGGTACATAGATATTAGCAACCGAGGAATTTCACTAACCCCTAAATATAATTTCTGAAACTCTGTAGAAAATGGAAAAACAATCATCAGTGTGAATACCAAATAAAGGTGGCCCTCATATCCAAAACAATAAATAAATCCAACATATACATTACTTACTAAAACTAAGGGGAAACAAAGTGTGAAGCCCCAACAAACAGGACAACAAATAAATCCAATATATAAATTAGTTACTGAAATTTCAGAACCTGGAAACTTGTAAACCCAGGAATCAGGTGAAGTTGGAAGATAAATGTTATCCTACAAGCTCAAAGACACAATAGAAAAATCTACCGTATGCAGATGCAAAAAGATACAAACAAAATCTTCGTAGAATTTTAGAGGCATTTCGAACAAATTCCTCCACCTACCAAAACGTCTATGATTTGAATAAAAAAATTACAATAAATCTATATCAAACAGAGTAATGTAGAGGAATGCTACGACAGCAAGAAAAACTTAAAAACCCTTGGCCTCTATTTCTGTGTCTACCCTGCGCAATTAACGGCCGCTCAACCGCTCTCGTCCACAATGCGTTAAACCAGAACAAAAATAAAATGAGAAATAAGATCCAAATAGATACGTATAAACAAAGCCGCATTACGGAAGTAAAGCAAACCCTAACTTACCTCATGATAAGATGCCGCCTCCATTTTTTCTCTGTTTTCTAATCTGAAATAATGCACACAGTGGCCACAAACAGAAATACAAGCACCGAAAACAAGCACAATATACATACGAAAGAACGGGCACATTCACACTACACAGATGCACAACACATTACAAAAACAGAACGGACAGAACGGGGTACAAACATGACCAGAAACGGAATGGACAGAACACATAAAATGATCCTCCCATCGCGTCAACATACGGTCTCCTTGTAACACTCTCACTGTCACTTAGTCAATTTTGGCAGAAATATCTTGAAGGAGAATCCAGAATTTGAGGATGCAGTCGAAGCTGAATAGATAACAACGAAGTTGGACCACCTACTTGTTGGAGCACTAAAAAGGCTTCTACTACAGCTGCAAGATTTTGCAACAATCGATCACGATCGTGGTCGCGTGCAACCAAAACATCAGGATCAACACCAACGGTTCCTTGGGATCACTCTGCGGTAGCTGTCACACTTAGCTCTCTCTGGAGGCCACTGATTTTCTGGGATAAGTTTACTTCTCTGCCTGTAGCTGCTGCATATAGCCAAACACTTCCTCACGGCACTCTCCTAGGAGGATTTCAGTTCTACGCTCCACTGAAACTGCCTGTACAACACGATTTTGAGAATCCACACCCATCCACGCAACATCAGGGTGACAGACCTTCATTTCACCATCAATGAATCCACTATCCAGAACACGCTGTAGCAATTCATCTGTTGCAGCATTTGATGGAGCGCAAACAAGCATTCGTGGTTTTGGGCAGAAAGCAACAAGTAGACCACGTGACAGCAGATTGCAAGTCAACAATTTAATAAATGGGCAGGTGCGGCCACCAACCAGGAGTTGAACATGCCAAGAAGGTGTAGGGGGTTTTAATGCAATGGCAGGTGGCCATTAAAGCCACCCACCTCCAGCCGACCAAGGAAACAAGGTAAAAAAACATCATTAACCTTTCCTTCCCACGCCAAACTTGGTACACAAGGAGATCCAAAAGGGAGAGACAAGGTAGGTTGGGGACATAAGAATCTATATTTAAAATTAATAATTTAAAACAATTCTAAGATTGCGGGATCGGTCGACCCAGGAGGAGAACGGGATTGAGAATTACATGAAATATTTACGCGAACGCCACTCCCAAACCGTGGCGCCACCACAAAACATACTCTTCCTCATTTGCGCATGAGGCTCGATCAGCGGAAGCGACAAACAAATCAAAAGGATAGTTTAATGATAACAGAGGATGATATCGATAACAATCGATATAAAGAAGGTAATAATAAAATACAATCGTTGATCGATAATACAATCATAATGTCATTATTATTATTATTATCATTATTATCATTTTACAGCTTGTAAAATAATTATCAATTATAGTCATAATGGTCAGCAATCGAGGTCGACGAAGGCACAATGACACTCCATGCTTAGCACTCGATCACCACAGGATGAACAGGTGTAACGTAGAACAGGGCATTACAAAAGCATCTGTTTCTCCTTCCAAAGCATTGGAATACTCACATGAGCACATAGGCCATCCTGCCATGACATAAACTCAAGCATTTCTTCTCGATTAGTAATCAACCATCCCAAATCCCAAGATCTGCAAGACACCAAGTAAGTAATGTGATTTTAAAAAAATCTTATCCCATTGTAGATCTCTTGCTTCTTTCAGTATTTTATTTCCTCTGTTTCCTGTACATCACCTTCTTCCCACCAACCCACTATTCAACCATCCCAAGCCTTTTCACCATTCTAAACCTCCTTCTTAGTATCCCCGAGTCTTCTCAGTCATATTATGACCCAAACCACACTACCCTCACTCTCTGTGCAATCACAGAGAACCTAAAAACCATTTTAAAAGAATTTACTACACATTTCCCTATTGATATCGGTTCCCTAACCAACGTTGGTTTAGTCCCACTACCAACATCAGTCACTAGAACAATATAGATCTTTATGTCATCTCAAATTCTCGAGACCATCAAGCTTCCCACTCACCCAAAATGAACCTAGACTTCAACCAATAAACCCCAAACCCTTACCAGACCTTTGAAAAACTTGTCTAACCTTGAAGCAACAAACCCCGGTTCTAATTAAATTTTGTGTTATTTTAATAGCTAGCATAAAATCTAGTGTATTGTGTGTATGAGTAACTTCATTTATTTAATTACTACCAAATTTCCCCTACCGACGTCGGTCACCTTAACCATCGTCGGTCTCACCTATGTGCTAACATCGGTCACTAGACCAAAATCGACATTCTTGTGTATTTTTCTAAACCTCCACAAAACAACTCATAACTCCACCAAATTCCATCCAGACCTTACAAGATACCCCAGTGACCTTACCTAACACCTCTGTGACCTTCCCCAACCAGAAACATACCTTTCCTAATGCTAGATTATTTTGTATTTCAATATTCTGTTTAATCTAGTGTGTTGATAACATTTTGAGATACCTAAATCAAAATGTTAGCAATAGACCTTTATTTTTGTATTTACTTTCATTAATTTGATAAAACAATGGATCGACAACCATCTAGGAAGTATCACATTTTGTGGAACTAGTAATCGCTAGGCATTCCACCGTCATTTGCTATTTAGCATCATTATGTGGTCTTCTTTTGTTTCTTATATAGGTTGTTCCTCCTATCCAAAGGCACGCTCTCACATTAAGTCTCGATCAAATTCTACAACGTGTGCATACCATCTATATAATCACAGGTATTCCTCATTGACCATTAACTTATTCGTTTTATCACATACTTTGAGGTGAAACATTTTTGCATACTCGGTGGGACCCATTTGGGTTATTTTGCATTGTTCCTTCCTAGGTGAATCATTGTGTGTCTATTTAATTTTGAAACAATTCACATTAAATTTTCTCCTTCGGATGATTCTTTTTCTTCTACTGGTCTCAGTGAAACTCATATTTTGGACTAAAAAGAACACTTCTTTCTATTTTGTATTGCATTAGTGAAAGACATACTCTTTCCTATTCATCATTTCTCTCATCAAATTTTATTCTAGATTTGGGTCTAAAAGATTTACATATCATTTCTTTGTGTTACATATGTAGCTAATTTAAAAATTGTTGGCAACCTATATGCTAGAATTCATGACTAGATGATAGTTGAAAAATTGAATCATAGTGCACACTTTTTTTTTCTCTACACTAAACCACTAAAAAAATTTATTGATTTTCTTAAACAACATCCTACTTGGAAGAATCTGTCAACAATCACATGATTAGAGGATTGACAAAGTGGGCTACAAACTATTTTCTCTATCTAGTTATTATCTCGGAGAAAGGACCTCCTCTCGCCAAAACTTACCCGAAACTATCCTTAGTTGTTGGATTTTCGTAGAGAGAACCTTTATCAAACAAAAATTTCTAATCTATTAACAATTCAGTCCTAAAGTACATAAGTCGAACATAAAATCCACCACATAGGATTTTATGTTTTCTAGTTTTTACTTGATTTCTATTTTTAGGTGTGAGTTTGTTTTATCCATTCTTCTCTCCCTTCACACTCCAAAATCATAGTTGGTGTATTTCAACTCTTTACGAGTGTGTTAGGGTCAATCATTGCGATACTTAGTCTCTAGGTTGGTCTTTTCTTGATCTATATCATTGAAATCATTCATTTCCATATTTTCACAAATTTCACAAGAACCAACGTCATTCCAACGACCACCTTTGGTTCCCTAATTTAACCAAGATTTGCCATCGACCGTTGTTGGTTTCCTATTGTTTTGGTCATTTTAACCAAAGTAACATTCACCACATTGTTGTTCTTTCTAGTATTTTTCTCAATTACCTCACCATATATCTGTGACTCGAAATCACTTTCAAAATCTAGATTTGATCCATTTTCATCATTTGTTGCCAAATTTGCAAGTCGTTTAGTTTCCATAGTGACCGGTATAGGTCCTCTGACAGCATCGTTTACCCTCTGCTCGACACCGTTACATAACCATCGCCGGGTCTATGTTTTAATTTTTCAATTAAAACAATGAACAATTATCACCTTTTGGAACCATTTTTTCCATTCCTTCTATATTCCTATGTCATTTATGGAGCTCAACCTACAAGGTCTACTATTATTCACATTGTTTTGACTTGTAGTCAAGCCAACTCCCTCGTGTTCCATGCTAGCCTTCAGTCACTCCCGCCTATCCCATCATCGCCTTCCATTATATCCCCTATGGATCACAATCAACCTATTACAATCAAGATACCAGGTGATGAGGAGTTTGTAACACTCCTTGATCAAAACCCCACCGCTTTATAGTATTATTTAGTCCATTCATCCACTCAGGGATTCATCAGGGCATCTTGTATACATCTTTCTTGTATCCATTCCTCCTAATTTTTTTTTTCGTAAAAACCATTTCCCTAGGACCTATGACTTATCAACAAGATGGTGAGACTCCCTCTTCTCTTCCATTCCCGTATCCGGATGTGATCGATGATGATACACCTTCTATTAATGTCGTTCAATGTCAGGATGATGAGTTTATTCTCACCTACCTTGGTGTGTAAGATTATTCTATTCACCGATCATTACCTTATAAGACGTAAACAATTTTTAATGAATCGAACATCGAAATCAATATTCACACTCGGGACAACCCGCACATTCTAAAAAAATGCCAATCAGTAGATGTTGTTGAACATAAAGCTTTCACTTCTTTCCATTGGGATCCTAGCAATGCATTTGCTTGGTCCTACACTAATATACCCAAGATTGACCCAAACATTGTGGTCCACAATATCATAACCATTCTCGATGCCAAATTCGTGAAACGAAGCTACGAAAAATGCATCCTCACATTTCCCTTCTTGTCAAAGAAGAAATCCAACACCTTGTTTCGGTTTCTTTCATCCTACCCATTGATTATCCCTAATGCATCTCTAACATTGTTCCTGTCACAAAAGTGCCTAGGGGACTCTGCATTTGGATGTATTTCTATGACCTTAACTTAGCTTACCCCAAAGACAATTTTCCACTACCTAGTATTGATCAACTAGTTGATCTCACCACCGCCATGAAATTCTATCACTCATGGACAGTTTCTTAGGTTATAACCAAATATTACTCACCCTGGAAGATCAAAACAAAACAACCTTCATCACTCCTTGGGGGACCTTCTACTATCTTGTCATTCCCTTTGGGCCTTAAAAATGTTGGTGCTACATATCGGTGGGCTATGACTTATATCTTTCATGACATTATGAGTTATATATTTCATGACATTATGCTCCACCTAAAATATCTTTCATGACCCCACTATAATAAAGTCTATTCTCGAAATGCTCCACCGCTAACCTTTGTCAACTTCATATTTTTCAAGGAAAGTATCAATCTATTCGTCACTTTATTTCTCAGCTTTCTGACCACTGCCATCCATTTCATCATCTTCTCAAAATAGATGTCTCCTTAAATTGGGATGATGAATTCCATAATGCCTTTGACTCCTTTAAACAATACCTCGTCCAACCACCTGTGCTCATTCCCCCTAAAGATGACCAACCATTTTACAATTATATTTTTGCTACTGATCATTCCTTGGGTGACATGCTCGCTCATCGTGACGAGAAACACATGCAACAAACGATTTATTATATAAGCCATACACTTGTAGACTAGAAAACTAGATATACTCACACCGAAAAACTCTTCTTAGCCTTATTTTTTGTCGCCACTAAACTTTGCCATTACCTACTCAACCATAAAACCTTTGTTGTCACCAATATTGACCCCTTAAATTACATGTATGATAATCCCTACCAACATTAACATGTTGCATGTTGGATCACAATTCTTGTAGAACTAGATCTTGAATTCATCCATCAAAAATATGTCAAAGGAAAAACCATTTCTGACCAACTCGCAGATGCACCTCTCTCTAGAAAACCAATCTTCTAACTTCGAATTACTTGATGAATCAATCACTACCCTCTCTCCCGACGATACCATTTTCCGGATGACCTTATTCGTTGATGGCTCCAAATGTCGGCGTGGGGTTGGTATCAAAGTTATTATTATTCCTCTTGATGGTGAGCCAATGCCATTATCTTTCAAACTAGATTTTGATTGTACTAACAATACCACCAAATATGAAGAACTCGTGTTAGGTCTTCAAACAACGATAGCCTTAGAAATTAAATCAATTAATATATTTGGTGACTCAAACCGGTTATGAAAAAAATTAATGGTATATACCAATGTCATAACAAGATACTTCAAAAGTGTAAGCATCATGTTGACATAAGTTTGACTACCTTTGACCATTATGAACTTTAAACAACCCCACGTTCCACTAATAAATTTTTAAATACCATGGCCTATCTTGCTTCTCAAATTCCCGCTTCACTCTCGGACTCGAAACTCTTTGTCACCATACACAAGTTGTAATCACCTTCTTATCTAATTCAAGATGTCAACCCCGTATGAAACATTGAAATCCGACCCATGTGAACTTTGGTAAAATTAGTTTTCTAACTACCTTTACCTTTCCATTTTGCATCCATATCTCACTCACATTGGACAATGATACTTTCTCAAAAGTGTCTCTCACTACGTCATCATGGGTGGTATTCTCTATAAATGTGGCTTTCATGCTATCCTCTTATGAGTTCTAAAACTCCCTACACCATCAAGAAATCTCATGATGACATTTTTGGGGTCACTTCGGTGGCTTACTTGTTCTTAAGAGTATCCTTCACCTAGGATATTATTGGCAAACCCTAAACCATGATTTTTTTACTATATCAAGCGTTGTGTGAAGTTTTAGCAATAAGCTAATCTTCATCACACCCCTAGTCATGCCTTACAGATCACACGAGACCTTTGGCATTTCTCTCAATGGGGTTTGGATCTTATCGGAGAGATCAACCATCATTCTTCCCAATGTCATCAATGGATTATTACCGCTTCCAAATATTACACTAAGTGGGTGGAAGCTGTACCTCTTATTTCTACAAAATCTATGAAAATATATGAATTCATCAACCATCACATCATTTTTTGCTTTGGTGTTCCTCACCACCTCATCACTAATAATGGAAAATAATTCAAAAACAAAAACCTAAGGAAACTTTGTGACGCCTTCAACATACAACTTAGTTTTTCTTCACCTTATTATCTTTAAATAAATGGCCAAGGTGAATCAACAAACAAAACCTCAAAAAAAATTATTATGAAAGTGGTTGATGATACTGGCAAGGATTGGCACATGCATATTCCTTTTGCCTTATAGGCTTATCACACTATTATTTGCACCTCAACGCTGCGATTACCATTTCTCTTTGGTGTATAGTACATAGGTTGCATTGCCTCTCAAATTCAAAATTCCATATCTTTGTGTCTTACTCAAATATATGCTCAACGATGATGATTTTCACCAGACCGTTTGGCACAACTCAAGTTATTAGATGAATGTCGTTTAAATGCTCTCGATCACCTCCAAATATATCAAAAATGTACCAAACGTTCCTACGATAAAGGTGTCAAAGAACGAACCTTTCAAGTTAGTGAACTCATCCTTAAGGAAAATAAACATCTAACAAAAGCGAAAAAAACGTAAATGGGGAAAGTTTTCTCCTAATTGGCTTGGACCCTGTATCGTTACTCATGCCTATGGATCGGGTGTTTATCATTTGTCTTCACTTGAAGGTAAACCCAAATTTGAACCCCTCAATGTCTTGCATCTTTTACCATCCTATCATGTTGTGTCAAGTCCTATATCACCTTCATGTCTATTAAACACTCATCCCTTGAGCAACATCCACCTTCTACGTACCTAATTTAAGGATCAATGGCTAAACAAGAATCATGTGATTACCTGTCACATTTCGGTCTTATCTTAAATATGAGTACCATGGATCTACTCATGGCATGATTCTCTGGGATAATTTTTCATCTTTTTCAAGATGGAATCCTTTAGTCATTCATCACTTAAAATCTCTCTTTCATAGCTAACCTCTATGTGGTATAGTTTTGTCTTCATAAAAGAAACATATACTTCTCTATAGTCTTGTCCATGTCCTAAAATTCCACAAATAGTTCAAACCTAATATACGAGATTTTCAAATTGAAACTCCTTGATTCAAACTTCTAGCAAAATGATGACTCCCTTAAAAGGAAATCTATTTTTTCTACCTTGCTACTATAAATAGACTACTCCCTCGGATGACAACTATACAAAGCTTTCCATACTATACATAGTCTATTAAAAAAAAGAAGACTATTCCTGCAAAAATAAAACAAAAATATTCTGAAGCTTCCCACATCGACCAGCTTCACAAAGACCTCAAGGAGATATTCTATTCATCGCACCTAGACTTCCCACATCGATCAGTCTATAAAACAAAAGAAAAAAGAAAAAGATAATTTTTTTGTCATGGACTTGCTTATTTTTTATTTTGGGTATCTTGCAGAAGAGGCATGTTGTCTCACACCAGGTTACGCTAAAACACCCTCTTCCATCTCACCATATTTTCCTTTCTAAATTTTCTACCTACTCAAGGGATATTCTACACATGCAAAATTTCATGATCAAGTGACCTTCTTCACCCTTAGAAAAATAAATCATGCGATGACTTTAGGGTTTTATGTTAAAAGGCAAATCTTTGGTATGATAGACTCATGCACTTGGTTCTTACCAAGTACGTGGATTTTTGTCTCCTCTACCATTCACCTTTTTTTTATTACTTTTTGATTCTCCTACATAGGACCGGACCTTTGACACCTACATTTTAGGAATTCCTCTTTCACAAAAATAACCCATGCCTATTCAACCTAAAATCACCCATGCCTATTTAACCTAAATTCACCCATGCCTATTCGACCCAAATTCAACCATGCCTATTCAACCTAATTTCAGCCATGCCTTTTCAACCTAAATTCAACCATGTGTATTCGACCTAAATTCACCCATGCCTATTTGACCTAAATTCAACCATGCGTATTCGATCTAAATTCAACCCTTCCTATTCGACCTAAATTCTGCCATGTCAATTTCCTAAACTCAACCATGCCTTAATGACCTAAACTCAACCATGCCTAAATGACCTAAACTCAACCATGCCTAAATGACCTAGACTCAACCATGCTTGAAGTGACCTAGACTCAATCATGCGTAAAACCTACCGACCCATTCCTATATCCTCTTCTCATTCTTCCCTAGCTTATGGGAGAACTAGATCGACCTAAGGCCTTTTTTTGCTGAGGGTTTGTAGGCAACACTTTGAGGGCATGGGGCCATTGGAGGGTAGCTAGACCACTCTTTCCCCTTACCAATTTTCCCCCTTTTATATTCACATTCTACCTTAGTTAATTTCCATTTTACACAAAGCTAGGAAATTAAACAATCATAAAAACCAACCATTTTATAACATCACTATATTATACATCAATCATTTCACATTTCCATGATATAAAATATTTTGGAAATTTACACCACAACATACATGTACATCATCATTTATTCTCCATACTACAAATAACTTTGAAATTAATTCAAATGTATAAACATGACCAAACCACCTCCTATACCTCGACTCGACCATGCCTAAACCCGACTCCATCATGCCTAAATCACCTAAACTCCACCATGCCTATTCCCGAATCCGTTATGTCTACATGACCTCGAATTCTAAACCCGACTCCATCATGCCTAATTCAACTAGATTCCATAATACACAATAACAATGGAAATTAAAAATGAGTACATCATCCATCTAATAAATATCCTCAAACTATATAATGGGAACTCGTGTTCGTGTATTAATACATATATACATATATATAAATAAATATAAGTTTAAAACCAAAACCCCATCCCCATTATCAAAAAAGTACCAAAAAACAACCTAAATACCTACCCCAACCCACCCAAACCTATCCTACCTTCATTACCAAACCTAAATACCTTTCCACCCCGATTTCATTCATTTAACCACATTTTCAAAATTAAATTTCTACCCAAAATTAAACCACAATAAAGAAAATGATTTCAATATTTTCAACAAAACTAAAAATTCGGATAGTCTCCTACCTCTATTCTCGAGTCTTCTCTATGGTGGCACCTCTGGTCTCTGTGCCGGTGGTCCTCACGCTCCCTCTTCCACATCCACCTTGAAAAAATCCAATCCACTCACCTCCCAACCAATAAAATATCTTTAGTCAATCTCGTGGACCCACCTACAAAATGCCAATCATCCGTCGGTTGCTCGTTAGCTCATTTAGAGACCTCGTACCATTACTTTTATACTTTCCACTTCATCTATGTCATTTTCCATAAATGAAAAATAAATAAATGAATCATTACACACATATTTAGCCCCAAATCGACATTAGTGACTTCGATTAAGCTATAACCAACATCAACATCGTGACACGACATAACCATTTGACCTACCCTATGCCCATTTAGCTTGAAACAATGTTGATCATATAACTATTACCCTTACCAACACCACTTACACCTTACCCACACACATAAATTCCCGAAAATTTCCTTAATTGCATTTATGGACATGTTATTTACGTATATCTCAGCCCTACCTGCACCCTAACCTACATACCCTGACCTAAACCGCCTTTTGTGACATTTGAATGTTTGTACTTGTTATACCTTGCGATACTATTACCCATGTTGTTTAGCCTAATGAATTGATGTTTATCCCGACCATAACTTTTGTGCCATGGAACAAAACCTATTACTCATTCCTACACATGTCCTCATTTTGCTACATGCCCATATCCTATACCATTGATACCTTAATCACTTCAACCTCGTTCAGATAAACCTATCACCCTTTTGACCACGTAGAGTTGGCAAGCTCATCCACCGGTATCGTATTGCAATCTATACGTGTGTGTGTGTGTTTGATTTACATTACCCATTATCCGTACCAAAATTTACCCATTACATGCAATGACCATACCCTTGCCTACCGGCCCTCACTTTCCTCAATAACCTATTTATCAAACTATTCCCCAACTAATTTTCCTTCCTCCTCAGTTCATGGTTTGAGGGGGATCACCTTCAGCCCTACTTGGGGAAACCTAACCTCTACTTATACCTGGGAAATCGACTCCCTTGTTTTTTCAGTATCACTTACCAATACAAGATACATGAAAAAAAATGGAAAATGTAGACATGAAATTTGGGTCACACTCCCCTTGGTCCCCTTCAATCAATTAACATAATATATTTAACACATCTTGACACCTTCATCCCATATTAATATTCATCCTCACATTATTAATTAATTTAATTAAGTTAATTTCATCCTCACACCTCCACCTCATCATTACACCTCACCCTGGACCCATTCCATGGGCATTTAACTCACAATGACAAAGTAATCACTCTCAACACCGAGCCACCACACCCAAAGGTGTTGAGCCACCACTGACCTAACTAACTAAGACTTCTTCCTAAACCTAAATAGACTGTTTATAAGTTCTTCTTGCCTTCTCTCACATGAATTACACTTTCCTAAGTGAACTCAATGAGAAAGAACGCCAAATCTGGGAAGATCTGGCTATTTTTTATAAACCTAGACTTTCTTGCCTTAACTGACGATGGTTATCCCTCGAATGACACCGGTCACCTAAACTACATCAATTACCTTATATACACTTTCAAAACTCTTTACATGGGTTGCTCATTCAATTATTGGAGTCTGATTACATTCAAACACATATCTTCAAGCCCTCCTGCATCCAGATGACAAACACACATAACCATAGTGTAAGACAAGCATCAGGTTCTCTTTCCATAGTGTTGGAATACTCAGGGGAGCACATAGGACATACTACCACGACATTGGAATCAAGCACTTCTTCTTTGATCAACCATCAACCATCCTAACTCCCTAGACTTGTAGGACACTAAGTAAGTACTATGATTTTAATCATTTATGCTTATCCCATATTAGATCTCTTACTTCTTTCAATATTTTATTTCCTCTGTAGCCTATACATCACCAACCCACTATTCAACTATCTCAAGCCTTTTCACCATTCTAAACCTCCTTCCAAGTATCCCCGAGTCTTCTCAGCCATATTATGACCCAAACCACACTACCCTCACTCTCTGTGCAATCACATAGAGCCTTAAAATCCTTTTTTAATAATTGACTACCCATTTCCTCTACCAACATCGATTCCCGACTAGTCACCATAGGGTAGGGTGCTGACTATAGATATAGATATTTTTCCTAAATCTGATGTTGGTTTAGTCCCCGTACAAGTATTGGTCACCGATTGATATCGGTCTCTGTGTCATTTCACGGCCTCGGACCAACAAGCTTCCCACTTACCCAAAATCAACCCGGACTTCAACCATTGAACTCCAGGACCCTTACCGATCTTTGAAAGACCTATCTAACCTCAACAAACCTGGTTCTAATTAGATTTAGTGTTAATTTTAATATCTAGTATAAAATCTAGTGTATTGTGTGTATGAGTAACTTATTTTGTTTAATTACTACCAAATTTCCCCTACTAATGTCGGTCACCTTAACTATCACCGGTCTCACCTCTGTCACCGACATTAGTCACTAGACCGATACTAGTTATAGTGTATTTTTCTAAAACTCCATCAAACAACCCATAACTCAACCAAATTCCATCCAGACCTTACAAGATACCCCTGTGACCTTACCTAACAACCCTGTGACCTTCCCCAACAAGAAACATACCTTGCATGATGCTAGATTATATTGTATTTCAATATTCTATTTATTCTAGTGTGTTGATAACATTTTGAGATACCTAATTCAAAGTGTTAGCAATAGGACCTTTATTTATCGTATTTAATTTCATTAATTTGTTTTTAAAAAGTGGATTGACAACCATCTAGGAAGTATCACACTTCCCTGAGCTAGCAATCGCCATGCGGTCCATTTTTTTTTCTATTTAACATCATTTGGTGGTCTTGTTTTATTTTTTATACAGGTTGTTCCTCCTAGCCAAAGGGAAGCTCTCACATTCAGTTTGATCAAATTCTACAATGTGCACATACCATCTACATAATCACATGTATTCCTCCTTGATCAAGTTACCTTATCTATTTTATCGCATACTTTGAGGTGAAACATGATGAACATCCCCATGGATGGATAATTCTCTCACTTGCATGAGAAACAAATAAGGGAAGGGAAATGAGGGCAAAAACATGGATGCACATTGGATTCCTCAAATGATTTTATATTGAAAAGGTTATGGCATGAAGAATTTTTTTGAAAGAACATAGTTTAATGAGAATTATTTCAAAGGGAATATTCAACCTTGGGAACTAGCACAAGAGATTAGGGACATTGGTTTAGGAAAGAGGGAGAAAGGAGAAATGAAGTATAATAATAATATAATGAGATGTGTATCATGACAACAATTCTAGAGGACAATGAGGGACAATATAATGCATAAGGAATCCTTTATCGATGGTCAAACCTACTCATGCAATTGGATCATAAAATAAGGATTACCAAGTACTTATTGAGACTAATAGTGATGAGGAAGTGATAAAAAAGGAAATGAGGAGTTGGATAGCAAGTTTATGTTCATGTTACAATCGATTAAACTAACGCTAAAGAGGATATAGTTCAACCCTAATACTCTAAAAGGGAAAATATTGGGAGTGGTGAATAGTAAATAATCAACATAGGAATAGAGAAGCATGCTAGGAGGTGTGCAAAAATACCATTGCATGAATTATTATTTCAATAAGTATCATTCTAGTATAGAAAATTTTAATTGTTACTACGAAAATCCTAGTGGTTAAGGGAGTGGTTATTATGGGATAGCCTAAGCTAGTTCAATACAATAATGAATTATAATAGATAAATGATTAGTACCGAACCCTATATTTTCTATGAAATTGCACTCCATATGCTAGAGTGTTACAAAGTATTGAAAATGTAACAAAATATGTACACAAGTGTGAGTTAATTTATTGCACAAAGGGTATGGCTTTTATAGAGTACAAGGTAATATAATTCACTACTACCTTGTTAGATAAAGGGAAAACATGGTACAGAGAACATGATCCATAACATGTAGTTGTCACCTAAGATTAGTTAAAGGATTCTTTTTAAAAGGAGTTTGATATACCCAAATTGTAGCAATAGAGTATATTGACGCTCAAGGAGATCAAACAAGAACTTACTTGAAAGTGTGTGTGAATATGATACATGTTTTAACAATTTGATCTCAAAGTTTTCTTATGAGATCCATCTAACCTAATGTACTTAATGTTTTTTTGAAGGATTTTATTTTTTCATTAAAAATGTTGTATCAAAAAGATATTTATAGACTGTGTGAATCATTTGAAGTAACCTTGTGTGAAAAAGTTTTTGCAATGTAAACACATATATAAGCTCATTTATGGAGGTGCTGATAACATAAATGGACACATAGTTATATAATAAATAATATAATAAACATAATGAACCTAATAAAAGTTAATTTTAAATAATAAATTTTGTAAACTATACTCTATATTATTTAACTATAAACTTAATATTATGACCAGTAATATTATGTTCTAACACTCTCCATTAATGTTAAGTGGGGATCCATGTGCCAACATTACATAAAATGTACAAAAGAATTTACAAATCCATAGACCATTAGGGATGGTTTAGGCTAACGTTTTCCTTTTTTAAAAATGCACCGCATACATGAAACCACCCATGCGATGCCTCATTATCACCATTGTGACATCTCGCTACCACATGTCACGAACTTTAAGACTTTTTTTTTTTGGGACAATTTAGTCCCACATGGGGAATGTGAGGATGAAAAGAAGGATTTATAAGCATTCTCATGGAATAGTACAATGTGGCTAAGGCCATGTTTATATCCCTTTTTCCACATAGGTGGTCTGTGTTGATATGTAGGTGGTGGGTTAGGTTGTGTTCCCATCGTGTTTGCCACATTGATTTGATAGAATTTCCAAACAATATATGAGCAAGAGCTCCCCAATTTTTTAATATATATTAGTTTTATTTTGTTTCTTTTTTCAAAAATATAAATTAATCGTAAAGTTATTTCTTTTGAGAAAAATAGTTAAATAATATAATCATTTTTTTAAATGATATATTTTTGTGACATTACCACTGGATCATCGTTGTCATTTAGATAGAAAAATAAATAAAATTCACTCACATTTTGATTTATTTTTGATATCATACTAATGCATTTGTGTATAGACTATCCACCGGACAGACTCCCCCTTTTGGCATAAACTAAATGTTTTTTCGATTGTGAGGATTAAACGATGACAAGGGGTTTTTTTATTAAACTATTTTAATACTCATTAATTATTTAATTTTATTTATGCAAAATGGGGTCTAATCATTTTTCAATTGATAAATATAAGATGTTGAATGGGAATAACTACAACATTTGGAAGATTCAATTGAAGGAAAAATTCATGGCTCACAAATTATGGGAAGTTGTGAATGCAACTAAGAAGACTCCGATTGGAAGACAAGAAACTATAGACAACATCGCTGCATATCAAAGCAAAATTACAAGATGAAATGTCCATCATTTTTCAAAGGATAAATTATTATTTTATGCTTCATATTAGGAATCAAGAAAGTCTAAGTGAGGTTTGGACTCAATTAGAATCAATGCATGAAGGTACACATTTATCGAAAATTATAAAGTTGATTCTTGAACTGATGACAAATTCTTTTGAAGGGAGATGAATAGGTAATCAATTTTTGTTCAAAGATAAATGAGTTAGATGTTAGTAGGCATACAAAAGAATGGATTATATGTGTTTAAAAGGTTTTGCTTCGATTCTTGGTTGTCTATTAAAAATATAAGTAATGTTCAATTGTGGCATGAAAGACTAGGTCATGTCATTTTTAGGAGCATGTATGACATGTATCGACTTATCATGGTTTATGTCTTTCCACCTATCTCTCATGAAATGTGTGAAGGGTGTTTACGTAGTAAGCAGTCACCGAAACTCTTACTTAGTTATCTTAAAGAAAACTTCTCATAATCCATGAAATTTTTCCATGTTTATAGGATCTTATCGTAGATGATTTAGTGTATGTTTTGATTATTACATGATTTGGTTATCTTTTTAGATATGTTATCTATCAAGTCTCATCTCTTTTTTAAATGCTTAGAATAAGATAATGAAGATATATATGTTTTTGATAAAACATTTCTATAATTTATTAGTTTATGATTACTAAAATATTATTATATGCATAGAAAACGACACCGAGGTACATCCTTGCATTTGTATTGGAGACATTAATTAATGAATGCATATTAAATATATTTTACAAGAATAGTAAAAATTTTCAACATATTTTAACATGGTTAGTTGTTAAACATATTGTTATATTAGTTATTATTCAACAAATGTTTAACTTTTACAGATGGTTAAAAGTGAAATCAATAATGATTTATATTTATATGCTTATTATAATGTATATACGAGATATTATGACTCTAACCATGTTGATGTTGTGTCGGATATAAGATATAATGGATATGTGTTCAAGATTTTTGGTATAGAAACCATTGCTTGAAATAGAAAAAAGAAACCAACAATCTCCAATTCTTCTTCTCGAGGCGAGTATAAAGTACAATGGAAGTAGTGAAGAAGTGGTGTGGCTGGAGTGGATGTTAGAAGAGATACACATGGAAGCTAAAGTAAGTATTCCCTTCTATGTGGAGGTCCACGTTGTATTTATCTTGCTAAATAATCTAGTTCAACATTAAAGAATGAAGAATATAAAAGTTCATATGCATGTTACGTGAGAGAAGGTTCTATGCGGTGATAGAGATCTCCAATACTATCAAATTGAATATTATATTGCAGATATGTTTACGAGCCATTGTGTTCTTTGAATTTCTATAAGTTTTGTATAATGATTTTCTGTTCAAAGTTTCCATTGAGAGGGAGTGTGCATGGAAATGTCACCTCCTAATGGTTAGCCGGTTATTGATTCCTTATCCTCTATACTTCTAGTCTGGTATAAAGCATTGTAAAAAAAAATCTTATGATCTATTTAAATTGATAGAGTTTACGGTATACTGACCCAGTGTGTTGCATCTATTTGTAAAGGAGGTCCTTGTGTTATAAAAGGATCCTAGAGATATGGTTTTAAGCATTTTTCCTTGATAAACGATGGTATGTAGTCTCACAAATAATGTTTAGTCTAAATCATACTTCTTATTTATGGATTCCAAATCCTTTTTACCAAAAGGTAAGTTGCGCATGATAGTGTTATAATTCCTTCAAAAGGAATATTCTAACCTAAACCTTCACTATTGGTTTATGGATTTGTATATCATGTTGTAAAAATTGGTAATTTTGGCATATGAATGCCCACTTAATATTAAGGGGGAGTGTTAGAACATAATATTAAGTGATCATAATATTTAGTTTATAATTAAATAATATATAATATAGTTTATATTATTTATTATTTAATATAAAATTTATATTAGGTTTATTAGTTATTTAATAACTAATTATTTATTAAATCGGGGTGTACCCCATCACTTAATAGTTATAACCCTTCGATTATTTAAATATGGCTATGGGCCATAATCGGTTGTATTGTATTTTACACCGGGTTAAAAACATGGAGTAGGAAGTGAGGAAGGGAGTTACTAGACTGTTTAATAGTTTCTCATTCAATGGAAAATTCTTCCACTATTTTTACCCCATTAGGGTTTTTGTTTGTGTTGAAAAGCACACTAGAGGTTCCTGTAAGGATTTGAACCCACGACATATGAGTTCTAAGCACAACCTCCCACCAATCCACCTACCACCGACCACCCAACAAACATGACTATTGATTAATTAATTTAATAAATATTACCTAACTGATTTGGTACCATATTAGGAACGAGGAAATAATTATTCAAATTAAAATAATATAACACATCAAAAATTATTTAAAATATTTAACCAAGCCAAATGAAATAAGATACATTACACAAAGTGACACAAGATATAATGTGGAAAACCCCAATAGGGTGAAAAACCACAAAAGAATTTTCCATTCAATGAGAAACTATTAACTAGTATAGTAGCTCCCTTCCACAATTCCTACTCCATGTTTTAAACCTGAATTACATAAAAATTGAATATGAACTATCGTCATATTTTAATAACTTGAATGATTTTAACTATTAAGTGATGGGGTACACCCCGATTTAATAAATAATTAGTTATTAAATAACTAATAAACCTAATATAAAGTTTATATTAAATAATAAAGAATATAAACTATATTCTATATTATTTAATTATAAACTAAATATTATGAACACTTAATATTATCTTTTAACGTATTTTCTATGAAATTTTACTCCTTATGCTAGAGTATTATAGTGTTGAGAATGTAACAAAATATTTACACAACTGTGAGTTAATTTAGGGCACAAAATGGATGTTTTGTTATAGAGTACAAGGTAAAACAATTCACTACTACCTTGTTGGATCAAGGGAAAAGTTAGTATGTAGAACATGATCCATTCATGTAGTTGTCAACTAAGATCGGTTAAAGGATTCTTTGTTGAAGGAGTTTGATGTACCCAAATTGCAAAAGGTGATAGAGTATATTGACGCTCAAGCGAGATCAAACAAGAGCTTCTTGAAAGTGTGTGTGCATATGACACAATTTTCAGAAATTTGATCTCAAAGTTTTCTTATGAGATTCATCTAACCTAATTCACATAATGGTTATTTGAAGCATTTTGTTTTTTCATTCAAACATGGTGTATCAAAAAGACATTTATAGACCTATGTGAATCATTAGAAGAAACCTTATGTGTAGAAGTTGTTGTAAATGTAGACACATGTATGAGCTCATTTATGGAGGTGTAGATCACATCAATGGCCACATAGTTATATAATTAATAACCATAAACAATAATAAGGAGATGCAAAGTGGGGTATGGTGTATAGATTGTGATGTGAAGGGATATACAAGGAATAATTTCCCCCAAATCAAATTAAAATAAATGCTTACGACATGTGAAATCTATGGAGATGTGAATGATGTTAGAAAGTTCTCATTATTACAATTTGTTGTTTGGATAAAATTTTCTTAATATTGTAAGATTTATCATGTGTACTCCCATAAAATTGAGGACTTCCACATAATACAATATATACATGAGATACAATCTTCAAGATTCGGGTAAGCCATTGAGGGTAATAATAACATTAATATGGATTATTTTAATGGAAATAGGTGAGGGTGAGATCATGAGAATGGAAAATGAGGAAAGGAAATATTTTTACCAAGGATTTTTACAACTCGGTTCAAGAGATATTTATAGCGCGATTTCCCATTATCACCTATATATGGATACAATGGAAAGAAACATAAGGTGGATCATTTCTTTGACCTTTATGCACTTATGTTGGAGAAAAGTAAAAAGGGTGCATGTATTATTAAGATCATGGAAAATCCAATGGAGATTCTATAAAAATAAGGTGTACCAAAGGTTAACCAAGGATTGAAATTTTATATTACTACTATAGGGGTTGTAACATGCATGAGAGAATCTCAATACCCATTGGAATGTATCTAATGTGAGGGACATTATATTGAGAAGAGTTACATAAATTAAAAAATATACAAGATCCTATAAGAGAATAAATAATTAGTGTGTGAAGTGTGAAGTAAAGTTGAAATGTTAAGGGACAAAGTATGCATCATGACATAAGCACAAATGATTCCTAAAATCAATAATATGGATAGAAATGACCTTTTGGAGGTCTATGTAATAACGCGCATTGAGGTGAGATACATTTTATAAGCCAATGGTTATCTCATCAAATATGAAATATGACACATAGAAGTAGTTAGGAAAAGAATTAATGAAATAATTCAAGTTGTCTAGTAAAGACGATTATGATAGGGAAATCCTAATTAACACATGTATAAAAGGATGGAACGTTAACTACATACTATAAATGTGCCAAGGTTAACATTATGAAAAATGTTTTTGGAACAATAAGGGATGAACCACACTCCATCCTTAAACACATGTTCTATTTATGGAAAAATGAAATGTGCATTGTAGCTATAAAAGTGTTGAAGCATGCTATCATCAACATCTTAGTAGTAAGATTCCATAGATATTTTTAGTTCATTAACTTAGTAGAAGTGGAGAATTTTCTAGTGTTACTAAGGATACCATGGTGTTATGAAAATAGTTTCATTTATTCTTCAAGAAGGGATATATAAATTTTGAAAATGGTATGCAATGCATGACACTCCCAGTAGAACCTAAATGAGGCATATCATATGTGAATAGTGCTGAAGATTATGAATACCTAAAACACGTCTACGACATTAAGGATGATGGATTAGATAAATTTGAGGTGAATAAAAATATATTCCTTTGATGGGATGACATGAAATCAATCTCATATGCAACCAATGCAATATGTAAAAATTGGGTGCATGGGTCATATGAGTTGATTGAGTGTTATTGTGGTACTATTAAATTATTCTCAAAGACATGGATTTGTATGATAAAATGTTCCACATGAAGGTCTCTAGGGATATTGAACAAGGAGAAGAACATTTTGAAGCCTAGTTATCAAGGTAGTTGAAGTTTCTTGTAATATTCGAGCCAAATGGAGACATATATGCCCCCAAAACATGTACACATAAAGTACATAATTTATATATTCAATTTTATAATGGTTAGATGGTGGTATACTCACCAAGAAAGATTAAAAACATGGGATCGGGTAAGTGAAGCCATGGACATCATATTTGAATAAGGAAACTACACCAAGACTCCTTAGTTATAGAAGAGTAATGAAACCAGAAGACCACATAAGGACACATGTGCGAGAGGTTTGGAGTTCAAGTTTGAGAGTATAAAACAAGATTTATGTATTCGTGAATTCTACCACACACTATAAATATAGGCATTCTCATGGTACATGGATTGTGAAGTGCACTAAACAACATACTATCGGGAGGCCTTGAAATCCGATTTTGTCCCTACATTCTCCTTTATGTTAAAGGAACATATGTTGAACCCGTCACTTAAAAGTATCATGAATGCAAGATTTATAAATGAAGCCATAATGGAAGTTATAATGTTATGGATTCATAATATGAAGGGTATGGCACTACCAAAAATGATTGAGGAGAAAAGTACCAAGGAAAATTCCAAAGTGATGAAGAAAGAGGCTGTTGGATGACACAAAACTAGAAGCATATGGAAAACTAAAAGCTAGTTTGTCAAGTTAATGAGGAAGCAGATGAAAACCATTTAGATATTGAAACCACCTATACAACCTGAGAGGTTTTTTTATAAGAAGAGAACAGAGAATAAAAAATAGAGTGTACAGTAAGTCTAAACATGTTAACATTATAACTAAATAGGAACCAATATTTTCCACCATTGGAGATTATTGCTTCAAACCTAAAATCATAAATATTGTAGAAATATTGCATGAATATGGAGACTTATTCCTTATATATTTAAGGATACGATAGGATTGCACACATTCTTGCATAAAATACACATCAAGCTAGTGTGTAAGGAACCAAAAATTACACAAGAAGACATATATGATGAACCCTAACTTGTGTGTTGAGGTCAAATAAGAAGTATATATCATATCATATTGGTCACAAGGGTTATATGAATTTAAGAGTCTAAATGGGTACACTTTATGGTCATAATAATTAAGAAGGATGCACACATAATAATTTGTCTTGAATATGACATATTAAATTTTGTATGTGTTATATACCCCTTCTTAATTTAATTTACAAAATAAATTGTTAGGGAAGTAGAAGGAATATATATCTACACTTTCATGTATGGGTTTTTTTACATGTTAGCACACAAATATAATAATGTGGGATCACACCAAGGAAACATTTACAACAAAAGTGATTTCAATTTCCTATATAGTTATGCCATTTGGATTTAAGAATGTGCACGTTGTTTTCTCATGCATTGTTGTGGCCATGTTCGAATAATTCATTATTAAATTATTATAGATGTATTTGGATGATGAATATATATGGATTGGTAAAAGATCACTGTGAATGTTTACATCTAATAGTCCAACACTATAGATAGTTGCAAATATATTTAAACTTGAAGAAATGCATGTTTGTTACTCCTTTTAGAATGTTACTTGGACACATAATTTGTAATGATGGGTTTATTGTTCATATAATGAAGATTGCAGTAATGATATAGTACTTTTTGAACATAAAATCAATTCCTTTCATATTTATCAAAAATAACATAAAAAGTTTAGTTTCATGTTTAAATTTAACATAATTAAATTTCTCCTAATCTAATATACTACATGTAATGTATGCAAAAAATAAATCAAAATCAATATTTCTATCTCAAATAATAAAGTACTATATGGATTTAAAATGGCCATTTATTATAGTAATAAAATTCACTATTTTATTAATTTTTCACTCAAAAATGTGGAAAAACAATACTAATTTGATCCGATTGTGTTCTAAGTGGACCTTTCTTTAGTAGATTGGTCCTATTGGACCTTACAATGTGTTACTTCATGTTTATGAAATTTAATCATTTGTTTGTTAAATATTTTGATTGGTTCTATCATAAACAATCCTGGGTCTTGAACCTACTGATATTTCTAATCTAGTGATGAGCCCTCCTAATTCCTATGTAAACCCCCATTTTGTTGTGTCATCATTTTATACTAAGGATGATATTATCATTTTATAATTAATACTTTAGTATATTTGAAAGGAAGTTTTGTGCATAACCTTGTTATTTTCATTTTGTATATGCTTCATCACATGATTTTACATGGATTTGTATGTGCATCAACAATTTGTTTAAAGAACATATCTTAATCTAGCAAAAGAATTATACATGTACTTGTGAAAGGAATCTCTCGTGCTTTTACAATGTGTTATTTTAAATTGTTTATCTCATTACATGATGAAGTCTCTTCTTGCAATGAAATTGCAAATTCCACTGAACTATCATAGGGATGAGATCCTATGTGATTTGGAGGGATTTTAACACAAGATTGCAATGGGAACAAGAAAAACTACTTGAAGACATTCAAAATAAAGTAGACACATATTTTCCCAAGATTAACACAAATTAATACAAAGTTTATTAGATTCATCAGTAGGGGAAAGTTTCATTGAATAGTCTCAGAGCTTGTCAATGGTTGTACACTTATAACCAACTTGAGGTGATTGAAATCTAAAACATAGGAAATTACCGTGTTTCTCGATGGTCTCTCAGGAAGATGGGCTTTATGAAATTTTCTCTTAAAAATTGAACCCTCCAACCCTTTGCAAGAGTATCCTCATTTCATTTATACAATTTACTCATTCACTCATCCCAAATTTTCCCCCAAAATAAGAATATTCAAGGAATCCTTTGCTTGTTACCACTTGTCTTAGAAAGTAACATTTAACAAATTTACACCCACAACTTCCAGGTGGACAAATCATGAACTAAACACATTTCTCAGACCCTCGACTAATCACTAGGATGCCATGCCACAACTTTTTGACAGTCCTTCTAATCATTCTTTTATTATGTCATGCCAAAAATCCCGTTTTAATCATTTTTTTAGTGGCTCTATATAGTTGGATCTCGACAGTGATCCTTTTCACCCTCGAGGCAACACCTTTTTCATCCTTTGTGTCTGCAATCTCCATCATTTCATCCTTTGTGCCTGCAACCCCGCTCTACATCTAGCTTCTCTGGTAATTAACATTTTTGTAAGTGCCGAGAAATTCAAAATTCAAAATATCAACCTTTCCAATCCTTGGACTCATAAATTAAGCTTTAAATCCATTCAATTGTAGTTTGCAGACAAAAATGACAAGGGGTTTCATCAAAAATTGATGAAAAACAATGTGTATTCACATCTCTAGGAGTCTTGGAGAAAAAATGGTGATATAATCAGATGCAATGCACAACAACCATTGATTCTACCCTTTCTCAACTTTACATTAGAGTCGTCGACATGTTTCTGAGTAAAACTACAAAGGTGAAGTATAGAGGTAAGTTTTCGCACAAGCGCGGGCCTTCCACATGCCCTAGGCCCAAGAAAATTTCCTTTTGGCCTTTGAAAGGTTTCGGATAAAAAGGAGCCAACGGAAGCCTTCACATGTATCTTTGGCACACTTTTTTATATGGTGCCCAAAAGAAGAGACCATAAACAAGCGCAGGCTCACTAAGTGTCTTAGTCGACATAGTTGTTGAAAAATTTTAAGGATCAGCAAAATGCGCTATGTGTCTAGTGTCCGAGAAATTTTCTTCAGCCATTGAAAAGTATAAGTATGGGAATACCCCATGGAAACCTCCATGTGTCCTCTTGGCGCTCTTTTAAAAATAATATTCAGGGGCAGCTCCCCAAAATGGCGTGCACCCTCCACGTGTCTTAGGCCTTATAAAGTTGCTTGAAAAGTTGAAGTATAGAGAGGAGCCAACGGAAACCTCCACGTGTCTCCATGGCGAAACTACTAAGGTAGGACTTAGAGGCGGATCCTCAAATGAACACTGGCACTCCACGTGTCCATGTTCGGAAAACACTGCACCGACCACATTAAAAAAAAGGTCTAATTCTAGGAAGGGCCAGCGGAAACCTCCACGTGTCTCCTTGGCACAAATTTGATATGGTGCGCAAAATTAGAGACTCTAAACAAGCGCGGGCTCACCACGTATTTCCTTGGTGCAAATGCAAAGGTCAAACAAAGAGGTGAATTTTTAGATGAGCGCAGGCCCTCCACATGAACAAGACTTGAGTTGAAGTGGGCCTTAGAGTTTCAAATGCCTGCTGAGTGAATCTAATCGAAAAGGACCATGTACCAAGATGCTAAGATATAAATTGACGGGGAAAACACACACGTCAAATAGTAAAATGTAAGGAAACTTCACCATTTGCACCGGAAATGAATCTTTCTTTAAGGACAAAGAATTTGGAAATGATATAAGGCCCAAATGTGATCCACGACCATGGAGAAGGATCTTCCAACATCATAAAAATGAAGAAAACCTTTCACGCATCCATTCAGGGAAATAGAAAATATGACAGAGCCCACAAATTGAAGAATTTTTAGAGCAAAAGTGGGCGAGATCAAATTGAGCACCAACATCAGCTCCGACTCGGGGATGGGAACTCCCAACGAGTGCCACAAGAACAAATAGCATACCCAAGACAAAAAATAAACCATTGGGAAATGGAGTCACGAGCGAACCCTCCAGAACAAACAAAGAAACCAACAAAAATGGATGCTAAGGACCGGATGAACCAAAATAAAAAAATGAAATAAAAAAGAAACCAAAAGACTATACAATGTACAATGGTGCATACCTCGATTCTAATAAATCATTCAAGGAAATGTTTCAAATGTCTCCCTTTAACAGGTAATTCAAGAACTCCCCATTTAGGTCTTTTAAGAAGAAGGTATGTTCACCAATTCAAATCTCAATTGAATAAGGGACCATCCAGAATGCATCAAAATTTCCATGTTTTCCCTTATCCTTGTGCTTGTTATCCCATAACAGCACAAGATCTCCCACACTGAAAGCTCTTGGAGTCACCTTCTTATCAAACAAATTCTTCAATTTCTCTCTGAATTTTACATGCCTCTGATGGGATGCCCTTCTTTCTTCATCTAACTCAACAATCTAATTGATGCAGCATTATAGTGGATAACCTATTGATATTCTAGTTGTTGAAGAAATTGAAATGAAGACAATTGCGTATGCAGGGAAACAGAGCTTGAGTTCCATATACCAGTTCAAATGGGCTTTTTCAAGTAGCTTGTTTAACAGTTATTTGATCATCCCAAACAACAAACTTCAACTACTCACCCACTTCCTTTTGTTCAACTCCATAGTTCTTCTAATTATTTTCAATAGTTTTTTACCTCTTGCTGGAATCTATTTGTCCATTTCCTTGGGGATTATCATTAGAAGCATATGTCAAATTGATCCCATATTCGTGACACATAGCCACCAAAGGTTTATACCGGAAGCTCATGGCATTATCAACAACTAGCTTAGTAGGCACTCCAAACCTGTAAATGATATGATTTAGAATGAAATCCATGACAATTTGGTGAGTTTATTTCTTGGTGGGGATTGCCTCCACCCACTTGGTGAAGTAATCAGTGGCTACTAAAATCCACTTATGACTAGCACTTGAAGGGTCTAAAATATCACCAATGAAGTCCATTCCCCATTTCCTAAAGGGGGCTTCAATTTATACAAAGCTCTGACAAAGGAAGGGATCATGAAGCTTTAGTCTTCCGAAAACCATTGGAAAATTTCACATTTTCTTACCAACGAGTTGTATATTTGAAAATATTTGGTCATCAATAACCAACCCTTAAGATTTTATGAGATATGAATCTTCCAGAAAAATGTCCACAAACTCCTCCATGGAGATCAACAATTATTTTAGGGGCTTCATCTTCAGTAATGCATCTTAAGAGAACTCCCTCAGGGTTCTTCCAAGCTAACCCAAAATTAGTAATGACATATTTTTGGGAAGCTAACTTAAGTTCTCTTTTTTGATTCTTTCTCAAATATTCAGGGCACTATAGATGTTTGAGATAAAAAATGATGTCCTTATACCATTAAGAATTTATCAATTTTTCAAGGACATTTAGCCTTTCTTCTTCAACTTCATTTACCTCAATTATCTGCAGATTGCTCTCTGCCATAAGTTTTTCGACACCCAAAGCTCTAACCAATTTTTTTGTTTGGATATCCATATCATACTCTTGCAATTTGTATACCCATCAGCATATCTTGCTTGAAACCTCCATATTTGATAGGATATCTTTCACCATGGTGTGGGGAACATAAGTAATGAATTTAGAACTCAGAATATATGGTTTGAAGACCTTGTTTCTTTTACCAAAGAAAATGTCTATTTCTCCATGATAGTATGCTTTAGCTCAGCTCCTTACGAATGCCTTCTTGAAAAGCAAATTGGTCTTTCAGCTCCTTATCATCCTTCTACAACAACACAGATGCAATAGTATGTTCTAAAGAAAAAGAAAACATTTGGAAAGCCTTCTTATAATCTGGAGCTACTAAAACAGGGAATTTTTTAATGCTTCTTTGATCCCAATAAAAGCTTGAATAGCTACTTCTTCCATTTGATACTTTTTTCTTTCTTCAACATTTTAATGATTGGGATAGTTAGTTTAGCAAAGTTGGAGATAAATCTCGTAATAAAGTTAATCGCCCAAAAGGATTAAATTACCTTCTTGGTTCTTAGAATAGGGACTTTGCTAATGGCTTCTACCCTTCGGGATCAATCATGACCACTTCCTTTGACAGAATATGTCCAAGTAGCTTTACTTTATAAACTCCAAAATGGCACTTGTTGGGATTTAGTGAAATAGCTTACTCCCTGCATCTTAACAACATTTTTTCTAAGTGTTGCAGGTGGTAACTCCTTTTTCTAGAGAAAATAGTCACATTATATTGATATAAAGAAATAAAATCATTAATATAGATAGAGAAATCTACATCCATTACTCTTTGGAAAGTGGCTCCAACATTCATTAGAACAAAAGGCATTTTGACATATACATATGTTCCCAAAGAGTGGTAAAGGTAGTCTTGATTCAATCTAATTCCTTCACAACTATCTAGTTATATCCGGAAAAACCATGCAAGGTGGATAACAATTCTTAACCAACCAATTGTAACATATTGTGCATATTTGGTAGAGGGTAGTTATCCTTCATTGATGCTCTATTAAAGTTTCTAAAATCCACACATAGCCTTATATGTCAATTGTTCCTTTTGGCAGTACCAAGTTTGCAAACCATGATGAGTACCTTGTGGGTTCGTATGATTCCTCCATCCCTCAACTTTTTCAATTGTTCTTCTTGTTGGTTTGGATATTTTGTCTTATGAGGTTCAACCACGAGCAGGATTGAATCCCTCCTCAAAGACAGTGAGGTGCCGATTGATCTAAAACACTCTAATATATACTATTCACTAATCTAACCATTGGCTCCCGAAATCCACATTCACACGATTCAGATATCCTCATGAAATAGGTTAATTTCATCATGTAAAAGATCCTTTCTTCGTAAACACGAGAGCACGAAATAATCATACTTTTCGCAGTTCATAATAAGACCAAAGAATAGCTTTAATCAATCATAAGAACAATATCTTAAATAAGATATTTCTTCAACAACAATTATATTCATGATTGAACTACTTTTCTTCCTTTCCAATAGCCTCTTAATGCTTCAAAAATTCTCTACTTTAGAATGCACAAGCATCCCTTTTTATAACAAAAGAAGCTAGAGTTTAAACAGAACAAATCTTGAAAAGTAGCATGCTAACTAGAGTTTCACTTTGCATGATTCTCACGCAGAGATCAAGTTTGAATTATCCTAAGAGATATGACATTCTAAAAATAGAAATGACATGGGACGTTGGAGCTTGTGCTCTTGATTCATCCCTCAAAGTTGACATGTAATGCCTTGCATTTCATTTATAATGGAATGATCATTCCACATTTCGCGAGTCTCATGTATATCACATTAGAGTTTTATTCAAGTTTTAAGGCTCCAACGCAATCCTTACCTTTGGGAATATCTATTAGTCTTAGTCTCTTGAACTTGTTTGAAGAATGATGTCTTTTCCAAATAAAGTCTCCTTTCCATTACCAACTTGAATCAGGCTGAAAGTGTTTATCCATGTGGCTCCCCAATCTATACATTGATCGACAACTTCTCCCAAGTTCTTCGGAATTCTTCTCTCCTTCCTCTGAATCTCTCTGCGAGCAAAAACCTTTACTGTGGAAGAACGCTGGTATTTGCTTTAGCACTGGCATCATCTTCGAACACTTTCCCTTTTTGGAGCAACTTTTGTGTTTAACATTGAATCGGCGAAGCGAATAGATGGCCTAGTTAATCATCTCAATATTATACTCAAAATACGGGGGATATAGTATTGTTATTTTCAAATCTGACCCCAACACGGCCAATTTTTTTCTAGATTATTTTAATTTCTCCTGATCATGATGTATTATGTTGAAGCTGAAATCAAAGTCAAACATCTCAATGAAATCCACAATGTTGTATCGCATATTTATACTACTTCATTCTCTAATTTTTTTGGTTCACTTGGGTTCATACATTTTGGGGAATGAGGAGGCTCTAACCTACTTGATTGCGCAGAGATAAGGTCTCTTCGAGTTGACAATTAGCTGAAGTCAAGGATGACTTCCTCCTTCTTCCAAATTAATTTCTCCTATTTCTCGGTGGTGTTGGTGATTCGGCATCTCCTTTGAACAATGATGTCTCTAATACCATATTTCCAAGTAATTTTAAACCCAATAATAGTGCTTCATATTCTAAAATATTGTTAGTGCACTCAAAGTTAAGTTTAAAAGAAAAACAAATTATTCCTATCCTAGAGATATCGAACAATACTAACACCATTTCAAAAATTTAGAGCAAGCCCCATAAAACAACAAAGTCCAAGGAGAAACTACTTGTTTAAGAGACTTGCATTTTTATCATTTTTGTGTATATCTCTTTACCATCAATTTGTGGAAATCCAACAAATTTATTAAGTATCAATCTATCGCCGGGATAACGAGTGTATAACACTTCATAGGAAGATACATTATTGGGATCCTCAATGAGATGTAGCATCTTCTTTTCACCATTGACAGATGTTTACAAAAAGGCTTCCCTCAAAGTGATATTCTTCGTATCAGGAAATACATTTCTGGTTACTCCACTTCCTTTATCTTGCACTCCTCATCTCCCACCCACATGAGAACATAACAACCCATTTTCTTGATAAGGGTTCAACATTCCCCATTTGACTAATGGTGACCAAAATCACATCCATCCATAAATAACATCTACTTTGATAATATCGTTCTTTGAAATCTCTGGGATACTATCTAGATATTACCCTTGAACTTCTTATTATCCAACCACTGGAACCTCTTTGGTTTCAATCCATGGTAGTGCACTTCCCATAAGTTGTTGTCACTTGATATCTAATTCATTCATGACCTCAAGAGGCATAACATTGCATGATGCTCCGAATCATCAAACAGGGTTCCCAAATCAATCCCCTTGCTTATAGTTGTGTAATAGCCTATCCCTAATAATCGAGTAGTAAAAATGGATCTACGTTCGGTTGGGACTCAACCAAGGATGTTCCTAATTATACTTTAGGTTGCTCACCTAGTTCTCTCGAACCCACACGCATTTGGGGTTTTTTGCAACTCTGCATGGTAGGAAGAGTCTTACCATTGTTGATCCGAAAAATAATCCCGTCTGATTATTACTACGATCTCGGACCCATGTAGGCTTTAATTATTTTCCAAAAATTTACTCCTTTTAAGTAATCAATTTTAAAATAATGCAATCTCAAAAGAAAATAATGACAATTGCACACAATACAGATTGATTACGGAGTTCGAAAAGAAATTACCTACATCTCCGGGAAATCAAGAATGGGAAACGAACCATTCCACTAGTCAAAACTTGTAAGAGCATGCGAAAATCCACGATAGTACTTTCACAAGAAATGACATAATGGAAACTATTTAAACTTGCTTAGAAGAATAACGCCAGACCTTTGAGACAAAAAAAATAAACGGGTGAAAAAAAGCACCCGAATTCCACCTTCCTTGTCTTAACACAAGGCGGTTTGGGTTTGGACAGTCATGCGACTTTCAAAGCTGTCTTAAGTGTACAATCTCCTTTGGCTTGATCGGCCTTCCCGACGCTATCATTTATGCGAAGCTAGTACTCCGATCGACAATCCGGATTTGCAAGTAATTGGTGTGGCTCATGGGCCTATTGGGTAGTTTATAATTTACTCCCAATCACAAATATTTCATCTACTTATTTCCTAAATAATAGGCCAATAGAAAAGACATGTTAAAACTGTTTGAATCACATCCCACAAATAAGCTTTGAACAAATAATAAGCTCGGGTTGTGTGTGTGTGTCTACTACCTAAATAGAATGGGTTCCATCATATTTATACAAAATAATAAGGGCCCAAAAATATGCATTTTTCTTCCTTGCATATTATCCTTAGAGCTATTTTAGCCTCACATCCCTCAAAGTTGACATAGTTGATGGGATTAAATCCCAAATTAGGTCTTCAATCCGATGTATTTTTAAATGGGTTAAAATCCCCATTAATTGATCGACAACTTCTCCCCCGGCTGAGGTAAGTGGGTATATCCCATATTTTGTGGTTGGATATGCTTAAGGCTTTTAAATAGCCTTCCCATGCATATGTTTGAAGTGGTCAAAGGGCCATAAGAGGTATAACCGCCCCCATCCCCACGTGGATTTGGTACCACGCATGGCTTAGCCCAAATGACAACCGCCATCCTCCCATCCACATGGTCATAGCCTATGTTGGCGGTTAATAATACTAATGTATAAACATTAATATGTATATATGTGGTTTGGCATATATGCATGCCATTTGGAAAGTGGACTTACCTCAAGATAATATAATTTACACCCATACAACTGTGGCATTCCCCAGAAATAATTAACAACATCTAATCTTTCTAGTCCACTTGTCATCTCCCTTTGGAATAGGAAAATTGAGCGATATCTAATTCATTCATGACCTCAAGAGTGGTGGCGAGCCATACGTGTGTAATAGCATCCCTAATAATCGGAGTAGCGATCTACGTTGGTCCTCAAATATTATACTTTAGTTGACCTAGTTAACTTTCCAACTCTGACAGGAAGAGTCTTTGACCGAACATATCTAGAGCTCTCGATGTCTATTTTTTCACATTCTTCTTTTAAGTTGATGGAAAGCTCTCATCTCCAGATGATATTACTTTCACAAGAAAACCTAATGGAAACTATTTAAACTTGCTTAGAAGAATAACTGGACCTTTAGACAACAAGGGTGAAAAATAGCACCCGAATTCCACCTTCCTACATTTAGGGATGTTTAGAGAACTTTCAAAAATGATCCTTATGGGCCTATTGATCACACCTCCCATTGAGAAAAGATTTTTGTCCCAAAAGGTAAGTGGGTATTCCACACCGTGTCTTGAATGCTTAAGGAAAAACTCTTCCCACTCAAGTGGTCCCAGGACCGCCCCCATCCCCACGTGGGTTATGGGCCCACGACCGCTTCCCTCCCATCCACATGGTCACCACTTTAATATCTTAATATGTAGAAGACCTCCACTTACCTTTGCTTTATGGTGCTAAGTTTCTAAATGTAGTCCACGTCATCGCTCCTAGGAAAATACATGCGAGCCACGGTGCTACGCTTCTATTGATATCTGATAACAAGAGATCTTCTTTGACTCTATAACTCTCGACTATTTTTCACATTCTCCCAAGTCGATTCTCGTAGAATGCCTTGAACTGGGATTTTAGAAGGAACTCCATGTTACATAGAGCTTGATTGATCCGATGCACCACGGTGATTACTGAAGAAGACCTCCAATTTGCTTTATGGTGCTAAGTTTCTTGTCCCTTTACAAACCTCAATGCCTGTTACATAGAGTTTGATTGATCTTGCATAACCTCAATGCCTCTAATGCATAATGCTAACCTCTTTGAAGACCTCGAGCCTTTGATGCACGATGCTAATACATTACGAGACCTCAACACCTCCGATGCATGATGTTAAGCCTCTTTCAATACCTCGAGCCTCTGATGCATGATGCTAAGTCTCTATAGACCTCAACACCTCCGATGCATGATGCTAAGCCTCTTTCAAGACTTCAAGCCTCCAATGCATGATGCTAAGTCTCATTGATCGCTACCATTCGTATGTATGGTTGCAATGCCTTGACACCGAATGACGTTCTGAGCTGATACTTTGAGAGCTCCTCTTGTTAACATACTAATATCATGTACCACTTTGCTGCATAGTCGCAATGCCTCTACACAGAATGAAGTTCCGACCTTGCGTCAATGCCAATGGTGATTCAAACTACCATTTCTTTGCACGATCACAATGCCTCTACGAGAAAAGTTCCAAGCTGATATTTTGAGAACTCTATTATCTACACAAATGGAAGATCAATCTCCAAGCTTTATATGAGTCAAATCCTATATCCAAGTTGTAACAGGTACTCACATGCTGATTAGGAGATATATTTGGAGCAATAATCAAATTTTCTAAGTAAGAAAATCCACTAAGTATTGTAAACCTTTCTCTCAACATTTCCTCACAATATCTGATCTCCAAACTTAATACTGCATACGATCCATCAATCTGAATTATGCAATATATAATTGAATTTTTTTTGACTTACCCATTTCAAAGGACTTTCACTTTCAGGTATTACTCAGTCACAGGTTGACTTGTCAACTTGTGGTAGAGTAGAAACTTCTTTTGCCTTTATAATAGGCATCCATTCCATCTTTGGCTTGCCATTACTTAGATGGCGAGATGGATGCGATTTCAACAATTTTCCACTTGATGCCCATTCCTCTGCAATGAGCACACAAATTCCTCTTAATCTCCTTCTTCTGGGATGAGGAACTCTTTCTGCCATTTCTTGACTCAAAGCATGACGAGATTGGTATTTTTGATTTTCCTTGTTCTGATGAATGGCAACAAATTCTTCATCGTGTCCTTCTCTTCCAAAGATCCGCCACCGAATGATTATGCAATCCACAAAAAGTACATGGAAAAAAATTCCACATCTTCTGAAAATCATAACCATACTTCTTAAGCTGAAAAAGTGGATCAGAAATTTTACTGTGCTTATGATTATGGTAAGAAACTGGAGGTGGAATCTCATTACCTCTTCACTGATTTCTCTTACCACATCTTACCCGTGACGAATTGACGAAGCACAACTTTCTTGCTCAGAATCTTCTTGCAGGACTAGTGGGGTATTCACTTTGCTTTGGAAGCTTGTCTCTGTCGCGTTCTTGGAGCATTCTCCAATTTCCATTCCCGCACTAGGATAACCCAAACTCAGAAACAAGGACGATCCTCGACCAGTATTGGGTTAGCAATAACTTGGAAATTTTTACCAAGGCCTCTTCCATCAAATCCCATTTTATCTAGTAACTTGGATCCAATGCTCTAGTATGATTTTCAAACAAACAAAAGACTTCATTACCTGAATCCGAAACTGAATGGGAGGAGAAGAAGATTCCAATGGTGAACAACTTACAGTGCAATCATCTACCATGGCCTCTACATCTGAAGTTGAAGGTATTTCCTTCCTCTGATCACCACAATGCAACCTTGCCAAGAGCTCATCCTCGGTTTGCAATTCTGATTTTAAGTGAACATTCTCCTCTTCCAAGGAGTAATACATTGATCACGGGAGATAGTTCTCTTTCTAGATCCGGTGATTATAAGATTCAATCTCTTTGAGCTTTTCTGTTTAGACATCTTGCCCATAGTGCACTTCTACCCTGTTCACACAAACCGAATTAACTACACGAACTTGAAGCAATCAATGCATTAATCAGTTTACTTGAAAAACAAATAAGGAGCTAAACCAGCTCTAATACCAAACTTGATTAAAAATAATCAGATTATTACTACCTGATCTCGGACCCTTGTAGGCTTTAATTATTTACCGATAATTTACTCCTTTTAAGTAATCAATTTTAAAATAATGCAAGACAATAATGACAATTGCACACAGATTGATTACGGAGTTCGGCAATTGCCTACGTCTCTGGGTTCGTGGTCGAACCGTTCCACTAGTCAAAACTTGTAAGTTACAATAGTACTTTCACGAGAAAACCTAATGGAAACTATTTAAACTTGCTTAGAAGAATAACCAGACCTTCGGACAAGGGTGAAAAATAGCACCCGACTTCCACCTTCCTAGCATACAATCTCCTTTGGCTTCGATCGGCCTTCCCGATGCTATCAATGCGAAGCTAGCACTCCGGTCGACAATCCAGGATTTGCAAGTAATTGGTGTGGCTCAATGGGCCTATTGGGTAGTTTATAATTTACTCCCAATCACAAATATTTCATCTACTATTGCCTAAATAATAGGCCAATAGACAATACCTGTTGACACATCCCACAAATAAGCTTAACAAATAATAAGCTCGGGTTGTGTGTGTGTGTGTCTACAATAGAATGGGTTCCCTATTTATACAAAATTAGGGCCCAACAAATATGCATTGCATATTATCCTTAGGCTATTTTAGCCTCACCCGTAGCATAGTTGATGGGATTAAATCCCAAATTGGGCGGATGTATTTTTAAATGGGTTAAAATCCCCATTGAGCGGCTAAGGTAAGTGGGTATATCCCACATTTTGTGGTTGGATATGCTTAAGGCTTTTAAATAGCCTTCCCACGCATATGTTTGAAGTGGTCAAAGGGCCATAAGAGGTATAACCGCCCCCATCTCCACGTGGATTTGGTACCACGCATGGCTTAGCCCAACAACCGCTTCATCCTCCCATCCACGTGGTCATAGCCTATGTTGGTGGTTAATAATACTAATGTATAAACATTAATATGTATATATGTGGTTTGGCATATATGCGTGCCATTTGGAAAGTGGACTTACCAAGATAATATAATTTCGACCCATACAATGTGGCATAGAAATAATTAACTCGGTAATCCTGTAGTCCACTTGTCATCTCCCGATAGGAAAATCGAGTGAATTCGACGAGTGGTGGCAAGCCACGTGTCACAGTGCGATTCAGTCCAATATTGACCAGTTGACTAGAGTTGACTTTCCTACTGTCTAAACTTTGACCGAACATATCTAGAGCTCCCGATGTCCGTTTGTCATGTTCTTACAGTCGATGGAAAGCTCTCGAGATGATATTCTACACTGACACCATTTAGGGATGTTTAGGGAACTTTAAAAAATGATCCCCTAATCAATTGTTTACATTTCTTCCTTGGGTAATCTTTTTTTCTTTCAATACGAAATACTCAAAGGCCCTTTTCTTGTGCTCAGGAATAATAAGAAGCTCAATAATTAGAATAGGAATATTTATCGACTCAAGACTTGGGAAATGTCATAAGGAACTTGTTTAGGTAAGGAAATATTTGGAGGAAGACCGACAAACTCATCTAATAACAAAGGATTTTTAATTGTCGAGAATGGGCGGTATACCGATTACTGTTTGGGGAAACAAGGCCTTTTCTAGATGTATCTTTCTTAGGAGTTTCTTTTGAGATATTATGAGAACTGGAGTTTTGGTTTGTCCCGAGGCCCTACCCCCTTGACAAATTTACTCCTAGTGTTATACTCTTTTCTTGGGCAACCACAACACTCATTAAAAACTACCTATCCTACTCATAAGGGTTTCCTCATCATACTTTTTAATCATTAATGCCCTTAAGTATTCAAAATAATTATTAGGAAATTCAAAATCTTGTACCATATATATTTAAAATCATGAGATGGTGGAAGGGATAATACCCGGTGGATGTAATCCTAGAAATCTACTGATGAGTTCGACAATGATTAATTTAGTCGAAGTTGCTCCCTATCGGGAGCCATGTAGAGCACCCCATCATCCACACATCATCATTAGTGTCATCATCAACTTCCTCAAATTCTTTGTCTTCATCACATGGGGCATGTGGCAAGAATCATCTGTCACACCACTCAATTTCATAACTCACGGCAGGTAAAGGATCGGGCACCAATTTGTTTTCCCGAGGTTGGGGCTATCTATTTTCTAATCCCACGGGTCCTTTGCCTCTATCATTAGATCTCTAATCACCCCTACGATGAAATGAAAATATTTCTTGACCTTGTGTTTTATGCTGACCTTGGGAACCTTGTCCAATTCCCTTCTCTTGTTGTGCTAATTTGTAGGATATTTCTGTTTCACTCGGAATGATTCGTTCCTTTTAGAAACAGATAAGGGTTGGGGCTAGGAGGAATACCTGTAGAATGTCGAGATGATGTGCACGTACCGTAGAGAAAGATCAGGTTGACTGCGAAGAACTCCTTTTTGTCTTGGAAGGACTACCTGCAAATAAGAACACAAGACCACAAGATTTTAATTAGACAATAAATGAGGAAACTGCCTTGGGCCAAGGAAATATAAAACTTCCTTTCGAAGGTGGTCAGTTCCCCTTGCTAATATGAATTAACACAAAAGACTATAAGATATCAATTAAATTGCTTTGTTGAACTGGGTAGGGGAAAGGCTGGTTATTGGTTATAGTCAGTATAACCGATGGCGATTCATCGATAACCGATGTCGATTCTTGATGATGACCGATATCGGTAGAGTCTAGGATCTGAAGGTTAGTTGTTTTGTGGGGTGGTGGTGTTATTTGGTAGTTGTGTTATTTGTAGGGTTGTATATAGGTAATATTAGGAAATAGGGTGATGAGATCTAGATGAATGACAGTTAGATGCAATGACACGTTGGGTAGTGGATCCAAGAATGGATTTGTGAGGACTTATGATTCAAAAAGTCGAAGAAATGTTATTAAAGAGTACATGCAAGAAGTAGCTTACTGATTATTCGCGGAGATGCAAGTCCAAGAGCTCTGATGGCAAAGGCAGAACTGAGGTAGGATGGTCTGGCACACAGCAGATCAAATCAGCTGAGTATCACAGGGCTCTGGTATCCAGTTGCAGTCCTGGGCTTGCTCTCCCTTGCTGCTAACTCTCCTTGTCTCTTCACTTGTCTCTGCTCAGTCAAGTAAAGATCAGGGTTTTCTCGATCGCTCCTGATGCTCTTTCTTGATTCAAAGAATCCTTTTCTCTGATCCAAAAATGAAATTCCGATCCTTTGTTTTTGGTTTGGGGAGCCCATTTACAGGGAACCGATGGCGGTTGCGTAACCGACGGCGGTCGAGTAGGAACCGGCATCGGTAAGGAAAAAGTAGGCTATTTTTAGTAAAACAGCCCACCTTCCCTGCTTTTCTCCCGAGAGATTAGTTGCGGGCTTGGTCAAGTGACTAGAAGGTCGGTTTTAGGTGTGAGAAAGGGGTCCTTAGTCATGGGTGTAGGTGTAGACCAAGTTTTAGGTTTTAATTAGGTTAGTTTAGGATTAGGGCTAGGTCATGATGAGGTGGCAAAATGAGGTGGCAGGTGAGGTGATGGGGATTTATCAATTACAAGGTAATTAATAAATAATTGTGTAAGGTTTAGGTAATGAGGTTAGGTTGCAAATGGGATGCGGGTCACAAGGGGTCGTAAGACATGAATTTGGTGTCTACATTAGCCCCTTATTGTCGTGTAGCTTGTGTTGTAAAGCTGCGCGGACAATAATATGAAGTGGTTTCTCCTGTTAAGGATATAGGTAATCCCCCTCAAATCTATCACGAGATTGAGTGAACGGGAAATCAGGGATAGGGTTGATAAAGGGTACATGTTGTAGAGAGGATGGTAAGGTGGTGGGGGAGGTCCAAGGCAGCAGACGCATGTTGAAATGCAATAGTGCGACTAGGGTACATGATTTGGTGAGCAAACCAGCAATGTATAGGCAAAGGTCGATAGTTTATCCAAACAAGGGTGATATAATCCTGGTATCCAAGGCATAGGAAGTAGCTCCAGGGTATATAACAGGTAAGGTACAGGAATGTTTAGGCGTGTTCGGCGGATTTCAAATGGTTGGTTTGGTTGAGATAAACGTCACGGTCTAGGTCTAGGCAAAGTTGGTCGACGATCAAGTCAGGACCCTAATCATGCTAAAACACAAACATGTGAGCTCGATTGAACAAAAGGTACAGGATGGATGGATAAAATAAAACGTTGATTGTGGGTATGGTATTGAAGTGATACGGCCGTGGGTCGGGCCAAGTTGTTAGGTTATAGCCTTGGGTCGGAGCGGATGGTTAGGGTGAGGCCTTGGGTCGGGCCAAGTTGTTGGGTGGCGGCTTGGGTCGGGTCGATGGGTAGTTTGAGGCCTTGGGTCGGGTCGGATGGGTAGGGTGAGGCCTTGGGTCGGGCCAAATGGGTAGGTTGAGGCCTTGGGTCGGGCCAAATGGGTAGGTTGAGGCCTTGGGTCGGGCCAAATGGGTGGGTTGAGGCCTTGGGTCGGGCCAAATGGGTAGGTTGAGGCCTTGGGTCGGGCCAAATGGGTAGGTTGAGGCCTTGGGTCGGGCCAAATAGGTAGGTTGAGGCCTTGGGTCGGGCCGAATAGGTAGGTTGAGGCCTTGGGTCGGGCCAAATGGGTAGGTTGAGGCCTTGGGTCGGGCCGAATAGGTAGGTTGAGGCCTTGGGTCGGGCCGAATAGGTAGGTTGAGGCCTTGGGTCGGGCCGAATAGGTAGGTTGAGGCCTTGGGTCGGGCCGAATAGGTAAACAAATGGTGTTCAGCAAAGGTGGATATAGGTGATATGTGGTTAAAAAGGGGCAAATGGTAAATAAGGGCAAAAAATTGGGGAAAGTTGGCAGAAAAACCGATGTCGATTCTACATGACCGATATCGGTTAAGGGACCGATACCGGTTCATTAGGGCAAAATGAAACCGATATCGGTTAAGGGTGAAAAACCTATAAAAAGAAAAATACGGCTTGTCATTGTCACTTTTGTTATTTGAAAACCAAATTGATTTGTCTGACGTGGAGAGTTGAGATTGGAGGTTTTATTGAGTGAGGTGGAGCTAGTTTGCTGGAGGAGTGAGTTGTTTGCGGGCCCGAGTGAGGAGGAGGCAAGCGGTTGATTGGCGGGACCCAAGCAGATCAGAATTGGAGCTATGGCACAGGCAGGAGGAGCAGGAGGGGCTGGACCAGCTGGACCACCACCACCCATCCCACCACGATGACGTGTCGTCGTTCGGGTATGTTCGGAACTCTTTATTTTGTGCATTTGAATGGTATTAAGCTAAATTGGGGGTTTGGGTAGGAATTTACATGTTTTAGGAAATAATGAGTAAATGGACGTAATTTGAAAAACGAAGAGGATAGATGGGTAAAATAGGGCAAGGCGGCTGGGTGGGTAGGTTTTTAGGGTGTTTGGGTGGGTAGATAAGTAGAAAAATGCAAAAATGTGGGTGGGGGGGCCGCGCGGGGGTTCGGCTCCGGGAAATGACAGTGACCGATGTCGGTCGCTAAGCGACCGGCATCGGTCGCAAAATTTTAGGGGCTGGGTTCTGTGTGGGTGACCGGCGTCGGTCGGTGGTTGACCGGCGTCGGTGGGAAGAGGGCCGTGGTCGGTTGTTTGGGACCGGTACCGGTCCGGGGTTTATGGGGGTTTGTGTGGGTTTGTTTTGTTTTGGGTGGGGTGGGTTTGGTTTTGGGGGTGGGGTGGGTTTTGGGTTTTGGGTTGGTTTGTTTTGGGTGGGGTGGGTTTGGTTTTGGGCTGGGTGGGTTTTGGGTTTTGGGTTGGTTTGTTTTGGGTGGGGTGGGTTTGGTTTTGGGCTGGGTGGGTTTGGTTTTGGGTTGGGTGGGTTTTGGGTTTTGGGTTGGTTTGTTTTGGGTGGGGTGGGTTTGGTTTTGGGCTGGGTGGGTTTTGGGTGGGGTGGTTGAAGGTAGGTTGCTAGAGGGGGGTGGTATAGAGTTGGGGTGTGGTTGGGGGGATAAAAGGGGGTTTAGAGGGTAAAGTAGATGTTGTGATAAAGAGTAGGTCTAAGGATGTGGGTTGGTTTTGCAGGCACGTCAGCAGTTGACGATGCGGGATAGGATGCCCCCGCTGTTGGTGCGGATGCGGCCACACGTATCTGCGGCTCATTGGGTGATCATGCGCGAGGTGGGACTCGGCGGAGTCTAGCGATACAGAGCTATTGATAGAGATCACAGCCTGATGGTCACCCTCATCGAGAGATGGGATCCGGTGACCAATGTGTTCCATCTCCCGACCGGAGAGATGACCATCACATTGGAGGATGTGTATCGCATCCTTCGACTGCCGATCGAGGGAGAGGCAGTGTTCCAGGTAGATTCGGAGACGGTGATGGACAGCATCCTGCAGGTTTTTGGAGATGCAGCCGCGCTACTTACCTATCACAGCGCGAGTATCGGGTATGGTGACATGTACCGTGCGCACCGACACGAGACACGGCTGGCCGTGTTGATGATGATTGGGATCACCTGCTTCGCCCTCCCGGACTCAGAGGGAGGCCGTTTTCCATGGGCATTGATGGGGGTGCTTGCTTGAGATGGTGGAGGAGCATACTTGCTATGCGTGGGCACCAGTGTATCTGGTGCAGCTATACAGAGAGCTCTGGGGTTATCGCCGGATGCGGCGATTTGGTATTTGTTCGACTTTTTTACTTCACTGTTGGGCATATGAGCACATCATATGCATCGAGACAATGAGGGGGCTGCCCAGCGGCGGGGCCACAAAGTTATATACAGATACGACTTTCAGAGGTGGTTGGGAGTCGTGGGGCAGCCACGAGCAGTGCTTGCGGGGAGAGACGTTGCCTACTACAGGCATTTGTTAGAGGGCCTGACAGTGGTAGATATCGTATGGAGACCTTACAGAGGTCATCACCCGCACAGAGGAGGCCGAGTACAGTTACGCTGGATCCAGTACACTTTCTGGATAGCAGGACGGAGGCCGGGAGAGTACGAGAGGATACCCTAGAGAGGGTGCGCAGAGCATGGGGCTGCGACAGGGCGAGCCACCTCCCTTCCCCGGTGCACAGGGATGATGTAGAGGCCCCACTGCCTGCACCACAGCCCTTGGATCCAGATTGGGTTGCTGAGAGGCCAGCAGATGACATAGTAGATGATGCTGGTTGTACAGGAGCATACATGGTGTGGTGGGCTGGTCAGAGAGCGGCGAGGGTAGCACAGCCCGCACAGCCAGACTTGGCATCTGTGACGGCAGAGAGAGATCAGCTCAGGGGTCAGGTGCAGCTCTTACAGGGCGAGCTTGTTACTGCTGCAGCGCAGAGCACGAATAGGGGTCTTACAGGCGGCTAGCTAGCTCGAGTGCTGAGTGCAGCAGCGCAAACCACCACCACCAGAAGACAAACACAAAGCAGTGCGAGTGCAGTACAAGTAGTAGTACAAAGAAGCAGCCACACCACGGCATAGCACAGAATACGAATACCACTTTGCCAAGAATGGCACACCACCACGAGCACTACCAACAGAGCACGAGGGTACTAGTATTAGGTGCCGAGGGACCAGCCCCAGGCTCGTTTAGTGGCTCGAGAGCGCGCTATATGGAGGTTAGAGCGGAGGCTCCTGGTGCTATCAGATATTCTTGATGGTACCAGAGTTGAGTATCATCCTTATGCGCTCACCGAGCGGAGACCTCGCGTAGTCGAGATCGCAGGAGGTGCGGCCACACCCGCGTGTGCATTACGAGGCGGGGCGAGAGGCGCCACGAGACCAGCAGGAGAGAGTGCCGAGGCGGTGGGGAGAGCCGAGGATCCTGCATTGTTTTTATTTGTATATTGGATATGGGCATCGGTCTGCATGAACCGGTTATGTTTATAGAGGCCTGCGTGCCTACATATTACTCATTTATTCATTCATTCATTTATTGCATACCGGCCTGCGAGCCGAGTACGGGTTGTACAGTTGGTACCGGCCTGCGAGCCGAGTATATTTTTGATATGAGGGACCGCCCTGTAATCCGAGTCGAGATTATTGATAGTTATTGCGGCTGCGTGCCGGCTTTGTTGATTATGAGATCACAGAGGCCCCGTGTAGAGGCAAGATGTATATTTGAAAACTTGTATATATATATAGAGATGATGTTTTGATCCACATGTTGTGTTAAAAATGTTTTTAAGTATTTCGTCAATGGTTTGTGGTAAATAGAATGTATGATGAGTTTAATTGACATGTTGATATATGGATGATGTGTTATATGATGAAATGTTGCATGTTTTGGGCTGGTTTTATGACATTGTTATATATATCGATGAGTTAGATCCAAATGATGTATAGATAGATAGTTTTTTGTTTTGTTTTGGTATCCTTAGTTGATGACTTGTTTGTTTTTGTAAAATAGATGATGTTAATGAAATTGTAATGATATGTGTGGTGGATGGACAAATATGGATAATGGTGATGAGATGCAGGAAAAGAGGCGGGCGCGACAAAAATTAGGTAAAAATGAAGAAAAGAACCATGTTTCAAAAAGGCAGGTGTATAACCGATATCGGTTAGATAACCGACGTCGGTAGATAGTAGACCGATATCGGTTACATAACCGATACCGGTTATTTAGGTATGAGCTTTTCTAAAAATAAAAAAGCTAGGGTGGCAACTTAAGTTCTAATTTTGAGAGCCATGCAAGAAGTTAAATACGCGAACGCGACGCTTTTTGATGACTGAGACATGTAATTGCATGAGAGATTTGAGTGATTAGGAGTAAAGAGACAGGGAAAGTGAATGTGATCGAGATTCGAGAAGACGAAAGGCGAGTTTGAAAAAGGTGGTAATAATGGCAGGACGAGGAGAAACATCCAGCAGGCAGGGACAAGAGGGAAGACAAGGGCCACCTCAAGCTGCTGCAACCCAAGAGGTAACATTTTGTTTGTGATTTGACTACTGCATGTTTTGTGAATAAGATGGGGGAGAGTATGTGGGTAGATATGAGAAAGAAAAGATGATAACAAGGGTTATAAATGGGGTGAGTGTTACATGGTAGGTAATCAAGGGTTTCAGGTATGTCTGTGTATACAGAGAGGAATAAACGAGTAATTTATTGTCGTAGGTGGTTGTTTTAGGCAAGGTGTATGAAAGTAATAGGACCGATATCGGTTAGGGATAACCGGTATCGGTTACTCAACCGGTACCGGTTAGCTGTAAACGATACCGGTTGCTGTAGGAATTTCCAGAATTTGAGAAAAAACCGGGGATTGGAGGAATTGAATGGTTTTTTGTTATTTGGATGTATGCAGGCAGAGGCAGGGTTGAGGATGAATGATAGTGTACCAGCACTGTTGTCACGAATCCGAGCGGATGTAACGCCAGCTGAATGGACATTGATAAATCGTTTGGGGTTAAGTGGAATCCGCTATTATTCACGAATCGCACGTAACCATGCTATGTTACAGGCGTTGATTGAGAGATGGAATCCTAAGACAAATACCTTCTATCTGCCAACAGGGGAAATGACAGTAACATTGGAAGATGTGTTCCGTATTTTGAGACTCCCAATTACAGGAAAACCAGTATATCAGGCATTACCTAGTGCGGCACGAGGAGCGATAACAGTAGTATTTGGTCCATACGCACGAGATTTAACACAAATGAGGTTTGTCATTCACATATGGGATAATGTATGCAGGCACACCACGAGGAGACAAGGTTAGCAGTGATATTAATGATAGCGATAGGGTATTACGCATTCACGAGGGCGGATGGGGAAGATTTCCAAAGGCATTGATGTGTGTTATTTGGGAGATGATAGAAAGGAACGTGACGTTTGCATGGGCACCTGCATATTTGGCGGAGCTATATAGGGGTTTATGGGCTTGTAGGTGAAATCACAGAACGACACTGGATTGTTCATACTTATTACACTGTTGGGCCTATGAGCACATTGTTTGTGTGCGACCAGTAGGCCGATCCATCCAGTCAGGAGAAACCGGAGTACAGAGGTTGGGATTCAGACGATGGGTCCAGACAGAACAAGAGGCAAGATCCCAGGCTGTGACGGGTGACATTGAGTATTATAGGCAGGTATGGGAGATGGTGACGATTGCGGATATCTGTTGGAGGCCATACGGAAACTATATGGTAACAGAGAACATAGCTGAGGAGTTGAGGGGTGTAGAGCGATTGAGGTGGATCGCAGGGCACAGGCCAGGTGAGTATGAGAGGATTCCTCTAGATCACGTGCGGCGACAATTTGGATTTGTGCAGGATATACCTCAGGCTTATAGACCCTATATGAGGATCGATGCAGAGGCAATATTCTCACCTCCCGGCCCAACACCTCCGAAGGGCCTTTGAAGAGGTAGCGATCGATCGCAGGGTAATGGATGCGAGAGCAGCAGAGCCTATAGATTATGGTGGGTAAGCAGAACTGCGAGGTGTACGTGATCGTCCCGACATAGCGGTGATTACAGCGAGAGAGAGATCGTCTACAGAGTTTAGTTCAGCAGCTCCAAACGCAGGTGAATGAGGCAAGAAGATTGTTAGTGGTTGCGAGTCACGGGCGGAAGGACTAGAGGCTGGAGTCCTCCATGCGAGAGGGCGTATTCATATGTTACGAGAGAGATTGGCGATCGGTGGGTGGTACCAATAGCCATGGTACCTTTGAGGACGAGAGGCTGGCGAGAGGGGGTCGACGATCACGATCATCACCTAGTTCGGGATGAGGCGTGAGGGTCTAAATAAATGTTAGCAAGGTATAAGAATAAATAAGAGTACCGACCTGCGTGTCGATGATAGAGAAGATGTATTTGTTTAACATCTAAATAAAACGAGATATGTATGTTGATTTGAGTTATAATAATAAGAATGTTATCGTTTTGAATTTCGGTGTTTTGAAAAAGGATAAAGAGGAATGTGATTAAATAGAAATACACAAAAATATTTATATTTACCACACATGATAGGTTATGGTAGGGGATGGTCGAGCTAACCTTGGGAGACCCCATGTCTCCGAAGTGCTACCTACATAGCCCTTTGCACAAAGCAAGGAGGGGCCTCAGACCGATGTAGTTCTCCCTTAGGATCAGGGAGAGGCGAATTCAGGCAATTTGGTACGGTTTAGGCAATTGGTTGGTTGGTAAGAATATTGATATTAATATTGGTAAGGTAAGGTTGTTGGTGTCGGTAATGAATTGGTGATGTTGTAAAAGGTATAAGGGAAGCGAAAGTTAGCCTACCCAAGTAGAAGGGAACCATGTCCTGATTAAGATCAACACACAATCCTAGATGCGAGGCAAAGTGGAAAGAGTGCTCCGTAGGTGAAAAGAGCTAAACAAACCACACAACGTAGAACGAGCTTGAAGCCCTAGGTACCGTGCATAGATGAGAAGTCCATAGGTGAAAAGAGTTGTATGATCACAATATATCGGGTGTACGTAACGTCCCTTGAGTTGAAACAAATGGTGAGGTGAGGTGGATAATATAGGAGTAATACAGAGAACTTATTACAAAGTGAGTGTTACGGCGAAGAGAACCTACCCTAAATAGACAAGTCCATGACCCAAAAATTTCTTTTTGAATGAGGCTTTATTTTACTGAATATAGACTGATCGATGCGGGAAGTCTACAAGGGATATTGATTGTGCTATTCTTGAGGTCTTCACGAAGCTGATCAATGCGAGAAGCTTCTGATAAAGGCTGACTGTGTATAGCTGTCCTTCGAGGGAGCAGTCTATTTATAGTAGCAGATATGATTTTAGTGCATAGCTGTCCTTCGGGGGAGCAGTCTATATAAAATAGCAGCAATAATTTGGCATATAGCATTTTGTCCTTCGAGGGAACAGTCTATATATAATTTAGATAGCTAGATGTTCTTTTGGCATGAAGCATCTAGTTTGGTAGGAAGTTTGACTCAAGAAAATCCCATAAGAATACGGCTTATTTTAATACTTTGAAGTCATGGACTAGACTAAAAAGGGGAAGGCATCGTTTAGGTGAGGTGAGAATCAAACTATGTGAGCTTGATTTTTATTATGAGGTGTAGGAAACGAAGTGCATGTGGTGGTATGTGAGCTCAAGGGACGAGCGGCGGGTAGATAAGTGATATAACACTAAATTCAACGAGAGAATGGTCGAAGATGCAAGGCATTAAGGGGTTCGAGCTCGGGTTTACCATTAGCGAAGCTAAATGATAAGTGCTTGATCCATAGGTGTGAGTGATTATATAAGGCCCAATCCAATTGGGAGCAAATTTTCCACATTTGCTCTTTTCTAGTTTGGTGACATGTTGATTCTCTTTGAGGACAAGATCACCAACCTTAAAGGTACGCTCATGAAGTCGCTTATCATAAGCACGTTTGATGCGTTTTTGATAGATTTGAAGGTGATCAAGAGCTATAAGACGACGTTCGTCAAGAGCTCCAATTGGGCTAACCGCTCTTGGCGGAAATCATCGTTGGTGAGAATATCCTGAAGAGATATTCTAAGGGAGGGTATTTGTATTTCGAGAGGCAAAACAGCCTCGGTACCGTATACCAAAGAAAAAGGTGTGGCATTAGTAGAGTGCGAATGCTGAGTACGATAAGCCCAAAGGGCAAAGGGAATGTGATCGTGCCAATTTCTTCCGGATTCATTGACAACTTTCATGAGGATTTTGGTTAGGGTTTTATTAGAAGATTCAGCCTGACCATTGGCCTGCGGATAGTAAGGCGATGAGAAACTAAGTTTGATACCAAAGTTGTCACAAAGGTCTTGTAACAACTTGTTTTTAAAAGATTTACCATTATCTGTTATTAGGCGATGAGGAATACCAAAATGACAGATAATGTGATGGTTAATGAATTCGACAATTTTTTCCTTTTTAGTTGAAATGAGTGGAATAGCCTCCACCCATTTTGTGTAATATTCGGTGGCTGTGATTATCCATCGGTGACGTTGTGAAGAGGACGGGTGAATCTCACCAATAAGGTCTAAACCCCATTGTGAGAAAGGCCAAAGATCTCGTGCGACCTGCAGCGGATGGCTAGGAGTATGTTGAAGGTTAGCATGTTGTTGACACATAACACAACGCTTAACATATTCGTAGCAGTCGTTATTGAGAGTAGGCCAATAATAACCTAGGCGAAGGATTCGTTTAGCCACACGCAAGAGGCCACTAAAATGTCCACCACAAATCCCATCATGGACTTGTTGGATGGTATAGGTTACCTCCGCGCTTGGTTAAACATGAAGGAGGATACCATCAAAGCCACATTTTTAGAGGAGTCCCCCATGACAACATAACATGAAACACTTTTAAGAAAAGCATGTTTACCGCAGATTACTAGTAAGGTCGGGTGGGAGAATAGAGATTGTAAGATAGTCGTGAAATTGGTGGTACCAGTATCCTTGAATTAGTAGACACGTATTTATCGTACAAACAACCGGGGGGCTGAATAAGATGGGGCAAAGAGTTGTTGGACCACGACGAATAATTGAGTCGATTGATGAAGCTGGAATTTGCGAGGCTAAGCAAGCCATAGTATCCGCAAATTTGTTAGTGGAGCGGGGAATGGTTTGGATAGAATAGTGAGTAAATAAGGCTAGAAGTGAGTCCACGTAGTATTTGTATTTTTGAAGTTCCTCATTTCTGCATTGGTAGATGCCTTTCACCTAGCATAACTTGATTGACTACCAATTGAGAGTCTCCAAAAATATTGATAGATTTGATACCTAAGTGCAGCGCAACCTGGAGACCCAGAACAAGGGCCTCGTATTCCGTTGTATTATTAGTGCAAGGGAAATCGAGTCGGAATGAAAGAGGCATAGGCTCGGCATCGAGAGGAATAAGAACAACGCCGGCTCCTCCACCGTGTTGGCATTTGGATCCAATCAAAGAAGAGAGTCATTGGATACGACTCCTCCTTGAGTGAAAGAGTGGTGATGAGTTCGTCGGGGAATGTAAAATTGGTAAATTGTTCCCCAGGTAAAGGGGCTTCCGCAAGTTGGTCTGCGATGGTTTGTCCTTTGATTGATTTCTGGTGGACGAACTCAAGGTCGAGGTCGGCGAGGAGCATGAGCCATCGGGCGATGCGTTGGTTTAGATGAGGTTTGGCATACATGTAATGGATGGGGTCTGTGTTGGTGATGACGAAAGTTTTGTGATTCAGAAGGTAGTGTCGGAGCTTGGTAGCCACGAATGATAGGGCTAGGCACAAATTTTCTACATGTGTATACCTAGTCTCATAATCCACCAAAGTACGACTTATATAATAAACGGCTTGTTCTCGATTTTCAGAGTCACGATGTGCAAGCATGGCCCCTACAACGTGGTCAGTGGCGGAAAGGTAAAGGTAGAAAGGGCGGTCGTCTTGAGGTGGGATAAGCACGGGTGGCTGCAAGAGATAAGTTTTGAGAGCTTCAAAGGCTTGGTGGCACTCTTCACTCCATTGAAATTCAATGTCCTTTTTAAGGAGGTGATGGAAAGGTTGACATCGATCCGAGAGTTGGGAGATGAAACGTCGGATAGATTGTAACTTACCTTGTAAGCTACGTAATTGTTTGAGATTAGTAGGTGGGGGCATTTCTATGATAGCTTTGACTTTAGATGGATCGACCTCGATGCCACGCAAAGAGATGATAAAACCAAGAAGCTTTCCCGAAAGGACACCAAAGACACATTTCTTTGGTTGAAGACAGACAGAATATTGTAACAGGCGATCAAAAATAATGGTTAAAACATCGAGATGTTCACTGCGATGTTTAGACTTGCCAAGAAGATCATCGACGTAATCTTCAAGGATAGTGTGCATAATGTCATGAAAAATGTAGGTCATAGCCCGCTGATAGGTCGCACCAGCATTCTTAAGGCCAAATGGCATTACACGGTAACAGAAGGTTCCCCAAGGAGTTATGAAGGTAGTTTTGTGTTGATCGGCAGGGGCAACCAAAATTTGGTTGTATCCTGAAAAGCCATCCATGAGAGAAAGCATTTCATGTCCCGCAGTGAGATCAACAAGTTGATCAATACTTGGGAGGGGGAAGTCATCCTTAGGGCAAGCGAGGTTAAGATCCCGGAAATCCATGCATATCCGAAGTCCCCCCATCGCTTTAGTGACAGGTACGATGTTAGAAATCCATTGAGGATAGTCAATAGGCAAGATGAAGGAAACAGAAAGAAGTCGTTGAAGCTCTTCTTTGACCAAGAGGGCAATGTGTGGATGCATTTTTCTCAGTTTTTGTTTGACTGGTTTGGAATCGGGGTTTAGAGTGATGTTATGGATGGTAATGGTAGGATCAATTCCTGGCATGTCAGCGTAGGACCAAGCAAAAGCTTGGTTGCGAGCACGGAGGAAAGTAGTAAAGGTGACTTGTTCTGATGCGTTAAGGGATTGTCCGATCTTCACAATGTGAGGATCCTCCTCCGTGTGGATGTTGATTTCTATAGTAGATTTGTTCAGCATGGTTTGGGTTTCAGATGGTAAGGCTCGTTGAATATAAGAATCATCCACGCCAAGGTAAGTGAGGATGGAGTCGTCATCCTGACACTCAACAACATTAATCAAAGGCGAATCCTCTTCGATCATGTCTGGATACAGAAGGGGAAGAGAAGATGGGTCCTCATTATCGCGTTGATAAGTGAGAGGACCTATGAAGATAGCATTTATGAAAAAAAAAAGTTAGGAGGGATAGATTCAGGGTCTATAGATTCTGTGGGTGATGATGGCAAAGTGGGTGATGATGGTTTGGTAGGGGTGACGTCATCTTCTTCCAGAAGACAACTGACATGAGGTGTCTCCTGTGTAGGTGTTTCAGGAAAACCGAGACCACTGCGATCATTGTGTTTGCGGGTAGTCACGGGAATGAGTGTATGTCGGCCTTGTTCATAAAGACCAAAACCAAAGCCTTTCCAAGCACAGCGAGTCAAGAAGGTGAGTGAGGCGAAGCGGCGATTTGTTTGTCAAGTATTGAAAATCGGATTGGAAGGGAACCACACCAAGAGGAGGTTCAGGGGTAATGGAGGATGCGTCAACACCCCCATACATTAGGTTGGTGCAGCAATGGGGTGGTCCGTAAGAGATTACCTCCCCCACGCGACGGTCGTAGGTGGGATGTGCATGTAATTGTCCGTACTCCTGCGGGGTAGGGAAAGAACTAACGTTATATAGGCGGTACTCCCCCAGCGTAAGGCGTTGAAAAACATCTACTAAGGGGTCGGAGGTTGGGATGTTAGCTGCGGGAAGGGAAGTGGTTTTTGCGACGGTGGTTTCATCAGTTGAAGGCGTAGGCGCGGTTGAGGTGGATGGTTGAGGTACATTTGAAGAGGATGGTTGGGTTGAATGTATGGGTGTCTTGATTGGTATAAGCACATCGTTAGGGCGGTATAACATATTGCAGGTTTTAAAGGGGGGAGGATCAGCTTTTACGGTGTAGGACTTCCCCTCGTACTCAAATTTTATGCATCTATGTAATGTTGAGGGAACGCATCCCATGGCCCGGATCCAAGGACGACCCAGCAATATATTATATTGGAACTCTCCCTCAAGGACATAGAAGAGTTCGGGTAAAGTACGTGGTCCTACCCGAATGTTGAGGATCACGGTGCCTAAGGTAGAGGTAATAGCGTCATTGAATGACCGCAACATGATGGGGTTGGCACACATGTAGCTAGAAGGGATATTCATTTGTTGAAAAGCTTTTGAAGAGATGATGTTTAGGCTAGCACCCCCGTCAATCATAACACGACGTACACGAATGTCCCGGACGTAAGCTGAGATGAACAGGGCAGGGTCAGGATCTTCTGTACCAAAATCGACAATTTCATCTTGAGCCCTGCTGCGGTAGCTTGTGGTACGAGGCACGTGGTTGGGGCGGTGGGTTGTTTGGTGAGAGAGGCAACGTGATTGGGTGTTAGAATGGAGGCAACGGGTAGGGTTTCATTAGGTAAGACCTCGATCCCCTGAAGAATTTCAACGAGAGCTTGTCGATGAGATTCAGAAGTCTGAATGAGATCATATAGTGTCATTTTTACGGGTGATTGGTGAAGTTGTTTAATCATGGCTCGATGGGTAGCTCCATTAGAGACGGGGTAAGCAGGTCCACGAATAACCACTTTGGGTGGTGGTGCAATCGGGATGTTGGACGGAGAAGGAGAGGACGCAGGTGTGCTTTCTTTCGCTTTCTCATTGTTTTTCTGCGCTCGAGTAGCAACACTAATCATATTAATTTCGTAGACCTGAGATGAGGAAGATGATTGGGATAAATCATGGTCTTCAAGAGGTGGGGTTGTAATAATGACAGATCTTGGTGAGGCGGGGACAGATGGTATAGGAGAGGGAATGGAAACTAAAGGTCTCTCCCTTCGTAAGTTGTCTTTCTTAACCTTTCTATCTGGGAGAGGTGACTGACGAAGGATGGTTTTAAAGTTTTGCATCCCTCCACATCATGTCCGGTGTGCGGTGATAAGCACGAGATCTTAGACTCATCATAACCTATAGGTCGAGGTTTAGACGGGTCATAAGGTCTAAGTGGGGGTAGGGAAATGGTCGCATTCTCTACTAACATAGCAAGGATTTTGGCGTAAGATCCTTTGAGTGGGTCAAAATCAGAAGAGGATGAGGGTATTGATTGTCTGGATTTCGATAATGTTTGGGTATGGTTGGTTCGTGCGGGTGGTGGTTTAGCCAAGGGGTGTTGACACGTGTTTTCACTAAACGTGGTTTCTTTGGCGCAGAAGCTATATTGGATGATGAGGCCACAGATGGTGTGGTATCAGAAAACAACCACGGGGAAATAGGAGTGACCGAAAACAAATCTTTTGATGATGGAATTTGTTTAGGGTTGATAGGTGGACAGGATACGCGGAGTGATAATGTTGATATACCCTTTGATCCCTGTATGGGTGCAGAAGGCGTAGGTCGTTTTGAAGAAAACGCAGGAGGTATGATATATTGGTGCAAGGTGGAAGGATGAGGTCCCAATATGGAAGGTAGGTATGACGATGATGGTTTTGATTGTGATAGAGGCACGGGTTGAGTGTATCTCCTAAGTGGCGGGGCGGCTTTATTCTTGGACAAATCTAGTCGCTTAGGCGGGTGTGTTAGACTGGGTATTGGCGAGGTCCCAAGTGTAGGGGAAGATTTGGTTAGGTTGATAGAGGTGGATGGGATATTGAGTATAGATACGGGGGGTGAGAGTGAGGACATAGGCATTTTGAGTTTCTGTAAACACTTCGGGTATATGGTAGAGGTATCGGGATCGGTCATCTGCATTTGAGTAGAATAGGGAGTACTCAAACGTTCCCATAAGATTCGTCTATCTTCTGGAGAATGACAGTCTTCAGGTTTGAATTGTAAATTTTGTACGGAAGAAAGGTGGGTTGTGATTCCGGTCCACTGTGGGTGTGATACAGGGGGTAAACGAGGCACTGTATCAATAGATGTCAAGAGGTCAACCGGTCGTTGAAAAGATTTAGGCGATGAAGAACTAATAGGTAAGAGGGCATGTTCGAGAGGATCCGTCATGGTTAAAGAATTTGGTGATGTCGGTGCAAGAGATTCCTCGTCTAAGGATGTCAAAAGGAGTGGCGTATCTCCCTCTTGTGTAGCAAGAGGGGTAGAAGGAAAATCTGGGAAATAGATAGGTTAGATAACATCCGTTTGCAATCTTGTAGGGATGTGGTATAAGAAGACTCATCGATGGGAAGAGAAGTCTAGGCAGTTAACTCCTTTATGGGTAAAGGAATGATTTCGCTTTGGTTCGATGGTGGTAAAGGAGGTTCGGGCTCCTGTGTTAGTGAAGAGGCTTGATTCAAAATTTTCTCGATAGAGGCTTTGGGCTGGGTATCAAAGACTGCATGGATCTCATGAACACTCTCCTCGGCTAAGATATCCTGGTTTACGTTCTTTGTTGGAAGAGTGATTCGGGAATGGTTTGTTAAAGATTTTCAAATTTTGGTTGGCGGGGGCATTAGGATTATCGAGGTTATATCCCTGCGTCAACCATTTCTGCACTATGTTTTTTTCAACATCTTGCAGTTCTCATGACTTGTGTCCCTTCACGTGGTGGAAGTTCTGAAGTCATTTTCTTTGTACCGGGGAAGGTATGGCGCGAGTGGAATCAAACCCGAATGAGGTTTAACGGAGGTAATGTAATGGCTCTGCTTTGAGCAATTTTTCCAATATCACACCATATGTTTCTCCCAAGGAGTGTAGTTGATGGGCTCTGCTTTATACTTATAGGTGGTTTTGGGTGGGGCATTAGATGGTGTTTAAGATTTAACCATCACCGCGTGGACAGCTCCTTTTGATTTAGAAGAAGTGGACGCGTGAGGAGTGGTGGTATTTGGTTTATTGGTAGAATCGGGAGTTCGGAAATTGGGGTTTTGTTACGCAACCGCAATTTCTCTTCCTCTAAGGCTCGAATCTCTAGTTTTGAGCCATAGTAAAACTTCATCGAATGTACGGAAAGTTTGAATTTGGAGAGTAGGAGAAATGTGCTTAGCACATGCCCGCGTGAAAAGTTCGATAAGTTCGATCGAGGCAAGGCATATGTAAGTTGGTTGATAAGGCCGCACCATCGTCCGACGAAATCTGCGATAGATTCATCTTCGAATTGTCGAATGGCATAAAGGTCGGTGATGGATACTTTCTTAGCAATGTTAATGGAGAAGTGATCCAAGAAAGATTGGGCTAGTTGGTTAAAAGAGAAGATTGAGTCTTTGGGTTAAAGCAACATACCACTCAAGCGAGTCTGATAAGGACATGGGAAAGGTGCGAGAATAACAAGGCATCATCATGGGCAATCAAATAACAAGCATGTCTAAATGATCGCAAGTGTTGTTGAGGATCCTCTTTACTATTAAAACGAGTAAATTTCGGCAACTCCCATTGAGGAGGATATGAATGAAGGGGGACAGAAGGGTGAATGGGCTCCCGAAAAACTTGCTCGTATGTCAAGGCGCTACGACTTCCTGAAACAGAAGCCTCCAGGTTTTGCATTTTGTCCATCATTTGTTTAATTAGATCAGTAGTTGGATGAGATGATGGTGTGGTTGTGGTAAATGGAGGCAAATTGGGCCAAGGACCACCGCTAGACCCTGGTGGGGTTAATTGTTGATAAGGTGTGGAGGATGAATATGTTGAGGCAACCGAATAGGGATGTCCCATATAGGATGTTGAGGTCACTGGATACGTGTATGGGAATGAAAAGGTAGGCGGAGCTTGAGAAGTAAAGCTCGTGTGGATAGGTGGCAGAGAGCAAGTCATGAACGGAGCGATGCTGCAGAGAGATGAGGTAGGGCGATCGGCGGTAATGATATGTGGGGTCTGAGGTTAACCAACGGAAAGCCAATTTGAGTCGTATGAACCTCTAAAGCCGTCGGATTGGGAGACGGGGCTAGAGATGCAGGAAGTAAGGCGGTATTATCGGGGGAGTGGGAGATAAATGAGCAGCTATACTAATAGGCATACCAACAAGGCTGACCATCGGGCGTACGGTCAGGGGTATGGGACAAATAGTATTGTACAGCGCTAGAATTAGCATCCAGAAACTTGGTGAAGTCCTTATCTCCCACAGGAATTTTAGGAACCTCGCTGGTATCCGTAGGATTCCCCACAGAATGTGAAGGGGGTGATTCAGGCAAAGAAATAGAGCAAGCATGTGAAACCATGGCGGTGGCTTGCTTTCGAGTGATAACAACCATGGACAAGAGTTCACAGTAGGGTTTCAATCTGTCAGGAATAGAAACAAACTCAGACTGGTAAAATTGGTAGGTTGCTGGTTTGTCAGGAATTGGAAAAGACAGTAACCGATATCGGTCTAGTACAATGCGATGTCGGTTATACTTATAGCGGCGTCGGTCAGGTAACCGATGTCGGTGTAAGAAGTCTAGGCTAACAAGATATAAAAAGGCTGCTAATTTGATTTTTAACAACGTTTAGTATACTTGTCCAATTATTGATCACAGAAGATAGAGTATGAGAAAGAAAACAGAACTAAAAACAAGCAAGATGCACACGCAAATCTAGAGATTAACCCTAGGGTTAATTTTAATTATCGTGGGCTTATGCCTTTAGACGTAGAATGATGTCAGAATCCTAAACAAGAGACTTAGGGGAAATGTCAAGTTGTTTTGGCTTATAAGGTTACCTCAATCGGGCGGAGGAATACCGCGGAAAAAAGGGGGATGTTTGAGTTGTTGTGTTAATTGTGAAGTGATTCGGTATGTGTTGTGCAGTGAATGTAAGATTAATTTCTTGTCAATACCGTGGATATCACCCCCACGTGTATGACCTGTTACTTAATCTACGTTCACTAGAATTGAAAAACAACAAGCAGGAATGCAATGCACGTGTTTTAAACCCAAATCAAAAATTATGTTCGATGAAGCAAGAGAGATGACTTTCACTAATGCGAAACTAGGAAAGCAAGACAAATTCTTTACAAAATATATAACAAAAGCAGCAACAACAAGTATGCTTCCTAAAATGAAAATAAGCAAGAGAAACAGAAACCCAAGATGGGTCCCACCGGGCGTGCCAAAATGTTTCACTCGGAATGTTTCGTTCCTTTTAGAAACAGATAAGGGTTGGGGCTAGGAGGAATACCTGTAGAATGTCGAGATGATGTGCGCGTACCGTAGAGAAAGATCAGGCTGACTGCGAAGAACTCCTTTTTGTCTTGGAAGGACTACCTGCAAATAAGAACACAAGACCACAAGATTTTAATTAGACAATAAATGAGGAAACTGCCTTGGGCCCAGGAAATATAAAACTTCCTTTCGAAGGTGGTCAGTTCCCTTGCTAATATGAATTAACACAAAAGACTATAAGATATCAATTAAATTGCTTTGTTGAACTGGGTAGGGGAAAGGCTGGTTATTGGTTATAGTCAGTATAACCGATGGCGGTTACTGATAACCGATGGCGGTTACTGATGACCGATATCGGTAGAGTCTAGGATCTGAAGGTTAGTTGTTTTGTGGGGTGGTGGTGTTATTTGGTAGTTGTGTTATTTGTAGAAATTGTATATAGGTAATATTAGGAAATAGGGTGATGAGATCTAGATGAATGACAGTTAGATGTAATGACACGTTGGGTAGTGGATCCAAGAATGGATTTGTGAGGACTTATGATTCAAAAAGTCGAAGAAATGTTATTAAAGAGTACATGCAAGAAGTAGCTTACTGATTATTCGCGGAGATGCAAGTCCAAGAGCTCTGATGGCAAATGCAAAGCGAGGTAGGATGGTGCAGCACACATGCCAGATCAAATCAGTGAGTATCACGGGGCTCAGGTATCCATTGCGATCTGGCTTGCTCTCCCTTGCTGCTAACTCTCCTTGTCTCTTCACTTGTCTCTGCTCAGTCAAGTAAAGATCAGGGTTTTCTCGATCACTCCTGATGCTCTTTCTTGATTCAAAGAATCCTTTTCTCTGATCCAAAAATGAAATTCCGATCCTTTGTTTTTGGTTTGGGGAGCCCATTTACAGGGAACCGATGGCGGTTGCGTAACCGACGGCGGTCGAGTAGGAACCGGCATCGGTAAGGAAAAAGTAGGCTATTTTTAGTAAAACAGCCCACCTTCCCTGCTTTTCTCCCGAGAGATTAGTTGTGGGCTTGGTCAAGTGACTAGAAGGTCGGTTTTAGGTGCGAGAAAGGGGTCCTTAGTCATGGGTGTAGGTGTAGACCAAGTTTTAGGTTTTAATTAGGTTAGTTTAGGATTAGGGATAGGTCATGATGAGGTGGCAAAATGAGGTGGCGGGTAAGGTGATGGGGATTTATCAATTACAAGGTAATTAATAAATAATTGTGTAAGGTTTAGGTAATGAGGTTAGGTTGTGAAATGGGATACGGGTCACAAGGGGTCGTAAGATACGAATTTGGTGTCTACATTTCCTTAACATCTCCAAATAAATTTTCACAACCTCCTCTACATCCACAACTTTAGTTGGTGAGGCTTCTCTCGGATTGATCAGCTTGATGCCTTCTCTCTTAGGAGGTTTACCAATTGCCTTGATGTTATTTTCAATCTGCAAAGCCATGGTGAAGGCTTGCCTCGATTTTTCCGGGTTCTTATCCCTCAAATGATAGACAACCTTCTTATTAAAAGCATCGAGTAATTTATCAAACAAGAAAAATCACTTGGCCTCGGGATCACATGTAGCCTATTTAGGGTCTTATTGAACCTTGTATTGAAGTCATGAACAAACTCATTGGGATTATTCTCAATAGTTTCAATTCTAATAAAAGAAACCTAGGGTCTATTTATATCCATACTGCAATCTAAAAGCTTTCTTCATTTCTATCTATGAATCAATGGATTTGTCTGGTAAAGATTTATACCAATCCCGTGCATCCTCCTCTAGAGTATGAATAAACATTTCTATGTAGACATCCTAAAATTCAATCTCAAATTCTTCCATCATATTAACAAAAAGCTTTAAGTGTTGATCACTAGTAATAGCATTATTTCCTTGAAATTTACGCAGCTATTTCTAACATCTTGGGGCATAGCATTTGGATATCCAAAGATACCTCTCGAAATATATAGGACCAAAATTGTTCACAAAAATAGAGGTGCAGGTAGGGGCTAGGCCATATTGTTTTGGGAGGTTATCTTACAGGAGAAACAAAATGATGAGGAGTGAGGGGTTTATAGGGCACAAGAATGTAATTTTCAGAACGAATGTTCACTAAAAACTTTGTTTCTTGGAATATCTTATCTGCTTTGGAGAACATAGGGACAAAATGAGACACAAATTTTTCAAAGACAAAAGAAGGACCCTATCGAGTTGGAGAATTCAGATCTACAAAAAAGACTACACGAATCGAAGCACTTGAGGAAGTATGACAATCTTCAATGATAGGATGATCAGTTTTCACAATTGATAACTCTTTTCCGATTTCGATCTCCAATAAGTTTCCAAATTCTTCCTTCGAAATTTGTCTTTCCCAATTCTAGAAACAACCTTCTAGCGGGTCTTTAATGAAGAAATATATTATTCCTTCCATATTTGCAAAAATTAGTGATAAATTTTAATTGTGAGAGGTTAAGACACTAGCATTTATCAAAAATTAATTCAACACGGATTCTCCACTAAGGATTTTCACCTTAGTTGTGAAAATCACTAAAATTGATCTCAAAAATGTTTGTCAACACTTAATTAATAAAAAGATTCAGCGATCGACCTTCCTTTACCCATATTTGACATTGATGATGTAAACTTAGTGCAAAACCAATAGATACTAGAAATATTGCATGAAGAGCTTGTAACTTTGCTCTATTATTACAAATATGGACACAAGATAAGGTTTCAACAATGTATTAGCACTTATATCATGTAAGAAACATTACTAGGGCTGAATATTAGAATGCCTTTGAAGATCCCCGATAGTTGCACCATTTTGTTGTTGGTATCTAGATTGATTCTCCCTTGGAAATTGAGCAACATCACATACTTAACAAGACACCAAGAGATAGACAGATCATATTATGAGTCATTTTGTAGATGGGGAGGGGATTCGTTTGACACTTCGTCACTCGGGCATCAAAGAAATGGATAGCACCTTCATTAAGGATTTGATCTATCCTCGATACTTTAGAGCATACCTTTTGACCAAGGTGAGAGGACCCATTTTTAACCTCTGTCGGTGAAGGATAATGAAGATATCCTTCTTTTCACAAATTTGAAAGGGGATCCGAGAAAATATGATCAATGCACCACAATTTAAATCTCACAATTTATCGCTTCTAAAGAATGGTGATATTTTCTAAATAGGGTTAAGGTCAGGTAAAGACATTATGGAATCCTACTTGCTCCTGCATATTTTGGCGGTAGAACTTATTCACTTGTGGACATACGGGAAAACAGGGTAGTTCAAGTGGGATTCATTATTTTTGAAAAGTTTTGGTGGGAGATTTAAGAAAGATAAACCTGATTTTGCGGATCTTTGAAAATTCACAAAAATTGGAAAACTAAATGATAGAATGCTTGAGAATAGCTAAAATATTCCTTGAACCAAAAGGTGTGCATCAATGGAGGGCCGATTGCACAGTTTCATAAAATCTCCAAGAATTAAACATGAAGGTTTAAGGTAAAGACTCGATTAAACATTAAAATACCCCTAGTTCCTCATGCCTAAGATACACTCAAAGGATTACAGACAATCAGTATCGATAATGAGAGTAAAGTGATTTTAAATTCTTTATCTCATTACAAGTATGAAGGATCTTCTCACAATGAAATTGTGAATTCCACTAAACAATCACGGGATGAGATCTTGTGTGATTTAAAGGGTTAACACAAGATTGCAATGGGAATAAGAAAAACTACTTGCAGACATTATGAAGTAAAGAAAACACAAATTTGCCCAAGATTAACACATATTAATTTAAATTTGATTAGATTCATCAGCAAGGGAAAGTGTCTTTGAATAGTCTTAGAGCTTGTCAATGGCTGTACACTTACAACTAACTTGACATGATTGAAATCTAAAACATAGGAAATTACTAGGTTTCTCGGATTGTCTCTCAAGAAGATGGGATTTCTTTTGCAAGACTTTCCTCATTGCATTTATATAATTTAATCACTCACTCATCCCAAATTCCCCCAAAAAAAAGAATATTTGAGGAATCCTTTGCTTGTTACCAATTTGTCTCAGAAAGTGACATTTAACATATTTACACCCGCAGCTTGCATGGTGGACAAATCATGAACTGATCACATTTCTCGAGACCCTTGAATAATGACTGGATTCCATGCCACAAATTTTGTGATCCTTCTAATCATTCTTTTATTCTGTCATGCAATAAATTCCCATTTTAATCATTTTCGTAGCTGTGTATAGCTGGATCGACAGTGATCCTTTTCACCCTCGAGGCAACACCTTTTTCATCCGTTGTACCTGTAGCCTCAATCATTTCATCCTTTACACCTACAACCTGCTTTATGCATCCAAATTCTCTGGTAGTTCACATTTTTCAAGTGCCCAAGAAATCACAACTTCAAAATATAAACCTTTACAATCCTTGGACTCACAAATTAAGCTTTAAATCCATTCAATTTCATTTTATAGACAAAAACAACTAGGATTTTCATCAAAAACCAATGAAAAACAATGTGTATTCGCATCTCCAGAGTCTTGGAGTAAAAATGGTGGTAAAATAAAATGCAATGCACAAAAATGTTGATTCTACCCTTTGTCAACTTTAGATTAGAGTCATCCACATGTTTACTTGGCACAACTGCAAAGCTGAAATATAGAGGAAAGTTTCCAAACAAGCGCGGGCCTTCTACATGCGTTGGGCCAAAGAAAATTTCCTTTTGGCCTTTGAAAAATCTTAGTATAAAAAGGAGCTCGTGGAAGTCTCCACATGCCTCTTTGGAGCACTTTTGATATGGTGCCCAAAAGCGGAGACCCTAAAAAAGTGTGGGCTCACCACTTATCTCGATGCAAATACAGTTGTTGAAAATGTTTAAGGACTAGTGGAAGGTGCCATGTGTCTAGGGTTTGAGAAAGTTTCTTCAGCCGTTGAAAAGTCTAAGTATGGGAAGACGTAGCAAAAACCTCCATGTGTCCTCCAGAGTGCTTTCAAAAATAAAATTCACAGGCAGGTCCCCAAACAGGCGCGGGTCCTCCACATGTCCTAGGCCTTAGAAATTTTCTTGAAAAGTTTAAGTATAGAGAGGAGCCGGTGGAATCCTCCACGTCTCTCCCTCGCACAACCGCTAATGTAGGACTCGGAGGTAGATCCTCAAATGAAGGTTGACCCTCCATGTGTCCATGGTCCGACAAAGCTACACCGGCGCATTATAAAAATGTCTAATTTCGGGCGGGGCTAGTAGAAACGCACAGTGTCTCCTTGGCGCAAATTTGATATGGTGCCCAAAAACGGAGACTCTAAACAAGTGCGGGATCACCACGTGTTTCCTTGGTGGAACTGCAAAGGTCAAACCAAGAGGCAAATTTTTAGATGAGTGCAGGTCGTCCATGTAGACAAGACTTGAGTTGAAGCAAGCCCTAGAGTTTAAAAATGCCCCACCAAGCTACATCCAATCAGAAAGGACCACGTACCTTAAGATGCTTTGAGATATAAATTGACGGGAAAAGGTACCCGTCAAACCATAAAATTTAGGGAAACTTCACCATTTACACTTGGAAATGAATCTTTCTTTAAGGAAAAAGAATTTGGAAATGACATAAGGCCTAAATGTGATCCACGACCATGGAGAAGGATCTTTCAACATCATACAAATGAATAAAACCTTTCACGCATCCATTTAGGGAAATAACAAATACGACAGATCCTGTAGATTGAATAATTTTTAGAGAAAACGAGGTGCGATCAGATGGTCTTCCTGAGAAACCATCTGAGAAACTTGTTAATTTCCTATGTTTTAGATTTCAATCACGTCAAGTTGGTTGCGAGTGTATAACCATTGAAAATCTCTAAGACTGTTCGAATAAAATTTTCCTTGCTGATGAATCTAATCAACTTCAAATTAATCTGTGTCAATCTTGGGAAAAATTGTGTCTTCTTTATTTCAGAATGTCTGCAAGTAGTTTTTCTTGTTCCTATTACAATCTTGTGCTAAAATACCTCCGAATCAAACAAGATCTCGTCCTTGTGATAGTTTAGTGGAAATTGCAATTTCATTACGAGAAGAGCCTTTATCTTGTAATGAGATAAACAAATTTAAAATCACTTTACTTTGTCATTTTTGATAAAGATTGTCTGTAAGCCTTTGAGTGTATCTTAGGTGTGAGGAAAAAGGGGTCTTTAATTTTTAATTGAGTCTTTAGCTTGAGATTTTGTGTTGAATTCTCAAGGATTGTGTGAAACCATGCAAATATGGGCCTCCATTGATGCACACCTTCTGTTGAAGGAATATTTTAGCTGTTCGAAGCATTATATCATTTAGTTGTCTAATTGTTGTGAAGGTTCTCAAAGATCTTGAAAAATCAAGATTATCCTTCTTAATCTCCCACAAAAAATTACTCAAAAACAATGAATCCTACCCGAACTACCCTTGTTTTCCCCGTATGTCCACAAATGAATAAATTCTCTTTGCCAAATATGTAGAAACAATCGGGATTCCATAATGTCTTGATAACCTTAACCCTATTTAGAAAATATCACCATTCTCTAGAAGTGACAACTTGTGAGAGTTAAATTCTAGTGCATTGATCATATTATCTCAAGGTTTCATTTCAAATTTGTGCAAAGAAGGATATCTTCATTCTCCTTCACCAATAGAGGTTACAAAATGGGTCCTCTCACCCTAGTCAAAAGGCACGACCTAAAGTAGTGAGGATAGATCAAATCCTTAATGAAGGTGCTATCTATTTCTCCAATGCCCGAGTGATAAAGAGTTAGACGAATCCACTCCCTGGCCACAAGATGACTCATAATATGATCTATATGTCTCTTAGTGTCTTGCTAAATCTGTGATGCTTCTCAGTTTCCAAGGGAGAATAAATTATGATACCAACACAAGAATGGCACCTTTGAAAAGTCTCAGTATAAAAATGAGCCATAGGAAGCCTCCACATGTCTCTTTGGTGCACTTTTGATATGGTGCCCAAAAGTGGAGACCCTAAACAAGTGCGGGCTCACCACGTGTCTCAGTCCAGACAAAGTTGTTGAAAATGTTTAAGGACCAACGGAAGGTGCCATGTGTCTAGGGTCCAAGAAAGTTTCTTGATGAGATTGTTCTTATTGGACCTTACAATGTGTTACTTAATGTTTATGAAATTTAATCATTTGTTTGTCAAATATTTTGATTGGTTCTTGTTATCCAAAATTCACCCCCTGGGTAATTTGGATAACATGCATCAGAATATTCAAGTCCCAGGCACATTGATTGATTCAGAGCAAACATCAGGTTTCTAGGGTCCCTTCAGGAATTTTTCTAACTCCCCAGGCCGAAGAAGGAAGGAGCAAGCTCTGAGAAAATGCGAAAAAAGTTACAGAAAGGCAAATAGGTTGATCCAGAAAAAATGGTGAAAATCGGCTAAGTCCTAGTCCTAGGAGCAGTCGGGACATTTGGGACGTCAAGGCGCGGATCGGCCGAAAAACCTCCAGGCGGCCCACTAAGCATTTGGGACAAATGGGACAAAAGTACGCGGCGGGCGCGAAATGCCGGTTCGACCGAGAAGAAAAATTGGCTAATCTTTGAAAAGGGTCGCCTTTGGGACATCTAGGCCAAAAGGCGTGAACCGCCCGAACCGGTGAAATCGGCACAAACAGTCTAAAACAAAGTGGGACAAGCGGGCCAAAAGGCGCGAACCGGCCGAACCGGGCGAAATGGGAACAAGCAGTCCGAAACAAACTGGGACATTTGGGACAAATGGACGTGAACCGCCGGTTCGCCTGAAATCAGCACAAGGAGCACTGTGCCATCTGGGACAAAAAGACGTGAAGGGCGTGAAAGAGCCGGCAGGGCCGAGAACCAATGAAATCACGCCACGTGTCACAAGGAGAAAAGTAAAAAGTCAAAGTGGAAGGTTTGAAGCGCTGAACCGAACCAATGAAATGGCGCCACGTGTCCAAGTTTAAGGGGCCCACAAGGAAATTTCAAAAGACAGCCCGCCGAAAGGTAGAGGAGAGAGAATTGCTCATCCAATCAGCACGTGCCACGTGTCATCCAGGTGGCAGAATGCGGGAAAATATTTCAAAATTCGTCTTGGTCTGTTCCCCTAAATCTTCAGATCGTCATATCTTTTCATCCAGAGCTCGGATTTGCACGTTCTTTATATCAACGGAAAGCTTGTGAGATGCTCTACATGATTCTGGGATCAATCTTGAGTTTTGGTGTAGTATAAAGAGAGAAAATCGAGAAACGGAACTGACGCGTGATAATGGCCAGAAGCGACCTTTCAACAACCTTTTTTAATGCTAATGGGTCGCTTTCTTCAAAGATGGCCGAAGTGACATTTCAGCGGCCAAATTAATACAAATGGGTTGCATTCTCCTCCAAATCGGTAAAAAGATGGCGGGGTATGGGTTGGTAAGGTATCCCATGCCGTTTTAATGCATCTGCGATCCAATGAGGAATGGGTGGCACATTTTCCTATGTTTACATGTCCCCAGGCTCGACCCATGCAATGTAAAAGCCAAATTTGGCTCATTTTAAAAAAGGAGGGTGGTTCATTCTTTCTGCTCTGCCTCTCTTCTTTTCTTCTCTAGGGTTGAAAATGGAGTTCGAACCTCCTCCCTTGCTTTGTAATGGCGTTTTTGCCTTATACTAATGGAATGATGTTCTGTGTAAACTTCTGGAGCAACAAAACGTGTTTTGTGATGCATCTGTCCATCCTTTCTCATTTTTCTTGTTTTCTTCTTGCCTCTCTTCATTGCAGGTATTTGTGCATGTTCGAATGTTCATTGCAGTGCAGGAGCTTTGTGTTCATGGAGTTTTGGGACATTTTCTGTGTGAAATCTATCCTTGGGCCTGTGATGCATCTGTCCATCCTTCCCATTGCTCACCTCTCTTTGTCCCATGGTAGTTTTGATAGATGTCCAACATTCTCCTTCTCTGGTGTATCACCGTTTTAGTGTAGGCTTTTGCTTTTTTTCCCTTCTCTCTCTCTCTCTCTCTCTGTCTCCTTGGCATGGTTAGATTAGGATTAGATTAGCTTGCCTGCACTGGAATAGCTTGTGGCAGGTAGTTTAGGAGCAGGAACCAGCCTTCTCTGGAGATTCCTCTCTCGGTTTCACAAGTCCCACGCTTGGAGAGAGGTTTCCATGTTGTGCAATCACACTGGATGCCTGAACATCAACCTAGAAGCCTGATGTGCGTCTGTGGAGTGCTTGTGATTTTGCACTAACAGCTTTTAGCATGCCGGTGGGACCTTAGAGGTCTTTCACTTCATCTTTTACGAGTTGGTGTGTTCTGTGAAGATTTCAGCCTTTGGAGGCACTTGCAAACACATCTGGCGACTCCATCTGATCAGCAACCCATTTCTCTGAGCTTGCAGACCCATTTCCATACATTTTCATCCATCTTTCTTTCCATCCCTTTCATTCTTTTCCATTCCATGAAGTTGTGCAATCATGACTTCATTTCCATCATGGATTTCACATCAACAACAGCAGTATATTCCACCTCCAACATGTTTTACAAATCCTCCAGATCAGCATGCATACTCATATGAACAGCAGTGCCAAAGTCAGTTTGGCAATGGAGCTTTCCAAGAGCAAGAGTGTGCATACAATGAAGACCATCAGATCCAAGATGCTGGTCTGTTGGAGAAAATCCAAAAGATGGAGGTGGGGATGGTGCAGTCCAGGGCTCAAGCACAAATGAAAGCTTTTGGAATCGGTTATGGAGCACCCTGTCCATGGGTGGGACCTTTTCCAAGGCATTACAGCCCTCAGGAGAAGCTTGACTTCATGATTGCAATGTTGCCTTTGCTTGCACAATGGACAGCAGAAATAGAGGCCTACAGACTTGTTGTTGAACAACCTTGTCAATGGGTAAGTTCTACACCATCATCTGGTTTTTCTCTTTCCATTACTCAAGCAGCATCATCTCATTTAAACTCCTCATCTGCTGTCCCATGTATTGAATCCATCCCTCCATCCCCTAGTCTTCCACCCCATCTCGATTCTTCTTTTCTTTTCCCTTCCAAACAGTCATCCCCTCCACAAGAGCTAACAGAAATACCCCCTCCTCCAAAGAAACAAGAGGTTTCACTACCTCCACCACCACAAAAAAGTGTAAAATCGGTTGAGTTTCAACCCATTCCTCCTCTTGCATTCCCAATTTCATATGGGGAAGAAGGAATTGAAAAAATCAGTCATCAAGGACAGCAAGAAGAGGAGCCCAACAGAAAAGAAGTGACAGACAGTCTGAAGAGTTGGGCTCTTAGATTTGGGATGACAAAGATCCCCTTGATGGTTAAGCCTACAGAAGAGGCTGAGGTTGAACAAGTGGTGGTGAGGACTGATTTTGTTGGAGAAGAAGATCTTGCAGTCCCAACTTGTCCTCTAGAGCAACAAATTGAAGAGTTTGACTTGATAAACTTCATGCTGGAGGAGGAGTTCAATCAAGAGCAAGATTGCCTTCAAACATTGGAGGAAGGAGAAGCTGCTCCAAATCCAAAAAAAGAGGAGCACAATCTAGCTATGGAGAAGAAAAATGCAGATCCAAGGGCTTTGAGCACAAAGCGGTTCTGAGGAGAACCTTCAGTTCTTCTTTCCACTTCATCTCTCTCAAGTTCTAGCACTGAAAAGGAGTTTGATCTTTCAAACTCAATATTGGAGAGTGAAGGAAACCATGGTGGTCAAGTTGCAGATCAAGAGGACACCATGGAGGAAGTTGAACACGAGCAGCAGGACAGCAATGAGGCAGTTTACCTGTCAGATTTGGAGGACTGTTTTGATGGAGAAGAGCCGGTTGAGCTTTCACCTTTCTCTCTTTCATCATCCACATTCCAAACACCAGAGCCTGCTGCCATGAAGGAGAGCTTTCATTTGCAGCAGCCTGCATCTTACAGCAGCTCTTTGGGATCAAGATTGGAAGATTTTTATCTTCCATGTTCTTCATTGGAGGAAGAGAAAGGACAGAAGAATTTCACCATTTCTTCCACATCATCCATTCAAGAGGGTCTACAAGAAGACTCCATTCTCGGAGTTGAAAATCACAGCAATGGGCATATCAAATGGATCAGACCTTGCCCAATCAGGTATTTGGCTTCATTGGAGCCAAAGGAGAAGCCACAACTAGTCATGCTTGCTTCTGAGCATGAGGATGAGCTACAAAGAACCAAGGATCAGCTGCCATACCTCCCCAATCCAAATGCGAGCAAATAAAAGAGGTATTGGATTTTCGATTGATACCTTGATGATTTGGATAGAAGACCAGCTTCTTGTTGATTTTCCATCCATCCAAACAGCCATGATCAGTGCCAAATCAATTGCATGGCTGCCAATTTTGAAGAAAGGAAGCTATTTCTCACAACCAGTTGCAGGGTTTGTTTAGCTTGCCTTTGCTTCCAGCTAGAGTAGAGTAGGTAGATTTGCTTTCAGTAGAAGAAGTGCTCGTGCACACTCTGCATGTTCCATTTGGGGCATGTATGATTTTTCAGTTTTGTACATAGTTTTGGTGTTGCTGGTTCTGCTCTTGCACAGTTCATTTCAGTGGCATCTTGGTGAAGACACTCCAGGTTCAATGGGTTTCCAAGTGGCTCGAGAGGAGGTTTTCAAAGTTCGATTAGTTGCGGGTTGCAACTCATGACTCCATGCCCAATGGATGCTTCAGTTACTCGATCATTCATCTAGCAGCGCGAGATGACCCCATTGAGTCGCTAAACTATTATCCAAAATTCACCCCCGGGTAATTTGGATAACATGCATCGAATATTCAAGTCCTGGCACATTGATTGATTGAGCAAACATCAGTTTCTAGGGTCCCTTCAGAATTTTTCTAACTCCCCAGGCCGAAGAAGGAAGGAGCAAGCTCTGAGAAAATGTGAAAAAAGTTGCAGAAAGGAAAATAGGTTGATCCAGAAAAAATGGTGAAAATCGGCTAAGTCCTAGTCCTAGGAGCAGTCGGGACATTTGGGACGTCAAGGTGCGGATCGGCCGAAAAACCTCCAGGCGGCCCACTAAGCATTTGGGACAAATGGGACAAAAGTACGCGGCGGGCGCGAAATGCCGGTTCGACCGAGAAGAAAAATTGGCTAACTGCTGAAAGGGTCGCCTTTGGGACATCTGGGCCAAAAAGGCGTGAACCGGCCGAACCGGGTGAAATCAGCACAAACAGTCTAAAACAAAGTGGGACAAGCGGGCCAAAAAGGCGCGAACCGGCCGAACCAGTGAAATCGGCACAAACAGTCCGAAACAAAGTGGGACAAGCGGGCCAAAAAGGCGCGAACCGGCCGAACCGGGCGAAATGGGAACAAGCAGTCCGAAACAAACTGGGACATTTGGGACAAATGGACGCGAACCGGCCGGTTCGCCCGAAATCAGCACAAGGAGCACTGTGCCATCTGGGACAAAAAGACGCGAAGGGCGCGAAAGAGCCGGCAGGGCCGAGAACCAATGAAATCACGCCACGTGTCACAAGGAGAAAAGTAAAAAGTCAAAGTGGAAGGTTTGAAGCGCTGAACCGAACCAATGAAATGGCGCCACGTGTCCAAGTTTAAGGGGCCCACAAGGAAATTTCAAAAGACAGCCCACCAAAAGGTAGAGGAGAGAGAATTTCGTCCAATCAGCACGTGCCACATGTCATCCAGGTGGCAGAATGTGGGAAAATATTTCAAAATTCATCTTGGTCTGCATTAGTGCCCTAAATCTTCAGATCGTCATATCTTTTCATCCAGAGCTCGGATTTGCACGTTCTTTATATCAACGGAAAGCTTGTGAGATGCTCTACATGATTCTTGGATCAATCTCGAGTTTTGGTTTAGTCTAAAGAGAGAAAATCAAGAAACGGCACTGACGCGTGATAATGGCCAGAAGCGACCTTTCAACAACCTTTTTTTAATGCTAATGGGTCGCTTTCTTCTTCAGCATGGCCAGAAGTGACATTTCAGCGGCCAAATTAATACAAATGGGTCGCATTCTCCTCCAAATCGGTAAAAGATGGCAGGGTATGGGTTGGTAAGGTATCCCATGCCGTTTTAATGCATCTGCAGTCAATGAGGAATGGGCTGGCACATTTTCCTACGTTTCTGTCCCCTGGGCTCGACCCATGCAATGTAAAAGCCAGATTTGGCTCATTTTAAAAAAGGAGGGTGGTTCATTCTTTCTGCTTTGCCCTCTCTTCTTTTCTTCTCTTGGGTTGAAAATGGAGTTCGAACCTCCTCCCTTGCTTTGTAATGGCGTTTTTTCCTTATACTAATGGAATGATGTTCTGTGCAAACTTCTGGAGCAACAAAACGTGTTTTGTGATGCATTTATCCATCCTTTCTCGTTTTTGCTTGTTTTCTTCTTGCCTCTCTTCATTGCAGGTATTTGTGCATGTTTGAACGTTCATTGCAGTGTCTGAGTCATGTTCATGGAGTTTTGGGACATTTTCTGTGTGAAATCTATCCTTGGGCTCGTGATGCATCTCGTCCATCCTTCCCATTGCTCACCTCTCTTTGTCCCATGGCGGCGTTTTGATAGATGTCCAACATTCTCCTTCTCTGGTGTATCACCGTTTTAGTGTAGGATTTTGTTGTTTTTCCCTTCTCTCTCTCTCTCTGTCTCCTTGGCATGGTTAGATTAGGATTAGATTAGCTTGCCTGCACTGGAATAGCTTGTGGCAGGTAGTTTAGGAGCAGGAACCAGCCTTCTCTGGAGATTCCTCTCTTGGTTTCACAAGTCCCACGCTTGGAGAGAGGTTTCCATGTTGTGCAATCACACTTTGGATGCACGAAAATCAACCTAGAAGCCCGATGTGCGTCGAGGTGCTGTGATTTTGCACTAGCAGTTCTATGATAACCAATCCTGGGTCCCCGAACTCAGAGAGATTTCTAATCTAGTGATGAGCCCTCCTAATTCCTATGTAAACCCCCATTTTGTTGTGTCATAATTTTATCCTAAAGATGATATTATCATTTTGTAATTAATACTTTAGTATATTTGAAAGGATGTTTTGTGCATAACCTTGTTATTTTCATCTTGTGTATGCTTCATCAAATGAGTTTACATGGATTTGTATGTGCATTAAAAATGTGTTTAAAGAACATATCTTAATCCAATAAAATAATTATACATATACTGGGAAAGGAATCTCTTGTGCTCAAGCACAAGACTCACTTTGGAATGTAGGACTAACCCATAAATTGACGTAGAAATCTCTTGAAATGCATGAATCACATTACGTGGGTAAATGAATCATGTGAAGAAAGCATAAGAATCACATGGAAATAAGGTGAGTTGATTTAGCTAGCACATGAGTTAACATAGTGAAAAGGGAATGAAATGTGTACTATCATCTAAGACATCATGCGAATTATGTGGATCATGAAATCCCGACTTAACACACATTTGATTGGAGTCATGGAATAGATAAACAAAACATTTGAGAGTTAATTAAGAAATACATGCGTAGTTAACAAGATAATATGATCTAAATGTGGTGGACACTAGTTCTTCCATAATTTTAATTCTTAAACAATCAGTTGTTTTCATAGATATCTATTACTTGGAGTAGTAGTTAATCATTGCAAAAAATATTTCATCTTCTAGAGTGAGCAGAGCTGGTCTTGATATAAAAGGGAATTTGTAGTAGAATTATATAGTTAGTTCATTGATTGTTGTTTAATAAATTATTATATTCAATAAATTGAATGATTCTAGGATAAATCAACTTGTGTGATTTGTAATTCAAAACTAGATCATAGGGAAGGAGCAAGGGCCACTCCTCCCCAATGTGAAGGGAGCATTTATTATTTACTTAATCTCTATTATTCATTATTTTTTAATTACAAAAAATTCATTGCTTTCAACATTTCAATTCTGAATTTAGTAATCTCTTGTTTTATCAATAGAGTTCAATTATTAATTACATTGAAAATGGTATTTAATTGAGTTCATTTGTGAATATATGCTAAGAAATGTTTCAATCGTTATCTTTGTGGAAAATAGCCTTGGATATCACCCCAGATTGACAATCAAGTGATAACTAAATTGTGAGCATCAACAATGCTCGTCAGGTTTTAGCATTATATCTCGGGAATTAGTAAGGTATTAGAAAATATTAATGTACTAAATTGAGTACTTCCCGATATCCTAGTAAGTTTCCATTTAGAAATAGATTATCCATAAATATTTCTTTGAAATAAAAGACCTTATAGTGAAAAAAATGTTTTTATGCTTTGGATTATGTTTGACGCATACAACTAGTAAGCACTTGTAGTTAGGGAATTTCTCTCAATATGGTAGTATTTTATGTTTAGACCTAGATAACTTAGAGGTAGATTTATTAGAATAAATTTACAAACCCTCCTTGAAAACCACCTTGTGGAATAACTTGTTCATTAAAAAAGGATGGATGATGGAGTGGAAAACCCCAATGGTGTACACAATGGAAACCCTCCACTTGGAAGGACATTCACCTATCCCATAAAAGTAGAGCATAATTCTCAAGCCAACATGAATAACATATCTCCTTAAATTCTAAAAACCTTCAGGACTATTCCCGGAAGATTGTGACGGATTCTATTTGATTTCAAAGTTTCATGTCAAACCTATGAGAGTACCTCGGGCACCCAAAAGCTTAATTTATTTTCTTCAACTTTAAAGGAGACTGTGATGACATGGTTCATGAGATTAAACCCCAAATCTATCCACAGTTGGGAGGATATGAAAATAGTCTTCATTGATAAATACCAACATTACTACAAGGTGATGAATAAAAGGAACAACTCTCTAAGATACAACAAAAGGAGGATGAGAGTGTTGAGGAATATATTGATAAATTCCTCTTCCTCCAAAAGATGTGTGGAAATGGTCTTTATATTACTCTTCTTAAAACTCTATTTCTTAAGGGATTGAATGAGGATAAACAAGAAGCCTTTAATCTTATGGGAAAATGAGATATGGACAAATTCAAATTAAGCGATCTATCATTGACCTCTGTGGGAACTACTCCCATGCTCACCCAAACCTTTGAATACAATTTTTTTTTTTTTCGATGATGACATATCCAAACTAAGAGAGGAAATCACAAATATAATAAAATATCTCTTAATATAGCTTAAAACATCATGGATAGGGAAAGCTAAAAACATAGAGCCATTATTCATATACTTTCCAAGATGTAGAAACAAACATGGGATTAAGGATTGTCCCTTAGATAAAAATATATTTTCCTTGTTTGTGATCTAAAACATGGCACATACCAATGTGGATTATGTCTCATGCTGAATAATATTATAAATCATAGCACGAAAAAATGAATTTGAGCTCAATTATGTGGCTTTGAGGCAAGGAGGTAATTTTTAATCAAATCCAAACCCGTCTTATGCCCCCAAAACAAAATGGGTTCCAAAGAAGTGGAAAACACCGTGGTCATACCACTAGCCTTTGGCACAACAAGTCCCATAGGAATATAGTCCTTAGTGGAATGCACCACTGAACTATTATCAACAATCCTGGACTACAAAAACAAATATTCCACCTTTCCAACAATTTAATCCATATTTAACAAAAATAGGAGTCATTGTAAGTGCTAATTACAGAGTCATGAATGATAAATACATGAGAAAGTATAGATTTGACATAAGAAAATAAAAAAGTAAAATATAAAACCCTAAGTGAAAGAGAGAGTAAAGGAATTAGATAATTTAACAATTTTCCTATAATTGATATGTATTGGAAAAATGATGAACGAGAACGATAGACCGTCACAAATGTGCACTATAAAAATGGAGATGTCGAGATAGAGCTGGAATAGGTTGTTTAGATTGGGATAAGGGTGCCTAGGTTCTTGTGCATTTGAAAGTGGTCATAAGATGATTTTTCCGGTATCACACAAGTGTTTCGATATTCACTATTAGTGACTTTTATATGTTTCAATATGATCGCTAAATGCACCTATAACCTACAAAGAGGTGTCCTTCTACAAATACCTCAAACGACATCAAATTTAGAAAAAGAAAGATGAAATATGGGGAGACAGAATGACCCCATTGGTCATCCGACTAAGTGAACTTACAATTGAGTGTTGCACTACATCTCAAACTCCATGTAGTTCTTGTGTGTATCGATAGAATTTTGCCCTAGGAATCCCTTGTGCAAGTGGACTTGATAGTGGATGATAAGTACATGTTCCAATTTAGATAGATGCGTGGATGGAAAAATTAACTTCCCTTTCCTATGAAATGTGTGTAAAAATATAATGCCTTGTCCTTTGCTAGTTGTATGCCTTTGATGGTCTTATATGTCTTTAGATGCAATCTTAAGTCATGATAATGGATTCTTGGAGGTTGGTCCTTTATTTTGGTCGATAAATTTATATTCATATGATTCCCTTGGTTGAATTTTATAATTTAAAAGTTAAAGTTCTACCTATAAGAAAGTAAAACGAACAAAATATAAAAGAGATCCAAAATAAGTGAGTAAGATAAAAAAGGGTCGGGGGACCCCTAGAGGGAACAAGGGTGCTTGGGTGGTGGTGTTCTTGATGGGTGATGATGTCTGAAGCCATAAAATATAACAAATTGAAATATCGACTTGGTTGTAAGGTGTAATTTAGATAAGTATGAAGACCAGAAACAAATCAAAGAGGCCAAAGATAGTTGTCAATTATTATTTTTCTTTCTTAGGAATCATATGAATGCGGTATGCTTTTAGGACTTAGAAATACACCCAAGTTCATGATTTTGTGTCTAGAAATTCTCAATTACTACCACAAAGAAATTCACCCAAAGGATTAAGTTAGCAATATTATAACCCAAGAAGACCCCGGTGACAACAATATTTGTTGAATGGGTGTACAACTACTACCCCATATGAAGAACACCGCCTAGCAAAAACTTTTTGGCTCAAACCATGGTGAATCTAAATAGCGTGAGGTAGGGTAACCCAACATATATCATCAAATTAGATAAGAACCCCATAGTGAACTCTTTTGACTATATAAATATCCTTCTACATTCGGGGAAGGATACTTAAAAACCACCATCTCCAATCATAGAGGATGTCCCCTGAAGAAAAAAAAATAGAAGTCTAAACATTTCCCGATCTTGTTATTGAAGAAACATCTGAACCAAACTCATATATTCCCTTTTCATTTAGAATTTTAATTAAAAATCCAAAAATTAACCCACGAGGAACCAAATTCAGAGCTAATTCAAGGATTAAAAAATTGAGTATTGGAATCCCTCTGTTACATGCTCTTAGAGAAATTCTAGAGTTGAATAAAACCATCAAAGAGCTCTATGTTAAAACTCTAGGTAGAAGGAAAAATCAGCCTAAAACAATCCATGTTGATGGAAAATTGGCTAGCATATTGGAAGGGAATATGACCCCTCCAAAATATGGAGACCCTAGGAGTCCAATTATTATAGTTTGTATAGGGGATATATAGATAACACTTATTTCAGTAAATTTCGACATATTCCAAGTAAATCTAGACTCTAGTATTCCAAATATAAGAGGAAATCTACCTCCCCTTTTGCGTATATTAAATTCCAATTTTTTTATCTTTGGATTCCATTATTACTATTATTGGCATCCATTAGTAGCAATATTAGATTCCAATATTGTCATTATTTGAATTATTCTAGTTCTAACTTCACTATTGTTGGATTCTAATATCGTTATTATTAGATTACAATTTGGCTATTATTGGATTCCAATTTCACCATTTTAAGATTTTCCTTGTTGAGAGTATGTAAGAATATCAAACGCTAACTATTATAAGACATGATCCCATTGGATTACTACAAATAAAATAATTAACAATAACTTCCTACAAAATCAAGTTCAAAGTCATGAGCGGTCGCTAACTATTATTTGGTGAGCCCGTTGTATTAAGGTGAGCGGTCGCTAACTATTATAATTCATAAGCCTCGATGTAAGGTGAGCGGTCGCTAACTATTGTAAGTCATGTGCTTCGATGTAAGATGAGTGATCGTTAACTATTATAATAAGTCATGAGGCTCGATGTAAGATGAGCATGCTATCTATTATAAGTCATGAGATCGTTGCATTAAATGAAAGTGAAAAATCCTCGATGTAAGGTTAGCTATCACTAAATATTATAAGTCATGATCCCGTTGTATTAAATGAAAGTGCAAAATCCTCAATGTAAGGTTAGTGGATGTAACTATTATAAGTCATGATCCCGTTGTATTAATTAAAAAAGAAAAAATAATAATGGATCCCTCATAACAAGTTCAAAGTGTGAACCGCAGAAATTTAAAATGGAAAAAAATGAGACTCACACTTAGAAAGTGCAAGGCACACATTTTCGAAGTTTTGAGCCTCACACTTAAAGTTTATTTATGAGCCCTGCACTTTTAAAGTGCGGAGATCACACTTTTAAATCCCAAGAGTCTCGTATTTTATAAGTGTGAGCCTTGCACTCTGAAAAGTGAAAGCCTCACACTTTCTAAGTGATATCCCAACACTCTGAATAATTCAGGCTTTCACTTTGAAAGTGCAAGCATCGCACTTTCAAAATCTGAAGATTCCCACTTTAAAGTGATATTTCTTTCACTCACACTTCTAGAGTGTGAATCTCAAACTTTGAAAGTGTGAGGCATGCACTTTCAACACATATCCTTAAATTTAACAATGGCATTAGATGTTAGTGTGTGTTTTATGACTTCGATGGAACTCACAATAAAATTACATTCTCACCCCGAAATATACCTTGTAACAAATCAAGTAATTTTTTTAGATTATACAAGTTCACCAATGTTTATTATTATAAACTATATCTCTGAGTAATCATTAAAATAATACAACATAGTTTGAAGTTTATGTACATCAAAATTTTATTAGTCTAAAAAATTGTAGATTTTATTCTTGTAAATTATTTCATTCTCCATATAAACAAAGAATCATTTCCATGAGCAAGAAAATGAAATAATCCTTGAGACAATGAAGAAAAATGTTTGTGAGAAACATTTTCTTACAACCACGGAGATACATTGAACCATTATTTTATAGTTTTCATCAATCAAAAAACTCATTGTGCCAAAATTTTATTCTTTGTGAGTCAAGAAATAACAAAATTGATATGTTATTATCTTTACATTGAAAGGTTCAATATGTTAATTTAAAATTTATTAAAAATTTAGACATATACATTAGTAAATCTTATATGAGGATTCGTCACCTTTTGCGGACAATTTTACTTGCACAAAACATGAATACATTTGATTCCTCTACAATAGGACTTCTAGTTTATATACAATTAGTATTGGGTAAAGTAGTAGTGAAGGTGATACCAAAGTAGAGACTATTATTTACTGAACATGCAACTATAGAAGAGTGTACTACTACTAGTATCAAAAGTGGATTGATTGAGAAGATTTGAGATATTGGCCATAGCTTCCTTCCCGTTAGCAAATCTATAAGAGAAATCCTATAATCTTTGTAGACATCAGATTTATTATTCACCTTGATGTTCTTGCATATCCAGGTCAATGTAACAAATTGTAGCCATAACATAGGTAGAGGTGTGGTGTTTGGTTGAGGAAATGAACTTGGAAATGCAAAATTCTGTTAAATTTGTTATCGATATCATAATCCAAAAGAATGTTAGAAGTCTTCACACCACCGTAAACAAAGTGTGGGTTACAATCATAATGAAGATATGGCTATCCTTCTTCAACGTCATGAGCAATATTTAGCCGATTGTTCCAATCTAGCTTAATATTCTTTGGTTATCCTATATAAAAATAAAAATTAATAAAAAACATGTTAGATTTTCCAACAATCCATTTTAATATGAAGGTTAGAAGTTGATTGGACACCTTTTTTTTCAAAAAATGAATCTATAATATACGATTCTATTTTTCATCATAACATAATCATTTTACTCACCATGTAGGATGTCTCGAGACTTTTGTTTACCTTGTAATCATAAAACCTTAGGTTTCTAAGTGGAGAAAGTGAACATCCATGTAGACTATCAAGATTTTGATTTTGATACTTCCAACTATTTCCTTATCGGTTTCAAATGCAAGCAAGTTTAGTGGGTAGCAATTGTACATTATCTTTATAGTAATTGGCTTAGAATTCTTTAAGTCACATTTATAAAGATTACTTGTAAGCACCACAACCAATTACATATTTCTCTTTAATGTTTTTGTGATTACATTATGTCATCGTACATGTAAAGAGAAATGTTCATGTGCAAGAAGACTAACCTTGGAGAACTTGAATGTAACAATTAGATGTGTCTACTTCACCGATTCTTGATAAAAATTAATGAAACAGATAGAGCGTGATAGGCCAAGGAGGAATACTTGTTTTGTGAATTCGGTTGAAGGTTTTCCACATTTTTCTGATTTTAGATCCAGGATGACCATGAAGAACTTCATTTTGGCTAGGAGGAACTATCTAAAAATGCAAAACAAGACCACAAGAAGAATATTAAACGATATATGTCAGTGGACTGCCTAAAGTGTGCTAGATCTGGGAAGTGTGATACTTCCTAGATGGTTATCAATCCATTGTTTGATATAATTTAATGCAATAAATAACGTAAAAAACATCCTACTATAGTTGATATGATTTAGGTATCTCATTCAAATACAATAAGAAAATCTAATCTAACAGGTTGGGTTATGATCAGATTTGGAGGTTGGGTAGGTGGTTTAGGGTTTCACAGTTTAACAGAGGTCTGGTAAAGGCTACAAATGATTCTAGGTAGTTTGGGGATGGATATTAGCTTGTTGTCTTGAGTTGGGTTATCAAACACAAAGACCGATGTTGGTCAAGGTATGACCGATTACTGATTATAGTAATGACCAATGACAGGTTTAGGGTGGATAAGGGTAGAATAGTTAAATGTCAGAAATAGGGGTCTAGGTTCTCTTTGTGTCTACACAGAGAGATGGGGAGGTCTATGGAGTGGCTTTAGGTAGTGTATCTGGCTTGGGTGAGGTTTTGTGAGGTTTTAGGGATGATAAAGTCAACTTAGTGAAAGTCTATCGAGAGGATACGATAACCGATGTTGGTCTGATGACAGATCTTTGGTAAAGGGAAGCCAACGTTGGTCTTGGTGGCCACTGTTGGTAGGGGAAGAATGGTTGAAATCAAATAAACTTGGTTTGAAGATTCTTTGTGATTGCATAGAGAATGGAAGAAGGATGGTTAGGCTCGTAAAAATGCTAGGAAGGCTTAGGAATGCCTAGGAGTTGGATATGGAGGGCTAAATGGTTGTGGGTGGTTGGATGGGTGGATTGAAAAGAAAGTGGGGATGGTGGAATGTAAAGGATAATATGATCGATTCAACGAGAGATAAAGAAACTATAATCAAACTTACTTGTATTTGGAGTCTTGGATGGTGGAAGATAACAATGGTTGATTGGTGAAACTAGTGATCGGTGTTGCGGTGGTGCTTCCTAGAATGTTACCATGAGTGAAAATGCCTTTAGATCAGTCTTGTTGCTAGCTATGGTCACTTGGATGCTTAAACAAGCTCTGGTTCATGCCTTCATGTAGATCCCTCTTTCTCCAAACCTCGAAAATGATCAACCTCTCAAAATTTCCAACCTATGGAACAAGGTTACCAAAATGAATATATGGTAACCGATGATGGTTTAGGTTAATTGGCATTAGTTTAGGGTTAACCGGTGTTGGTTATGGTGGGAAATCCTAGGTTTTCCAAAATAGTAGATCTTGGCTATCTTTTGGCCAATTCTGCCTATTGGTTTGGGTCTAAAATGGTATTTTGTGCTTAGATAAGTGGGCATGTTGTTAGAGAAAGAATAGGCATATGATTTTAGGGTTAGACTAAGTCTCAGTTAGTTATGGTAAGTAGAAATTGAGTCTTAGTTAAAATAAACATGCTAAGAATAGGTCCATGATGAGGTGTCTAGGTGATGTGGCTAGGTGAGGTGGTCAAGTGAGGATATTAATTAAAGTAATTAATTAAATTAATCATGTGCACTATGGGATATGAATATGTAAGGTATGGTTAATTTAATTAACGAGGTTATAAGGGTGGTATGACCTAATTTTGGTGTCTACATTTTTCCCCTTTTTGTCACGTAGCTTGTATTGGTAAGCGATGCTGACAAAAATAGGAAGTGATTGCCCCATGTGTGGGTGAGAGCGGGGTTTCCCCAAGTGTGGGTGAAGGTGATCCCCCTCAAACCAGGAATTGATGAGGTGTTATACGGAATCGGTGAGTGGTTTGATAAATGTGTAGTTGGTGGAAGTTAAGGTAGGTGGGGAAGAGTATGGGTATTTTGGGAAAGGGTGATGGTCAATTCTAGTAATAAGTAATGGACCAGGGTCAAATTACGTAATGGGTAATGGAAATTGAATGAATGCACACATATAGAATGGAACATATACCAGGTTGAAGATCTTGCAAAATCTAGATCATCCAAGGTCGATAGGTTTATCCAAACAAGGGTGAAGTGATTTAGGTATCTAAGGCATAGGATATGGTTTGGAAACACAACATAGGTTAGGTTTAGGAGAATTAAGGTATGTTCCAAAGACACCAAAGGTTTTGTCAAGATAAATGACACGGGGAATAGGCAAGGTAAGGTCATTAGGCCAAACAATACGGGTAACAAAACCGTAAGGTATAACGAGTACACAAGTTTCAAAAGGTCACAAAATGTGGTTCAGGTCAAGGTATATATAGGTTAATGTGTAGGTAAAATGACAAGTCCCTAAACACAATTAAGGAAATGTATGGGTAGTCTGGGTTTGTGGGTAGGGTGGAATAGGTGTTGGTAAGGGTAGTAGGTAGTTGATTAGTAATGTTTTTAGGTCAAAATGGGATAAATGTGGGTCAAATGGCCAATGTAGTCAATGGATGTCAATTAAAAGGTAATCGATGATAGTTTAGTTGGGCATGACATGACCGGATGTCATCATGTCAACTTTGGGGTTAAAAAAGGAAAATTACACTTTTTAGGAAATCATTTGTCATTTTCTATTTGTAGAAAATGATAGAGGAACATGTGAGAGATTGGGAAATGACAATACAAGGTAGAGAGTTGAATTTACGATCCTCGTAGCGAGTGATTGGCATTCAATTGGAGGGTCTATAAGATCAATTCAAGTGATTAGATATGTGGGGAGATTAAAGGTAGCTTTTGTCATAGCGAGAGGTGGGAGAGGGTTTGGGTGGGCCATCGGAGTAGCGGCCGGACATACCACCATGCGAGATGACACCGAGATGAGGTAGGAATCAATCGATTCTATTCGTTTTGTTGGAAAGTGTGTGTTAAATTCGGTTTGGATTTAAAAAAATTGGGTGGGAGTGTTATTGTGAATTTTTAGGTAAAATGAATGAAATGAGGGAGGGGGAAGGTCCAATGTAGCGTAAATAGGGGTGGGAATGAAGTTAGGTTAGGTTTGGGTAGGGTAGAGTAGGTGTGTAGGTTGTTTTTAGGGATTTTGGTAGATGAGGGGGGGTTCAATTTGGGCACCGTGACAGAGACCGACATCGGTCTAAGGTTGGTTGACGTCGCTTTCTTTAGCTAGCATGGGTCCGATCTTAGGTGACCGACATCGGTTAAATTGAACCGATGTCGGTTAAGGATAACTTGTGACGATCGGGGTGGTGGTGCCGATTAGGGTGGATGAGAAATAGGGGTAAGAAAGGCTAGGTGGGAAATAAAAATATGCAAAAGGGGGAAGAGAGGGTACATGTAGAGAGATGGGGATAGAATGTTAGCATTCGTGAAAAGGATAGGTAATTAGGTGAAATGATGTTTTTAGAATGGCGAGTCATGATTGCAATGAGGTAGGAGGCTGTAGGTGAATTAGGTAAAATGGGGTGAGTAGGATTGGTGTGGTTGGGTATGGTTCGGGGGGTTAATAGGTAAGTGAAGGTTATCAGGTTGTAATAATGTTTTGGTTTTGTTGGATGCAGGCTAGGGACCAGGCTGCGGATGCGAGAAAATACGATCTCTGTTGTTATTGATACGATTGAGTGTGACTACAAATGAGTGGAGACATGTGATGGATGTTGGCTTGGTCGGGATATGATGCTACAGGTGTGTAGCTTGAGATCTGAGTTTGATGGTTGCACTCATCGATAGATGGGATTCAGTGAACAACACATTCCACTTACTGATGGTTGAGATCACTTTGTCACCCTAGAAGATTTGTGCACAGATCCCATGACTATTGATAGTTGGGGATAAGGTTTATTCTTGTACATCGAGAGGCATCGAGAGGAGGCTGATAGTGGATTTTTTGGAGAGATGATGACAGAGATGAGGTACCATAGTGTGATTTTGAGCTATGGAGATATGTATGTAGCCCATCCTCAGGAGATGAGGTTGGTGGTTTTGTTGATGGAGGTGGTATGTTGTTTTTCCTTGCTAGATGTGGAGGGTGGGAGATTCCCACGAGCACTAATGGGGGTTCTCCAGGACATGATGGAGGAGCGGGTCTATTTTTCCTAGGCACCAACATTCTTGGTGTAGGCTGTATAGAGAGTTATGGGCCTATGGGAGGTTGCGAAGGTTCAGTTTATGTTGTACCTTCCTTCTACATTGTTGGGCATATGAGCACATATTATGTGTACATCTAGTTATCTTTCCCCAATAAGATTGGTCGAGGGTGGTTTGGTCAGGGTTGGTTACATGCGATGGGTACCACTCGATGGACAACATAGGGTGACTATGGCTACACATGATGTGGCACATTACAAGAGAGTGTTGGAGGGATTGTGTGGGGTTGACATTGTTAGAGACCGTATGTTGGCTTCCCTTGATACAAACACATGGAAGTGGAATTGGAGGAGTGAAAAATGCTAAGGTGGATAGAGGGGCGCCATGGTAGAAAGTAAGAGATGATACCAATGGACAAGCTCAAACGACAATTTGGGTTATTAGAGGACATGCCTCAACCGTTCCCATAGTACAGGAGAGATGACGTGGAGAGACATATGTCTCCACCACAACCGAATGTTCGACTAGGTAGGTTGATAGGTGGATTGCGATGCTAGGGTTACAGAGATAGATACGAGGTAGTGGTGGGCGGTGCAACTACGAGTGACACCACCGTGGGCGGGGCATCTAGACTATTATCTGTAGTTTTAGGTGGAAACCCTTTAGATACATCTTGGAGTATTACAGGGGAAGCTCATAGGGTCAGAGGCACATGTTTCCACTTTATAGGCACAGTGATAGCCCTGCAGACCCAAGTCGTATAGGTATAGGTGCCCACACAGGGTGGTGATGGATATGGGGGACAAGTATTTACCTTACATGCGTAGATAAAATATTTGAAGGGCCGATTGGACACTAAAAAGTCTCAAATTGTGGCCCTACGAGGCCCATGTCATAAGCGCATGCACTACCGCTTCGGCTCGGAACAAGCTCCCATACTATAGGTAGCGGTGAGACAGGTCCAATTATAAAGGGAGGAGGATAGGGTACATAGGTATAGGGTCTGAGGCTAGCGGTAACAAGATAGAGCTTACAAGTTCTTGTGAAACCTAGGAAATCACCTTAGACATTGTTGATGGTAGGGTTCAAGGATGCCTTGAACAAAGCGAGGTATTAACAGGATCACACATGACTATAGGGATAGATGTCCCTTCCTATGATGCATATAGGGAATGATGGGAAGTGAGTGAGAGGACGAGATCTTGCACTCATAGCTCAAGAGCATAGGGGGCCTTTGAGCCCAAAGATAGGTTCAAGGTGAGGCCACAAGTTCATGAAGGCTAGACCAAGTTGTAGGCTAGGAAAAGACAAGCCCGAGACCCATGCAAGGTGGAGAGATGTTCACGAGTGCCGACAGGACCGTGAGGAGGAGATGATGAGTGCATTATTTGGCTCATTATATCATTCCTATGGTTAATAAATTGTCATTTAGATATGATTTTCTAATGCATGAGGATGCTTTCTAAAGCTATATCTTAGTGAGTTTGATGTATTTTCCTTGATTTTGTTCATGCAACCTGATTACTGTATAAATTCCTACTAATTGCCTTCATGAGGAAAATTGTGATGATGTGTGAAGGAAATAATGAACATTTATTGCCAATGTAATTAAGAAGTCCGAGTTTGAACCTGGAATTCGAAGTGAAATACTTTTTCCACCTATCGACCTATAAGTATGGGACTTGTTTCTAGTAGTCCTATAGGAATTTATGAGTCTTGATTAATGTTGATTAGTGGGAGATGTTAGTGCCAGCTATTATGGCATATTCTGTAACTACTTGTGTCTATATAAAGACACCTTCTTAAGAACATTGTAGTAGCTATTATTTTGAGATATAATCTGCAATATATAGCCTATTATTTTTAGCACTCTTTTTTCATATATTGGATATGTCATGGAACTTATTTGAATTAATATAAGTAAGCATCATTTTGAGGATCTAAATCTGTTGATATTTCCTCTGTCCCAAGGGAGAGCAAGGGCCCACTTGACCAAGGAGACAAGAGGTTGTTTACATTTACATAGGTATCTAGTTTTACGAGAAGTTTCTACTGTAATATCTATTTCAGTATATTTCATACAATCTCAATTTGAACATATTTTCTTTCCCTATTGGAATTTCTATTTAGAACGTGTGTTTCCCTTTTTGAAAATTTTAGTTAGCATGTGATTTTACTTCTACTGATTCCTAGTTATGAGTGTGCAATTTCAATTCTGTTCTTTGATTCGGTGTACGTATTTCCATTTAATTTAGAAGTATAGCTTTTAAACTTCATTTCATCACAATAACTAAATTCCGTAGATTTATATTGAGTTTCTATAGATTAGTAACCAACTTAGAAAGATCTCACAACAACCCCCAATAGAAGACCCAACAGGAAAACTAGTTACATAAAGCTCCATTGCATATAGCCTAGGACACAACCCCAGTTTATAATGACACTAACAGAAGATCTAGTTAGTTAAATGATTAGAGAATACAATGACCCATCATTTTTAGTGTCATTGATTTGTGAATATTGAATGCACCTTTCTACTTGCCATCACACCATGAATTCAAGCATGCCCTTGTTCTTATTTCTCTACTATCTAGATTCATTCACCTTCATCATGGGACAAAAGAAAAATTCAAAGCCCAATTCTCTGGACCCATTACTCGAAATGTTGCACTTTCACAGGTATTTTATGATTCCGTTGGCTTGAATTCATCTAGAAATTTGAAGGTTTTGATGAAGGAATAGTGGATGAATTCTTGGATAATTTTGAAGCTACTTGCTCACGCATTGGAGGGAAGTGAGTGGAGATTACCAGCTAGGTAGTTTCTGAACTATCTAGTTTACTGGATTTTGGTCTGAAAGTCATGAAAAATTCTCCCCTCAAATACTTGATTTCTCTATTTCATGAGGAGGGTGAGGAATTTCCTGAGGTAATCCTTACCTCCCAGGGTGTTTAGAAAGGAGTTAAGAGGATAGTCGGCCTCCATTTGGAGGGAGATGGCAAAATGGATTAACATATACTTTAGATGTGACAACCAACCATCTATTTCAGATGGTGATTCACTCAAAATTCTCATTCATTTAAAGAAGGGATGCGCCCCCTACACTCAGGGTGAATTTACTATAATACTTGGTAGATGTAGTTATCAAAGTTGGTAAAAATACAAGACCGGCAGGGAAAGGCAATGCTAAAGCACCAGGGCTCATTAACTTCTTGTGCTCACATTAAGTGTTT